>CM076572.1:708315852-709575628 GCA_034641835.2 Pinus albicaulis | reverse complement strand
CTCTCTACTTAAGCTGTCTCCTTGCAAGCTAAGGGAGGTAGACCCTATTATAAATGAAGATGATAAATCCAGGAGACACAGCTAAAACATCAAATACTTGATAGAAATGAACGAGATTCCACAGATCCAAATTAGATTTCATGTTTAAGACCAGTGCCTTATGGAGTCAAACAAAATCCCGTTATGCAATTATAAACGATGTAAGTGACGATTAACTGCTGCTTATTTAAAACACGATTGATAATGATATATAATTGAAAAACACCACAAGCATGCATTAAAATATCTTAAACCCACAGCAATATTATCACGAGATGAAAATGCCAGATATTCACAATTTTTCCAGATTTATGATGCTTCAATTAATTTCGATCCAGAAAATGTTTCTATAGTCAAAACTTTAGATAAAAATTTCAAAGCTCATTTGACCACAGAAAATTTGAAATTTTTTTATATTTTTGTATTTTCTAGATTTTTAGGATTTTTGGAAATTTTTTATTTTTTTATTATTTTGTTTTGTTTTAAAATCAAAACTTAAGTTGAAAAGTTACACTCTAAGAACAAAAATTTTAAAATATATATTTTTTTTTGGAAATTTTTATTTTTTGAATTTAAAATCTAAATCTAAGACTAACTAAAATGAAAACAAAAATTCAAAATCTAAAATTTAAAACTAAATAAATCGAACTTGTATAAAATCTAACGCTAACTAAATCTAACATCTAAACAAATTGAATTTAAATCTAAGCTAGAATTAAATTAAATCACAATCTAAATTAAACTTGAATGAAAACTAAAACGAAATCTAAAAAAAAAAGAAAACCGACAAGTTTGAAACTAAGACCTACGCTATCATTAAACAAACGCTCCAACTAAAAAAAAAAAAGTTCAAATGAAATTTTAAAACTAACCTAACCTACGACTAATCTAAAACAAGTCGAATCCACAAAAATTAAACGCGGGCTTTATGAGTTCGATACTGTGTATGCGTTTTGTTTTGAATGTTTGCAGGTGGGACGGACGAGGCAGCAGAAAGGGAGACAGGACGGCGTGTTGAAGCTGAGCTAGTCGACGGCTTGGAGACTGCAGGAGCAAGGGTTCGATGCTGGAGCTTGACGTTGTGAAGAAGGCTTTGATGGTTGGGCAGCAGACAGAAACGCGGCAGAGGGAGAATGACGGACGGCAGGCAGAGACAATTTTGTGATTGTGCAGGTTGGACGGGGTATAACACTGATCGAACAAGCGTGAGGAGGCTAAGGAGGAGCCGGCTGGATGAGGTCAATAGCGTAAGGACGGAAAGCAAAGAATAAGCCCAGTACATCCAGTTTCTTCAATCAAATTTTAAAATTTTCAACGTTTAAACTCAGTTTTTGAATGCCCTTAAAAACAATGTCCAGCAAATTTTAAATCCTTTCAAAACCCAGAATTCAAAAATTCTTTGAATCAATAATGCCCAGATTCGCCCACAGTGGGGGTTATGAGACCAGATCTGGCCTTTGGAGGCTAGATCTGCCTTAGATCTAAAAAAAAATTCCGATTTGAACCTGTAACCTGCAATAATCAGTCAGCTCTGAAGACATGCATACCATGAAACAAATAAACCCTCACAGTCCTAAAAAAAATTTACAAATTTACAACTAGTTTACAGATTTCAAACCCTCATGGTTAGATCTAAATCTATTTTAGCACAATTTTCAGAGATTTAAAGTTTTAGTGAGAGGCACAAGCCTTCGAAAACCTGCAAAATCACAAATATCGTAAGATAGACCCGGAAATTTAACAAATAAAGCGCTTATCAGATTTATGTTTATTGGGAGTCGGCTGGTCCAACCGAAGACTTCCCCAGACGCCCAATTTAAAAAAAAAAATATCCCTGCACACTTAGATCTGAATCTTAGATCGATAGAGATTTAAGAAAACAACATGGGACCTTTGCAAAAAAAATCAGAATGTTATTTTATAAACCCAGAAAACTGCATAAGATACCTATATGCAGATTAATCCATGAAAGCCATCAACCATAAAATGCAAGAAACCAAGTAGCAGAGTTTAGAGACAATTCACCACATAGATCTGAGAAGGAACATCCAGATTTGTAACCCCAAATTCTTTATGCTTTATTCCTCAAAAAGTTTACAAGAGCTTCTAAGAGCAAGTGCACGATCCTGAGATCGGACGACTCAAGAATGACAAAGACCCCTAAATTTATAGGACAAGATCTCTAACGGCTAGTTTGGATGATCCTCGTCAAAATAATCTCAACCGTCCAAAAGATTTAATTATCTTTTAATCCAGAGCGTTGAAATTAAAATTTTGGGGAAAAAACGAATTTATCATTTAATTCAATTTTAATTAACTCAAAAAATATTATTTTTGAGTTAATTACCCCAAAATTTTGACCTTGACTTAACCACCAAGGCCCAAGGGTCCAATATTTCTTAAAATTCTCAATATTCCCTTGGCCTGGGGCTGTCAAAATCATTTTCCAAGGACCCACAAATTTTTCCTTTAAAGATTTAATCCTAATTTAGGACCCTAAATTAATTAAATTTCTGGTTTAGGATTTTATTAATTAATTGACCAGAAAATTTCATTAATTGACTAAGAGGGGATTATAATTATTTTTCCAACCCTCTTTTACATGAGATAATACATTTACATACATGAAGGGGGAAAACCCATTCGTATAGACCCTCAAAGAAATACCCCATTCTACGACTCAAAACATGATCTAGTAGATCAAGTAGCTCAAACTACTTTTACAAGGACTCGATAAAAAACACTAGGACTCACTTAGCACGCTGATGACAAATTCCACCCTAGCTTTGGGGTGAGGCTGGAGGGAAAAACTCTGCCGATCACTTTCGTGAATCAGTGAGACAAAAAACCTCCTAGGATGGAAGTCATCAACAACATACTAGGCTTACCTAGGTTGTTACATACATGGACGGTCTTACTTAGATCATTTACATCATAAAATGCAAAATGGGTTTACATCATTATAAAACTGTCGATCGACGATGAAATATGGATGACACGAGCCTCGAACATGATAAATCCCATTTGAAAAAATGGGGGTGTACTGCTATGGGGTCGTTGACAAAGTGTGGTCAACACCATCCACTACTCCATCTCTCTCACCTCCTCCTTGTTCACCAAGTGCATTAAGTGTGAAGTGATCCTAGGGACACTCCATCAATAACCCCAAGCTCCCAAGTGACAGGGATGTTGGCCTATGCAAATAGGCTCTTGCCAACTCCTAGCTCCATTCTTTGACATGCTCATTGTCAAAGACATCTCCCATAATGCTGCTGCACATAAGAAGTTCCTCCCAAAGTGGAAGTACCTCTTGATCATATAAGGCCAAGGAGTAGCCCCCTTGCACCATGATAGTGCCATCTCCTACTCCTACAACATCATGCAAAGTGTGAGAGCAAATCTGCCCTTGCTCTCCCAAGAACAACCAAAGCAATAAAAGATTTTGTTGCCTCCTCATACCTCCATCATACAAATCATGTAGTGAAAACATGGTGATGGATATGAAGAATGTCATATCAACACAATGTGTCCATACTCCTTGCTGCCCAATGATGCAAGTATCCTGCCACACCTTCTTCACCCACATACCCTTAGAAAGAGGATGATGGCCAAACTCTTTCAAGAGTAGCCAATGCAGCCAAGCCTCCTGCTGCCCAGTATCATAGATTTGCAAGTAGCTTTCCAGCTTCTTGCTCTCCATCCACACCCATCCATCCACATGTAGGTGCCTCCCATCATGTTCTTCCTTAGCACTATCCCAAGGAAGACTACCATCCTCCCAAATCAAACTTCTCCTCTTGCATTTCATGAGATGTTGAAATTAAACTCCTTGGAGATCTTCTAGAGAAGACCTCTCATCAATGTCCCTCTTGAATCCACAAAGATCCAAGTGTGATGAGGTAAAACTCACCTCAAACTGTTGAAGAACTTTGCACTCCATGATGTGTTGAAGTGCACCTCCAATGAGATCTCTCCATGAGACCTTCTCTTCATCAATGGCCTTCCAAAACCAATAAGGTTCTGGATCTGCTGCAGGTAGAAGTTTCTCTTTGAGCTGGGGAGTGCTCATTGAGAAAGTGTCATCTAGAAAGGAGAAAGTGTTTCTCACTTCAATATGTCTACCATCTATCTCTTCTTCCTCCATTGCCTCATGAATGAAGCTGCCATTTGAATGCTCCCATAAGGAATGGGTCCTCTTTTCTTCATCACTGCTCTTGTACAGCGCAGTGCAACTCTGTTGCTCTAAATCAGCAACATACAATGATGTAGATCCCTCCATAAGATTTGCTGAAATGACAAGAGATGGAAACTTAAGCATACCTTGGTGAAATTTGGAAGCTTCTTGCTGGGCTGCAAGAGTTTCTTCCTTATATGTGTTGGCTTCCCAAACTACTGAAGATGAAGGTTGCTCCTCCATGGTTATAACAGCGCTGGTACATGCCTCTTCCAATGGTGGTGAGGGCTTCTCCTCCTCTGATTTTTCTTTGCCAAATTTCTTGATCAGCTTTTGAGAAAACTTAGCAAGAGTAGACACTCTTGCATGGCTCAAATGGTTAAACCACCAAGCATTTGCTTCCCCTTCAAGGTGCAACGCTGCAATTTCTACAGCCTCTCTCTCTGCCACTGGATGTAGCAATGATCTGAATGTGATCGAATAAAAGTGTTTAAGTAGTTTGATTCAATGTTGCACGACTTGTACTCGTATAAGACTCGTCCGACCATTGACTCGTCGACTCGTATAAGACTCGGGAACGACCCGTATAAAACTCGTATAAGACTCATCAAAATGCAAAAAAAATTAAAATATGGTAAATTTTAAGCAGAAAAAGAAACTAATGATAATTCAAGTCCTTATAAGTTATAAAAACCACAATATATGCAATAATTCATAACATCTTATATCTATAAAAGTACAACATAGCATATTAGATTTTTGTAAGCAAAACATTTAGATACTGAATAAGAAAAGGAATCATGATTCCACAATTAAAATAAAAAATGTCAGCCAGTTCAAAATTCAAATACATATGTCATAAATGATAAATGATTGTCTCATAACAATCTTGAGTCTCATCACTCATGGACGACCACGCCTATAATAACCCTTCGTGGAGCTCATGGTAGCATCGAAAGGCTGAAGCAACTGT
This sequence comes from Pinus albicaulis, assembly GCA_034641835.2. Classification (NCBI taxonomy): domain Eukaryota; kingdom Viridiplantae; phylum Streptophyta; class Pinopsida; order Pinales; family Pinaceae; genus Pinus; species Pinus albicaulis. The sequence continues at coordinate 709,570,442 of CM076572.1, read as the reverse complement.
GAGGCAGGTGTATTGGGAGTCTCCATTTGAGATGGCAAACTAAAGAGATCCTCAGTCTCTTCATCAAGCCAACTCAAATCAGGGGGCTCCTCCTCCACAACCCAATCAGACTCTAAATCAATAGTATCCAATAAAATTGGATCTGTATCCTTTGGTTGCTCTTGTTTTGTGAGCATTCGAAGGTTGTAGTAGATGAAAACCAACTTCTCCAACCTCTCATGCTCCAACTTGTTTCTCTTTTTGCTGTGGATGTGCTCAAAAACTGACCAATTGCGCTCACAAGAAGAAGCACTACAGGGTTGACTCAAAACTCTGATGGCGAATTCTTGTAATTGCGATGCCTCAAAGCCACAATCTATCCACCAATGAGCTGTAAAAAAATAACAACAAAGATTATCAGTTTGCAATGCCAAACATATAAAAGAGAACTAGTAAAATTACAAGCTAAGTTCTAACAATTTGCACTTACAAGGCATTTTCTTGTCCTTGAGACGTTGGCTTGAGCTGAATCCAAACATGCCAGATGCTTCCTTGTACATATCTCGTTGTAGGTTGATTTTGTCTTGAATATCTACATCCGAGAACATCTTCTCAATGCATATCATGACACCTCTCATCACCTCGGGATCTCTTTGAATGTTAGACCCCTCATTATAGAATAAGCTCGGATTGAGATATGCTCCTGCTGCATGCAATGGTGAATGTAGTTGTTTGTCCCACTTGGAATCAATAATTTGCCATATAGGGAGATATTTAGATTCATCTCCCTTATAGAAAGTCTTGATGGCCTCTTTGGCCCTATCCATGCCCTCATAAATATATCCCATTGGAGGTTTCTCTCCATCCATCAATCTCAAGACTTTCACAAGGGGCTCAGTGAAGCTGACAATCTTAGTGACTTTGTCCCACAAACCATCACCAAAGACAAATGCTTTCACAGACAATGCTTCTGGTTTTGTGCTATCTTTCCAAAATACCCATTGTTGACTACAAAACATTCTTCGCAAAGCTTGGTACTCATACAAAAGGCTTTGGAGGGAAAGAAAGTTTGTGGCAAACCGTGTGACAACTGGGCGACTAAGCTCACCCTGTGTGAATTCCCTCATAAGGTTCAACACCCAAGCATGATTATAAATATACTTGGTAATTTGCTTGCATTCTTGCACAACATCCTGCACCCACTCCAACTTCCCAATATCCTCTAGTATCAAGTCTATGCAATGGGCAATGCATGGAGTCCAAAAAATCGTGGGATATTTGGCACAAAGCAACCTTCCAGCTGCTACATAATTTGCTGCATTGTCCGTGATTACTTGGACAACATTTGCAACCCCAACTTCCTCCACCACCTCAGCCAACAATGTAAAAATCAAATGTGCATCTTTTACATTTGCAGATGCATCAATGGATTTTAGGAACATGGTTCCTTTAGGGCAAGCTACAACAAAATTTATTATTGTTCTACCCCTCTGATCTATCCACCCATCAGACATAATTGTACAACCTGTAATTTTCCATGAGCTTTTAATGGTCTCCAATTGTTCCTTGACACACTCCAACTCCTCATCTAGCTCTTTCCCCCTAAGTGCATTATAAGATGGGGCTTTGTATCCAGGGCCAACACTTGCAATGGCATCCACCATGGGTTGATAAAAATATGACTTTGCATAGTTGAATGAAAGACTGTTATGGTACCAAAACCTCCTCACTGCCATATCTGCCTCCTTCCTCTTCTTTTCATTAAAACTATCCAAGGTTGGTTGAGATCCTGGAGTTGTACGAGGAGTGAAGAAAGAAGAAGTTACACTCCAATTTGCTACAACACTTGAAGAGGAGTTACCAATACCCGGACTTTCAATCTGTGTTTCACTCTGAGATGAAGATCCACCTATCCCAACAATCTCATCCTTCCTTCTTGCCCTCTTAGAAGTTTCTTTTTTAATGGCTTCCAAAGCAGCTTCCATTTCAGTAGTGACTTCATCAGGGCAATTTTGACAACATCCCACACCATTCCCAGGAATTCTAGCTAGGTGGTATTTTAGCCTGTTTATTCCTGCATGCATTGTGGCATTGCAATAATTGCACTTCACATGGTGGTCATTATCGGCAATGATTCGTTGACCATGTGCCCATGCCGGATCACGAGACTTTCTATACCCCTTTGGTGGCATGGTGACGAAATCTGGAAGAAAAAAAATTAAATTTTTAAAATCTAATTCATATTTTTTATTTTTTATTTTGGTTTTTTGGTTATTAATTTTTTTTGGCCCAATGGCTAAGTTTCTCAGCCACACAGGGCCGCTGTGTGGCTGAGAAACTCCACAGGGCCTGCAGGCTCAAGAGGCAGACCGTAGGCCCTGTGGCTGAGTTTCTCAGCCACACAACGACCCTGTGTGGCTAAGAAACTCAGCCACAGGGCTTGCACGCCGAGGAGGAAACCCGCAGGCCCTTGCGGCTGAGTTTCTCAGCCACACAGGGCCGTTGTGTGGCTGAGAAACTCAGCTACAAGGCCAAAAAAATTTGCAAATTGCAAGTGAACAAAAAAAAATAAAATTGAATTGATTAGTTACCTATGCTGAAACTCCGCCTGTGCTGTGACTCTGCCTGTGCTAAAACTCCGCCTGTGCTGTGACTCCGCCTGTGCTGTGACTCTGCCTGTGCTGAGACTCTACTTGTGCTGTGACTCTGCCTGTGCTGAAACTCCGCCTGTGATGTGACTCTACCTGTGTTGAAACTTCACCTGTGCTGAAACTCCGCCTGTGCTGTGACTTTGCCTTGCTATTACTATGTGCTGCTACTCCGCCAGTGCTCACTTCGCTAGTGCTGCTACTCCAAAAGGGAGAGAGGTGCTTATAAAACATTTCCTTCCCTCCAAATTCCCTTTTCATCCACCTCATTTCCAAAAAAATTGAGAAAAATCCAAAAAAACGCTTTTTGTTGTGAGACGGGTCTTATAAGGGTCCGATACGGGTGCTATGAGAAACCCGCAGGTCTTATGCGAGTACGCGGGTTTAATGCAAGTTTGCGCGGGTAAGGGTAGAGAGCACGGGTTCTATGCGAGTGACCCGGCTCGCTATATAACCCGCGAAGACCCGCAGGTCTTATACGAGTGGTGCTTCACTGGTTTGATTAGTTTGTCCTTTAGAATTGACTGTTAACTGAAGTATGCTTTAATGATAAATGACATAACTAGCAACATAAATGAATTAAATAACAGAAAGAATCAGAGAGAAGAAGAGGCAAACAATTTGATGACGGAGTTTGTCCCTCCTGGACTACATCTCCGGGTCTGCTTTTAAGTGGGCATCCGTTTTTATTAGGATTGGTCTTGAGGAATCTTTACACTGAAATGGAACAGAAAGAATGTGCTCGCAGGCACTTCTGAACCTTATAAATAGAAAGTACTCTTCGCCTTTCTGATGCCTGTCTCCGTGCTCAATTCCGACCACCGAAGGCTGAGCAAAGCTACAAACAAAATCGCCTCTAACCTCTTGAAACTGCACTTAAAAAACTCAATGTCTTCACATAAACCAAAGATGAACTTCATGAGCCAATTGCCATGGCTTTTATAGGCTACATCGAACCTTGGATAGCCAAAATAGCATTTGGTTGAGATAATTTGGTGATAAGAGATTCGAATCCCTCTCTCCACACAAACCTAGGGATAATTGATAATATACCATAGCGCTGTAATTAAATTGAAAAACCCATAAACTGACCATATAATAAAATTTAGCCACAGAATTAGCTAACCGGGCGGAGGTCCTAACCTGCGGCGTGTGATCAGGCGGCCGGCGCGATGGCTACGGTTTAACCCGACGGTTCTGGTGGCCCCGACCGTCACGGCTATATCCGCTGTCAACCATTTCTCCGCCCTGGTTTCTATTCACATGATATAAAACTCCAACGCGGTTTTTGTCACGGGTTTAGACTAACGCTATGGTGGGTTTGTTATATTATAAAGCTTTTTTTTTTTTAAACATATATATATCACCTGATCCTTGTAATAAGGTTTTACACCATAATCTTCTGAACCTTTAATACTGAAGACTGAACTGGACGTCGAACTGTTGAAGATGACTTGGAACTTTGTTGACCTATACTGATCAAGATCCTCCTGGATCAATCCTCTCCACTTAAAAAGCTTTTGGACCACAAAAGCTTAATTTTAAACTGACAATAAGTGAGAATACAACTTTCTCACTTTCATCTTGACTTTGATGACATACAACCATACCTGCTCGTTGACCTGAAACTGATGCTTATCATGGCGCAATTTGAACCTGTCTTGACTCAATGTTTGCCGTGGCGTAGAAAAATGTAAGGCTTGATTGTAAGCTTGCTGCACATAAGTTACAAATTCATCCCACATCTTAGGATGTATACTACAGTTACCTCGAAGAATATGTATCCCGGTCTTATTCACCATTTCTGTCTGTAGTTGAACCAAATCCATGCTGCCCCATGGTTGCAAAGGAACTAGAAGTGGTGTGTGCAAACCAATCTTTCGATTGCATGGCCTGCTTGTCGAACTCATTACACATCCCTTTATGTACTTCACAATTGTTTCATACATATGAGGCCAGTAACAATATATTTGACTTTGTGTCGTAGTCTTGCTTACGCTTACAATCCGAGAAAAATAAATTTCTTGAATAACCTGCACCTTTTCTATCTGAGCATTATGAGTTAGCAATTCAAAAGTATCTTCGAAATCATTATCAGTGCTATACTGTTCAACATAAATTTCATAAACCAATGAACTTTTATGCAGTACTACTGAAGCATTCAAAGACAACATATCAACTACTTTACTTGTTACACCTTCCCTATCCTTCATTACTAAGTGATTTTGCTGAATAAATCCCATCCAACCGTAGTGAGATTGTTGCATCTTAGTATATGACTGAAAGTATTGAAGCAGCTAATAATCTATGTGAATCATTGTTTCCATTGCATAACCTTTAACATCTGTTTTATCTTCATATGGTTGTTGATGATTTATCAATGCTGTAAAATGTTTCTGCTTAATTGAATGAACTTTAACATCGACACTTATTCCCCGTGCCCTGTTTTTCTTATGAGCCAAAATTATGGATGAACTGTATGGAGTTAAACTGTGTCGTATTAATTCCATCCCTGAAATTGGTTGCTTTATTTCTTTACACTCTACAACTGACTTGTGACACATTCCATTATTAGAGGCATCAAACATCGACTGCATCTCATGTGATATTTTCTTTTTATGAAGTAGATGTTTTGGTTCTTTAACTAGATCCTGAAATGAATCTACCTTCTTAACCAAATTACCTTCATATATTTCACAACCTGAACAAGTATCGATAAGATCCTTATGTTGCTCTTTTATCGACATGAGTATGTATCTCCTACTTGAACTTATTAAGCGCTTCATCTAATTAGCATTAATTAAATTCAAATGATCTTTGTTTTTATGTGCCCGAATGATGTACTCAATCCCATCTTTCTTGAGATGATACACATGTTCTTTTCTATAAAATACTGCATCACGGTCATAGAGATAAGGGCTACCTAAGAAAAGGAGTTGTCTACCCAGGCAACGAAATAGCCCGGACGACAGTTTTTTGCCAGAATCTGGGCAACTAAAATTCAAGAAATCAGGTAGTTGGATTGTTTGGAATCCATTTTTTATAGTGGAAATCGATTCAACACTACCAAAAACCCTTAGGGCACTCAAAATACTAAATTTTAACAACTGTAAACATGATTCTGATAAAATCTTTGCCGGATTTTTTAAAAATCTTTGCCGGATTCTGAGCCAAAACATTGCCTGGGAAGACTATGGCCTAAGAAAGTTCCACAAATGTCTAACGATATCACATCTAGCTCCACTTCATCGATATAGTTAGCTGTGATTGCAAATTTTAACCGACACTGTTTGGTAACATGAATTTGACTTTGTTCCTTTAACCACCCTAAAGGATATGGCTTTGGATGATTATGTGTTTTCAAACCCAATTGTTTAACCAATGACTCAGAAATCAAATTTGCCTGTGATCCCGTATCGAACAATGTATCTATCTTAGTATGCTTCGAAGTTACCCTTATATGAAATAACTCGATTCTTTTATCTCCATTCTGTTGTTTGATGTTTAAAGAAGCAGAAGTACTAGCATCAGAAATTTTACCTGTTGTAACCATAGCAGTGATTTTACCTTCATCACCTGAATCGGATCCCAAGTCCAAGCCTTGCTGGACTGCTGTTTCAGCCTTCTTTTCACCCTTCTTCGATTGAAACTTCTTCGGCTTCAGTTTCGGATGAAGTTTCCAACACCTAGCTTCATCATGGCCAATCCTTTGGCAATGTGTACACGTAGGTCTATCTTCTTCCTTCTGCGTTGTGGCAGTCTTCTTTCCCTTTGACTTGCCCTTCTTTTTGATGTCTTCAGTTTCCATCTGCTTGAATGTTTTTGGTGTAAACTTGAAAGGTCTACCACCTGATTCGACATGAATTGCTTGAACACAAACTTCATCAAAATCATTAGGATTGAACATTAATAATGTATGTTGCAAATATGAGTGCAAACTGCCAATATATTTCAACAAAGTTTCTTTTGTGTCCAAAGAAATACTGAGTGCTAATGCCTTCTTTCTGAATTCCTATGTGAACTCTTGAACACTCTGTCCCTTACCTTGTCGCAAGCGCTGCCAATCAATTACAACTTGCTATGTGTGACCCGACGGATAGAATTGTTTCTTTAGAGCTTTAATAAACTTAGTCCATGAGGTGATAACTTTTCCCTTACGCTTTAAATCTATCTGTGTTCTACTCTCCCACCAGATCAAAGCAGTACCCCCCATTCTAAGAGTAGCTAATTGGATCTTTGTCTTATCATCAATAATATCTTGAATACGACAATAGACTTCTAACTGTTTTACCCAATTATCTAGTTTCTCGGGGTTTATTTCACCATCATACAAAGGTAATTCGAACTTAACATCAAGTTTCAATAATGGACTCTTAAGTTTCTTTTCTTTTTCTGATTTAGAACTAGAAGTAGAAGAGGACGAAGAAGATGATGGAGATGACGGAGGAGAAGGAGATTTATCTACCTTGCCTTTACCCTTTTCCTTCTTTGATGCCTGATGAGGCTGCATCCCTCGTCTTCTTGTCTTCATATAATTCTTCCAACATTTGCTGCATGTATAGAAACATCTGCTGGATTTGATTCTCATCCATGGGTTTCTTTACAGTAGCTTCAGGAGTCTCAACAGTCTCAGTCCCTGTCATCGTTGACTGATGATCGACTTTCCGCTTTCCGATCTCTGGATCGAATTCCTCAAGCTCGCCTTTTCCATGTTGCAATCCCAACTTGGTTAATATCCACTGACAAACAAACTACAAGCACAACCTGCTCTGATACCTAAAATGATCTAAATGTGATGGAATAAAAGTGTTTAAGTAGTTTGATTAGTTTGTCCTTTAGAATTGACTGTTAACTGAAGTATGCTTTAATGATAAATGACATAACCAGCAGCATAAATGAATTAAATAACAGCAAGAATCAGAGAGAAGAAGAGGCAAACAATTTGATGACGGAGTTCGTCCCTCCTAGACTACATATCCGGGTCTGCTTTTAAGTGGGTGTCTGTTTTTATTAGGATTGATCTTGAGGAATCTTTACACTGAAATGGAACAGAAAGAATGTGCTCACAGGAACTTCTGAACCCTGTAAACAAAAAGTACTCTTCCTCGCCTTTCCGACGCCTGTCTCTGTGCTCAATTCTGACCACTGACGGCTGAGAAAAGCTGCAAACAAAATCGCCTCTAACCTCTTGAAACTGCTCTTAAAAACTCAATGTCTTCACATAAACCAAAGATGAACTTCATGAGCCAATTGCCATGGCTTTTATAGGCTGCATCGAACCTTGGATAGCCAAAATAGCATTTGGTTGAGATAATTTGATGATAAGGGATTCGAATCCCTATCTCCACACAGACCTAGGGATAATTGATATACCATAGCACTATAATTAAATTGAAAAACCCATAAACTGACCATAGAATAAATTTTAGCCGCAAAGTTAGCTAACCGGGCAGAGGTCTTAACCTACAGCATGTGATTAGGCGGTGGGCACGACGGCTACGGTTTAACTCGACGGTTCTGGTGGCCCCGACGGTCACGGCTATATCCGCTGTCAACCATTTCTCCGTCGTGGTTTCTGTTCACATGATATAAAACTCCGACGCGTTTTTGTCACGCGGTTTAGACTAAAGTTGTGGTGGGTTTGTTATATTATGAAGTTTTTTTTTTTTTTTTAAACATATATATATCACCCGAGCCTTGTAATAAGGTTTTACACCATAGTCTTTTGAACCTTTAAACTTTTTTTTTACACATATGTGCTTTGAGCCATATGTTTTAAGACTTAGGTTTAGGGGTATGTGTATAGGGTTTTATAATATAGTTTTAATATGGATTTGAATTTATATTGCGCTAGGTTTTGAACATAAGTTTATGTCATAGGTTTTATAATTTAGAATAAGGATTAGGTCTTAGGTTTTTTTGACATAGAGTTTTAGACTTGTTAGGATTTTTACCAAAGTTCTAACCCAATTTTCACCTTCTCGACACAAATGACAATATGAACCTTAAACCCTTACAAACCATGAACCTGACACTGAAGAAGCTTTCACTGGTGAAATTGATCAATTTGAGGACGACACTGACGAAACTGTTAATACTGAAGACTGAACTGGACGTCGAACCGCGGAAGATGACTTGGAACTCTGTTGACCTATACTGATCAAGATCCTCCTGGATCAAGCAGGAAGAAAGCCTCTAGTTTCATCACCCAAGCCTTTGCTGCAAATGTGAGTGATCCATCAAAAGTGGACAATAGGAATCTATTACCTCTCATCATCCCATAGTTGTATGGTCTTCTTTCTTCCTCCAACTGAATGAACTGTGGTAAAGCTAGAGTCTCCTTAAAGGCTCTAGATTTAGCTTTGTATTCAGCAAGGTACTCACTTAGAATTTCAGATTCCAAGTGTCCTTCATGCTTCATGTATTCTCCTCTTTGAAAATAGGAAGTGCATGGCCCTTCTTCTTCTTGAAACCCTCTAGGAGTTTCCTTGCATTTCTTCTGCTTAACCTCCTTGGAGAGGTTCTTTCTGGATCTGAAAAATTATGAGATCAAGCTCATTCTTTCCACCATTCTGATTTTCTTCTTCTCTTTGTCTTCTTATAGCATAATGGCTGAAACTCACAAGCTGAGCCAAGACTATGCTTTGATACCATTTCAATATCCCAAAATGGGAATGCAGCAATGCATAAGCACAATAATGGAATAGCAATGAGAAATAACTCATAAAATGTGTTAAAAACACATAGCCATCAAATGTATGTTGCAGCAGCAAAATTATGATCCATTACATCAGCCAAAAGTGGGGAAAAGCAACAATTTATGCCCTAAAAACGTTATATTCAGAAATTTGCATTATAATAGGGGAAAATAACGCTAGGATCCCTTAGCATATGTAATTTGGGACTCACACACAGAAAAGATTCCAAAACAAATCACTTTTGCTTATTTAAACAAATCTCTCGATCCCGGTATGGCTTAAAAACACCGAAATCCCATGACTTGACTAAACAGAAAGTTTCTGAAGCATGCACAGTGTCATTTTCAGAGGGTTTCTAATACAATATGCTGCAAATATCAGATCAGGGGTTTTATTGCTCAAAACATGAAGAAAAATGGAGATCTAGCTCCTTTTACACATCAGAAAGATAACCCGGCAAGGGTTTCATGAGAACACACGTATAAGATGCATAGATCTGCAGATCTGGATCTGAAATAACACAGTCTGCTGAAGCAATGTGCACAAATGGCTGAAGAATACAAAAATGAAAGAGGATCTTTTTTACAAGGCTTTCTGGGAGAAGGGTTGGCCCTTTTCTTGAGAAAGCAACACTGCAACACTGCAAGAAATGACGCAGTTCCTGCAAGGGACTGTGCTGTCGCTGATGGAAGTCATTTCGCCAAGTGCCAAGATATGCAAATCTGCTCCTGAGCCTTCCTTACTGATCTCCCAAAGGAAAGGAGGCTCCCTCCTTTGAAAAATGAGTGCAGGAAGTGGTGTTGTGAACCCTCACTGCAACACCCTGCAACACAACGTTATACTGCTGCAGAAATAACGTTGTAGCTGAAGCAGGATGCTTGGCCTCAAGCCTGGATGTGAGGCAATTCAGTACAATCTCCTTCAAGAGGCCTCTCAAGAAAGGAGAAGGATTCCTAAACAGGAAATCTTTGTGCTAAGCAGCAAGAGAATGCAGAAAAGTCTAAGCAGAAAAATCAAATATCATTCCAAAGATGTCTTTCTATGGCTGCCTTGCCCTCCTTTTATACATGTGTGAGCCTTCTTGCCTTGGGCCCCACTCAATTTGGATTTCCTCCACCAAGGACTCTTCCTCCCACTATCTTTGCGTTGTCTCACAAGATGCTCTCCACCTCCTATCCCAGCGCTGTTGACTTGGTCAAACTAGACCTTGTCCACATGCAAAAGTTCTTGTTCACACATGAAGGTGTGAAATCCAGCCTTTATGTTGATCCCTTTTCACATTATGAGGGATTTTATTTAGATTTTTATTATGCATGGGCCTCCTTACCGATTTATTCATTTCCTAAGTGAAATCAGCAAAATTTAATATTCCAATTTGTTGCATGCAAATTTTGGAATATTACAGTTCATTTGCATTACTCATATGATCAGGTTGGAAAGGATCACTCTCTCTCTCTCTCTCTCTCTCTCTACAGGACTATATTTTCAACTTTGTTACAGAACTACACCATCACATTTGATACAAATCTTAAAGATACATGATTACTCTTTTATCTGATTCAAGACATATTCTACAGTACTCGCATTTCTCCTATAGGACTTTCACATGTCTATTGGACTTGCATTCTGCTACAAGACTCTCCTATGCCTCAGGTTAATACTTTCTTGCTCACCACAGTACGTATGGCATCAAATCTCTGTTTTATATATTTATGTGGCATCATTACTAGACGATCAGTCCATTAGTATTTATGGCATCATTTTATATGTATTTCACATGATATATGATCTTGTTGTGGCTCATTGATATCGAATCTTCAATATGGCAACATAACAATGGTTGGAATTACAGTGACTAAGCTCTACACTATGATTCATGTGACCTTGCTCTTGTCAGTGATATAGCCTCTTGCAATAGTGCATAGCCTTGTTGTTCAGAATCTTCAATGACTATGACTCATTTCATTTTACTCTTATGCATGGTTCGCTTTTATCTTGTTGTGAATGGTTGATGGTAACACTACAAGGGACAAAAATCATGACTCACATAAGACAGTGATCTTTTATGATTCATTGGACAGTATTCTTCTACAGGACATATTGCAGAGATCTTTTATGAAAACATGTGATAGTGACCATGATATAGCTCATATGGCAGTGACCTTTTAAGATCGCAGTGATTTTCCTCCTATGATGATGTTCATGCTTATCAATGACATGGATATCATTATTTGCAGTAATATGGCATAAGTCTTTTTGGACTCATCTGGTTATTGGAAGTAAGTTCACAAACGAAGGTGTGAACTGACTTGGTTTGGCTATATGTGGCCTGATATGATTGATAATGATTCATGATGTTGTAATTTGTATCTCAGCTGAACAATTGATGAATATCTAATAAAAGAAGAAGAATTGAATTCCAGGTTTTCCCCCTTGTGGGGTTTTTCTCTGGTCTCCGACCAAATTCGGGTGTTTCTATTTGTGCATGTTTTTTGTTCCTTTATGTTTTCCGCTGCATTTTATTGTTCTTTCTACACAATCACTAATGATATTATGATGTTGTGGGGTGAATTCAATGTGTAGAAGATGTAATGCACTTATCTAAAGCAAAGAACAATATAGCCCTAAGAAAAACTAACAAGTCCTCATAGGATTATCTAAGGGACAACTACTAGACCAAATGACAACAATGGGACAAAGTTCCATTGTCACCTCAGTCAGTGTCCCCTGCTCTTCACAAATTTTCACCGATGGGAGGAGTCTCGATATGAGGGAAATCACTACTAATGATAGAATCAATGATGACATATGATGTGATTTATAAGGCCCATTCAAAAGAGAGGCTCGAATAAAGGCTTAGTGCTTCAAGAGAAGCAAAAGGCTGTCCAAGAAAGACCTATGAGGAGACCTAGACCTAGGGCTAATGATATTCAATAATGAGAAGGATGCCTTAAGGTCAAAGCTCTGAAGATGACAAGGATCTCTCAAGAAGCTTTGTAAGATGATTATATACCTTTATATAAGCTTTCACAATACTTGAGAAAGACCTAGAATGGGACCACACGAGACCTAGGGTTTATGAATAATGATAGAGCTAGGGAAAAATTATGCAGAAATTTCGAGGTCAATATTTGGCAAAATCCTTTGTGGGTTATCGTGGGTTTCTTGAACAGAGACCGTGGTTAAAAGCCTGGAATTTTCTGAGCATTATTTCAGGCCGTAGTAGCAGATTCAGTGGAACAGCAGCAGCATTTCTGCAATGTTCCACCAAGTACCCTGAGGTGGGGGCAAGAGAACAGGGAAACGCGGGAGCGGCCTATGAAAATGCTCCCTACCAATTTTCAGGAAACGTGGGGGGACGTCAAGGTCATAAAAATTATAAATATAAGAATATATGATATATCATTGAAAATTTAATATTTATAATGTAATTGTCTTTATCTTTATCATTATATAACACTTACATCATGAAAGATAAATGATAAAATTAAAGATTGATGAATCATATAACTAAAACAAATTTAAAACTTAAAACTTAAAACATACAACATATAATCATACATGTAAGTTTATAACTTTGTAACTGTATAATCATATAATATAACTACTAACAATGTACAATGAAAATAAAGTTTAAGACTTCATATTATATCAAGATTCAAAATAAAGTTTAAAATGTAGTCTACAACTCAAGTCTGAAACAGAAAACTTAAAAGCAAATAAGTTAATAACATAACATATGAATATCAAATGATACCATCATAAATGAGCATAATTGCTCAAGGTAATGTCCCACTAGTCTTTGCATCCAGCTGCTGCACGAATATATTAGGATCAACCATGTCACCATCTGAATCAGAATCACTTGGATTCTCAAACATGCTAAGTGGCACACCAACCAACCCCATCTGTTTCTCATCAAGTCTCTCCTCCATATCAACCTATGCATCATCCTCTGGATCAACATCCCATCGTGTTGTTGGTCCCTTCAAATACTCAGGTGTCTTCCTATGCTCAAGACGTAGGGCACTGTGCACAGAAACTAACTTTTCAGTGCTTTTAGAGGTAAGCCTGTTCCTCTTAATAGAGTGGATGAAGCTATATGTGGATCAATTCCTCTATGCTGCAGAGGAACTAGCAATCTGAGACAACAAACGCATAGCTAGATGTTTGAGCTCTGGAGCACCATCCCCATTCATCCTCCACCAACCAACCGGGTCATCTTGGGCTAGATCTATGCGATATGCCCGAGCACCATGTGTGTTAAAGGGGCCACTAAGAGATGTAAACTGAACAAGTTGTCTTTGCAACTTTCCCCCCTCCTCCTCACTATACATCTTTGTAATTGCAGCTAGGAAGCCATTCTTTACCTCTGGATCATCAATAGGAGGCACTATCCCAGGCATTTCAACATACCATTTTGGGTTTAATGCATACTCTGCCATGTGCAAAGGTGTGTTCATGCAATCCTACCTACGCTGAATGATGGGTCGAATATGGGATGTATATGTTGATACCTAATCCTAAGGGATTGGGTGAGATTGTATATTATTGTAAAATAGTAAATACGGAAAGCCAAGAGACATTGGGAAATGAATCCCAATAGTCTCACCTCCATGTATAAGTACATGCACACCCTCCATCTAATTCATATTCAATTTTGCAGAGTTACCTCCTGGCCTGACATGGTATCAGAGCCAGCTATATTTCTGGCATCCCTGCCCTTGTAACTCCCTCCTGGCAGACCTGCTTCTCTGCCTCTCTGCCAATACCTGGCAGAACTGCTCCTTATCTGTCTTCTCTATCTTACAGTATGCTGCCCATTACTCCTCATCAAATTTTGCAAATATATAGCAATTCTGCAAATTCTGCAATTTCTGCTCTCCACAGCATATATCAATTTTTATTGCAGGCAATTGTGTGCAAGCCTCTGCTCAGTACCACATTGCCTCCCTCATGTCGATTCACTCTGCTCCTCACACTCCGGCTCCTCATGCAGACAGCCTCTGCTCGGCTCCTACCTCACGCTCGGCAGCAGCTCCCTTCTACTCCGGCTCCTGCCCCTGTCGGCTCCTCATGCTCCTCACTCCTCCCTTCGCCCCTCCCCGTGGACTTCCCTCCCCACGGCTCCCTACCTTCCTATCCCTCCCCTCCCCTCCCCTCCTACCCCACCTCCCCTACAACTCTCCCTCCTCGGCCTGTCTGCCACCCTCTCCCGCCGTCGGCCCTCCCACTACTCCCTCCCTATCGCTGCTTCCTTGCAGCTCAGCCTCCCTTCCTCATAATACCTCCCCCACTTCCACCCTCCCCCAGCTAATACCTTCCCCACTTCCACCTTACCTTAGATAATACCTCCCCCAAATAAGCCCTCTCTCGGATAATACCTCTGATTTTTTTTTCCAATCTTTTTTTTACAAAAAATAAATAAATTAATTAAAATTAAAATTAAAATTATAAAAATAAAAAATAAAAAATTTGAAGTGCGGAATTTAAACCAGAATCGAGTATTTTTTACAGTGGCAACAAAGTGATTTTTTTTCAAAAGAATGCATTCTCTCATATTTATTGTGGGAGTTGTTCTCTCCAGCAAGGAGAACTATTCTGAATGGTCTTGAAAAATCAAGCACACTCTCATTTTTAATGAGCTGTGGAGAGGAATTTGTGAAGGAGAAGGAGACCATCCACCAGCAAAGCCCACCTCAGACAAGGAGATCGCCATTTGGGAAAACAAGAACTACAAGGCCTATGCCTTGGTTGCAGCTTTTGTAAATGAAGAGGTGAGTCGCCATATTACACCGTTTTCAAATGCCTATGAAGCCTTGAGCAAATTAAAAGAACTCTATGACTCACATTCATAACTTGAAATTGTTCAATTAATGATTAAGTTGTTCAGCCTTGAATTGAAAAATGATGAACCTCTTGCTTTAGCATCAGAAGTAAGATCTATCATGCATGACATTAAAAATACTAGTGTAGAAGTTGACATACCTCTCATAGCTTATGTTAAGACATTGTATCCCACTTACTCACATTACCTTGAGTCATTGCAAGCAAGTGGAAACCTCATGAAAACCACCTTTGATTCCCTTGAGAAAAAGTTTGTAGAAAGAGAGAAGGCTTTGGGAAAGATGACAGTGCCTCTGTCTTTTGAAAAGGCTGTATGTTTCGCACATAGAGAGAAGAGTCATGCTCAAGGTTCTTCCAGAGGAAGAGGTGGCCGAAGAGGAAGAGGAAGAAGAAATTTCAGAGGAAGCGGGTCAGACAAACTCAAACTGAAAAATATGATCTTCATTGCATACGCTGCAATAAATATTGGCATGATGCATCTACATGTAAGTTGCCTTGGGTTAAAATTGAGCAGCAAAGAAATCAAGAAAAATGTAAAACTCATGATAGAGACAAAGGTAAAGCACCTGAATCTGCTCATTATGTTGTAGCACATTGTAACAATGGAGTAACTGAAGACTTGTTTGACGTTTCATTTACTTCTTGGAGAAATGATTGGTTGCTAGATTCAGGAGCAACATGTCACATGACTTTTAGAAAATATTTTTTTGAAGAATTTACTAACAAAGTTGATGGAGCAGTATACTTCGCAGATAAATCCAAACTCAGGCCATCAGGGCTTGGAACAAACAGGATTAAGTTGTCTGGTCTTCCAGATCATCTTCTACATGAGGTTCTATACCTCCTTAAGTTGAGAAGAAACTTGTTTTCCTTGGTCCACATCTGCCAGTAAGGACACTCCATTCACATGTTTGATGGCAAGGTTGAGGTCAGAAAAGCATCAGATCGCTCACTTGTCATGGAGGGAATAGAAGAAGGAAGAATCCTAAAGCTGCAAGGTTCCTCTGCTCATGCACAAAACTTTGCATTCAGTTCACATCATGATGAAGGTACATTCCCATCAATGCTTTTATGGCATGCTAGATTTGGACACTTAAACTATGACAGCCTTCGATTGTTGAAGAAAAATGGTGTTACTGGATTGCCTACAATTCCTAAGAAACTTAAGCAATGTGATGTTTGTATTCTAGGAAAGCATAGCAAACATCCATTTCATGATTCACATTCCAGAGCACATAGAAAACTTGAGCTTCTTCATTCAGATTTATGTGACCCCATGCCTGTTGCTTCTGCAAATGGAATGGAAATAAATATATGATGATATTTCTTGATAAATACACCATAATTTGTTGGGTTTACTTATTGAAGAACAAATCTGATGCTTTTCAAACATTCAAGAATTTTCATGCATGGATTGAAAATGATGCACAAACTCATATTGGCTCTTTGCGCACTGATAATGGAAAAGAATACACTTCAAACGAATTTGAAAACTATCTTTGTCAACATGGGATCAAACATCAAACAACAGTGCCCTATAATCCCCAACAAAATGGTGTAGCTGAAAGAATGAACAGGACAATTTTAAATATGGTTCGCTCCATGATGTTTTTTAAGAATGTAAAATTGATGTTTTGGGCTGATGTTGTTCTGTGTTGTATACATAAAGAATAGGTGTCCTTCAAATTCAATTAGAAACAAAATCCTTATGAAATGTGTCATGACCACATTCCTTCGGTAAAGCATTTCAGGGTCTTTGGTTCCACCTCTTATGCTTTGATACCTAAGGTACAAAGGAATAAACTTGGTGCTGGAAATCGAAAATGTATTTTCTTGGGGTATTCCAATACCTCCAAAGGATATCGTCTCTATGATGAAGTCAATAAGAAGTTTGTAGTAGCAAGAGATGTCAGATCCTTGAAACTTCCAAGACTGACAATGTTGTTGAGCAGCAACTTGATCGCTTGGATAGTTTCACACATGTAAAGTCTTTTCAAGAATTTGATAATCAGATTCCACATCTTGAAGAGGGGATTTCTATACTGAATCAATCTGTGGAATCATCTTCCAAGGCACTCTCTCCCCCACATGAAGAACCAACCACGGATGACACCTTGAACGATGTGATTGATAGAATTGGGAAATTGAATCTTGATTGATTGAATCTTGATTCAATTCCAACTCAATCAAATGAGCAGCCTGGGCCATCTCAGAAAGGTCCCCCAAAATGGCTGACAAAGACACTAGAAAATGTTCGTCTTGATGAGGTTTGAAAGACAGGAACAAGAAGTTCCACCAGACAAATGGAGGTGACATAGATAATTCTGATTCACCTATTGATATGGATATTGCTTATAACTGTGAACTGAATTTGTCTACAAATCGTGAACCAACTTCCTTCAAAGAAGATGCTTCTCATGTTGAATGGAATGAAGTGATGCAAAAAGAGTATGATGCCTTGATAAAGAATGGCACTTAGATGCTGGTTGATCCTCCTTTAGGGACCAAACCAATTGGCTGCAAGTGGGTCTACAAGAACAAGTACAAAGCAGATGGCTCACTTGACAAGCACAAAGTCAGGCTTGTGGAAAAAGGTTTTGCACAGAAAGAAGAGGTCAATTATGAAGAAAATTTTGCCCCCACAGCAAGATGGGCCACCATCCAGACACTCTTTGCCCTAACAACTCAGAAGGGATGGAAAGTCCATCAGATGGATGTAAAAATCGCCTTTTTGAATGAAGATCTAAAGGAGAAGGTTTTTGTGTCCCAACCAGAAGGATTTGTTATGAAGGGCCAAGAACAGAAAGTATGCAAGCTTATAAGATCCTTGTATGGCCTCAAGCAAGCACCGCGAACCTGGTATGAAAAATTAACTGAGCATCTTCTGAAACTTAACTTCAAACATTTTGATCTTGATGATGCAACTTTGTTTGCTAAGCAAGTTGGGAAAACAGTTGTATATCTTGGGTTGTATGTAGATGATCTTTTGATGACATGGAACAATGAGAGTTATATTGCATCCATAAAGAAAGAATTGAAGTAAGGTTTTGAAATGACTGATTTCTATGTTCACTACTATCTGGGTATGGAAGTAACTCAACATCCTAAGTTTATATTCCTTTCTCAAAAGAAGTACATTGGAGATCTTTTGAACAAGTCTGGCATGGATGAATGCAATCCCTTAACCACTCCAATTGTAACGACCCATTCCCAAGTTATACACAAAATAATATTAGTGTGTGTACGATATATGCATTTGATAGCTACACATGCCTACATCGCACACATCGCACTAGTACACCTACCTACTAATATCAAGATTACATAAGTTAGGGATTTAATATTAACATTAAAGATTAATATTAAGATTAACTAAGTATAAATTATATAAAAAAGGACTAATAAAAGAAAATAATTTAATTTAATATAAAGTTAATTCATTAAGTTACAAAGGAATATTCAAATATTAAAAGTTTAATGTAAGACAAATGCTCCATAAATGGAACAACCGTATAACCCCCTCCATAAGTATATCCTTATCCACGTTAATATGACTCACCTTACCATGAATACTTATAATATCAACATTAATGGGGATAAGATCTCGAGAGGTGAGAGGCGGTGGAGGAAGGTTATTTAAGTGATTAATTATGAAGGAGAGGGGGTTTGTTTTTTTTTGGGAAATTTTGCATGATTACCAAGTGGTAATATGGAGGGAGAGGAACTGTTCTGAAAGGGAGTCTCTGGGTCCTTGGAATTTTGGGCACGGGGGCAGAGGAGGCATCCTCTGGGTCTAGGATTGTTCCTAGATTGGCTGGGAGGATTTGATTGTTTCGGTAATCTGTTCACAGCATCACAAGGAGAACCACCGCTCAATAAATCTTCAGCCTACTTCAGGATTTGTTGCTGATTTTCAGGTATTCCTCTATGTATAGATAGTTAATTTTGTAAGGAAATTTCAATTTAAGCTGTTGCACTCCTCTCATTGGATTTTTTTTTTACTTAAATCAAAATTCAGATAGGTACAGGTAAGAAATCATGGAAAAGAGTTTTTACATATGGTATCAGAGGGTAGCTTCAAACCCTTTTTCGACCTTATAGGCCTATTAAATTTCGTTTCTAAGCTTCTACATGTTTAAACCAGTCTATGGTTGTTTCCAAGTTTAAAGGGGGCCAAATTATTTGTATGTACGTATTGTTTTGAATCTCTGTATGCATTCATTCATTCACATGGCTCTCTTTCATGGTTGTTATGATCTAGTTAACAGCGCTGTTTGGGGATTGAGTAAACCTTTGTCCAAACACTCTAGATGTAGAGCTAAGTTGCAGAATATTTATAGTGTGAAAAAGGTTTTCTTCAAGCCTTACTTGTTGATTATTCAGACCTCCATTAGATGTCCACAACAAACTTTGATGGTGACAAACCACAGATATGAATCTCCACAGACATATTACACCAAGTCTTCCATAGAAGTGTTCTATCTGACCTCCAAAATACTTCAAGTATTATTCTGACCAAGCTCTCGGGATACACCACCCAGCAAACCCGCTGAAACACCCATGTCCGAATTATCAAACTCTAAAATGTTATATAAGCAGCGATCATAGGATGTCTGAGTTTTATTAGGTCCGACACCACCTCTCAATTCGATTTCAATTTTGAGCATTGCCCGATCCCGAATGAGAAAAGAGAGACAAATGGTGTTTTCTATAAATTATGTCTATTACCCTTGTTGTATCAAATTTTACTGCAAACAGTTCCAATAACATGACCTGGAGAGGACCAGAGTAGTATTATTCGATTACTGCCAAGGATCCACAGTCAAGGCTAGCATAAAACCTAATACAGTTTGTACTAAACTCGTGCATATTGAATCACTCCTTTTGCATATGATGAAATAATTATGGCTATCACTATAGTTAACGATGATTGCCAGTGGGGAGAGTGGTGTTTCTCTCATGCTTCTTTCGCTCTTCAATTATAAATCTAAAAGATAGCTCTACAGCTGAACCCTCAATCTGCAATTTATGACATATCAGAGCCTGGTTCAAATGCAAAATCCAAAGGATCATAATTGCTTTCGCCATATTACGATGGCTTGTGAATGTGGAAAGTCCAATCAAGGACAGAATGTAACATTTCACTTATAGCTAATCAGTAATGGAATTGAATGAATGAATCCAGGATGGTTATTCAACACATTATTATAAGAAATCTGAATATAAGTCATCCATAAGAGATTAAGGAGCTTCTTTGGTAGACAACATTCTTTAAAGTTTAATTATAAATACCTGAGTTAAGACAAGTTCACAAACTACAGATATATATTTTTACACTATTATATTAGATGTCGTACTTCAGTCTTCTCATGCTTTCTTTTTATCATTGAATTGCTGCAACCAGCATATAAGCAAAAGAAATATAATTGAATAAATATGGCAACTGTGCTATAATAATTCTGACTGTGTAATTTAACAGTTCATAAATCCAACACAACAGATGTTGTGCATGCTATTTCATTGCTAGAAGATGCCAAAAATTCACTGGAATCTCCACTAGCCTCCATTTAGCAGAAACCTCAGTGGCTAATATCCGTCCCTTTGTTCCAGGCAACATGGTGTATTTGTCTCAAAGAAACTATGGATGAAAATGGTTCCATTCGTTCTGCACAAAAAGAAAACACACATCTGAAGGGTTCGAATCGCAAACCTGAAATGCGAAAGGGAATGTAGATGTATCCGTCATGGATTCGCGTTTAAAGCTCTGACGAAGCTGATTTTCTGTGTATTGGTATTGATCGAGTGACAATTTCTCATAGCCGTTGTGTAATATAGAAGGAAGGATTAAATAAAAACAAAACAAAAAATGGATTCGCTTCGCAAGCAATTAGATGCTTTAATGGGAACCAATCGCAATGGGGACGTAACAGAAATCAAACGCAACTATTATGATCGGGATGTTTGATGTCTCTATTTAGTCGGACTTTGCCCTCACGACCGCTTTTAATTAACTAAAATGGATTTAGGTGCTTGCTCAAAAGTTCACTCCTTGCAACTACGAAAAGAATATGAAAGTGCAAAGGCAAAAGGTAAAGATAATTATGACAGAGAGCTAGAAGATGTTCTTGAAAGGCATATTGGTGAGTATGACGGGAAAATTACAAGAGCCCTAAGACGCCTAGAGGATGATGATGCTAAGGCTGCAACAGCAATATCTATTTCTGCAGTTACACAGTCCCCTGCGGCGAATGAATACACAAAGCAGATAAAGAAGAAGCTGAAAGAAGCGGAATATCTAGGAATGGAGTTTGTGTATAAAGGCTAGTTTGCGAAATAGCCACCCTTCAGTCAATATGATACAAACAGGATCGAACGCCCTCTAAAACTGAATTCAACCTAAGCGTAAATGCATCCTAGGCGTAAATTGCCATCTGTGTTTCATGGGATTCGTTGTCAAAATTCCCAAAATTCGTTGGGTAGCGGAGGTAAAGCCACGCTAAAGTCATGCCACCGCTTAAGTATGTCGTGGGTTTAGGATGCATGTTGAAATATATATTATGCGGTTTAAATATATATGTCGTTCGGGTATAAGAAAGCATGTCAGTTAGTTAAAAATTATACGATGTCCACCACGACTATCCTTTATGCCATTCATACGAGTTTTGGTCCCGACATAACACACACACACACACACACACACACATATATATATATATATATCGTAGGGTTTAATATATATATCTCGTTTGGGTTAAATATATCTTTCCCTGTTTCGGTGGGCCTTGAATATGCTTCCAGTTTGTGTCTTGCATTTTCCCTTAAAATCTGGTCTTTCAACTATATTAGCTGAATGAAAGTAAGTTTGTATTCAGTATCTTCCATTAGTGGGCTTCCTGCACTAGTCTCTAATGTGAAATAAACCATTTACTGCGATTTATACAGCCCAAAGTATAGGTTTCGTGCTTAGTTTAAGTTGCCCTTTTGGAGTAAGAGAATAGGCCAATGAAGGTATAGCACTGTTTTCCAGAGGAATGGGATACGAGTTTCCAAGTAAGGTCAGATAAGCTTATAAGTTATAACACGGTAGAAGTCGTGGTTCAAGTCCGAGGTGAACAAGAAACCAAAGGTGGAAGCTATAACAAGTGCCACTGTTCTTAAGCGTTACTAGATTGAATTAATTATATATGTTTAGACTTTAGAGCTAAAGTTTCAACATTAAGGATTTAGATATTTCTTTATCTCTGCCCTTTACTCAATCTGTAATTCTAAAAGTCAGGGCGAAATGAAGATTTTCAGTGATGCTTCCGACCAAAAAAATAAAAATTGATTGATGACTAATTGTTGACTTATCGGTAGATTCTAGACTGCAGGCTATAGAAGTTGTACATGATAATGCGTCACATGGGATGAAATGCTGAATCAGGAGTAGGGGCCTATGATCATAAAATATGCAGAGTTTATGACTTCTAAAACACATTTGGGTTAATATATAGATATTTGGGTTAATATATATATAGCGTATGGTTTAAATGTATCATTTGGTTTAAAAATATATAGCATATATATATGCCCCATCATGTTACTTGTAAAAACGTACAGGAAATAGTCTCCAACAACCTCGGAAAATTTCTGCTCGGAACCTCTAGCTGTTGCAGGGTTAGAAATTACCAGTTTTCATATCCGATAAATGAGAATTTTGTTATAGAGGATGGCATTCCCCGCTCAAATTGTACAATGGAGTGCCCAGCATTGACGCCGGAAGAAGAGAAAGTAGTAATCAGGGAGAGTACAGAAGCTGCAGAAGCCAACATGAAGGAGGGCGACACATATTATCTTCTAAACTTCAGATGGTGGAAAGACTGGTTAGATTATGTTTGTGAGGATTAGACTAGCACAAGCAAGGACACTACTGTGCAATATCCAAAATCATATGAGCATTTGTCTACTATTTCGACTTCGCCAAAAATGCCTGCCAGTATTGACAATTCAGATTTAGTTGTGGATGTCAAGTGTGAAGACTCTAATGTGGAGCCCGAGCTTCATGACACGTTAATGGAAGGGTGTGATTACATTTTGTTGCCACAGAATGTGTGGAGGCAGTTTCGTAAATGGTGAGTTTGGACATTTTCAGTTTTTTTTTTTTTCATTTCAGATCTTAATTTAACATGAAAAAATTCGCATGAATCATAATGTCTAGGATAACAGATGCCAAGGCTGTAACTAGTATATTAAACATTTATCTTGAATTAGCATGCTGTTTGGTGGTTCGACATTTTTCTTTTGAGTATTATATTTATTTTTTTGGTACATTGTTAGTCTTAAAACATCTATAAAACCAAAAATGCTAAATCCTGCCTCTTTTGACTTGACTCTTGTCCAAAAATGCTAAATCCTGTATTTTGCTAACCATTTGTGTTTAAGACAACTAGGAGCCTTAGCATGTAAAAACAAGTCTGTATTCTTTATTAGAGGTTGTGCTACCTTGCAGGCCTTGTTGCATCAAGAAACTAAATTGGCTAATCTGAGTTTCTGGTATTTCATGGAATTAATAGCAATTGCTATGTGTACCGACGTCTGGATGACCATGGTGTATATAGGATCTATATCAATTATTAAATATAGAGAGGCTTTTTCGTATGTCCACATCTTGGTTATAGATTGAACACATATAAGCAAATCTATTGACTATCATAATTATATCAACATCAATAGAAACTATGAGAAGTATGACTATTGGAGCAATTTTTGGATGTTGGCAATAACATGTGAAATATGGCAATCGTAACTATAGATATGAATGATCCTCAGATGTTTCCTTTTGAATTCAAGAATCTGGTGCAGAGTAACTATGTTGGCAATAATTGAAAAAGTAAAACAAACTCGGCATCGACCAAAAACTCTGCTGCCTATCAAAAACTCACCATGGATCATTTGTGGATGCTAAAATGTGATATACCCTATATTATAAATAATATATGTTATATAATAATAATAGATAATATTATCCTTACACAGGGATGTGTTCCTACAAGCTTTCTAGTATAAAATTATAAATACGACACGTGTATTTTTCACATCAACCAACATATGTTATATTCAGTATATTCCCTATATGTCTTATATTTTACATGCTTTATGCAATAATATTCAACTTAGGTTGGTACAAGTGGTACAAGTGAATAGGTTAGAGTGCCATATCTAAGTGGTATAGGTGATTTCAAGTTTATTGCATAACTTACTCATACTAATCTGAGTGAATAAAGTTAATTAGGTGAATGCTTACTATTGAGATATCACTCTTTCTCTGTAGTTTAGCTGATCTAAAACTCGTATAAGCTGTATTAGTAACCTTGTTTGTTCTATGTATCACATTACTTGAATTTACACTTGTACTTTCTGACTAATATTAGCCCAATCAACACTGTGCTTACTATCCCTATCGATTCACCATGCTTAAATAAGTTACCCGCTTGTTCAACATTATGGATACATGATTACTTAACTAGTACTTATTATTAGAATGCTTGATTACGATATTCCCATTACTTTGATTAGTAGTATAAGCTTGTAGCATATTTCTAGTGCAATGGGTTTTCTCATTTGTGTTACCGATTCTCTAAGCTTTGATCTGAATGAGTACCACCATCTCATATAACAATAAGGATACAAGCTCATGTTCATGGAATAGGGGTGACTCTATCCTCTTAATGACCTTAGTACTACCTATCTCTACCATTGACCGAGTTCCATATCATAGATTGACTGTGCGATCCTATGCATATAGATGAGGTAAGGGAACATTCACAGTGCTCATATAGGAGTAATTAGGCATATATGGATACTAAGTGCATAGTAATTATGACTTCAGGGGATTTTCTCATAATAGAGCTTATCATAACAGTGTAATGGGTTTACTACTACATATATAAGGGATAAGATTGGGATAACATAATCATTACCATTACTTGGTGGTTATACTATCTGCCAATTTGTTCAGTACCATTATGAGATTAACTGTGTTCCATATCTATGGGAACAAAAGGGAGGCGATAGGATGGATACTCACAAATGGTACTCATTATCTAAAATACAGGTATTTTAATAACATACGTATCTACTCATTACTAATGCAATAACTGTGATCTACTTGATTCTGTTAATTACCGCTGTGAATATAACAATGGTTATAATTAATAAGTATTCATAATAAATACTGATCAATAAGCTTAAGCAACACGTGTAATTGGTAATAACAAGGAGTGTATAACCATAATCAGAGTGAGTGCAATATATGGGTGACATTGAACCATATGATCTTCATAAGTATTATACCATATCTATTTGGATTAGAGCTTACAAATAAAAGCATGGTTACAAGTGCTCTAAGTGATCCCGTAATGAACCTGTATCGTATATGTACTAAGCTCTTGTATCTCGTGTTCATTTACTGGTATATCATTACCTTTAAGCAAGCTCCATAATAGAGAAGGTGGTAGTGACACGTATTATGCCTAAGATATCACCCTATCTAAGTAGTTAAGCTAATCACAAGTCTTAACCTCATATCATTCTAGTAATCATGCTAACTTAGTCTGTCTGAATAGGGTTCCAATCATGAACTAGCATGTAGTTGACGTGTGTGTTTCCACATCAATAAGCTCGCACATGTATCTGCTTTAACACATTACGTTGTTTCCATCACTATTAGTAACACCTATACCATTCACTAGTTAAGTATGAATAAGGATAGAAGTAATGGCAATCATAGGCTTGATAAAGGTGGAATCCTATCTGCTATAACTTCTACTCGTATATAAGAGAGACCACCTTGCTTCACCTATTTCACATGGTATACTTATTATGGAAATAGCCTTACTTGGCCAATAGTAATACACGGGCTTGTTATAAGATACTAGTAGTCAACATGTTCGCAAGATCAGTATCATATAAGCTATACTATTCAATGGATTCACACTAGTTAACCTTTTATAAGGGTAATAAAAGCTCTATTAGTATAGAGGTTCATCTCCCATTATGTTTACATAAAAAAAATGATAGTATTGTACGAATATGGAGTTAAGGGTTAAGGTTCCATATTCTTTATTAACATATCACTATCTTCACTGATTCCCATTTATTTTATTAACTAGGAAGAGTATGACATAATCAATTACTAGCCTAACTTACAGTTTTGTAATCATAATCACATAGCCTACTGGTCATGTATAGAGAGTAGTCATAGCTTATCCATGAATTTGTAAACTTTATTTTGAATTATCTCGTAAGAATGAATTTTACTTGAATACCCATAAAGAATGGATGTTACTTAACTCTAGTAATATAAAATATATGCTATGGTTTGACTTTACTAGTACAGGGATACCAATATGCAATATGTCATTTAAATTATCCTTGCAAGAATATGAAATCTAGATCATAGATCACATTATAAATGGCATTATCTATTGATTCATTTCATTACGTCTCTAATATGATTGAAGGAAAGGAAATAGAAGAGTAACTACATTTTAAATATCAAAGTGAAACATATTGTTATATAGGTTGAACATGGTTAAAACAATGCATCATAGATAGAACATGTATAAACTAAACAGGAGCAGTACCTAAACGAGAAACTATATTAAGACATATTGATACATATGTGGACAAGTGTTTTAAACCAAGTATGTTATATAAGTTCTAGGATCAATATCATAAATAGCAATATATTTGGAATGTGTAGAGATTGTTATATGGGTAACAATTTGTTATGAACAATATAGATGCATATGCTATAATAGGTGTACGACTGTTTACATTGCAGATTGTGTACCAGTGATTACCTTGCAAAACACAGATTATAGAAACAATCTACGTGATGACAGAATTCCAAGAACAGTTGAGACTCCCTGAGATCCCACGATAGGGTGTTGACCCTGGTCCTACGGGGAGGGGTGGAGGTGATTGCCCACCGTTTATCCTCCAATACCTGGAGTCATGGGAGGACTGTGCGGGTCACGCTCCCCTAGACGTGTGATGATGACTGTCGGATACCTACAAGCATGTCAGGTCGACGTAATCGACGTTGATATCCTTAAGGTCTATGCATGGATCAGTAAAACTGATGCCATGGCATATTCCTGTAGAGGAAAGATCGGATGGGAGTGGAAAAGATTAGGAAGGATAGGATGATTTTAGAATAGTTTGGAGATTCGGTTGAGATGGAAGTAACAATTAAATTACAGATACATACTTATTCAAACAGAAATTCAATCTTAAAATACAAGCATTCTACAATCACCCCAATCTCTAAAAACACAATATTTATATGAGTATATAAAACCCTAAACTTCGAGACAAAGTTTTCTTAAGGGAGGAAGTATATAATGACCCATTCTCAAGTTATACACAAAATAATATTAGCATGTGTACGATATATGCATTTGATAGCTACATATGCCTATATCGCACACATCGCACTAGTACACCTACCTACTAATATCAAGATTACATAAGTTAGGGATTTAATATTAAGATTAAAGATTAATATTAAGATTAACTAAGTATAAATTATATAAAAAAGGACTAATAAAAGAAAATAATATAATTTAATATAAAGTTAATTCATTAAGTTACAAAGGAATATTCAAATATTAAAAGTTTAATGTAAGACAAATGCTCCATAAATGGAACAACCGTATAACCCCCTCCATAAGTATATCCTTATCCACGTTAATATGACTCACCTCACCACGAATACTTATAATATCAACATTAATGGGGATAAGATCTCGAGAGGTAAGGGGCGGTGGAGGAAGGTTATTTAAGTGATGAATTATGAAGGAGAGGGGGTATATTTTTTTTTTGGGAAATTCTGCATGATTACCAAGTGATAATATGGAGGGAGAGGAACTGTTCTGAAAGGGAGTCTCTGGGTTCTTGGAATTCTGGGCACGGGGGCAAAGGAGGCATCCTATGGGTCTAGGATTGTTCCTAGATTGGCTGGGAGGATTTGATTGTTTCGGTAATCCGTTCACGACATCACAAGGAGAACCACCGCTCAAGAAATCTTCAGCCCGCTTCAGGATTTGTTCCTGATTTTCAGGTATTCCTCTATGTATAGATAGTTAATTTTGTAAGGAAATTTCAATCTAAGCTGTTGCACTCCTCTCATTGGATTTTTCTTTTACTTAAATCAAAATTCAGATAGGTACAGGTAAGAAATCATGGGAAAGAGTTGAAGCTCGCATCCATTGAAGGGAAGGAATTCGAGGATGCAACGAAGTATAGACAGCTTGTAGGAAGTCTTATCTACCTGACTACCACGAAACCAGACATCTCATTTGTTGTTGGAATCCTCTCCAGGTTTATGCAAAAACCTTGTGAAGAAAATTGGTCTGCTACAAAAAGAGTTCTAAAGTACTTGAAGGGGACTCAAGACTTTGGACTCAAATATACACAGGTGGGCAACTTCAGCTTGATTGGATACTCTGATTCAGACTTTGATGGGGACAAAGAAACTGGCGTATCTACTTCAGGTCATACCATGAGTTTTGGATCAGGAGTTGTCTCATGGAGATCATGCAAACAGTCAGTTCCAGCATATTCCACAACTGAGCTAGAATATGTGGAAGCAGATGTAGTGATCAGTATTTTTCACTATCTTTAGATGACTATAGGATGTTTGTAGATTTCTGAAAACAATATTCCTTGAATATCTTGAGTTTCAGAAATCTCACTGCCTTCATTATCCTTATAAAAAAACTTTTTCACTTTTCCTCAGTTGGTCTTCCCAAAGCCACCCTGTTGTTCCTAAGAGACTCATTATGGGCTTATGCCTCTCATTTTCATCTTCCTTTCCTACCTATAACCTCATTGCCCTATTTTCCATTGTCACTGAACTCCACCTTCCCTCTAGGGTTTCCTGTTGCAGACTCATTTCCCATGTTCCCCAGGTTCCTCAAGCATTGATGGTCTCAAAACTATCTCTGTAGGCTCTTTAGATAAGTCAAGTACATTAGATTTTAGATCTTCAATACAACACTTTTGACAATACTCCATTTTCACTTGAGAAACCTCCAAGTCAAATTCCAGTCAAAATCAAGTCAAAGGACCCTCCCACTAGGTCATTAGGGTTTCACATGTTTTAAGGTCATCCTTGGATGTTTCAGGCACTGCTTTTCCTTTGCTAGAATCTGGCTCAGATATAATTGAATGTCAAGACATAGTTATTCAAGAAGGGCCTAAAAGTTTCCAAAGAGGTTTGTCTTATCAGTTCAGAACCTACAAGTGAGAAAAATGTAAAGAATTTAGCACTTCTGCAGGAGTGTTGAAAGATTTATCAGCAGAAAGTACTGGTGAGGTAGACTATCTACTCCTGAATAAAGACAACTTACAGCGAAGAAAGGGAAACACTTAGTCTTGTAGATGATTAGGGTTTATACCCTTGATGGTCCGTTGAGTGCCAAAACAGTGATCACTTGCAGAAAATGACATGGAGGAAGCACACAAGGCCAAACATGAAGAAAGTCTATCAGAAGATATTGAAAAAATATGGAAAAAGGTGAGGTGAACTGGACAGAAATGAATGAAATTGAAAGGGCTATAGAGAACTTAGAAGACAACACTGATGATTGCTGCAAAAGACTACAGACACCTACGGTTTTCGAAAGTGGCCAGAGAAGGTGGAAAAGTTAAGTTGAGCCTCATGGTGGAAATTGCAACAAATTTTGAAGATGCTGCTATGTGTAATCATCCTAAAGGTGTCAAAATAAACATGTCAAATCTCAAGGATCAAAAGAAAAGAAAATTTCATGACTCCAGCAACCTACAAGAAAAAAAAAGATGTAAAGAATATCAGTGAAAAAGAAAAAAAGGGTTTCAAACAGTAGAAAGTGGGTTTTCATTATTAAATCAAATTCCCAAGTCTATAAAAACTCATTTTTCACTTCAAGAGAATCATTGTTGCATTTCAAAATATCAAGAGCACTCAGGAGAGAAAAATTTGTGAGTTTTCTAAGTGAATCTGGGCAAATTTGCTTGGCGCAATGCACTTAGCTTGGCGCTGTGCCCCTGGCATTTTTCCTCCATTCATTTTGTGAAGGCGTTGCGCGCCTGGGAGTGGGCGCTACGCTCTTGCCCAACAAGACCCAGTGTAGATTTGCTTGGCGCTGCGCGCTCAGAACTGGCACTGCACCCTCAGCAACTGGCACTGCGCTCTTGGACAGAAGGGGTTTTTGAGGGTTGAGGCCATCCAAATCACTTCAAACTTCCTCCAAATCTTTGCTAAGGTCATCTAAGCTCTCTAAAGGGGTAAGTACATCACATGAACCCTATTTTTATGCCATTTGATCACATTTAATCAATGGAAATGAAATCCTAAGAAGAAACCCTAAATCTTAAGCTTGGAATCACTGTTTATATGTTTATTTCATCCTCACAGATAGAGTATCAGTCATAACAAGGGAAATTACATTGGTTTAGAGGGATTCCATTCATCTTGCTTGTCACAACCTCCATTCCCTTCATTCTCACTTACTCCCTTCATTTGCAAAACTGCCATTTCATACCCTCCCTTCATCTCATTTCACATCAGCCCTAGGGTTTCCAAAAACAGAGTTTGAAATGTCTGAGGGTGAAGATAGTGGTGGTGAGGCCCAAATGCCAAGGAGGCATGATCATAAAGGAGGAAAGATAAACAGATTTGAACCCCTCAATACAAGAGAGCTCATGGCATCTCCCCTTACTGTTTCCTGCTTCAAACATGTAGGCTGCTTTTTTTTTTGTGAGAAGGTACATCAAGTACAAAACCACCCTGAACTAACAAGACTTTTCATTATCAATTTCAATGACAAACAAGTTAATCTCGTTGGGGTGACATTTGAGTTGTCTACAGATGCCATTGCAAATGCTACAGGAATACCAAGTGTGGGAGAAAGGTGGTTCAAGCAAGCAAACCTAGACATGAGTTACTTTGAACCATATCTAAAACGTAGGTATAAAGACCACCCCAAGTCGATCTTCCCCTTTTCTCATCTGCTTGATAGATATGCACCTATGATGAGGATAATCATGAAGTATTTTACATGTGAGGGAATTTTTTCCCGCCTATACTCCTACCACATCTGGCTTCTTATGCATTTCACCAAAGTTAGGATGCTGCATTTACCATATTATCTTTACCAAAGCATTGACAAAATGACATACATAGTGCAAAAAAGAGACTATCCTAGAGACTATCCTCAGCAAATGCAAAGCCTATTCCATCACTCACTTATCAAGATGGTGGTTATGTACCAACTACAGCAGAAAGGCATTCCATGGGAGACCTTCATTGCCAATGAAGTTTTCACTACTCCACCTGGCCAACATCTGCAAGATATCCCTTCATCTTCTCATCCTCCCATTCCTACTTCTCCATCACTTCCTGTTGTTCACACATCTCCACTCACTCACATTCATTCACCCCATAATGACCCTTCCACATCACCTTCCCACAGCCTTTCAC
The DNA here is from genome assembly GCA_034641835.2 of Pinus albicaulis. NCBI lineage: Eukaryota > Viridiplantae > Streptophyta > Pinopsida > Pinales > Pinaceae > Pinus > Pinus albicaulis. The sequence continues at coordinate 709,538,763 of CM076572.1, read as the reverse complement.
CCTCATATCATGATGACAAAGCATCAAGTAGTGATGGAAACATTGAGACGGATGGCACTAAAATGAGTAACATTGAGCCACTTCCTTTGACATATCGGAGGGGATACAGACATGTGTTTGTTGCACTTGAGAAGCAAGGGGCCATGCCTTCTACATCAACAAAACATCGTGATAAGGGTAAGGAAAAGGTCACAGATCAGGTCACTGTTGAAGAGGAGGATACACATGAAACTGAACAAGAGTTTCAACTTATTGACCTTGAGGATGAGAATGAGAAGAGGATCACAAAAATGCTACTCAAAAGCAAGGATGCTAGGATTAGTGAGCTTCAAGCTAATCTTGTTAGGGCAAAGAATGTGATCAGCTATCTTGAGTTGGAAACAATGCAGGCCATCAGTGAGGTAAGAGCTATCAAAGCTCGGAAGGGACCAAACCAAGGCTATGCTAGATGAGACCTTGGGCACTTTTGATGACAACGAAGATGAGGAAGAACAGCTTCCTAGGAAGAGGCCAAGGACAATTGGATTGAAGAAGGCTTTAGCCCAGGAAAGAGAAAGAGAGACAGAATTGGCAGAGCAGCTCACTCCAAGTGAGCCGCTTGCCATGGAAATCAGCTATGATAGAGAATCTTAGCTGGAAAGAGCCAATGTGTACCTAGAGGGTCAACTTGAGAAGAAAAAAAGAGACATTGACCTGCAGAAGAAGATGGCAAGACATTATGCCATGAGGAACAGAATTGCAAGGGCCAAGCTCAAAAGAGCCCTTGCAAAGATTCAAGCACAAAATGAGGCAAAGGAGAAGGAAAAATTGGATATCCTTGCTGATGTATCCCTCCAAGCATCCCAAACATAATCAGCAAGGTAAGTTCCAAATTTTGGCACTTAGTGCAAATTTTGAGTTTTTGACTATTTGGCTAGCAGAAAAAAGGGCCAAACACGCAGCGCCTGTAATATCCCAAAAATGGATTCTTCAGCAGATCATGCCTGAAAAACGCATTCTTCAGTTATTATGGATTCAGCTATCATATAATATGTCTGAAAATGCTCAGCAACCAAAATAAATAACAGCAGCAACCTTTACTCAGCTTTTAAGGGCAAAAAGGTGGGGAAAAGTGAGGATTTTGGCCCTAAAATGAGTGTATAAGGAAATCTGCGTAAAATGACGTCTCAAGGTTCTGGGATATGTTAGAATAGGTCAAGAGGGACTTCCATGTCGAATCTCAGCTCAAACAAAGGCGTTTTTCTAAGTTAAACAGTTCCTCCTTCCTAACTAGTCAATAAAAACCCTGATTTCCCAAGACTTTGAATATGCAGAAATTTTCTGAAGCAAGGGCAGCATATTTTCTGAAGGAATATGATGTATAACACTATAAATAATCAGAGAATGAGTTTTAGAACAAGGCATAGGCTTTCAGCAAGGTTAAACAGCAGTTTTATATAGAAAACCCCTCAAGATAGAGGTGTCGCAAGACAAAGATTGATCCAGAAACCCTTCAGCGTTTTCTCCAGGAGGCTGAAGCTTATATTTATTATATTACAAATCTGAAACTGATAAATACATGAAATCAAAGATCTATAATGAGACAAAATGCCCCAAGGGCTCTTTATTACTTTCCCCTTGGGGATTTCAGCAATACATGAAAATGCCGGAGCAGATCTGAGTTTTACTGCAGCAGATCTGAAGAACGATTCAGAATTTCTGAAGCAAACTTCAGTATCAGATCAGAAATATACTTGGATTGGTTGGCCAATCCAAGGATCACCCTCAATCAGAGATCTAACTCCAAAATGATGCCAAAACCCTTGGAACGCTGCTCCCTCAGCAATAACGCAGATATGGGGAAAGAACTGCGCAGTATACCATGAAGAAAATATAGGCCTGATGCCAAGATCTGATAATAAGCTCCAATATCTCCCAATCTGATCCTCCAAAGGAAAGAGAGGCTCTCCCTCTGAAAAACAAGAGAAGGAGGTGGTGTCATAAAGTCACCACGGCAACACCCTACAACACAGTATTACGCCGCTGCAGCAATAACGCTGTCCTGGAGGATGATGCTAAGAAAATAACCTTGCCTGAGCAGGCACTCGAAGTCCCCCGAGGCTAAGGGTGAGATCTCCGCACAGAGACACTCGGTGCACTAAACAGTGTAGCAGACGGGCTAAACAGCCAGCGTGCCAAAGAAAGACAAATGTCTCACTCAATAATCAATAATCCAAGAATCCAAGCATGCCTCAAATGAGGAGGCTCCTCCATCTTTTATAGTGTTGGTTTCCCTCCAAAACCAAATGTAGCCTCTCTCTCTCCTCCACATCCTCATCCTTATCCACATTCTCATCCTTATCTGCGCAGAAGCTTGGAGAAACTTCTAGAGTGTACATAGTCCCCCTCCTCCACGTGGTGTTGGGTCCCCCCTTGACTCCCACTTAAGTCACAACGTTGTGCTACTAGGTGGATGTCTTATTTCATTTAAGTGAGTTTAGACCCTCTTTACTCACTTTTTATTTACTTACAAACTATAGGTGGAAAAATAAACAAAATAGAATATTCCAATTTGCTGTCGCAAATTAGGAATATTACAGCGCCACTGGCACTGCGCTCTTTTTTGGGTCACTCAAATGACAAATGGCTTACATATTCATGATCCTCATGGCAACTACATCATCCACAGAAAATTTCAGGTCATTTGGAGCAAAATTGGTCCCTCAAAAGGGCCAAAAACCACCAAACAAACACCTTTCTGCCCTCTTTTCAGCACTAGCGCTGCGCCCTTAGCAGTCTTGGGAGAATGGATTTTTGACTAGGCAAATGGGCACCAATCTGGAAACTAAAAACAGATTTGGAAACTAGACAGGACAGGCTTTCCAATGAGCTATCATGGAGCTCATTTGGACACCGGGAAGGCCTCCAAAATTCAACAGCAAAACAGGTGATTTTTCCAGTTTTGGCGTTGCGTCCCTGTACCTTGGAGCTACGCCCTTGCTAAGAGTTATTGCAAAAGATCTTTTGAGGCCTTAAAGTCAACTTTTTCTCCAAATTAGCTCAAATAGTTATGTTATAAGTTATATTTGCCACAAATGAGTTTAGATATTTTTGCCTTGGGCCTTTCATGGTCTCAAAGGTCAAAGTGCCTTATATGTGTAATTAATGACTTCTAAAACCCTAGCTAGGGTTTACTCCATCATTTGGCAGATAAATACTGCATGTAAGGGTTCATAATTTTGTTGGTTGTTGGTTGATTGTCGAGCTCAATATACATAGACTTGGAGTTGTGAAGAAATTGTTTTTGGAGCTTTGTGATTGTCTTGGATTGAGCAGCAATGGAGCAAGCATATTCATAGGATTCACGAACCTGGTTAATGGTGATGTTGTTCTAATTTAGTACTTGTCTTCTTATGTTTTCCATATTGTTCATCTTTCCCTTATGACAGAGTAAAAAATTTAGATTAAGATATGTTGTTGAGAGGCACCTTAATTCTGTCTACTCTCTGTTGTTTAGATGTTTTCCTCTGCTAGGTCTGATTGAAGAATTCTTAATTGCTCTTTGATTCCACTTATGATTGTTGTTTTGAAAATTATCTAATGGAGCCAAGTCAAAGAAGTTTATGGTATGCCCTATCCTTTAGTGTAGCTTAAAACATTGTTTTTAAGGCCTTTTCTTTGAAGTCTACTAATTAGGGTTTGGCTGGATAAGTTTATGGTTTGCCCCGTCTTTTAGCCCATCTTGAATAGTCACTTTGAAGGTCTTTTATAGTTTGATTAAGGAATTTAGGAGTTCCCTACTCTTTAATCATTACTAATGTGTTATCTTGAATGTTTTCTTTCTTTGAAAGCGAATAACTAGAGAATTTAGGAGTTCCTTTCTCTCTAGGGTTTGTTGGATTGTTGTTTTAAAGTTTACTTGATAAAGCTAGGTCAAAGAAGTTTATGGTGCACCCTGTCTTTTGATTCTTTCTTAAGCATAGTGATCTTGAATGCTCTTCTTGTTATATCATATGTTAATTGTCCTTTAAACCTACTATGTTCACAATTTAATGTTCATTTCACACCTACATAAGCTACTAAGATCCATTTGGCTTTGTTAACTTGCCCTATGAAACACCCTTGATTCATTGTTGTCTTTTTCAAGCCTTTCACAGACCCCATAGCCCAATGGTTTGAACCTTTCTTACTCTATCTGTTCTCCTTGACAACCTACCCAACCAAACAAAACAAAACAAACAAACCCTATCAATTTAACTAGCCTAAAATCAGCATCCTAAAACAAACAAGTCATATCTTTTATCAAATATAGAGAGAGCCCTCTCTGAGTCCAGGAAGGCTAGGTCCTAGGACTCCAAAGTTGGTTCGATGTTACCCTTGTCTATTTGGTCTTGCCAATCTGACAAATTACAGGAACCAAACAAGTTGAAGCAACAAAGGAAATTGTATGGCTCAGGAAAATCCTAGAAGATTTGCAGATGAAACAAATGCATTCAACTCCACTCATGATCGAACACTTCTGCAATAAAGTTGGCCAAGAACCCAAAGTTCCATGATCGAACAAAGCACATAAATACAAAATACCATCTGATTCGACATCATGTTGAGGCCAAAACTATCCATCTATGTCATTGTTCCACAAATGAGCAGACTGCAGACATCTTCACCAAAGCGCTTAGAAGAGAAAAGTTTGAAAAATTTAGAACGATGCTTGGACTCACCAACATCCCTTCAGATTAAAGGGGGGAATGTTGACACCTAATCCTAAGGGATTGGGTGAGATTGTATATTATTGTAAAATAGTAAATAAGGAAGGCCAAGAGACATTGGGAAATGAATCCCAATAGTCTCACCTCCATGTACAAGTACATACACACCCTCCATCTAATTCATCTTCAGTTTTACTGAATTACCTCCTGGCCTGACATTAAAGAACTCTAATGAGGGCTCCCTCTGCTGAATGGCTGCCTCCACACAACCCAACATGCTATCAAAGGTCTCATAGATTTCTCCAAGACTAGGAGAATCTGAATCATTGTAATGAATGACCTCCACAATAGGGCCCAAGAATGACACCAAATAAGCACAATCCTCCCACCAATCATTGTCAAACACCTGAAGCCTGACCTTCTTCCCTGAGTCTGTCTTTGATTTTGACCACCTTCCCCACTCTGAACTCACAACCAAGGATTGTAGTGGTGCTTGTACCTCTAACATCCTCTCCAATAAAAGAAATAGCTAGCATATCTAGTATCGGTGGGCTTGAGGAATTTTGTCCTCATGTGAGCCCTGTACATGGCCAAGGAGGTGTGGTGGTTGCAGATAAGCATCTGCACATCTCTAGTAGCTGTCACCAAATCTAAGATCCACTGAATTTTTCCGTTGTCCTTCAGTGCATTATTGAGTGCATGCACACAACAAGGAGTCCAAAAAATATGTTGATACCTCCTTTGAATCAATAACCCAGCTGATCTACAAACTGCTGTTGCATCTGTCACAACCTGCACCACACTATCAACACCAACATCCTCTATAGCTTCTCGAAGAAGCTCAAATTGGAAAGATGCATCCTTGCGCTTTCCAGAACAGTCAACAGCTTTAAGAAAGAATGGACCTTCTCCAGATGTCACTATGATGTTGATTAGTGGGCATTTTCGGATGTCAGTCCATCCATCCATAACAATAGAGCAACCAAACCTCAACCATGTTTGTCTCATTCTCTCTTTTTGCATATTAATTTTAGACACTTGTCTATCTAAAATTGATGTTCTTAGCTTATGTTCTCCAGGTGTTACATATGAAGGCCCTATTTTTGCAATTGCTTGGACCATTTCCTTGTAATAAAGTGAACGAACAACATGGAAGGGAATTCCATTGGCAAAAAGAAATTTGCCAATTGCACCATTTGTGTCATCTCGATCTAGAACATTGTACATCCCGAAAACTGTAGCACCCATTCCAGAAGAACGAGATGCACCTATAGATCCCTTTGTCTTTTTTGATGAAGCACTGGATGGATCAACATTTCTGCTAGAAAACAATCCTTTTGAAGTGGCTGCCCTTTCTAGCCTCCAAAGTAGCTCTCAGAGCTGGAGTCATGTGCTTTGAGAGACACATATTGACTCCTTTACCCGTGATTGTTAAAATATGTTGCTTCACCCTGGTATAGCCGCCAATAAAGTGATGCCCACAAATATTGCAGACCCAATCACGTGAGCCAATTTTTGGATTTTTTTAGGAATTCTGGTTGCATAGATTCGAAGTGGTTTTTGAGGATTAAATGTCCCCTTTGCAAATTTTTCTAGATCTCTTGCTAGGCCTTCATAATCTACAGGCCTATTTCCTGCCCTCTTGTGACTGCTTTGAATTCCTTCTTGTGCATCTTCTGACTCATTAGCACTATAGGTGTTGTCACTATTTCTATTGTTATTGGACTGACTTTGGCTCATAGTTCCAGCTCAGAATAAATATTAATGTGAACTTCAAACTTGTAGGCTCCAATTGCAAATAATTTAATAAATTAAAATTTTCAATTTCAAAATAAAATTAATTATTGAAAAAAAATTAATTAGTAGTTATTTTGTTCACTGTTATCATTTATAAATTATGCCTGTCATTTTTATTTTTTAAACTAAAAAAAAAACAAAATTTAACCTTTAAAAAAAAATTATTGCATAGCATTGCAAACAAAACAATTTAAACTTTAAAATTTTAAAAATTTAAATTTAAATTTAAAACTATTAATTAATAAATTGAAATTATTATTTAAAAATTAATATTATTGTTTAGTATTTACATGGTCTGAGCCTTACCGACAGCGTGGGAGTGCAGCGGACTCTAGAGGGAGGCAGCCTGAGAGGCTAAGCCTTGAGGCAGCAAAGAGCAGCAGCGTGGAATGGTGGACGGTGGCAGCGGCAGCAGGTGAACGGTGGCAGCAGCGTGGACGGAGGTAGGCAGCCTGATGCAACAACTCGACGGAGGCAGAGGCAGCTCGACGGAGGTAGCAGCGTGACGGGAGTTGAAGCGACAACGGAGGCAGGAGGCAGCAGTGATGGCGAAGGGTTAAAACATATAAAAAATAAAAATAAAAATAAAAAAACTTAAAAGCAAACCTAAATAAACATAAAAAAATCGTTTTTTTCATTAAAAAAAATCCTTTTTTTGGGCCCCGCACACACCCAAACGACCCTGTACACCCCCTCACACCCCCGTACGACCCCTCGACCTTGGATTTGGAGGAAACACACCCCCCCCCCCCCGGCATGTTTCCCTTCGTTTCCTGTTTTTTGGGAGCGTGGGGAAATGCCCCCCAGACGTCCCCACGACGCTGGAGCGCGAAGGGGCGAGGAAAATCGACCCCTAGGTGGGGGGATGCAACCCCGTGTTACACTGCGTTTCTGAGCTAGGCAACACAGAGACAGAGCCATGCAGAGCCACTTCCAGCAGGGGATTTAGCTTGGGTTTGAGTTGTGCTTCAGCCAGCTTTGAGTAGGCCCAAGTGCAAGGTTTCCAGCACCACTATTGTACTCATTCCATTCAATTTAATAAAATGGCTAGGCAGTTGTTTTTGGCTCTAGTTTACATGTTTTGATGATGTATTTTCTGTTGCCGTAGTTTTTAGTCTATTTGCACTTTTATTACTGTTAATCCCAATTTGGGATATTACACAAGCATACAGTTCATAGGGTGATCAGCCCTAATTTATTGCGGTTTTAAGAATCATATTGCTGTTGTAGCCTTTATATTAATCATGCATATCTACTATTGTGTGAATAGATGATGTGTGCTACTGTTATAATCTTCTTTGATTTATTCGGAAAACCGTAGTCAGCATTAGATCCTTAAGGGCAAAGAATTACCCTAGGACACTACACCATCAATTCAAACATGCATGCTTCCAACAAATGGAATGATGATGCCACCAAGGTTATAATCCATAACCAAATGAATGATGCCAAAATGATGGTCGAAGATATAATATGCATCCCAGCAAAAACACCTTGGCTCCAAAGCCAAAAATCCTCCAAACGCAGCCTATTTGAGCAAGGTCTTCAACCTGGTACAATCCTCATGCTATATGAGGGGTATCAAACAGCAGTTGACTTTCATCTTTCTAACTCTTCAATATTCATTCTTCACTCAAAAAAAAGGGCTTCTACAGAATTTGATATCTTTGATTATATGAACTACTGGTTTGCATATTCTATACTCATCTCTTGTGGTCATGTACGTTTTAGTGCATCTCTACTTCTTATTTGCATTTTCACACTTTCAAAGTGCACAAATTTTCAAGAAGTGTAGACAGGAAAATGAGGAAAGTGAAATAACATACAGACGGTTAATAATACAGCTCTTGAACATACCCATCCAGTGGCCATGACAGGATCTGAATACTTGCACACCCAACGGACCATTACAGTTCCTACAGCCATGCTTTGAGCTGCAAGGAGCATCCACCACTCTCCACTTCCCCAAAGTGTTGAAATGCTTTTTTGGACAGCTTCACCTTGAGATACCACTGTTTCAGAGATATCATTACCATAAAATGCAGGCGCCTGCAAGTCAAATATAATGTTAAAAACTATATAAATTGAATAAGCAAGGATAAAATTCATGGTCGACGTCATTTCTGCACATGGATATATTTTGACATTTTTCATGGTAAATCAGTCTGAATTACAGGTATTAGCTGCCTTGCTCAGTTAGTTGTTGAAGATTCTAGGAATATCGAGTGAAGCAACTAATGTCAAAAAACAGATACCACTGTAATATGGTCTTGGTCCAAAAGCATTTGATTATGAACATACAGCAAAATGCTTTCCTACAAGCACATAAAATTAAATTCATAGAAGTTAATGAATTTCCTGTTGATGTTTTGGGTAGCATCGGGAGTATTATCACGTGTGGGGCAAGTGGGCTAAGAGATGGGGCTTTGCACCCATAGGCCCATTGTATTTTGTGTGATAATTCCAAGTCCAGAATCCTACTGCAATCAACTGAATTTACTTCATCTACTTGTAAATTACATTAACAAGTTATTTATGGATTTCTTCTGTAAATACTGAAGCAATTACTGAAGCAGCCTTCACTTAATTAAATTAATATACGGAAACAAAAAACTGAGCAAAAGAAAAGAATATCACACAGGACACCATTGTTTTTGGACAAACGTCCCCGGAAAAACCCAATGCGGGAAAACCGGTGCAACAGATCTAATGGTTTTATTATTAAACAACAATTATTTATGAATACAATCTTTAGATGCCTTGCTGGCAATCCAGTACAGAGAATATCACACGGCAAAGAAAAAAAATAGTGATATTACCTCACTCTACAAGTCTCGATTGATCTGTTAGCTGAACCAACGTCCTCCCAGCACCCTCTGCATTGTCTTTGTGCAGTAAGTACATCAGCCTGCGTCAAGAGATTCAGAAGACTGCATCACCTCGTCTGCTAGATAGTTAAGCCCTCAGGAAACTCGATCCCAGCCCTCCCGGTTCAGAATCTCGATCTCCCAACTAAATTTTGGACTTCTGCTCAGGAATGTTGCGCTGCCTCTGCGTGGCCCTGCATCACCCTCTCTGGGTGTTGTGTAACCCTCTCTGGGCATTGCATTGCCTCCTTTGTGTCTTTCTCTGTCTCTCTGCTGAGTATCCTAGGCCCCGGAGAAGATCCTTTGACCAAAACTGCTTCTGCCCCTCTCTGCATGAGAATCTCCCAATCAAAGTTTTCCTTCGAGCACTGCTCACTTCAAAAAATTCGATCTCTTGATCTCTCGGTATGTTTTTCCAAATGACCCTCCAGCCTTATTTATAGTCTTCTCGTTGAGACTTCAATGGCTGAGATTAGATCTCTGATCAACGGCTAAGATTACATTTTGACTTGATCTACTTTTTCTAGAACATTCACACCCATATTCTATTAATTCACTTTCATTATTTTATTTTCCTAAGTTTAGACTTAGGGTCACTTTAAAATAATTAATTTTCTTAATAAAATAGAATCCAGGTGGAATTTCCCCAAACAATTTCTCGATTATCTGGAATACATGTGTCTAAGCCTCTCCACAAAGTTTAAGACTTAGAGCACATATGATGCTACCCCAAATCAACACTCCCTCTTAGCGAGGAATGTGCTCTAGCAAATATGCCCTGTTGCACACTGCTTTGACTCTGAAGCATATCCCTCTGCATTGTTGATGTCTGACATGTTGTCTACCAACCACTACGCTGCCATTGCAACTGTAGTGTTGCTGACCCTGCCACGATCAGCTCTGCATCCATACTGCAACTCCCTCTAAAATGTTGCATCTACTGCTAGCACTTCCACTGCTAACTCTGCACTACAAATCAGTTGCTGAGAGAAGCAACTGAGAAAACATCCAAAAATTTGAACAAGTGTTCAGGATGCATCTCAAAGCTGAAACTTTGACGGCTGCTAGTCCCACGCTGTCCCTCTAAAGCACTACGTTGTTGCTGCTCTGCATTGCACTGCTCAGATTTTGGTGCTGCTAACTACAACATTTGTCGCTCCAACACTTCTTTGCACCAACTGAAACTCCTCCAGCCTACTACTACTGATCTTGGGCACCCCTAGCAATGTCATGATCCCAGAGGTGGACTCCTCAAGGATCTTGCCCAACTGAAGTTTTTGCGAACTTACAGTTCAATAGCGCCCCATCTCCCTCCTAGAGATGCATGGGCACTCAAGGCATACTAATATTCTTAGACCTTTGAGGACGCAGCCTTCGGATCATGCTTCTCGTCCTTGTCCTTTTTCTTCAAAGGACACTTTGTTGCGTAGTGACCAAGTTCACCACACCTTAAGCATTTTATCTTCGACACGTCTTTCTTCTATATCTGCTGCTCCTATTGCCCCTTGGATGCAAGGGTTGCATTCTCCTCCTCCTCCTTTGTCTTCGACCCACTGCTACTGCTGCTACCATCAAGTTTACACTGTCCCTCCGTAGTTCTTCTTGCTGAAGAGCAGCCCACATCTCTTCCCAGCCCGACAAGGTTGCTCTGCCCAAGATACTCTGGACGAAAACCTGCCATTCTTCTATGACTGCATTGAGGGCCAGCCTTACCATCACAGTAGGCTGAGATGTGGACCCCACAACTACTAGTTGATCATGAGTTTCTGGAAGCCTAGACAAGAACGGAACAATCCACTCCCCCTTCTGCATCTAAATCATCCTCAATTTCTTCTATAAGTACATCTTTTGTTGCTCGGAAGATCCTTCGTATAGTGATGCTAATGTTTCCCACATTGGCCTAGTTGTGTCCTTGTTGGCTATGCAGGACATTATGTGATCCTTGACTCCATCAAGGAGCAGCCTCTTATCCTTCTCCATATCAGCCTTGTAATTCTTCAGCGGATCTGGATCTGTAGGCACAGCTACCGTACTAGTCCCGAAAAGCTTGAGATCGTATTCATGAGATTCTCGCCTTCTAGATTACATAGTTGGAGGCTCCCTCCAACCGATCCTAATCTCTAAGCCCGTGAGCTGCCATGGCCATCTAGAAAATGTCGAATCCGCTCCCTCTCCTTCTCCTCTGCGCAACACTGCATTGGCTTACGCACTCCTTGCTGGGGATGGTAAATCATCCACCCAGATCTGCTGTTCAGATCTCGAAAAAATAGAATTCCCTGGCTAGGAACTCTCTAAGGAAGAAAATTCCACCATCGTGCTTCTTCTCTCTCTTCTGGCGTCTTTCTGCCCAACAAAACAAATTACGCCTGCAGAAAACTGCGTCCCACCAGCTCTATGTTGAGGCTCTGCGTTGCTCCCTCTAGCTCGACAAAATTTGATCTGGAAGCCCTTCCTCTCTATCGACACACTTAGAGAGAGACTTTCCTCGAAATTCAGCCCTCCTGGCTTGGACTACGCAATCCCTCTGGGGATTCGAACTGCTGCCTTCTGCAACTATTCGGCCTCGTGCTCAGCACTAGATCTGCTCTTTTTGCTTCACTTGCAACGCTCAACAAGCTTTGATATTGTTGAGATTTTGGGGTAGTATCAGATGTGCTCTAACTCTGAAATTTTGTGGAGGAGTTGGAGTACATGAGATCTCCAAGACCCAGAAAGCGTTTGGAGAAATTCCATCCAGTTTGATAGTTATTCAAATAATTAATCTTTTTAATTAAGGACACTAAGTCTAACTTAGGAAAATTAAAAGATTAAAGTGAGTTAAATTGAACATGTGATGAGAATGTTTTAAGTGACGTGGATCAAGCAGCTTCTAATCTTAGCCATTGATTAGAAATTAAATCGTGACCATTGGTTTGTCAACGAGAAAAGTATAGGAGAAGGACTTGTGGTCAGTTCGAGAATACACACATTGGCAGAGCATTGAAGGTAATTCGAAATTATAGGGCATGGTTTGCTAAGAATTTTGAAGTGAGTTTGCAGTGCGATGAGGGGCAGTATTGGCGAGGGATTCTGAACCAAGGCCAAGAATACAATAGCGGCAGAGAGGCAGCATACCCAGTAGCGCAGAGGCCAGCCAAAGCTACGCAAGTCAGCCAGAGCCACGCAAAGGGCAGCACAAAGGCAGCAAGAGCCCATCAGGGCTGATGCAGACCCAGTGATGGCAACACAGGGGCAGCGTAAGCCCAGAGAGGGTGATGTAGGCCCTTCCAGAGTAGCGCAGACACTGACGCAAGCCAGAAAGGCTGACGCAGAGGGTTGAGGGACAACGCTGGGGTTTCCGGTGCGCCAAAAAGGGCTCGAGTTCTGTAAATCACGTTTGAGGGTGTGAATCAGCGATATTTTCTATCTCTGAGTGAAAGAGATATCACTGCCATGATTTTCTCTGTAGGGCCAACCATGTCTGGTGCCCAGAAATTGTTGTATTCAGATTCTGCATAATAATAAACCCTCTAGAGCTAGTTGCACCGGTTTTCCCGCATTGGGTTTTTCTGGGGACATTTGTCTGAAAAATCTGTTTGTCACTTTGTCATGTGTGAGTTATATTCAGTAAATGATTTGTAAATGTGTAGGCTGCAATTGTGTTTACTTTGTTGATTTTACTAAATAATTCAGAAAAATAACTTGTAATTTAATTCAAGTAGGAAAAGTAAATCGAGACACTGCAGTAGGATTTCTATATTCAGAAATTTTCACATGGTATTAGAGCATTGCAGATCAAGCTAAATCACCAGCGAAGCGGTTAAATAATTTTTTTGCTATAAAGAAGGCAGTTGAAGCAGCAGAGTTCTGGAGAGGGCACCAGGGCACCAGGAAGACGCAGTCCCAACAGAGGCCACGCAGGGGTTGATGCAGTCCCAGATGAGTGATGCAAAGGTAGTGCGGAGCCTTCCAGGGTGATGCAGGAGCAACATGCGCTGCATAGAGGCTGCGTTGAGCTAGTCTGCTCACGCAAAAGTCAGCCAGAGAGACGCAATCCAGTTTTGAGTTTTTGTGCAGTTTTGTCGTAGTCTAGAAGCAATGCTCCAGATCTTCATAAGTTGTTGGTGTGGTGGAGATTCTGTCGGTGCAGAATCATACCTAGCTAATTTGACAAAGAGAGGAAGGAGAACAATTGCTTAGCAAATTTTTGCCAAAGAAATCTGAGGATCAATCAGGAGGGTGATCGAAGAGGGTTAATTCAAAGGATTTGGCAGATTTCCAAGAAGGGAAATCAGTTGTCAGAGGGAGCAGTTACTATAGAGGGTGTCTTTCTGCCAAGGACCCTAGATACGGACTTTTGTTGAAGAGTAGTAACAACAGCATGGAGAGGAGTATCTATTTCGACAGATTTTTTTTTGAGCTAGATGGCGCCATAAAGACAATGTGATCAAGATAGGTTGGACGGCTTGTCCAACTTTACTATCTGGAACGCCATAATCCTGACGGTCCTGCAGGCATACGCATTACAGGAGCATGCAGAGAACATCTTGGCTACTCCAACTAATGTTGCTCTTCTCACGAAGCATAATGAAGCGGAGGCGCATGCTAAGCGCTTCATCATGGACGGGTCAAGGTTCATGTCGTCCCACACATAGCCGAGAAGAAGACGGCTAATGCTATATGGACAACGTTAACCACAACGTATCAAGGGAAATTCGTCCAGAAGAAGATGCTTCTGGAGAACCAGATGAGGTTATTTGCGATGAATAAGGGAGAGGAAATCGATCCTTTCCTCTTCAGGTTGCAGTCGATTCGGGATTAGCTGATTGCCATGGGGGTCAAGGTGGAGGATGATGTCATGGTGAGGACTGCTTTGAATTCAGTCACACATGAATGGGAAACATTTGTCCAAAGCATCTTGGGGAGACAGGACCTTCCAAGCTCGGACGACATGTGGACTATCCTCCGACAAGAGGTAATTCGTCGGATGACCAAGAGACAAGCCAACACCGGATCAAGCAAAGTGAAGGAGGAGGAAGAGGAAGATGCAGCCCTTGCATCCAAGAAGTAGCAAGGGAAGAAGAAAAGGGATCTATCCAAGATCCGATGCTTTAGGTGTGGTGAACTTGGACACTTCGCCACCACTTGTCCTCTAAGGAAGAAGGGCAAGGAAGCTGAATACAAGGCTGCAGCAGTTAAAGAAGATGATGGCTCTGATGATGATGTGGCCATGAGTGCTCATGTACCTCGAGAGAAGAGGTGGGGTGATATTGATCTGTAGGGCAGCTACAGAGTGGAGGCAAGATCCTTGAGGTGCCCAACTCTTAGATCACATACGTGCTACGGGAGCCTTAAGACAGTAACGGGGATAACTGGAGCAGTGGGTGCAGAGGATCACTGTGAAGCGGAGGGCAGAGTTGGGACTCTGTAGAGGGAGCAGCATAGTGCAGAGGCAGTAGCAGCAGCGCAGAGGGGCTGATGGGACTTAAGCGACACAAAGGAGGTAGTGCTTACGTAGTGCAGTGTTGTAGCAACACAGTGGCTTCAAGAGGACAACGTCGAGCAGCAGCCAAGAGAGCTTCAGTGATGAGATGCAGCCCGACTGACTTGTTTGTCAGTGATTAAGCAGGGGTCCTTCAATTGCTTACTTCTCAGCAACTAAGTTGCAATTCAATAGTTAGTAGTGGCAGTGCTATGGGCAGCACGATGCAACAATTTGAGAGGGAGTTGCAGTACAGATGTGGCAGTTTCTGTGGCAGAGTCATGGGCAGCAGTATAGAGAGCAGCAACAGCGCAGTGATGGAGGGCAGCAGGCCAAGCATCAATGCGAAGACCAATGCCAGAGATCAGGGCAATTCTTCGGTGTGGATGTATTGCTAGAGCACATTCCTCGCTAAGAGGGAGTGTTGAGATTTTGGGGTAGCATCGGATGTGCTCTAGCTCCGAAATTTTGTGAAGGAGCTGGAGTACATGAGATCTCAAAGACCCAGAGAGAGTTTGGAGAAATTCCATCCGATTTGATAGTTATTCAAATAATTAATCTTTTTAATTAAGGACCCTAAGTATAACTTAGGAAAATTAAAAGATTAAAGTGAATTAAATTAAACATGTGATGAAAATGTTCTAAGTGACGTGGATCAAGCAGCTTCTAATCTTAGTCATTGAGTAGAGATTAGATCACGGTAATCTTAGTCATTGATTAGAGATTAGATCACGGTCGTTGGTTTGTCAACGAGAAAAGTATAAGAGAAGGGCTTGGGGTCAGTTGGAAAAAACACACATTGGCAGAGCACTAAAGCTAATTCATTATTCTAGGGCGTGGTTTGCTAGGAATTTTGAAGTGAGTTTGCAGTGCGGTGAGTGGCAGTATTGGCGAGGGATTATGATCCAAGGCCCAATAATACAACAGCGGCAGAGAGCAACATACCCAGCAGCGTAGAGGCCAGCTAGAGCTGCGCAAGTCATCCAGAGCCACGCAGAGGGCAGCGTGGAGACAGCAGGAGCCCTTCAAGGATGACGCAAATCTAGTCAGGGCAGCACAGGGGCAGCGTAAGCCCAAAGAGGGCGATGCAGGGCCTTCCAGAGTAGCGCAGAGGCTGATGCGGGCCAAAAAGGCTGACACAGAGGGCTGAGGGATAGCGATGGGGTTTCCGGTGGGCCAGAAAGGGCTCGAGTTATATAAATCTTGTTTGAGGGGGTTAATCAGCCATATTTTTTGTCTCCGAGTGAAAGAGGTATTACTGCCGTGATTTTCTCCGTAGGGCCAACCATGTCTAGTGCCTAGAAATTGTTATATTCAGGTTCTGCATAACAATAAAACCCTCTAGAGCTAGCTGCACTGGTTTTCCTGCATTGGGTTTTTTCGGGGACATTTATCCGAAAAATATGTGTCACTTTGTCATGTGTGCGTTATATTCAGTAAATGATCTGTATGTAATATTCCTAATTAGCACCGCTAATTGGAATATTTGATTTTTGTATAGTTTTGCCGACTATAGTTTATTAATAAATAAAAGTGAGAAAAGGGGTCTAACTCACTTAAATAAAATAAAGTGTTTCCCTAGTAGATGCAACGTTGTAACTTAAGGGGGGAGCCAAGGGGGGCCACACACCACGTGGAGGAGCCAGTGAGAGAGAGGACGTTGGTTTTGGAGGGAAACCAATGCTATAAAAGGGGGAGGAGCCTCCTCATTTGGGGCATTATTGATGTTGATGATATTTGAGCTAGACCTTTGTCTTCTTGAGCACGCTGGCTGTTTAGCCTGTCTGCAGCACTGTTTAGTGCGATTGAGTGTCTCCGGTCGGAGATCTCACCCTTAGCCCCGGGGGACTTCGAGTGCCTACTCGGGTAAGGTTTTTTTCCTTCAGTCTTTTGCGGGAGATTTGGTTGTTGTTTCGCGGAGGAGCTGGGCTTCTTTTGGTGACTGCGCAGTCCCTGGGAGAGAGGACGCAGTTCTTGGAGGAGGTGTTCTATCGCGGGGTTTTCTGCGAGAGATTCAGTGAGATCCGGTGTAGAGGTTCAGTCTTCATCAGTGGAAGATTTTCCGGGGAGTTTGTGGCCCTATTTCAGCATATATCATTTGGCATCTGCGCTGGGCTTGGAGAGACAACGTTTTTCCTTGAGGAGGGTTCCGGGGGTGATTTTCGGAGGCTGACCATTTTCTACATGGTTTCTGGGTTTTGTCCGGGGTGGTGAGTTCAGGTGTTCTGCAGATTTTCAGCTCATTCCGGCAAGGGAATCAGCCCCTAGTTCCAGTTCATTCCAGCAGCAGCAGTTTACGGCAGTTTCTTCCAGCAGCTGGGACGCAGTTTCTGTAGCAGCCATTTCCTGTTTTCTGAGAGGGTTCTTCACTTGCCTTGTGCAAGGATAGGTGCTATTATTCTGATTATCCATTGTATCCATTTATATTCTCAGATTAATAAAATGGCTTAGCATTCCCGGCATTTTATGTGTATTTTCTTTATATTCTATTTCCGGCATTTTTCTATATAGTTGTATGCTTGTATTGCTGTCTATTTCCCATTCGGGATATTACACTGTAAATGTGTAGGCTGCAGTTGTGTTTGCTTTGTTGATTTTACTGAATATTTCAGAAAAAAATAACTTGTAATTTAATTCAAGTAGGAAAACTAAATCAAGAGACTGCAGTAGGATTTCTATATTCAGAAATTTTCACAGATACCATGCGATAATTCCAAGTCCGGAATCCTACTGCAACCAACTGAATTTACTTCCTCTACTTGTAAATTACATTAAAAAGTTATTTACAGATTTGTTCTGTAAATACTAAAGCAATTACTGAAGCAGCCTTCACTTAATTAAATTAATATGCAGAAACAAAAAACTAAGCAAAAGAAAAGAATATCACACAGGACACCGTTGTTTTTAGACAAACGTCCCCAAAAAAACCCAATGTGGGAAAACCGATGCAGCAGATCTTAAGGTTTTATTATTATGCTGCAGTTATTTCTGAATATAATCTCTGGATGCCTTGCTAGCAATCTAGTACAGAGAATATCACTCGACAGAGAAAAAAATAGTGATATTACCTCACTCTGCAAGTATTGGTTGATCAGGTAGTTGAACCAACGTCCTCGCGACACCCTCTGCGCTACCTCTGAAAAATAAGTACGTGGGCTTGCGTCAATGGCTTCGAAAGACTATGTCACCTCCTCTGTTGGATCGTTCAGCCCTCAGGAAACTCGATCCATCCTTCCTGGCTCACAATCTCAATCTCTAAGCTGAATTTCGAACTTCTGCTCAGGAATGTTGCGTTGCCTCTCCGTGTGGCCTGCGTGGCCCTGTATCACCCTCTCTGGGTGTTGCGTCACCCTCTTTGGGCATGGCGCTACCTCCTTTGCGTCTTTCTCTGCCTCTCTGATGAGTATCCTTGGCCCCAGAGAAGATCCTCTGACCAAAACTGCTTATACCCCTCTCTGTGTGGGAATCTCTCGATCAAAGTTTTCCTCTGAGCACTGCTCACTTCAGAAAATTCGATCTCTTGATCTCTCGGTATGTTTTTCCAAATGACTCTCAGGCCTTCTTTATAGTATTCTCGTTGAGACTTCAACGACCAACATTAGATCTCCAATCAACGACTACGATTACATTTTGACTTGATCTGCTTTTTCTAGAACATTCACAGCCATATTCTCTTAATTCACTTTAATTATTTTATTTTCCTAAGTTTAGACTTGGGGTCACTTTAAAATAATTAATTTTCTTAACAAAATACAATCTGAGTGGAATTTCCCCAAACAATTTATGGGTTATCTCGAATACATGTGTCTAAGTCTCTCCACAAAGTTTGAGACTTGGAGCACATCTGATGCTACCCCAAATCAACATTTTGATAACCCATGGTATAGACCCATAGTATTGTACCATTTGGAAAAGTATAAGTACAAGGGTGAGTGATTCATTATTTTTGTTGGAAAGAGAGCATCTTATAAAGGAGAAGGCTGAGTAGGCCCAAGAACTATGGAGAGCCGAGAGGACCTGTGGAAGGTACTTGGCAACCACAACACAAGTGGAGGAGAAGGTCCGTAGATCTCAGACCTATGGAGGCCCGAGAGGGCCTGTGGAAGGTAGTCGCATCCATAGAGCAGGTGCAGGAAAAGGACATGTAGGCCTCAAACCCATGGAGGGTAAAGAGGACCTATGGAAGGTGTTTGGAAGCCATAGCATGGGTGGAGAAGAAAGCCGAGTAGGCTTTGTGCCTGTAATGGGCCAACAGGGCCTCTAGAAGGTGGTTGGCAACCACAGCAGAGCTAGAGGAGAAGGTTGAGTAGGCCTCAGACCTGTGGAGGGCCGAGAGGGTCTATGGAAGGTTGTTGGAAGCCACAACATAGGTAAAGGAGAAGGTCGAGTAGGCCTCAGACCTGGGGAGGGCCGAGAGGGCCTGTGGAAGGTAGTTGGCAGCCATAGCGCAGGTGGAGGAGAAGGTCGAGTAGGCCTCAGACCTATGGATGGTTGGGAGCACCTACGGAAGGTTGTTGGCAGCCACAACACAAGTAGAGGAGCTGGCCGAGTAGGCCTCAGACCTATGGAGGGCCAAGAGGGCCTATGGGAGGTGGTTAGCAAGAGCACAGAGACATGCAAGGGCACGAGACGTTGAGAGAGATATTCTCTGAAGTAAGCAAGAGATATGCATGAGTAATATTGCAGGTTTATTATGAGTGACACACTTAGTTGTGTTGGGTCCGAGGAAAGAGCATGGAGCATCCAAGGAGATCTAGATCAGCCAGATCAAATCGAAAGTAATTGTTGTATAAGTAATTACCTCGAGGGCCATTATCACAGTAAGGGATCCCAAGTAGGTTATGAGAAGAATTTAATGAAGAATGCGATTGGGCATGACTTGTTTGTAATATGTTATTGTGCATGATCTAATTGTTGGTTTTATAAGTTTCGTTGTGCAAAATTTGTTTATGATTAGGCACATCAATGTGTTTCAGTTAATTAGTTAATTTGAAATTGTTACAAGATCTTATGTGTGTTCCACACTGCCACTGAGTCTAGTGCCCTAAATCTAACATGGTATCAAAGCTTGGTCTCTAAGAAGGTGCAGAGTCGTTGGGCAGGGGATTTTCCATGACAAGCACAAACTAGCAGATCTAGTAGCAGCCGAGAGGGCCAGTAGCACAGACCATATAGAATGTGCGAAGGTTTGCCAGTGGGATTGGCAGAGGTCAACCCTCAATGAGAGAGAGCGAGTCTGTACCAATCGATGGTTTCACAGCAGTGCTAGAGAGCCCTAGCACTGGGAGATACAAGATGAAGAATGAGGCTTGGGATGTTGCGCAAAGACTAGAGGGTAAGCCAATTCTAGGTGGTTCTTCGATAAGTACCTTCCTCACCAAGAAGGAGTGTTAGAGTTTATAGCTCGGGTAGATACTTTTGCGTAGGCCTAAGTGTTGTTGTGATAGGAGAGGGGCCAAGAAGGAAAAATCAAGATGGTCAAAGGGCTAAGATAGCCATTGGAGATAAAATTGGAGTGAAGGTCAAGCAAAGACCTTGAGGGCCAAGAAGGTTGTGATCTAGAGTTAGAGAGATTTAAGCTACTAAGGGAGTGAGTAGGCTCAGGAGGGACTCAGTCCTTAGAGAGAGCCAAAGCTCAAAGGAAAACAAGCTTCAGGTTGAGGAAGTCATGGTACGAGATGGCCATGCAAGTGAGAGAGAGTAGTCTTCCAATAGTCATGGTACAAGATCTCCATGGATGATACGCAGGAGCAGGAGGCTTCTAGGAGCAGGGTTTCTTCGAAGAAGGGTCCCTATCATACAACGAGAATTGCTTTTGTGTCATATGGAACAATTGTGGTAGTGGATCAAGGGGGCAAATTGTGACATTGTGTTCTACAAGCAAATATCGAAATCCATTCACTACATCCTACACAAATTAACTGTGGAAGAATTACAAGTGCGGAAACAAATCTGAACAAACATAGATGACACAACCATTCGACACATTTATTTTTGGATTAATGTCCCCGGAAAAACCCAATGCGGGAAAACCGGTGCAACAAATCTGAGGGTTTATATATTATGCAGTAAATATTCTAAGTACAAATCTATGATTGACACACTGTCTTGTGAGACAAACCTCACTCCTCCACGGGAACCCGACACTGATCTGCACCAAGACTGGACTGCCCTTCACTGTCTCTGCATAGTGACTGCATAGGCACTACGTCACTGGCTCTGCGCTGTTGTTGTGGCTCTCTCTACCTCTATTGCTATGTACTCTTCGGCTTAGGATTCCTTCCAACCAGAATTACTGCCCCTCACTGCAAAAGATCTCTCGATCAAATTTTCTTCCTAATCACTGCTCACTAAAGAAATTCATCTTTGATCTCTGCCTTGTGTCTCCAAAATGTGTAATTTCCAAATGACCCTTCAAGCCAATCTTATAGTCTTCTCGTTGAGACTTCAACGGCCCAGATTAGATCTCTAATCAACGGCTAAGATTAAATTTTGACTTGATCTGTTTGTTCTAGATCATTCTGACTCATATTCTATTAATTCACTTTAATTATTTTATTTTCCTAAGTTTAGACTTAGGGTCCCTTAAAAATAATTAATTAGTTCTATAGAATACAATCCGAGAGGAATTTCACCAAACGATTTCTGGGTTATTTGGAATACATGTGTCTAAGCCTCTCCATAAAATTTGAGACTTAGAACACATCTGATGCTACCCCAAATCAACACAAATGTGTTCTAGGTTCAAAGGTAGAGCCACTCCCAAGGGGTATTGTGAGAATACATTGTTGAGATTTTGGGGTAGCATCGGATGTGCTCTAGCTCCGAAATTTTGTGAAGGATATGGAGTACATGAGATCCACAAGACCCAGAAAGCGTTTGGGGAAATTCCATCTGGTTTGATAGTTATTCAAATAATTAATCTTTTTAATTAAGGAACCTAAGTCTAACTTAGGAAAATTAAAAGATTAAAGTGAATTTAATTAAACATGTGATAAGAATGTTCTAAGTGACATGGATCAAACAGCTTCTAATCTTAGCCGTTGATTAGAGATTAGATCATGGTCATTGGTTTTCCAACGAGAAAAGTATAAGAGAAGGGCTTGGGGTCAGTTGGAGTACACACGCATTGCCAGAGCACTGAAGCTAAGTCGAAATTCTAGGGTGTGGTTTGCTAAGAAGTTCGAAGTGAGTTTGCAGTGCGGTGAGGGGCAAAGATTGGCGAGGGATGATCTGATCTGAGGCCAAGAATACAACAGCGGCAGAGAGGCAACATACCAGGCAGCGCAGAGGCCAGCCAAAGCTACGCAGTTCAACCAAAGCCATGCAGAAGGCAGCAAGAACCCTTCAGGGGTGACGCAGGCCCAGTCAGGGTAGCGTAGGAGCAGCGTAAGCCCAGAGAGGGTGACGCAAGCCCTTCCAGGGCAACGCAAAGGATGACACAGGCCAAAAAGGCTGACACAGAGGGCTGAGTGATAGCGTTGGGGTTTACGATGCGCGAGAAAGGGCTCAAGTTCTATAAATCCCATTTGAGGGTGTGAATCAACCATATTTTCTGTCTCCGAGTGAAAGAGGTATTATTGTCGTGTATTTCCTCTTTAGGGACAACCATGTCTGGTGCCAAAATATAGTTGTATTCAAATTCTGCATAATAATAAAACCCTCTAGAGCTAGCTACATCGGTTTTCCCGCATTGGGTTTTTCTGGGGACATTTGTCCGAAAAATCTATGTCACTTTGTCATGTGTGTGTAATGTTCAGTAAATGTGTAGGCTGCAGTTGTGTTTACTTTGTTGATTTTACTAAATAATTCAGAAAATTAACTTGTAAATGTAAATCAAGTAGGAAAAGTAAATCAAGACACTGCAATAGGATTTCTATGTTTAGAAATTTTCACATACATCCCTCGCTAAGAGGGAATGTTGATGTTTCGAGTAGCATCTGAAGTATTCTCACGTGTGGCGAAAGTGAGCTAAGTAATGGGGCTTTGCCCCCATAGACCCATGGTATTATGATGGCCCATGGTATTCTGGTAACCCATGGTATAGACCCATGGTATTGTACCCTATGAAAAGAAAAAGTACAAGGATGAGTGATTCATTTTGGTTGTTGGCAAGTTAGAATCTTGTAAAGGATAAGGATGAGTAGGCCTCAACCTATGGAGAGTCGAGAGGGCTTGTGGAAGCTGGTTGGCATCCACAAGACAGGTGGAGAGGAAGACTGAGTAGACCTCAAAATTGTGGAGGGTCGAGAAGGCCTATGGAAGGAGGTTAGCAGCCACAACACAGGTGGAAGAGAAGGCTAAGTAGGCCTCAAACCCCCGGAGGGCCGAGAGGGCCTATGGACGGTGGCTAGCAGCCACATCATAGTTGGAGAAGGTCAAGTAGGGATCAAATTTCTAGAGGGACGAGAGGGCCTATGGAAGGTGGCTGGAAGCCATAGCACATCTTAGCGTATCTTTCTGTTGATTTTGTAGCATTGGAAAGTGTTCCAAGTCTCATAATTTGGGAAGAGGCTTGGACATCAGTATTCTAGAGAACCCAGGAAACCGTTTTTGGAAATTCCACTCGGATCATGCTTCATTAAAATAATTAATTATTTTAAAGTGATTACTAAATCTAAACTTAGGGAAATTAAATAATTAAAGGGTATTAATAAAGCAGAGTGTGAATCTTCTAGAAAATGAAGATCAAGTTATCTTTTAATCTAAGCCATTGATTACAGTCCTAATCTGGGCCATTGATTCATCAGCGAGAAGGCTTGAGGGTCATTTGGAATGCAAGCCGGGCACACTCTCAGTACCCGAAGGAAATCGATTCTAAAGTAAGAGAATTCAATTTCAGAGGATGAGGTTGTAGAGGCGGAGTTGCAAATGCAGCAGGAGAAAGGGAAAGTCAGCAGAGGATGAGGTTGTAGAGGCGGAGTTGCAAATGCAGAAGGAGAAAGGGAAAGTCAGCAGAGGAAGAAGAAGGCAGAAGGAGGACACAGAGGGGGCAGCGCTGAGCAGCAGCACTGGTCCTCCACGCAAAGTGACACATTCCACCGCAGTGACTACACAGAAGGCCACGCAGAGTGACGCAGAGGGAGGAAGGGTGCCTCCAATGTGTCAAAAATTCTTCCAAAGGGTTCGGAAAAATTATATCAGGTGTATGCTAGACATCTGCTCATCATATTTCTGTAAATGATTTCCACTGTTGAAGAATAATATAAACCCTCATCTCCTGCACCAGTTTTCCCACATTGGGTTTTTCCAAGGAAAATTGTCCAAAAGTAATTGTGTTCATGTGATTGTTTCTATTGTGTTATATCTGTTCTATTTGATTGTCTTCTTATGATTAAGTGAATATTGTAGTTGTGTTTATTTCAGAATTTACTGAACTATCTGTAAATAACTTATCATAAATAAGTAGGCGAAATAAATCAATCACTGCAGTAGTATTTCAGATTGAAAATTTCACATGGTATCAAATTAAAAGACGAGATACAGAAGAGGAGGTTCTGCAATGGAACTAAGATCCGACATCGATGCAGCATCAACTCGGAAGGGTTCACGCAGTTCTCCAGAATGCATGGAGAAACAAAGGGATTATAACATTTCAGTTATGGCATCCAGACTAGAAGAGGATTTTGCTTGTGTCAAGCACGGCCTCTCTAGGGGTCTGGTATATTGACAGTGGAGCATCTGCTCACATGACGGGAGTTCGAGAATGCTTCTCAAACTACTGGGAAGAGCAGGTGAATTTTCAGATTATGATGGGAAACAAGGCCAAGTGTACCCATGTTGGAAAATGAACCATAATATTCAAACAGAAGTCGATAACAAACTACGGGCCACTAACATACTGCATGTAACGGGATTGGGGATGAACTTTCTCTTGGTGTCTCAACTTCAAAACAAGGGTTACTATGTATACTTTATTGGCAACAAAGTTTATGTCAAACACCCTAGTTGGAAAAAGAAGGCACAAATTGGAGTAAGGAGCCATAAACTGTACAAGTTATAGCTCGAGTCTCCAATGGCTCTGATAGGTAGTACAGATGAAAGGGATTTGAATGAATTATGGCACAGAAGAATGGGGCATCTACATCATGGAGCCTTAAAGATCCTAAGAAGAATCTCATGGGAGCTCCATAACTTAGCACAAGGAAAGACGATGTTTGTAGGGGGTGCGTACTAGGGAAGTATGCCAATGCATCATTTCCAAAGCAGGAGTAGGGCAAGAGTGTTTTGGATTTGATACACTCAGACATCTGCGAGCCAATGTCCACGAATGCTCTCAGTGGTTCCAAGTATTTTATCACCTTTATTGATGACCATTCCTGGAAAACATGGATCTACTTTCTAAAGACCAAAGATGAGGTCTTTGAGCGATTCAAAGAATTCAAGGCTTTGGTAGAAAATTTAACCGGAAAGCGGATCAAGAAATTGCGATCAAATAATGGTGGAGAATAGATTGATAAAGACTTCACAAGATTCTGCGCAAAGGAAGCCATCAAGAGAGAATGGACAACTCCATACAATCCGGAGCAGAATGGAGTTGCAGAAAGGAAGAATAGGACCATTGTGGAAGTTGCGAGGGAGATGTCGTATGATCAAGACATGCCCAAATTTATGTGGGTTGAAGCTTGCAATACAACAGTGTATGTGCAGAACAAGGTGCCTCATAGAGCATTGGGTAAAGTTACTCCTGAGAGTGTGTTCATTGCCAGCAAGCCTAAGGTAAGCCACTTCAGGATATTTGGCAGTATAGCGTATTGCCACGTACCCGATGAGAAGAGGAAGAAATTAGATCAGACTACAGAGAAGGGATACCTTGTGGGATATAGCGAAAATGCGAAGGCATACCGCATCTATATTCCCGAGAACAGGAAGATCATATTAAGGCGGGACGTGAAATTCATGGAGTAAAGAGCCTTCAAGAGATCCCAGGAAATGTCTACAGATACGCTGTCTAAGGAGGATCCACTAGTACAGCCACAACGGCCTATAGAAGATGGCTCTAGTGCCTCTCCACGGCACAAGGATTCTGAGGAAAGTTCTTCCGAGGAAGTGCAAGAAGGAGAGCAGGTAAATCCACCCACCACTAGTGGAAGGACAAGCAAAGAACTCCAACATACTCTGAGGGATGAACAGGAATTTATTGGAGCCCCTAGAAATGAGAAGAGGGTATGCAGGCAACCAGACAGGTACCATGCACTGGTAGCACAGGTTGGATAACCCTCTAGTTTTCGAGAGGCAGCTCAACATCAGGTGTGGATAAACACTATGGTGGAGGAGTACAACTCCATCATGACAAACGATGTGTGGGAAGTAGTCCCTAGACCTTAGAACAGATCGGTTGTAGGATCAAGGTGGATCTACAAGATCAAGTACACTGCAGATGGCAGCATAGAGAAGTTCAAAGCCAGGTTTGTAGCTAAGGGGTATGCACAGAAAGAAGGGATCGATTATAAAGAAAACTTCGCCCCTGTAGCTCGGTACACTTTGATCAGATTCGTCATCTCTCTTGCAGCACAGATGGGATGGGAAATTCACCAGATGGATGTCAAGAAAGCGTTCTTGAATGGGGATATAGAAGAGGAAGTGTACATAGAACAACCAGAGGGCTTTGAGACGTATAAGCAGAAGACTCATGTATGCAGGCTTAAGAAAGCCTTGTACGGACTTAAGCAAGCCCCTAGAGCATGGTATGGGCGAATTGATAGCAACCTGCAGAATATGGGACTTGTCTAGAGTGACGTAGATCCCAAACTCTACTATCTAAGAGTAGGGGATGAGCCACTAATTCTGGTATTATATGTAGATGATCTGTTCCTGACTAGATCATCCAAGGTCATCAAAGACTGCAAGGAAAATCTGGCTACAGAATTCGACATGAAGGATCGGGGGCAGATGCACTATTTTCTTGGTTTGGAGGTTTGGCATTATAAGGGAGAAATCTTCCTAGGGAAAGGAAGATATACTACATAGATCATGAAGAGATTTCAGATGGAGGACTGTAGACTTATGGCTACGACAATGATTACAAACTAGAAGAAGATCGACACATCCGAGGATGATGAGACTGACCCTACCTTGTATAGGCAGATCATAGGATCATTGATGTACCTGGTCAACACTAGACCAGACATCTCTTATGTCGTGAATACCCTCAGTCAGTTCATGGTAGAACCAAGGAGGGCTCACAGGGCAGCAGCTAAATATGTTCTCAGATACTTGAAGGCGACAGTCGAGTATGGGTTGAAGTACACCAAGGGCAATGAAATCCAGTACACAGATTGGGCTGGAAGCCCAGTGGATCAGAAAAGTACCAGTGTGTATTGTTTCAGTCTCGGATCAAGAATGACTTCCTGGTGCAATAGGAAACAGAAATCCATGGCACTAAACTCAACCGAGGCTAAATATATGGCCACTAACACAGCTTCGTGTGAGGCCATATCGCTTCGTAAGTTTCTCATGAACTTGCTCAAGAAGAGAATGGAATCGACCAGAATTTTGTGATAATTAGTGTTGCATCAAGATCTCTGAGAATCCTGTGTTTCATGATCGGTCGAACCACATTGACATTAGGTGCCACTTCATTAGAGACTATGTCCAACGAGGAGCTGTACAGTTGTAGTACATTCCTACAAGAGAACAGGGAGCAGATATCCTCACAAAAGCTCTGGGTAAAATTAAGTTTACTTACTTCAGGGAAAAGATGGGGATGGTCGAGAACCCATTCCAGTAGAGGAATGGGTGGACTTGAGATTCATAGGGAGCTGCAGTATGGATGAGGCAGTGGCAGAGATGGTGTCATGGGCAGCAGTACAGAGGGCAACAGTGTAGTAGATGCTTCAAGTCAGAGAAAATACAGTTGGTATTTTGCTTGAACACTTTCCTCGCTAAGAGGGAGTGTTGATTTTGTAGCATTGGAAAGTGTTCCAAGTCTCATATTTTGGGAAGAGGCTTGGACATCAGTGTTCCAAAGAACCCAGAAACCGTTTGTGGAAATTCTACTCGGATCATGCTTTATTAAAATAATTAATTATTTTAAAGTGATTCCTGAGTCTAAACTTAGGGAAATTAAATAATTAAAAGGTATTAATAAAGCAGAGTGAATCTTCTAGAAAACAAAGATCAAGTCATCTTTTAATCTGAGCCATTGATTAGAGATCTAATCTGGGTCATTGATTCATCAGCGACAAGACTATAAGAAAAGGCTTGAGGGTCATTTGGAATGCAAGTAGGGCACACTCTCATTCCTCGAAGGAAGTCGATTATGAAGTAAGAGAATTTGATTTCAGAGGGTAAGGTTGTAGAGGTGGAGTTGCAGACGTAGAAGGAGAAAGGGGAAGTCAGCAGAGGAGGAAGAAGGCAGAAGGAGGACGCAAAGGGGGCAACGTTGAGCAGCAGCATTGATCCTCCACGCAGAGTAACGCAAAGGGAGGAAGGGTGCCTCCAGTGTGTCAGAAATTCTTCCGAAGGGTTCGGAAAAATTATCTCAGGTGTATGCTAGACATCTGCTCGTCATATTTCTGTAAATGATTTCCATTGTTGAAGAATAATATAAACCCTCATCTGTTGCACCGGTTTTCCCACATTGGGTTTTTCTAAGGACAATTGTCCAAATGTAATATTCCCAATTAGCAATGGCTATTGAAATATTCGATTTTGGTCAATTTTGCCTTATGTAGTTAGATTATAAATAAAAGTGAGTAGAGGGGGACATAACTCACTCTAAAAATAAAGTGCACTCCCTAGTAGACACAACGTTGTAACTTAAGAGAGCCAAGGGGGCCAAGAGACCACGTAGAGAGGGGGGCCACGTAGACCACATGGAGGGACTACGCAGGCCAAGTTGAGCACGTGGCAAAGGGAGGCTACGTTGGAGGAGGTGGGCCTTAGGGTTTGAGAGAGGCCAATGCTATATAGAGAGGAGAGCCTCCTCATTTTGGTCATTCGATGTTTATGATATTGAGCTGGTCATTTCGACTTCTTGAGCACGATGGTTGTTTAGCTAGTCTGCAGCACTGCTTAGTGCACCGAGTATCTCCGTTCGGAGATCTCACCCTCAGCCCCGGGGGACTTCGAGTGCCTGCTCGGGTGAGGTTGTCCCATTAGTATTTTGCAGGAGGTTTGGTGTTTGGCTTTTGTGGAGAAGCAGTGCATTCATAGACTACACAGTCCTGAGAGGGAGAACGCAGTCCATTTCTTGGGAGCTCCGGATTGGGTGTCTTTGGAGGTTTCGAGCTTTGAGATTGAGCAAGGGGCTAGCCCTTGCCTACTGGAGGATTTTGGCAGAGTTTGAGGCAGTATTTTGGTGGATTCCCTTCAGTGTCAGCGCAGAGCCTTGGAGGATAGCGTAGATCCTCAAGGGGGTGATTTTCGAGGGTCGGCCATTCCAGGAACGCTCTCTGGGATTTTCTGGGTTTGGTGAGTAAAGGGTGATTCCAGAGTTTCAGCGTATTTCGAGTAGGGGAGCAGCCCCAGATACTTATCTTGTTGCAGCAGTAGCAGCTACACGGCAGTTTTCCAGCAGTTAGGACGCAGATCAGAGAGCAGCCATTCCATCAGCATTCTGAGAGTATTTCTTCACTTGCCTTGTGCAAGTATAGGTGCCATCACTCTGATCACCTATTGTACTCACTTATATTTCTCAGCATAATAAAATGGCTCAGCTATCTCTTTGCATTTCTTGAGTATCTATTACATGTTCTATATATATGCTATTGTATGCTTGCACTACTGTTATTTTTCTCCTCGAGCATTCCAGTTACTATACCACTTGGTGTGTTTTTCCCCATACTCTTAGACAGAGTCTAGAAAGGGCCAGATAGCCTCCAGATCTCACCCTCTTTTCAGAGGTGAAATATCTGGTAAATTCCCTCCCAGTCCATCTTTGGTTGGAGTTTGCTTGTGTTTTAGAGATATCCCTGAAAGGGGATATTACAGTGGTATCGGAGCATAGATCTGACTCAGCCTGTAGAGCTAGTTGTCTATGACACCGAGGGAGAAACCCTACATCTGCTACAGAGGTAGGAAGTACAGAGATATTGAGCGTAGGTTGGAGAACACCTAAGGAGAGGGTGATTGCGTTCGGGTGGTGGACGCGGAACAGGAGGAGCCTGTGATAGACGCAGAACAGGAGGGGCCTGTGGTAGATTCAGAGCAGGAAGTACCGATGGCAGATGATAGCCATGCAAAACAGTTTGGGGAAGCACTCAGATCAGTGCAGGATCTGGAGAGGCAGATCGAGGTGATGGGTCAGAGATTCACTACTGTGGAGGCTAGACAGCGTGAAACCCCGAGGGGTTTCCAGGTTGGTGAGGGGTCGGCCACATCCCACCATTTGCAGGAGTGGGTTACCACTCCGCACCAGGCATCACATGCCCCCACTCGTTCCACTATGCCCACTTTTCTGGGTGCAGACACTGGGGCAAGAGCACAGCAGGAGCCAGAGCCTGGCCACATGGGTGACTATTTTGCGAATTACCAGGCATATGGACAGGAGTTCAGGGATGCCCTTTCATTCAAAGACTTTGATCAACTCCAGCGGGACAGCAGACCCCGCGAACATCACAGAGGGCACCGGCATTATCATGATGGAGACACCCAGCGTACAGCGAGCCGATTCCATTTGCCTACGTTTGATGGTTCATCAAATAGTTCAGCAAAGTCTTGGGTGGAGAAGCTGGACATATATTTCCAGCTCAACCAGATGGCAGAGACAGAGGCCACCAAGGTGGCCACGGTGCATTTGGATGGCGAGGCTCAGGACTGGTGGTTCCATGGGATGGTTACACTCGGGAATTCCACAGTGACTACCTATGCCGAGTTCACTCGGAGGTTGATAGAGAGGTTTGACCGAAGGGATCCGGAGGAGCATTTTGTTGAGCTGACGAGGCTCAAACAGTTCGGGAGCCCGGAGACGTATATTGCAGATTTCCTGAGGATTTCAGTGATGGTGCCAGATCTATCCGTAGCCAGGATGATCTACATGTTTGTTGAGGGGTTAGCAGAGCCACTTCGGGGTCTAGTCAGATCCACTAGACCGGCCACACTCTAGGATGCCATTGGCAGGACCCGGGATTTGAAGGATGCCTTACCCAGGACCAGGACACCCTACCCCCAAAGACAAGCTTTCCAGCCAAAGGGGAAGGATGTGAGGATTCCGCCTCTGAAGGGGAATTAGGGTAGGGTACAACTAGATGATGATGCCAGG
This sequence comes from Pinus albicaulis, assembly GCA_034641835.2. Classification (NCBI taxonomy): domain Eukaryota; kingdom Viridiplantae; phylum Streptophyta; class Pinopsida; order Pinales; family Pinaceae; genus Pinus; species Pinus albicaulis. The sequence continues at coordinate 709,507,746 of CM076572.1, read as the reverse complement.
AGGGAGTTGAAGAAGAAGAGGTTGTGCTTTACCTATCAGGAGCCGTGGGCACCAGGACATAGATGTGCTGCATGCAAAGCACATTTTATCCAGGTCTTCTCCGAGAGCAGCGGGGAAGAGGATGAGTATGAAGATGGAGAGGCAGGAGATAGTCAAACAGCGTAGGACCATTTGCCACCTCCACCTCCAGGAGCAGGCGATGCAGCTTTCGCACCCACAGGGGGGACCCTCGCAGCATTGCAAGGAGTACCCAAGTATTTGACGCTGTGTGTCCGAGGGACAGTGCGTGGGCAGTGAATTTCAGTTTTGGTAGACAGTGGGGCAACCCACAACTTCATCGATGCACAGATGGTTGAGCGAAGAGGCATACCGACAGAGAGCTTCGATGGATTTTCAGTGTTGGTCCCAGGAGATCAGACAATGCAGTGTGCCAGGTATGTTCCAGAGCTAGCTGTAACGATGGGTACCTACACAGTGACCGACCCCTTTTTCATGGTCAACATACCAGATACCAATGTGGTATTGGGTGTACAGTGGCTGATTACTTTGGGGAAGGTCACCACAGATTGGGAGGCCTTGGAGATGGAGTGGGATGATAACAAGATCGGGAGGCATGAGAAGATACGTGGGATGCACACTTACCCACCCCAGACTGTTGCAGCTCACCGGATGGAGGCTGACCTCTGGAAGGGAGACATAGAGTGGGCAGTTGAGTTGCGGGCATCAGAGGCAGGGACTACCGGGCAGACAGTTCATCCGGATATACAGGCCATCCTTGACAGGTATGATACAGTATTTTGAGAGATACCGCCAGGGAAGCCACCAGATCGGGGGTTTGAGCACACTATTGAGCTAGAGCAGGGCATCCAGGCCATTATTACCACACCCTATAGGCACCCCAAGGCCTATCGGAATGAGATTGAGCAGGCCATCCAGGAGTTGCTGGCTCTTGGACATATTCAGCCTAGCACCAGTCCTTTTGCTTCTTCAGTGGTGTTGGTGAAGAAGAAGGACAGCACATTGAGAATGTGCATTGATTACAGGGCCCTAAATAAGAAAACCATGAAGAACAGGTACCCCATACCATGGATTGATGAGCTGATGGATGAGTTGAGAGGAGCACAGTTCTTCTCAAAGATCGATCTGAGATCCGAGTACCACCAGATTCGTGTGAGGGAACAGGACATTCCCAAGACTGCTTTCAGGTGCCATTACGGCCACTTTGAGTTCTTGGTTATGCCTTTTGGGCTAACCAATGCCCCAGCTACTTTCCAGTCATGCATGAACCATATCTTCCGCAGTCATCTGAGGAAGTTTGTGTTGGTCTTTTTCGATGACATATTGATATATAGCAGGACTTGGGAGGAGCATCTCCAGCACATAGAGGCAGTACTGCATATCTTGGAGGAGCAACAGTTTTATGCTAAGCTCTCCAAGTGTGAGTTTGGGTTGACGGAGATGTTGTATTTGGGACACATCATAGGAGTGGACGGAGTGAGGGTCCACGAGGAGAAGATCGGGGCCATCAGAGATTGGCCAGAGCCGAGAAACGTGACGGAACTTCGAGGATTTGTTGGTATCTGCACATATTACAGGAAGTTCGTCAAGAGTTTCTCTCAGCTTGCTGCACCCCTTACAGATATGACAAAGAAAGGGGCATTCAGTTGACCAGATACAACGCAGCGGGCCTTTGATAGGCTCAAGGAGGTTATGAGCAACTGCCTAGTGCTTGCGTTGCCAGATTTTACGCAGCCTTTTGTTTTGGAGGGTGATGCATCGGGAGAGGGGATTGGCGCGGTTTTGATGCAGGGAGGCCACCCTATAGCCTATGAGAGCCGAAAACTCCTTCCTCATGAACAGTTGTATCCTATATACGACAAGGAGATGCTGGCCATTATGCATGCATTGGCCAAATTCCGGCAGTACCTGGTGGGTAACAAGTTCAGGGTGAGGACTGATCACAACAGCCTCAGGTTCTTTTTGGAGCAGAAACAGCGACAGGAGAGGCAGCAGAAGTGGATCAACAAGATCCAGGCTTATGACTTTGACATTGAGTATGTCAGGGGGAAGAACAACGTGGTAGCTGATGCACTTTCACGTAGACCAGCCACATTGTCTCTAATGAGTTTGGATACAGATTGGAGGGCTCGACTCTTGGTGGAGTACTCCAAGGACAGATTTGCCTGTGAGGTTTTGGATGGTCAGGTGACAGATGACAGATACAGGGTGATAGATGAGATCATCTACTACAGAGATAGGATATTCTTGACTGAGGGCTCCCAGCTCAAGAAGAAGATACTTCAGGCGTCACATGACTCACCATTGTCTGGCCATCAAGGGTTTACCAAAACCTACCGAGCCATCAGAGAGAGGTTCTCATGGAAGGGCCTCAAGGAGGACGTGCTCCAGCATATCAGGGAGTGCGAGGTTTGCCAGAGAAACAAGGGAGAGATAAACCATCCCGCAGGTTTGTTGCAGCCTCTTCCCATTCTGGAGGGGAAATGGGAGAGCATTTCGATGGATTTCATCACAGGGTTGCCCATGGTGCAGGGCAAGGACTGTATATACATCTTCGTTGAACGGCTGACGAAGTACCCACACTTTTTCACCATATCTGCACACTATTCAGCATCACAGGTGGCGGAGCTGTTCTTCAGAGAGATCTTCAAGTTACATGGTCTTCCCAAGACCATCATCAGTGACAGGGACAGCCGCTTTATGGGCGGATTCTGGCAGGAGCTTTTTCCACTGGTGGGGATAGAGTTGACACCGAGCAAGAGCTACCAGCCACAGACAGACGGGCAAACAGAGATAGTTAACAAGTGGCTGGAGGGCTACTTGCGTAACTATGTTAGTGGGCAGCAGAGAACGTGGCTGAAGTGGTTGCATCTAGGAGAGTATTGCTACAACAACACACATCACATGTCCATCGGTATGTCTATGTTCTATGCTTTGTATGGATACCATTCTTTATCTTTTGCTGATGTGATGATTGGTACTAGCAAGGCTCCAAGAGCCAAAGATTGGATCCAAGAGAGTCAGGACATTCTCTGAGCTCTCAAGGATAACATGGCTATAGTGCAGAACTAGCAGAAGTTGTATGCCGACAGGGGTCGGATGGAGAGACAGTTTGAGGTAGGAGATTTGGTCTACCTACGTTTGCAGCCATACCGACAGTCATCACTGAAGCAGAAGGGAGCTGAGAAGCTCAAGCCCCGTTTTTATGGGCCATACAGGGTGATACGCAGGGTTGGACAGGTTGCTTATGAGTTGAAGTTGCCCCAAGGCAGCAAGATTCATATCATTTTCCATGTATCATGCCTGAAGAAGGCATTGGGGCAGCAGATGACAGTGACAGAGGAGCTACTGCCTATAGATGATGAGGGGCATTTGGTGTTACAGCCCGAGGCCATTATTGATACCAGGGAGAGGCAGCTGCGAAACAGGACAATCTAGGAGTTCTTGGTGAGGTGGAAGAATTTGCTGGATGAGGATGCCACTTGGGAGAGTGAGAAGATCTTGCAGCATCCATCACTACAGTTGCTTGGGGTCAAGCAACATTTTGCCGAGGGAGACTGTAATATTCCCAATTAGCAATGGCTAATTGGAATATTTGATTTTGGTCAATTTTGCCTTATGTAGTTAGATTATAAATAAAAGTGAGTAGAGGGGGACATATCTCACTCTAAAAATAAAGTGCACTCCCTAGTAGACACAACGTTGTAACTTAAGAGAGCCAAGGGGGCTAAGAGACCACGTAGAGAGGGGGCCCACGTAGACCACATGGAGGGACTGCGCAAGCCAAGTTGAGCACGTGGCAAAGGGAGGCTACGTTGGAGGAGGTGGGCCTTAGGGTTTGAGAGAGGCCAACGCTATATAGAGAGGAGAGCCTCCTCATTTTGGTCATTCGATGTTTATGATATTGAGCTGGTCATTTCGACTTCTTGAGCACGCTGGTTGTTTAGCTAGTCTGCAACACTGCTTAGTGCACCGAGTGTCTCCGTTCGAAGATCTCACCCTCAGCCCCAGGGGACTTCGAGTTCCTGCTTGGGTGAGGTTGTCCCATTAGTATTTTGCAGGAGGTTTGGTGTTTGGCTTTTGTGGAGGAGCAGTGCATTCATAGACTGCGCAGTCCTGAGAGGGAGGACGCAGTCCATTTCTTGGGAGCTCTGGATTGTCTTTGGAGGTTTCGAGCTTTGAAATTGAGCAAGGGGTCAGCCCTTGCCTACTGGAGGATTTTGGCAGAGTTTGAGGCAGTATTTTGGTGGATTCCATTCAGTGTCAGCGCAGGGCCTTGGAGGATAGCGTAGATCCTCAAGGGGGTGATTTTCGGGGGTCGGCCATTCCAAGAACGCTCTCTGGGCTTTTCTGGGTTTGGTGAGTAGAGGCTGATTCCAGAGTTTCAACTTACTTCGAGTAGGGGAGCAGCCCCAGATACTCATCTTGTTCCAACAGTAGCAACTACACGGCAGTTTTCCAGCAGCTAGGACGCAGATCAGAGAGCAGCCATTCCATCAGCATTCTGAGAGTATTTCTTCACTTGCCTTATGCAAGTCTAGGTCACTCTGATCACCTATTCTACTCACTTATATTTCTCAGCATAATAAAATGGCTCAGCTATCTCTTTGCATTTCTTGAGTATCTGTTACATGTTCTATATATATGCTACTGTATGCTTGCACTACTGTTATTTTTCTCCTCGAGCATTCCAGTTACTATACCACTTGGTGTGTTTTTCCCCATACTCTTAGACAAAGTCTGGAAAGGGCCAGATAGCCTCCAGACCTCACCCTCTTTTCAGAGGTGAAATATCTGGTAAATGCCCTCCCAGTCCATCTCTAGTTGGAGTTTGCTTGTGTTTTAGAGATATCCCTGAAAGGGGATATTACACCAAAAAAAATTGTGTTCATGTGATTGTTTCTATTGCGTTATGTGTTCTATTTGGTTTTTTACTTATGATTGAGTGAATACTGCAGTTTTGTTTATTTCAGAATTTACTGAAGTATCTATAAATAGCTTATCATTAATAAGTAGGCGAAATAAATCAATCACTACAGTAGTATTTCAGACTGAAAATTTCACTCTTTCTCTGTCAACTGGCTGAAATAACCCTTGTTCCTGGGCAAATGACAAGATGCTCCACTGTCAATATACCACATGTTGTTGGCCACTAAGCTTTGCCATCCAGGCTATGAGTGAAAACTCCTCAAACTGAGAAGTGAACTCCTCCGCCTTTGTTGATGTTGCCATGTGATCCTTCTTGGATCCCTTCTTCCCTTTTGGGACTTGGTGGAGTAGTTCCCAAACCAATGACAATAGAAGCACTTCACTTTATTGAGATCTTTCTTCCTCTTGCCTCTTGAACTAGACTCGACCCCTCCAGGATTTTTTTTGCCCTAGGCCTTGCCCCTTTTGCCAACTAGGGAAAAAAATTTCTCTTCCTCGGTCTTCGCATAAGACCTAGATTTATCTTGCTTTCGAATCTCCTCTTGCACGTAATCACTCAATAGTTGCTCCCAATCTGCAAGCTTTTCTTTGCCACTCACTGCATCAGTGAAGTTTTCCCATGACTTGGGACAACCCAATAGTGCAAAACTGTTAATTTTAGTTAACAATGGTATGTTCTATGCTTAGCACAATTTACTTCAATGTTCCTTTAGCAGCCCAATATCAATATCCAATAATTTACAGTAGCAATCATGTTGGAATAGGGTCTCCTACAAAAGCTGCGAATTTGGTCCACTTTTGTATATTTTTTATTATATTTAGTCTAACGCAGGGGTTTTGGGGTGGGTCAATGCCCCTAATGCATTGTAAATGGGTCAAGGGTAGACCAAGAGTCCGCAAACCACAGTTTGCGGACAATTGGATGCGTAGGCTAAAGTAGTATAAGTAATTGAACCTTTTTGAGTTGTAAGGCAGATATTGAACTAAGATTGGTGCGAATTGAGAATTAGTAGATCTGTTTTGGGTTTTTGGGGAAAGGACTCTTGCTGGCTGTGTGCACAGAGATCCTCAGTGCTGCTGTGTGCGGACCCTGCTGCTGTGTGCGCAGGTTGGGTTTTGGGTATTGTAAAAGGATCTGAAAGATTAATGAATGCGGAAGGTTGTTGAATATTTGAATCTATTGAACTTATGAATCTGTGATATCTGATGATGTATGCTCTCTGTCATTGGTTTAAGCTACGAATGTACTTTTGTTACTTGTTTATACTGCGATCTGGATCTGTTATGTTATGCTTAAGACTACATTGAGCTCCGCCAGTAACTGTGTTAAGTACTTATGCTGTGTTGACAATTGATCTGAATCTGTTTATTAGACTTTAGAATAGCTGCGATAGTTGCTTTATTGTCCTGTATCTGTTATTTATTGTGACTATATATGGTATTGCACACGTGGATGCTAAGGGACTGATAGATCTAGGTTCTGTAATATACAATCTGATATTTGTGAAATCGAACACAGCTCTTCCTGACTTACCCTCCCTCTCCCGGGGTGCGGAAACCTAGTTCTAGCACCCTCCCATACTACTTCGAGTGAGACTTTGGCCTGCGCAAGCAAGTCACTGCCGAAAGGGCCAGTAGTATAGGGGTTTGTTGGCAAACCTTCAGCTCTGAACTTGGGTCAAGACCCCTCGAGCCAACAAATGGTTCCGTTGCCGGGACTGAAAGCATTTTGAGAGAGGGCTCAGGTAATGCCAAGGGCGCACTGGAAACCTGAAAGAAAAGAAATTGATGAATGGTTCGAACAACAAGTTCAGGAATTCGCAGTAAAAGAAAATTGCAGTAAGAGGTTGACCACCGAAGAGTGGAAAAATAAGTATATTTTCACGGAGATCTACGAGATCTTCTTTGTAACCATTGCGATCGAGCTCCAAGAGTGGCTTGCAAGGTTGGTTGAATTTCAAGAGTGTTGGAAGGACGAGCAGGTCACACAGTGGATGTCAGAATTGATCCAACAATTAGAGAAGGCTGATAACACCATCACTCGCACAGTAGACCACTGGGTGGACAGCGTGCCAGGAGGATTCGTGACAGAATTTGCCATCGATCAATTCGTCTCCTACTCTGAAGCAGAGCGAAAATTCTTCAAAGGACTTAGGGGTAAGTTTCTAAAGACTTTACCATTGTTGATTAAGCTATTACTGTGCGAAAAAAGTATTCTGTGTAGCCACACCGAATGAATGACCTCTGATCTAGACGAGAGTACAACGCGAAGTGGCAAATACTATCGGATCAACCTAGAAGGAGGTAGATCTGTCTACAGCCTGGTAAGAGAAGCAGCTGCGTAGAGTCCTCTAGCCACACCACTTTCAAACCAGTGTAGGGGTAAGAATTCAGCTACACCTCCACCACCAGAAGACGACATGGTTGCACACATGAAGTTGCCTACCTTTAAGGGTGTGGGAGATGAAGACATGGAGCAGTTCTGGTTTGTCGCAGAATCGGTATGGACTGCGCAGAACGTAGCTAGTGATGCGGTAAAGAGGGCACAGCAGTCCCTTGCCTTCAAAGGAAGAGCTTTGGATTTGTACATGGGATACATCGGGCAGCATGCAAACTCAACCATTGATGAGATCAAGAACGCCTTGAAACAACAGTTCAAGAAACCTAAGTCCTATTCTCAAATAGTGGTCGATCTAAAGGATTTCAAGCAAGGGCCTTCTGAATTTGTGTGGGAGGTCGATCAACGACTGAAGAAGGTGATCAGAGAAGGAGGATTTCAGTATGATGACAGACAGCACACGGAATGGTTCATTGCTATGTTGCTACCTCACTTGCGCATACCTATGGGTCACCAAACTTTCGAATCACCGGAAAAATCCCTGGAGGTCGCTATGAAGTTAGAAGTTGCTCCCAGAGATGACACCCAGCAAGGCGTCCAACAGATCCAAGGACAACTGGAGGCGATGCACATGGAGATCCAGAACCTGCTAAAGGAGCGAGGCGCAGATGCTAGCCCTGAAAGATGGTGCATACGATGCAGGACGAATGGTCACACCAAGGATAACTGCCCTCTGTTAACAGACTACATGCAGGCCGGGGGACCTAGTCCGTTGCACCCTAGGGAAGTCGCAAGACTAAGTGGGCCGGCACTATGGTGCGATGATTGTCGTGTTGCAGGGCTGCACGACACAAACCACTGTCCCCGCCTTGCTGCGTATGTCCCAGAAGTAAAACAGCAATGGTGCAGGTTCTGCAGGTCGGTAGGACATGATGAACAGAACTGCCAAACGTATGATTTGATGATCGATCGAGGGAATCTCTATAGGGTGCAATCGGATCCATCCTCACCCTGATCCCTCTCGAGCGCAGGGGGCTCCCCAGCAAGGGGCAGGGGAGGCAGAAGAGGTGGGAACGCAAGTTGGGGACGAGGGCAACTAATATGTTATAACTGTGGGGAGGTAGGGCACTTTGCCAGGGACTGTCCAAACCCTACAAGACAGTCCTACTAGTATTGCAGGCAGATGGACCATGCGATTGAAGACTGTCCAGTCTTGATAGCGAAGATGCAGGAAAAGTAGCCGACACCTACGCAGAATGTGCAGAGGGTTAAGGCCGAGCTACGAGACAAAGATCTAAGTGTGAATGTCGTAACACACAGTGGGATAGCCACCGAGGGGCCTAGGGAAAAAACTGCAACCGAGCCTCTGATCCGACCAGCAGTTATCAAACAGGAAGGTTTGGATCTAAAAAAGGAGAAAGAAACATTTGTCGCAGCTCGTAAAGACTTTGCGGAGGCAGAGGCATCTACTTTGCAGCCACCTGAAGATCTCAAGACAGATGAGGAAGTCAAACCTTTTTTACAGGCATGTATGAAGCTGTTGCGCAACCCAAGGGCTATGGAAAATCTTCATGCATTGATAGGTAGTTGCGCAACACGACTTATCCTCCCTCTGGAAGTCAAGGACGTACACAAACTCTATAGGTATAAGAAACGCACTGATAGGGAGATGTGGTTGACTGCGCAGTTCGGTGATTACGAGATGGATCAAGTTATTTTGGACCTAGGGTCAGATGCGAATGTATTACCTAAAGAGACTTGGCAACGAATGGGGGAACCTAAGTTGGAATGGTCCACTATCCAGCTACGTATGGCCAATCAACGGAAGATCATACCATTGGGAAGACTATCGAAGATTATGGTGGATATCGCAGGGGTTAAGGTTTGGGTTGACTTTAAAGTAATTCAGATTGTTGAAGATGCGGACCCCTACCCTACGCTCCTAGGCTTGGATTGGGCCATCGATATGGGGAGCATCATTAACCTAAAGAAGAGAAGCATGGTATTTGAGAATAACGGCACAAGGGTAATAGTACCATTAGATCCTGTGGAAGGCGAACAATACACAGAATTAGTGCGTGACGAAGAGGATGTGGATCACATCTATAAATTGACTGCGCGAGATGAAGATTGGATCAACCCCACAGTAGAGGGGGTACTCTGCTAGGAAAAGGACAGTGAACGTTTCTCCGACTCTGATGGAGAGATAGAGAATTGGCAAAACCAATTACATGATGTCTCTGCACTGTGATGTCTTCGGATCACAAAGAATTTCCACTGCATCTCCTCAGAGGTAAGAGATCTACCTTATTTCGATGGTTCTGGTAATGTTAGGGACTTTTTGCGGGCATTTGAAGCCGAGGTTTCCCAAGAACGACGGTTATGGGCCTGTAAGCTGGCCATGCGTGGATCACCTGCGCAATGGTGGGCAACGCATGAGGAGGCGTTCCAGGATTGGGAGGAGTGTCAGAATATGATGATCCTACGATTTGAGGCCCCAGCCGACGTGCGAATCAAAACATTCCTTGGACCCAAAGATCCACGCGAATATCTGTTCGCTTGGATAAAACAATAGTGCGATAGAACTGCCCAGGAGTGGGTTCATCTGCGTATTCATGCCCTGGGACCACTTCCCACTGCATGGTACTTAGATGCGGAGCTCCATCGGCGCACCCGCCACTGGGAGACTTTGAGGGATGAATTTTTGGGCACATTTGGATTAATAGGCGGGACAGAGGCGCTTGATGCCGCTCTGCAGGACATTGACACTGTAGCATGGGGTCAATCGCACCTGTGTGTCGCACCTGACATACCCAATTGGGAGCCGCGGACACCAAGCATGGTTAAATACTGCAGCCTAGCCCCAAAAGAAGGTAAGAACGATCCACGAGAGGGTCCTGACTCAAAGTTGAACAGGGTGCGCACAGTTACCGGACCACTCAAGCTACGAATGGATAGCATTGAGACGCACCCCACATTGGCTAAAATTGGGGATGCGAATATTACATATCTGCCAGCTCCCGCAACAAAGGGGCAGCTGCGCTCACTTCTCGGCCACGTAGGTTATTAAAGAAAGTTTGTTCGGAAATATGCAGTGATCATAGCACCTCTAAAAAATTTGCTCATGAAGGCGGCCCGGTTCTGTTACGATGACACAAGCCGAGCAAACATATCTTTGGGTTTGAAGTACTTAAGGCTTCAGCCTGTGTTGGGGGAAGATGCACAGGAGGCGCAAGTGTTTAAGCCAAGCGTAGCAGGAACGCCAAGTGCACAGGAGGTGAGAAAACTAGCCGTTGGCACAGTGACATCTGGTAAAAAGCAAAAGTTACCATTAAAAGGAGCGGGCCGCTGGCATTTAATTGGGCAAATTTTGAGGATTTTTTACCGTTTACCTGATGGTAAGTTCCAGGTCAAGTTTACCCTATCGTTGGATGCCCACAGGTGCTATAAAAAGGGTCGGATAGCTCCAACAAGGGTTCCGTCTCACTTGGTCACAGCATTGAAGGCTTCTAGGACAGAGATGCAGGTCATTAAGACATAGTTGGAGCAGCAAATCTCTAACTTACAGGCCAAACTGCAGCCCAAGACACCCCCGGAGGTATGAGCCCAACGTAGCTGCGCTAGTAACCGTGGCTACAAACACTATTACAGGACAGATTGCTCAGGGAGCCCAGCTACTCGAAGACACCATGCAGCTCTGGACCAAGGTCCAGCGCGATCTGGTCCTCCAAAGAATAAATCAGGACTTGCGATAAAAGGAGGAAGCTTTCGAGCAGATCGAGGCTACATTACCTACCTTGGTTCCTGCAGAGCGTTTGGCGCGATTAAGGACTAGCGACACCCTTCAAGCTAAGATCGAGGGACTCTGCCAGAAGAAGCATGTTATCGGAGAACACTTGAAGCCCTTCAGCTACTGCAGCCCTCTAGCTCTCACAGGATGTTGATGGCGCCATGAAACGACTAAACCAGACATTGGAGAGTGTCATGGTTGCAACAGAGGGACCGACATCGCAGAAGCTTGTCAATATTGTGCAGAGCGCTACTGCTCAGAGTCAGGAAGTGCTGCCCCCGTTGGTCGCCGCTGTCAATGCACTGCGTGCGCAGGTGGAGACCCCACCATCACAGTGACTCGAGACGAGTCACAAGATTGTGTTGGGCGACTGTTGGAACAAGGTCTCCTACAAAAGCTGCGAATCTGGTCCATTTTTGTATATTTTTTATTATATTTAGTCTAACGCAGGGGTTTTGGGGTGGGTCAAAGCCCCTAATGCATTGTAAATGGGTCAAGGGTAGACCAAGAGTCCGCAAACCACGGTTTGCGGACCATTGGATGTGTAGGCTAAAGTAGTATAAGTAATTGAACCTTTTTGAGTTGTAAGGCAGATATTGAACTAAGATTGGTGCGAATTGAGAATTAGTAGATCTGTTTTGGGTTTTTGGGGAAAGGACTCCTGCTGGCTGTGTGCGCGGAGATCTTCAATCTTGCTGTGTTCGGACCGTGCTGCTGTGTGCGTAGGTTGGGTTTTGGGTATTGTAAAAGGATCTGAAGGATTAATGAATGCAGAAGGCTGTTGAATATCTGAATCTATGGGACTTATGAATTTGTGATATCTGATGATGTATGCTCTGCATCATTGATTTAAGCTGCGAAAGTACTTGTGTTACTTGTTTATACTACGATCTGGATCTGTTATGTTATGCATAAGACTATATTGAGCTCCGCTTGTAACTATGTTAAGTACTTACGCTGCGTTGACAATTGATCTGAATCAGTTTATTAGACTTTAGAATAGTTGCGATAGTTGCTTTATTGTCCTGTATCTGTTATTTATTGTGACTATATATGGTATTGTGCACGTAGATGCGAAGGGACTTATAGATTTGGGTTCTGTAATATACGATCTGATATTTGTGAAGTCGAACGCAGCTCTGCCTGACTTACCCGCCCTCTCCCAGGGTGCAGAAACCTGGTTCTAGCACCCTCCCATACTACTTCGGTGAGACTTTGGCCTGCGCAAGCAGGTCACTGCCGAAAGGGCCAGTAGTATAGGGGTTTGTTGGCAAACCTTCACCTCCAAATCTAGGTCAGGACCCCTCGAGCCAACAAATCACATTAAATTAATCACATCGACAGTAAATGCAGATAGAACATAAAACAAAATGCATAAGACAAGCCAAAACAAGAGAACACCAGATTTGGCGGATGCTAGGGAAAAACCCCAATGCGGGGAAAACCCTTAGATCAATTCTTCTTATTAATATTCAATAGTTCAGCAAAGAGAGTACATAAATCAAATTCACTTTCCCAATACATAGTCAAATCAGCCCTGTCAAATTCTGCAGTCAACAACAGTCAACTTTTAGCCCTAACTAGAAAGTCGATGTTGGTCAAATCAGCAACAAACCATCTCCTTAGCAGCTCGGTCAAAGTCAGTCAACACGTCCTCCAAGAAGGGTCAAAGTCAACCCAAAACAGTCCCACAAATACTGGTCAAACTCAGACAAACTTCAGTCTAACTTGCAGTCAAATAGGCATGCGGTAAATGCAAGTCAAACTTCAGCAAATGCCTCGATTTTTGTGCCAGCAAGTACGGCCTGCAAAAATCGAAATTCTACCTAGAAAATCGCAGTCAAAATCGATCAAACAAGCCCTGGTAAACGTTGGTCAAAGCTAGTCTACAATCTGGAATTTCGGCCTGCAACTTGTCTCTGAAATTTTTGGCCTCCTTTACCACACGTGAGAGAGAGAGAGAGAGAAACCCAAGCTATACGAACCAATCTGATGTGGAGAGAGAGAAGAGTGTGTGAGTAATGATGTCCAAATGAGGTGAGAGGTCACTCCTATTTATAAAATTCGTTGAGGGTGAAGAGACACGTCCATTGGGCTCCTTGAGCCTACATTAAGCTGAGGTCGAACTAAACAATTTGCACATGTGAAAGAATAAATTCAAAATCTCACTTCTACTTGTCCGAATGAGATGATCTTTAGATCAATCTTGGACCTCTTGAAATGAGGAATCCAATGCAATCATCTCCATCAAGTGAGCTATCACAAGGTGGAATTTGGCCCTAGTTTCCAAATTTTAAAAAAAAGACAAGCTTTCTATCTAAAACTGACTCCCCAACTCCATCTAACTCGTCCCTCACTTGGGTGAATCTGGTAAGGTATGAGATCAGAGGCTTAGACTTGGTCATCTTGATATTTATGAGTTTATCTCTGAGTACGAGCTTCCTCGTCTCACTCGAACCTTGGTACGGCCCTAAGATAGTTGTCCACATGGCTTGAGCTGTCACCTTTTTGGAAAGGTGAGGCATGATGTGATCCTTGACTCTTTCAAGAGTTATTCTTTTGGCATTTGCATCCTTCTTATTGTTCTAGGCCAAATTCTTATGGTTGGGCTAGTGGACTGTAGAAAAATTTCCACACTCCTTGCTCCTCTAGCAATACACAAATCCTCTCCTTCCAAGGACAGAAATTTGAGGCCCATTCAAGGCGGTCCTCAAATCTCAGCCCCAAATACTCCATTCTACAATTTCAAACAGCTCAGAAACCCTTGCACAAAGCCTACTTGAAAAAACCCTGCACAAATTATGCCTTGGTCACACAACTAGAAACCGTAGCACAACCTTTAAATGAATTGCGTCCCCTTTTCTGCATCTTTCACTTGCTCTTGAGGAAAATAACATGCTTTCTGGTCTTCAATCAGAGACATGCTCTAATACCATGTTATCTTTCTAATACCCAACTGTTAATTTTTAAAAAAAAATTGAGATGAGGAAAACAAAAACTGAACTCCAAACTCTTTTACTAGATCTAGCAAATAATAGAAATGGAAAACAAAATCATGAAGACACAAGCACATAATAAATAATACACCAAAATTTACCCAGCAAACCCAAACTATGGAAAACTTGCCAACTTGTGTGTGTTAATAATTTGTTAAGCAAAATCTCAAGAATTGATTAGAAAATACCAAGAGAAATTCCCTTCCAATTCTTTGTTCCTCAACACACCAATCTGCGCACCCTTGATCTACTCGGCCTCTTTCATGCACAGTTGTACAGACTGTACAAGCTAAGACTTCCTCCAGCGCAAGCCAACTCAAGCCTGAAGTGATATGCTATAGCTCTAGAAATCTCTTGAGGTTATTCAACTTCTCTCTCTGCCTTCACAGGTTGATCTGGAAGCTCCTTGCTGAAATCGTACACACAAATCTCTCTAGTGTGTAATCATGTGATTGCCAAGTCTACGTCATTCCTCTTTATAGAATCGAACTAGCTCCTCAACTCAAGTGAATTGGATCATTGAACTCAAGTCGAATTGGCTCCTCGAACTCAAGTCGAACTGCCTCACTAAACTCAAGTCGAACTAAGATTAAATCTTCATGCATGGTTGAGTTTGATTTACTATTTTTGACTATAGGAAAATTAGAGAATTTTGTTTAGTCAAAATTAAGAGAAATTATCAATGGCCTTAGCTTCACTAGTGGGTCCCCCTACCAAAATTTAGTGCAATTCTAAATTTAGCAGAACCCTTCCTTCTATAACTCCAATTAACACTTTGTTTGAAGAAAAATCTGGTTTCAACTTCTTGTATGACATATCTACATTGTGTGATCAAGTTTAATGCTCAAAAATTCATCATTAGAGATCAAAGCCATGTCGTCGTTACCCACCATCCGTGGGTGGTATCCATAGGAGAAAAAATTTCTCCTAGATGGTCCTCAGCTAACAGCCAACAGCCCTTTGCAACCACCAAATAGCTCGATGTGCCATTATCTCCACCACCTGAGCCAGCCATGTGGTCCCTTGCCCATTTGTTATGATCCTATGTTTGAAGATGGACACTCCAACCCCAAAGGTATGGCTTTCATTATGTAGTTGTGTATTTTTGTTTACTTATCATGGACACTTTTGGGGCCTGGGCATGGATTATTGGGGGGATTCAGCAAAAAGAGTGGGCTAGGTATGTACTCTTGTCTCCTTTGCCCAATTTGATGGTTAACCTTTTATCCTAGTCCTATGGGTTCTCCTTTACTCGCTACCAGCTTTAGGGATGACACTACATGGGAAAACCCGATTTTGGTTACGTGGTATCGCTTCCCAACACCATATACATCACCTCCCCTCCACTTATTACAACCCCATTCATCACTTTTCCCATCCAAGTCCACATTTGTCCATTGGGTCCACAAGGAGTTGGCTTCACCCTCCCCTTGCCCACACCTTGGATCGGGCTTGGAACGATCCCTGGGGGTTGATGCAGCTTAAAAAAAAATAAAAAGCATATTTTGGCCACTCTCAACAGAAAATGTACCATAAAATGCAAAATATGGTCGGGACATGCATATTTAGCACGTAGGAAAAAGCCAAACATGAGCTCTACCCCTATCATTATAGCCATCACACTGGTTTCTAGGATCCCTCATATTGACCCCTTTCATCATTAAGGAACCCATGATTGTCCCAACCCCTGGTGGGCGAGGAACTGCCCCACCTTAAGGGGGTAATCACTGTTATATCCTACACATCATGATCTCATCCCCTGGAGCAAACAAAGGTCAAGGTAATTCATGTACCACGATTTCTCTCCCCTACACTCATGTACCCAAGTGTGGGATTCCCCTATTATAGCTACCCTTGTAATGTGGCATGTGGCTTGGAGCCTTCCCATCATGCCCACTCCATTCCATCATTATATCACATGCCACCTACCACTTGATGGATGTACCTAATAGAGTCTTTCGTTAACCCTTTTATTAAGCTTGGAGAAACTTGTACATTCCAAAGCCCACTATGGAAGGGCAGGCTACTATGAAGTGTAATACTTGTTTGCTGATTTTTGTAGCAATGGATGTGCTCTAACCTTGAGATTTTGCAGAGAGGCTAAGACACATGTATTCTCCAAGACCCAAAAATTGTTTGAGGAAATTCCACCCAAAAGTGACTTAATTAAAATAATTAATCATTTTTTAATATTTCCTAAGTCTAAACTTAGGAAATGTGATTAATTAAAGGGTATTAATTAAGTCGGGTGTGAATCTTCTAGATAAAGGCGTGGATCGAGTCCAAGTTAATCTTAGCCATCAATTAAGATCTAATCATGGTCATTGATGTGTCAACGAGAGATTATAAGAAGGAACTTGATGGGCACTTGGAGAACACACCAAGAGTGAGATCGAACATGCTGGTAGATTGATTTTCCAAAGTAGCAGCGTTGAGTTGCCAGAATGTAAATTTTTGTAGATGCTCTATGCTTGATGCAACTTTACTTTTATCCCCAATATCAAACAGCAATCACATAAATAAGAAAGTAAAATGCTGATAGAACATTCTAGTAGATTGACAAAAGACAAGCCAAAAATTACACTTAACTTGATCAGCAAAATATGTGTTGTGGTGCGTTACGGCAGTCAATAGGATGCTTCAACCAGCGAAGTCTCAATACGGTCAGCCAACCAGAAGTGTCACACAACCCTCTCGAACAATTATATCAGTCAACCCAAAGTCTACGAAAGTCAATGTTGTCCCAGTCAACGGTCAATGCAAAATAGCAGCAGCAAAAAGTCAAACCAACCCGATCAAAGTCAATGGTCAACCTCAATTTCTATGCCAATAACTGCGGGCTACAGAAATCAAAATTTTGACCAAGATTAGGTCAGTTTGACCATGCGTTGACCAAAGTCAACACTGGTCACCTTTGCACTGAAAACCCTAGGTCAAAAACAAAAATTACTTTTGTTGCGTTTCCCATGTGTGGAGAAGAAGAGACTCCAAGTGATGATCGAACCAATCAGATGAGGAGAGAGAATATGTGATGATGGATGACTGAAATGACCTACAATGTTGACCTATATATATCCATCAATGAGGGTGTGTGACACATTTGCTGGGGCTTCAAGCCTACATTTCAATTCAAGCCGACCTGCACATATTTTGAATAAATTCAAAATAAATGTTCTGCTCATCGGATCAAGATGATCTTGAGATCAATCTTGCACCTCTTTGAAAGAGGAATCCAATAAAAATATTAGCATCTTCATCTAAGCATCACAACATGGAGTTTGGACCTAGTTGTCTAAAATTAACACTCCCTCTCAACTAGGGAGAACTCCATCCACCTGTGCCATCCAAACATTGTGCGTCATCCAGCCGTAACTTGCTTTGTTGGCTTATTTATTTCAGAACAAAAGTGGGTCAGTCACAAAGACATCATTCCCGACTAACAAATTCAGCCCAGAGGTTCGAAACCTCTATAGGACTCAAAAGAGTCACATACCAACCCGAAGTTGGTTTACCTGAACCTAAGTCAGTTGGAGGTCCGAAACCTCACTAGACTTGATCCCAGATCAAGTGGTTGGACATGTGCCATCCTAGACATAGAGATTACGGCAATCTCCGATGCGTCCATTGGCCTTTGCTACTGGTCTCTAGCTTTTCCCACCTCGCTGACCAAATGAGAGGTACTTCCCATGAGTCCAGGACTCAATGGGTAGGATGCATACGGGTCACGGATCATGAGAGGTGAACCAACTCAACATCATAACGGTGGGGCAGAAACACCACAAGGTTCGGCAAGCCTAGCCCCGTGAGTGCTTATAGCTCCGAGAAGCTATCTCCAAAGCCCCTCAAAGCTCCAAGAGCTCATTGTCCAACAAGACCCTCAGCATAGGGTCGTTCCATGATACCAAGATTCTCACGAAAGGTTAGGAACTTGACCTTCCCCAAGGGCTTTGTGAGAATCTCCGCGACCTACTCATCAGTTCCTATATGATCGAACCTTACGGTGCCTCGTTGTACCATATCTCGGATAAAGTGGTACCTGATATCAATATTCTTGGATCGATCATGGAACACGGGATTCTCGGAGAACCGAATCCCACTCTGGTTATCACAGAGTATCACGGTGGTATCTAGCACATGCCCGAACAGCGCACTGAAGAGCTTTCACAACCAAACTGCTTCACAACAATCCATACTCGCTGCAATGTATTCGGCCTCAGCGGTGCTCAAAGCCACCGACTTCTGCTTCCTGCTCATCCATAATATCGAAACAAACCCAAGTGTGAAGCAGCATCCCGATGTGCTCTTACGATCCACCACACTGCCAGCCTAATCAGCATCAGTATATCCATGGAGTGTCATGCTCCTGGCAGTGTATCTTAGCCCATGGTTTATCATGCCCCGAAGATATCTCAACAGATTCTTGGCACCAACCCAGTGAATGTGATGAGGTTCAACCATATGTTGACTCAAAGTGTTCACTGCAAAACATATGTCCGAACGGGTGTTCACTAAGAACATCAGGGCCCCTACGAGTTGACGATACTCTGTAGGATTTGCTAGCACTGGCGCAACAGCGCTGCCACTCAACTTCTTAAAGTTGAGCTCCATCGGTATCAACACGGACTTACAGTCCACCATTCCAAATTTTTCCAGAAGCTTCACAATATATTTTCCTTGAGAAAGGAAAATCTCGCCAAGTCTCTACTAGACCTCCAGGCCTAGCAAGTAATGCATCAGTCCTAGGTCCTTCATCTCGAACTCAGCAGCGAGCTCCCTCTTACACTGATGAATGAGAGGGTCAACACCTGTCAGGAAGAGGTCGTCTACATACAACACCAGAATGAGAGGCTTTTCTCTATCAACCTTGAAGTAAAGGTTTGGACCAACATTACTACGAGTGAAGCCCAGCTTCATCAAGTAGCTATCTATCCTCTAGTACCAAGCTCTGGGTGCTTGCTTCAACCCATAGAGGGATTTCTTCAACCTACAAACATGGGTGTCCCGATCCTGGACTTCGAACCCTAGAGGTTGCTCCACATACACCTCTTCCTTTATCACACCATGCAGAAATGCGGTCTTCACATCCATCTGATGAAGATTTTGTCCTTGCGTAGCAGCAAGGGCTATGATAGATCGGATGGTGGTATATCGGGCCACAAGTGCGAATATATCATCATAGTCTACGCCTTCCTTTTGAGAGAAGCCATGGGCAACGAATCTTTCCTTGAACTTTTCAGCACTACCATCAAATCCATGCTTGATCTTATAGAGCCATTTCGAGGTAACAACTGCTTTGTCCTCCGGTCTTGGAACCACATCCCAGACATCATTCTTCATAATGGACTCATATTCTTCGTCCATAACATCCTTCTAGACTTGATGCTTTACGGATTCGTCAAAAGATCTAGGCTTAGATTGTACGATTGTACTCATGGTTGCTAGATACCCTTGGTATCTATTCGGCTTCTTGCTTTCACGGAATGTCCCCCTTGGGGCCATATGCCTCTTGGCATCTTCGAGAGTGTCCCTGAGCGATGATGGTTTTCTCTTCATTGAAGGAGGTGGACCAATAGGGTCCATCGGTCCTTCAACATCGGGCATCGTCTCATCCTTTGGTTCTTCTTGATTTCCATGCCTTGCTTCATGATCTTCCTCAGATCTCAAAAGATTGATTACTTTCCTCAGGGAAGCATCTTCGTCAAAGGTAACATCATGGCATATCTCCACTTCCCTTTGACCAGGCACATAGACTCTATAGGCTTTCGAAGTTTCGCTATAGCCCACAAACATTCCCTTCTTCCTAGAAGCATCCCGCTTGCTCCTCTTCTCCTTTGGTACATGAAATCTTAAAACTCTAAAATGTGAGACATCAGGTTTCTTACCAGAGAAAACCTCTTCGGGAGTTTTGGGAGTCTAGAGCAGAATGCAAGCATCGGTTTTGTATGTACACAACAGTGTTCGTGGCTTCTCCCCACAGAAATTTCGGAAGACCTTGGTCACATAGCATGGCACGGGCAGCTTCAATGATGGTCCTGTTCTTTCTTTCAACGACGCCATTTGGCTCAGGAGTACAGACAGTTGTAGTCTCCCTCTTGATGCCAACTTCTCTGCAAAATTTCTTGAACTCGTACGTCTCATATTCAGTGCCATTATCGTTCCTCAATATTTTGATCTTCTTCCCTGTTGAATTTTCCACCAAGGCTTTGAAAGTACGAAACCACACGAAAGCCTCATCCTTCTTCTTCAAGAAGTATATCTAGGTTTTGCGAGAGAAGTCATCTATGAACGTCATATAATAAGAACATCCTCCCAAGGATGACACGGGCAGTATACTTGACAAATCAAAATGTATCAATTGTAAGACATTGGATGTCTTTGTGACACTTGAGGGGAAAGGTCCCCTTGTATGCTTTCCTTCAGCACAGCCCTGACATACACCTTCATGATCATTTGTGAACTCGGGCATCCCCATCACCACCTTCCTTGCTTCAAGAAGGGTTCTGTAGTGAAGGTATCCAAACCTCCTGTGCCATAGTTCAATCTGTCAGATAGTATCACATGTCATCGCTCCTAATGGACTTCCTCCAACTTGGTAGAGTGTATCAACTCTAAACCCAATCGTGATAGCTTTCTTGAAACTCTTCTTCCAGATGCGCACCTTCCCATCAACGAATGCCACATTGAAACCTTTATCTTCCATGGCCAAAATAGACACAAGGTTCTTCTTCAAATCAGGTACATATAGTACATCTTGCAAGTGGAGGACTTGACCTCGAGACAAGTGTAGGGTCACAATCCCTGTCCCTTTCATGACGCATGTGGCATTATCTCCAAGGATAAATTTCAGATTAACATCCTTCTCAACCATATCAGAAAGTGCTTCCTTGAACCCAGTGATGTGTCTTGAGGCACCACTATCTATCAACCAGACATCCATAGTGTCAGGTGGAGATGCAGCAGAGAGGGCAGATACAAGAATGAATTCATTTCTTTAATCATCAACAACATTAGATTCCTCATACCTGGAATTTCTCGACCTTTTGTAAGGTTGCCCATTTCCACCAAAGGGAGCCTTCCTCTTTCCTTTGAACCTGTTGTTCCTTTGATTGCCATTCCTATGGTTGTTGTTGTCATCATTATCAGGAGAATCCTTCTTGAAAGGGCATTCTCTAGCATAGTGGTCAGTCTTGTGACATGTGTAACATTTGCCTTTCTTTTCCTGGGCCCCTGCTCTTCCTTTGTTCCTCAGACCACCATTGTTCTTCTTCTTAGCACGAGCAGTGAAGGCAGCATTTCCTTCATTTTCATATTCCTTCATCCTTGTCTCTTCTTGTACGCATCTCGATAGTACTTCGTCAAAATCAGGTATCACATTGTTATTGAGAACAGTAGTATTGAATACATGCCATTCGGAGGAGAGACCTCCAAGTGCGGTGAGAACCATTTCTCGAACAACTATTGTCTCCCCAATGGCCAGAAGATTATTTCTGATTTCAATCAATTTTAGAAAATATGATTGAACGGATTCATCCCTACCTTTCTTCAAATTCTTCAGTTGGTTCTTGAAGGAAAGGACTTTATATGCATTTTTGGCCTTGAACATGTTGACCAACTTATCATACATCTCCTTGGAAGTGCCCAGCTCAGAGATGTAGGCTACCAAACTCTTATGAATTGAATCCCGGATCATCATCTTTGCTTTGATTTCCCCCTTCTTATACTTTGACTTGGTGGCAGCAGGTGCAGTGGATGGAGGCTCTTGGATTTTACCCTGCACATAGTCCATGACATTTTGGTCCCAACATAAGATCCAAAGTCATCTTCCAGGCATGGAAGTCTTCCTTCCCATACAATTTGTCATCAACTTTAAAGCCATTATAGTTTGAGGTACCCATGCTCTTCTTCGGTGATTGCTACAAACTTGGGCTTTGTCTTCACCTCAGCTCTGATTCCATGTAAATTTTTGTAGATGTTCTATGCTTGATGCAACTTTACTTTTATCCCCAATATCAAACAGCAATCACATAAACAAGAAAGTAAAATGTTGATAGAACAAACTAGTAGATCGACAAAAGACAAGCTAAAAATTACACTTAACCTAATCAGCAAAATATATGTGTTGTGGTGCGTTATGGCGGTCAATAGGATGCTTCAACCAGAAAAGTCTTAATACCGTCAGCCAACCAGAAGTGTCACACAACCCTCTCGGACAGCTATATCAGTCAACCCAAAGTCAATGAAAGTCAATGTTGTCCCAGTCAACGATCAACGGTCAACGCAAAACAGCAGCAGCAAAAAGTCAACGTAGCTCGGTCAAATCAACAGTCAACCTCGATTTTTGTGCCAATAAATGCGGACTGCAGAAATCGGAAATTTGACCAAGATTGGGGTCAGTTTGACCATGCGTTGACCAAAGTCAACACTGGTCAACTCTGCACTGAAAACCCTAGGTTGAAAACAGAAATTCCTTTTGTTGTGTTTCTCACGTGTGGAGAAGAAGAGACTCCAAGTGATGATTGAACCAATCAGATGAGGAGAGAGAATGTGTGATGATCGATGATTGAAATGACCTCCAACTTTGATCTATATATATCCATCAGTGAGGGTGTGTGACTCATCTACTGGGGCTTCAAGCCTACATTTCAATTCAGGCCGACCTGCACATATTTTGAATAAATTTAAAATAAATGTTCTACTCATCGGATCAAGATGATCTTTAGATCGATCTTGCACCTCTCCGAAAGAGGAATCCAATAAAAATATTGGCATCTTCATCTAAGCATCACAACATGGAGTTTGGACTTAGTTGTCCAAAATTAACATGGAGAGAGAGCCAGTGAGCTCGCTACGATGAGAGAGCAGCAGGGATACCAAGTCTAGAGGAAATTTTTCCAGATCCGGGGAGTGCATAGAAGAGAGGCAGCAATTCCACAAAGAGGTAGTGGAGAGGCCACCCAGAGGTTGCACAGTGCTTCAGAGGAGATCCACAATTTTGCTGGGAGACAAAGTTGATTCAGTGCCAAAAGCCGGAGAGAGCTTTCGGAGGCCAGGAGGGTCCAGTTTCCAGACAGTAGAAGATCATACGCGAGGAGAACAAGTGCTCCCAGCTATGTGATTCAGAACTGCGTAGGGTGACGCAATCACTGTGCAAAGGCAGTGCAGAGTAGCTCTTTCAGAGCTAAGGTCAATGTCGGATCGCCTATGGAAGTGAGAATTTTCTCACTAGATAGTTTGTCTGTTATTTCTCTATATTGGATAGCTAGTCTGGGCAATCAAAGATTTGTACTCATATTTGCTACTATGTAATATTAAATCCCTCAGTTGTTGAACCTGTTTTCCCATGTTGGGTTTTTCCAGGGACTTGGTCCAAAAATAATTGTGTACTTATGTGTGTGTGCATCTAGTCTTTCCTGTGTTGTATTTTCCACAATATTTTATTTTGTGAAGGTTGTAGTGTATGGGTTTCAATATTTACCATAGAACACAACAAATAACGTGTTCAGAAATTAACAAATAGAAGAAATCTAATCAAATGCTACAGTAGGATTCCGAGTAACGGAATTTTCACACGGTATCAGAGCGCAAATAGAAGCGGAAGAGCTCAGTTGCAAAAGGAAAGAGGGTGCTTCGAGGCACTGCGTAGGCAACTGCTCGAAACCCCAGGAAGCTGCGTAATGCATTAGCCAGCAGGGAAGATTTTTGAGGAAAATTTGTTTCTCTTAGTGAGTCGACGAAGAACAAAATTTCCAAATCGAAGATTGTCAAAGGCAGAGGGAGCAACAGTGTGTTTCTTGCAGAGAAGATCTTCAGCTAGGATGCAATTATTTTGCAGCAGTTGCTGGAAAAATAGCGTCAGAAGGGAAGAAGAGCACACACTGATGGAGTTTTTGTCCTCAGAGAATTCCTAGCCAAGAAATTATAATTTTCCACGCAAAGCAGATTTACCCACTCCAGCGGGTAGTGCGTAAAGCTAGTCAACAGCTGCGTAGAGGAGAAGAGGTAGAGTTCAACTTTTGTTTGGCGAGATGGCATCAGTAGGGCTAAGAGATCACGATCAGCCGGACGGAGCATCTAACTATGTGATCTGGAAGTCAAGGATTTCCTTCCTTCTCAATGAATACGATCTCAAAGCTTACATCGATAATGTGTTGGTTGTCCCCACGGATCCAAATCAGAATAAGACATACAAGAAAGAGATGGCTAAGGCGAAGAGATGGCTAAGGCGAAGAGGATGATTCTCGATGGAGTTCGAGATCATGTAGTTTCTCACATAGCAGCGTTAGGTACGGCATGAGATGTGGGACTCACTTGCCACGCTATACCAGGGATATTCTAAGCAGCGGAAGATGTACCTGGAAGAAAAACTAAGAATTACCCGTAACTAGAAGGGGGAGCGCATAGACCACTTTCTCACCAGGCTTCGGGATGTCCGAGATCAGTTGGCAGTTGTAGGGTCTACCTCTCAGGCTTCAAAGATGGTGCGAATATCTCTAAATTTTGTCTCCAAGGAATGCCAAGTGTTCGTCCAAAGTATTTTAGGCAGAGAAACATTGCGAAGGTGGGATAGGATGTGGGTAGATTTGCAACAGGAAGAGTTGCAACGAGATCTCGTGAACAACACCATCAGTGGCAACAGTAGCAGTGGGACGAAGGAAGTGAAGGAAGAGGAGAATGCAGCGCTTGCATCAAAGGGGAAGGGATAGATCGATAGGTTGTCCTCCAGATTGGAGGAAGTGTTTTCCATGATCACCGACATACCTCTAGGGGTGAGGTGGGGTGATTTGGTTTTGTAGCCCCGTAGAGCCACAAGATGGGAAGGATCCTTGAGGATTCCACCTCTTGGATCAATTCCTTACTACGGGAGCCCATAGCAGTGGTAGCAAGATGGACCAGTGGCAGTTGGCGCAATCAGGTGCCAGAGTGACAGGTGTAGTAGCTAGCAGCAATCAGGACTGAGCAGCGCATAGAAGAGTTGGCAACAGTTCAATAGCACAGTGCAGAGTCAGCAGCAGCACACAGACTAGCAGCAGCAGATGAGAGACAGTTGCAGATGTTATAGTGGCAGATGCAACAAAGTTGCAGTGCAGATGCAGTAGTTGGCAGCAGCATGCAGGGTCAGCAGCAGCACAGATGCAGCGCAGAATCAGAGTTGCATAGTAGTTGCTTGGCAATGAGGCCAAACATCAACAACGTAGCAGGAGGTGGTACAGAGTCAAACTATTGCTATCAGGAGGGTAGCAGTACTAGAGCACATTCCTTGCTAAGAGGGAATGTTGATTTTTGTAGCATCGGATGTGCTCTAGCCTTGAGATTTTGCAAAGAGGTTAAGATACATGTATTCTCCAAGGCCCAGAAATCATTTGGGAAATTCCACCCAAAAGTGACTAAATTAAAATAATTAATCAATTTTTAATGTTTCCTAAGTCTAACTTAGGAAATATGATTAATTAAAGGGTATTAATTTTGTCAAGTGCGAATCTTCTAGACAAAGGCATGGATAGGGTCCAAGTTAATCTTAGCCATCAATTAAGATCTAATCATGGTCATTGATGTGTCAACGAGAGATTATAATAAGGAACTTGATGGGAAATTGGAGAACACACCGAGAGTGAGGTCGAACTTGCTGGCAGATCGACTTTCCAAAGTAGCAACATTGAGTTGCCGGAGAGAGATCTAGTGAGCTCATTGCGATGAGAGGGGCAGGGATAGCAAGTCCGAAGGAAAGTTTTCCAGATCCAGGGAGTGCATAGCAGAGAGGTAGCAATTCCACAGAGAGACAGCGTAGAGGCCACATAGAGGTTGCACAGTGCTTCAAAGGAGATCCACAATTTTGCTGGGAGACAGACTTGATTCAGTGCCAGAAGCCGGAGAGAGTTTCCGGAGGCCAGGAGGGTCAAGTTTCCAGACAGCAGAAGATCATAGGCGAGGAAAACGAGTGCTCCCAACTGTGTAACGTAGAACTGCGTAGAGTGACGCAGTCACTGTGCAGAGGAAGCACAGAGAAGCTCTTTATGAGCTAAGGTCAATGACGGATCGCCTGTGGAAGTGAGAATTTTCTCACTAGATTTTTTGTCAATTATTTCTCTGTATTGGATAGCCAGTCTGGGCATCCAAATATTTGTACTCAGATTTGCCACTGCTTAATATTAAAACACTCAACTGTTGCACCAGTTTTCCCAAGTTGGGTTTTTCCGGGGACTTAGTGCAAAAATAATTGTGTACTTATGTGTGTGTGCATCTAGTCTTTCCTGCATTGTATTTTCCACAGTATTTTATTTTGTGAAAGCTGTAGTGTATGGGTTTCAATATTTTCCATAGAACACAGTAAATAATTTGTTCATAAGTTAACAAATAGAAGAAATCTAATCAGTTGTTGCAGTAGGATTCCGAGTAACAGAATTTTCACATTGTTTTCCATGATTTGTAAGCTCTTTTACTCAATTACTCTAATGATTTGTTGTACTAGAAGGCAAGGAGATGCAATGGATTTTATATAGGATTGCAAGTGGGTCTCAATTTGGGGTTTGGTCTCCCTATACAGGGTCCAAGCCCTCCAGAGGATCATATTGGCACTTGTTGAGTGTTGAGAGCCATGGACCTCCACCATAATAGAAAGCAGATTTCCACTTCATGGATCTCTCGACACCATTCACTGATTGTTCATGTTCCACCTTTTTGGATGAGGATGATGCACCTGGACCACCATGCCCAGTCGACTTCACACTTGCACCACACACTTGGCAGATGTTCCAAGGCCCAGATGAGGATATGTCTCACCATAGGAAACACAGGGAGGTCTTATGTCATCATTCTAGCCCTTACAGATGGTATACAGGCATCATCGATTCACTTGGAGACCCATGAGGATGTCATTGTGCCCCCACACCTATTTGGGGACACCACATTGGATTTGCTTGGATATCAAGGGACCACCCACTTGATAACTATGTTTGAACTTTGGAGCCTATTCTCTCCCGTTGGCACACTTTGGACTCCACTAGGCTGCCTCAATGGCCCAACGACTCATTGTATCTACTATTTTTCCCTCTTGAGAGGCTTCATCTTTGTATTATTGAGCTATCTTGGTGGGTTTGTCATCAAGTCATGTTACTATTGTACATTATTTTATTATTTGGGGCTTAATTAGGCCATTTAGGCTATTCAAACCCCCTTATGGATTGTAAAAATAGATGAGAGGCTCATTCATTTCTCTCATCATCACTTGGATTTGACTAGTATTTCTTGAAATTTTCGCACTTGCTCTCTTGGACGAAAGTTTGGAGTTTCTTGATGCACTATGATATTTGGATTTTTGCTATTGTCTTTGGAGCTTCTTTCTATGCGAAGATGATGAATGTATATACAATTGTCTCTCTTGTAAGTGAAATTTAATGCTATTTTGTATTTCTTACTTGTCTAACGCATGAAAATTTTATAATTATTCTTGTACGGGCCCTAAATAATGCGGAAGTCTTCCTAAGTCTTGAATAATTGATATATTGCATCTGTTTCTCATATATATATAGAGAGAGAGAAAGAGAGAGAGAGAGAGAGAGAGAGAGAGAGTGAATGTTCCTAGAGGCACCCAGAAGGTTAACAAGACTTGAAACTTCATTTCCTTTGCAAATCGAAGTATAAATCCCTAAATGACCACCTTGCTTCACTTGGAAGGGCTAGCGAAAGTCATCTAGGGCTCCTTAGCATATGAAAAATCTCGATATAGGTGTATCTTGACTACATTAGGCCCAAGAAGCAAGGCACTGATCCTCGCATTCCTTTGGTGGTCAAAATAACCCCTCTTTTCTTCTTCTCTTTTAACCCTTGGCCTAACCCTAGAAGGCCTTCTAGCATATCACACGAAATCATTTGCAACAATCAAAAACCCTTGAAAATTGGTCCACTACTGCGCTAGGGTCTTCTTGAGAGGTCCTCCAAATTTGAGCTCAAACCAACAATGGAATCCCAAGGTATTGCAAGCCCTAGCTTGAAGACCATTCTTCAGCCTAGGTTCCTTTGGGTTAGTGTCTTCATTTGGATCTTTGCACTTAAATTCCAAGAGAAAATTTCTCCCTTGATTCTATTCTTCTCCCTAACCTGGTCAAGTCCATCTATTGTTGATTAACTCTACACCCTTAACCTAGTTTGGGTCCACTTGGGTTCTTTGTGGTCCCACAACTTTGTGACTCAATTTCAATAGGGATTACATAGAAACCATTTCTCCTTTAGGATTCTCAGGTCTAGGATACCTCTTGTTAAGGGATATTCTCCAAACCTAGGTCTAGGTATCTCCTCAACCCTTCTTAGAGAGTCAATCACCTTGCTTCGAAAGCAAGAAAATTATATGAGCCTCTCTTGAGAATAGGCTTCTGGAATCACTCCACATCCTATCATTGATATATCTATCCTCGTGATTCCTCTCATATCAGCACTCCTCCCACCGATGAAAGTCTGTAAAGAGTAGGGAGCTTTAGCTGAGGTGACAGTGGGTTATTGTTCCATTATTGCTCTCTAGGATCCCCTTCTAGGACCCCTGCTAGTTTGAGCAGTAACATTTTGGCACCGTAGTCGAGGAGGAAGCAAGTCTACCTCCCTAGTGAATCATTGAGGAATTGATTCGTAGACGACATTTCAAATATTCCTCTAGCGACTCCATTCATTGTCCAATCCCCTAGTTTGCTTTAAGGCGACAACATTCCTCCTTTAACTAGGGTCACTGCAAGAAGGGGGGAACGAACTCCATCGTCTGTTAGAACTAGCCTTCTCCCTGAATTTGAAAAGGTTGGTGATCTCACTAACAAGATGGCAACAGACTCTAACTCTGACCTAAACCAAGACCAACCCAAAATTTCACGAAGTAAGAGGCATTTACTTAGTGTCCTTGCACCTTTCAATTTGAGTGACAATCCTGAGCTTTTACCTGAGAAATACAATAATTGGTTACCCAAGTTTAAGGGTGATGCTACCATAAGTGCCCGTGACCATATTGAAGAATTTTATTGGGCCATTTCTCCTAGGTTAGTATTCGAAGAAGACAGGATCATGATGTTATTTTCCTTATCTTTTGAAGGACAAGCAAGGGAATGGCACATTAGTCTTCCCCCAGGATGCATAGAAAACCCTGACCAATTTGAAGATATTTTCATGAAAAGATGGTCATGTGATGCCTAGGGGACTTTCAACATCGAGAAATTTTACCAAATACGTAGGGGAAGGGAAGATATCAAGGAATTTATCCAAAAATTTGATAAGGTAGTAAGGGATATCCTTGACCATTTGAGACCAGTTGATGCACAAACTTTAAAATTTCATCAAGGTCGTGGGTGGTCATCTGACGTATTCATTAAGGATAAGAAACCTAAAAGCTTGGTTGAGGCTAAGGTGTTAGCTATGGAAGTTGAACAAAACCTGCGAATTTCCAAAATGGATGTGGATGAACATCCTAAAGCTAAGGTTGAAGTCAAAAAGGTCAAAACCAAGGACCAAACTAAAGAGACTCTTTTAATGCTCCTTAAGAAAGTCAATAAGCTAACTTAGGAGATGAACTCACGGTATAGACTCTACATGAACAAGCTTACCACCTCGGAAAGGGATCAAAAATCAAATTATATTCCTAAAGGAAAGCATTTCTCTAAGAAACAAAATGATGAAGACAAGCCAAGCTCATCTCAAGTTCCAAACACTTTGGCTCCAACAAACGTTGTGGAACAAGAATCATCTTCTAAGGATGAACAAAGTGATGAGGAAGAAAGTGTAGATGAGGAAACCAATGAGCAAGCTAATATCGTAGAATCTGAAGCCTTCAACATTTTGCTAGGTGGCTCGTACACTCATCCTCCCATTAGTGAGGTGATCATTAAGGAAGAGAAAAATGAGCCAATCCTCAACGACGATGATAGTGGATTTTTTAAAGGGCTCCAATAGTCAAGAAAGAATGATATGAACCCTCCTACCACCTCAAAGGAGCCAAGCACTAAAGAATCATTTCCTAAACAGTCCCTTCTTAAAGATCCTCCTCTTAAAGCCCCCCCGCCCTAGGAAAGTGTTGATTTTTGGGTAGCATCGAATGTGCTCTAGCTCCGAAATTTTGTGGAGAAGCTAGAACACATGAGATCTCCAAGACCCAGAAATCGGTTGGAGAAATTTCACCTGGATTGAATGTTATTAAAATGATAAATTATTTTTAATGGAGCCTAACTTAAAACTTAGGAAATTAAAATAATTAAAGTGAATTAATATAAATGTGGGTGAGAAGCTTCTAAGTGACGAGGATCAAGTCTATTTTAATCTTAGTCGTTGATTAAAGATTTGATCACGATAGTTATTTCTCAACAGGAAAAGTATAAAGGAAGGCTTGAGGGTGAGTTGGAGAACACACACACACAGAGAATCTAGAGATCGAATTCTTCTGACGGAGCTGTGCTTGGACGAAGATAAGATCTAAGTGATTCAGTTGCAGTGAGGGGCAAAAGCAGTTATTGGTCAGAGGACCAAGAGTACATAGCAGAGAGGCAGCAGAGGCAATAGAGGAAGTAGTGTAGCCACCAGGAGAGGTGATGCAGTCCCTAGAAGGGGTGACGCAGGCACGCAGGGACTGCGCAGTGTTTCCAAGGGGCAGTCCGAGTTTTGCTGGAGATTGGGGTTTCTGAGCCAAGAGGGCTAAAACTAAATTTTCCGAGAGGCAGATTGATTCAGAGAAGAGGTGACGCAGTCCTCGGCCATCCCCACGCAGGCCTACACGTCTACTACATAGAGGCAACGCAGAGTGAGATGGAGTTTCTCCAGTTCGGATCTGGATCAGCCGGGACTTGCAGTGTGAGGTAAAACTCACTATTTTTTGTCTGTAGTGAATTCTCTGCACTGGATAGCCAGCAAGGCATACAGAGATTGTACTCAGAACACTGATGCTTAATAATAAAAACCCTCATATCTGTTGCACTAGTTTTCCCGCATTGGGTTTTTCCAAGGATGTTTAGTCCAAAAATAAGTGTGTCCTTAGTGTGAATGTCTCATCTCATTTTTAAGTACTTGATCTGTATATTGGTGTAGGCTACAATGTATTTGCAATAATGTTTACTGAAAAATTCTATAAATAACTTGTTAATTGAAGAACACAAGTAGGAAATGCAAATCAGTTAACTGCAGTAAGATTTCTGCTTGTTAGATTCAGAATTTTTCACATGGTATTAGAGCGATTGTAGATCAGGGAAGACTAAAGCCATCAGCAAAAGGACAGAAGAAAATATGTTGCAGGAAAGTAGTTGTACCAAGAGACAACGAAGTTTTGGGCCAAAGAGGCAGAGGAAGGGTGACGCAATCAGCAAGGAAAGTTCGCGCAGAGACTGCGTCAGCTTGCTAAGGTGACGTCGTAGCTGTAGGAGGCAGCGCAGTGATTGTTGGGCCAACGCAGAGGCTATTGAGTCTCATTTTTCCAGTTGTCGTGGTTGGAGGTGCAGTGCAGATATTTATTTGGATTTGCTGGTGGGACGCTAATTCTGTTGGTGCAGAACAGTGTCTAGTGGGGCAGAAGCAAAGTAGAGGGAATCATTTCATCAGAACATTTATTGCCAAGAAATCTAGATCCAGTGCTAAGCAGCAGCAAAGAGAGATAAGAGAGGGGTGCTTTGACATTTGTTGGCAGAAGGATTTCCGTGAAGGAAATCGAGATTCAGAGGGAGCTTGTTCCTTAAAGGATTTCTGGCGCCAAAGAAATCCAGATCCGAGATTTTCTGGGGCAGCAGCGAAAGAGGGAAAAAGGAACTTGTTCGACATTCAGTTGCGCAGAGATGGTCGCAAGTGGACAAAGGGATCAGGACAGGTTAGATGGAGCATCCAACTTTGTCATCTAGAAGGCCAGGATCCCGACAGTTTTGGATGAACATCGCATAAAGGATCATGCCTTGAACAAGATTGTTGTTTTGGTAGATGTTGATCCTATCAAGAAGTACGAGGAGGCTCAAGCGAAAGCGAAGCGCATGATCATGGACAAAGTCAAGGATCATGTGATCCCACATATTGCTGAGAAGAACACATCAAGGGAAATGTGGGTGGCCTTGACCACATTGTACGAGGGATCCTCTGTCCAGCGGAAGATGTTGCTTGAGAATCAACTGAGATTGTTTCAGATGCAGAAGAGAGAAGAAATTGATCCCTTATCAGATTGCAAGGGATCCAAGATCAACTAGCTTCCGTAGGGGCTACACCAGATGTTGGATTTATGGTCAAGACTGCCCTGAATGCAGTCACTGAAGACTAGGAAACTTTTGTCCAAAGCATTTTGGGCATGGCTACTCTTCCTAGTTGGGAGGAGATGTAGGTAGCTCTTCGACAGGAAGAGATCAGACGGTGGACCAAGGGGGGAAGCAGCGGTAAAGTGATCAAAGTCAAGAAGGAGGAAGAGGAGGATGCAGCTCTCGCATCAAAGGGACAGCAAGGGCAACCAGAGGCAAAAGAAAAAGGACCTCTCGAAAGTCAGATGCTTCAAATGTGGAGAAATGGGACATTTCGCCACGCAGTGCCCACTGAAGAAGAAGGTAAAGTTTGACTCGAAGGTTGCTCCAACCTAGGTTGATGAGGAGGATGATGATGGATGCGCCATGAGTGCTCATGCACCTCTAGAGAAGAGGTGGGGTGATATGGAGTTGTAGTTGGAGCTGTAGTTGGAGCTACAGAGAATGAAGAGCAGGATCCTTGAGGTGCCCAAACTCTTGGATCACTGTAATATCCCCAAATGGGGATTGACAATAATTAAAGTGCAAATAGACAATTAATTACAGCAAAATAGAAACACCATTAAAAACACAGAGTATGAAGCCAAATTCAGCGCTGAGCCATTTTATTAATTGTCTCAGAAAGAGTACAAGATTGGTGCTTAGAAGGATAACACCTGGGCCTGCTCTAGGCAGGTTGAAGAACAACTCTAAACCGGACAAAAATATCTTCTGGAATGTGCTCTGCGTGGCTCTCACTCTGCGCTGCCAGTCCTGGAACTGCTTGTGAAAATTTCAATCTTGAAATACTATTGCAGTGATAGATTTACTTCTACTTACAATAAGTTATTTACAGAATTATTCAGTAAATTTTGAAAAAAACACTACTGCAGCAATCACTCATGTATATTTAGAGAACAGAACAGTAGAAAATACAAGCATAAGAATCAATCACATAGACATAATTACTTTTGGACAATTGTCCCTAGAAAAACCCAATGTGCGAAAACCGATGGAGCAGATGAGGGTTTATATTATTCTTCAGTAGTGAAGCCTTTACAAGGAAATTCTGACTAAAACAATTGAGAAGAGTTCTTGAGATACACCTGAGAGAATTCTTCTTCAGTACCCAGAAGAATTTCTAAGACCCAAGGGAGTCACCAGCCCTCCCTGCGTCACTCGGTGTCTCTCCTGCGTGGCCCTTTGCCTAGAGCCAGCGTAGCCTGCGTCACCATTGCGTGAGGCTACTGCATTTCTCCTGCGTGCTGCTTCTTTGATCTTTTGTTGCCTCCCTTCCTAGAACCACGTCACAGCTACAACCCTCTGCTTCCTTCATCCTGCAAAGCTCCCTCTGAAATCGAATTCTATTCCTTCGTAATCGACTTCCCTCGGGTAACTGAACACTTGCCCGGCTTCCTTTCCAAATGACCCTGAAGCCTTCTTTTATAATCTTCTCATTGATGAATCAATAGCCTAGATTAGAAATCTAATCAATGGCTAAGATTAAAACTTGACTTGATCTTTGTTCTCTAGAATATTCACACTTTGTTTTATTAAAATTTAATACCCACTAATTATTTAGTTTCCCTGCGTTTAGATTTAGGGTATTCATTAAAATAATTAATTATTTTAATAAAACATGAACCAAGTGGAATTTCCACAAATGATTTCTGGGTTCTTTGGAATACTGGTGTTTAAGCCTCCTTACAAATTTTGAGACTTAGATCACTTTCCGATGCTACAAAAATTAACACTCCCTCTTAGCGAGGAATTTTTTCTAGCAAAATGCCTGCTGCCTACTGCTCGGAACCTAAAGCATTCTTTGCATTGTTGATGTCTGGCTGCTGCTGCCCCTCATCTGCTGCGACGCTGCCTTCTGTACTGCCACTACCACTGCCTCAACTATACTGCAGCTCCCTCGTAATTCTGCATCAGTCCATTTCTGCTATTGAAATGGATTCTTCATCATCCCCACTTCTCTCTGAAGTAGACAAACTCTGTCTTTCCCAGAGCCTTAGTAAGGATGCCTGCTACCTGCTCTCCTGTCGGAGTGTACTATAAGTGTACAACTCCCTGCTAGACACAGTCTCTGATGAAATGACACTTGATGTCAATGTGCTTCGACCGATCATGGAACACAGGATTTTCAAAGACCTTGATGCAACTCTGATTATCACATAGAATGTTGGTCGCTTCCATCTTTTCCTTGAGTAGGTTCACAAGCAGCTTCCTAAGCCATACGGCCTCGCATGAAACAGTGCTTGCAGTCATATATTTCGCCTCAGCTAAGCTCAGAGCCACATAATTTTGTTTCCTGCTGCACCAGGAGGTCATTCCTGATCCGACATTGAAACAGTACCCACTAGTACTTTTCCGATCTACTGGGCTCCCAGCCCAATCTGTGTCAGTGAACCCACTCAATCTGATGTCATCGCCTCGAGTGTATCTCAATCCAAGTTCGAATGTTCCTTGCAAATATCTGAGAACATGCTTGGCTACTACCCAATATGCCCTCCTTAGTTCTACCATGAACTGAATGAGGGTGTTGACAGCATAACAAACATCTGACCTAATGTTGACCAGATATATCAGAGATCTTATGAGCTGCCTATACAAGGTAGGATCAGCCTCATCATCTTCGGACGTATCACTCTTTTTGCAGTTGGTAATCATTGGAGTAGCCATGGGTCTAGAATCCTCCATCTATTCAGAATTTATGTAGTATATTTTCCTTGACCAAGGAAGATCTCACCCTTCTACTGCCAAACTTCCAACCAGAAAATAATACATCAACCCAAGATCCTTCATGTGGAATTCTGCAGCTAAATTCTCCTTGCAGTCCTTGATGAGCCTAGATGATCCTGTCATAAATAGATCATCTACGTACAGCACCAATATCAGAGGCTCATCCCCTACTCTCAGATAGTAGAGATTGAGATCTGCGTCACTCTTGACAAATCCCATCTTTTGCAAGTAGCTGTCAATTCGACCATACCAAGCTCTAGGAGCTTGCTTCAATCCATACAAGGCCTTCTTGAGCCTACACACGAGTTTTCTACTCATGCGTCTCAAAGCCCTTTGATTGTTCAATATATACTTCTTCTTCTATCACGCCATTCAAGAATGCAGTCTTGACGTCCATCTGGTGAATCTCCCATTCCATCTGCGCAGCAAGGGATATCACGGAATTGATAGAAGTATATCAGGGTACTGGGGCGAAGGTCTCTTCATAGTCTATCCCTTCCTTCTAAGCGCACCCCTTAGCCACAAACCTGGCTTTGAATTTCTCAATGCTGCCATCTACAACATATTTGATCTTGTAGATCCATCTCGAACCCACAACTGATCTGTCCTGAGGCCTAGGAACCACTTCCTAGACATCATTTGTCATGATGGAGTTGTATTCTTCCACCATTGCAGCTACCCACGCCTGATGCTAAGCTGCCTCCTGAAAACTAGAGGATTCCCCAATCTGCGCTACCAAGGATTGGTACCTGTCAACTTGCCTGTGCTGCCTCTTCTCATTTCTGGGGTCTCTGACAAACTCCTCTACGTCCCTCAAAATTTATAGTAATTACCTGCTCATCCTTCCACTGGTAGTGGGTGGATCTACCTGCTCTCCTTCCTGCAACTCATCGAGAGATGTATCCCTTGGATCCTCGTGTCTTGGAGAAGCATTCATGTTAACCTCTGCAAGTCGTTGTGGTTGGACCAGCGGATCCTCCTTAGACTGCGTAGCAGAAGGCATCTCTCGGGATTTCCTAAAGGCCCTTTCCTCCATGAACTTCCCATCCCGTCATACTACAATCTTCCTACTCTCAAGAATGTAGATGCGGTAAGCCTTTGCATTCTCGCTATATCCCACCAGATATCCCTTTTTTGCAGTCTTATCTAGTTTCTTCTTCTTCTCTTTGGGTACATGGAAATATGACGCACTGCCAAAGATCCTAAAGTGGCTCACCTCTGGCTTCTTGCCAGTGAAGACACTTTCTGGAGTGATCTTACCCAATGCACTGTGAGGAATCTTGTTCTGTGCATAGGTAGTTGTATTACAAGCTTCAGCCCACAGGAATTTGGGCATGTCTTGATCATACAGCATTGCCCTTGTAGCCTCAAAAATAGTTCTATTCTTTCTCTCTGCAATTCCATTTTGCTCCGAATTATACAGAACAGTCCACTCTCTTCTGATGCCTTCCCTTGCGCAGAACTCTGTGAAGTCTTTATCGATGTATTCTCCATAATTGTCTGAACGCAGTGTCTTTATCCGCTTCCTATCAGATTCTCCACTAGAGCTTTAAAATCCTTGAATCAATCAAAGACTTCATCCTTGGTCTTCAGAAAGTAGATCCAAGTCTTCCTAGAATGGCCATCAATAAAGGTGACGAAATATTCGGCACCACTAAGAGCTCTAGTGGACATTGGTCCGCAGATGTCCGAGTATATTAAGCACAACACACTCTTAGCTCTATTGTTGCTTCTATGGTACGTTGCCTTGGCATACTTCCCGAATATGCACCCTCTGCAGACATCGTCTCGCTTGGTGCTCAGTTCTAGAACTCCCGTGACAGTCTTCTTGACAATTCTTAACGCCCCATGGTGTAAGTGCCCCATTCTCCTGTGCCATAGTTCATTCAAATCCTTCTCATCAGTGTTGCCTATCAGTGCCATTGGGGATTCGAGCTGTAAATTGTAGAGTTTATTGCTCCTGACTTCGATTTGTGCCTTCTTCTTCCATCTCGGGTGTTTAACATATACTCTTTTGTTGATGAAGTAAACGTCATAACCTTTGTTTTGAAGCTGTGACACAGAGTAAGTTCATCCCCAAACTAGGCACATGCGGCACATTGGTGGCCCGAAGCTTATTACTAGCTTCTATTTGAAACACTATGGTACCTCTTCCAACAGGGGTATGTTTCGCCTTATTGCCCATGGTAACTTTACAATTCATCTGCTCTTCTTAGTAGTTTAAGAAACATTCTCGTACTCTCGTCATATGAGCAAAAGCTCCACTGTCAATATACCAGATCTCTGGAGAAGCATAGCTTGACACACAAGCAAATTCTTCTTCCAATCTGGATGCCAGAACAGAAACGTCGTGATCCATCTGCTCGTTCATGCTTTCCCTCTTCTCTGGAGAACTGCTTGAACTCTTCCGAGTTGTTGTTGCAGCAATGCCTGATATTTTTTCAATTGAAGAGTCTCCACTCCTGTTACTCAATCTCAGCTCTGATACCATGTGAAAATTTCAATCTTGAAACACTATTGCAGCGATAGATTTACTTCTCCTACTTACAATAAGTTATTTACAGAATTATTCATTAAATTTTGAAATAAACACTACTGCAGCAATCACTCATGTATATGCAGAGAACAAAACAGTAGAAAATACAAGCGTAAGAATCAATCACATAGACGGTTATTTTTGGACAATTGTCCCCAGAAAAAACCAATGTGTGAAAACCGGTGCAGCAGATGAAGGTTTATATTATTCTTCAGTAGTGAAATCTTTACAAGGAAAGTCTGACAGAAACAATTGAGAAGACTTCTTGACATACACCTAAGAAGTCTTCTTCAGTACCCAAAAGAATTTCTGACACCTGAGGGAGTCACCAGCCCTCCCTTCATCACTTTGTGTCTCTCCTGCGTGGCCCTCTGCGCAGAGCCAACGTAGCCTGCGTCACCACTGCATGAGGCTACTGCACTGCTCCTGCATGTTGCTTCTCTGATCTTTTTTTGCCTCCTTTCCTCGAACCCCGTCACAGCTACAACCCTCTGCTTCCTTCACCCTGTAAAGCTCCCTCTGAAATCGAATTCTATTCCTTCAAAATCGACTTCCCTCAGGTCACTGAACGTGTTGAGATTTTATGTATTTGGGGTAGCATCAGTTGTGCTCTAGGTCCCAAATTTTGAGGAAGGACTAGAGTTCACCTGATCTACAGGACCCAGAAATGGATTTGGGAAATTTCATCTAGTTTAGGAGATATTAAATTAATTAATTATTTCAATGTATTTCCTAAGTTAAAACTTAGGAAAATAAAATAATTAAAGTGAATTTAATTAAACATGTGATGAAAATGTCTTAAGTCACACAGATCAAGCTTTCTTTTAATCTTAGCCATTGATTAAAGATTTAATCTTGGTCATTGATTTTTCAACGAGAAAGTATAAAGAAAGGCTTGGGGTCATTTGTAAGACACACAGAGGCAGAGCATTGAAGCTAAGCTGAGATTCTAGGGCGAGGTTGCTAAGAATTCTCGAGTGTTTCAGTTGCAGAGAGGGGAATTTAGACCAAGGGGATGATCTGATCCCGGGGTCTTGAATATACAAGAAGCAGAGAAGAGATCAGGAAAGACAGCGCAGAGGAAGGCAGCAGCAGCAGCAGCAGATGGCAGCAACAGTAGATGGCAGCAGTAGTAGACGGCAACAGCAGACGGCAGCAGCCGCAGCAAGGACAATGTGATTTTCAGGAAACCCTTCAGGGGTTACGCAGAGACCCTTAGGGGCAGTGTAGTCACTGCGTCACCCAGTCTGGGGTAACACAATCCCTTCCAGTGACAGCGTTGAGCATTTGGAGGCCTTCAAAGGCTGACGCAGTGTCTTTCAGGGGCAGATCTGGGGTTTCTAGGCCTAGATCTAGCTGAGTTCTGTAAATCCCGTTTGAAGGTGTGGATCAGTTAGTATTGTTGGTCTTAGATCAGCCAAGTGCTGCAGATCTAGAGCTTTCTCTGTAGGGTTTTCCAGATCTGGAACCCAGAGTTGTGTATTCAGAAATATTCTTAATAATAGAGCCCTCCAGCAGCCAGAGACAGGTTTTCCCACATTGGGTTTTTCCGGGGACAGTTTGTCCAGAAATAACTGTGTCACTTTGTCGATGTGTGCATGTGCTTATTCTAGATCTGAATTGGTAGAGATCTGTTATGTGTTTTTCTTTGATGTTGACTTGAATTTATTCAGTGGATAACTTGTATTAGTAGGAGAAGCTTAACCAGATTAACAGAAATAATTTTTGCATAAGAATTAAGATTTAGAAATTTTTTACATGGTATCAAAAGAATTGCAGATCTAGAAGGGTCACCAGCTGAAGAATATGAAGGATCTAGCTGCAGAAAGCAGCTGGAAAGGCAGTAGAAAAGTAGATCTGAAGGGATAGCGCAGTTTTCAAGAGGAGATTCACGCAGAGGGAAGGGTGACGTTGTCCAGCGCTGTGTCCTAGCAAACCCACGCAATTACTGCGCAGAGGCAGCTCAGAAACAACGTTGGTTAGGTCTAAAGCCAGCCAATGTGATTCAAATCTGAATCTGTCAGATCCAGAAAAAAGTCTGCAGAAAAGTTGCAGAAATTTAGAAGAGCTGGAGGGGTTAAACTTCTGAATTTTTCAAATTTTTAACCTTAGCACAAGTGACAAAGTTTGGGAAGAAATCAGTTTCTCAGAGAATTTCTTGCCAAAGGAAACTTGCAGTTTGGTCAGAGGATCAAAGAAGAAGCTGAATCATAGTTGATTTGGTAGATTTCCAAGGAGGGAAATCAAGTGTGAGAGACAGCAGAGGGTTCCCAGTTCGAAAAGGACCCTAGATCCAAGATTTCTAGCATAGAGAAGAGGAGCTCCGACACATTCTGAGAAGATGGCTCCTCATGGACTGCATGATCAGGATAGGCTAGAAGGTCTCTCAAACTTTTCAGTGTGGAAAGCAATGATCCTGATTATCCTTGAGGCATACGGTCTAAGAGACCATGCAGAGCAGACCCTAGCCATGCCGATACATGCAGATCTCCTAAGGAAGCATAGAGAAGCTACTATGCATGCCAAGCGGCTGATAATAGACAGTATTAAGGATCATATTGTGCCACACATCGCTGAGAAGAGGACAGCTAATGAGATGTGGAAGGCCTTGACTTCCCTATATGAGGGAAAATCAGTCCAAAGAAAGATGTTGCTGGAGGCCTAGATGAGGTCATTCATGATGACCAAGGGAGAAGAGATCAAGCATTTCGTCTTCAGATTGCAGTCAATCAGGGATCAGCTGACTGCAACGGGTGCAACCGTAGATGATGCAGTGATAGTCAGGACTGCCCTCAATGCAGTCACGGATGAGTGGGAAACCTTTGTCCAAAGTATCTTGAGCAGAGCGGACCTCCCAGATTGGGACAGCTTGTGGTCGATCCTGTGGCAAGAAGAA
The DNA here is from genome assembly GCA_034641835.2 of Pinus albicaulis. Taxonomy (NCBI): domain Eukaryota; kingdom Viridiplantae; phylum Streptophyta; class Pinopsida; order Pinales; family Pinaceae; genus Pinus; species Pinus albicaulis. Next base: position 709,467,292 of record CM076572.1, on the reverse strand, counting down.
CTACGAAGGTTCACCAAGAAGCAACACAGCCCTGCATTGAGCAAGGTTAAGAAGGAAGAGGTGGAAGATGCAACCTTGGCATCGAAGAAGAAGGATCTTTCTAAGATCAAGTGCTTCCAGTGTGGCGAAATGGGACATTTTGCCAGCCATTGTCCAAAAAAGAAGAAGGACAAGGAAGCATCTTCTTCCAAAGCAGCAACGACAGATGATGGGTCAGGAGATGATATAGCCATGAGTGCTCATGAAACACGGAGGTGGGGTGACATGGACATGTAGAGGAGCTACAAGGAAGTAAGGCAGGATCCTTGAGCAGCTCATCTCTTGGATCAACAAGCGAGCTACGACAGCCTTAAGACAGTAGCGGGACAAGTGGAGCATTGGGTGCATAGATCACAGATGAAGCAGATACAGAGGCAGATTTGGAGGCTGGGAGGAGCAGCGCAGAGCATAGCAGCAGCAACGTAGAAGCAGTAGCAGCGCAGTGCAGTACTGCTTACACAGTGCAGAGCCACAGCAGTGCAGAGAGCTTCAGAGGGACAGCGCAGTGCAGCAGCTGCGTGATAGATTTCAACACAAGGCATTGATGTGACTTCAGTAGTGCAGAGGGAGTCTGATTACGCTAGCAGAGTTGTAGTTGTGCATCGTTCTTTAGATGCCAGCACAGATCTGTAGCCTATGGAGCTTCAGTGATGAGGATGCAACCCATCTGACTTATCTGTCAAAGATTGGGCAGGAGATTCAGTTGTTACTCTCAACAACTGAAGTTGCAGTGCAACAGATCAGCAGTGGCAGTGCTATGAGCAGCACAGATGCAGCATATTGAGAGGGAGCTGCAGTACAGTGGTTGCAATGGCAGTGACAGAGTCATGGGCAACAGACAGCAGTACAGAATGGCAGCAACAGTGCAGAGTTGAGTGGCAGGAGGCCAAGCTTCAGCAGCACAGAACCAATGCCCAAAATCATGTAATACATAAGTGTGATGTATTGCTAAAGCACACTTTTGATGCTAAGATGGAGTGTTGAGATTTTGTGTATTTGGGGTAGCATCAGCTGTGCTCTAGGTCCCAAATTTTGAGGAAGGACTAGTGTTCACCTGATCTACAAGACCCAGAAATGGATTTGGGAAATTTCATCTGATTTAGGATATATTAAATTAACTAATTATTTTAATGCATTTCCTAAGTTAAATCTTAGGAAAATAAAATAATTAAAGTGAATTTAATTAAACATGTGATGAAATTGTCTTAAGTCACACAGATCAAGCTTTCTTTTAATCTTAGCCATTGATTAAAGATTTAATCTTGGCTATTGATTTGTCAACGAGAAAAGTATAAAGGAAAGGCTTGGGGTCATTTGTAAGACACACAGAGGCAGAGCACTAAAGCTAAGCTGAGATTCTAGGGCGAGGTTGCTAAGAATTCTCACGTGTTTCCGTTGTAGAGAGGGGAATTTAGACCAAGGGGATGATCTGATCTCGAGGTCTAGAATACACAAGAAGCAGAGAAGAGATCAGGAAAGACAGCGCAGAGGAAGGCAGCAGCAGTAGCAGCAGCAGACGGCAGCAGCAGTAGCAGAGAACGGCAGCAGCAGCAGCAGCAAGGACAGCGTGATTTTCAGGAAACCCTTCAAGGGTTACGCATAGACCCTTAGGGGCAGCGTAGTGACTGCGTCACCAGTCTGGGGTAACGCAGTCCCTTCCAGTGACAGTGCTGAGCATTTGGAGGCCTTCAGAGGCTGACGCAATGTCTTTTAGGGGCAGATTTGGGGTTTCTAGGCCTAGATCTGGCTGAGTTCTGTAAATCCCATTTGAGACTGTGGATCAGTCAGTATTGTGGGTCTTAGATCACCCAAGTTCTGCAGATCTAGAGTTTTCTTTGTAGGGTTTTCCTGATCTGGAACCCAGAGTTGTGTATTCAGAAATATTCCTAATAATAGAGCCCTCCAGCAGCCAGAGACCGGTTTTCCCACATTGGGTTTTTCCTGGGACAATTTGTCCAGAAAAAACTGTGTCACTTTGTCGATGTGTGCATGTGCTTATTCTAGATCTGAATTGGTAGAGATTTGTTATGTGTTTTGCTTTGATGTTGACTTGAATTTATTCAGTTGATAACTTGTATAAGTAGGAGAAGCTTAACCAGATTAACAGAAATAATTTCTGCATAAGAATTAAGATTCAAAAATTTTTTACAAAACGCTTGCCCGGCTTGCTTTCCAAATAACCCTCAAGCCTTCTTTTATAATATTCTCATTGATGAATCAACGACCCAGATTAGAAGTCTAATCAATGGCTAAGATTAAAACTTGGTTTGATCTTCATTCTCTAGAAGATTCACCCTCTGTTTTATTAATAACCATTAATTATTTAATTTCCCTAAGTTTAGACATAGGGTCTCCATTAAAATAATTAATCATTTTAATAAAACATGAACCAAGTGGAATTTCCACAAGTTGTTTCTGGGTTCTTTGGAATACTGGTGTCTAAGCCTACTTATCAATTTTGAGACTTAGATCACTTTTCGATGCCACAAAAATCAACACTGTTGTTGCTAGTTGACTTTGGTCTACTGTTTTGCCTATCTCCCGTGCTCAGAAAAATCTAGGCTTTTAACCCCGAGCTCTACTCACCAAATCCACAATAAACCGGGAAGGGTTTCCAGAAAGCTTGACCCCGGAAAATTGCCCCTTTGGGCATGGCACGCTGGTCTGTTGGGTAACTCGGCCTCCTGGTTGAATCTGCTGGAAAATGCCTCTAAAATGTCACCAAAATCCCTGGTAGGAGGTGGCTAACCTCCCCTCCAAATCCTCCGGCAACTCTTCCCCTCAACTCCCTTCCTCTGGCACTCTTCCTTGGCTGGACTGCGCAGCCTGGGCTGCCTCTACGTTGTCCTGAAGGTACTGCGTATTCCTTGCTGGTGTAGCTCTGAATCTTGCTCACAAAATGTGGAATCCCTTCTCCTGAGGCAGCACTCGGGAAGTCCCAGGATAGAGGGTGGAGATCTCAAAAGCAGAAGATCTCTGAAAGCAGAAGATCTCTTGTGCTGAACAACACTACAAACTTGGCTCAACTGCTCAAGCATGCTCAGTCAATGAAGACAGGAAAATACTAGGTGAATGAATGATCAGCAATGAGTTGCCTTCTTCCTTTTGTCTCCAACAGCCCAACATCCCTCTTGGGCCCCACCTAGGAATGTGTTGCCCCCTCACTGGCCACTCCTACGCTGCCCCTCCTTGGCCAATCTCAGTGCTGCTACTCAGCCTAGCGCAGAGCCTTCTCATTAGCTCTCCCGGCCCCCACTTAAGCCATAGTTTTTCCCTTTTAAGTATAGGAAAATACTCTTGCTTTACTTTATTGTGATTTGTGGGTCTCGACACACATTATTTCTACCTAACATTAGGAAAAGCCAAAATCTGTCAAAAATTAATATTCCCAATTAGTTGACTGCTAATTGAAGATATTACAGTCCTCCCCGCCAAAATGTTGCTTATCCTCAAGCAACTGCAAAGATGGGTGCTGAAGAATCTTCTCCCCCTCCCAAGTGGCATCCTCATCCAGGAGGTTCCTCCATCTGATCAAGTATTCCTTCACCACCCTGCTCCTCAAAGTTCCTCTCCCTGGAATCCAATATAGCCTCTGGTTGAAGTACCAAATGCCCCTCATCATCCATGGGAAGCAACTCAATGTTGCCCACTGGCCTAGAGCCTTCTTCAGGCAAGACACATAGAAAATGTTGTGCACCCAGCTCCTTGGGGGTAGCTCCAGCTCATATGCTACCTCCCACATTGTCCGAGTGACCCTATAAGGCCCATAAAAACGTGGCTTCAGTTTCTCTGCTCCCTTCTGCTTCAGCGTGGATTGCTTGTATGATTGGAGGCGTAGGTACACTATGTCCCCAACCTCGAAATGTCTTTCCACAAGGCCCTTGTCAGCATAGATCTTCAATTGCTTCTGTGTCGCCTGCAAGTTGTCCTTGAGAGCCCTCAAGATGTCTTGGCTCTCCTGTATCCACTCCTTGGCCCTGGGGGCCTTACTGTCTCCAAACATGACATCAACGAAAGTCAGAGCATCATAACTATACAATGCACAAAATGGAGACATACCTATGGACATGTGGTAGGTGGTGTTGTAGCAGTACTCCCCCATGTGCAGCCACCTCAACCCAGTGTAGCAGTACTCCCACGCCTTCTGCTGCCCGGTGACAGTTTCGCAAGTAGCCCTCCAGCCACTTGTTGACTATCTCCGTCTGGTCATCTGTTTGGGGATGGTAGTTCGTACTAGGAGTGAGCTCCGTACCCACCAACCGAAATAGCTCCTGCCAAAATCTCCCCATGATTCGATTGTATCTGTCATTGACAATGGTCTTGGGGAGACCATGCAACCGGAATACCTCTCTGAAGAATAGTTCGACCCCCTGTGAGGCCATGCACTTGGCCTAGATCGCGAAAAAGAGAGCATATTTGGTCAAGCTATCCACAACCATGTAAATGCAATCTTTGCCCTGTACCATGGGCAACCCTGTGATGAAGTCCATTGAGATACTCTCCCATTTCCCCTGGAGAATGGGAAGTGGCTGAAGTATCCCTGCTGCGTGGGTCATCTCTCCCTTGTTCCCCTGGCATACTTTGCACTCCTTGATGTGCCGCAAAAAATCCTCGTTGATTCCCTTCCATGAGAACCTCTCCCTGATGGCCCTATAATTTTTGGTGTACCCCTGGTGCTTGGCCAATGGTGAATCATGGGTTGCGTGTAGGATCTTCTCCCGCAGCTAGGAGTTGGCCACTAAATAAATCTAGTCTCTGTACTAGATCACCCCGTCCATCACTCGGTAGTGGTCATCAGTCACCTGCCCCTCCAAGAACTCACAAGCAAAACGGTCCTTGGAGTACTCCACCAGCAAATGAGCCTTCCAATCAGGCTCAATACTCATCAGTGAAAAAGAAGTTGACCTCCTGGACAACGCATCAGCCACTACGTTGATCTTCCCCTTGACATACTCTATGTCGAAGTCATAAGCATGAATCTTGCTGACCCACTTTTGTTGCCTCTCTTGCAACTATTTCTGCTCTAGGAAAAATCTGAGGCTGTTGTGGTCAGTCCTCACCCGGAACCTGTTCCCCACTAGATATTGTCGGAACTTAGCTAGCACATGCATGATGGCCAGCATCTCCTTATCCAAGATGAGGTACAACCTCTCATGCGGCAGTAGCTTCCGGCTCTCGAAAGCTATGGGGTGTCCTCCCTGCATCAGGATTGTGCCTACTCCCTCCCCGGAAGCATCGCACTCCAACACAAATGGTTGCGTGAAGTCAGGTAGAGCAAGCACCGAACAACTGCTCATCACCTCCTTGAGACGACACAGAGCCGACCAAAGGCCCCCTGTGTCGTCTCGGTCCAACTGAAAGCCCCCATTTTGGTGAGATCCGTGAGGGGTGCTGCAAGCTGCAAAAAGCCCTCGACGAACTTCCTGTAGTAGATGCAAATGCCCACAAACCCCCGAAGTTCTGTCACATTCTTGGGCTCTGGCCAATCCCGTATGGCCCTAATCTTCTCCTCGTGGACCCTCGCTCCATACAACCCGATGATATGCCCCAAATAGAGCATCTTTGTCAAGCCAAACTCGCACTTGGACAGCTTGGCACAAAACTGCTGCTCCTCCAAGATACATAGCACTGCCTCTATATGTTGTAAGTGCTCCTCCCATGTGCGGCTATAAATCAGAATATCTTCAAAGAATACCAACACAAACTTCCTCAGCTAACCAAGGATAATGTGGTTCATGCAAGGCTGGAAAGTAGATAGGTCATTGCTCAGCCCAAAGGGCATCACCAAAAACTCGAAGTGGCCATAGTGACATTGAAATGTAGTCTTTGGGACATCCTTGTCCCTCACCCGGATCTGATGGTACCCAGACCTCAAATCAATCTTGGAGAAGAATTTCACTCCCCTCAACTCATCCATCAACTCATCGATCCTGGGGATGGGGTAGCGGTTCTTCATGGTTTTCTTATTCAGGGCCCTGTAGTCTATGCACATCTACAGTGTCCCATCCTTCTTCTTCACCAGAACAATTGAAGAAGCGAAAGGACTAATGTTGGACCTGATGTGCCCTAATGCCAAGAGCTCATGGATAGCCCTCTCAAACTCATCCCTGTAGGCCTTGGGATGCCTATATGGGGTGGTGATCATGGCCTAAATGTCGAGCTCCAACTCCATGGTGTGCTCAAACCCCCTATCAGGTGGTTGCCCTAGTGGAATGTCCTCGAAAACCGTGGAGTAACGGTCTAGGATGGCTTGCACATCGAGGTGTGGAGGTCGAGTTGTACCATCTGCCTCTGAAATCCTCAGCTCAACTGCCCACTCTATGTCCCCCAGCCTTAAGTCAGCCTCCATCCTATCTGCCGAAATTGTCTAAGGGGGATATGTATGCATGCCCCTAAGCATCACATGTTTCTCAATCTTCTTATCCAGGAACTCCATATCAAACTTCTGTCGATCGGTAGTGACTCTACCCAGAGTGATGAGCCACTGGACCCGCAACACCATGTTGGTGTCTGGAATGTCGACCACAAAGAAATGGTCCATCACCGAGTATGTGCCCATGGTCACCATCAAAGCCGAAACATACTGTACACACTACATTGTTCTAGCTCCCGGAACTAGTACAAAGAATCCATCAAACCCCTCTGTCTAGATACCTCGCTTATACACCATCTGGGCATCTATGAAGTTGTGCGTAGCTCCACTATCCACTAGCACCGAGACATGTTGTCCTTGAACTATCCCTCGGACCCTCAGCGTTAAGTACTTGGGTATCCCTCACAGAGATGCAAGGACCCCTCCGGTCGGTGCAAACGTTGATCCGCCTACTGGAGGATTCTCCCACGGTGCTCCTGTGTTGTCATCTCCCCCTATCTTGAAGAGTGTCTCCTCTTCTCCCTCACTATTGGAGAAGACCTCAATGTAATGTACCTTCCCTTCAGCACACCTATGACCTGAGGCCCATGGCTCTTGGCAGGTGAAGCAAAGCTTCTTTTGCCTCAAATCTCTCTGCATATCATCGTCTAATCGCCCTCGGCCTTGGTTCCCTCTCCGGGGTGAAGCTCTCGTGTCCTTCCCTCTCTGCTAGAAAGTTGGTCTGTTGGGTATGGGTGCCCTAGTCCTTGGTAATGCATCCTGCAAATCTCGGGACCTCCCAACTGCGTCCTGTAGCGTAATGGGCCGAGATGACCTCACTAGCCCACACAAGGGCTCTGCCAGCCTGTCTATAAACATGTAGATCCTCCTTGGTTCGGACAAATCCAGAACCATTACCGACAATCTCAAGAACTCTGAGATATAGGTCGCTGAGTTCCCCGTCTGCTTGAGCTTAGTCAGCTCCACAAAGTGCTCCTCTGGATCCCTCCGATCATATCTCTCCAACACCCTCCTGGGAAAATCATCGTACGTTGTCACCCCTGAGCGACCCAGCATGGTCATCCCATGAAACCACCAGTCATGAGCTTCTCCCTCTAAGTGCATCGTAGCCACCTTGATGGCCTCCACATCTATCATCTAGTTAAGCTGGAAATAGATGTCCAACTTCTCCACCCATGGTTTGGTTGAACTTTTTGATGACCCATCGAAAGTTGGCAGGAAAAGCCTGCCCATAGTACGTTGTAGGTCACTACCCTGCGTGTACCCTCTTCCTCTAGCTTAGCCCTTGGGTCCGTTATTGTTCTTCAATTGACAAAACTCGTTGAGCTCCTCCAAACTCTGGCCCATAGGATTGATATTCCGCAAAATAGTCTCCATAGTGAGCCACCTCCAGCTCTTGTGGACATCCTGCTCCTGAAGCTAGAAATGTGGGGATGGTAGAGCGTGTTGGAGTGTGTGGCACCACCTGTTGTGTAGTGCGAGGACCAGTCGGATGGTGTGAAGTGTCAGATCCTTCCCTGTGAAAATTTCTGAACCTAAGTTACAGAAACCCTACTATAGGTTTTTGATTTACTTCTATTTGTTCTATTAAATTAACAAATTATTTTTCTGAATTATTCAGCAAAAACATCAAAGTAAACACTACTGCAGCTTACACATACATACATATCATTTACTGAAGCATAACGCACATATGACAAAGGACAGTATTTTTTGGACAATGTCCCCGGAAAAAACCCAATGCGAGAAAACTGGTGCAGCAACTCTTAGAGGGTCTGTTTATTAAGCAGAATATATGAATACAATCAAGGGCACCAGCAGTGGTTTGCCCAACAGGAAAATCAAGGAAAATATACCTCTATCACTCGGAGACAGAAAATATGGCTGATTCAGTTGAGGCTTCACACCTTCTGAATAATACTAAATACGAGCCCTTTCTGGCCCACTGGAAATCCCAGTGTTGCCTCTTTCCAACGTTATCTCTCCCGACACTGCATCAGCTCTGCGTAGCTGCTAAAGCCTCTGCGCAGCACAGATTGCTCCTGTGTCACCCTTCTGGGCTCAGCACTCCCTTTGCATCACCCTGAAGGGCCTACGTCAGCCTCTACGCTGCCTCTGTGTGAGCCTCGCTGGGCTGCGTCCTTCCTGTTAGGTCTTTGCATTGCCTGGTAGGGATCTGCCTCGCTTCCTATGTATTCTCAGCCTCAAATCTGAATATCCCTTGTTGATATGCCCCTCACCAACACTGTAAGCTCACTCGAAAATTCTCAGCAAACCGCGCCCCAGAATTTCGACTTAGCTCAAGTGCTATTGCTATGTGTGTCTTCTCCAATTGACCCCAAGCCTTCCTTAATACTTTTCTTGTTGAAAAATCAACAGTCATGATCTAATCTCTAATCAACGGCTAAGATTAGAAAATACTTGATCCATGTTAATTAGAACATTCTCACCCACATGTTTAAATTAATTCCCTTTAATTATTTAATTTCGCTAAGTTAGACTTAGGGTCTCCATAAAAATAATTAATTTTTGGAATAACTTAGGCTCCGGGCGGAATTTCGCAAAACAATTTCTGGGTCTTGGAGTTCTCATGTGTTCTAGCTCCTCCACAAAGTTTCAAAGCTAGAGCACACCCAATGCTACCCAAAATCTCAACACTCCATCTTAGCGAGGAATATGCTCTACAATACTTCAGCCTGAAGTATCACTTTGATCTATGGCATCGGTCCACTGCACTGTTGATGCTTGGCCTGCGGCCCTTCATCCTTTGCGCTACTGCTCTCTGTACTGCTACCCATGACACTGCCACTGCCACTACCTCATCAGTACTGCAGCTCCCTCTCAAATGTTGCATCATGCTGCCCATAGCACTGCCACTGCTAACTGCAGCACTGCAACTCAGTTGCTGAGAAGTAAGCTGACCCTCTGAAGCTCTGCGATATTTGTTGCTCTGCACTGTGTAAGCACTGCCTCTGCACTGTTGAAATCCCATCAGCCTCTGCGCTGCTACTTCCACACTGCTGATGCCTCTCCTCTGCGTTGCTCCAGTCTTCAGCATCCCAGCACTGCTAAAGTGCCTCCATGATCTCTGCACCAACTAACTCCAGTCATCCTGCTACTGTCTTTAAGAGCTCCCGTAGCTCGTATGTGATCCAAGAGTTTGGGCACCTCAAGGATCCTGCACCACATCTGAAGTTCAAGAGAACTACATATCTATGTCACCCCACCTCGTCTCTCGAGGTACATGAGCACTCATGGCAACATCGTCATCACTGCCACTATCCCCTTTGGCTGTCGGGGTCTTGGAATCGGAATCTTCCTTTCCCTTCTTCTTAGGACAAGTATTGGCGAAGTTTCCCAATTCACCACATCTGAAGCACCGAAGCTTTGGGAGGTCCTTCTTCTTCTTCCCTTGTTGTTGCCTCTGTCCCTTCGATGCGAGAATTGTGTCTTCCTCCTCCTCTTTCTTTATCTTGGCTGCTACTGCCCCTCTTGGTTATTATCTTGATTTCTTCCTGACGAAGGATTCCCCATACGTCCTCCTAGTTTGGAAGATGTGCTCTGCCCAAGATACTATGGAAAAAGGTCTCCCAATCATCGGTGACTGCATTCAGGGCAGTCCTCACCAAGAGGCCATCATCAAGAGTTGCCCCAATTGCAACTAGCTGATCTCAAATAGCCTTCAATCTAAGGAAGGGATCGATCTCCTCTCCCTTGTGCATCGCAAACAGTCGCATCTGATTCTCCAGAAGCATCTTCCTCTGGATGGAGCTGCCTTGATACAACGTTTCTAGAGCGTGCCACATTTGATTTGTCGTCTTCTTCTCGACAATATGTGGGACCACATGATCTTTCACCCATCCATGATCAAGCACTTAGCCCGCGCCTGATTTTCCTCATACTTGTTTAGAGGATCAACATCGACCGAGACGGCCACAACCCTCTCGGCATGTTCTTTGATACGATACTCGTCAAGGACTGAAAAGATCTTGGGTTTTCAAATGACAAAGTTAGACACACCGTCCAACCTGTCTTGATCTCTCAATCCGTGCGAGGCCATCTTTGCTCAAAAATGTCTAAGAAAAAAGGCTCTTCCCCCTTCTACTGCTGCTACTCTCAACAAGAGATTGGATCTGGGTTTCTTGGCGATAGAAACCCTCTAGAGACTATGCTCCCTCTGACTAGTGATTTCCCTCCCGGAAATCCTCAACCAACTTTGTCGAATCAACCCTCTACGATCACTTCCCCGATCAAATCTCAGATTTCTTGGCTAGAAAATCTGTTGAGGAATTGTTCCCCCTTACTTTGTCAACCCTGCTAGACATTGTTCTGCACCTATAGAAACAATGCCCCACCAACAACTTCGAAGATCAGAAAATTGCACTTCCAGCGACGGCAACTGGCACAGCGTCATTCCCTCCTAGACTACGTCACCCTCTTAGGTCTATGTTAGCCTCTACGTGAGCTTGATAGGCTCTGCATCACCATTTTGGGCATGTGTTAGGCTCTGTGTCAGCAGACAGGCTCTGTGTCACCCCTACTGGGTCTCTGCGCTGTCCCTCTGGTGCTGCGCTGCCTTTTTCTGGATCTGTGAGCTTTAGCTACCCTCCTGCAGCAAAAAATCTTCAGCTCTTTGCTGATGGCTTCAGCTTGATCTGCAATAGCTCTGATACAATGTGAAAATTTCTAAACCTAAGTTACAGAAACACTACTGCAGATTTCTAATTTACTACTCCTATTTGTTCTGTTAAATTAACAAAAAAAAAAATTGAATTATTCAACAAAAACATCAGTGTAAACACTACTGCAGCCTACACATACATACAGATCATTTACTGAAGCATAACGCACATATGACAAAGGATAGTATTTCTTGGACAATTTCCCCGGAAAAACCCAATGCGGGAAAACTGGTGCAGTAGCTCTTAGAGGGTTTGTTTATTAATCAGAATATCTGAATACAATCAAGGGAGCCAATAGTGGTTTGCCCAACAAAGAAATCATGGCATAATGTACCTCTATCACTTGCAGACAAAACATATGGTTGATTCAACTGAGGCTTCATACATTCTGAATAATTTTGAATACGAACCCTTTCTAGCCCACTGGAAATCCCAGCGCTGCCTCTCTCGGCATTGCGTCAGCTCTACGTAGCTACTAGAGCCTCTGTGTAGCACAGGCTGCTCCTGCGTCACCCTTCTGCGCTCAGCACTACCTCTACATCACCCTGAAGGGCTTGCATCAGCCTCTGGTCTACCTCTGCGTGAGCCTGGCTGGGCTGTGTCCTTCCTACTGGGTCTTTGCACTGCCTGGTATGGATCTGCCTCTCTACCTATGTATTCTCGGCCTCGGATCTGAATATCCCTAGTCGATCTTGCCCTCACCAGCACTGCAAGCTCACTTGAAAATTCTCAGCAAACTGCGCCCCAGAATTTCAACTTAGCTCAAGTGTTATCGCTCTGTGTGTCTTCTCCAACGGACCCCAAGCCTTCCTTTAATACTTTTCTCTTTGAAAAATCAACGGTCGTGATCTAATCTCTAGTCAACAGCTAAGAATAGAAAAGATTTGATCCGTGTTACTTAGAACATTCTCACCCACATGTTTAAATTAATTCCCTTTAATTATTTAATTTCCCTAAGTTAGACTTAGGGTCTCCATTAAAATAATTAATATTTGGAATAACTTAGGCTCCGGGTGGAATTTCTCCGAACGATTTCTGAGTCTTGGAGATCTCATATGTTCTAGCCCCTCCACAAAGTTTCGGAGCTAGAGCACATCCGATGCCACCCAAAATCTCAACATTCCCCAATCTGGAATTCCCCTTGAATTCCATTCTGCTTACTGTCTCCGCCAAGCTTCTAACCCATCTCCTCAATCCTTTTGGCGAGGTCTTACACTGATTTCAGAAGGAGGTGAGAAAACTCCTCATTTATTCCGTCCTCCATGTGTGCCCTTTCCCTTCCTTCGACTTCTATAAAATTGTCAATCTAATCAGGGGTAATTTCGAGCTTCCTTTCCCTACTCCTGTATCTCTGTCTCTGGTAGGTGATGTTTTGTCTATCCTCTGGTGTCATAGACCGCGTGCTCCATAGGCTGAGCGAAGTCCATGAGCTCTAATACCAATGTAATATCCCCAAATGGGTATTAACATTAATAAAAGTGCAAATAGACAATTAATTACAGCAAAATAGAAACACCATTAAAAACACAAAGTATGAAGCCAAATTCAGCGCTGAGCCATTTTATTAATTATGTCGGAAAGAGTACAAGATTGGTGCTTAGAAGGATAGCACCTGGGCCTACTCTAGGCAGGTTGCAGAACAACTCTAAACCGGAAAAAATCTCTGTTGAAATGTGCTCTGCATGGCTCTCCCTCTGCGCTGCCAGTCCTGGAACTGCTGCTGCTAGCTGACTACAGTCTGTTGTTTGGCCTATCTCTCGTGCTCAGAACAACTCGGCCTTTTAACCCCGAGCTCTATTCACCAAACCCACAATAACTCGAGAAGGGTTTCCAGAAAGCTTGACCCCGAAAAATTACCCCTTTGGGCTTGGCACACTGGTCTGCTGGGTAACTTGGCCTCCTGGTTGAATCTGCTAGAAAATGCCTCTCAAATGTCACCAAAATCCTTGGTAGGAGGTGGCTAACCTCCCCTCCAAATCCTTCGGCAACTCTTCCCCTCAACTCACTTCCTCAAGCACTCTTCCTCGGTTGGACTGCGCGGCCTAGGTTGCCTCTACGTTGTCCTGAAGGGACTGCGTATTCCCTACTGGTGTAGCTCTGAATCCTGCTCACAAAATGTGGAATCTCCCCTCCTGAGCGGGCACTCGCAGTCCCCCGATGTAGAGGTTGAGATCTCCGCTTGAAGATCTCTTGTGATGAATAGCACTACAGACTTGGCTTAACAGCTCAAGTGTGCTCTGTCAATGAAGACAGAAAAATACTAGCTGAATGAATGATCAACAATGAGTTGCCTTCTTCCTTTTGTCTCCAACAGCCCAACGTCCCTCTTGGACCTAGCACTGTGTTGCCCCCTCCTTGGCCACTCTTGCGCTTCCACTCAGCCCAGCGAGAGCCTTCTCATTGGCTCTCCCGTCCCCCACTTAGGCAGCATTTTTTCCCTTCTAACTATATCCGCTTTACTTTATTGTGATTTGTGGGTCCCGGCCCACATCATTTCTGCGTAACATTAGGAAAAGCCAAAATCTGTCAAAAATTAATATTCCCAATTAGCTGACTGCTAATTGGGGATATTACAATCAGATAGCGCTGCGGGAGCCCTTAATGAGAGTAGAAAAATGACGAGAGTCAGTTGGTGTGAGGAATGATGGAGCGACAATGGCAGAGATAGAGCGCCAAAGTCTGAAGCAGCGCAGAGCAGAGCCAGCAGCAGCACAGTGCACAGTGGTGCAAAACAGTGCTTACGCAGTGCATAGCAGCAACAGCGCAGTAGCATCAGAGGGTCAGTGCAAATAAGCAACAGAGGAAGCTTCAGCATCGAGGTGCATCCAAACTGACTAATATGTCAGGATTTTGGAAGTCTGTCAGTTGCTTAACTCTCAGCGATTGAGTTGCAGTGCAACTGTTAGCAGTGGCAGTGCTATGGGCAGCATGATGCAGCATTTTGAGAGGGAGTTGCAGTACAGATGCAGCAGTGACAGTGGCAGAGTCATGGGCAACACTACAGATTGCAGCAACACAATGGATGAGGGGCAGTAGATCGAGCATCAGCAATGCAGAGGACTGATGACGTGGATCAGGGTGATGCTTCTGGTGAGAAGTATTGCTAGAGCACATTCCTTGCTAAGAGGGAGTGTTGATTTTTGGGTAGCATCAGATGTGCTCTAGCTCCAAAATTTTGTGTAGGGGCTAGAACACATGAGATCTCCAAGACCTAGAAATCAGTTGGAGAAATTCAGCCCAGAATGAATGTTATTCAAATGATTGATTATTTTTAATGGAGCCTAAGTTAAAACTTAGGAAATTAACATAATTAAAATGAATTAATATAAATGTGGGTGAGAAGCTTCTAAGTGACAAGGATCAAGTCTGTTTTAATCTTAGCTGTTGATTAAAGATTTGATCACGATCGTTGATTTTTCAACATGAAAAGTATAAAGGAAGGCTTGACGGTCAGTGGGAGAACACACACATAGAGAGAATCTAGAGATCGAATTCTTCTGACAGAGCAAAGCTCGGATGAAGATAAGATTTAAGTGATTCAGTTGCAGTGAGGGGCAGAATAAGTTTTTGGTCAGAGGACCAAGAGTACATAGCAAAGAGGCAGCAGAGGAAGTAGTGCGGCCACCAGGAGAGGTGACGCAATCCCGAGAAGGGGTGATGCAGGCCCACGCAGGGCTCATGCAAGGACTGTGCAGTGTTTCCAAGGGACAGTCTGAGTTTTGTTGGAGATCGAAGTTTTTGAGCTGGGAGGGATGAGACTCAATTTTTCAAGAGGAAGATCAATTCAGAGAAGAGGTGACGCAGTCCTCATCCATCCCCACGCAAGCCTATGCATCTACTACGCAGAGGCAGCGTAGAGAGAGCTGGGGTTTCGCCACTTCGAATCTGGATCAGCCGAGACTTGTAGTGTGAGGTAAAACTCACTATTTTTTGTCTATCGTGAATTCTCTGTACTCGATAGCTACCAAGGCATCCAGAGAATGTACTCAGAAAACTGATGCTTAATAATAAAAACCCTTAGATCTGTTGCACCGGTTTTCCCGCATTAGGTTCTTCCAGGGACGTTTAGTCCAAAAAAAAAGTGTCCTTTGTATGATTGTCTCATCTTATTTTTCAGTACTTGATCTGTATATTGGTGTAGGCTGCAGTGTATTTGCATTAATGTTTACTGAAGAATTTTGTAAATAACTTGTTAATTGAAGAACACAAGTAGGAAATGCAAATCAGTTAACTGCAGTAGGATTTATGTTTGTTAGATTCAAAAAATCTCACAGAAAGATCCCCCGAAGAAAGAAAGTTCCAAAGGGAATCCTCCAAGATGGGAGCCTAAAAATAAGCCCAAAGGTAAGGAGGTGGAACTTGATCTCAACTTCGATACTGCTATAGGAAAGATGACCATGCAAGTTCCCTTGAGGGAAATTGTGAAACTCCCACGTCAAGAATGGCAAGTTAAGAAGGCCCTCGAGTTTGAAAAGGGAGAGGACACACCAATAACATTGCAAAACATTCACCTTTCCAAATCAAATCCGGGACATGAGCCATCCTTGCTCACCTTAGCTATCAATGACCTCCTCTTACATAATTGTATGCTTGACTCAGGGGCTTCCAAAAATATCAGGCCATTGAAAGTCATGAAGCAACTAAATCTTAGCATTACCCGTGAATATTGGGTGGTTTGCGGTTTCAACTCCAAGCCTGTTGAAGTAGAAGGCCTCATAAAGGATCTAAAGGTTTCTTTAGCTATGAATCCCAATATATCGCTACTCATGGACGTAGTGGTCATAGATATTCCCGATGTGTGGGGAATGCTATTGTCTAGGAAATGGGGTGCTATTGTTGGTGGTCAACTCCAAATGGACTTATCCTATGTCACCATCCTGCAGTCTAATGGAACTCCCTTTACCCTTTATAGAGAACCCATGTACCCTACTCATGTGGTAAAACCAGGGCCCATCCCTTATTATAAGATGTCCGAGACTAAGGAGTCCTCCCTTATTCTCCCTTCTCAAGAGGTTTGTATCCTTAAGAGGCCCAATCACAAGCCAAGCAAGAAATGGAAGCCCAAAAACGAATACAAAGTTGGGGATGTAGTCTTGGTAGATAAAAACCTTGTGCCTATCAAGATTCATGCAAAGATCAGAAAGGATTATTATTACATTGCCAAACTTAACGACAAACTTCGGCTACAACCGATCAAATTGAGTCATATCACCCCTTTTCTTGACACGTGACATTGTATCATATGCATGTTAGGGTAGGATGCATTGCATGATGATTTTCTAATTATAACTAACATCATATGATATTATAATGATAGATTAATTTGCATTTAGAATAAATTGTAGTTCTTGTTGATTTATGGCCTAATACTTAGCATGGGTGATCATATGACACCACAAAAACATGTTGACCCGTGTGCTTGGTCTTTGATATGTGCAGGTAACAGGTCTGTGGTCCCAAAGATTGTTGGTGTTCTCATGACCTCCTCGTTTGAGTACGTTTGTGCACTCTTCTGAGAGCTCATATCCTAATTGGAGCCAGAAATTACCCACCATACATGGGTGGTATCCATGGGAGAAATCTTTTCTTCTAGATGGTCCTCAACCAGTAGCCCCTTGCAGCCACCAGATAGTTCAATGTGTTATTATCTCCGCCACTTAAGCCAGCCATGTGGTCCCTAGCCCATCTGTTATGATTGTATGTTTGAAGATGGGCCCTCCAACCCCGAAGGTACAACTTTCATTATGTAGTTGGGTATTTTTGCTTACTTATCATGGACACCTTTGGGCATGGATTATAGGGAGCATTCGGCGGAAAGAGTGGGCTAGGTCTGTACTCTTGTTTTCTCTGCCCAATTTTATGGTTATCCTTGCATCCTAGTAATGTGGGTTCTCCTTTACTGGCTACCAGCTTTAGGGGTGGCACTACATGGGAAAACTTGATTTTGGTTTCCTGGTCCCGTTTCCTGACACCATATACATCACCTCCCATTTTCTTATTATAACCCCATTCATCACTTTTCCCATCTGGATTGACATTTGTCCATTGGGTGCACAAGGAGTTAGCTTCCCTCTGCCCTCATCCACACCTTGGGTCGGTCCTAGAACGATGCTCTAAAGTTGATGTAGCTACAAAAAAAAAAACCTATTTTGACTACTCTCAACAGGAACTATACCATAAAATGCAAAAGATGGTTTGGACATACATATTTAGCACATGGGCAAAAGTAGACATGAGCTCTACCCCTATCATTATGGCCATCAAACTGGTTTCTAGGATCCCTCATATTTACCCATTTCATCATTAAGGAACCCATGATTGTCCCAACCCCTGGTGGGCGATGAACTGCCCCACCTTAAGGGGGTAATCACTGTTATATCCTACACATCATGCTCTCATCCCTTGGAGCCCTCAGCAGTTATGAAGAAAAATCAATCAAAGGAAAAAGACATATAAAGCATGGTGGAAAAACAAAGGCCGACGTAACTCATGTACCACGATTACTCCCTCCTACACTCATATACCCAAGTGTGGGCTTCACCTATTATAGCTACCCTTGTACTGTGGCATGTGGCTTGGAGCCTTACCCTAATCCCCACCTCATTCCATCATTATATCACGTGCCACCTGCCACTTCATGGATGTACAGTGGACATGTCACCCACTTTAAAGGCTGAAACCACCTAATAGATTCCTTCGTTAACCTTTTTATTAAGCTTGGAGACACATGTACATGCCAAAGCCCACTAAGCTAATGCCACTATGAATTGTCCACTTGTTTTCCATGATTTGTAAGCTCTTTTACTCAATTACTCTAATGATTTGTTATACTGGAAGGCAAGGAGATGCATTGGATCTTATACAACATTGCAGGTGGGCTCCATTTGGGGTTTGGTCTCCCTACACAGGGTCCAAGCCCTCCAAAGGGTCATATTGGCACTTGTAGGGTGAGCGTTAAGAGCCATGGGCCTCCACCATAGCAGAAAGAAGATTGCCACTTCATGGATCCCTCGGCACCATTCATTGATTGCTCATGTTCCACCTTTTTTAATGAGGATGATGCACCTAGACCACCATGCCCTGTCGTATTCACACTTGCACCACACACTTGGCAGATGTTCCAGGGCCCAAATGAGGATATGTCTCACCGTGGGAGACAGAGAGAGGGCTTATGTCATCATTCTAGCCCTTGCAAATGGCATACAAGAATCATCTATTCACTTCGAGACCCATGAGGATGTCATTGTGCCGCCACACCCATTTAGGGACACCACATTGGATTTGCTTAGATATCAAGGGGCCACCCCCTTGATCACTATGTTTGGAGCCTATTCTCTCACATTAGCACACTTTGGACTCCACTAGACCTCCTCAATGTCCCAACAACTCATTGTATCTACTATTTTTCCCTTTTGAGAGGCTTCATCTTTGTATTATTGAGCTACCTTGGTGGGCTTGTCACCAAGTCATGCTACTATTGTACATTATTTTATTATTTGGGGCTTGATTAGGTCATTTAGGCTCTTCGAAGCCCCTTATGGATTATATAAATAGATGAGAGGCTCATTCATTCCTCTCATCATCAATTGGATTGGATTAATATCTCTTGACATTTTTGCACTTGCTCTCTTGGACAAAATTTTGGACTTTCTTGATGCACTGTGATGTTTGGATTTTCGCTATTGTCTTTGGAGATTATTTCTATGCAAAGATGATGAATGGATATACTCTCGTCACTCTTGTAAGTGAAATTTAATGCCATTTTGTCTTACTTGTCTAATGCGTGAAAATTTTATCATTGTTCTTGTATGGGTCTTAAATAATGTGAAATTCTTCCCAAGTCTTGAATAACTGATAAATTGCATGTGTTGCTCATAGATAGAGAGAGAGAGAGAGAGAGTTCCTAGAGGCACCTTAGAAGGTTAACAAGCCTTGAAACTTCGTCTCCTTTGCAAATCGAAGTATAAATCCCTAAATGACCTTGTTGCTTCACCTGGAAGGGCTACCGAAAGTCATCTAAGGCTCCTTAGCATATGAAAATTCTTGATCTAGGTGTATCTTAACTCCATTAGGACCAAGAAGCAAGGCACTGATCCTCACATTCCTTTGGTGGTCAAAATAACCCTTATTTTGTTCTTCTCTTCTAACTCTTGGCCTAACCCTAGAAGGCCTCCTAGGGCATCACACGAAATCATTTGCAGCCATCAAAAACCCTTGAAAATTGGTCCACTATTGTGCTAGGGTCTTCTTGAGAGGCCCTCCAAATTGAGCTCAATCCGACGATGGAATCCCAAGATATTGCAAGCCCTAGATTGAAGACATTTCTTCTCGCTAGGTTCCTTTGGGTTAATGTCTTCATTTGGATCTCTGCACTTAAATTCCAAGAGAAAATTTCTCCCTTGATCCTATTCTTCTCCTTAACCTGGTCAAGTCTGGCTCGACAACATACTTCCACGTTGGTTCTCAGCCTTTGATGAAGATATAATTGGACCTTTAAGAGTCTCGTCCTCTTGGAAAATCTGTGAAATGGTTTTGACTCTTGAAGATGTCTCTGTGTTCAAATACCAACATTCTGGCTCGACAACATACTTCCAATCATTGCCCCCGGCGTTTATTAAGTGTGCCCAGCCAATGTTGCGCGATATTCCCTAAGCTCTGCTACAGCCGTCGTTTAACACATGCTACGGGGTATTGTTTGCTTCCATTTTGCCGGAGCAGATCACTGATACGTCCTCCACAGAATTTCGATACTCGTTCGTATGTTTGAAACGGGGAACAATTCAGTGTAGCAAACTGCAATGCTCGTCGATTTGTCCAACATGGTGGCTTGAACGGATCGCGAGATATCTCAAAAAATGCGATTGCAAACTCCCCACACACATCTTCATCTTTGACGCGCATGGTGAGCTCCCTCTGTGGACGTCGTGACCTTTTCCGACGACATGCCACCTTTGATCTAATACCGATCAGCTGTGCTAAACAACCATGAATTTATCGCTCAATGCTATGTTCCTTGCTGGTGTTGGGCTATCCTTCCTCATGGCACGATCCCTATGGGTTGGTCAACGTGGGAATTCGTGGCCCATATCAACGCTCTTGAGTATGAGCACGACCCTTCTTCCTTGGCCCTTGTCAAAACTCCATATCTGCAAAGCAGTCAACTCGCAGTGACATCTCAGCCCCTCTTCAACCACAGTCTGAACCGATTTTAGCGTGATGACTCGACTTGCTCTCGATGCCGTCCGTAGAGTTTAAACACCCTCCTGCAGCTTCAGACCTTCGATGGAACACGTTCAAATATTCCATAGCTCCACGTAGGAATGTAAACACGACTTGGGTTTCGGCCTTGATAAGTAAAGATTCAGCTCCTTAATCCACAACAATATGTCGTGACCCACTTTGGAATTCGTCTATGTCGCTGCGCCAACCTTACGCTTGGATTCCGAACACAGTCTCTCGAATCCGACTGTGACCGCCCTCTACAACGGAACCCATGCTCGTGTGATTTGAGCCATAGTGTCATTCGAACCAAGGATGTGGCGGAAGAAATCTGTCGCAGACCACTCGATTACTGAATGCTGTCACTTAGACAGGTGACTTGGCTGCCTCGACTCCGCCTAAACTCCGTCCTCATGCCACCAATACTCGATCTCACTATTATGCCGTCACCATACGCCCCATTTGTTTTATTTTTATTCTTTTGTTATTATTGGTATGCAGTCATAACGATCCAGCTCTGGTCAATCGCACAACAATTTGGTGTAACACTGATTTTACTCCCGATTTGACTTAGCCTTTGTTTCCCATGTTGGTTGCTTGGTTCTCGATTTTGGTATTGACCACGTACTTCGGCCAGATTCTAACTTAGAGAAAGAAACAATCAATTCTCTTGCAATAAAGACTTGCTTCAAAAATTTTATTAGAAATCGAGGGTTTCTTCTTCAACGTTTTCGCTCCAGCATATAGTACATCTGGGATGGCAAATTTGATAAACCATCAGGCTGGCAAGATAACCAGCTCTGATACCACTGTAATATCCCAAACGAGATATTTCGACAACTTTTGCAGAAAACAACTTAACCCAACATTACACCATAAAATCAACATTATTTAACAGAAGATTGCCATGTAAAATAAAAACAAATAGAACACTGCATTCCATTAACACATTGAACAGGAAGAATCTCAGCTTTTTATTATAAATGGTAAACTGAGGTTACATGCATATCTGACCCAAAATAGCTGAGATGGAAAACTGGCCACCAATATAAACTGTTGCACTGCGTTGGCCTCCAAAACTAAACAGCTGCACTCTCCCTCCAACAACAGCTGCCACTGAATCAACTGAAGACAATGAAGCACCAATTGAGGATCTGAATGATCCTCACTCCAATATCCCTGAAGCTCGGTGAAAAATCTAAATGAAGTCTCCTCAAAGAGAGTTGGGTTTCCGTCCAACACTCGACAACATACCCGAGGGTTTCCGTCCTGGGGCTACTAATGGAGAAGAGAACCGGGTTCTCAACCTCGCATACAAGAAAATATATCAAATCCAAGATATTCCTCAATGGCCTCCTCCTCTTCTTTTATAGGTCTCATGGACCCCTCTAGAGCCTTCGATTTTATTATTATTTTAATCATGGAGCACTTTCCCTCTTTATTTTCCAATTAAAATATTCCTTTTTAAAGCAGAAAAGGGTAAATTGACTACCATGTCTCCTCAGGTCACTGAAACACATGTCCAACCATCCCATCATGTAGGTATTCTTGTTTCAGTTCCAATGAGCTATTACACTAAGGTGTTCTATTACATATTCCTCTCGGGATGCCACCTTGAGCATAATTAATTGAGTTAAGCCCAAAAATAACTCATTTTTCCGAAAGTTGTCGGAATGCATCAGAAGGAAAGGCAAATTGTTCGGTTGATGGAATATATCAAGCGAATGCCACCAGCCCACATAAAAGCTCCTCCAAAAATCCCATGGGCATGCTGATGACCCCAACATGTCCCTGTGACCTGTCTGCTCCCACTCTGGAAGTCCATCGTAACACTGTCATAAGGAACACCAAAAAAAAGGAATATTACATTGTCAAACACTTGATGTCTAACTGCTGAAGCTGTAAAATTTTTAGTTTGCTCGATTTATGTGGCTAGAATGTGACCTTTGATATAGATATGCTTATATAAATTTCTTTACTAGGCAATGCATCACCTTAACAATAGAAAAAGGCATTTATCAAAGCACAGTAAGAAACCTCATTTGCACATCGTGATAGGTCTTATGATAAGATGTCCACCATTCCAGATTCTTCAGCGCAAGCAAACTCCAGGAGCAGCCTCTTCATCACTTGTATTACAAACTAGCTTCCACCACATGAAGTCACAGGACTCTGTACAGGGAGAGAGGTACACCCAACAGACCAATACACACTAGTTTTCCTCAGAAAAGATTATCCCCGACAAACATAAAAGAATGGCATTCGGCCTTCCTAGCTAGCATTAATATGCTCAAATGAGGCGTGTTCCTTTGTGCAATTCCTAGACCGGTTCTCAAATTTGCAGTGGTGAACTACAGGTATATGATGAGCTCTGTTATCACTCCACCGGATCTCTAAGGCTAAGAAAGAGTCCAAACAGAGGTAACCACAAACCAATCTTTTATCTTGGTAGCTAGCCCTACCAAACTGGAGAGGGCTCTCTCCACAAAGTCACAGCCCAGAGGGCTGGATGAATTAGGGTTTTAGGCTAGGTATGAGTACAAGGGTTTGTTTGTTTTGAAATTGGGGTTGTTGGATGAGGATTAGGTTAAAGAGGCTAGGTCAGGGCAAATAAGATTAGGGTTGCAGAGATTCAATGGGGCAAGGTAGGTAGGAAGGCTAACACTTTAGGGTTTCAGGGTGAGATGGATCAGACTGATGAGGTGCTGGAAAGAGCAATGCTAAGCATGAATTCTTTCTAAACTGAAGAAGATGAACAAACTATGAAGATTTTCCCAAAACAGAGCATGAGAGATGTATTTTGCTTATCAACTTGAAAATCAGCATATAATAGAGATGAAATGGATCATGAAGACAAAACATTCATACATATGTGACATAAGAAGAACTATGCTAAATTTCCATAACACGGGTATCCCAAAGAAATAGCTGCAACCTTTTGATTAATTTCCTGCCAAATACTGATTACACTAGAGTCTCTGATCAATGCATCAACATCCAACCTGTGAAATATGTTGGACATTGGGCTCAACGCTCCCCGTGTGTTTCGCGACATGGACTAACCACCTCTCGTGGATCCTAACTCTGGCGATTGTAGCGGAGACTAATACCTGCGGGTTTTGGTCTAACGGCAATCGTGATTCCAACAAGTGGTATCAGAGCGACAGGTCTCGAGTTCGAAACTCACCCGGCTCGTGTTAGGGGGAAGATTGTTGGACATTGGGTTCAATGCTCCCCGTGTGTTTCACGACATGGACTAACCGCCTCTCGTGGATCCTAACTCTGGCGATTATAGCGGAGACTAATACTTGCAGGTTTTGATCTAACGGCAATCGTGATTCCAACAAAATGAGTCAAAAAGTACAAGATATAGACCTCAAACAACCTCTCCCAACCTCAGGGGTCGAATTCCTAAGTTGATGAGGTATTCCACCAAAAACTGAGCTGAATACCTAGAGTGTAGGGAGGTCAAACTAACTCATCCCTCACTTTTTGCAAATTGATTCATTACATGTCATCAAAACTTTTCACCTAATGTATTTACCCCTAGGTAAGTCAACCACATCATAATTACTTTTACATTCATGATTTACATTGGTAAAAATCCCATTGACCATGGTCAAACTGCAAAAACTGAGAAAATTGGAAAATATCAGCAAACTCAAGAAATTTGTCAAAAGCACAGTGCCAACTTCAGCGATGTTTTTAGAGGGTTCCAGAGCTCAGGATAGCTCATTGGAAAGCATGTCCTGTCTAGTTCCCAAATTTGTGCCCAGTTTCCAAAATGGTCAAGGTTTGACCCTCCAAAATTTCATTCTCCCAAGACTGGTCAAAAGCGCAGCGCCAAGCTCCAAAACAGGACAGAAATGTCATTTTTTGAGTGTTTTTTGACTTTTTGACTGCTCCTTTGACCCAAAAATCTTAGCAAAGTTGTTCTCCTGACTGTAAATTGCCTTCTGAATCCAATGGTACCTTTAGCTTTGCCATTGGAGGTCCCTATAAAAAGCTCAGTGTGCTGAGCTTTTGACAGTGGGACTGTGCTAAACTGTCAAAAACACAAAAATTTCCAATATTTTCAAAAATTGCCCAAATTTCTTCAAATTTTCTTCTGTGGGATGTTGATGAGATGTGGTAGGCAATGAGTGATGCCTCAACAAGAATATCAAACTTGTCCCCTTCATTTTGCTTGGTTAGGGTTTCAAGTCTTGAACTGGCCTTCTGGAGTTTTGAGCTTGAAATTTGATTTTTCTTGAAGTAGTGCTTGGCCCTCTTTCTCAATATGTAATTGTCCTTGTTTGCCTTCTCCAAGAGCTTCTCAAGATGCTTGTTAGCCCTCTAAATCGTGTTGCAAAAATCAAGGCAACCTACATATTCAAAACAACTAACAATCATGGGAGAGGCCCTGAGTTCATTTGGTTTGGTGGGCTCCAGCCTTAGGATTCTTCCTCCTTTGTGAGGCCTTCTCTATTCTCTATCCTCCTCTCTTTGTCTACCTTCCTCTTCCATATAATCTCTATGTTCCTCCATAGTGTTTGGTGGCCTAGAAACCCTAGGGATGAGGTGGATGGGAATGGGGAGTGAAGATAGGTCTAGGGAATAGGGATGAGTCTAGAAAAATTTAGGGAGATGGGGGAAGGGATTATGGAACTTTGGGAGGTGATGGGAGGTCAAAATGTCAAGGGAATTGGAAATGAGAATTTAATTACAGGTTTAGGGAAGGGGCTCCCTAGGAATGTAGAAGACTAGGACTTAGGGTTTTAAGTGAAAGGGACTTAGGGATTAGGAAATGCTAGTATAAGGGTAGGGATAGGGTTTTTAGATGTGTGGGAAGGAAATGCAGGGTATTAGGGCATCAAATTTTGGGAATTAGGAATAAAGCTAGCGTTTCTCACTTAGATCAAATGCCAATTTGTTTAAGAACAAAAACACTATGAATTCAATGTTTAGGAGTGCAAGGAGGCAAGAAATTTGTTGTACTTACTTGCAAGAGTGTGTAAGAGACATTTGTTGAAAGTTTGAGAGAGTTTGGAGGTGATTTGGTGCTTGGAGAGGTCACTGAGTAAAAGCGTGGCGCCTTGCCCAGAAGCGCAGCACCAGTGGGAGAAAAGTGCAGCGTTGCATGCTCTAAGCGCAATGCCTCTTCTGTAAGTGCAGCGCCACTCTCTGAAAGTGCAGCGCCAACTTGCAAACCACTTTTGGAGGCCTTCCCGATGTCCAAATTGAGCTCATGATAGTTCGTTGGAAATATCTTTCTGTTGGCTGCACAATGGACCTATCAAGCACTGAAAATGATTAAGTATAGCCCCTTAAAAATCAATTCTCCCAAGACTGGTCAAAATGTGCAAAATGGGAGTGCAAAAAATGCAGTGTGCTTTTGCAGGCAACTTTTGGAGGCCTTCCTCGACTCCAAATTGAACTCATGATAGATCATTGGAAAGCTCTCTTTGTCTAGTTATCATTTGACATATCAAGCAAGTCATTTGGACACTCCATTAGGGAGAAAAAATGATTTTCCCAATACTACTCCAGAAGTGCGGCAACTCTCCTGTAGTAACTATATTTTTAGCATTCCTCCCAAACCATAACACCTGTGTAAAAATTGGAGGTTTTTGTTCCTTGGCCTATGATGGACAAAAACCTCTTTCACTTTTGTAAAAATCAGCTTTGTTTGGTTGAAAACATACTTTGAAGAAAAATTGGCCCTCTGTGTGCCAAATGATATCTCCCTTGGAATGACTTCTTGAAAAATGATGGAGACATGATGTTTATGAGTTGGAATGGCCTCATATTTGCTGACATGACTTCCCTTATGCCTCCTTTGCTCAGATGTCTCTGATTCCATAGCAAACCCTAGCTCGATGGGAGAGGAAATTAGGGTTTAGTGCTTGTGTAAAATGATGATTTTGAGGGATAAGAGTGATGGAAAGTGTTTAGGAATACTGATGCCTTTTAGGAACCATGACTAATTTGGCTGATGGAACCTTGAGTATGCAGCTACCTTGGAACCATGAGAACTTATTACATTTTGAATGACATAAAATTACATAATGAAAATTAAAAATTACATCTTAAAACCAAAATTACGTGCTGAAACTAGAATTTCTCTTTACAAATCATCTTCACGTGATGAAGAGATGCTTATTGGATTACCCTTTACTTGCTGGTCTTTTATGCATGCAGATGGTAGTTTGATGGACCTTGAAAACCCTAATGACCTAGTGAAACCATGACTGACCTAATTTCATGATGACATGACTGATATGATGACATAATGACTTAGACCTCAGGATTGTTGTACATTCAGCAAGGTATGAAAGTATGCCAACAAGTAATCTAATAGTAAGGAAGAGTGATGTTTTTGGGCTAGGCTACCATCAGTGACTAAATTTTTTAATGCAAACCTAATGGAATGTTAAAAATTTCAAATGGAACCCTAATATGATGTGAAAAGAGATATTTTGACCACTGGTGGCAGGATGCAAAACTGACACTAACAGGCTCCTTCTTCAGAATGTATCAGTTCTTCTGACTCGAATCCTTTACTGATTTTCTTTTCTCCCTTAAGATAGACACAATCTACTGCAAAAATGCTGAGCTGGCTAAAACCTCCAGTCTACGCACAACTGAGGGAAACCAGCGCAAAGAAATAATGCTCCTAGCCTTGTTTACGGTTCGCTACACACCGCTCAGCAACAACACTCCGCTGACTTGGATGATCATGACCCAACTCGGTCTCAATGATGTCAACGACCCGATCTCTGTCCCAAAAAAACACTGAGCACCTCACAGCATCATAATTTCTCCCAACATGACCACGTGCAATGGAAAAATGGTCCTAGCTTTGGCAATTTTGACACATACATCACCCAACCACGAAGGAATAGACAGTGTTTACTTTGCCCACAACAACTTCTTTTGGGCCTTTCTATCACCATGGATTTTGATCGGTATGATATTGCGACTATGCTTCTTGGCCCAATCGATCAGGGCGACATTGACTAATAGCCTGTGAGTCAGCAGTGATGGATCATCCCACTTGCGTGCTCAGTGATCCACGCACAATTTCCTCTAATCTCACCCATGCTCTGCCAGCTACCTCCTCAATGGACTCATCCAATACGCACAACAATAGTATGGCTTGGTGTTGGCGCATTACAGTAATGGTGCAGGCCTTCATTCTGCACCTCGATTGGCGGCTCCGTTGTTAATGGTGCAGCCACCACAACAAATGCCACCTGATTATTTACCACCACGCACAGAAATGTGCCACAATTCCCGTCGATGATATTTTCTCCAAGGTGATGACTGCGCTCAAGGTGACAGCTATGCTCAGGAAGCGTAACTTCCTTATGAACTTACAAAATGTAAGCGTGGACCCCTTTTTTTTTAAACTCTATGGCTTTAAACTTTAATTCTCATCCCTAAAAATTCGACTCCCACTATAATCTGAATGGGCTCGGCTCCCACTATAATCTGAATCAGCTCCTTAATAAATTCTTATTCTAAAAAGGGTAGATTATCAGCCCAAGAAATGATTCAGTCGATTAATGTTCAATTCCTCTAAAACCCTAGCTCAGCTCCCTTATGATTCGACTTAGAGATTTGTCGAATGATTATTAAGCACTCAACAAAATCAAGGAAATTTGATTGGCACTTTGAAGCAAAATTTTTGTAGAATAATGCTTGGAATAAATTGTTCTGCAACAAAATGATGGTGTTGGCACCTTCCTTCGAAAATCTGCAATTTAAAACCTCAAGCTGGCAGGAACACCAACTCTGATACCACTGTAATATCCCGAATGGGATATTTCATCTATTTTGCAGAAATTTTACTAACCCAGCATTTTACCATAAAATTACTGAACTAATTAACAAAAAATTGCCATGTAAAATAAAATCAAATAGAGCATTGCAATCCATTACACATTGAACAAGAAGAATCTCAGCTTTTTATTATAAATGACAAACTGGCGTTACATGTATATCTGACCCAAAGAGCTGAGATGGAGAGTTGGCCTCCAATATAATCTGTTGTACTACCCCGGCCTCCAAAACTAAACAACTGCACTCTCCCTCCGACAGCAGCTGCCACTGAATCCACTGAAAGACAATGAAGCACCAATTGAGGACCCGAATGATCCTCACTCCAATATCCCTGAAGCTCTGTGAAACTCCTGAATGAAGTCTCCTCAAAGAGAGTTGGGTTTTCGTCCAACACTCGACAACACACCCGAGGGTTTCCGTCCTGGGGCTACTAATGGAGTAGAGAATCGGTTTCTCAACCTCACATAAAAGAAAAGATATCAAATCCAAGATATTTCTCAATGGCCTCCTCCTCTTCCTTTATAGATCTCATGGACCCCTCTAGAGCCTTCTATTTTATTATTATTTTAATCACGGAGCACTTCTCCCTCTTATTTTCCAATTAAAATATTCCTTTTTAATGCAGGAAAGAGTAAATCGGCTACCATATCTCCTCAGGTCACTGAAACCTGTGTCCAACCATCCCATCATGTAGGTATTCTCGTTCTGGTTCCAATGAGCTATTACACTAAGTTGTTCTATTACATATTCCTCCTGGAATGCCACCTTGAGTGTAATTATTTGAGTTAAGCCCAAAAATAACTCAATTTTCCGAAAGTTGTCAAAATGCATCGGTACAAAATACAAACTGTGCAGTTGATGGAATATATCAAACGAATATCGCCGGCCCTCATAAAAACGCATCAAAACTCCTCCAAAAAGCCCCTGGGCCTGCTGATGACCCCAACCTGTACCTGTGACCTGTCTGCTCCCAACTCGTGAAGTCCATCCTAACCCTGTCATAAGGAACACCAAAAAACGGAATATTACAGATCCGTTCTTCTTGTTTCACATCAATGCTCTAATACCATGTGAATTCCTAGATCCGACACAATCTAAGGAATCCTACTGTAACCAACCGGATTACTTCTCCTATTATGTAATTTACTTTACACAGTTATTTCTGAATAATACATAAAAAATTGAAGCAGCCTACACTATAATACTCATGATTCTGAAACAAGGAAACTGAACAAGGAAAATCATTCACACGTATGACACCTTTATCTTGGACTAAGTCCCCAGAAAAACCCAATGCAGGAATATCGGTGCAGCAGATCTGAGGGTTTTATTATTAAGCAGTAGCAATGTTTGAATACATCTCTAAATACCCCTAAGGTAATTCAGTTACAGAGAGAAATATTGGCAGAGGAATTTGTGAGGATTTACCTCACTCAATCACTGAGTTCTCAGCTGATCCGGATGAAGAAAACTCTGCCCTGGGGAGGCACTGCGCAACCTCTTCGCAGTTCCAAAGCTGGACCTTCCAGCCACTACATCACCCCATTCCAGGCTCAGTGTTCAGCCCCAACCAAGTTGTTTTGCCTCTGTGGACCCTGAGGAACAGCCTAGCAAAGAATAGATTTCCAATTCATGGGATCCTTCAGTTCCACTCATTGCTTGCTCGTGTTCCATTTATTTGATGATGATGATGCACCTGGACCACCTTGCCCAGCCGACTAAACTCTTGCACCACACACTTGGCAATTGATTCAGGGCCCAAATGAGGATGTGTCTTGCCATGGGAGACAATGGGAGGGCTTACATCATTCCTTCAGCTCATACAAATAGGATACAAACTTGTTCGATCCATTTGGAGACCCAAGAGGATGTTTTGTGCCCCCATAGCCACTTGGAGGCACCATAGGTCATTCTCTTGGATATCAAGGGGCTACCAACTTTATCACTATGTTTGGAGCCCATCCATTCATTTTGGCACACAATGGACTCCACTAGGCCTCTTCAATGGCCCTTCAACCTATTGTATCTATCATCTTTCCCTCTTGAGAGGCTTGTTTTTTTATTATGGAGCTATCTTGGTGGGCTTGTCACCAAGTAATATTATTTTTACACATAATTTTATTAGTTGGGGGATCATTAGGCCTAATTAGATAAATCAAACCACTTCAAGAAGATATATATTGATGTGATGATCACTTGAATTTGAATTAGTGTTTCTTCTGGGAATTTCGCTATAGCTATTGCAGGACGAATTGGATATCTTTGATGCATTTTGATGTTTGGAACTTCTTGTCTTGGTCTTGGAACTTCGATTTTTGTCTCTCTTGATGATTTGGATGATTTCACTATACTTGTAAGTGCCTTATTCAGGGTCTATTTCTTTATTTATGTCACCTCTATAATGTATGAAAATTTTCATTCATGAAGTTGGAGTTGTTGCCCTAATGGAAATGCAAATTTGTTGAATCTTGCTTTTGTAAGGGTTTTTCATATGTTTCATGTTTGGTATAGTGAATAAATGTCTTAGGGGTATATGATCTTCATAATTGCCTTAATAAGTCATCAATTGCAGCATCAAAGAAGTAAAAATTTCCTAGTAATCTAATTGTTTCTTTTAGGGCTATGCGAAGTTGCTGGGGAACTCCTTGATTGAGTAAAAGGAATTCTAAACATCAAAATCTCATTGACTCCATTCTCCCCAATAGGTTATGTTACCGCTCAAACTAGCAGTGGTCCTAAAAGGGGATCCTTTAAGGGCTTCTACTAGGTCAAGGGAAACAATGGAGAAATAGCCCAATGTCACCTCAACTAAGGCTCCCTACTCTTTACAGACTTTCACCGATGGGAGGAGACCCGTTATAATAAGGATCATGAAAATGAATGGATCAATGATAGAATGAGAGGTGATCCTAGAAGCCTATTCACAAGAGAGGCTCTGATATATGGCTTGCTTGCTTTGAAAGCAAGATGAAAGGCTCTCCAGGAAGGGATTAGGGGAATTCTAAGAGCTAGGGTTTGAGTATATGACTTGTCAAGAAGACTCTTAGCTCCTAAAATCCTTGTGGAAACTTAGATTCCAAGTGGTCTTTGTGAAATTGGCTTCAATAAGTTGTGGGACCACACGGGACCAAGTGGACCCAGAATTAGGTCAAGAGGATGGAATTTATCAAACAAGGGTGTGCTTAACCTAAGGAGAAATTTTCTTTGAATTTGATGCAATAATCCCAATGAAATCACTAGCCAAGGGGAACCAAGGGCAAGAAACGGTCCTCGAGCTAGGGCTTGCAATATCTCGAGATCCCATCATCGAATTTGCTTCAAATTGGGAGGGCCTCTAAAGCACACTCCAGTGGAGTTGTGGACGAAAAATCGAAGTAATTGGATGTTTAGATTGTGAAATAAGTGATTTCGTAGGTGACCTATGTAAACTAGACCTAGAAAGAAGAGGTGAAGGTGAAGAAAAATATTCCTTAAAGTGATCACCAATGGAAGACCAGTGCCTTTCTCTTTCGGAGAGACGGACTCATGGATAAATTAGGTTTTGGCTTGATTTAAACTTATCAAGGAGGCTTGGAAGACAACTTCGCTAGGCTTAGGGCTAGTTTGAAGTAGCTTCAAGGTCTTTATAATTCGTTTAGCATAATTCGATAACTTATCAGGAGGAATTTAAGAATAGTTATCCCTAGGAACATTCATTTATTCATTGCATGGCCCAATCATAATGCAACACCAAATTTTAGAAACTTTATTTCCACAACTTCACATAAATTGATGCAGTAAATAAGCCATAGAATAGTGTTGGGTGTGGAGCCTGATTATCTTGTTTACTTTGTATCACAACATTGGACCCCTGTACCTTAAAAGGGGTGGCAACGCCGCCCGTAATTAATCGCTGCCGTGGGGGGTCTCGGAGCCCCCCCCTGGCGGGGGTTCGGGGGCAGCGCCCCCGAAGCTAAAAACAGATGTAAAATTGCCTTGTAAAAGTATAGTAATTTCTAGTCAATCTGGGCCGTTCATTAGGCAAATGATCTGACGGTAGAAGTTATGTTTAGATTAGGGTTTTTCGCCCTAGAAGGCAACCCCTCGCTTTTATGAGGGTATTGTATTGCGGCTGTGTATTGTATGTGTATTCTCGAAGCGAGAAACAAAGAGGGAGACTGTGAGAGAGAACAGAGGATATTACAGCGGATCTGCTGTAGGTTTTGTCTCTTCATTTTTTGCTGGATAATAGAAAGGAAGGACTGGCTGTTCGGGGTGGACGTAGCCCAAACTGGGTGAACCACGTATATCTGTGTCTCTCTAGTTTTATGTGTTTTGTGTGCTTTTATTTTCCGCATATTTTATGTATTGCATTGCTCTGTAATATTTAATTTTCTAACAAATAGTGAAATTCCCAACATCATGATGCAACAAAATTACATAACAAAAATAGCATTTAAAGGTACTTACATGCAAGAAGAATATATCCAATCATCAAATTTGCCAACAAGAGAAGCTCGAAGACAAAGAAGATTTAACCAAACATCAAAATTCATCCATTCACCCAAAAATCTCCTCTTCCAAAGAATGTGAAATTCTCACAAGAGCTAATGATCAATCCAAGTGATGATGATGAATAAAATCACCTCACTTGTATTTATACATGTCCAAATGAATTCGATTTGCCTAATGAGGCCTGTTTGAACCCCTAAAATAAAATAATGCACAAAATAACAATCTTTTGGTGACAAGCCCGCCAAGCTAGCTCAAAATCTAAAGAGTAAGCCTCTCAAGAGGTCGAATGATCAATAATACATGTCGTTCGGGCTTAGAGGTGGCTTAATGAAGTCCATGAGTGCCATAATGTAAAATAGGGCTCCCAAAAGAAGCGAACAAGGGGTTGGCTCCAAAAGCAGTGGACAAAGGGTTGGCCCCTTGTTCTCTAAGTAATAAACATGTGGTGCTCCCAAATGGGTGTGGGGGCACACAACTGTCCTCATGGGTCTCCAAACAGATTGAAGATGCCTGTAGACCATCTTTATGGGCTCAGATGATGGTATAAGTGATGCCACACCATCATACAGGTCTTGGGTCATTTGCCAAGTGCATGATGTAACAGTGGGGCCAGTTGGGCATGGTGAACTAGGTGCATCTTCCTCATCCAATGAGAAATCTCTGAATGACTCTGGGATCCCTGGAATGTTTTATCTTGTTGTGGAGTCCCATGGCACTCTACACACACCCCACATGTGTCAGCCAATGTATCCCTCTGGAAGGTTAGGACCCCATATATGGAGACAAAACCCAAAATGGAGACCATCTGCAATCCTGCATAAAATCTAGTGTGTCCCCTTGCCTTCCAGTACAACAAGTCATTAAATAAATAGAGTAAAGAGTTTACAAATCATGGAAAACAAGTGGGCACTTCATAATGTCATGCCCTTCCATAGTGGGCTTGGGCATGTGCAAGTGTCTCCAATGCTCAAAAGGGGGTTAACCATAGGTGGTTTCAACTTCTAAAGGGGGTGATAGGTCCATGCTACATCCTTCAAGAGCTAGTGGCATGTGATAAAGTGATGGAGCAGAGTCAAGTATGAAGGGGTAATCCCGAGTCACATGCCAAGGTACAAGGGCAGCTAAATAAAGGGAAGCCCACACTTGGGTATATGATGTGTAGGAGGGAGCAATCGTGGTACATTGTAATATTCCAAATTAGCAGTCAGTTAATTGAAATATTAATTTTGATTTATTTTGGCATTTCCTAATGTCGAACGAAAATAAAGTGGGTAGGGGACCCACAACTAATAATTAAGCCAAATAAAGTATTTTCCTAAATTCCTTAAGGGAAAATTGCGGCTCTAGTGGAGGGGTCGAATTAGCCTTAGGTGACCGCGTAGAAGAGGCACGAAAAGGACAACATGGGATTGGCTAGAGGAAGGTAGCACATGATTGGCCAAAGAGAGGCAGCGCAAGCCAAGGTGGGACCCAAGGCATACATTAGGCCTCAAAGGATAAAACGAAGAAGGGAAGGCTCATTTTGGATTCATTCATTCATCTTATTTCTCTTTGTTCATTTTGACTGAAGCACACTTGAGCCGGAGAGCCAAGTCTGCAGTGATGTTTAGCACACGAGATCTTCAAGAGGAGATCTCAACCTCTACCTCGGGGGACTTCGAGTGCCCGCTCAGGAGAGGAGTTCAGCATTTTGGTGAGGGAATTACATAGCAGTAGCAACAGGAAGAGCGTAGCCCCTTCAGGACTGCGCAAAGGTAGAGTAGACTGCACAGTCTTAGGCAGTTCAGTTTGGTGTGGGTGTCGGGAGTGTGGAGAACAACAAGTTTCAGCAGGAGATTTGGAGGGGAGGATAGCCACCTCCTACCAGGGATTTTGGGTAGCTCTCCAGAGGCATTTTCCAGTAGATTCATCCAGAGGTTCGATTTACCCAGCAACGCAGTGAGCCAAGCCCAAGAGGGCCAAATTCTGAAGTCAAGCTTTGGGTGAACCCTTTCTAGGTTTTTTGGGTTTATTGATGAGAAGCCAAGAATAATTTGGCAGAATTTTTTGGGCAGGTTTGAGGCTTCAAACAGAGATCCTAACACAGCCAGCAGCTAGAGGAGCTAGAGGAAATTGGGTCAAAATTTTGGGGTCAACATATGGCCAATTCCTTCGCGGGTTTTTGTGGGTTTGGTGACTAGCGTCCGAGGTTAAAAGCCCGAAATTTTCCGAGCAAAGGAAGCAACCCAACCAGCAGTCGTAGTCAGCCAGCAGCGACATCTATGGGCTAGGCAACACAGAGACTGAGCCACGCAGAGGAACTTTCAGCCAGCGTTTTTGCTTGGGTTTGAATTGTTCTTCAGCCTGCCTTGAGCAGGCCAAGTGCGATCTTTTCAGCACCTCATTTGTACTCTTTCCCAGCATATTAATAAAATGGCTCAGCAATGATTTTGGCTCCAAATTCTATGTTTTAATGGTGTTTTCCTTATTGCTGTATTTTTAGTCTATTATTGCTTGTATTACTGTCATTTTCTCATTTGGGGATATTACAGTGGTATCAGAGCTTCGTTTTTGACTGAGCCGTGGGAATCTTTTCCTATGAACAAGGAGAGTAGGTAGTACAGGTGGAAAATATGGGGGAGTCAAGGAGCAAAGGGGAATCAACATTCGGTAGCATCTTAAAGCCCCTAAATGATTTAGCCAAAGAACAGAAGGGAATGTTGGAAGGACTCAAGCAATAGAATAGGGATAAGAGAATCCATCATGAGTTCCTAATTGGGGAGACTTCAGGGGTCTCACGACAGTGTGACCACCCTTTACCAGCCACTCACCTGCCAGCCTTCAGTTTGCCAACCAGGATCACGATGCCTACATTCTTACCTCCGGTACCGAGTGAGAAAGGTAGGCGGCATGATCATATACCCATGGGAGATTATTTCCGAGAATGGCAGTCCATTGGGGAAAACTTCAGAGCGGCTTTGTCCTTCAGAGATTACTGCCAACTCAGGCAGGATGAAGAAGGAAGGAACAGTGGGGGGTCTAGCACGCAGAGTTTAGAGTTGCAACGTACCATTGGGAGGACACATTTTCCCACGTATGATGGATCCACTGATTGCACGGCTCATGATTGGGTGGAAAATTTGGATACCTCTTTCCCGCCTGACCAAATAACAAAGGGGGAAGCCATCAAAATGGCTAACTCGCACTTGGAGGATGAGGGCACACACGATTGTGGGGAGCTCGTAGATACACCTAGTGTGACGCAAGACTCACCCTTGTTGGAGACTTCCTTGACCGCGTCGGTTGACATCTTAGTGGAGAGATTAGGGCCTACCCCAGTAGAGCCATCCATTAAGGTGATGACCAGAGTTGTGTCCAAGTTTTTGGGTGACTACCGCACGCAACAGATGGGTGAGGTGCCAGGAGATGTATCCACCTTTGATGAGGCACTAAGAGATACAAAGGTAGAGCAGGAGGACATTCCTTCTGTATGTCAGGATGAGGACTCTTCTTTGGATGAGTCCATGGGGTCATATGAAAATGCTTCTGGGGAGCATGAGCAGTCATGAAGAGTTGATGCCAATAAGTCTGTTTCATATTCCAGTGTGCATGTGGTATCAGGGGACTCTATGGGAGATATTCAGGATGATGAGTCACTTGTGATGATTTAGCCGAAGCAACTTATGGTACAACTAGAGGGTACAATGGAGTGTCGGAGCAGCCCCCTTCAAGCATACATAGATGGGTCTAGCAGCACGATTGGGTCATCTTTGGCCATTGGAGAGAGAGAGACGGAGCTACCTAGTCAGATATCATGTGTTGACTTGGATAGCGGGATGAGATGACCTGAGTTGCACAGGGTGCAACATCTGCATGTCAAGGTTGCTCTAGGTGCAGTAGTTCACGGATTTGATCTCTCCCTTGGGGTTGGATGGCAAGAGATTCTGAGTTGGTACCTGGTGGAGTGAGTTATGGAGATGGTGATGCACCGAGGTGTAGCTCAGCAGGAGCTTCCAGGCACTGGGGTTACCGGAAGACTGGACTGGCATTGGGATCCGGGTGGGACTACCTATCACTTCCCAGGTATGCCGGTTGACTATGACCTGGAGGGCATAGTTGACCTTGCAGTTGAGCGTGCACATTCACTAGGGGAGTTTCAGCTAGCACTAGTGTCCAACCAGTTTAGGTATAGACTTCTTGAGTTGTCTTGGTACGAGGAATGTACATAGGATCACGAGATGATCAACATACTCTGGCAGGAGTTTGACATAGGAGGGGGCAATGGTAGGCCACCAGACAGTGCCTTGTATGAAGCTAGGGATTCTTCGCA
The DNA here is from genome assembly GCA_034641835.2 of Pinus albicaulis. NCBI lineage: Eukaryota > Viridiplantae > Streptophyta > Pinopsida > Pinales > Pinaceae > Pinus > Pinus albicaulis. The sequence continues at coordinate 709,430,352 of CM076572.1, read as the reverse complement.
TTTGTGTGGGTCACGGAGGACATAGAGGAGCAGAGCAAGATTGGCATCACTACTGGTACCTAGGGAGATTCACTTCTTGGGTTCCTCGGGGAGGATTTGGAAGGGAGATCCATTCATTAGAGAGTACGGTGATGCGACAGCAGAGGTGATGGTATCAATCGAGTATGGGTGGACGCATATGGATACAACCTTAGGCCATCACACCCTGGGATGTGTGGGAGCATCCATCATTGGGCAGTGGTCTGTAGACGGGCATGGAGATGCATGGGGGTGTGTGGTAGTATATCGGACTGCGTTGTGGAGTAGGAGTGCTTCCCATCACATTGAGTACATGCAGGTAGTGACACGTGCGTCGACGCAGGATGGACACATGACGGTACAGGACGGTATAGTTTTTGCCGGGGGTATACATTAGTGTATAGGGGCAGGTTGCGACATATAGTGGCAAGTCGAGGAGTGCGATGATACTTGGTGGTATGCAGTGACACATGATGCAGAGCAGTGGGCTCTTGGAGCGATGCCTCCAAAGAGACATATGGACAAGGGAAGTAGGTGTACCATGGGATGCAGCTCACCTAGGATCGATGAGGATCTTGTTGAGCATCTAGAGACGCCACGTTTAGCGAAGACAGGGCTACAAGGGTGTTATCAGTAGATCCGAGGCAGAGAGAGTGTCAACTGGAGGATTACTCTTGAGCATTCAGGTAGACTCTTGGTCACACCCTTTGGGACATACCTACCCATCATCCTCCAGTGTTTCTTATGGTCGCAGAGTGTTTGGTTGGTGCCCCTTGACACTCTCCATTCAGGCAACAGGGCATGGGAGGCTCACCCTAGACAGTTGGATGAGATACTGCGTGTCATGTGTCGGGAGGAGACTCTCCAGTTGAGACACTTGGTAGGTGCACGAGTTGACGAGTCCAAGCTTAGGGATGGCATGTTTGATTGCCAAGGTAGCATATGTTCCACCCCTAGGCTCACATTTGAGGGACAGTGGATAGTAGACTTCGTCTACAGGAGGGTACCCAGACTCCGAGCAGTATCCAGGTGTATCAGTAGGAGTTGGGATAGCGGATATCACGACGTGGTCTGGTAGGAGTAGGGAAGGTACGCATGCATGGGACAGACTCTGACTCCTAATACTTGGGGTCCACCCAGGGGATACATACAGGGGTCAGAGATGAGGGCTAGATGGGTTCTACATACAGGGGTCAGAGATGAGCGCTAGATGGGTTCTAGCAGGTAGCAGCGCTACGCAACGACATTCTGCGAGGAGTAGGAGTTGTGAGCTCCCAGTATGGTTGGCAGATCTAGGGGTCTATTGGGCAGGTGGATCACTCCACTTTGTGATGAGCACGGGCCGAGCAAACGGTGATCCAGTCTACCTTGGGTTTGACACGTGGGGGAGCACTGAGACCTCCATTGCATGGCGAGGCAGACTTATCATGTTGTTGCTTAGGGTCATGATCGACAGTGGAGGGGTAGATATCAACGTCATGGAGATGCTCGGGCAGGATGAGCTTTGCCTTCACATATTTTTCGCCACAAGGCCCCAGGAGAGAGGGATACAGTCTGCGCATAATGGGGAGTATCTCATAGTCAGAGTGGCGCAGTGACAACATGGTGGCACCTCTACGAGATTAGCAGGGGACCCGAGCATTACAGCTCTACACAGCTCGATAACCTTTAGGGGTGAGCTGTATACTACATGGGGAGATCATTTAGATCTTCCATTGGGCTTTAGCGAGTCACTGATGGAGTGGGGGACTTCATTAGTATGACAGGTTGGTCAGCGAGATGATAGCAAGAGGGGATCATGTGAGCGAGACGCTATCTCTGTCGGGATTAGATGGCATCATGGGATGGACTACTTGGTAGGGAAACTTCATGAGGAGTTGGGCATAGTGCCACATTATCATGATTCCCTACTCACTGATGATGTTCAAAGGGCTTCTGTTACTTATGCCTAGAAGGATGGTGAGTGAAGCAAGGGGATCTTCATGTTGGATAGGATGGCTTGGGACCCTAGTATTGAGGGATCCCTTCATATCAGGGCGATGCAGAGATCAGGGATGACTCAGTGGCACATTTGGGACCCTGGCACATTTTGTAGTGACCGTGGGGGAGCGTCAACTAGAGAGAATGCTTGTTCAGGCATTGCTTGAGGACAAGCAATTTTTGGCGAGGAGGACTATAATATTCCAAATTAGCAGTCAGCTAATTGGAATATTAATTTTGATTTATTTTGGCATTTCCTATGTTGAGCGGAAATAAAGTGGGTAGGGGACCCACAACTAATAATTAAGCCAAATAAAGTCTTTTCCTAAAGTACTTGAGGGAAAATTGTGACTCTAGTGGTGGGTTCGAATTGGCCTTAGGTGGCAGCATAGAAGAGGCACGAAAAGGACAACGTGGGATTGGCTAGAGGAAGGAAGCACGTTACTGAACAAGGAGAGGCAGCGCAGGCCAAGGTGGGACCCAAGGCATACACTGGGCCTCAATGGATAAAAGGAAGAAGGGAAGGCTCATTTTGGATTCATTCATTCATCTTATTTCTCTTGGTCATTTTGACTGAAGCACACTTGAGCTTAAGAGCCAAGTCTGCGGTGTTGTTTAGCACACGAGATCTTCAAGCGGAGATCTCAACCTCTACCTCGAGGGACTTTGAGTGCCTACTCAGGAGAGGAGTTATGCATTTTGGTGAGGGAATTGCACAGCAGCAGCAACAAGAAGAGTTTATCCCCTTCAGGACTGCGCAAAGGTAGAGTAGACTACGCAATGATTGCACAGTTTAGTTCAATGTGGGTGTTGGGAGTGTAGAGAGCAGCAGAGTTTTAGCAAGAGATTTTGAGGGGAGGGGAGCATAGCCACCTGCTACCAAGGATTTTGGGTAGCTCTCCAGAGGCATTTTCCAGCAGATTCATCCAGAGGTTTGATTTACCTAGTAGCGCAATGAGCCAAGCACAAGAGGGCCAAATTCCGAAGTCAAGCTTTGGGCGAACCCTTTCCGGGTTTTTCTGGGTTTATTGAGGAGAAGCCAAGATTCATTCGGCAGAATTTTCTAGGCAGGTTTGAGGCTTCAAATAGAGATCCTAACGCAGCTAGCAGCTAGAGGAGCTAGAGGAAATTGGGCCAAAATTCTGGGGTCAACATCTGGCCAATTCCTTTGCAGGTTTTTGTGGGTTTGGTGAGTAGAGTTTGAGGTTAAAAGCCCAAAATTTTCCGAGCAGAGGAATTAACCCAACCAGCAGTCTGAAGTCAACCAGCGACAACATTTATGGGCTAGGCAGCGCAGAGACTGAGCCACGTAGAGGCACTTGTGAAAATTTCTGAATTTACTAAAAAGAAACCCTACTATTAAATTTTGATTTACTTCTCCTACTTACATAAGTTATTAATCTGAAAAATTCAGCATTAACATTGAAATAAATACAGTTAACAGCCTACAGATAGAGATCAAGTACTGAATAACATGCTCATAGACAAAGTGACACACAAGAATTTTCTGGACAAATGTCCCCGGAAAAACCCAATGCGGGAAAACCGGTACTGCTAGCTTCTGGAGGGTTTTTATTATTATGCAGATTCTAAGTACAACAAATCTAGGCACCAAACTGGTTAACATTACAGAGATATAAACGACAGCAATACCTCTATCCGGAGACAGAAAATCTGACTGATTCACACTCTCAAATGGTATTTACAAAACTCAACACCTTTCTAACCTCTCGAAACCCCAGCACTGCTTTGAAGCCCTCTGCATCAACCTTCCTGGCCTGTGTCAGCGTCTGCGCTGCTCAGGAAGGGCCAACATCACCCTAGCTGGGGTTACGCTACCCCTGCGCTGCCCTAACTGGGCCTGCGTCAGCCCTGCGTGGCTCCTGCTACCCCCGCTAGGCTCTTGGTTGGATTGCGTAGCTGCTGCCTCTGCGCTACTCTAGATTGCTCCTTCTTTGCCCTCATTGTACTCTTGGCCTGGGACTAGACCATCCCCCTCGCCAATACTGCCCCTCACTGCAACTGAAACACTTCTGAAATTCTTAGCAAACCATGCCCTAGAATCTCAGCTTAGCTTCAGTGCTCTACTAGTGTGTGTATTCTCCTACTGACCCCAAGCCCTTCTCTTATATCTTTCTCGTTGGAAAAACAACACCCGTGATTTACTCTCTAATCAATGACTAAGATTAGAACTTGCTTGATCCGCGTCACTTAATTCCTTCTAATCACATGTTTAATTTAATTGACTTTAATCTTTTAATTTTCCTAAGTTAGACACTTAGGGTCCTTAATTAAAAATATTAATTAATTAAATATCCCTTAAACCTGATGGAATTTCTTCAAACGCTTTCTAGGTCTTGGAGATCTTATGTACTCTATTCCCTCCACAAAGTTTGGGAGCTAGAGCACATCCGATGCTACCCCAACACCTCAAAATATCAACACTCCCTCTTAGCGAGGAATGTGCTCTAGCAAAACACTTCACCCCGAAGTTCTGCTCTGATCTTTGGTGTCGATCTCTGCGCTGATGTTTGGCCTGCTACCCTGCATCACTACGCTGTTGCTGCTCTCTATATTGTTGCCCATGACTCTGCCACCGTCACTGCTACATCCGTACTGCAGCTCCCTCTCAAATTGTTGCATCGTGCTGCCAACTGTTGCACTGCAACTCAGTGGTTGAGAGTAAGCAATTGAAGGACCATCACCCAACCTTTGACAGACAAGTCAGTTGGGTTGCATCTCATCACTGAAGCTCCATAGGCTGCTGCTCTGCACTATCTTTCGGAAGCTACTACGATGCTATAGCTCTGTACTGCATAAGCAAATCTCCTCTGCACTGCCTCTGCGCTGCTACCCTCTACGTTGATGCTTCTCTGCACTGCGTTGTCCTCCTTCATCAACGTGTCAGCCTCTGCCTCTGCTTCATCCATGATTTTATGCACCCACTACTCCGCTTGTCCCGCTACAGTCTTAAGGCTCCCGTAGCTCGTATGTGATCCAAGAGTTGGGCTACTCAAGGATCCCGCCACCACTCTATAGCTCCTCTACAGATCAATATCGCCCCACTTTCGTGGTTCATGAGCGCTCATGGCTACGTCATCATCGGAGCCATCATCTACTACAACAGCCTTGGAACTAGAAGCTTCCTTGTCCTTCTTCCTTTGAGGACAATTGCTCGCGAAGTGTCCAAGTTCGCCACATTGGAAACATTTGATCTTTGACAGATCACGCTTCTTTTTCCCTTGCTGCTTCTTTGATGTCAGGGCTGCATCTTCCTCTTCCTCCTTCCTCATCTTGCTCGAACTGATGTTGTACTACCTCTTGGTCATCCAAAGGATCTCCTCTTGTCGGAGGATAGCCCACATATTGTCCCAATAAGGAAGATCCACTCTGCCCAAAAGACTTTGGACAAACATTTCTCAGTCCTCTGTGACAGCATTTAGAGCAATCCTCACCATGACATCATCTTCTACCTTGACCCCCATGCCAGTTAGCTGATCCCAGATTGACTGCAGTCTGAATAGGAAAGGATCGATTTCCTTTCCCTTGGACATCATAAATAACCTCAGTTGGTTCTCCAAAAGCATCTTCCTCTGGAAGGACTTCCCTTGATACAATGTGGTTAAAGCTTCCCACATCTCATGAGTCGTCGTCTTCTCAGCTATGTGTGGTACCACATGATCTTTAACCCCATCCATGATGAAGCGCTTGGCATGTGCTGCTGCTTCATTATGCTCTGCTAGGAGTTTCGCATCGGTCGGTGTAGCCAAGACTTTCTTTGCATGCCCCCTCAAGCCGTATGCCTTCAGGACTACCAGGATTCTAGCCTTCCAAATAGAAAAGTTGGACAGGTCATCCAACCTCCCCTGATCACGTAGTCCATGTGGTGCCATCTGCTCAGAAATTTGTCAGAACAAATCCTCCTCTCTCTGCTAGAGACTCGGATCTAGGGTCCTTGGCGAGAAAGGCCCCCTCTGCTCCCTCTGACAATTGATTTCCTCCTTGGAAATCTGCCAAAAACAATGAATCAGCTCTCTTCGATCACCCTACGATCAATCTTCAGATTTCTTTGGCAATGAAATCTACAGAGAAGTTGTTCTCCTCCCGCTCTTTGTCTACTTAGCTTAGGCATAATTCTGCACCAGCATAATCTTTACCCCACCAGCAACTGCTGAAGATCTACAGCTTAGCTTCCGGTTCACGGCACTCTACCCAGCAATCAATTTTTGGACTACGTCACCCTCGCTGGCCTCTGCGTGAGCAGACTAGCTTAGTGCAGCGACTCCCGGCACAGGCTGCTCCTGCGTCCCTCTGGAAGACTCGCGTTGTCTCTGCGTCAGCCCCTGCACGGCTCTTGCTGCCTCTGTGTCCTCCTGCTACTGCACTGCCCTCTCTGGTTTATCTGTTGCTGCTGCTACTTTCTGCTACACAAATTTCTTCAACCATCTTGCTGGAGATCCAGCTTGATCTGCAATCGCTCCGATACCATGTGAAAATTTATGAATTTACTAAATAGAAACCCTACTGTTAAATCTTGATTTACTTCTCCTACTTACATAAGTTATTAATCTGAAAAATTCATCATTAACATCGAAGTAAATACAGTTAATAGCCTACACATACAGATCAAGTACTGAATAACACGCTCATAGACAAAGTGACACACAAGGATTTTCTGGACAAATGTCCCCGAAAAAACCCAATGTGGGAAAACCGGAGTTGCTAGCTTCTAGAGGGGTTTTATTATTATGCAGATTCTAAATACAAAAAATCTGAGCACCAAACTGGTTAACCCGACAGAGAAATATAAATGGCCGCAATACCTCTATCTGGAGACAGAAAATCTGACTGATTCACACCTTCAAACGGGATTTACAGAACTCGGCCCTTTCCGACCTCTGGAAACCCTAGTGCTACTCTGAAACCCTCTGCGTCAGCCTCTGCGCTGCTTAGGAAGGGCCTACGTCACTCTAGCTGGGGTTACGCTGACCTAACTAGACCTGCGTCAGCCCTGCGTGGCTCCTACTGCCCCTGCTGGGCTCTTGGTTGGACTGCGTAGTTGTTGCCTTTGCGTTGCTCTGGATTGCTCCTTCTCTGCCCTTGTTGTACTCTTGGCCTGGGACTAGACCATTACCCTCGCCAATACTGCCCCTCACTACAGCTGAAACACTTCTGAAATTCTTAGCAAACCATGCCCTAGAATCTCAGTTTAGCTTCAGTGCTTTGTCAGTGTGTGTATTCTCCAACTGACCCCAAGCCCTTCTCTTATACCTTTCTCGTTGGAAAACCAACGGCCATGAGCTAATCTCTAATCAACGACTAAGATTAGAAGTTGCTTGATCCGCGTCACTTAAGCCATTCTCATCACATTTTAATTTAATAAACATCTTTTAATTTTCCTCGTTAGATTTAGGCTCCTTAATTAAAAATATTAATTAATTAAATATCTCTTAAACCTAATGGAATTTCTTCAAATGCTTTTTGGGTCTTGGAGATCTTATGTACTCTAGTCCCTCCACAAAGTTTGGGAGCTAGAGCACATCTGAGGCTACCCCAACACCCCAAAATCTCAACAACACTTTCAGCCAGAGTTTTTGCTTGGGTTTGAGTTGTCCTTCAACCTGCCTTGAGCAGACCCAGGTGCAATCTTTTCAACACCTCATTTGTACTCTTTCCTAGCATATTAATAAAATGGCTCAACAATTATTTTGGCTTCAAATAATGTGTTTTAATGGTGTTTTCGTTATTGTTGTAATTTTAGTCCATTATTGCTTGTATAACTGTTATTTTCCCATTTGGGGATATTACATACATGAGTTGCCCGATCTTGATTTTTCCACCCTTATTCATATGCCTTTTGCCTTTTATAATTTTTCTTAGTTTAGCTGCTCGGGGCTCAAGGGAATGACAGCATGATGTGTGATATATAGCAGCAGATATCGCCCTTTGGGGTGGAGCAGTTCATTTCCCACTAGGGGTTGGGACAATCAAGGGTTCCTGAATGATAGAGGAGGCTCATCTAGGGCCTATAGGAACCAGGGTGATGGCCATAGGAGGGGGTAGAGCTCATGTATGGCTTTTGCCCACGTGCTAAATTTGTTTGTCCCGACCATCTTTTGCATTTTGTGGTACAATTTCCTGTTGTAAGTGGCCAATTTTGCTTTTTCCTTTATTTTTAGTTGCATCAACCTCTGGGGCATCGTTCCAGCCCTGACACAAGATGTGGGAAAGGGGGAGGGGGTGGTTGACCGTATGTGGACCCAGTGGAGGAATGTGGACCCAGGTGCGAGAAGTGATGAGAGGTGTTATAATGAGCGGAAGGGGAGTGTTATATGTGAGTCGGGGAGTGGGACCACACATCCAAAATCGGGATTTCCCATGTAAAACCATCCTAGAAGCCCAAAGGCCAATAAAATAGATCCCATAGGGGTAGGGTCCAAGGTTAACAACCAAAAGAGACCTAGGGGACAAGAGCACATACTTAGACCACTCTTTCCGACGAATCCCCCCATTAATCCATGCTCAAAAGTTTCAACGATAAGTAAACTAAAATACTCAATTACCAAATGACAAGATATACCTTTGGGCTTGGGAGGCCCACCTTCAAACATATGATCATGACAGATGGGCGAGGGACCACATGGTTGGCTCAGGTGGTGGATAGATGGCATAACGAGCTTGTTAGTGGCTACAAGGGGCTGCTAGCTATCCGCTGAGCACCATGATGGAGAAAATTTTTCTCCTGGCAATATCACCCACAAAATGGTGGGTAACAGGTTAGGCAGTGGTCTAGTCCTTGGTGATCACCAAAATGAAAATATTTTTCTCCTCCCCTTCCCTTTTCTAATCCCTAACCCTAGTGTCTCCTAGGGCGTCACACAAAATCAATTGTATCCATCCAAAATTGATGAAACTTCATCTAGAATTGCATTGGTGTGTCCTTGAGAGGCCCTCTGAATTTGAAGCCATTTTGGCAATTGAATATCAAGTTTTGCCTAGCCCTAGCTCGAAGACCATTTCTCCCTACGCTTCCTTTGGTTAGTGGCTTCATCGAGAATCATTGCATTGAAAATTCAAGTCAAATCTTATCCCTATGATCCTTTTCTTCTCCCTTACTTGGTCAAGACCTCTTGTTTGAAGTTTCACCCCAAACCTTTGACCTCGTTTGTGTCCACTAGGGTTTCTCGGCAGTCCCACAACGTTAACACTCCAATTTCAGAAGGATTGCTTAGGAAACCCTATCCTTCTAGGATTCTTAGGTCTAGGGCGCTTTATATCAAGAAATACTCCTCATCCCTAGGTCTAGGTCTCCCTCTAGCCCTTCCTGGAGAGCTATTCATATTGCTTCATGAGCAAGTAAAACCCATCAATAGAGTCTCTCATTTGAATAGGCTATTGAAATCACTACATTCACACCATTGATACATTATTCTTAGTGATTTCCCTAATATCGTGACTCATCCCATCGGTGAAAATCCTTAAAGAGCAGGGAGCTTTCGCTGAGGCGACAGTGGGATATTGTTCCACTGTTTCCACTTGGTTTAGTAGTTTCCCCTTTGGAACCCCTCCTAGGACCCCTGCTATATTGAGCGGTAACAGTCACTTTCATTAATGATTCCTCGCACAATATCAAGATTTAATTTTTGAAGTACTAATTTCAAGTTTGACTCACTAATTAATCAACAAGTCGAAACCATTTGTTATTGTCATTTGTTCTCCAGTCACTTTCATTGATGATTCCTCCCACACTACCAAGATTTAATTTTTGAAGTACTAATTTCAAGTTTGACTCACTAATTAATCAACAAGTCGAAACCATTTGTTATTGTCATTTGTTCTCCAGTCACTTTAATTGATAATTCCTCCCACATTACCAAGATTTAATTTTTGAAGTACTAATTTCAAGTTTGACTCACTAATTAATCAACAAGTCGAAACCATTTGTTATTGTCATTTGTTCTCTATATGTCTCAAGAAATCCCTAATTCAATTCAATGAAAATCAACTAAGACCTAACTCAAAACCACAACAATGTAAACCTTAACTCTAATACGTTATCAATTAGCTTCATCAAAAATTAACCATCAATTTTTATAGTGTTCCAAATCAAGTGTGGCTAAAAATACATAGAGTCATCCTTTTCATCTACAACATATTAACTACATTATAGAAGGATAAATTATCCTATTAACATCCACATAGAACAATTTGGCATTTCAAACATGAGATAAACCCTTTTAATGACAGTGAAAAACCAACTTCAAGAGGTCAAACACAAAGGCTCTACATTGTCAAGGTTTGAACTTGGCTTGTTTGATTGGCGAGCCCTACGACATTGATTATAATACTCAACAATCCAAAGCTCTATCATCATAATGTTTTCCAATGTCTAGATGATATAGCCATTTTTGCTAATGTAAGGAATTGAAATTTAACTCTAGCATGAATCTAAAAGCTTGACATTGTTCAGGTTCAGCCAACTTTAGTTGATGTATGGCCGTAAAAATACAATTGACTCAATATTGAGCATATTAATTCTCATTTGTTCTTCATATCTCTCTAAAATACACTAATTCTCTTAATTCGAACTAAACTAGGACCTCACTCCAATCAAGACAACCACAACATTGTACACATTATGCCTAATTCACTATCAATTAGCTTAATCCAAAATTAACTACTATTTTTTGGAGTTATATACCAAATATACATAATCACCCTATCAACATGTACCATAGTTGAGCATATAAGAAGCATACTTGATTTCTTTGATAAAAGAATGGTTTGTTGCAAACCTCATCCACAAAATATGCTTTGTCCTACAAATATTAGGTACTTTGTTGAAGTATTTGTCTTACATTTAAATCGTCATTCCATGATCCACCAATCCTAGTAATCCTAGTATTCAAATGAGGTAATAAAGATGACCATTGTTTGTGAATGATATGCATTGCAAGGAAAACAAGGAATAAGAAAACATCACAAAAAAACAATACAAGTCAATCAACAAGACATTTTGGCACTACAGCAAATCAACTCAAAAATAGATAGAACAAGCAATCATTGCAATGACATAAAATACTACCCTGTTCCCTTATATGTGTAGAATGATTCACTATCTCCAATAAACTGAAACCTAGTCAAATCAACATTCTTAATGGTGGACACAAACCTCTAGAAGTAAGAGACCTATAACACCAAGCAGAAGTCCGGCTGCACCAATTGTACCAATGGACTCTCCATAAAATATTGCAGCAAGCACTGCAACTGTCAAAGGTTGAGAATCAATAATAACCTACACAAAAGAATTAAGGAAAATTAGTTATAGCATAACAAAGATATTTCCAATTTAGAGTGCCTAATAACACTGATCAGCCAAAAGTCCTATTACGCCATTCATTTCTTGAAAAAGCATTCTTGCAAATTCACCATAAGTAGTCAAACTTCATAAATGCAAAGGAAACTTTGTAATGAAAATTAAAGGAATCTATTTGTTGTTCAAAGTTGACCCAAGAAAAAACAACACAAAGATTTTAGAAAAAATGAAGAATGTGGATTTACAATACGAAATTAATAGAATTACTACTGTCTAGAAGTCATATCGTCATATTAATTAGGTGTTAGTATTAAATAATAAAGTATCATAGAACATAATAATAAAGTAACATGTCACACTAATAAAGGATGTTAAGGCAACTAGTCTGTTAATTAGGATCTAATTACATCTTAACCCCATGCTAGTTGGTTGTGTAGTTGATATGACTCCCTTGGTGAGACTATATGCAATGCACCTCTGTTAAAATTGGACAACTAGGTCCAAAATCCATGTTGTGATGCTCAGATGAAGACACCAATATTTTTATTGGGTTCCTCTTTCAAAGGTGCAAGATCGATCTAAAGATCATCTTGATCCGATGAGCAGAACATTTATTTTGAATTTATTTTTAATACTTTCAAAATATGTGCAGGTCGGCCTTAAGGTTTTACACCCCTAGCAAATGTGTCACACACCTCAGTGATTGATATAAATAGAGTCAACGTTGGAGGACATTTCACTCATCTCATCCTCACACATCATCTCTCCTCTTCTGGTTGGTTCGAGCTCCTTGGAGGCAATTTCAGTTCAGACGTGGGAAAGAAGGACGAAGAGGAAGCTGCTGCAGCTAGGGTTTCCATGCAAGTTTGACCAGCATTGACTTTGGTCAACGCATGGTCCAAAGGAGCTAATTTTTGGAGACTTCGATTTTGGAAGGCCATACATTTTGGCACAAGAACCGAGGTCAAAGGTTGACTGTAGACCGTGCTGCATTGACTTTTACTTGTTGTTGCTGTCGTTGCTGCTGGTGCTGTTGTTGTCGCTGCCGTTGGGGCAGTGTTGACTTTGAGTTGACCGTGTGGCTGTTTTGAGAGTTGTTGTGACACATGCTAGGTTGGCTGACCAAGGAGACTTTGCTGGTTGAAGCATCTTGTTGACTGCCGTAACGCACCACCACATTTTCCGTTTTTGGTTTGTCTTCTGTAGATCCACTGGTATGTTCTATTAGCATTTTACTTGATTGTTTATGTGATTGTTGTAGTGATAAGTAAAGTTGCATCAAGCATAGAACATCTACATAAATTTACATGGTATCAGAGCTGAGGTGAAGACAAGCCCTATTTGTAGCAATCACCAAAGAAGAAAATGGGTTCCACAAACTATGGCTTCAAGGAGGATGACAAATTGACCGGGAAGGATGACTTCCATGCTTGGAAGATGATATTGGATCTCAAATTGGAAGACCAAGATGTCATGGACTATGTGCAGGGTAAAATCCAAGAACCTCCATCCACTGCTACTGCTGCTGCCAAAACAAAGTACACAAAGGGGGAGATCAAAGCAAAATTGATGATCAGGGAATCCATTCATAAGAGTCTGGTGGCCTACATCTCTGAGCTAGGCACATCCAAAGAGATGTATGATAAGTTGGTCCTCATGTTCAAGGCCAACAATGCAAATCAAGTGTTATTCTTCAAGAATCAATTGGAGAATCTGAAGAAAGGCAGGGTGAGTATGTCCAATCATACTTTCTGAAGCTGACCGAGATCAGGATCAATTTGCTGGCTATTGGGGAGACAATAGTTGATCGAGAGATGGTACTCACCCCACTTGGAGGGCTCCCATCCGAATGGCATGTGTTCAACACTACCATTCTCAATAATCATGTGATACATGACTTTGACGAGGTACCATCAAGATGTGTTCAAGAAGAGACAAGAATGAAGGAGTATGAAAATGAAGGGAATGTTGCCTATGTTGCTCATTCTAGAAAGAAGAACTTTGGTGGTCCAAAGAACAAAGGAAGAGCAGGGGCACAAGGAAAGAAGGGCAAGTGTTACACTTGTCATAGGCCAGGTCACTATGCTAGAGAATGCCCTTTTAGGAAGGATTCTCCTGACGATGATGACAACAACAACAACCGGAGGGATGGCAATCAAAGGAACAACAAGTTCTAGGGAAAGAGGAAGGCTCCCTCCGGCGGAAATGATCAACCTTTCAAAAGGTCAAGAAATCCCAAGTGTGAGGAATCAAATGTTGTTGATAAAAAGAAATGAATTCATTCTTGTATCTGCCCTCTCTGCTGCATCTCCACCCGACACTATGGATGTCTGGTTGATAGATAGTGGTGCCTCAAGGCACATCACTGGGTTCAAGGAAGCACTCTCTAATATGGTTGAGAAGGATACTAATCTGGAAAGTATCCTTGGAGATAATGCCACATATCCCGTGAAAGGGATAGGGACTGTGACCCTCCACTTGTCTCAAGGTCAAGTCTTCCGCTTGCAGGATGTACTCTATGTACCTAATTTGAAGAAGAACCTTGTGTCTATATCGGCCATGGAAGACAAAGGTTTCAATGTGGCATTCACTGATGGAAAGGTGCGCATGTGGAAGAAGAGCTTCAAGGAAGCTATCACGTTTGGGTCTAAAATTGATACACTCTACCAAGTTGGAGGAAGTCCACTGGGAGCAACGACATGAGATGTTATCCGACAGACCGATAATGGCACTGAATATGAGTCGAACGAGTTCAAGAACTTTTGCAGAGGAGCTAGCATCAAGAGGGAGACCACGATGTTTGTGGGCTACAGAGAAACTTCGAAGGCCTATAGATTCTATGTGCCCAGTCAAAGGGAAGTGGAGATATGCCACGATGTCACCTTTGATGAAGATGCTTCCCTGAGGAAAGTAGTCAATCTTCTGAGATCTAAGGAAGATCATGAAGCAAGGCCTGGAAATCAAGAGGAACTGAAGGATGAGACGATGCCTGATATTGAAGGACCGATGGACCCGATTGATCCATCTCCTTCACTAGGAAAGAGACCATCATGGCTCAGGGACACTCTCGAGGATGCTGAGGGACATATGGCTCCAAGGGGGACATTCCGTGAAAGCAAGAAGCCGAGTAGATACCAAGGGTATCTAGCAGCCATGAGTACTATTGAACAATCTGAGTCTGGATCTTTTGAGGAAGCCGTAAAGCATCAAGTCTGGAAGGATGCTATGCACGAAGAGTATGAGTCCATAATGAAGAATGATGTCTAGGATGTGGTTCCAAGACCGAAGGACAAAGCAGTTGTCACCTCAAAATGGCTCTACAAGATCAAGCATGGATCTGATGAAAGTGCTGAAAAGTTCAAGGCAAGATTCGTTGCCCGTGGCTTCTCTCAAAAAAAAGGCATAGACTATGATGACATATTTGCACCTGTGACCACCATCTGATCTATCATAGCCCTTGCTGCTACGCAAGGATGGAGTCTTCATCAAATGGATGTGAAGACCGCATTTCTGCATGGTGCGATAAAGGAGAGGTGTATGTGGAGCAACCTCTGGGGTTCGAAGTCCAGGATCAGGACACCCATGTCTGTAGGTTGAAGAAAACCCTCTATAGGTTGAAGGAAGCACCGAGAGCTTGGTACGAGAAAATAGATATCTACCTGATGAAGTTGGGCTTCACTTGTAGTAATGTTGATCCGAACCTTTACTTCAAGGTTGATAGGGAGAAGCCTCTCATTCTGGTGCTATATGTGGATGACCTCTTCCTGATAGGGGTTGACCCTCTTATTCATCAAATCAAGAGGGAGCTCGCTACTGAGTTCGAGATGAAGGACCTAGGACTGATGCACTACTTCCTAGGCCTGGAGGTCTGGTAGAGCCCTGGCGAGATTTTCCTTTCTCAAGGAAAATACATTGTGAAGCTTCTGGAAAGATTTAGTATGGTGGACTGTAAGTCCGTGTCGACACCGATGGAGCTCAACATTAAGAAGTTGAGTGGCAGTGCTACTGGGCCCGTGTTAGCAAATCCTACTGAGTATTGTCAACTCGTAGGGGCCCTCATGTTCTTAGTGAACACCTGTCCAGACGTATGCTGTGCAGTGAACACTTTGAGTCAACACATGGTTGATCATAACATTCACTGGGTTGGTGCCAAGAAACTCTTGAGATATCTCTGGGGCATGATAGACCATGGGCTGAGATACACTGTCGGGAGCATGTCACTCCTTGGATATACTGATGTCGATTGGGCGAGCAGTGTGGTGGACCGCAAGAGCACATCTGGATGCTGCTTCGCACGTAGATCTGCTTCGGGCAGGAAACGAAAGTTGATAGCCTTGAGCACCACTGAGGTCGAATACATTACAGCATGTATGGCCTGTTCTGAAGTCACTTGGTTGCGAAAGCTCTTTAGTGAGTTGTTCAAGCATGTGCTAGATGCCACTGTTATCCTTTGTGATAACCATAGGTGGATTCGTTTGTCATAGAATCCCGGGTTCCACGATCAATCCAAGCATGTTGATGGCTGGTACCACTTTATCCGGGATATGGTACAGCGAGGCGCCGTAAGGCTCGATCATATAGGAACTGATGAGCAGGTCGCAGATATTCTCACAATGCCCTTGGGGAAGGTCATGTTCCTAACCTTCCGTGAGAATCTTGGTATCATGGAACGACCCTATTCTGAGGGTCCTATTGGACGATGAGTTCTGGGAGCTATGGGGGGCTTTGGGGATAGCTTCTCGGAGCTATAAGCAACCACAGGGCTAGGCTTGCCGAACCTTGTTGGTGTGCTTGGGCCCCACCATTATGATGATTGAGTTGGTTCGCCTCTCATGATCTATGCCCCGTATGCATCCTACCCATTTGAGTTCCGGACTCATGGGAAGTACCTCTCATTTGGCCAATGAGGTGGGAAAAGCTAGAGAATAGTAGCAAAGACTGATGGACGCGTCAGAGATTGTTGTACTCTCTATCTAGGATGGCACGGTCCAACCACTTGATCTGGGATCAAGTCCTAATGAGGTTTCGGACCTCCAACTGACTTCGGGTTAGTATATGACTCTCTTGAGTCCTAGTGAGGTTTTGGACCTCCAACTGACTTCAGGTCAGTGAAACTAACTTCGGGTTAGTATATGACTCTCTTGAGTCCTAGTGAGGTTTCGGACCTCCTACAGACTTCGGGTTGGTATGAGACTCTTTGTCAGTCCTATAGAGGTTTCGAACCTCTGGGCTGAATTTGTCAATCGAGAATGATGTCTTTGTGACTGACCCACTTCTGTTCTGAAATAAAGAGGCCAGCAAAGCAAGTTACGGCGGGATGACGCACGATGTTTGATTGCACTTGTGGATGTTGTTCTCCCTAGTTGAGAGGGAGTGTTGAAATTGGACAACTAGGTCCAAACTCCATGTTGTGATGCTCAGATGAAGACACCAATATTTTTATTGGGTTCCTCTTTCGAAGAGGTGCAAGATCGATCTAAAGATCATCTTGATCCGATGAAGCGAACATTTATTTTGAATTTATTTTTAATGCTTTCAAAATATGTGCGAAGATCGGCCCTTAAGGTTTTACACCCCCAGCAAATGTGTCACACACCTGGAGTGATTAGTGTCAATGAGTCAGCATTGGAGTTTATTCTCTTCTCTGTCTCACATCATCTCTCTCTGTCTATTGGTTAGCGCTCCACTTGAAGGAAACCTTTGATTCTTGTGGAAAGAAAGGGCTGAAAGGAAAGCTGTTGACTAGGTTTCCCATAAGGTTATTCATTGTTTAAGTCAGTGCATGATTAAAACCTATTTTTGGTGGAGACTTCGATTTTGTAAGGCCGTACATTTTGGCACAAGAACCGAGGTCAAAGGTTGACTGTAAACAGTGCTGCGTTGACTTTTACTTGTTGCTGTTGTTGTTGCCGTTGCTGCTGGTGTTGCTGTCATTGGGGCAACGTTGAATTTTTCGGGGTTGACTTTGAGTTGACTGTGTGGTTGTTTTGAGGGTTGTTGTGACACATGCTGGGTTGGCTGACCAAGGAGACTTTGCTAGTTGAAGCAACCTGTTGACCGCCGTAACGCACCACCACATTTTTCTTTTTCTGGTTTGTCTTCTGTAGATCCACTGGTATGTTCCATCAGCATTTTACTTGATTGTTTATGTGATTGTTGTAGTGATAAGTAAAGTTGCATCAAGCATACAACATCTACATAAATTTACAACCTCCTATCTTTATATGAAATAATAAAATGAAGACTCCCTGGAAGTAGCAAGGGATTTTGTCAAGGATACAATGGGCTAGTCAAAAACATTCCATAATAGTCCAAATAGCCGAAAGGTTAGAGAATGGCACCATCAAGAAGGCAAAGAACGACCACTGAAGGTAACATTCTAGAATGACCAAGAAGACCCAAATACTAAGAAGAAGAGAGTGGTTAAATGATTCAAAGTGGTTCATATATTAAAACCTCAGGAAACTTTAGTGGAGGAATTTAGAAGCTCAGATAGGAAAGAAAGAGGTGTGGCCCTCATGACCCAGGATATGCTAAAATGAGTGACTAGGACTGTATGGGGTATATTTCAAGGAGGGATCAAATTATAGGCCCAATAATGGTAGGACAAGATATAATCATTCTAGTCAAAACACGAGCATGATGAGTGCAAAATCCAAGGTATCATAGGGTATAAGAAATGATCAGTTTGGAGCCAAAAATTGAAAAACCATGAAGGGCACGGAGAAGTGACTTGCCTAGTGAGAAAGGCACGGCAATAATACATCGAATTAAAGAAAATGTGTTATCTTTTGGTGTTACTCTGCAAGTGTTTACTCTATGCTTAAGAGTGCTTTCATGTAATGTGAGGTGCATGATGTGTTGACTACCCTTGGTTGCATCATGATGGGCATACACATTAAAGATAGCTTACTCATGGATTGTTATAGCTTGACTTGAGGCTTATGTGGTGCACTTCCATAGGATATTGGAGACCTATGTGGATTGGTGACATTCTCTATGAGGTGCACACAAAGAGGGCTTGGTTGCTTGCTTGGGAGGATAACCCATTTGGAGGAGGAGCATTGGGCATCTAGGAGGAAAGCATTGAGCCCTAACTAGCATGGGGACACTTGGTTGCTTGCATGGAGGCATGTGCTTGACTTGAGGATGCTTGGGTTTAGGCATTCATGGAAATGTGAAGGACCTAAGGAGCACATGGCTTTGTTGATTTTGGGTAGCATCGGATGTGCTTAAGTCTCAAACTTTGTCGAGAGGCTTAGACACATGTATTATAGATAACCCAGAAATCATTTGGTGAAATTCCACTCGAATGTATTCTATAGAAAAAATTAATTATTTTTAAAGGGACCCTAAGTCTAAACTTAGGAAAATAAAATAATTAAAGTGTATTAAAAAAGTTAAGCTTAACCGTTGATTAGAGATCTAATCTGCGTCGTTGAAGTCTCAACAAGATGACTATAAGATTGGCTTAAAGGGTCATTTGGAAAACACATTTTTTTTTGTGGAGACACAGAGAATCTAGAGATCGATTTTTTCTGACAGAGTAAGTGCTCGGACGAAAATCAGATCTAAGTGATTCTTGATTGCAGTGAGAGGCAGTAGATCTGGTTGGAAGATTTCCTGAGCCGAAGATTACACAGCAGCAGAGACAGAGAGAGCCATAGCAGCAGCGCAGAGTTAGTGACGCAATGCTTACGCAGTCACTGCGCAGAGCTAGAGGGAAAGACATTTTCCTGTAGAGGAGATAGCGCAGAGCTAGTGTCAGATCCCGTAGAGATTTTCCAGAGACCAAAAGGCTTCAGTTTCTAGCCAACAGTGAGACTAGCGCAGAGGCAGAAGGGCAATCGTATTTGTGACGCAGAGCCTGCGTGGGTGACGTAGTCACTCCGCAGAGGTAGCGCAGGGCAGTCTAGCCTTGGAGCAGAACAGTGCCAGTTTCGCGTGGAGGAGTGAGGTTTGTCTCACGAGATCTCTTCTGTCAGTTTCTCGGTATGATTTGACAATCTCGTCAATCATAGATTTGTACTCATAATTTACTGCATGATAACATAAACCCTCAGATCTGTTGCACCGGTTTTCCCACATTGGGTTTTTTCGGGGATATTAGTCCAAAAATAATTGTGTCGAATGGTTGTGTGATCTATATGTGTTTAGATTTGTTTCCGCAGTTCATTTGTGTAGGCTGCAATGAATGGATTTCGATATTTGCTTGTAGAACATAGTGAATAATTTGCTAAGTAAATAACAAATAGAAGACTTTCCATCAGTTGTAGCAATAGGGTTCCTGAGTTTATGGAATTTTCATATGGTATTAGAGATTGTTTAAGCTGAGTGCAAGCGAGACAAAGAACAAATCCAGCATTGAAGCAGAAGGTGGGGTTGAAAGAGTTGCATAAGCAGTAGATCGATTTCCCAGTGAAGTGCACAGTCCAAGCCAGCAGGGCTAGACCAGTAGGAAAATCTATCTCTAAGTGAGTCAATAGAGTGGTAGGATTGTTCCAATTTGTAGTTTGTCTGAGGCAGAGGGAGCAGCGCAGCAAAACTACACAGAGAAGCAGCTGGAGGGATGCAGTGGACTACACAACAGTGATTGTTGGTGCAGAGCGTTAGGAAGTGTAGCTGAAACACAGTTTTGGGGATTTCTGACCTCAGTGAGTTTTGTTTCCCAAGAAACTCAGATTCCCCATGCAGTAGAAGCAAATTTTGTGGCTTGCTCCATTAGGAGTGCGTAAATCCAGCTGTGCAGAGGGTGAGAGGCAGCAAATCGATAGCGTTTGGGTGAGATGGCAGCCAGTGTGTTGCATGACCAACATCGGTTGGAGGATGCCTCCAACTATGTAATCTGGAAGGCAAGGATCCCCTTCCTTCTAGATGAGCATGACCTCAAGCACTTTATCGAAAGTGCTCAGGCTGAACTGGTGGATGCAGCACCATTAAGGACCTTCAAGAAGATTATGGCAAAGGTCAAGTGGTTGATCCTCAACGGAGTGAAGGATCATATTGTTTCACACATCTCTAGCAAAGGGACAGCCAAGGATATGTGGGAAGTGTTGGCAACGCTATATCAGGGGTCTTCTGAGCAATGGAAGATGTTTTTGGAAGAGAAAATGCGGACCACTAGGATGCAGAAAGGAGAATGCATTGATCCATTCCTATTTAGACTTCAGGAAAACCGAGATCAACTGGAAGTTGTAGGGTCAGCTCCTCAGGCCACAGAGATGGTCAAACTTGCCTTAAATTCTGTGTCTGAAGAATATCAAGTCTTTTTCCAGAGCATCTTGGGCAGAGAGAATTTGTCAGGCTAGGA
Source organism: Pinus albicaulis (assembly GCA_034641835.2). Taxonomy (NCBI): domain Eukaryota; kingdom Viridiplantae; phylum Streptophyta; class Pinopsida; order Pinales; family Pinaceae; genus Pinus; species Pinus albicaulis. The sequence continues at coordinate 709,409,728 of CM076572.1, read as the reverse complement.
AGCAATGTGGGCAGCTCTTCAACAAGAAGAGATGAGGAGAGATTTACTCTAGTGTCAACTTGAGAGCAGCAGTAGCAGTGGTTCGAAGTTCAAGAAGGATGAGGATGAGAATGCAGCCCTTGCATCAAAGGGACAGCAAGAGCAACACAGGAGGAAGAAGGATCTATCAAAGATCAAATGCTTCCAGTGTGACGAGATGGGACATTACGCCACACAATGTCCTCTCAGAAAGAAGGACAAGGATGAGAAGCATGATCCTCAGGCCGCAGCAGTGAAGATAGAGGAGTTTGCTATGATTGCTCATATAACTCCAAGAGGGAGGTGGGCTGATTTGAAGTTGTAGACCCAGAGAACTACAAGATGGGCGGGATCCTTGAGGAGTCCACCTCTCGGATCATCACCTTGCTACAGGAGCCCAAAACAGTAGTAGCAGGATGGACTAGTGCCAGTTGGTGCAGAGGAGTGTTGAAGTGAAAGCGCAGTGGTTAGCAGCACCAGAGTCTGAGCAGTGTTGTAGCAGCGCAGAGGGACGCAGTGCAGAGCAGCAGCAGCTTCAGAGAGGCAGTGCAGAGGCTAGCAGCAATCAGATCTTCATCATCGAGTTGCAGTATACTTGTCCAATTTTGGATGTTTTTTCAGTTGCAGAAAGAAACTGTGTAGCAGTGCAGTAGCATTGGACAATGGTAGAGTCAACAGCAACACGGATGTAGAATTCAGAGGGAATTGCAGTACAAATGCAATGTTGACAGTGGCAGTGATAGTAGCAGTACAAATGCAACATTTGCGCAGAGTTGATGGCCAGCAGTGTCAGACATCAGCAGTGTAGAGGGAGATGCTTCAAGGTCTAGAACAATATGCAGCATGGCATATTGTTAGAGCACATTCCTCACTAAGAGGGAGTGTTGATTTTGGGTAGCATCGGATGTGCCCTAAGTCTCAAATTTTGTGGAGAGGCTTAGACACATGCATTCTCGATAACCCAGAAATCATTTGGTGAAATTCCACTCGGATTGTATTCTATAGAAATTATTCATTATTTTTAAAGGGACCCTAGAGCACATTCCTCACTAAGAGCGAGTATTGAGATTTTGGGTAGCATCAGAGGTGCTCTAGCTCTGAAACTTTGTGGAGGGGCTAGAACACATGAAATCTCCAAGACCCAGAAATCGTTTGGAGAAATTCCACCCAGTGTAAAAGTTATTCAAATAATTAAATTTTTTAATGGGGACCCTAAGTCTAACTTAGGGAAATTGAAAAATTAAAGTGAATTAATTTACACATGTGGTGAGAATGTTCTAAGTGACGTGGATCAAACTTTCTCTAATCTTAGCCATTGATTAGTGATTAGATCAGGGTCGTTGATTTTTCAATGAGAAAAGTATTAAAGGAAGCCTTGGGGTCAGTTGGAGAATACACATAGAGTAGCAGCACTTGAGCTAAGTTGAAATTTTGGGGCACGATTTGCTGAGAATTTTCGAGTGAGCTTGCAGTGCTAGCGAGGGGAAGAACGCCAAGGGATGTTCTGATCTGAGGCCGGGAATACATAAATCAGAGAGGCAGATCCATACCAGGCAACGCAGAGGCCAGCAAGAGGGACGCAGCCCAGCCAGGTTGACGTAGAGGCAGCGCAGGGGCTAACGCAGAGGCTTCAGGTTGACATAGAGGCAGCGCAGAGCCCAGAAGGGTGACGCAGGAGTAGCCTGTGCTGCGCAGAGGCCACGCTGGGCAAGAAAGAGTGATGCAAAGGCTAGAGGGACAACGTTGGGGTTCTAGTGGGCCAGAAAGGGCTCGTATTCAGTAATTCTTGAAGGGTTTGAATCAGCCATATTTTCTGTCTCTGAGTGATAAGGTACAACTGCCGTGAAATTCTCTGTCAGGTGAACCACTACTGGTGCCCTTGATGTATTCAGATTCTGCTTAATAATAAAACCCTCAAAGAGCTACTGCACTGGTTTTCCCGCATTAGGTTTTTCCGAAGACATTTTTCCGAAAAATCATGTGTATCATTCGTCATCTGTGCGCTATATTTTAGTAAATGATCCATATATGTGTAGGCCATCGATTGTGTTTACTTTGATGTTTTTCTAAATATTTCAGTTAAATAACTTGTGTATAATAAAACAAGTAGGAGAAGTAAATCAATATTTTGCAGCAGGTTGTGTGTTCATAAATTTTCACGTTGGGATGTCTTTCAGTTGGTTAACTCTCAGCAACTGAGTTGCAATGCAGCAGTTAGCAGTGGCAGTGCTATGGGTAGCATGATCCAGCGTATTAAGAGGGAGCTGAAGTACAGATGCAGCAGTGGCAGTGGCAGTGTCATGAGCAGTAGTACAGATTGCAACAGCACAGTAGATGAGGGACAACAAGTCGAGCATCAGCAGCGCAGAGGACCGATGTCGTGGATCAGGGTGATGCTTCTAGTGAGAAGTAATGTTAGAGCACATTCCTCGCTAAGAGGGAGTGTTGATTTTTGGGTAGCATTGGATGTGCTCTAACTCCGAACTTTTGTGGAGGGGCTAAAACGCATGTGATCTCCAAGACCCAGAAATCGTTTGGAGAAATTCCGCCCGGAGTGCATTTTATTCAAATAATTAATTATTTTTAATGGAGCCTAAGTTAAAACTTAGGAAATTAAAATAATTAAAGTGAATTTATGTAAATGTAGGTGAGAAGCTTCTAAGTGACGAGGATCAAGTCTGTTATAATCTTAGTCGTTGATTAAAGATTTGATCACGATCGTTGATCTCTCAACAGGAAAAGTAGAAAGGAAGGCTTGAGGATCAGTTGTAGAACACACACACGAAGAGCAGCACTTGAGATAAGTCGAAATTTTGGGGTGCAGTTTGCTGAGAATAGTGAGTTCTAGTGCAGGGAGGGGCAGTTCGGCAGTGGGACTTCAGTCCAAGGCCGAGAATACATTGCAGAGAGGCAGCGCAGCACAAAAGAGAGACAGTGCAACACTTGGGAGGGTGACGCAGCGCCTGAGAGAGGTGACGCGGTCACTGAAGAGGCAATGTTGGGGTTTTTGTGAGGCAGATCGGGCATCAGTTCAACAGATTGATTTTAGAGCCGAGAAGGCTCACGAGGAGGGTCATGCAATCTCAGCTCAGAGTTGGGAGCATTTGCTGCTGCGCAGCACTCAGGACAGCCAATCACCTGTGGGGTTTGATCATTTTGTTGCTAGATCAACCAAAATATCTGTTTCCGGATAGAGGTACTTCTGCCAACATTTTTCTCTGTTGGGTGAGCCGGATTTGGAACCCTAGTTGTATTCAGAAATCTCTTTAGTAATAAAACCCTCATATCTGTTGTACTGGTTTTCCTGCATTGGGTTTTTCCCAGGACATTTAGTCCAAAAATAAGTCTGTCCTTTGTGTGATTGTCTCATCTTATTTTTCAATACTTGATCCGTATATTGGTGTAGGCTGCAGTGTATTTGCATTAATGTTTACTGAAGAATTCTGTAAATAACTTGTTAATTGAAGAAAACAAGTAGGAAATGCAAATCAGTTAACTGCAGTAGGATTTCTGGTTGTTAGATTCAGAAATTTCACATGGTATCAGAGCAATTGCAGATCAAAGAGGATTGATGCCATCAGCGAAAGGACAGAGGAAAATCTGTTGCAGGAAAGCAATTGTCTCAAGAGACAGTGCAGTTCTGGGCCATAGAGGCAAAGGAAGGGTGACGTTGTACCTGCAGAAGGCAACGCAGTGATTGTTGGGCCAGCGCAAAGGCTATTGAGTCTCATTTTTTTCCGATTGTCGTGGCTGGATGTGCAGTACAGATTCTATCTGGAGTTGTTGGTGGGACGCTGATTCTGTTGGTGCAGAACAGTGTCTGGTGGGGCAGAAGCAAAGTAGAGGGAATCAGTTCCTCAGAATTTCTTGCCAAGAAGTCTAGATACAGTGTTAAGCAGCAGCGAAGAGAGATCAGAGAGGGGTGCTTCAACATCTGTTGGCAGAAGCATTTCCGTGAAGGAAATCGAGATTCAGAGGGAGCCTGTTCCTTAGAGGATGTAAAATTCCTAATTAGCAGTGGCTAATTGGAATATTCGATTTTGCTCAATTTTGCCGTCTATAGTTTTTCAATAAATAAAAAGGTGAGTGGAGAGGGTCTAACTCACTTAGTGGAATAAAACACACTCCCTAGTAGCACAACGTTGTGACTTAAAGGGAGCCAAGGGGGGCCAAGCACCACGTAGAGAGGAGGCCCACGTATGCTCTAGAAGAGACTGCGCAGATGAGGATGAGGATGTGGCAAGAGGGAGGCTACGTTGAGGAGATAGGCCTTAGGGTTTTGGAGGAAGGCCAACGTTATAAAAGAGGGAGGAGCCTCCTCATTTCATTCATTGGTTGTTGATGTTATTGAGCTGGTCGTTTTGACTTCTTGAGCACGCTGGCTGTTTAGCCTGTCTGCAGCACTGTTTAGTGCGTTGAGTGTCTCCGATCAGAGATATCGCCCTTAGCCCTGGGGGACTTCGAGTGCCTACTCGAGCAAGGTATTTTCTTCAGCATTTTGCGGGAGGTTTTGGTGTTTGGTTTTGTGGCAGAGCTGAGCATTCAGAGAGACTGCGCAGTCATTGAGGATGCAGTCCATCTAGGAGGAGCTCCGGTTTGGGATTTTTGCAGAGGTTTGTGCCAGGAGATTGAGCAGAGGGTCAGCCTTTGCCTTTGGGAGGATTTTGGTGGAGTTTGAGGCCGCATTTCATTCATTCCTATTCAGCCTCTAGGCAGAGCCTTGGAGGCCAGCGAAATTCCCCAAAGGGGTGTTTTTCAGGGGTCGGCCATTTCTGATATGGTTTCTGGGTTTTGCCGAGATTGGTGAGTAGAGGAGGATTCCAGATTTTCAGCTCATTCCGGCAAGGGGAACAGCCCCTAGTCTTCAGTTCATTCTAGCAGTAGCAGCGACACGGCAGTTTTCCAGCAGCTGGGACGCAGTTCAGAGAGCAGCCATTTCCTGTGTATTCTGAGAGTATTTCTTCACTTGCCTTGGGCAAGTTTAGGTGCTATCACTCTGATCACCTATTGTACTTCATTATATTTGTCAGTTTAATAAATGGCTTAGCATTCTCTCTCTATATTTCTGGATGATTTGTTGTATATTCTTTCTATGCTATTGTATGTCTGCTGCACTATTATCTTTATATATTTCCGGGCATTCTAGTTCTATACCACTTGGTTTGTTTATCTCATACTCTTAGAAAGAGTCTGGAAAGGCCAGGTAGCCTCCAGATCTCACCCTCTTCTCAGAGGTGAAATATCTGGTAAATGCCCTCCCAGTCCATCTCTGGTTGGAGTTTGCTTGTGTTTTAGAGATATCCCCAAAACGGGATATTACAGTGGTATCAGAGCATAGTTCTAGCTCAGCCTGTGGAGCTAGTTGTCTATGACACCGGGAAAGAGGCCATATATTTGTTATAGAGGCAGGAAGTACAGAGATCGAGAGCGTAGGTTGGAGAATACCTACGAAGAGGGAGACTGTGTTTGGGTGGTGGACACTAAACAGGAGGAGCCTGTGTTAGATTTAGAGCAGAGAGAGCCGATGGCAGATGATACTGAGGCCAAACAATTTGGGGAGGCACTCCTCAAATCGGTGCAGGATTTAGCGAGGCAGATTGAGGTGATGGGTTAGAGATTCACCGCTGTAGAGGCTAGACAGCGTGAGACCCCACGGGTATTCCAGGTAGGTGAGGGATCAGGTACATCCCACCATTTGCCGAAGCATGGTGCTGCTCAGCGTGATACTATTCAGCCGATGGCTTCACATACACCTACACGCTCTACCATGCCCACTTTCTTGGGAGCAGACACAGGGGCAAGAGCCCAACAGGAGGCAGAGCCTGGACACATGGGCGAGTATTTTGCAGAGTATCAGGCATATGGGCAGGAGTTCAGGGATGCTCTCTCATTCCGAGATTTTGTTCAGCTCCAGCGGGACAGTAGAACCCGCAACCATCATAGAGGGCACAGGGATTATCATGATGGAGATAGCCACCGCACATCTAGCAGATTCCATTTGCCTACGTTTGATGGGTCATCAAACAGTTCGGCAAAGTCTTGAGTGGAGAAGTTGGACATCTATTTCCAGCTTAACCAGATAACGGAGACAGAGGCCATCAAGGTGGCGACATTACATTTGGATGGTGAGGCCCAGGACTGGTGGTTCCATGGGATGGTCACACTCGAACACTCTACAGTGACGACGTATGCCTAGTTTACCAGGAGATTGATGGAGCGATTTGACTGGAGAGATCCGAAACAGCACTTTGTTGAGCTGACGAGGCTCAAGCAGACTGGGAGCCCAGAGACATACATTGCAGATTTCTTGAGGGTTTTAGTGATGGTGCCAGATCTATCCGCAGCATGGATGATCTATATGTTTGTGGAGGGGTTAGCAGAGCCACTTCGAGGTCTAGTCAGATCTACTAGACCAGCTACACTTCAGGATGCTATTAGCAGGACCCGAGACTTACAGGATGCATTGCCCAGGACTCGGACACCTTACCCCTAGAGACAGGATTTCCAGCCCAAGGGGAAGGATGTGAGGATTCCGCCTCCCAAGGGGAATCTAGGACGGGCCCAGACAGATGATGATGCCAGGAGGGAGCTGAAGAAGAAGCGGTTGTGCTTTACTTGTCAGGAGCCGTGGGCACCAGGGCATAGGTGTGCTGCTAGCAAAGCACACTTCATTGAGGTCTTCTCCGAGGATAGCGAGGAAGAGGATGACGAGGATGACGAGGAGGCAGGAGATAGTCAGACAGCCCAGGATCAGTTGCCACCCCCACCTCCAGGTACAGGGGGTGCAGCTTTTGCACCCACAGGAGGGACCCTTGCAGCATTGCGAGGAGTTCCCAAGTACTTGACGCTGCGCGTACGAGGGACAGTACATGGCCAGCGAGTGTCAGTTTTGGTTGACAGTGGGGCAACCCACAACTTCATTGATGCACAGATGGTTGAGCGGAGAGGTATACCGACCGAGAGCTTTGACGGATTTTCAGTTTTGGTCCCAAGAGCCCAGATGATGCAGTGTGCCCGGTATGTTCCAGAGTTGGCAGTGACGATGGGTACCTACACCGTGATCGATCACTTTTTCGTGGTCAACATACCAGATACCAATGTGGTATTGGGTGTTCAGTGGTTGATTACTCTGGGGAAGGTCACCACAGATTGGGAGGCCTTAGAGATGGAGTGGGCTGATAAGAAGACCGGGAAGCACAAGAAGATTCGCGGGATGCACACTTACCCACCTCAGACGGTTTCAGCACACTGGATGGAGGCAGATTTCCAGAAGGGAGACATAGAGTGGGTGGTTGAGTTGCGGGCATCAGAGGCAGGGACCATCGGTCAGGCAGTTCATCCTGATATATAGGCCAACCTTGACAGGTATGATGCAGTGTTTAGGGATATACCACCAGGTCGGCCACCGGATCGAGGATTCGAGCACACCATTGAGCTTGAGCAAGGCATTCAGGTAGTGATTACTACCCCTTATACGCATCCCAAAGCCTATCGAGATGAGATTGAGCGGGCCATCCAGGAGTTGCTGGCTCTTGGGCACATCAGACCGAGCACGAGTCCGTTTGCTTCTTTCATGGTGTTGGTGAAGAAGAAGGATGACACCTTGAGGATGTGTATTGACTACAGGGCCCTGAACAAGAAGACCCTGAAGAACAGGTATCCTATACCAGGATCGATGAGTTGATGGATGAGCTGAGAGGAGCCAAGTTCTTCTCAAAGATCGATTTGAGATCAAGGTACCATCAGATTCGCGTGAGGGAACAGGACATTCCCAAGACCGCCTTCAGGTGTCATTATGGGCATTTCGAGTTTCTGGTTATGCCCTTCGGGCTAACCAATGCTCCAGCTACTTTTCAGTCTTGCATGAACCATATCTTCCGCAGTCATATGAGGAAATTTGTATTGGTCTTTTTCGATGACATACTCATATATAGCAGGACTTGGGAGGAGCATCTCCAGCATATAGAAGCAGTATTACATATCTTGGAAGAGCAACAGTTCTATGCTAAGCTCTCCAAGTGTGAGTTTGGGATGACGGAGATATTGTATTTGGGTCACATTATTGGAGTGGACGGAGTCAGAGTCCATGAGGAGAAGATCAGGGCCATCAGAGATTGGCCGAAGCCAAGGAACGTGACGGAACTTCGAGGATTCAATGGCATATGTACTTATTACAGGAAGTTTGTCAAGAGTTTCTCACAGCTTGCTGCACCCCTTACAGATTTGACGAAGAAGGGGGCATTCAGTTGGTTGGATACAGCACAGCGAGCCTTTGACAGGCACAAGGAGGTGATGAGTAGCTACCCAGTGCTTGCATTGCCGGATTTTACGCAGCCATTTGTTTTGGAGTGTGATGCGTCGGGAGAGGGGATCAGAGCAGTATTGATGCAGGGAGGACACCCTATAGCCTTTGAGAGCCGGAAGCTCCTTTCGCACGAGAGGTTGTATTCTATATACGACAAGGAGATGTTGGCCATTATGCATGCATTGGCCAAATTCCGGCAGTATTTGGTAGGGAACAGGTTCAGGTGAGGACTAATCACAACAGCCTCAGGTTCTTTTTGGAGCAGAAGCAGCTACAGGAGAGGCAGCAGAAGTGGATCAATAAGATCCAAGCATATGACTTTGACATTGAGTATGTCAAGGGTAAGAATAACTTGGTAGCAGATGCCCTTTCACGTAGAACAGCGACGTTATCTCTTATGAGCTTGAATACAGATTGGAGGGCTCGACTTTTAGTGGAGTACTCCAAGGACAGATTTGCATGTGAGGTTTTGAATGGACAGGTGGCGGATGACAGGTACAGGGTGGTCAATGAGATCATCTACTACAGGGACAGGATCTTCTTGACTGAGGGATCTCAGCTCAAGAAGAAGATACTCCAGGCATCACATGATTCACCATTGGCGGGCCATCAGGGGTTTACCAAAACCTACCGGGCCATTAGAGAGAGGTTCTCATGGAAGGGCCTCAAGGAGGACATACTCCAGCACATCAGGGAGTGCGATGTTTTCCAGAGGAACAAGGGGGAGATGAGCCATCCCGCAAGATTATTGCAGCCTCTTCCCATTCCGGAGGGGAAATGGGAGAGTATCTCGATAGACTTCATCACAGGGTTGCCCATGGTGCAGGGCAAGGATTGTATCTTTGTCGTCATTGATCGACTGACAAAGTATGCGCATTTTTTCGCCATATCTGCGCACTACACAGCAGCACAGGTGGCCGAGCTGTTCTTCAGGGAGGTTTTCAGGCTACATGGTCTTCCTAAGACCATCATCAGTGACAGGGACAACCGCTTCATGGGCGGATTTTGGCAGGGGCTTTTCTGGTTAGTGGGGACGGAGTTGACATCGAGTACCAGTTATCACCCACAGACAGATGGACAGACGGAGATAGTTAACAAGTGGCTGGAGGGCTACTTGCGTAACTATGTCAGTGGGCAGCAGCGAGCATGGCTGAAGTGGTTGCATCTGGGGGAGTACTGTTATAACACGACACATCACATGTCCATTGGTATGTCACCATTTTATGCTTTGTATGGGTATCATTCTTTATCCTTTGTTGATGTGATGTTCGGTGCTAGCAAGGCTCCTAGAGCCAAGATTTGGATCCAAGAGAGTCAGGACATTCACCGAGCTCTTAAGGATAATATGGCTACAGCACAAAACCAGCAGAAGCTGTATGTTGATAGAGGTCGGGTGGAGAGACAGTTTGAGGTAGGGGACCTGGTCTACCTATGATTACAGCCATGCCGACAGTCGTCACTGAAGCAGAAGGGAGCTGAAAAGCTCAAGCCCCACTTTTACGGGTCATACAGGGTGATACGCAGGATTGGACAGGTTGCGTATGAGTTGGAGCTGCCCCAAGGCAGCAAGATCCATAACGTTTTTCATGTATCATGCCTGAAGAAGGCACTAGGGCAGCAGGTGACAGTGACAGATGAGATACCACCCACGGATGATGAGGGGCATTTGGTGTTGCAGCCAGAGGCTATTATTGATACCAGGGAGAGGCAGCTACGGAGTAGAACAGTCCGGGAATTCTTGGTGAGGTGGAAGAATTTGCCGGATGAGGATGCCACTTGGGAGAGTGAGAAGATTTTGCAGCATCCATCACTTCAGTTGCTTGAGGGCAAGCAACATTTTGCCGGGGGAGACTGTAATATTCCTAATTAGCAGTGGCTAATTGGAATATTCGATTTTGCTCAATTTTGTCGTCTATAGTTTATCAATAAATAAAAAGGTGAGTGGAGAGGGTCTAACTCACTTAGTGGAATAAAACACACTCCCTAGTAGCACAACGTTGTGACTTAAAGGGAGCCAAGGGGGGCCAAGCACCATGTAGAGAGGGGGCCCACGTATGCTCTAGAAGAGACTGCGCTGATGAGGATGAGGACTTGGCAAGAGGGAGGCTACGTTGAGGAAAGAGGCCTTAGGGTTTTGGAGGAAGGCCAACGTTATAAAAGAGGCAGGAGTCTCCTCATTTCATTCATTGGTTGTTGATGTTATTGAGCTGGTCGTTTTGACTTCTTGAGCACGCTCGCTGTTTAGCCTGTTTGCAGCACTGTTTAGTGCGTTGAGTGTCTCCGGTCGGAGATCTCGCCCTTAGCCCCAGGGGACTTCAAGTGCCTACTTGGGCAAAGTATTTTCTTCAGCATTTTGCGGGAGGTTTTGGTGTTTGGTTTTGTGGCGGAGCTGAGCATTCAGAGAAACTGCGCAGTCATTGAGGATGCAATCCATCTAGGAGGAGCTCCAGTTTGGGATTTTTGCAGGGGTTTGTGCCGAGAGATTGAGCAGAGGGTCAGCCTTTGCCTTTGGGAGGATTCTGGTGGAGTTTGAGGCCGCATTTCATTCATTCCTATTCAGCGTCCAGGCAGAGCCTTGGAGGCCAGCGTAATTCCCCAAGGGGGTGTTTTTCGAGGGTCGGTCATTTCTGATATGGTTTCTGGGTTTTGCCGAGATTGGTGAGTAGAGGAGGATTCCAGATTTTCAGCTCATTCCGGCAAGGGGAACAGCCCCTAGTCTTCAGTTCATTCCAGTAGTAGCAGCTACACGGCAGTTTTCCAGCAACTGGGACACAATTAAGAGAGCAGCCATTTCCTGTGTATTCTGAGAGTATTTCTTCACTTGCCTTGGGCAAGTTTAGGTGCTATCACTCTGATCACCTATTGTACTTCATTATATTTGTCAGTTTAATAAATGGCTTAGCATTCTCTCTCTATATTTCTGGATGATTTGTCGTATATTCTTTCTATGTTATTGTATGTCTGCTGCACTGTTATCTTTATATATTTCCGGGCATTCTAGTTCTATACCACTTGGTTTGTTTATCTCATACTCTTAGACAAAGTCTGGAAAGGGCCAGGTAGCCTCCAGATCTCACCCTCTTCTCAGAGGTGAAATATCTGGTAAATGCCCTCCCAGTCCATCTCTGGTTCGAGTTTGCTTGTGTTTTAGAGATATCCCCGAAACGGGATATTACAGAGGATTTCTAGCGCCAAAGAAATCCAGATCCGAGTTTTGTTTGGGTAGCAGCAAAAGAGGGAAAAAGGAACTTGTTCGACATTCAGTTGAGCATAGGTGGCCGCGAGTGGACTGAGGGATCAGGACAGGTTGGATTGAGCATCCAACTTTGTCATCTCGAAGGCCAGGATCCTGGTAGTTTTGGATGAACGTCGCATCAAGGATTATGGCTTGAGAACGATTGATGTTCCGGTTGATGTTGATCCTCTCAAGAAGTATGAGGAGGCTCAAGCAAAAGCGAAGCGCATGATCATGGACGGAGCCAAGGATCAAGCGATCCCACATATTGCTAATAAGAACATAGCAAGGGACATGTGGGAGGCCTTAATCACATTGTACGAGGGATCTTCCGTCTAGCGGAAAATGTTGCTTGAGAATCAGTTGAGATTGTTTCAGATGCAGAAGGGAGAAGAAATATATCCTTTCCTTATTAGATTGCAAGGGATCTGAGATCAGCTAGCTTCCGTAAGGGCTACACCAGAAGCTGGTTTATGGTCAGGACTGCCCTGAATGTAGTCACTGAATACTGGGAAACTTTTGTCCAAAGAATTTTGGGCAAGGCTACACTTCCCAGCTGGGAGGAGATGTGGGCATCTCTTCAACAGGAAGAGATCAGACAATGGACCAAAGCGGGAAGCAGCAGAAAAGGGATCAAAGTCAAGAAGGAGGAAGAGGAGGATGCAACTCTCGCATCAAAGGGACAGCAAGGGCAGCAGAGATGAAAGAAAAAAGAAATCTCGAAATTCAGTTGCTTCAGATGTGGGGAAATGGGACATTTCGCCACGCAGTGCCCTCTAAAGAAGAAGGGAAAAGAAGAGAAGCCTAACTCGAAGGTTGCTCCAGCACAGGCTGATGAGGAGGATAACGATGACTACGCCATGAGTGCTCATGCACCTCTAGAGAAGAGGTGGGGCGATATGGAGTTGTAGTTGGATCTACAAAGAGTAAAGGGCAGGATCCATGAGGTGCCCAAACTCTTGGATCACATACGACTACGGGAGCCCTTGATGATAATAGCAGAATGACAGGAGTCAGTTGGTGCAAGGGATGATGGAGTGACAGTAGTAGAGCTAGAGCGCCAAAGTCTGAAGCAGCGCAGTAGAGTGTTGCAGCAGTGCGGGAGGCACAGAGCAGATACAACAGCAGCGCAATAGCATCAGAGGGTTAGTGCAGCTTAGCAGTAGAGGAAGCTTCAACATCAAGGTGCATCCAAACTGACTAGTGTGTCCGGATTTGGGATGTCTTTCAGTTGCTTAACTCGTAGCAACTGAGTTGAAATGCAGCAGTTAGCAGTGGCAGTGCTATGGGCAGCATGATGCAGCATATTGAGAGGGAGTTGCGGTACAGATGCAACAATGGCAGTGGCAGTGTCATGAGAAGCAGTACAGATTGCAGTAGCGTAGTGGATGAGGGGCAGTAGGTCGAGCATCAGCAGTGCAGAGGACCGATGTCGTGGATCAAGGTGATGCTTCTGGTGAGAAGTATTTTTAGAGCACATTCCTCGCTAAGAGGGAGTGTTGATTTTTGGGTAGAATCGGATGTGCTCTAGCTCTGAAATTTTGTGCAGGGGCTAGAACACATTGTGAAAATTTCTGCTTTTGGTGAGAAGTATTTTTAGAGCACATTCCTCGCTAAGAGGGAGTATTGATTTTTGGGTAGAATCGAATGTGCTCTAGCTCTGAAATTTTGCGCAGGGGCTAGAACACATTGTGAAAATTTCTTAATATTACTTATGCAGAAACCCTACAGTTAAATCTAGTTATACTTCTCCTACTTAATCAAGTTATTAATCTGAAATTTCAGCATTAACATCGAAGTAAACACATTAACAGTCTTCCCCAGATACAGATCTAAACTGAATACATGCACATAGACAAAGTGACACACAAGATTTTTGGACAATTGTCCTAGGAAAAACCCAATGTGGGAAAACCGGTCTTCTGGCTGCTGGAGGGTTTATATTATTAAGTAGATTCTAAGTACAGCAAATCTAGGCACCTTACTAGTTAATCCAACAAAGAAATACAAAATCTGCAACAATACCTCTGTTCCAGAGACGGAAAACCGGACTGATTCACACCCTCAAATGGTCTTTACAGAACTCAGCCCCTTTCTGTCTTCAGAAACCCCAGCGCTACTCTGAAGCCCTCTGCGTCAGCTCTGCTAGCCTATTGATACCGCTGCGCTACTCAGGAGAGGCTTGCGTAACCCCAAACTAGGTGATGCAGTCCCTACGCTGCCCTAGCTGGGCCTGCATAACCCTTGATGGCCTCCTGCTGCCTCTGTGCTGCCCTTTCTGGGCCTGCGTAGCACTGAAGCGCTTTGCGCTGCGCAGCTGCTGTGTAACTGCTGCGTAGCTGCTACCCCCTCTGCATTGCTCTGACTGTTGCTTCTCTACCTCTTGCTGACTCTTGGCTCTGCGATCAGATCACCCCCTTAGCCAATACTACCCCTCGCTGCAGCTGAAACACTTCTGGAATTTTTTGACAAACCACGCCCTAGAATTCCAACTTAGTCTCAATGCTCTGCCTCCGTGTGTGTTCTCCAACTGACCCCAAGCCTTTCCTTTATACTTTTCTCATTGAGAAACCAACGGCCGCGATCTAATCTTGAATCGACAACTAAGATTAAAAGAAAGCTTGATCCGTGTGACTTAAGTCATTTCCATCACATGTTTAAATTAATTACCTTTAATCTTTTAATTTTCCTAAGTTAGACTTAGGGTCCTTAATTAAAAATATTAATTAATTAATTTTCTCTTAAACTGGATGGAATTTCTCAAATCCCTTTCTGGGTCTTGGATATCTCATGTACTCTAGTCCCTCAACAAAGTTTGGGAGCAAGAGCACATCCGATGCTACACCAACACGCAAAAATCTCAACACTCCCTCTAAGCGAGGAATGTGCTCTAGCACAACACTACTTCACCCCGAAGTGTTGTACTGATCTCTGGTGTGGGTCTCTGCGTTGATGCTTGGCTTGCTGCCCTTCATCACTGCACTGTCGCTACTCTCATATACTGCTGCCCATGATGCTGCCACTGCCACTGCCACATCTATACTGCAGGTCCCTCTCAATCTGTTGCATCGTGCTGCCAACTGCTACACTGCAACTCAGTTGCTGAGAGAAACAACTGAAAACTCCTGCCCAATCTTTGACAGACAAGTCAGGGGTTGCATCCTCATCACTGAAGCTCCATAGGCTGTTGATCTCTGCTGTCGTCTGGAGACAGCTGCACAGCGACAGCTCTGCACTGCGTAAGCAGACCTCCTCTGCGCTACTGAAGTCACATCAGCCCCTGTGCTAAAATCCCCTACACTAATGTTGCGCTACGTTGTCCTCTAGAATCCACTGTGCTGCTGCAACTCTGCTCTATGTAAGCCAGCCTGCACTGCATTGTTTAAGTCACATCAGCCCCTCTACACTGCACTGCTCCCTTCAGCTTCTAGCTTTGCCTTTTCTCCATTTGTGATTCTCTGCACCCACTCCTCCACTTGTCCCGCTACTATCTTAAGGCTCCCGTAGCTCGTATATGATCCAAGAGTTGGGCTACTCAAGGATCCTGCCACCACTCTGTATTTTCTCTACAAATCCATGTCGCCCCACTTTCGTGGTTTGTGAGCGCTCATGGCTACGTCATCTTCGGAGCCATCGTCTACCACAACAACCTTGGAGGTAGAAGCTTCCTTGTCCTTCTTCTTCTGATGACAATTGCTAGCGAAATGTCCTAGTTCGCCGCACTGGAAACACTTGATCTTTGGTAGATCACACTTATTCCTCCCTTGCTGCCTCTTTGATGCCAAGGCTGCATCTTCTTCCTCTTCTTTTTTCACTTTACTTGATCCAGTGTTGTACTGTCTCTTGGTGAATCAACAGAGTTCTTCTTGACGAAGGATAGCCCACATACTGTCCCAATTGGGAAGGTTCGCCCTGCCCAAGATACTTTGGACAAAAGTTTCTCGGTCCTCTGTGACCACATTGAGTGCAGTCCTCACCATCACATCATCCTCCACTTTCACTCCCATGGCAGTCAACTGATCCTTGATCCCTTGTAATCTGAAAAGGAAGGGTTCGATCTCTTCTCCCTTGGCCATCATGAATAACCTCATCTGATTTTCCAGAAGCATTCTCCTCTGGATAGACCTTCCTTCATATAGTGAGGTCAAAGCCACCCACATATCATGAGTCGATGTCTTCTCGGCTATGTGAGGCACTACATGATCTTTGACACCGTCCATGATGAAGCGCTTGGCATGCGCCACTGCTTTTTCATGCTTCTCCAGGAGCTTCGCATCAGTTGTCGTGGCCAGGACTTTGTCTGCATGCTCCCTCAGACCTTATGCCTCCATGACTACTAGGATTTTGGCCTTCCAAACTGCAAAGTTGGACAGGTTGTCCAACCTATGCTGATCACGTAGTTCGTGAGGTGCCATCTACTCAGCAAATCTTTCAGAACAGATCCTCTTCTCTATGCTAGAGACTTGGATCTACGGTCCTTGGCGAGAAAGGCACCCTCTGCTCCCTCTGACAACTAACTTACTCTCTTGGAAGTCTGCCAAATCACAACGAATCAGCTCTCTTCGATCCGCTAATCGATCTGCAGTTTTCTTTGGCTGGAAATCCTCTGAGAAGTTGTTCTCCTCCCACTCTTTGTCAACTAGTGTTCCGACTAATTTCTCCACCTTCATAAAATTAACCCCACCAGCAACAACTGAAGCTCTGCAGCACTGCTTCCGGCACTTTGAATCAGCGACAGCTTCAGGACCGCATCACCCTTGCTGGTCTCTGCGTGAGCAGACAGACCCAGCATTGTTTTTGTGCTACCTCTGCGCAGTAAGTACGTGGGCCTATGTGAAGACTGTGTGACACTAGCCTCTGTGTGACTCTGCTTCCCTCTGCTGCTATGCTGTCCTCTCTGGTCCAGCTTTCTGCGGTTGCTGCTGCTTTCTTTGTTGCTTTCTGCAACAATGATTCTTCAGTCTTCTTGTTGAAGATTCAACTAGATCTGCAATCGCTACGATACCATGTGAAAATTTCTGAATATTACTTATGTAGAAACCCTACTGTTAAATCTGGTTATACTTCTCCTACTTAATCAAGTTATTAATATGAAATTTCAACATTAACATCAAAGTAAACACATTAACAGTCTTCACCAGATACATATCTAAACTACATACACGCACATAGACAAAGTGACACATAAGATTTTATGGACAACTGTCCTCGGAAAAACCGAATGCGGGAAAACCGGTCTTCTAGCTGCTAGAGGGTTTATATTATTAAGTAGATTCTAAGTACAGCAAATCTAGGCACCTTACTGGTTAACCCAACAAAGAAATACAAAATCTGCAGCAATACCTCTGTTCTGGAGACGGAAAACTGGACTGATTCACACCCTCAAACGGGATTTACAGAACTCAACCCATTTTTGTCTTCAGAATCCCCAGCGCTGCTCTGAAGCCCTCTGCGTCAACTCTACTAGCCTGATGGTTCCCCTGCGTTGCTCAGGAGAGGCCTGCGTAACCCCAAACTGGGTGACGCAGTCCTTGCGCTGCCCTAGCTGGGCCTGCATAAACCCTAATGACGTCTTGTTGCCTCTGTGCTTCCCTTTTTGGGCCTGCATAGCATTGAAGCCCTTTGCGTTGCACAGCTACTGCATAATTGTTGCATAGCTGTTGCCCCCTCTACGCTGCTCTAATTGTTGTTTCTCTGCCTCTTACTGACTCTTTTCTCTGGGACTAGATCATCCCCTTAGCCAATACTACCCCTCACTGCAGCTTAAACACTTCTAGAAATTCTTAGCAAACCACATCCTAAAATTCCAGCTTAGTCTCAGTGCTCTGCCTTCATGTGTGTTCTCCAACTGACCCCAAGCCTTTCCTTTATACTTTTCTTGTTGGGAAACCAACAGCCGTGATCTAATCTTGAATTGACGGCTAAGATTAAAAGAAAGCTTGATCCGTGTGACTTAAGTCATTTCCATCACATGTTTAAATTAATTACCTTTAATCTTTTAATTTTCCTAAGTCAGACTTAGGGTCCTTAATTAAAAAGATTAATTAATTAATTTTCTCTTAAATCGGATGGAATTTCTCAAATCCCTTTCTGGGTCTTGGAGATCTCATGTACTCTAGTCCCTCCACAAAGTTTGGGAGCTAGAGCACATTCGATGCTACCCCAACACTCATAAACCTCAACACACATGAGATCTCCAAGACCCAGAAATTGTTTGGAGAAATTCCGCCTGGAGGGCATTTTATTCAAATAATTAATTATTTTTAATGGAGTCTGAGTTAAAACTTAGGAAATTAAAATAATTAAAGTGAATTAATGTAAATGTGGTTGAGAAGCTTCTAAGTGACGAGGATCAACTATGTTTTAATCTTAGTCGTTGATTAAAGATTTGATCACAGTCGTTGATCTCTCAACAGGAAAAGTATAAAGGAAGGCTTAAGGGTCAGTTGGAGAACACACAAACAGAGAGCAACACTTGAGACCAGTCGAAATTATGGGGCGCAGTTTGCTGAGAATTTCGGAGTGAGTTCTAGTGCAGAGGGGCAGTTCGGCAGTGGGACTTCAGTCCAAGGCTGAGAATACATTGCAGAGAGGTAGCGCAGCACCAAGGAGAGACAGTGCAACACCTAGGAGGGTGATGCAGAGCCTGAGAGAGGTGATGCAGTCACTGAAGAGGCAGCATTGGGGTTTCTATGAGGCAGATCGGGCATCAGTTCAGCAGATCGATTTTTGAGCTGGGAAGGCTCACGAGGAGGGTGACACAACTCCTAAAGGGGGTGACGCAGTCTCAGCGCAGAGCTAGGAGTAGCTACTATTGCGTAGCACTGGGGACAGTGCACTCATGTGTGAGGTTTGATCATTTTGTTGCTGGATTAGCCAAAATATCTGTCTCCGGATAGAGGTACTTCTGTCGAGATTTTTCTCTATTGAGTGAGCCGTATTTGGCATCCTAATTGTATTGTGAAATCTGCGTAATAATAAAACCCTCATATCTGTTGCATTGGTTTTCCCACATTGGATTTTCCGGGGACGTTTGGTCCAAAAGTAAGTGTGTCCTTTGTGTAATTGTCTCATCTTATTTTTCAGTACTTTATCTGTATATTGGTGTAGGCTACAGTTTATTTGCATTAATGTTTACTGAAGAATTTTGTAAATAACTTGTTAATTGAAGAACACAAGTAGGAAATGCAAATCAATTAATTGCAGTAGGATTTTTGGTTGTTAGATTCAGAAATTTTCACAACTCCATCATGCCTGACATAGTCCAAAACATAATCCATTGTGCCCTGTAAGTACCTCAACACGTGTTTTGTAGCCACCCAGTGTACTCTCTTGGGCTCCATTATAAACTGACTCAACATGTTGACTACAAAACAAATATCTGGTCTAGTGTTGACTAGATACATCAATGAACCGATTAGCGGTCGATACAAAGTGGGGTTCACCAACTCGGAATCTAAAGCATGCAGCTTCTTCCAGTTGGTGATCATAGGAATAGCCATAGGCCTGCAACCCTCCATACGAAATCTCCTCAATATATCACCTGCATACCTACCCTGGCCCACGAAGATATGCCCATCCTCCTGCCAAACCTCCAACCCCAGAAAGTAATGCATCAACCCCATATCACTCATATCAAACTTTGAAGCAAGATCTCTCTTGCAATGTTGGATGAGTTTGTCCTCCCTTGTAATAAACAAGTCATCCACATACAAACTAGAATGAGTGGATCGTCACCTACCATGATAAAGTATAGGTTCGGATCTGCATCACTCTTCTGGAAACCCATCTGCTGCAAGTGGGCATCTATCCTCTCGTACCATGCCCTCAGTGTCCAATTCAGTCCATACAAGTCTTTATTAAGCCTACACACATGAGAATCCTTCCCATGCAACTCAAAGCCCTCAGGTTGCTCAATGTACATCTCCTCCTATATAACACCATTGAGAAAGATGGTCTTCATATCCATCTGGTGAATCCTCCATCCCATCTCAGCTGCTACAGATATCACTGATTTAATGGAAGTATAACAAGCAATCGGTGCAAAGGTCTCCTCATAGACAACTCCCTCTACCTGTGAAAACCCACGCGCCACAAATCGAGTTTTTAACTTCTCCACGTTTCCATATGCAGCATGTTTGATCTTGTAACGCCACCTGGAAGTCACCACTGAAATCCTCTTAGGACGTGGCACTACCTCCTAGACATCGTTCTTCATGATAGAGGCATAATCCTCCACCACGCATCCCTCCAGATTTGCTGACTGCGGCCTCCTCAAAACTAGTTGGCTCTGTCTCCACAACATCTGCCACAAAGTCACCCAACCTCTATGGTGGTCTACTCTCCCTCACTGATCGCTTGTGTCTCCCCACTGCCTCGTAAGCCTCCTTCAGGGTCTCCCAACGCCATTTTGGCTTCCTCTTCCCTGTAGCAGTCTCATGTGGTGGTATGGGAAAATCCTCAACTGGTGCCTCTCCTCCTAGCGAGGAAGGATATGCTATAACCAATGGAGATCCTAGACTCTGAGATACTGTGTCTGATGAACCTGCACCAGGTGATCCTGAATCAATCGAAATTGTACTTTGTGAACCTGTCACCCCTGAAGAAGGTGAACCTCTTGATCTTGATGTACCACCTAATGCTCCTGAAACCTGTAGTGTGGCCCCCTGCTGAGGAGCCTGTTTCTCTACATGATCAACCTCCTGAGACCTCCTCAAAGCCCTCTCCTCCTCAAATCTCACATCCTGCCTCAGGACAATCTTCCTTTGTGGAGGAAGATATATAAGGTAGGCTCTGTTGGTCTCATTGAAACCCACTAGGATACCCTATCTCTTCTTTGCAGTGGGTTCCAACTTCGTCCTCTTCTCCTCAGGGACATGTGAATAAGTAAGGAACCCAATATCAACTTTCGAATTCTTGCTGGTAAACACCTCCTCAGAAGTCTTGCTTCCCAAGACTCTGTGTGGGCCCCTGTTCTGCAAATACAAAGGAGTGTTACACACCTCGGCCCATAAGAAGAAAGGTAAACTGTGATCATGCAACATCGCTCTAGCTGCACCCACAATGGTCATGTTCTTCCTCTCTACCGCCCCATTCTGTTGGGTGTTGTAAGGCACAATGTACCCCCTCTTGATGCCAACACTCCCAGAAAACTCCTTCATCTCCGTGGAGGTATACTCGCCCCAATTTTCTGATATCAACACCCTAATTTTCCTCCCTGTCTGGTTCTCCACAAGAGCCTTAAATTCTTGGAACCTCTGGAAGACCTCATCCTTTGTCTTCAGCAAGTCAATCCAGGGCTTCCTGGAATGGTCATCAATGAAAGTCAAATAATACTCACATCCACTCAATGAAACATGGGACATGGGACCACATATGTCAGAATGAATCAAATCAAGGATACATGCAGCTCTATTGTCACTACTCGGAAAAGCAGTCTTGGTGTAATTTCCCAAGCATACCCCCTGCACACATCATGATGATCTATGTTGAAGTCATGAAAACATGTAACCATCTCACTCAACATCCTGAAAGCTCCATGGTGCAAGTGGGCCATCCTCTTGTGCCATAGCTCACACAACTCACTACTACTAGTCTGTGCTACCATATCTTTTAGAGGCTAAAACATAAGTCTATATAGTCTCCCACTATGAGCTCCAATCACACAAGCAGACTCGATAATAGATCCTCTGGGATATATCAACACTTGTCCCTTTCAAAACAATACCTCAAACCCCTGTCCTCTAAGCTAGAGGCTAATATCAAACTCTTCTTCAACCCCGAAACATAAAGAACATCTATCACCTTCAGAGGAGGTAATGACTCCCTCTAAAATGAAACTGCCCCCACTCCTGCCGCTTTGACTTTGGAGTTGTCTCCAAGCACAACCTCCAAGTCAACATCATCCTCTAAAAGGCTCGTGAAGTGCTCTTTCACTCCGGTCATATGGAAGGACGCTCCACTGTCAATGAACCATGCATGGGAAGATGTAATATGAGTGGCTAAACTCGCCACCAATGCACACTTTGAATCAAATGTAGCCGCAAAATCATTCACCTCAGATGAAGCTGCAACTCCATGTTTCTTCTTACCCTTCTTGTTGGGACATTGTATAGCATAGTGACCCATCTTCCCACAAGCAAAGCATTTCACTTTGCTCATGTCCTTCTCCTTAGCCTTCTGCTTCCCCTTCTCCTGCTTTGCTCCACTAGAAGACCCCTTCTTGGCCTTCTTCTTCTTTCCCTTTGTCGCAAGAGCAACATTCTCCTCTTCACCTCCCCCGCCACTCTTGCTGCCCCCCTTTGCACTCCTCCTTGTCTCCACCTGGATGAAATCGTCCCACATCCTCCTCCAACCAGGAAAATGCTCTCTGGCCACCAAGCCATGGATAAAACCATCCCACTTCTCATGGAATCCACCCAAAGAAATCTTAACCAACTATTCATTTGGAATAGCCTCTCCAATGGCAGCTAACTCATCCTTCACCTAAGAGATCCTGGTGAGATATGAGGTCACACTGTCGGTCTTAGTCATCTTGGTGTTACGTAGCTTTTATCTCAACACCATCTTCTTGTTCTCATTAGAACTTTGGTGTAATGAGACCAAGGACTCCCACATCTGATAGGCAAATCTCATCCCAGACACATGAGGGAATAAATGGTCCTTGATGGCATCTAGAAGGATCCACTTTTCCTTCACATTCTTCTTGTTAAACTCCACCAACTGAGCTGGATCAATGGGAGCTAGCAAAGTTGCTTCAACAACATCCCACACTTCAAATTCCTCCACTGAAACCATGATTCTCTCCTTCCATGGGCCAAAATTCTCAACCCCTGCCAATCTGTCCTCTACTCTCAACCCCGTTGTCATGACCCAACAACCAACAATTTGGAGCAAATCTGTGAGCTAGAACCTTCCTCCCTCTGAATTGTTGAAGTCTTTGGGTTTCTGACAAAGTTTCAAAAGGTTTAGGTTCCAGTGTCCGAGTTCCAGATTTTTCTTAGCAGCAGAACAACCCTTTTTCGCAGTCCCTTTCCAGCCAGCAGCAGCATTTCCAGCAGGACAGAGTAGAGGAGGAGCCACACAGAGCAGCAGAAGAGCAGACTTTCTGAGCAAGGAAAGAGAGACCATTTCAGCCTGCCTAGAGCAGGCCAAGGTGCTATCATTCTAAGCACTATTTGTACTTGTCCCTTATTTCAGAAATATTAATAAAATGGATCAACAGTTCTGGTTTATTTGCAGTGTTTTTCATGCATGCTTCTATTTGTTGTAGTTTTAGTATTGTGTTGCTTTGTAATACTGTCTATTCCCAATTTGGGATATTACAGTGGTATCAAAGCTCATAGACTTGGCTCAGCCTGTGGAGCAATTGGTCTATGACACCCGAAGAGTGGTATTAGGAGTGTAATATTCCTAATTAGCACTGCTAATTGGAATATTTCATTTTTGTATAGTTTTGCCGCCTTTAGTTAAATTAATAAATAAAGTGAGAAATAGAGGGTCAACTCACTTTAGTAAAATAAAGTGCTTCCTAGTTGATGAACGTTGTGACTTAAGGGGGATGGCCTTGGGGGTCCACACACACATGAGGGGAGGCCTCACGTAGGCTCCTAAGGTAACTGCGCAGGTCAAGGAGGAGGTCAAGGACGCAGTTAGGGTTTTTGAGGGAGTTTGCACTATAAAAGGTGGGGTCTTCACTCCATTTGGCATTATGGATATGTTATTGATATTGAGAGCTAGACTTCTGTCTACTTCAGCACGCCGGTTGTTTAGTCGGTCTGCAGCACTGTTTAGTGTGAACTGAGTGTCTCCGGTCGGAGATCTCGCCCTTGGCTCCGGGGGACTTCGAGTGCCTGCTCGAGCAAGGTATTTCCTTCAGTTTCTTGAGGTGATTTGCAGTGGATTTTGGGTGGACGTTTGCAGAGGAGCAGCCCATTGGAGTGACTGCGTAGTTCAGGAGAGAGGACGCAGTTTCAGCAGGGAGGACGTAGTCATTGTGGTGCAGCACAATTGTGAGGTGATTTGGTAGTGGTTTTCAGCGTTTTTCAGTCTTGGGAGGTTGTTGTTTCAGCCGGAGGTTTTGCAGGAGGATTTTGGCCCCTTTTCCCAGCGTTTCCTTGAGCTTCTGCGCTGTTCCTGGGAGAGACAGCGTTTTCATTGAGGAGGGGTTGTTTGGCGGATTTTCGGAGGTGGAGCACTTGCTTCACGGTTTTTGGGTTTTGTCCGGAGGGTTGAGTACAGCTAGCCTTCCGATTTTCAGCTCATTCTGGTGTGGGGATCAGCCCCTAGTTCCAGTACCTTGCAGCAGCAGTGTTCTACGGCAGTTTTCTCCAGCAGCTAGGACGCAGTTTCTGTTGTAGCCATTTCTTATTCTGAGAGGGTCTCCACTTGCCTAGAGCAAGGATAGGTGCACTCATTCTGATTATCTCTTGTACCCTTATACATGTATTCTCAGATTAATAAAATGGCTTAGCGTTCTGGTATTTTATGTGTATTTGTTCCATATTCTAGTTCCGACATTTTGTTTTATATAGCTGCTTGTTGTTTTGCTGTGTATTACCGTTTATTTCCCGTTGGGGATATTACAGTGGTATCAGAGCATAGTTCTGGCTCAGCCTGTGGTGCTAGTAGTCTATGACGCCCGGGGATAATCCCTACTTTGATCAGAGGAGACACAGAGATGTTGAGAGTAGGTGGGAGTTTCCCTTCGGAGGGAGGGATTCTGATCAGGAGCCACCTGAGACAGATTCAGAGCAGGAGCAGCCTGCAAGGGACACAGAGCAGCGGAACCCGATGGCAGACGAGGAGGGTTCGAGGAGATGGGATACGCTCCTCCATCACATGCGGGAGATGACACAGAGACTCACGGCCATAGAGATCAGACAGAGGGAACCTCCCAGGGTTTTCCAGATCGGTGAGGGATCGGGTATGTCTCACCACGTGCCAGTGCATGATGCTATCCCCATTGTGGCATCTCATGCACCCACACGATCTACTATGCCCACATTCTTGCCAGAGGACGCAGGGGCAGGAGTACAGGGAGGTGCACAGAGGGATATTCCAGCACCCACGCGATCTACCATGCCTACCTTCCTGGCAGAGGACGCAGGGACAGCAGTACAGCGAGAGATAGATCCGGCTCGGATGGCTGACCTTTTTACAGAGTACCAGGCTTACGGACAGGCGTTCATGGATTCTCTCACCTTCAGAGACTATATCCAGGTCCAGCATGACATTAGACCCCGTGATCATCATCGAGGGCACAGGCACCACCGTGATGACCACCGCGCAGCTAGTAGATTTCATTTGCCCACGTTTGATGGCTCATCAAACAGTTCGGCAAAGTCTTGGGTGGAGAAGTTGGACATCTATTTCCAGCTTAACCCGATGTCGCAGTCAGAGGCCATTAAGGTGGCAACATTACATCTGGACGGTGAGGCCCAGGACTGGTGGTTCCATGGGATGACGACACTCGGACATTCTGCAGTGACGACATATGCCGAGTTTACCCGGAGGGTGATAGAGCGCTTTGACAGGAGGGATCCGAAGCAGCATTTTGTTGAGCTGACAAAGCTCAAACAGTCTGGGAGTGCAGAGACATACATTTCAGACTTCTTGAGGATTTCGGTGATGGTCCCTAATTTGTCTGCAGCTCGGATGGTCTACATGTTTGTGGAGGGATTGTCAGAGCCACTTCGTGGCCTAGTCCGGTCGACCAGACCAGCTACCCTTCAGGATGCCATCAGCAGGACTCGGGACTTACAGGATGTCTTACCCAGGACTCGGACACCTTATCCCTAGAGACAGGCCTTCCAGCCTAAGGGGAAGGACACGAGGGTTCCGCCTCCCAAGGCGAATCCTGGACGAGGGCAGTTTGATGACGAGGCTAGGAGAGAGCTGAGGAGGAAGCGATTGTGCTTCACTTGCTAGGAGCCATGGGCACCGGGACATAGGTGTGCTGCAGGGAAAGCACACTTCATTGAGGTCTTCTCCGAGAGCAGTGGGGAAGAGAATGAGGGGGATGACGTGGAGGCAGGAGATTGTTATGCAGCGCAGAGTACTTTACCACCTCCACCACCCGCAGCAGGTGGGGCATCGTTTGCACCCACTGGGGGAGCTCTAGCCGCATTGCGGGGAGTTCCCAAGTACTTGACACTGCGCGTACGGGGGACAGTGCGCGGACAGCGGGTTTCAGTCTTAGTTGATAGGGGGGCCACCCACAATTTTATTGATGCCCAGATGGTTGAGCGGAGAGGCATACAGACAGAGGGCTTTGATGGGTTTTCTGTCTTGGTCCCAGGAGATCAGACCATGGCATGTGCTCGATATGTTCCGGAGTTATCGGTGACGATGGGCACTTATACATTGACAGATCACTTCTTTGTGGTGGACATTCCGGACACCAACCTGATACTGGGTGTTCAGTGGCTTATTACTCTAGGGAAAGTCACGACAGATTGGAAGGCCCTAGAGATGGAGTGGGATGATCCCAAGACAGGGAGGCATGAGAAGATACGGGGACAGCACACATACCCACCTCAGACGGTGTCGGCACACAGGATGGAGGCGACCTTTCGCAAGGGAGACATAGAGTGGGCGGTAGAGTTGCGGGCTTCAGAGGCAGTGGATACAGGGCAGACAGTGCATCCTGAGCTACAGTCTATTCTCGACAGGTATGCAGTGGTTTTCGGGGATATTCCGCCAGGGCAGCCGCCGGATCGGGGGTTTGAGCATACGATCGAGCTTGAGCAGGGGATACAGGCCGTGATTACCACACCGTATAGGCATCCCAAAGCCTATCGGGACGAGATAGAGCGGGCTATTCAGGAGTTGCTGGCCCTTGGTCACATTCGGCCCAGCACGAGTCCTTTTTTTGTAGCTATGCCTTAGTCTTTGGTGAAGAAAAGGACGTACGCATAAGTGACTAGAGCTACGAATAAGAAATGAGAACGGTACCCCATCCCCGGGATCGGTTGATGGATGGATTGGAGACACCGGTTCTTCTCGAAGATTGACTTGAGATCCGGGTACCATCAGATTCACGTGAGGGAACAGGACATTCCCAAGACCGCTTTCAGGTGTCACTATGGGCACTTTGAGTTCCTGGTCATGCCATTCGGGCTGACCAATGCACCTGCTACTTTCCAGTCATGTATGAACCACATTTTCAGGGGTCATCTGAGGAAGTTTGTGCTGGTCTTCTTTGATGACATACTTATATACAGCAGGACTTGGGAGGAGCACCTGAAGCATATTGAGACCGTTTTGCACATCTTGGAGGAGCAGCAGTTTTATGCCAAGCTCTCCAAGTGTGAGTTCGGGTTGACAGAGATGCTATATCTGGGGCACATTATAGGAGTGGACGGAGTGAGGGTCCACGAGGAGAAGATCAGGGCCATCAGGGACTGGCCAGAGCCGCGGAATGCTGTGGCCCAGACCGGGGTTGTGGCATTTGCACTACGAAGGAAGTTCGTCGAGGTTTCTCTCGGCTTGTTGCACCCCTTCCAGTTGTGGCGAGAGGGGGCATTCGGTTGGTCGGACCACGACACGGAGAGCTTTTTGACAAGCTCAAAGGGTGATGAGGCGGTTGTGTGTCTGTGTTGGCGGCTTGCGATTTTACCACGGCCCTTTGTCCTCGTGTGATGCATCGGAGAGAGTTGGTGCGAGTTTTGATGCATGGCGGTCACGGGTGCTTTGAGGCGGAAGCTCCTTCCACGAGGTTGTATCCCTTATCACGACAAGGAGATGTTGGCCATCATGCATGCATTGGCCAAGTGCCGTGATGCACGAGGTGGGCGACAAATTCGGGTGAGGACGGATCTGTAACGGCCTAAGGTACTTTAAGACGACGGTTGCGGAGGCAGCAGAAGTGGATAAGCAAGATCCAAGCCTATGACTTTGACATCGAGTATGTCAAGGGCAAGTATAACGTGGTAGCTGATGCCCTTTCTCGTAGACCGGCCACGTTATCACTTATGAGCTTGGACGCTGATTGGAGGGCTCGACTGTTGGTTGAGTACTCCAAGGACAGGTTTGCATGTGAGGTCCTGGACGGGCAGGTAGCAGATGACAGGTACAGGGTGGTCGATGAGATCATCTATTACAGGGACAGGATCTTCTTGACTGAGGGATCTCAGCTCAAGAAGAAGATACTCCAAGCTTCACACGATTCTCCATTGGCGGGCCATCAGGGGTTCACCAAGACCTATCGGGCCATTCGGGAGAGGTTCTCATGGAAGGGCCTCAAGGAGGACGTACTCCAGCATGTCAGGGAGTGCGATGTTTGCCAGCGAAACAAGGGAGAGATGAGCCATCCTGCAGGGTTGTTGCAGCCTCTTCCCATTCCGGAGGGGAAATGGGAGAGCATATCGATGGACTTCATCACGGGGTTGCCCACGGTGCAGGGCAAGGATTGCATCTTCGTAGT
The DNA here is from genome assembly GCA_034641835.2 of Pinus albicaulis. NCBI lineage: Eukaryota > Viridiplantae > Streptophyta > Pinopsida > Pinales > Pinaceae > Pinus > Pinus albicaulis. Next base: position 709,381,744 of record CM076572.1, on the reverse strand, counting down.
CGTTGACCGGCTGACGAAGTATGCCCATTTTTCGCCATATCCGCACATCACACAGCAGCGCAGGTGGCTGAGCTGTTCTTTAGGGAGATTTTCAGATTACATGGTCTACCCAAGACCATCGTCAGTGACAGGGACAACCGCTTCATGGGCGGATTCTGGCAGGAGCTCTTCCGATTAGTGGGGACCGAGTTGACACCGAGCACTAGTTATCACCCCCAGACGGACGGGCAGACAGAGATAGTTAACAAGTGGCTGGAGGGCTACTTGCGTAACTACGTCAGTGGACAGCGAGGGCATGGCTGAAGTGGCTGCATTTGGGCGAGTACTGCTACAACACAACGCATCATATGTCTATTGGTATGTCACCTTTCTATGCTTTATATGGATATCATTCCTTATCTTTTGTGGACATGATGTTTGGTGTTAGCAGGGCTCTGAGAGCCAAGTTATGGATCCAAGAGAGCCAAGATATCCTCCGAGCTCTCAAGGACAACATAGCCACAACACAGAATCAGCAGAAGTTGTATGCTGATAAGGGTCGGGTGGAGAGACACTTTGAGGTAGGGGACTTGGTCTACCTACGACTACAGCCATACCGACAGTCTTCGCTTAAGCAGAAGGGGGCGGAGAAGCTTAAGCCCCGCTTTTATGGGCCATACAGGGTGATACGCAGGATCGGGCAGGTTGCATATGAGTTGGAGCTGCCCCAAAGCAACAAGATTCATAACATCTTTCATGTATCATGCTTGAAAAAGGCGCTGGGCCAGCAGGTGACAGTCACAGAGGAGCTACCACCCACGGATGATGAGGGGCATCTGGTGTTGCAGCCGGAGGCTATTATTGACACTAGGGAGAGGCAGCTGCGGAGCAGGAAGATCAGGGAGTTCTTGGTGAGATGGAAGAACTTGCCAGATGAGGATGCCACTTGGGAGGATGAGAGGATCTTGCAGCATCCATCACTTCAGTTGCTTGAGGACAAGCAACGTTCTGCCGGGGTAGACTGTAATATTCCTAATTAGCACTGCTAATTGGAATATTTCATTTTTGTATAGTTTTGCCGCCTTTAGTTAAATTAATAAATAAAGTGAGAAATAGGGGGTCAACTCACTTTAGTAAAATAAAGTGCTTCCTAGTTGATGAACGTTGTGACTTAAGGGGGATGGCCTTGGGGGTCCACACACACATGAGGGGAGGCCTCACGTAGGCTCCTAAGGTAACTGCGCAGGTCAAGGACGCAGTTAGGGTTTTTGAGGGAGTTTTCACTATAAAAGGTGGGGTCTTCACTCCATTTGGGATTATGGATATGTTATTGATATTGAGAGCTAGACTTCTGTCTACTTCAGCACGCCGGTTTTTTAGTCGGTCTGCAGCACTGTTTAGTGCGAACTGAGTGTCTCCGGTCGGAGATCTCGCCCTTGGCTCCGGGGGACTTCGAGTGCCTGCTCGAGCAAGGTATTTCCTTCAGTTTCTATAGGTGATTTGCAGTGGATTTGGGTGGACGTTTGCAGAGGAGCAGCCCCTTGGAGTGACTGCGCAATTCAGGAGAGAGGACGCAGTTTCAGCAGGGAGGACGCAGTCATTATTGTGCAGCGCAGTTGTGAGGTGATTTGGTGGTGGTTTCAGCGTTTTTTAAGTCTTGGGAGATTGTTGTTTCAGCCGGAGGTTTTGCAGGAGGAATTTGGCCCCTTTCCCAGCGTTTTCCTTGAGCTTTTGCGTTGTTCCTGGGAGAGACAACATTTTCATTGAGGAGGGGTTGTTTGGTGGATTTTCGGAGGTGGAGCACTTGCTTCACGGTTTCTGGGTTTTGTCCGGAGGGTTGAGCACAACTTGCCTTCTGATTTTCAGCTCATTCCGGTGTGGGGATCAGCCCCTAGTTCCAGTACATTGCAGCAGCAGTTTTCTACGGCAGTTTTCTCCAGCAGCTAGGACGCAGTCTCTATTGCAGCCATTTCTTATTCTAAGAGGGTCTCCACTTGCCTAGAGCAAGGATAGGTGCACTCATTCCGATTATCTTTTGTACCCATATACATGTATTCTCAGATTAATAAAATGGCCTAGCGTTCTGGTATTTTATGTGTATTTGTTCCATATTCTAGTTCCGGCATTTTGTTCTATATAGCTGCTTGTGTTTTGCTGTGTATTCTTTTGTTATTCAGTTGAGGATATTACCACGAGCTCATAGACTACTCTCGGCTGTGGAACAGTGATTGACTAGAAGATAGAGAGTACATTACATACCGGAAGCAGAGGTACAGGAGCAAAGAGCGTAGGCTCGAAATCACACCTAATCAAGAGGAGAGCGTTCCGGTGGAAGAAGACAAAGGGAAGGCACCAATGGCAGAAGAAATAGATGAAGAGAAGGAGTTTGGTAACCTCCTCCTAAAATCAGTGCAAGAGCTTTCCAAGAAAATAGAAGAGATGGGTCAAAAGTTTTCCAGAGAGAACCAATAGTGGGAAATTCCGAGAGAATTTCACAATCGAGAAGGGACCAGTACTTCTCACCACATACTGGAGCATAACGTTGCGCAATAGGTAGTGCTACGCACTCCCCCACGTTCCACCATGCCCACATTCCTGACTTCAGGAGCGAGAACGGGAGGACCCCAGGAGCTGGAGGTGGCTCACTACAGGGAGTATTTTGCAGAATATCAGCCATATGGGCCAGAGTTTGGAGATGCCCTCACCTTCAACGAATTTTTCCAGCTGAAAAACAATAGCAGACCACGCAACCAGAATAGTGGAGGAGGGTACACGCAGTGTAGTGACCTGCAACATACCGTGGGCAGATTTTTCTTGCCTACCTATGATGGATCATCGAAGTGTTCGGCAAAGGCTGGGGTGGAGAAGCTGGACATTTACTTTCAGCTGAACCAAATGGCGGAGGTAGAGGCCATCAAGGTGGCAGCACTGCACCTTGAGGGAGAAGCCCATGACTGGTGGATTCCATGGGATGTCTACGCTGGGTCACGCAGGGGTGACAGCGTATGCGGAGTTCTCCCGGAGGTTGGTTGAGAGATTTGATCGGAAGGACCCGGAGGAACATTTTGTTGAGCTGACGAAGCTCAAAAAGATGAGGAACCCAGAAACTTACATTTCCGAGTTCTTGAAGCTCTTAGTGATGGTTCTAGATTTGTCTGTGGCCAAGAGAGTGTATATGTTTATTGATAGACTCGTGGAACCTTTGTGTGGGCTAGTCAGATCCACCAGGCCTACTACGTTACAAGACACAGTAGGGAGGACCAAGGACTTGCAGGATGCCATGCCGAGGATGAAAGCTCCTTTTCCCCACAAACCAGCATTCCAGCAGAGGGGGAGAGACGTGAGAGCTCCACCCCCAAGAGGGAACCAGGGCCAAGGGCCTTTGGATGATGATGCCCAGAGAGACTTGAGACGAAGGAAGTTGTGCTTCACTTGCCAGGAGATATGGGCACTGGGTCATGGTTGTGCTGCGGGGAAGGCACATTACATTGACATCTTCTCCGACAGTGAGGGAGAAGAATAGGCATATGAGGAGTTAGTAGGAGATGCCAGCACCAGTGCACCAAGAGGAGATCATCCACCACCACCTCACCCAGCAGCAGCAGCAGCAGCGTTTGCACCTACCGAAGGAGTCCTTGCATCCTTGCGGGGAGTTCCCAAGTACTTAATGCTGAGAGTTCGAGGCGCAGACCAGGGACAGCGTGTCTTAGAATTGGTGGACAGCAGGGCCACACGCAACTTCATTGATGCCCAACTAGTGCAGAGGAGGGAAATACCGACAAAGAGCTTTGATGGTTTCTCCGTGTTGGTTCCAGGTGTCAGGACCATGCAATGCATGCGGTATGTTCCAGCATTAGCAGTGACCATGGGGATATACACAGTGAAGGATCACTTTTTTGTGGTCGATATTCTAGATACAAGTGGTATTGGGTGTACAGTGGCTTATCACACTTGGGAAGGTCACTACAGATTGGGAGATTCTGGAGATGGAGTGGATGGATGAGAAGAGCGAGAAGCATGTGATGATCTGAGGCATGCACACATATCCTCCCCAAACAGTCCCTACACACTGGATGGAGACAGATTTCTGAAAGGGAGACATAGAGTGGGCAGTGGAGCTGCGTATTTCAGAGGCAGGAGTCTCAGGTCAGACGATGCATCTTGATGTGCAGTCTATCCTGGACCGTTACTCCATGGTTTTCGGGGACATACCACTGGGGCAGCCATCAGACTGGGGGTTTGAGCACACCATCGAGCTAGAGCAGGGCATCCAGGCGGTGATCACCACTCCCTACAAGCACCCCAAGGCCTATAGGGACAAGATTGAGAGAGCCATACATGAGCTCTTGGCTTTGGGACACATCAGGCCCAACACTAGCCCCTTTGCCTCTTCCGTGGTTCTGGTGAAGAAGAAGGATGGCACACTGCGGATGTACATAGATTACAGGGAACTGAACAAAAAGACCATGAAGAACAGCTACCCCATTTCCAGGATCAATGAGTTGATGGATGAGTTGAGGGGAGCTAAGTTCTTCTCCAAGATAGATCTAAGGTTAGGGTACCATCAGATCAAGGTGCGGGACCAAGATGTCCCTAAGACTGCGTTTCGCTGCCATTACAGCCATTTCTAATTTTTGGTTATGCCCTTTGGGCCGACCAATGCTCCGGCCACTTTTCAGTCTTGCATGAACCACATCTTCCATGGTCAGTTGAGGAAGTTCGTGCTAGTTTTTTTTTATGACATTCTCATCTACAGCCGCACATGGGAGGAACATTTGCAGCACATTGAGGTTGTACTACATATCTTGGAGGAGCATCATTTCTATGCCAAGTTGTCCAAGTGCGAATTTGGGCTTACAAAAATGCTCTACTTGGGGCATATTATTAGAGTGGACGGAGTGAGGGCCCACGAGGAGAAGATCCGGGCCATCCGGGATTAGCCGGAACCGAAGAATGTGACAGAGCTCCGGGGGTTTGTAGGCATCTGCACCTACTATCGGAAGTTTGTCAAGGGATTTTCACAGCGTGCAGTGCCCCTCACGGATCTCACCAAGAAGGGGGCTTTCGGTTGGACAGATGCTACGCAGAGGACCTTTGACAAGCTCAAGGAGCTAATGAGCAGTTTCCCAGTGTTGGCATTACCTGATTTCACGTAGCCCTTTGTGCTAGAGTGTGATGCTTCAGGAGAGGGAGTGGGCGCAGTATTGATGCAGGGGAGCCATCCTATAGATTTCGAGAGTCAGAAGCTACTGCCGCATGAGAGATTGTATCCCATATACAACAAGGAGATGTTGGCCATCATGCATGCATTGGCCAAGTTCCGACAGTACCTGGTGGGTAACAAATTCGGGTGAGGATTGACCACAACAGTCTCTGGTTCTTCCTTGAGTAGAAACAGTTGCAAGAGAGACTAAAAAAATGGGTCAGCAAGATCCAAGCTTATGATTTTGACATCGAGTATGTCAAGGTGAAGAACAATGTGGTGGTTGATGCTTTGTCACGGAGACCGACAGCGCTGTCCTTGATGAGACTTGACGCAGATTGGAAGGCTCAGTTGTTGGTGGAGTACTCCAAGGACCGCTTTGCCTATGAGGTATTAGATGGGCAAGTGACAGATGACAGGTACCGGGTGATGGATGAGGTCATCTATTACCGGGACCAGATTTTCTTGACAGGTAACTCCCAGCTCAGGGAGAAGATCTTGCGCGCAACCCATGACTCATCGCTTTCAGGCCATCATGCGTTCACTAAAACATACAGGGCCATCAGAGAGAGGTTCTCATGGAAAGGCCTCAAGGAGGACGTACTCTGGCATGTCAAGGAGTGTGAAGTTTGTCAGAGGAACAAGGGGGAGCTGAACCATCCCACAAGTTTGCTACAATTGCTTCCCATTCCGGAGGGGAAATGGGAGAGCATCTCCATGGATTTCATCACGGGGTTGCCCATGGTGCAAGGCAAGAATTGCATCTTTGTAGTTATTGATCGATAGACAAAGTATGCGCATTTCTTCGCCATCTCTGCACGGTACATTGCTTCACAGGTGGCCGAGTTGAGTTGTTTTTCTAGGATATTTTCAGACTCCATGGTCTTCCAAAGACCATAGTCAATGACAGGGACAATCGATTACCAGTTATCACCCATAAACGGATGGATAGATAGAGATAGTGAACAAGTGGTCGAAGTGCTACTTGAGAGACTATGTCATGGGACAACAGAAGGCTTGGTTGCGTTGGCTTCACCTGGGGGAGTACTACTACAACACGACATTCCACATGTCGATTGGTATGTCTCTATTTTACGTTGTATGGTTATAATGCTCTAACTTTTGTTGATGTGATGTTTGGAGCTAGCAAGGCCCCAAGGGCCAAAGACTGCATCCAAGAGAGCCAAGACATACTCTGGGCTCTCAAGGACAACTTGGCTACATCACAGAACCAACAGAAATTATATGCAGACAGAGGACATGTAGAGAGGCAATTTGAGGTGGATGATTTGGTTTACCTTCGTCTTCAGTCGTACAAGCAGTCCACGTTGAAGCAGAAGGGAGCTGAAAAGCTCAAGCCTCGCTTCAATGGGCCATACCGAGTGATCAGACGTGTTGGGGAGGTAGCGTATGAGCTAGAGCTGCCAACCGGGAGTAGGATCCACAACATTTTTCACGTTTCATGTCTGAAGAAAGTTCTTGGGCAGCAGGTGACTGCAACTATGGAACTCCCACCTACAAACGATGAGGGGCATTTGATGTTGCAACCGGAGGCCATTCTAGACACTCAGGAGAGACAGCTAAGGAGCAGGACAGTCAAGGAATATCTAATCAGATGGAGGAACCTTCCAGATGAGGATGCCACTTGAGAAGGGGAAAAGATCTTGCAACATCCATCCTTGCAGTTGCTTGAGGACAAGCAACATTTCGGCGGGGAGGATTGTAATATTCCCAGTTAGCAGATAGTTAATTGGAATATTATTTTTTGTTAAATTTTGCTTTTCTAATGTTCAGCAAGAAATAAAGGGGTGAAGGGACCCATAACCCAACCTTAGAATAAAATCACTTTCCTAAAGTCACTAAGACAAATAATTAAAAGCAAGGTGGGGCCCATGAGGCCAAGTGACAACTTCCTAGTGACAGCGCAGGAGAGGTGGCAGCTTAGTCAGCACAGAGGCAGTGTGGGGACAAGTAGCGCAGTGGCAGCATGAGGCCAAGCACCGTAGTGACAACGTGGCAAAGGGATAGCACAGCACCAGTGGTCCCAAGGGAAAGTTGGAGGTTTCATAGCATAAAAAGGGGATGAGGGCAGTCATTTCATTCATTCATACATCTTCATAATTTCTGTCTATCAAGACCAGAGCACGCCTGAGCTGTTTAGTCGAGTCTGCAAGTGTTGTTTAGCGCAAGGGTGTCTTCGAGCGGAGATCCCAACCTCGTCCTCGGGGGACTTCGAGTGCCCGCTCAGGAGAGGAGTCCTACCTTCAGTTTTTGTGAGCAGCATCATCAATTCAGCACCAGGATTACGTAGCTCTTCCCAAGGCAGCGCAGTCAGTCAAGGGGTTACGCAGTCCAGGAGTGGAGCAGCTCCGGGAGAGGAGGAAGGTTGACATATTTTAGTCCGGGATCTTGTGAGGGGATCAGCCCTTCCATAGCAGAGTTTCTTGGGTAGTTGGTAGCCATTCTTTCCAATAGTTCAGCTCAGAGGCCAGCGTACCCAGCAGAAGTGTGTACCCATCCCAAGGGAGTGATTTTCCGGGGTCAACCTTTCCAGAAATCCTTCATGGGTTATTCTGGGTTTCTGGAGGAGAGTCAGGTGTCTGAGTTCCGGATCTTTCTAAGCAACAGAATAGCCCCTTTTCGCAGTCCCTTTCCAACCAGCAATAGCATTTCCAGCAGGACAACGTAGAGGAGAAGCCACGCAGAGCAGCAGAGGAGCAGACTTTTTGAGCAGGGAAAGAGGGACCATTTCAGCCTGCCTAGAGAAAGGCAAGGTGTTATCATTCTAAGCACTATTTGTACTTGTCCCTGATTTCAGAAATATTTAATAAAATGGCTCAGCAATTCTGGTTTATTTGCAGTGTTTTTCATGCATGCTTCTATTTGTTGTAGTTTTAGTCTTGTGTTGCTTTGTATTACTGTCTATTCCCAATTTGGGATATTACAGATTGCTAGGGTTCTTTTCAAAATTTTCCAGGTTTGAGTTCAAAGATAAGTCCCAAAACACACAACCAAAGAATTGTAAGGAGAGTAAGACCCCAACAAAACAATTCATATGATTTTAAAAGGAAAAGGGGTGATGGGGGGATAGAAGGTCAATGCCTTAACTTGCCAATATATTTTTGGGGCATATGGGATCAAAGAGAAATACCCAAGAGAGTAAGGAGATGAATGTGGGTTCAAAGGTCCAAGGGGCACAAATTAGTCTCCCTTAGTTCCGTGAAGCCACATTCATCTCCTTACTCTCAGAGGGTGTTGCTCCTTGCAAACCCTACTGGAAAATAAACCAACTAGGGAAGCTTAGCTTCCAAAGATGTTGGAAAATATTGGTTAAAGGAAACAACATTATAATTCCCCAACTAAATTAATTCCAACAGAAGTTCGGAAATGATAAAAGCATGGAAACTTCTCTTAGATGAAAGACACAATGACTAGCATAAGAAAACACAATCTGTGCCTGATTTTCCATACAATGTAACTTCAAGGCATGCATAGAAATGAGATAACGGAACTGTAAAAGATGTTAAATGGGAAAAGTTATATGTCCTAGTTCTATTACCTAGATCTCCATGGGAGAGGAGAATCAAAATAAACTTAAATTCCACTTACACTTCCCAGTCCCGCACTAGTTCTCGTTAAGCCTTCTGCCAAAAATCCCTGCAAATGTATTGACGCTGCACTGTTAGAAATCAACAAGAAATTATTTTTCGTGTTATAGCGTGAATCAGTGGCTATCCTATCCTTCATAATTCGTGATTCATGAAATAAATAACGTGCATATGTGCACGCGCAGGTGTGTATGTAAAGTCTGTTGTGTTATTTTAAGTATTATAATGATTCAGAATGTACCATGGATTAATCTAGGTATCCAACGTACAGTCCTTGGGTTTTGTCATGTAAAGAAACCTCTTTAAATCGTCAATATTTTATGGAGAGCATGATGAGAGTCCAGAGGTCACAACTTCAATCTAATTATCTGAGGAACTTCTTGGAATGCAAATTTACAAATGCTGGAAGAAAAAAAAAAAAAAAATTACCCACCTGAAAGCATCCAGCATCAATCAGACCAAAAAGGGCCACAGACAACCATGCCATCAACCCAGAGGGTTGTTTCTTTCCACTGTAGTTTGCAAAACTGATCAAAAGGAGTCCAGATGGAATAAGCCTTACAGCAGCAACAAATAAAGGACCTGTCTTTGGTAGGACTTCCTTCATGGCCACCATGGAAGAACCCCAGAAAAAGAATGGAGAAATCAATAATAGTGTATCCATAATTGCATTCAGCAACCCACCCATATCTTGTTTCTCTGTCATATCCAAGCTGGATGAGTTGGGTAACAATTTCTCATCCTCAGCATCAGTGGGTTTGCCATTAGCTTCCTCGGCAGTGGTAGGAACGACACATTCAACGTCCAATCCAGTGTCAATGCAATCCATTTCCACTGAAGGCCCCATTTCTGGGATTTTCGGAGTTGTTACAGTTTGAGTTTTAGGCAACTCTGAAGAATTGCTTCCCTTGCACTGAATTCTGAGGTTTCTTCCACCAAGAGAAGGCTTGTTAAAAATTCCTGCAAGTATTGCATGTTTGGAGAAAGAGAGGAGATGGGTTGACTTCGGACGTGTATCCACTTGAAAGTGTGATGGCATCTTTGAATACCATCTGAGATGCAAGTGGGGAAGGTACCCCAAACCATGCAGGTGGATGCAATTTTCCATGAATGATTTCTTTAATGTTGTTTGGTGAGGAGTTGGAAGGAAGAAATTCAGGAAGATATTCACCAAGACGCCTGAGCTGAGCTTCCCACATAGGATACACTAGCTTCATCATCACTTACTGTTATATGTCATCATATACTTACAAAAGCCGCAAAATCACATTTGGTGTGTGGCTCACGTTACATTATACTTTAACCTTTTCCACTGACTACCCGTACTGTTTAGAAAATCAAACACGCTCACGTTACAGGTTTAGTTGTTTCTCTAATATTCACATTGCCGTATTCTTCTCCCTCAACGTTTTGGCCCAGAATTTGGTAAAGATTTTTAAAAAATTCGGCAAAGGTTTTATCAGAATTATGTTTACAGTTGTTAAACTTTAGTATTTTAAGTGTCTTAAGGATTTTTGGTAGTGTTGAATCCATTTCCATAACACTGCAACTCCCTGATTTCTTGAATTTCAGTTACTCGGATTCCGACAAAAAACTGTCCCCCGCGCTATTCTGTTCCTTGAATAAACAACTCCTATTCACATTTTGTAGACATTCGTCTTTGTAATATTAATTTGGAACTAAATAAAAACATAAAAGTATATCTACGAGTTATAACTTTAATGAATTTACATAAAGGCAGGCATTGCTATATTTTACTAAATATTTTAAACAAACTTAATTTTAATTTTGATGTAAAGATTATAAAATAAATTTATTTTAATAAATAATACAAATAAATATAAATAAAGTTATTTATACAAATGTTTTTTAAATGTATAAATAAATTATAATTTTAATGAATTTATATATCTGCAATGGTCTAGATAGATGAAAAAAGTGTGGGAATTTCACTTGCAACACGTACAATGGGGCAGGGGTTGTTGACTATGTTATTGATTCACAAAGTTTAATAGAAAGAATAGATGAAGTTAAGATTGGAGAGCATATTTGGGACTTAGAATCATATCATAATCCAATTTATATAAAGTTATCCTAGTTAGAAGAAAGACAAAATAGGAGGAAAACCCAATGTTCTCAAGAATCAGCATCAAGAGGCAAAATTTTTCTAACACAGGAAAATTGCACTATCTTCAAAATAGTGTTGAAGATATCAATTCAGAAGGAGAAAATTGGTCCCCAAAGCCTCAACAACCATGAGTTAACAAATATAATCCATGGTGCACTTGAGAAGTGCAAAAGAGCAAAAAATAGGAAATCATAATCAAATTGTTTTCCTGTGAATGTGTGGTTTAATGAGGAATGAAAAATGGCAAGGAGAACCTTCAAAAAGGAAGGAGAGGGGAAGATGAATGTAAAGTTATATAAGCGGATTTTAAAAAAGAAAAAATATGAGTTCATGCAAACAAGGCGGGAAGAGTTGATATATCTAGGCAAGAATAACCCAAAACTTTTTTGGCAGGAACTTCAACCAAGGAAGAAGCAATTTGAAAATAATATTACAGCCAATCAGTGGTTTGACTATGCAAGCAACTCTATGAAAAAGAATTAGAGGTTGAGCCTCCTTCGAGGATCAACACATCTATAAAGCTTTTCACAATACATGAGGTGGAGGCAGGAATTAAAAAGTTGAAAACAGGGAAGGCAAAGGACTTAGTTGAACTTCAAGCAAAATATCTAAAGTCTGGAATGAACATTTTGGCACCACACATCATGGAAATATTCAACAACGTCATTCGGCAATGACTCCCAAGGGATTGGACAAGTAGTCTAGCAATTCCCCTTTTAAAAAGTTGAGACATTAATGATCCTTCCAACTATAGAACCATTATGATCAATCCTTCGTTTGCAAAGCTTTTCAATGGCATGGTAGAAAATAGAATCAGTAAGTGGGCAGAAGTAAAAGAAAAGAGGGCAAAAGGGCAAGCAGGTTTTAGGCCGAAGCATTCTACAGTAGATCATGGTATCACGCTGAGACACAATGTTGAAAAGGTTTGGGGGAGAAAAGAAGTATTTTGCTGCTTCGTTGACTTCAAAAAGGCATTTGACATGGTCCCTAGAGATAAGTTGTTGCGTAGAATGGAAGAACTTGAAATTCCTTTACAATATAGAGTTGTTGTCCATAGGCTTTATGAAGAGGTGAAAGTCAAAATTAGAACTTCAGCAGGCATTTCAAAAAGTTTTAGAAGTGACATCAGAGTCAAGCAAGGTTTCCCTTTATCCCCTACCCTTTTTGGTTTATATATTGACAAACTTAAAGAGTGGCTAAATTTGCAAGGTGGAGATGGTGTTCAATTGGGGAGTTTGTGATAAAGCTTCTTATATATGTTGATGATCTTGTGTTGGTTGCTAAATTGGCCCATGGATTGCAGATGTACCTATATGCCCTTGAGCATTTTTGTAAAGCAATGGGGATGCAAGTTAATACCAGTAAGACCAAAATAATGATTTTCTCTAATAAAAGGAAGCAAAGCCACCATACGTTCTTCTTTGAAGGCAACATTCTTGAAGAAGTAAATGAATACAAGTACCTCAGGATCGATTTCAACAAGAAGCTTAATTGGGAGGATTGCAGAAATAAAAGAATTTTAGGAGAGCGGAAAGCATTATATGCACTTCAAAATAGATGTGGAGAGGTAGAGTTATGGGATTGGAACACGATCAAAGTACTTTTTGGACTCCTAGTTTGTCCAGTGCTATTATATGGGTGTGAATTGTGGGCTAGCAGCATCCCTATCTCAAAATGGAAACAAATTCAAAAAATTAAAAAACACTTGATCATGAGCAAGTTCAAAATAAAAAGTTGGGTTCCCTATGAGATAATGTTGAGTGAAATAGGGGCAGCTCTCATTGAAGCAATTCTCATGGTGTGTCTTATAAGGTATCAAAAAAGAATTGAGCAAATGGGAGGAGGTAGATGGCCGAAAGTTATCTTCAATGAAGGTATGAGTGAAAGAAAGAAATCATGGATGAGACAAAACAACAAATGGATGCAAAAATGGAATATTTACCTTAATGCATGTCCCACAAATATCAAGGAGTTAAAGAATTTTGTGCTGGAGAAGTTTCGTAAGGGTATATGGGGAAAAGAGTTGGGTAGAAAGAAGAAGTATTATGTTCAAGAATTCAACCCCACTTGTATTCTCCAACAAAAAGAGTACATTGGAGCTAGCATTTCGTGGAGAGCAAAGGTTCTTATTGCTCAATTAAGAACTAACTCACATCAACTTCGGTGTGAAACGGGACGGTGGAAGAGACCTAAAGAAGCTTGGGAAGAAAGGGTGTGTACTTTTTGCACTTCTGGGGTAGTGGAATCATAAAAACATTTCATTTTGGAATGTGATGCTTTCAAAGACATCACGGATAGTTACCGTAGTATGTTAGCATCAATTTTGTGGCATTGTCTTTTCAGTGAGGGAACTGTTAGAAGGTTGGGCAAGCTCATCATCAATTTGAGTAAGAAAAGGATTGAATTACAGAAGGCAAAAAACAAGGAAGTTGGTTAGTCCCATAGACTATTTTTAGTCTTGTGGACGTTAAAATATCATTCACCCATTCATATCTGCAGTATTGTTGTATTTTACTAAATATTTTAAATAAACTTAATTTTAAGTTTTTCGTAAAGATTAACTTAATTTTAATTTTTAGTGAAAATTATAAAAAAATATTTTAATAAATAATATAAATAGATATAAAATAAAACTATTTATATAAAATATATAAATAAAATAAATTATTTTAATTTTAATTTTTTCTTAAAGATTAGCTTAATTTTAACTTTTCGTCAATATAAATTTTATAATATATATATATATATATATATATATATATATATATATATATATAAAAGTTTGGGAGTGTCTCCATATTCATTCATTAGATCGAAATAGCAGGTTACAATCATAATATATACTTGATGGCCTCAACCTGCCCGTAGGAAACCAAGTCTGTTGGCCACCTCAAAGAGTTATAGGTCAACCAAAATTGATAAATTTTAAATATGTTTCTAGCTACCTTAACAAGTCTATTATCTACTATTTCTAAAGACTTAACCAAAAAGTAAATGTTATTCGTACTTTGCATCCCAAAACAAAAACAAGGAACCATAAAACTTAGTCATATGATGATTCGATGGGCATCGGGTCCTTGACGCTTGACTCAGGCATGTCGACTTGGTTCATACTTTGCAGTTGACATTCCATTCGGCCAAGGTCAACATTCTGGTGGTGTTGCAGGAGATGGATTTCCTAGATGTCCCTACGCATTTTAGCTAGAATAGAGGTTGCTTTCGGATCTCCATGTATTTCATGAACATTAACAATGGCCTTGGCCAATAAGCATTTCATTGTCCAGTATATATGGATGGACTATTTAAATAAAAATAGTCTGCCCCTGGTATTCCTCGGATTTGTCAGCATCTCCATCTCTTCGTGTGAGATGTCTTCTTCCACTTATATTTTTTGTTCTTGCTCCCATCCTAAAATCAAAGATTTCACATGGCCAGGTGTACCTACCCCATAGGCGTGGAAAAGGTTCTCCATTATTTCATTCCAAGACTTCCTTCCCCTCTTGCTTGGCCTCGCTTTTGACTTTCCTTTATCCGGCTTTCCTTTATACTTAACCTCTTTTTTTTGCAAATTTCCCTTTCACCATTTTGGCTTGGTAATGTTCGGCCAGCAACTGAATTGCATTTCTCGGCCACACCGGGGTTCTAAGAAAACATGTAGAGGTACTAAGAAGACCTGTAGAAGGAAACATAATTGAAATATTGAATTTAGTGAGAAAACAGAAGATAATATCCTGCTTTTTTAGGGTCACCACCCCAATCTTAATCATTTGTTGTAATTCAACTTTCCCTCTTCTTTTATCCCTGAGCATTATAAAATTTGCAAATCACGAAAGCTCCTTGGACTGACCTGAGAGCATTATATTTCTCTCGTTACTTTCAGTTTCTAGAACAGGCCATATAGAGGAGCCTCATCCTTCCACAAAGGAGTTACATTATTAACATGCAGGAGTAAGCCTTGCAGAAACGAAATGTTCCCATTTACCACAAACACCGGGACAGAGATCGGAAAACGACCCCAAAACAAAATTTGTTAAGCTTCACACATGCAACCCGAGAATGAAACCTAATAAGCTTCACATATGCAACCAGAGAATGAACCCTCCCTATGCGCGGTAATAGAATTAGGCCCCCCCAAAAAACAGCCCGGAGTTTAACTTATCGTGCAAGTTTCCTCTGATGTTATCAACATTTACAGACAGAACTCTACCCCCCAAAGTATCATTATATGTCATGCATGCAATTTCATGAAATTGTCGTGTCGAACTATGGAATTGGCAAACAGTGCAAAGAGGTTGACCTACATCACTATGGCTATGACTAGTATAATTCCAAAATTTGTTGTCTATGTGGTGAAATTGAGATAGAAGACTCATAATTTGACTTCCATAACTATGAATTGGGTATACTAAGATGAGAATTTGACAAGCAAAGTCCTGGAATTAATAAACGACAATGTAATATTGACATGCAAGGCTAATTAAGAAACATGCAAGGCCATTCAAGCAACTTAAAAGACAAGATGAGTCAAGATTCAGGGTTTCCCCCACACTTTCTCCTGCCAACTCGACTGCATTCTTCATGTTCGAAATTTTGGAATTAACACGACTAGCAAGAACAAAACAAAATATGCAAGCGAACTTAAAACCGTGGAGATATACCAAAACATAATTTCCATGCAAACTTAAAACCCAATACCCACAGCTGCCAGACATCCATGGCCTAACAGCCATAACATCCCATGCAGAATTCAATAGACCGACCTGAGAAACATACGTCTTACTAAAACTAGGGTGACCAGCACGAGAAACATATGTCTTATTAAAACCAGGGTGAATCTCTTCCATTTCAAACACGGAGAAAAGAAATGAAACCAATAGACCAAGGCCTTCTTTCACCACAGAGACAGTCATACTGATAAAGAGACTAAGAACATACCCGGGGAGGCGACACACAACTGCTACCAATTCCTTCGCCTACTCACCAACCTTCTGCCTGACTACTTGCTCAACAAACATCCGCGAAGGGAATAGCTTACCATCCTTAGCTTGTCTTTTCTTCCTCCCGCGTCGGTGCTTTCCCAAAAACCTGTCTGATAACATGAGTTGTCTGCCATCCAAATTTAATGTCATCATTATACGGCATGGGTGAAGCCGCCCACATCTCTCACCGCGTGTCATCGTGGTCTCATCGTGTGACCCACACGACCTCCTGCCACCTCACTCCATTCTCAGTACACCTGGCACCCTGATCGAGGAATATATAAATAAATATAAAATAAAACTATTTATATAAAACATATAAATAAAATAATGGATGCTATTATAATAAGATAATGAAAAAGTTTAAAATAATTATAAAAAAATATTTTAATTAGCTTAATGATTAAAACTATGTGTTTTTATTTAAAATATTCAAATCAAAAGGAAAGTAAAATATTAACTTTAAAAGTCAAATTACGGGTATATAATGTTTAGAAATAAGAAAATTTGTTATGTACTAATTTAATTAGAATAAATTGTTATTAACTTTAAAAGTCAAATTATGGGAATACAATGTTTAGAAATCAGGAAATTTATCATGTACTAATTTTAATTAGAATAAATTGTTTTGTAGTATACCTAGGGGGGATAATATAGGGTATAGAGGGAGGTACCCAAGGGAATAATATGATGTAATAATATAAGAATGATAAATAATTGGGCCATAGTTAATAAATAATGTGGTTAACCCACATTATGTAAGGGACCACATGTAGCTAGGGAATAAAGTGATAAGCCCATTATATTGGATGTATGGTATTGAGAGACCCATGGTAACTACCCATGGTATTGCATGTATGAAACCTATATAGAGGCTAGAGACTTTTCATTGAGAGATGTCAAGGATTATTGTATTGGGAAGCATATGGCTTGTGGAGTGATCTCCTTCCCTAGGTATACTACATGTTTTGATTGAATTTGATATATTGGAATAAAATACTTTATTAAAATTTTTACTTAAATTGTTATATATATGATTATAAATTAAAAAATTAAATAAATATACATAGATAATTGTTATAATATTTCTCACGCGTTAGTTATTTTTCATGTGTTTGTGGTTTCATCTAAAATAAGTTTATGTGTATTTTTTTAATGTTATTGAGCTTTGGTTAATAAGTAGATAATTTTTTGAATGTCGAATTAAGAAAAAAAAAACAATTAGTAAGGGATAGAATTATGTATTCAATTTTGACCTTAGTTTACTGTATTCATGCATTGGAGTTTTGCAATGTAATGGAGTGGAGATCATTGTTTTTGCCTAAAGGATAAGGACTTATTCCACCTATGTGGGTCTCATTACTATGGAGCACCATCATTTTGAACATTGTAATGAATCAAGTTGATATGGATCTCAATATCTCTAGTGTTATCATTTTGGAAGTCTCTAGATATGATGCTCTTTTAATCGTTGGTGAACTTGTGCTCCTACATTTCTTCCTTGGTGATAGGGTCGACTCAATATTGTTTGTAGTTTAGGCCATTCTATTCAAAATTTTTATGATTACAAGTTTTCCTCTCAAGGCCATTTCGACAAAGTCTACATCCCATATTGTTGTATACCTAATGGTGGTGGATAATGTTGACTCCAAGACAAATTTCCTAATGGATGCAAGGCTTGGGATTACGTTAAGCTCCCAGTGAAATCGACATCATTCTTTTTTTAAGATGATAATGAATTCCATGACCAACTTATTTCTAGAGTTGTTAATGGTTTTTCAATTTGATCTTAATAAAATTGAGTATGTTTTGGTAAATAAATAGTGTGTGGTTTTCTAAAATGTAAGTAAGGTCAAGCTCAATAAGTAGAATAAGTCAAAGGTTTTTTAGCGATGCCCTCCAATAACTCAAAAGTTTAGCAAGCTGAATTTCAAGACTGAATACAAAGTGTTTGACAAAATACCAAAGCCTAAAATCTTGAATAGATCTAAAATGTGCTCAGAACTCTTAATGTGAAATCAATAATTCTATGGGTGAATGTTCTTTATGATGTGGTGGCAATAAAACTTAAGTTGGAACTTAGTTAGGGGATTCATGTTCCCCGAAAATTTCTTCTTTTCAAGGGGAAACAATTGGAGGATTTATCTCAATTGTTTGATTATAATATTTTTAAGGGTTCTTCTTTCATTCTAACACTACATATGTGGAAAGGAGCGACAAGAATTGGGGTGCCTTCCTCCTCAAAGAAAGCTACATTTAAGGATGCAATACAATCCAAACCACCTCCTCAACCTACTCGAAATGTTGTCATGCTAGTCCATATATAGTGCATAAATTATGTAAGGTATCAACTCTGGAGATCCCTACACGAATATAATGTCCCATATCATTAAATTAATAATAATAATAATAAAAGTGAGAATAATAATTAATAAATAAATAAAATGTAAGTTCATAATAAATAAACAAGACAAATTATTATCTATTATTAAAAATAAAATAAAAATAGTAAAATAAGTAAGAGTAAACTTATGGAAAAGTCAAGTTAATAAAAAGTAAAAGAGTAAAATAAGTAACAGTAAATTTATGGAAATAATCAAGATAAAAGAAAAAATTGCATGATGATACATGGATTATGTGAGTCAGCCTGGAGTATGCCCTAAAACTATTTTTGCTTGGCTAAGTGCTCGTCTTCCTCGAACGTAAGGAAACAAATTAACAACCTAAGACCCAGAGGCATCTGGCAAGAGTGATAGCCTGCCCCATTACGGACCACCAGCGTGTTATTCCAGGTGGTGTGTTTTTCCTTGAATAATGGGGATGAGTCAACCTGCATTTGTGGATAGCAACCAGTGATGGTTATCCTCACTGATGGTTTGACAAATGAGTTATGATATATTTTCCCACCATGCGAAATATACATGGATTATGTGAATGAATATTTTCTTCCATTCTTGGAACAATTTGTTATATTTTATCGATGAGAAGGAGGATGTGAGACATTCTTCTTTCCTAGGAAAATTCTAAGATAGGCGCGATTCATTGGCAACAATAGTTGATTGAGGGCTCGAGGGTGGCCATGTAATATCCCTTTCTGAATGATCACTTCTAGAGAATAACTCAATAACCAATTTGATTCCCATATGCTATAGTAGGTAAAAAGGGATCAATTTATTTAATTTTTTAAATCTCATTTAGGTGAAAAAACAACATGTAAAATTAACATTGAATAATAAAATTTAAAAAAAAAAAATGTTATTAAGGGATTATTGGAGAAAAAGCAAGGAAAACTTTATAAATTCGATTTATAATATTGAATAGGAAAAGGTCAAAAGGTAAAAGAAAGGGTTAAAAGGAAAAAATATTATAAAAGAGAGACTCATGGTTTTTTTATGATAAAAGAGATATTGGAGCTCACACTTTGGGATGCTAGATTAAATTATTGTTCTTTGGAAATTTGTTGGCTTCAAACCCTTAGAT
Source organism: Pinus albicaulis (assembly GCA_034641835.2). Lineage (NCBI taxonomy): Eukaryota > Viridiplantae > Streptophyta > Pinopsida > Pinales > Pinaceae > Pinus > Pinus albicaulis. The sequence goes on along the minus strand of CM076572.1, from coordinate 709,362,367 downwards.
GAAACCTTGAGGGAATGATGGTTTCGGTTGCAAAAGATTCTACCTTAGTCAATAAGTTGAAGGGTGTTGAGATTTTTGGGTAGCATCGGATGTGCTCTAGCTCCCAAATTTTCTGGAGGAGCTAAAGTACATGAGATCTCCAAGAACCATAAAGTGTTTGGGGAAATTCCATCAGGTTTAAGAGTTTTTCAATTAATTAATGTTTTTAATTAAGAACCCTAAGTCTAACTTAGGAAAATTAAAAGACTAAAGTGAATTAAATTAAACATGTGATGAGAATGACTTAAGTGACGCAGATCAAGCAGCTTCTAATCTTAACCGTTGATTAGATATTAGATCATGATTGTTGGTTTTCCAACGAGAAAAGTATAAGAGAAGGGCTTGGGGTCAGTTGGAGAACACACACATTGGCAGAGCATTGAAGCTAAGCTGAAATTCTAGGGCGTGATTTTCTAAGAATTTCAGGAAGATTTTGCAGTGCAGCGAGGGCTAGTATTGGCAATGGGATGATCTGTTCCCAAGCCAAGAGTACAACAGTGGCAGAGAGGCAACATACCAGGCAACACAGAGCCAATCTAGAGCCACACAATCCAGCAAAGGCCACGCAGAGGCAGCAGGAGCCACACAAGGCTGATGCAAGCCCAGTTAGGGCAGCACACAAGCACTGTAAGCCCTTCAGGGGTGATGTAGGCCCTTCCAGAGCAGTGCAGAGGCTGATGCGGGCCATAAAGGCTGATGCAGAGGGCTGAGGAGCAACATTGGGGTTTCCAGTGGGCTAGAAAGGGCTCGAATTCATAATTCTCGGTGAGTGTTGATTCAACCATATTCTCTGTCTCCAAGTGAAAACGGTATTACTGCCATGATTTTCTCTATAGGGCCAACCATGTCTCGCGCCCAAAAATTGTTGTATTCAAATTCTACATTATAATAAAACCCTCCAGAGCTAGCTGCACCAGTTTTCCCGCATTGGGTTTTTCTGAGGAAATTTATCCGAAAAATCTGTGCATCACTTTGTCATATGAGCGTGATATGTATGTGTGGGCCGATATTTATTTATTTTATTATTATTATTATTATTATTATTTATTATTATTATTATTATTTTTTATTTATTTATTTTTTTTTATTTTTTTTTTAATTCTGAATTTTCAGATTAATAACTTGTGTAAATAATCAAGTAGGAGAAGTAAATCAATGGTTAGTAGTAGGGTTTCTTAGATTAAGAAATTTTCACATGGTATCAGAGCATTGCAAGTCAAGTTGGATCTCCAGCAAATTGGCTGAAGAAGTTTTTGTTGCAGAGTACCAGCTGAAGCAACAGAGAATCTGGAGAGGGCAGCACAACACCAGGAAAACGCATTCCCAGCAGAGGACAAGTAGGGGATGACGCAGTCCCAGCTGGGTGACATAGAGGCAGCATAGAGCCTTCCAAAGGGACACAGGAGTAGCCTGCACTACGGAGAGGCTACGCTGAGCTAGTCTGCTCACACAGAGGCCAGCCAGAGGGATGCAGTCTAGTTTCGAGTTGCTACGCAGATTTGTCGTGGCTCGGAAGCAGCGCTTCAGATCTTCAGCAGTTGCTGGTGTGGTGGAGATTCTGCCGATGCATAATTATGCCTAGCTAAGTTGACAAAGAGCAGGAGGAGAACAACCTCTCATCAAATTTTTTCCAAAGAAATCTACGAATCAATCGAAGGGTGATCGAAGAGGGACGATTTAGTAGATTTGGAAGATTTACAATGGAGGAAATCAATTGTCAAAGGGAGCAGAGGGTGCCTTTCTCGCCAAGGACCCTAGATCTGAGTTTTTGTTGAGGGTAGCAACAGAAGCAGGGAGAGTAGTATTTGTTCCGACAGATTATTTTTTAGCAGATGGCGCCATATGGAATGTGTGATCAGCATAGGTTAGATGGCTTGTCCAACTTTTCTATCTAGAAGGCTATAATCCTTACGGTCTTGGAGGCTTATGAATTACGAGAGCATGCAGAGAGAATCTTGGCTACACCGACTGATGTCTCTCTTCTCGCGAAGCATAATGAAGCTGAAGTGAATTCTAAGCGTTTAATCATGGACAGGGTCAAGGATCATGTGCTCCCACACATAGCCGAGAAGAAGATGGCTAATGCTAGTGGAAAGTGTTAACCACATTGTATCAAGGGAAATACATCCAGAAGAAGATGCTTCTTGAGAACTAGATGAGGTTGTTTATGATGACTGAGGGAGAGGAAATCGATCCTTTCCTCTTCAGGTTGTAGGCGATTTGGGATCAGCTGATTGCCATGGGGGTCAAGGTGGAGGATGATGTCATGGTGAGGACTGCTCTAAATGCGGTCACAGATGATTGGGAAACATTTGTCCAAAGCATCTTGGGTAGACAAGACCTTCCAAACTAGGATGACATGTGGGCTATCCTCTGACAAGAGGAAATCCGCCAAATGACCAAGAGACAAGCCAAACAAGGTGAAGAAGGAAGAAGAGGAAGATGTAGCCCTAACATCTAAGAAGCAGCGAGGGAAAAATAAGCGTGATCTGTCAAATATCAAATGTTTCCGATGTGGTGAACTTGGACACTTCGCCACCAATTATCCTCTAAGGAAGAAGGACAAGGAAGCTTCTAGTTCCAAGGTTGCGGCAACTCAAGAAGACGATAGCTCTGATGATGACATGGCCATGAGCGCTCATGTACCTTGAGATAATAGGTGGGGTGATATTGATCTGCAGAGCAGCTACAGAGTGGAGTCAGGATCCTTGAGTATACCAACTCTTGGATCACATACGTGTTACAGGAACCTTAAGATAGTAGCAAGGATGACTGGAGTAGTGGGTGCAGAGGATCATAGTGAAGTAGAGGGCAGAGATGGACGATGTAGAGGGAGTAGCACAGTGTAGAGGCAACGACAACATAGAGGTAGCAAGGCAGAGGGGCTGATGGGACTTCAACAGCATAGAGGATGCAGTGCTTAGGCAATGCAGTGTTGTAGCAGCGTAGTGGCTTCCGGAGGACAGCGCAAAGTAGCAACCTAAGGAGCTTCAGTGATGAGATGCAACCCAACTGAATTTTTTTGCAGTGTTTAGGCAAGGTTCCTTTAGTTGCTTACTTCTCAGCAACTGATTTGCAGTGCAACAGTTGGCAGCATGATGCAACAGCTACCGTACAGATGTGGTAGTGACTGTGACAGAGTCATGGGCAGTAGTACATAGAGTAGCAGCAACGTAGTGGTGAAGGGCAGCAAGCCAAGCATCAGCGCAGAGACCGATGCCATAGAAAAAAGTAGTACTTCGGGGTTAATGTATTGCTAGAGCACATTCCTCGCTAATATGGAGTGTTGATATTTTGGGGTAGCATCGGATGTGCTCTAGCAACCAAATTTTGTGGAGGATCTGGAGTACATGAGATCTCCAAGACCCAGAAATAATTTGGGGGAATTCCATCATGTTAATAGCTATTTAAATAATTAATCTTTTTAATTAAGGACCCTAAGTCTAACTTAGGAAAATTAAAAGATTAAAGTGAATTAAATTAAACATGTGATGAGAATGACTTAAGTGACTTGGATCAAGCAGCTTCTAATCTTAGCCATTGAATAGAGATTATATCACGGTCGTTGGTTTTCCAACGAGAAAAGTATAAGAGAAGGGCTTGGGGTCAGTTGGAGAACACACACATTGGTGAAGCACTGAAGCTAAGCTGAAATTCTAGGGTGTGGTTTGCAAATAATTTCAGGAAGAGTTTGCAGTGCAGCGAGGGGCAGTATTGGAAAGGAGATGATCTGATCCTAGGTCAAGAGTACAACAGCGACAGAGAGGCAGCATACCAGGCAGCACAGAGGCAAGCCAGAGCCATGCAGAGCCATGCAATCTAGCAGAGGTCACGCAGAGGCAGCAAGAGCCATGCAGGCCTAGTCAGGGCAACACAGGGCCAGCTTAAGCCCTTTAGGGGTGACGCAGGCCCTTCCAGAGCAGCACAGAGACTGACGTAGGCCAGAAAGGGCTCGAATTCATAATTCCCCAGTGAGGGTTGATTCAACCATATTTTCTGTCTTCAAGTGAAAGAGGTATTACTGTCGTGCTTTTCTCTGTAGGGCCACCCATGTATAGTGCCCAAAAATTGTTGTATTTAGATTCTGCATAATAATAAAACCCTATAAAGCTAGCTGCACTAGCTTTCCCGTATTTTATTTTTCCGAGGAAATTTGTCTGAAAAATCTGTGTGTCACTTTTTCATATGAGTGTGTTATTCAGTAAATGATCTGTACGTGTGGGCTGCTATTTGTGTTTACTTCATTGTTTTTCTGAATTTTCAGATTAATAACTTGTGTAAATAATCAAGTAGGAGAAGTGAATAAATGGTTAGCAATAGGGTTTCTTAGATTAAGAAATTTTCACAAAGAGATCATTCTTGTTTCTCACATTGAGAGTACATGAGATTCGATTTGGGTTGGCTTCAATGGTGAAACAAATCTACCCTAACTTAGTAGGAGGAAAGATCACACAGAATATTTCACAGGAATTCACCGTTGAAGCAAATGATCCATCTCCCCACGAATTCATGGAAACATCTTTCAATTCATGGGAATAAAAGGAGGGTTGTACCAAATTTCTATCAGCAATCAAGTTCCCAAACACATTTTTTTATCTAAAAGGGGCTATTTTGCAGATTAATATATCATATTTAACTAGTTGAGTTGTTGTAAAAGTTTTATTTTTGGTTGTTTCATTATTATCATTTTGATTGGGGTATAATTACTGTAAAGGTTTCATGTAAGTGTTTGATGAAATGTGTCAAAAATACTTCATATTGGTTTGCAAGCAAAATGTTTGAAAAAATGCCTAAAAGATCAAAATAAAAAAAATTACCAAGATATTTTGCTATGGGATATTACAGTAATATCAAAGTTGATTTTCTTTCCCACGTATTGAATTTCTAACCTTTGTGCAAAGTTCATATTAGAAAATTCAGTTACATTTTAGTTTCATGGGTTGAGCAACAATTAAGAATTATGGAGGGAAGACGACTACCTAGTTTCCTTCCAAGAGAAAGTGTATGTCTTCATAAGTATGTCTGGCCAAGTGTAGACGTAATCTGCACCAAATTTAATGAATATTATTCTCTTTCTAAAGAAATTCGAGATGTCCTCACATTCAAACAGTTTTTGAGTGAACTAGAAGAAGAAGAAGAAATTCCTAAATTTCCCAATCCATATAGGAATGATCAAATTAGCATCAAGGATAACATATCCAACCCTTGGATTGAAAATATTGGAATCAATATAAAAGAGTGTATCTGCAAGTCTTTTTGTGAATATTATAAAAATGGTTGTGTTCCTGATTCAAGGAAGGGTCAATCTTGGAATTCCCAATATAATGGCGATTTTGGCAGCATTAAGACAGATTAAAAACACTCTCATGGCTAGGTCTATAGGCGAAGAGGAACATGAGTCTAAGCCTATGATAGAGGTACCACATGAAGAATAGATCGATGTAGTTGGTAGAAACCCCAAAATACATATTTAGACAATGAGTTTTATGGGTCAAATGAGCAGCTGATTGACACAACATCCAAGAGTTTCCATCCAAAATTTTTATCGATGATCTAGACCCAACCAACAAGGAAACCGTCAATCAAGTAATGAAAACTACGAGGCACAAATCTTATATCATAGATTTCATAGGGAAATGAAAAACAATATAAAAATTGAGTAACATAAACCTGGTAAGTATTCCAATCCTCATTATTATGGTGATGATTACAAGAGAAGGATAGGGAGTAGTAATAGCAAGGGTAAATTTGAGATGGGGAAGGATGATTTAGGTAAAAGTAATAAGTAATATAGTCACGTAAGGGATAGAGGAGATGATGACTAGGTTCTGAGGGATGTTGCAGACTATAATGGCATGCATTCCAACAATAACCTAGATAATGATAAGAATCATGATATGAAGTATGAGAGGGGGGGTTCCAAGTCTCAAGACTATGAGGGGCGTTAGAGGCCTGCGAAGTCTTTTAGGGACAAAAGTCACAAAGACCTAAGTAAAAATTCATTCAAGGTCTATGATCTGCCTACCTGGCTATCTTCTCTAACACCATTGACCATTATCGTGATATAAAACAATAATGGACATCTTCCTTATGAATTTTTTAGCTTACCACAACTTGAGATAGTGATTCTCTCCAATAATTTTATAGATGGACCTCGACTGATTATGGAAGGAAGTGTCAGCCAACAACTCCAGTTGCTAGACCTTTGATACAAAAACATCACCGATGTTTCATTAGGAATTTTTTTTACTAATAATTGGGTACTTGATTGTAACCTAGTTTGTGATTCATAAACACTCATATGAAATGAAAGTGATCAAGAAACCTTCTAAAAAACTAATATGGCGCGTTATGGAAACAACATCACATGTACATGAGATTTAGAGAAAGTTAATCCTTGGATTTTTCAATGTAAAATTCCTTATATGGGCACCATGGTCTTAATATCTCCCTTCTTTTCAACTTTGACAAATACTAACAGACTCCAAAGATGCGAGAATTTTCTATGGACTGAATGAAACTTGACAAAGGAGTCAATATATCTCTACTGCATGTGGTTTGACGACAAAAAATATCTAAATACACTTGTCCATATTTTCCCATCACTCGGGAGGAAGTCTATTGAGAAGTCTGAAATCATAAATCTTGGTTTCACTTTAAGCAATCAAATGTAATAACTTCCATACGAATTTGGAACCTACTATTTGTTGTTAAGTCTACAAAACCCCCCATTTTTATGTTTTCTTGTATAAAAAGAAAAGAAATAAAAATAGGGACCTTTCAAAAAAATGTATTACTTAGCATCTTTTCACAAATAATAATAAAAAAAGAAAATTTTGAAATAAGTAGGAGGTTGCAGGAAAAATACATTTTTTAATCTTAAATTATCCTGACTACTAACCTCCCAACCTTATGACTATCTCGACTATTGCAGGGTCGAGGTTGGAACCTTTTATTTGAAATATGTTTGTTGTAATGTCCAGACTCCCAACCCCCCCCCTGACCTTTTGACCCTTAAAACCCTCTTGACACCTAACCTTTTTGGATTCCTGACCTCTTTCTTTTTGTCGTTTTCTGAATTTTTGTTTATTTTTTAGTTTAAAGTGTTTAATAAATAAAGTTTATAATTGGTATATCATTAAGGTTTTTCATTATAAAACAACAAACTCCCAACCCCTACCTCCTGACTTCATCTTAGAATGCGGGAAATGGTTGAGCGATCTTTTTGTATTTATGAAAATTTGTGGCAACCTACCATGCATTTACATTTTTTTTTTAATGAGATTTTGCAAGGATTTCTTCAAGATTTCCTATTAAAAATTACATTTTCATTGTAAATTTTAAAGTTTTCCACGTAATTTTTATCTTAAGTTGCATCTTAAACTGTTGAGAAATTCGGACGAATACACTTTCGCGGTTTCTTATTAAGTTAATTAATAAGTTAATTTTTTCCCTTTATTTTTCTTTGTATTATGAATTTATTGCTTGTTACAGGCCACAAAATGAGAAAAAAAAAATGAAAGTCACCCACTTCATAGATTGTTCAAAAAATAAAAGCTAAAGCGAAGTCAATTGAGGCACTAGGGCTAGAGGAAATTAATCATAATGCTTCGTTATTTTTTGATACCACTTATAAGACTCAGGATGTGGGTAACCTCCCATGGGAAGGAATTTTTAATTTCTTTGAAAAAAAAAATAATGGTAGCAACCTAGTAGTTCATAGGATAACATTTCAAAGGATGATTCTCCTTCTGATTTTGAATCTATTAGAAAGACTGAGTTGCATAAGGTTGCAATTAGGGCTACCATATGTCCTTACTATGATATGATTCGACAGATATTAACAAATGTGGATATTTGTATCTACTTTATTTTTTACTCTCATCAAAATATAGTTGCCTCTTGTAGACCTGAAGTAATTTTTGCAATCTATAAGCTCAACCCTCCTGACATTTTTCTTAAATATTTCCTAAATTAGTTCAGTAATGCTATTCTTAAAGAAGCAAAATCAGATTACAATCAAATTGTAAAATAATGGATCAGGGATAGAAAGCATGAGCTTAAAACAGGAAAAGATTACTCCATTTCTTCTTTTAAAAATCATTTTAGGTTAATAGTAAAGATGTTCTCTAGACTCCATGGGGAAACAAGCCCTGAACGTTGCAAAGTGGAATAGGTCCATTTGGTTCACGAAATTTATAATCAACCCAAGAGATTCAATTGCGAAGACATCCTTTCCAAAAGTTTATCAGATGCTATTAAGGTTTCATTATCATTTTCTCTTGGATTTCAACAAATATTTTGTATGTTTTCCTATCTGTTAGATATTGTAATAGCTTCAGTACCATTTCCTTTAATGGGATGGAGTTATTCACTTGATAATCAACATGCCATTTAATATTATTTGGTTATTTTATGGGAGAGTAACTGCAAAGGTCATTTTTATGACATATGTGACAAGATAATGTTTCCTTTACATCAAATTTTGTTTGGAACTTCTCCTCCTAGAATCACTAAATATTTTCAAGCAGTTGTATCTCACATTGGGGATTGGTTTGTTGAAGAAATTGTATCCTATATTTGAATGTATGGTAGTGATATAGGACCCCATGTTTTGCCCAAATTTATTCTTGATAGAATAGTTATCCACAAAATAGCCAATCAAATTGCATTATATGGGTAGGACAGGAAATTGAGCAAACTGCAAAATAAATTTTATCATAGTTTCTTTATTAAGATCGGTCAAATGGATCTAAGAGACAGATGTCATGCTAAAGTTGAAGCATAATCACTCTAGAATGTTTGGTTGCATACATTTCCCTTTTATTGTTATGACCATGTGAATGTTATCAGTTATCATTATAAATTGGTTTCTTATTCCAAAACTTATCAACATCAGGATCCTCCATTTGATGATGATTTCATTCATGTTTCTAGTTTTGAACAAGTTATTGGTAGGGGCCATTCTATGGAGGATGAAGAAAAAATAAAAGTACAAAAGTTTAGGTAGGAGACTTATGAATAATTCCTTAAGAAAATGAGTCTTCAAAGCTTATTTTCTTTTGAAACTCTTAAGTTATCTCATAATTTATCTTTTGATTTTACTAAAATTCTTTCCAAACAAAAATATGAGGTTGAAAAGGAATTAAAAATTGTTTATACATTTTATATCTCCTCTTTATTTCCAGAAGCAGGTAAATATAGCAGCAATTCGAAGTAATTCAATGAGATTCAAGATGAAAGGGAGAAGGGTCCTATTGAAAAGGATATTTCTAAATAAACAAAATTGGCTCAAAAACAAATCACTCAGGAGACATTTAATATTGATGTTGATTCACCTAAGCAAACAAATCAATTTGAAAACCCAATACAAAAACCTATTGATCAGGTGAAGGAAAAGGACAATGTGAGCAAGGATGGATATTATACTACAACACCAACATTTCTAGAAGATTATAAAACAAATTTGAATTATTTTCAAACTCCCGACTCTTCTATAAAAAAATTCTCCACGTGTCATTGACATTTATTTAAACAAACGTTCCTCTCACTATTTCCATTTTAAAATTGTTATCTTAGGGTGGACCTGTGAATAAGATAATACCCTCTTATTGATTATTATTATAATATTCAAACAAAATCAGTTTTAAAAAGGACCATAAAGAGAAAGTTGGACAAGGTGGAAACAATATTAGAGTTTAGTTGGCAAGCCACAAGTGATCCAAAAGAAAAAGTATAGGAATCTACTCAAGCTCTTTGGGCCCTTTTCAATTACCAACAACATTCAGTAAGTGAACTCTATGTTGATTATGACAAGAAAATTTTTAAAGGATTAAAGAATTGGAGGCAGAGTTGGAAAAAAAGTAAAATTTTCAATGGAGAGTAGTGGCAAGCACACTCTTCTACTCTCAGAGAAGGTTTTACTTTATCTCAACAACAATTGGAAGAAAAATGTAATGTAGAAAGGATAGATTGGAAAAATAAGTTAAAAATAAAGTTGATAGAAATAGAGAGAAAGCATGCTCAACAGATAGAAAATCTCAGAAATAATCATGAAGATCAAATGAGGATTCTAAATGAAGAAGTTGAAAGTAGAATAGAAATGATTTCTATTGCATGAAATCAACAAGTTGAAACTCTACAGTTACAAGAAAGGCATAATCAAGAGATTGATCATAGTATGAACCTTTTCAAAGGGCAAGCCCTACAAGCTAATCAATCACCGGTAGCAAATAAAACTAAGTTTTATAAGTAGTTAGACAAGATGTACAAGTTTTATCATGAAATTAATAATCTTAGTTACAAACTTGAGTCTTTGATTGAAGAAGATAAAAACATTAAGCAGAGGTTCATTTTAATTTTGGAATGGGAAAAACAATTCAACCCTAAAAATATTAATAAAATTCCCCAAAAAAGATGAAAAACTTATGTTTGCCTCATTGGGGCAAAGAGAATCTGATTCCAAGGCAATTCAAGAATGGATCAAAAAAACTATTCAACGTTGTGATACATTTGGGACTTTGGATAAAATATTGTGGAATAATTTGATTTACCAAACCCACAACCACTGAGAGAAGTTGTGTTAGGCATCCTTCATCAGCATGAAGTTAAAGACAAAAGAGAAGATGAAGTCAAGGAAATTAAGTTATGGACTCAGCATGACTTTCAGAAGTTCCTTCAGTTTCTATTTGAACATGTCAAAGTGATCTCAATATTTTCTACCACTTACAAAAAAAGAAAAAAGATACAGTCACAATCTTATTGCCAATTGTCAGATGAGCATTGATCATTTCATCCATATCTACTTTTCCTCAGTCAGGCAACGATTTTTATATTAGACAACCTACATTCAGGCTACTGCTCTGAACCTATTGTCAACAAAATCCTCCAAAGCAAGTCAAGTTGAGGAGAATTAAAACGACCCACCCACTTTTCACTGTGATAATCTTTTGATGATAGGAGTTTTATTTTTAGAAATAATTTTGAAAATCCTTCAGATTTTCTATCTTTAGCTAAAAATCAAAATCTTATCCTATTGTTGTTTTTATTATTTACATGACCCATTACATTGGAGTATGGGTCGAAAATTGTGAAGACTAAAGACTCTTGATTTTATAATCAAATTTTTTGCTTTGGATCTTTTTCAATTTGATGTGCTCTTGAGATATGAGCTTGATATCTTATTATCTTTTTAATTACTTAATTGATGGTTTTGGTATTTATGAAGAATTTCAATATAGTATATTGTCGAAATTGATATTAATTTAAGATATATATTTTTATTATCATTGATGATAATAGCTAATGTTCGAATGATAGTTGATTGATTAGCTCTCATTTCTGAGATATATTTTCTTTATGTTCATTTGTTTCAATATATTGCATGCAAATAAATACAAAATCTAATATATATATATATATATACAAACTCACGCAAGGGAGTCTCAAAAAATATTTAGTGTGGCTAATTGTACCCAAATTCTAGTCAGATTCAAACATTTATAATACTTTTATTGGACTACTATGTTTAATGAATTCCCCATCCCCTCACGCTCACTGTTGTTTGACATGTTGGATTCAATCTCACTCACACACACAAAATAGTTTATATATTTTATAAATAATTGTAAATATTAACTTATATAATATATTTTCCCTAATTTAGTTTAATTTTAGCATTTATTAAGTTTTGTTGTAAGTTAGAATAGGAAAATGGGCCTTTGTTTTGGAGAGTATGCAGCCAACCCAAACGAAAAGGGGTCTTATTAGGACCTTGATCAAGCCAATACTCAAATCATTGCAGTTGGCAGATTTTCCTCCTGTCAGCACTATTTTATACCTTCGTTTTACAACTTCTTGGCAGAAAGGTTGATGTCTCTAAGTATAGGGGCAATCTCTAGAATGGAAATTGGTGATATAGTGTTAATATTTTCCATCATTTCTGTAGGGATTTATGTGTTATGGAAAATAAGGATAGATTTATGTGTTATGGAAAATAAGGAAAGCAACAAAGGCCATTGAATTATCAAACCCATTCGCTTCCTGGGGTGCGATAAGCAAATGAGATAGTGGAGATGCTCCCAAACTGAAAGGCGCCAATTTATTTTTCATTTCAAGAACTGAAAATGGCTACGAATAATTTCTCTAGGAATAATGAGATTGGATCAAGAGGCTATGACAACGAGGAAAGAATCAAACCAAGGTGTTACAGAATTTAAGATAGAATTAGAACTATTGTCTCAGTTCATCATAAGAATCTATTGGAACTATTTGGATTTTATTTCGAGCTAGGTTCAGAGAAAATGTTTGTGTACCAGTACATGCCAAACATACCACTCAGCGATAATATCTCAGGTAAAACTGGAATTCGTCTTGATTAGTGGAAGCATGTGCTTTCTCCTTTGTAATGTGAATTCATAACTTGCAGGAATCCCATTTTACTTTTGTAGGATGGATGCCAAATTAGGTTGCAAAGAAATGAAATTGATACTAGGTTGAAGTCTTTAGGTAATGGTAATGTCAGTTTCCTAATGTGGCCTTATAATCTAGGGATTTTATGGAGGATGGTTTGCATTATATTATATTGCTTTGCGACATGACAAAGTGTAATAGTGATGTTGGGTTCATTTGTGTCAGGATGGCACAACATATATATGTTGGAGAATTTTATAGGCATATTTGGGATCCTAGTATTGATATGTAGGTTCTAGATTTCTTAAGGGAAGGAAACATTGGGAAGGGAGGAAAATAATATCCCTTTCTGAATGATCACTTTTTGAGAATGATTCAAAATCCTATTTTATTATTGTAGGCTATAGTCGGAAAAAAATGGATTAATTATTTTAATTGTTTAAATGTCATTTGGGTGAAAAAGCAACATGTAAAAGTGACATTGAATAATTAAATTAAAAAATGTGTTATTAAGTGACTATTGGAGAAAAAATGATGAAAACTTCAAAAATTCACTTTATATTATTGAGCAGGAAAATGTATAAAGGTAAAAGAAAGGGAAAAGGGGAAAATGGTTATAACATAGAGGCCCGTGGTATTTTGATGACCCATGATATAGACCCATGGTATTCTATTGATAAAAAAGAGATTAAATCTCACTCTTTGGGCATGCTCAGTTATCTTATTGTTCTTTGGAAAGTTGTTGGATTCAAACCTTTGGATGAAATCTTGAGGGCATTTTGGTTTTGGTTGTGAAAGATTCAACCCTAGTCAGAAAGTTGGAGAGATAATTATAGTTTCTCACACTCGGCGTATAAGAGATATGATTTGGGTTGGCTTTGGTGTTGAAACAAATCCACCCTAGCTTGTCAGGAGGAAAGATCACACAACTCTTCCAAATGTATTCACAATTGAAGCAAAGGATCCATCTCCCTACCTATTCACGGAGGAATTTTGCAATTTGTGGGAATAAAGGGGGGGTCGTACGAGTTTTATATTAGCAACCAAGTTCCCAGAAATATATTTTTTGTATATAAAAGGGGTGCCTTGCATATTAATAAATCTGATTTAATTGGTTGAGTTGTTGTTGTAAAAATTTTATTCGTGGCTATGATATTATTGTTATTTTGCATGTGGTTTACTTGTTGTAAAGTTTTCATGCCAAGTGTTTGACGAAATGTGTCAGAAATTTCATATTTGTATGCATGCAAAATGTTTAAAAAATATCTAAAATATAAAAATCAATTTTTTTTCCAAGATATTTTAGTAGGGGATATTACAGGCCCGTTATAGAAAGACATAGTGTAGTTGAGCCAATGGATGGGTGGAGAGTTGTCCCCAGCATGTTGATTGAGACTAGTGGGATCACAAAAACTTAGTGTTCACAAGTTGTAAGTAAGTTGGGTTCATCAACTCTCATCTATGATTCCTCTCGTTCATGTATCATTAACAAAAAAAATTCATGTTGTTAGTAAATAATCTTGAATTTTGGTAAGTAATTTCATATTTAATTATGTTTTAATTTCGGGCCATTAAAAATGTATGATAGATAGAAGCTCAACCCTTAGGACCTATGGACCTGGTCACCCTACTAAATCTCATTGCTACAAGTTTAAAAATATCATTATAAACCCTTTTGGCATTGAATGACAACATTTTGTATTAATTAGAATTAGGCCTTGATTTTTTTTTTAAGAAGAAGATTTGAACCTTTAGTTTCTTTTGTAGAACATGATGACCACTCCTTGGATAAGAGACTCAAGAAGTAGATTAAAAATAAAATAAAAATTCAAGGAACCACTGAAGTTTTAAACCCTTTACAGATAATACATGTAAAAAAATTCTTAAAGAAAAAAGAAAAAAATATGAAACGGGGAGAATAGAAAACATACATAAATATTTCTCTCTTGGAACCCAAAACCAGGAAAACGATATTGATTTTTCATTATATTCCTTTCAATGTTACAATAAATTATATACATTCGAAGGATTCATAAACCCTGAATCCATTAACCCTATATTAGAAAATAACCATAGTTCCTTTGACCATATCTACAAAACCATGGGAAGAACCATCATGTGTAAAACAATGTGCAAAACCATGGGTGGGTCCACCCAAAAAAAAATAGGGGTGCTGCCCCAATCCTCGTGCAAGGGAGGTATCGCCCCCCTACAACCCCCTGAATAAGGGGGCTTCCCCAAACCTCATGCAAGTGGGATATTGCCCCCCTACAACCCCCTAAAGAAGGGGGGCTTCCAACACAACATATTGCGCATGGGGCTAGTCATGCAAAGAATATAACACATACCCAACATTCTCCCACTTGTTGTTTTCTTTGCACACAAGGGCCCACAGGGGCACATAGCCATCGATCCAAGGCTACAACGCCCATTGTTTCTCTACACCAAGAAAAAATCTCAGTGCTCATGGATTTTATCAATGCATCTGCAACATTCTTCAAAGTGTCCACCTTTACCAGCAACACCTTTATTTCTTCAGCCATATCCCTCACAAAGTGATACTAAACATCTATATGCTTTGTCTTCAAATGATAAGTAGGGTTCTTTTCCAAGAAGATTTCACTTTGTCTATCACAATTTGTCCTTGGTCCTCATGACATCCTTTCTCATCATATCATCTTGTGATATTTCATCCTTCATTCATTTGTCCCACCAACGCCACAACATTTTTTGGTGTCATTTCCGGGGAGAGATTTATTTTGTTCTCAACGTTTAAACGACATCTTTTTCAATTTTTCAATCCTTTATTTTTCCACATTTCATTTTATCGTCGACACCACATCATTTTTTGGCACCATTTATATTTCCATCATCCTTCATCTTCTCATCACCTTATATATTTTCCTCTCACTAATCTTCTCATCGTGTTCTTCCTCACATTTAGCACCTGGACATTCAATTTGGTTTCTTTTTTGGGTGGTGACTCCACTTATTCATCCATTCGAAAGAACATACTCTAGAAGGAATCTTGGTAGCTTGGTTAACCATGCTCCCGACCCCGATAAGGTTCTAAGAGCTCGATTAAACAAGTTACACCCTAGAGATCGTTTAAATTTTCTCAGGCAATAAGCTCTCCTTGATCTTCATTTTCTTTTCATCAATCCTCATAATCAAGAAATCATGGGTGAATTTTATGGTCCTTGCAATTTCACCAACATCCATGGGTATCCGCATGATTTACCAAATGAATCAACTATGAACAGATTGTCGATTTTTGAAGGAAATAACATTATCAATGCAAAAGAGCATATAAAAATGTTTGATTTGTTCCTCCATGGATATGCTCATTCCACAGATTATGATCATCAAGATGAAGTTATTTGTCTTATCATTAGAAGTAAATGCACTTGACTGGTTTCATGACAAGTCCAATAATGCCTATGATTCCCTAAGAACCCTCCTTGATGCTTTCAGAGACAAATACAAAGATTAGAGGGAAAGAAAATTCTTAGTGAAGGAATTCAATACCATTAAGAAAAAATAAAATAAAACAATGGGTGGAACACCGGGGGGGTATCGTTAATTAGGTCGTTGCCTACTTCCCATTGGCTTCCATTGCACAACTTAGAGGATTATTTCTAGAAATAATTAGGGGAAAGGTTAAATTTAGACTGAGAATTTAACTAAAATTTACTAAGATCACTACAATACACATAGTTATTAAGTCTTGCATATCATATAGGTTAGTCAATCATCTCAAGCAATGGGTCTCCATCTAGTTATTTGGTTTTAATTTACTAAAAGCAAGGAGTTGTGACTCCATTAAGGCATTGGTCTCATAATAAATAATCTAATTTAATCAATAACCTTGTTTAAATTTAACCAAGTGGCTAGGCCACTCATCCATGTCTCCCAAGCAAGTTGGTTTCTAACTTGTTTCCTTCCATCTCATTCTATAGGGACTACCCTCCATAGCCTGTTGTTGGGATACAACTAAAGTAGAGTGGGTAGGGATCAAAGTGATAGCCCCCTGTCCTGAGCGTTTTCGCGGTGCTCATACAATATGGGCGGCAACAGTACCAACCCCACACGTGAACACAATCTATGTAACCAAATTGCTTCCTTACTTGCATGGGTGCCTACTATGTATTCAACCTCTGTATTTGAAAGTTCCACTATAAATTGTATTTTTCTTATCCAATTGATTGTTTCTCCATATAGGTTAAACACATACCCACTTGTAGATCTTCTTTGATCTATATCTCCAGTCCAATCTACATCAACAAGGCCATGTATGTCCAACAATCTGTCCAACCCTAATATTCCTTGGTAACACAAAACCATAATCACTAGTGCCACACAGATACCTGAAAACCCACTTTACCACAGTCTAATGCTCCTTCCCTAGTTTTGACATAAACCTGCTTAATATTCCCACCGCGTGTATATTATGGTTTGGTAGAGGCCAGTGCATACATCAAACTTCTAATTGCACTCACATATGAAATAAATGACATGTACTCTTCTTCTCCCTATGTCTTGGGACATCGTTCTAAAAATAATTTTACACCTACAAGAATGAGAACCTTAACTGATTTATTGTCTTGCATATTAAACCTCTGCAATATTGTCTTGATATACTTCCTTTGATTTAACCAAAGTTTCCTCTTTTCCCAATCTCTTTTAATTTCCATGCCCAAATTAAAGTTTGCAACACTAAGATCCTTCATGTCGAATTTAGAGGACAATTGGGTCTTTACATCATGAATAATTCCTATGTCATTTTCAATTAGCAACATATCGTCCACATACAAGACCAAATAAAAAAACACTATCACCAACTAATTTATATACACATAATGACCTAATTTTCTCCTTATGAAGTAAATTCCTTGTATATATGTATCAATTTTTTTATACCACATCCTTGGTGATTACTTTAACCCATACAAATACTTTTTTAACCTGCACATCAATTATCTCTTACCCTTATATGCAAACCCTTCTAACTACTTCATGTAGATCTCTTCTTCCATATCCCCATGTGGGAATGTTGTCTTCACATCCATTTGTTCTACCTCAAAATCAAAAGCAACAACAATAGATAAAAGTAATATAATATAATATAACTTGGAAATGAGAGAAAAAATATCACCAAAATCAATTCTCAGCACCTAGGAATAACCTTTCGGTACTAACTTAACTTTTTATTTGTCCACTTTTCCTTTTGCATTCATATTCTAGTTCTTCAACATCCATTTGATGCCAATGGGTTTTCTTCTAGCATTAAATTCCACCATATCCCAAGGCTCATTCTTGTCCAAGGTTGCCATTTCTTCAACCATGTCCCTTTTCCATAGTTTTCCATCCTCTGAATCCATTGCTTTTCTGACAGTTCTAATATTATCATTAGTATTATATTTAAAGAAAATTTTGAATAGACGTCAGATGAAGTATAACTCTTTGACTTCCTTCTTTCTTGAACTGATCTCCTCAAAACCACAATGTGTGGTTCTTCTTCTTCTTATTCTTTCTCTCCTATGGATTCTGATTCTTCATTCTTCATGTCAAACTCTATCTTCTCTGGTTTATTTCCCTTGGTAATTCTTCTTGTTTTATGAGATCCTTCACTTCTCTAAATACCACATCTCGACTATACACAACCTTCTTCGTTTCTAGGTTCCAAATCTTGTAACCTTGTCACCATCTTTATACCAATAAAGATGCACCTTTCATATTTACTATCCAACTTGGTTCTTTTCTCCTTTGGAACATGTACATATGCATCACAAACAAATACCCTGAGATGTGAGAGAGACGGTTTCTTCCCAATCAATACCTCATGTGGAGTCTTATCCTAACACTGATGAAACTGATCTATTAAATAAGTAACATCTAGTATCCACTGCCTCTGCCTAGAAATCATATCCTAATCCAACACCACTTAGCATGCTCCTTTCCTTTTCCATCAATGTCATGTTAGCCTTTTTGCAACTCCATTTTGTTGGGGCATGTATGGAGTATGTTGATTTTTCATAGGTCTTCTAAACTGATAATTACTTCTAATGATTTAATCTTTTTTATATTTTCACTCATGATTGAACAATTACACATAAGACATCAATGGTAATATTTATGGAAATAATCACAAAGAGACAATCAAACAAGAGACACAAATATTTTACCCTGGGAAAACCCACATGGGGGGAAACCCGTCAACCTTTTCCTTAGAGAAATTGTTCACATCGACAAGAGATACATCTATTATTTTTGAGTAAAAAACAAGGTCAAATTTGCCATAGACAAATCTAGGTCAAACCTGGTCAAAAAGAGGTAAGTAATCTAAAAAATTTGGTCTGACTAGAAATTTATTCTGCCTAGATTCGGTTTACCAGAGATGGTTTGCCTAGATACTCGACTTTCCCTTTAAAATTGATGTACCCTTTTCTCTCTCCTTCTTTGCTTGAACAAAAGTAATCTTATGCTTTCACAGAAGTAACGAAAATTACCCTTTGAGGAGGAGGTTGAAGCCTTTATATACTTTCTTTTAGGAGGCAGAATGGGTGCCTCGATAGGTTGGGCCAACTTGAGAAATTAAAGGTGTAGACTTGATATTTTAGAGCCAATAATTCAATTTTAGAAATTCAAAATATTTCTTTTGAAAATGACATGAAGAACATGTATTACATTTTTTAGCACAAATATTTTCAAGGGCTAAAATATGAATTATGAAGATTGACCATAGCTAAAACATTCAACAAATTAGTAATTTTTCCATGTTATACCACACTTCTTACATAACTCTTCAAATTCCTTCTTCCAAAACTCTCCACCATTATCTATACTCAACACCTTAATCTTCTACTCAAACTGATTTTCCACCAAAGCCTTAAATTCTTAAAACCTATCAAAGACTTCTTATTTCTTCCTGAGGAAATATATCCATGTATTCCTTGAGAATTCATCTATAAACGAGACATGGTACACAAATTTACCCAATGATGGAATCAACACAAGTCCAAACACATCATTGTGCACAAGCTCTAATATTCCTTCTGCCCTCTTAGGACAAGAGGAAAAAATCACCTAATTTTTCTTCCCGTATACAAAATGTTCACATAAATCAAAATCCAGGGAGAAATTAGACATAATTTCTACCATACCATTACCATGTAGTATTTTAAGGTCCTTCTCTCCAATAGGCCCCAATATTTGATGCCACAACATAGTATTTTCACCATAGACTACAAGATTTTTTGTGCCACTTTCAGGAACAACAAAATTGTTGCACCCATCAATAACAATAATGCCCAAAATATTGTATAGAGTTTCGATCTGAACTCCCCTCATCAATAACCAATGCTTCTTGAACCATCTTGCAAGCATCTTCCTAGACCATTTTTTTTACACCTGGATCATCCATCTTGCTTACAAAATTAGATTTTTGGCTAATCATGGAATGTGTATAATAGCAAGGAATGTTCTAATCCTTTCGCCTGTCAAATTCAGCTTCACTTTTCCTCGCCCTATGAGTTTGGTCTTCCTATCTGTTACACGTTATTTTGTCACCATGATATTTTACTGTCTATATAGGTTCACCACTACCTATATTGTGCTCCCTTAGAGGTCAAAAACCCTAATGTTCCTAAAACAAGTCTTGGAACTGGAGAAAAGCTCATTAAAACCCTTAAAAGTATAACTTCGCACTTTTCCTAGCTCTTTCCTGCGGATCTGCAAATATTTGCTCTATAGCTTGTGGCACATCCCGCACGTTTTGCTTATAAAACCTGCAAACCCCCGTAAACAGTCAAATGAAGGAAAAAGTAAGTTCTAGAAGCCCAGCTGGTCAAATATTCTCCCAACTAGAAGCTTCTAGAGGCATGATCAGTTCGAGCTTTATCCCTCCACTCATGGAGTTCTATCCCTCCACTTATGGAGCTTATCCCTTGGTCTATGGAGCTCAAATCCTTTCATGAGAGGAATCCATCCCCCTCTTCATGGAACTAAAACTACCTCCATTTCCCTATAAATTGAGCTCAAGTTTCAGTCTCAAGGGTAGATTGTACCTTATATATGGTAATTGCTGAAGAAATTCTCAAGAGAGCATACTCTCTATACTAGTCATTTTTGGTATGAGAATGATCACACACTCATATCCATAACTTCATGCTAGTTTAGAGAGAAGAAGGCTTGTCAATCTGAAGGAGGAACGGTTGTTCAGGACCCCGGGAGGAACTTGTGCAACATCAAGGTGACAAGTTGTAAAGTTACTCTTTTCATACAAGATAATACATATGGATATCCTTTTCTCATTGAGTTTTTCTTGTGTCTATTTGAATAATTCAATACTTGGATTCCTTGATCACTGAGTTAGATTATTTGTTCCCAATTATTACATGTTGCAGGTGTTTTTAATTCTTTTGTCTGTATTTGATTGCAGGTTCTCATTACTGAAGAAGCCTCTTTGGAGCAACTAGATAAAAGGTTGCACCGAACATCGAATTTCAAGGTAAGGGCATGTCCTCTTTATTTGTTTATAATAATTCTAAATCACATATAATCTAGAGAAAATGATTTACAAGTGGATGTTTGTTTCTAGCTATCCGTAGGATACTAGGGAGATCGCTCTTGTCCGCAAGAGGGATTTATCTGCATAATACTATCTCACTAAGGAAGACATCACGACCATCATATTTATTGTACTTGCAAAACCACTCCCTTTTGGGAGTCATATGAAAGGATGCACCTGAGTAAATAACCATTTTTGATGATCTACTTTTATACTTGAAGGAGCCAAGAACGCATTTCCACCTTCATCTAAGGGGGTTTTTTCCTCTATAAAAGGAGTATCATTAGATCCCTTTCCTTTCTGATGAGTTATAGATCTACAATACTTTTTATAGTGCCCTTGTTTTCCGTATTTCCAACATACATTTACAAATTTTCCTGGAGATTTAGATCTTCCTCTAGATTTATATCTCCCACTTGAGGACTTATTCTATTTATGTCTTAGGAGCATCCTATTACAGACAAGGCATCTCCATTCTAGCTCTCCATATTTTTCCTTCTCATCTCCTCTGAAAACATGGATGAGACTATATCATCAAATTTGAAGGTAGTTGTATTACTGCCTATGGCAAGAACCAAAATATCCCACGAGTTTGGTAAAGAACACAATAGACTGATGCACTTATCTTCATTTGAAATTTTAATATCTATATATAATAACTAGCTTACCACAATATTAAATGCATTCATATGCTATGTTAATGAGTCTCCATCCTTCATCCTTAGGTTATATAATTTTTTTTGCAGGAACACTTTGTTCACCAGGGACTTAGATTTATACAAAGCCCCTAAATTGTCCCACAAAGCCTTTTTCGTAGCTTCTCCTAACACATTTAACAATACTGAACATGAGAGACATAATCGTATTGTGATCTTTTCCTTATGATCAAATTTTGTCTAGTATTTTGTTAACATCCCTGTTGGTTTCATACTTGGATCCACAACAATCCACTGATCTCTGTCCACCAATAAATATTCCATTTTGAGCTTCCACAACTCAAAACTCTATCCATTGAATTTCTCAATTTTTATCTTTCTATTGTTTTCCATTTCCTTTCACCATAAGAATCGATCCCGTAGATCTCCAACTATAATGGGGTCTACCACAGGCCCGAGAAAAACCCATTTTACATAAGGTGTCCCATTGAAGCCAAAATTTCTATGATACTCTATGAAGGTTTTAACCCTATACAAATAATACCTGCAAATTAATTCTTAAAAGAAAACAAAAAGAATATACAATGACGAGAACATAAAATATACACAAATATTTTTCTTCTGGAATACAAAATTGGGCTTTTCATTATATTCCTTCCAATGTTACAATACTTTATATACATGCCAAAACATTCATAAACCCCCAATCCATTAACCGAGGATTAGAAAGTAACTATAGTTTATTTGACCATATCTACAAAACCATGGGAAAACCCATCATGCATAAACACATGAGTGGGTCCACATTTTTCTTTAAATTTTTTTAAGGGCACTGCCCCGAACCTCGTTCAGTGGAGCTACCACCCCATTTTGGCCCTCGACGCAACATATCACATGTGGGACTAGTCGTGCAAAAAATATAACACATACCCAACAACCACAAATCAAATGAGACAAAACCTTCTAGTCGTCTTGTTGGGATTCCAATAGAAAAATTTGCTTGAAATACACATCTAGTGGTGTTAATAGGGAGCAACGGTCACCATAATTTGCAATATCCATAATAAACAATTTTATCCCTACAATATTGATTTGGTATTTTGACTATAGCAAGACCCTTTTGATATACCTTTAGTTCTATGAATCTTCAAATATATGCAAAAGTTACAAAGAAAAAATGTTATGAAGACCAAAAAATACTTAAGAATAGACATGTGCTAAAGTTGATTGTGTGAGAACATCAACTATTTGCTCGTCATTTTCATGAATCGAGAACGAGTATAGAATATATCTAGAGATGCACCTCTCCTTATCTGTTGCTTTTGCACGCAATAATCATCAAATGTCGTGCACCACCCCTATATTTGCCTTGATTATTAGTGCTGCATGAACTCCATAACTAAAATTCTCTCCACCTTTCCTTAATTAGAAAGCTCACGGGGAGAGGATGCATGAAATGCCATAATTAAAAAACACTAAAATCCAAAATCCACTCACTCAAATCTTCAAGTTTTATTTTTTTGACCTGCATCACATCTCAAATTTGTATATGCATGTGTGAATGGTAGGTGTTGTCTCTCTTCCTTGTGATTGTATGTCGATCTTAGTTGAACAGTTTGCCTCCAAAATTTTGCATCTATACAATCCACATATTCCATATATCATAAAGGGAACATTAAAATTTAATTCAGTTGACCTAGAAATCTACGAACCAATTCCATGCATTACACTTTGTCCTTGAACAAATTCATTTAGTCTTCCCATAGTTGGCTATTTGTTGT
The DNA here is from genome assembly GCA_034641835.2 of Pinus albicaulis. Lineage (NCBI taxonomy): Eukaryota > Viridiplantae > Streptophyta > Pinopsida > Pinales > Pinaceae > Pinus > Pinus albicaulis. Next base: position 709,338,911 of record CM076572.1, on the reverse strand, counting down.
AATAAGGTGCTTCAGCTTTTTCTTTTACAAAATAACATTAAACAATTTACTTTGGTTCTTGAAGCAAATTCCATTTCAATATTTCAATCTGTCACAAGGAACTCCATTCAAAATAAATTTGCATGCTTACTAAATATATTTGATCCCTCCCATGTTCACAAATCAATTAAGAGATTTAAAAAGGCTCATTTCAACCTGAAATATGAGCATGGACAACCACTGTTGTAATGACCCATACCAAATTGATAAATTATATAATCGTTAAAATGGTATGTGGCTGACCCAATAAATTAATAATATAAATTAATTAAGGAAAATTGATTAAGTTATAAACAAACATAAAGTCATCACATCCATTTCTAACTTATAAATAAAAAAAACAGTTAATTAAACCAAATTAATTAAGTATTAAACAAACTTAATACAAAGTGAGCCTCCATAGAGTCATCTCCTCTACGTAAGTGGATAAAGACTCAACGAAGATATTTAATTCACTTAATCCCAAAACTTATCTCAAACATTAAATAGACCCTTAAATGAAGATAAGGTCGCCTTAAATGATGGCAGACCCTCATAAATATGGAAAAGATCTTCGGGAGTGAAAGGCGGTGGGGAGATGGTTATAAGGGGGAGGATGTGAAGGAGTAAGGGAGGTTTTTTCACGGGGAAGAAGAAAATTTCTGCATTTTGGCTAACAGGGGATTGAGGGATACACAAAGTTCCAAAAGGAGAGTTTCACCGTTCTGGGATTCTGGGCACGGGGGCAGAAGATCACTCTTCTGGGTCTAGGATTGCTCCTAGATCGGCTGGGAGGATTGTTGTTTTGGGTAATCTGTTCTGTTCATCAAACATCATCGGGAGGAGAACTATCACCACAGTCTGAAATATCAGCATCAACGTGTTTCAGGTATTTCCCTTTGAGTACAGATTTGTTTCTCCATTCAATTCTACTGCAATTGTTCATTGAAATACAGCACTGCTAAATATCTTTCTCTGCAATCAAAATTCTGTGTGGAACCTTACATTTCACTGATTTATGTTACTGCTGAATCTGCATTTAGTTAATATTGATATTAAATTAAATCTCTGCGTTTGGGCTCTTACAACTGTTTTTCGAACTTCCATATAAACATACCAGACAAGAGATTTAGTATGACCATCAAGGCCCATTTTCAAATCTGGGAATTGGCAACCATCGATTTTTGAACTTCGAGATGAGCATGTCCAAAAATAATCAAAAATAAAAAAGTGTGGACAATGAGTACAGTCAAATGTTATAGATTCATCGTCCTAGACCCACTTGGACAATTTATTTTTTCATGCCTTGTATGTGACAAGGTCCCTCGATGGGATATGGACTTTTGTCTGGTAAATGGAGACTCGAATATAATGGCATGGTACTGGATATGTTGTTTTTGTTATTGGTGCTAGTGTTGGTGTTAAGTTGTTCTTATCTATGGGACAAGTAGGAAGACACATGTGAGGAACATGTATATTTCTATGAGGTTCTGGATGTTCTATATGATTATCTGCATAAGATGTTGGGTAGTCGTTATGCTTTTAGGGTTTGAAGGGAGTTGAGGTAGTCAATACATTGCTCGTTTTATTGGACTATTCTGGTTTTTCTCTGGTACCTTCAAGTCTCTATGTCAGATTATTATAGATTCTAGTCTGGTTTAAAACTGCACAGAGAATTATTGGGGATGGTATCCATTGGTATATATATTGGATTTCGATTCATACTCTTTCATCGAGTCCGGTGGGTTTCAGTTTTAGGTTACATTCATTGTTGCGGGTTTTTTTGTGATGTTGGTCAATTATTATTATTATTATTTTTATTTATTTATTTATTTTTATTTTTATTTTTTTAGATCGATGTTTCTTAGTTTTTGGAAGCAGTTGGAGAGTGGCTTAACTCCTACTCTTTGTGGCCTCTTTAGGTATCTTGGGGCTTAGGTGTTTTCAGGTAATCCTAGTTTTTTTAAAGTGTGCCTATTTATAAGGACACGACTTACAAAGTTGAGGTTCTATGAAGCCGAGGGGGTTCTTTTCTATGACAGGTAAGGAATCATCTCATCCGTGTTTACAATCAGAGGTTTCAATCTCATAATTCGGGTCTAGAGAATTTCAAATTTTGTTTGGATAGTCGTTCTACCTTGGGGTGGCAGATATGTCAGATGATTAACATTTATGATTGCCCCTTGAGTCATTTTGTTAGTTTTTTGAATTTTCGTCCTTTTTACTTCATTGTGGGGATTTGAAATATTGATTATTTTGCTGTCCCTCATGGGTATCCATTTAATTCTATATTTTTTCAATATTTTTTGGTTGGCTAAATAGGATTTCCTCGTATCCCATTTTTTTGGATTTAGTGTCATATATTGCCACATTGAGGATCATGTTTCCTTAAAATTTTCTACTTTCGGCTTCTGGGGTTTACAAGATGAATGTGGGTAAGTTGTGTTTCCAATATCCGAGGTGGCGAAGTGTGTCTTTCTTATCGTGCTAGCAGGGGTACAACTAGAAGGTAGTAGGACCATACATTTTGCATGCTTGAATCACGGAAAGAGGTTCGTTGTTTCTCTATTATGTTAGCTAGGGTCCTATCGTTGATAAGGGGTGGGTTTACTATTTTTTTCAACATTTTTTGTCATTCGGATTGAGATCACGATTAGTGGTAATGAGTTTTCGAGATGGGGGGCGCAGTAAGGTGTTATTTTTCTGGGAAGTGTTTGAAGTTCAGGTTGTCTATAGGGGAAAATAATATATAATGTGCTATTGATCCATTAATGCGCGGGGGCTGTATATGCCCACCGCTAGATAATATACTTTCTTAAATCCAACAGTGGGCATATACATCCCTCGTGCATTAATGGTTCAATAGCACAATATATATTGGTTTCCGTCTCTGGGACCCTCGACTGGGCAATTTGATGGATTCCCTTAATGTTTTCCCACTATGGATTAGTTAGTAGATATTATAGTGGAGGCCGAGAATAATACTAGAACACGATCGAAGAGTTGCGTAGAAGCTTAATTTTCTAAAACAAGAGAGGGAGAGCATATTCACGCTGGGACAAAGTTATATGGGGGTAGGTAGGTTTATGTTGGTTTAATTTCCATGCCACAGAAGCCTAGACATCACAAACATAAGATAATTAAGGTTGTGGCTCATAACCATAGTCTGGTTTTTGGAGTGGATGTGTTTTGGGACAGGGTGGAGAGTCTCAAATTACAAAAACTAGCCGAAAGGTGGGAGTTAACTAAGATGAATGGGGAAAATTTGAAGGGTTGGGTCAATAAATGTTGGACCCCCATTCTCAAATATCGACCAAAGGTTAGTATCCTCCTTAATGGGTGGTTCTGATTTCACTTTCTTAGTTCAGAGGACGCAGATAAAATTCTCGACTCTCTTCCTTGGGTTAGGGGATGGAGGTTTATGTCTCTCCAAGGGTGGAATGCGAGATTTAATCCCTTAAAGGAAGTCTCGTGTCGTAAAATATTATGGATGAACTTGTCGATACTTCCTTTAGAACTCTGGTCTTAACACATAATTATGGAAATTGCCAACAAGGTTGGAAAATCATTTTAAGTGTAGGAGGGGAGGTTGGGGAGGCTAGACAAGAGGGTTGCTTGGGCATTGGTCGAAGTGGATTTTAGTGGAGGCCTACCGATGAAGATTGAATTATATTTGGGGGATTTTTCCTTTAGACGAGCCATCGATTTATGGGAAGTCCCCTTCACGAGACATGACATTTGGTTGTAGTTTGCCTAACGAGGTTAGGGGCCAGTAAAATGTTTTGGTTGCAGACATATGACAATAGGCTGGTCACCAAGCACCAAGAAGGAAAGTCTATCATTATGGTTCCCCATGTCACAAGGTTTTCAAGTACTTCATTAATTTAACTCCCCCTCTACATGAATATTATCCTTCTAAAAATTGTGTTGCTTGTGCTTCTGATGACACATATTTACAAGATGTCGAGGCACTATTTAATAAGGGATCCAATCTTCATGAAAATTATATTTTGTTATCCATTGAAACCTTAAGGGGTCCTCCTCGCCCATCCTGGAAACCCTATCCCAAGGCTTGATACTGTCTAACAAGGTCACTTTCTACTCGAGGTCTCCCTTCGATATCTTAGTCATGGGCCGGATATCCATTCATCCAAGTTCTCCCAATCATCCACATTTCCCAAATATCATATTTGAGTCTTTTGCGAGTAATCCATCCTCTTCGTTCATTGACGACCTTCATTTTTTATCACTGGCACATAATGATTCTGCTGGCCTCAAGTCATTGGCCATAAAAAATACTTTCTTCACAGAGGAGGGGGTTATTTTTAGCCCCAATTCCCAAATGAATGTTACAGTGAGAAAGAAGAAGGGTTCAAAATACACTAAGGTTTCTAATATCTCATCAGTATCCTATGTCCTTCAATCATCCTTCCAAGATGTCGTGGTGGTAACACCATCCCCTCCTTTTGAAGAAAATTTTCCATCTTATACCATGGAGGATTTTGGAATCAATGCTCCTCGGGTCCTTAGAGAACCATTACTCGGTGATAAGGGGTCATTAAGATATTGATGTATTTCAATGTCAGGACGTTGGGATATGCCCCAAAAGAAGATCCATCCACATTATTATTCTTTGGAAGAAACTTGCTTTAGTTCTCTTCCAAGAGACTATGGTGGATAAAGAGAATGCTTGGGTTTTTTTATTGAAAATATACACCCAATGGAATTTTTGCACTACCAGTTCTATAGGACATTCAGGTGGAATGGAAACTATGTGGGACCCAAGGGTCCTTAACCTTTGGGCTTATAATCCGTGTGTGGGGATTATCCTTTCAGGTTCCTCGAGAGGGCCATATATCCATATGAACATCATCAACATATATGCCACTTATACAGACATAAAGCATTTTTGGGAAAGGATGGAACATAATTGTCTGTTAGATCTGAGTTCACTTATAGTGGCAGGTGACCTTAATTTGATGATGGGATTCAACGAGGTATGGGGATCCAATGTAAAGGGGAAAAACTGGAAGGTTTTTTTAAGTATTTTTTCTGCACAAAATATGTTACATGACATTATCCCATGTGCGTATAGGCCTACATGGTGGAACGGTCTCACAGGGGAGGAGGGGATCTCCAAGGGACTGGAAAAATCTTTTGTCCGCCTAGTTGGATTGGAGGTTTGTATCTCCTGCACTCATAGATATATAACTCTTTTATCTTCGACCATGATCTGATTTTCCTTGAGTGCTCTTGGGTGAATGAACATAAAACATATGCTTTTAAATTTATTCATTCGTGGTTACAAGAAAACGACTTTGATGCTTTGGTTATGGCTTCATGGAGTATTCAAAACAAAGTTACATAATGTTCTTGTATGTAGCTCATAAATTATAAACTGAAACATCTAAAGCAAGTTGTCAGGCAATGGGAAAGAAAAAAGTATCTTGTGAGGGAGTTGTTTTCCTTATATGATATGATTAGTGTTTTGAACGATCCTTTGGATCTTGAATATTTCTTAGAGGCCACAAAAAAGAGGCTTTTTTCTCTTGAATCAAGAAAGGATCAGATTCTGAAGCTTCAAGAGGAGGCTTGGTGGTTAAAATGCCGGGCCATTTGGGTTTCAAAATAAGTTCAAAATACTTGGTTCTTCCATAATGATGCATCCAAAAGGAAAAAGTAAAACACAATTTGGAACATAAGAGATGATTAGGGGAATGTTACACGTCATTTTGTCACCATGACATTTGACTGTTCATATGGGTCTATCACCATCCATATCATGTTCCCTTAGAGGTCAAAAACACTCATGTTCCTGAATCAAGTCTTGGAAATGGGAGAAAAGCTCTGTAGAACCCCTAAAGTCCGCATGCACGGCTTTATTAGCCTTTCCCTGCGCATGTGTTGATGATCCTTCCATTAGCCGCGACGACCGCTGTATTGTTTGCCACTAAAACCTGCGCACCCCCTTGAAAAGCAAGTATAAAGAAAAAGTAACTTCTAGAAGCCTATTTGGTCAAATATTCTCCCAACTGGAAGCCTCTAGAGTCGCGCCAGTTCAAGCTTTATCCCTCCACTCATGAAGCTTATCCCTTGGTCCAAGGAACTCAAATCCCTTCATGGGAAGAACATATCCCTCTCATTATGGAACTGAAACTACCTCAATATCCCTATATATTGAGCTCAAGTTTCAGGTTCAAGGGTAGATATTAGAGATACTGAAGAATTTTGTGAATAATAGACATTGATCTGTATAGTTTCTAAGATGAAGAGAGTTCATAGAGTGCATACTTTCTATACTAGTGAGTTGTTGTTGACACATTGAATATCACACCTTTGTGCCCATGACTTCATGCTAGTTATTCTAGAGAGGAAGGCTTATCAGACTAAAGGAGAACGATTGCTCAGACCCCGGGAGAAATTTGTACAACATCAAGGCATCCGGTTGTAAGATTTCACTTTCTAATTTGATAATACATATGGATCTCTTTTTCTCATTATCTTGTTTCTGAATTCATGGAAATAATGTTAATACTTAGATTCCTTGATCACTAAGTTGGATTAGTACTTTTTTATTATTATATATTGCAGATGCTTTGATTATTTTTCTTGTCTTTGATTACAGGTTCTACTCATCATTGGAGAACTACTTTGGAGCGACGGGACAAAGGGCTACATCAAACATTTGGATTTCAAGGTAGGAGCATGTCCTCTCTACTTTACTGTTATAATGATGTTAAAATACAAATAATCTAGAGAAATAGGTATTCAAATGGATCTTTGTTTCTAGTTACTCGTTGGATTACTAGGGAGATTGTTGTTGTCCGCAAGAGGGATTAATGATGGTAACAAATTGGTGACTCCACTGGGGACTAGAGCTTAGTTTTCTTTGTTTGTGTTTAGTTTTAAACTTCAGTTTTCTGATTTTGACTTCTCTGAGTGTGGTTGGGTAGATAAATTTTTAGAATATATGAAAAATAAAGCTTATTTTTATTTTTTCAAACTTTTCCTTTGCCTGTGCGGTTCTCTTTAGAAGACAGAGCGACAACCTGCACGACTTGTTAGTTCTATCGAGTGCGCATGCACACTTTTGTCAACTGATAAGCTGCGCACCCCCTTGAAAATTTTGAAATAATTAGGTTTCTCTCTCTCAGAGCCAGATAACCAAATTATTCAAGTATTCCCTGATCCATTCTAGTTGTCAAATCCTGTGTGAGAATCCCTTTTTAGCAATTTTGAGTCCTAAATGATTGATCATCCTATTTGCATTTTACAAGTTAGGGTTTTCCTTGGTTTATTGTTGCTTTATATGGAAGATATCGTCATTTGCCTCAGCTCACTGGTTTTATGATTTTGTCTTCTTGAGCCATCGGGATTATAGGCAACCTTACTTCTATGAATATTTTTTCCCTATTCATTTGCAAACCCGGAAGAGCTTCTAGGTAATTGAAGCCTGATTCAACACCTATCACTCGTGGATGATTTCATTTATGTTGGGATAAGTGGAAACCTTCTTAGTTTGATCGCAACTAAGATAATTCATCTACAAAACATTCATAGGTATCCTAGTTAGGATTCATAATTAGAATTTTGATTTGATTTTGAAATTTATACTTTTTAGGGTTCTTAGGAATTGTTTTCTTTTGGGAATTGATTGATTGTTGAAATTGTAGTTTTTGACTTAATTGTCAATGGAATTTTATGTGAAAAGAGAAATTGATCATATTTATAAATTTAGTTCTTAATGAAATTGTCTTCTTTTCAGAAAGGATTTTGTTTACGAATGAGGAAGTTTGTGTTTTAAATTCAATAAATCTCTCAACTTTCTCCTAAATAGAATTAATTGAAAAGAAAGAGTTGCATTTGTCATATTGATACATTTAGAGTATTTTGTGTTGGGTCACAACATCATCAAAGTTTCAATTCCATACCATTTTTGTTAAATAATAGCCAAATCAATACATCGCCTAATAAAATCAATCTAGACATTTTTACATTTTCTAAGGTTCATTCCACCAATATAGCTTAGGCTAGGGTTTTGGATTATGTTTTAATAAACATTCCAAAACAGTTAAAACAAACAAATAGAATATTGCGGTAGGGAAATCCAATTGTTGCATTTGTACTCTGGGAAGCTCTTCTTAAAAGAGTCAAGCACAAGGTCATGTCGGACCCAGTGAGGTAATTGTACCTTTCTCATTGGTGAAGATAGAATATGTGCACATAATACAAATGGTAAACCTCAGATTAATAACTATCGAGGAGCCTAGGGTCACTTGTTGGAAAACCTCAGATTTACCATGTCGAGGAGCCTTCAAGGGGATTGAGCTTGATACTCTGCCCTTGCATGTATATCAAATCATAGACTGTTACCCAAGGTGCATTTGTCTCCGTTGGTGACCTTAGTGGCCATAATATTTAGGATTTTTCCCAAGGTGACAGTGGAGGGAAGGTCCCAATGTACCTGGAACAGACGTTGGCTAGACTCACTTGGAATTTCCGGAAGGTACTATTCACTGCAAGATGGCATAAGTGGAGGGACTTGCACTAGATTGTTTCATTAAGCATGTTGTCGGGGTAACTATTTCAACCGTCAAGTTTTTCACATTAATTTCTACAATGTTGGATTTCATCAGCAACTAGTGTTTTTAGTGTGGAAACATATTGTTTGTGTGTGGTTTGTCTCTTAGATTTTGTAGGCGTGTGTTCAAATTTCTTTTTTTCTTAGTGACCATAGGTGTATTTTCTTGAAATATTTTTTGATTTCGTGTGTTAAAATTAACCGTGGCTGAATTACAGAGACACTCTCGTAGAATGTAGGGGAAAACCCCTGAGTATACATCGAGTCAATTGGAAAAGCTTAAATCTAAAAGAGGTCAACAATTAGGAACCGAGTCTACTGAACAAGGGGAAACATCTATAATAATACATCTTGATTACAAAGTTAATCAACCTCAGACAGTAGGAAAAAATCAAGAACTAGAAATTTATGAAGTAATCACAATTGAGTTTGCTACTAGTGAGTGGTCAGATACTCAACTCATTGAACCCGAAATATCTAAACCTGAATCTGAATCTACTTCGTCTGAGTCAACTTCGGAGTTCATAACCCAAACTCCTGGTCATCCTTGTTCACCTAGATTGAAGCTTCTCATTATTGAGAATCTTCCTCCTGGCCTAATTAGTATCGAAGAAATTGCTGACACGGAAGAAGAGATCACAATTCCTTTGTGTCAAGAATATTTAGATCTAAGGTATAGTGAACTGATTTACCCTTACAATCCTTTTAAACCAGATCCTTGGTATCAAAAATTTACCGACTTTCTACATAACACGGGTCTCAATTATTCACCACATCGTATTCCTTTCTACTCTATACCTAGAGGTAGTTACATGTCTTCATCAAGCATGTCAGGTGAGTCATCCATGTTTTCTTCATCGCCAGAAACCCTTTTGTATGGTGGTCCATCAATTCCGACTGGATACCAGTCGCTCTCTGGTAATTTTTCAGGAGCATCTCCCTCTTCTCAAAATATTACACAATCAACTGGTCCTAATGAATCTAATACCAAAAATTTGACAATGTAACAAGTCTATATGGTGACTGGAAATATTCCTTCAACTGGTTCTCATGGTGGCAATTTACCGCCTGGGGGGCAATATACTCCTCAAGGACAGTCTCTTCATGGGTAGTACCCTATGCCAGGGCCACAAACTATTCAAGGGATGTACCCTATGCTAGGACCACAGCGTATTCAAGGACAACAACCTCCTCAAGGGCAACAGTTTTATCAAGATCAACCATCCGTTTAAGGAGGTCAAACTTTTACTGGAACTTATCCGACAAATTATCAAACTTACGTTCCAATACCTCAACCTAGTTATGGTAAAACTTATACACCGCAACCTTTAATGGGAGCTCCTTACCCAGGCGTTAATACTGTGTGGAACCCGTCGTTGAATAAAAAAAATTTGCAACCTATTGTATAAGTACCTTATAATACCTTTGGTCAGCCAACATGACAATTTGGTTATACCCAAGTCCAGCATCCTGTTCAAACTCCACTTTAAATTACCCCTCAAGTATCTGTACCTAGTAGTCAGCAAGCTGGTCCGAGTACTCCAAGTACTCATGTCCAATCTGTTGTGCAAACTTCTGTTCAACAAACAAGTACACATATCCCTAGAGTTTCTCAAGTCCCTGTTGCTATGACCCTTCAAACAATGGCATCAACTGTTACACAGGAAATCACTCAAGTCACTACTCATCAAACTGGACCTACTGTCCAGTATACTATTCAAACATATGTAGGACAACCTGTTGTAGCTACAGTGCAAACAAGCCAACCTTTTGTAGGTCAGTTTGTGAATCAACCATTTCAAGGGCAGTTTCAATATGGACCAACAGGAAAAAATCCAGTCTACCAAGGTCAACCATACCCTGGTTATACATATCAAATACCAGATCTACCTCAGTTTGGTATGACTAACCCTAGATACCCCCGAGGTATTCCAATCCCATTTTCTCTGGCTATTCCGAGTTATCCTGGATATCCTCCTCCGGGTACTAGCATTGTTCTTGAAGGTTATTAGTTTGCTCAACAAGACCCTAAACGTCAGTTACCATTCATTGCAACTTTAGACTTACCAGATTTGTCCTGTCTCACGAATGATCTGATTTATTATCTTCCATTCTAGCCAGAAATGCCAACTAAGTTGCCTAGTGATATACCTAAGTTTGAAGGAAAATCAGGAGAAGACCCCTCAAATCATGTGATTACTTATCATATTTGGTGCGCATCCAAGTCCTTTATCGATGATTCCATTCGATTGAGACTTTTTCAGAGAACATTGATAGGCTTAGCTGCAAAGTGGTATATCAAATTACCATGTGGCTCTTTCAATAATTTCAACGCTTTAGCAACAAATTTCCTAACTCACTTCCAGTTTCCAGTCTGTTATGAACATGGTACGAAAGTTTTAACTTCATAAAAACAAAGTACATCTACATACATTTCATATCACATACATGAATGGAGACGTAGACGACATTTACTGAAGGTTTTCATTCCAGATCAAATTTTGGCAGAATGGTTCATTAAATCATTACTTCCAAAGATCATTGAAGACGTAGCTAAGGGAGGTGTTGTTACAAAAGAACATGTCATAGCTCAAGCAAAATACTTAGACCTTGTATAGACACAATCTGGTACTCTATATGAAAAAATTCTTGATCTACCACGCCCATATCAAATTAATACAACTCCTTCTGGTTCTCATTCTGCAGACGGTGTAATTGGTACAGTTAGTACTACAAAGAGTAAGAATAAGTCGTCTAAACCTACTTCTCCCATAATAAATTTACCAGATTCACCTAAAGAAGATTCTTCCCTCGAAACCTCTGTCAATATTCACATTGTAGATTCATCCACGACTAAAGCTAAATCAGGTAATAAGGAGAAAGGGAAGAATAAAAATAAACAAAACACATATCCTAAGAGAAAATAGAAAAAACTGAACCATCTGATGAAAATCGGAAACCTCATTATCCTTGTCTTATTTGTGATGAGGATCACTATACCAAAGAGTGTCCACATCGGGCCGAGGTATACAAATTCATCAAATGTTCACCCACACCTACTGTCTTGAAGGATCCTTTTCCATCTCAAGATAGGAAAATGGTCAGATCTTCTTCCAATTCATCGACAAATATTTTAATGATGTCTTAGGTCATGGTTGCGACATGATATCAAGACTATGGGTCTAAGAGTGCTGTAACTGGTAAAGAGACTGAATATTCCAGTCAAACACTAGTAACAAATCCTTCAGTTTCCGAACCACTTCAAATCGAGAAACCTAACCTAATTTAGTGATTAAACCACTTGCTAAAGGTGTACTTCAAAAATTGGCTTTCAATCCACATGCGAGAGTTGCTCAGAATTACAACATTGTTGAAGATTTGGCCATATCCCCTTTAATAATCTTAGCCTTAGAACTGCTACAATCCTATCCAACACAAAGGAAATTACTATTATCATCCATTGGAGCTATTGATCCTCAATAATCGAACCTAATGATCTTTGATCTCGAAAATTTTGTACCTAGACTCCCACATCAAATGGCTTTTTAGATTCCAGTATTAGTCAAATTAAGACGAGTTTTTCGTACTATAATTGATGAGGGAGAATCTATGTGTATAATGTCGTTAAATTTTTGGAAAACCCTTGGTTCTCTGACACTCAACCAATCACTGACTATCCTTAAAGCCTTTGACGGAAGAGGATTTCATCCATATGGAATACTACAAGATCTACCTATAGAACTAGAAGGAAAATTTGTAAACCTAGAGGTGGAAGTTGTTGATGCCCCTCTTGATTACAACCTTCTTCTGGGTCGCAGTTTGTCTTACGCAATTACTGCTATTGTTTCATCAGTATTTTAGATGATAATGTTTCCTCACAAAGGAAATATTTTGAAAATCTATCGGTTGTCATACTTCTCTTCAAACCCTACTTTTATAGATAGTATCCAACACGTCGGAAAATCGATTATCCCATACGAAGATGTTGGTGTAGGATTAATGAAAGACTCCGCTCTCATGGGAAATTTCGCTATGCTCTCTCCCAAAGTACCACGGAAAATTTCCAATATCAATATGATCACATCAAGCACAATACCATTTGATGACACATGGACTGTGCCTTAAGAATCAGAGTTATACTCCTATAATGGTGATATGCCTTTAAGTCCTTTTGAATCGACATACATAACAGTATAATCGTATTCTAAAACCCCATCAACTTCTACTTATCAAGTGAATGTGGTAAGAGAAGAATCATCTTCTATATCAAGCTTAATTTTAACATCATTTATAGATGCCTTTCAACATGTATTCGCTACTGATGAAAGTATTCGAGAATTTTTGTCATCGGATGAATTACCATGGGACGATCTACATCATCGATCTTATTTTTTTCCTAATCTTGATAAACTTGAAAATGATTTTTCATCTATCTTTACAATTGATTATGTTAAGGAACCTCAGAATCCCACATCGATTACACAGTCAAATTCTGCGACAAATTTGGGAAATATTTCTACAACAGTTCCTATTGGCATATCGATTAAACCTAGAATTATTGAAAACATTCATATAGGTGCTTCTTGTTTGATTGAAGACATTAAAAATTACAAAGACCTATTTCAAGAATTCCTAGACATTTTTGCATGGTCTTACGAAGAAATGCTAGGTATCGATCCTAAGATTGTAATTCATGAAATCAAGACATACCCGGATGCTAAGACTATTAGACAGAGATTACATCCAATACATCTGCGGAAAGCTGTGGCAATCAAAGTTGAAGTTGAAAATTTTTTACGAGCAGGATTTATTTATCCTATTCCTTTGATAGATTGGGTATCTAACATAGTTCCCGTAACGAAAAAACAAGGGACTATCATAGTATGTGTTGATTATTGGGATATTAACAAGGCTTGTCTAAAAGACAACTATCGTACACCCTATATCGATCAAATTATTGATGATTGTGTCAGAAACGAAATATTCTTGTTTATGGATGGTTTTTCTGGCTACAATCAAATCAACATATTCCTTGTCGATCAACCTGAAACAACGTTTATATATCCTTGGGGCACGTTTTCATATTGTAAATTACCTTTTGGCCTGAAAAATGCTGGTACAAATTTTCAAAGATCTATGACTTATGTGTTTCACGATATCAAACATATTGTACAACCTTATTTGGATGACTTACCTGCTCATTCTTTACGCAAAGAAGATCATCCTATGCACCTACGTGCTATCTTAATGAGATGTAGGCATTACAAAATTCATTTGAACCCACACATGTGTTTTTTGTGTATAATCAGGACGTCTACCTGGGTTCGTCGTTTCGAAGGAAGGCATTCATGTTGATCCATCGAACGTTGAGTCTATCATCAACTTACCTCCTCCTTCGACTCATCACCAAGTCCAGAGTTTGTAGGGGAAAGCAAACTTTTTACGTCGGTTTATCCCGAACTTCGCAGAGTTAACGAAAGGTTTTACCCGATTTTTGAAACAAGATGTTCCATTTATTTGGGACGAGATTGCCAATAAATATTTTGATGCACTTAAAAGTGTGTTGACCCATGCACCGTTATTGCATCTGCCCAATTACCACCGAGATTACTTTTTATACTTAGCTGCCTCCTATTCCACGATTGGAATGGTTTTGGTTCAAGAGGATGAATATAACAACGAACATGTGATCTATTACCTAAGTCGAAATCTCAAACCGATGGAAATCAAGTATTCACATGTGGAGAAATTGGCCTTGGCAGTTGTTCAAGTTGTCCAACGTTTCCATCATTACATATTGTTACACAAAACCACAGTGATATCTAATTGCAACGCAATGATGTACATATTGACAAAACAATTTCTTGAGGGCAAATACTCCAAATGGATTGTTATCCTGCAAGAGTTTGATTTGGAGTTCAAGAAGTCCAAGTCAAAGAAATAACTAGTGTTTGCCGAACTTATGTGTGACTTTCCCAACACTGAGTCTAAAACAGTGGCAGAGAATCCTATCACGGATGAATCTCTATTTATAATCAGTACTTTCGATCCTTGGTATGGAGATATCATTATATATCTTGAGGCCCAAACATTTCACCCATAGCTTTCACGATCAGATCGACGGAGAATCTGGTACCAATCCTAGCAATACAATCATTAGGGGAATTTTGAGGTCTAAAATGTGCCTCCTAAGGAAATAATAAAATAATAGCTAAACCAATAAAATAATATTTATGAATTTGCAATTCACTTTTTGCACCATAATCCATGTAACCATAGTTAAATTCAATTCAAAAGTTGTACCAAAATAAAATTAATAAAAAAAATGTATTGATGTGACTATAAATAAGAATGATCTTTGCAAGAAAATGTTATTATCATTGAACAACTAATGCATTTGTCCTTTGTACTTAAATAACTTAAAATAAAATATAAATATAAATTTAAAAATTATTAATTATATTATATGCTATTAATTAAAATTTATATTATTTAAATTGTATAATAACATGTAATTAATATACTACATAAAATTAATATAATATAATAAATGTATAGAGATATGCATTATTTCTTCAAGAAATATAAAATGACAATAATATATTTTTATTCAAAAAGTGTGAAATGCCATTTATTATGAATACTTTACTTTGACTTTAAAAGTACTTAGAGCACTACCATGGTTAACCATGAGTTTTTATCTACCATTGAGAATGGGACAAGTAAGTACCTTTAATTCAAGCAATGCCACCTCAACCATTAGGGATGATGTCATCCCCTAAAATTTGTTTGGTTCTCATAAAGTGAATTTTGATTGTACATTTTCCTTAGGAGGCCCATTTTAGACCTCAAAATTCCCCTAATGATTGTTAGGGACACTCTTTATCATCGTGGTGTTGATTCTATGTTTCGACGATGTATAACTCATGAAGAGGCTGAAGGGGTTTTGAATGATTGCCACTCTAGAGCGTGTGGTGGTCATATGTCTAGGTTTGCCACAACCCAAGAGATATTGCATGCTAGTTATTTTTGGTCGTCTTTATTCAAAGACTGTATTATCGCGGTTCGAAAATGCCACAATTTCCAGATTTTTGATCGAAAGATGTGTGCACCTCGAGCTCCTCTTCACCCAATCATTGCTATTGGTCCTTTTTCCAAATTGGGCGTCGATTTCATTACATGTAACACTCACTCGGTTGGGGGGCATGGGTATATTATTCTTGTGGTAGATTATTTTACCAAATGGCTGAGGCGATGCCTACATTCGCAGCTGATGGAAAAACTGCAGCTACTTTCAAACTCAATCATGTGATTGTTTGGTTCGATGTCCCTCAAGATATCATTATAGACCATGGAAGCCATTTTCGAAATATTATGATGACTCAAATTTATGATCAACATGACCTACACCATGATAATTCTACACCATATTACCCACACGCTAATGGTTAAGTTGAAGCCGTCAACAAGGTTTTAACCACCATGATGAACCGGATTGTCGGAAATCATAAATCTAATTGACATACCATGTTTTTTTCAACATTATGGGCATATTGTACCTCTACAAAAACTGCTGCAAGGTTCACTCCTTTTTAACTTGTTTATGTTCTAGAAGTTGTGTTACCCATTGAATGTGAAATACCGTCACTCAAATTAGCCATTGAGTTGTTACTAGCTACCTATGAAGAGGATAAACGCTTTTTATACCTATCACAATTAGATGAGACTTGTTCCACCACTACATTAGCCATCTAAGCTTAGAATAAACGTGTTAAAGCTTAGTATGATCAAAGTGTTAACCCTCACATTCATTCAGAAGGTGACCTAGTTTTAGTATACGATGACGCAGGAGCTTCTGAGCACTTTCATTAAAATTGGAAACCAATGATGCAAAAGAGGAAGCATGGCATGAGGACACGTTTTTGTTGAGTTTGTTTAATTTTATTAATGCAATTTCTATTTTTTATGGTCAACCTATTATAAAAATAGGTAAGTGCACGATTTTAGCAAATTATTATGAGATCCTAACACAAACGAATGGATCTGAAATGATCCACTCGATGTATTGTATTCCATATAAATTAGAGACTTCAGTATATTGAAGAGGGACCAGACACGATGTAACATCAAATGCCAGAGGGCGATCTGGCTTGTATATGCGTGTTGTAACTCAAATTTGAGATTAATATAACTTTGGTGTTTATTAGCGTGAATTTTGTGCTTGCGTAAACAAGCTGTATTGGTTGTTGAATTTCTGTATGACCATGTGTTTTTTTTTATATATCAGACATTTGTTTTGTTGTATACAAAGAGGGTTTGAAAGCTTGTTTCGGCAGCTTTCTTGTTTGTGTTTTCGTTAAGCTTTTGAGGAGAAATCATGGCTGAAGCTGGTGGAGTTGAGACCTTTGCCTTCCAGGCTGAGATCAACCAGCTTTTGAGTCTTATTATCAACACTTTTTACGGAAACAAGGACATTTTTCTCAGAAAGCTCATCAGCATCTCCCCAGATGCTTTGAACAGGATCCAGTTTGAGAATCTCACAGACAGGAGTAAGATGAATGCCCAACCAGAGCTATTTATTCACATTATCCCAAACAAGACAAATAATTCGTTGACTATTATCGACAGTGGTATTGGTATGACCAAATATGATCTCGTGGACAACCCGTGGATTCATATTGTTTGCTTGAAGCGTCGACATAGCTTCGGACTTCTGAGGAAGGATTACACGAAGAACTTCAGAAAATAGAGGATCTAGCGACGGGAGTTGAATCATTATGGACAGGAGATTCTAAACGCAACAACAGTTCCCCAAAACACATTGAAAGTAAGCACGGGAATGAGAATAATGTGTCTGATATGCCTAATGATTCTCATATTAAAGAAAAGACAGAAATGAAATGTTCATCTTGGAAAACAGAATGAGAAACTGAAATCACTACAAAAGG
This sequence comes from Pinus albicaulis, assembly GCA_034641835.2. Taxonomy (NCBI): domain Eukaryota; kingdom Viridiplantae; phylum Streptophyta; class Pinopsida; order Pinales; family Pinaceae; genus Pinus; species Pinus albicaulis. Next base: position 709,321,364 of record CM076572.1, on the reverse strand, counting down.
AATTTGAAGCAGCAAATAAGAGAACGTTATTTGAACATATGAAAGTGGAGGAATTTGATTCCATTGGCTTTTGAGTGTTGATCGATGAGATTAAATGCTGATCTCAAGATCATTGTTAGAGTGACTTCCCCGTATGGCATTTTGGGTACACCGATGAAAATGTTGTTTCGAATGATTTCATAAACAATGCAAGGTCGAGTATCTTTGATGCTAAGGCTGGTATAGCCTTGTGTTTCTACATTTTTCAGAAGTTTTATTGCTGTGTAATGAAAAAATTTTCTCAGATCATGGGCCCATAACCCAAAAATCCATAAATTGGGAAAAGTGTAGTTTTACTGCATCATACGATCAAGCTAACGACAAGCTAGGTGCTGGTAAATTCGAACCGATGTGGCATGGTCCCTATATTGTCAAGCGTGTGCTTGAAAAAGGAGCCTATGAATTAATTTTTTATGACAGGGTCTCTTTAGATAAACCTAGAAATGGTCTTTATCTCAAGAGATATTATGCATGACTTTTAGTGTGAAGATCTCCCTTGTACATTAGTTACATTTTAGAACAATGTGCCTTAGATTAGACAAGTGTGCCTAGATTAGTTATTTTTTTTGTTAATATTTTCGTTGCTTATCTTGATTACTCTTGATATTGCAGATGTCGACATCCATTCAAACTTACATTAGTTTTGCTCGCGGAGCCTGTCGTAGTACACAAAACATCTCTTCTGTGGCTTGGGTTATCTATTCACCCACCAATGAATTAGTCTCTATTCATGGGATATGACTTGGTCAAACAACAAACAATATTGTAGAATATAACAGAATTGTTGATTTATTATCTGATGCCATTACATTTTGTATTCGATGTTTGATGGTTAGGTTAGATTCACAACTCATTGTATTACATTTAAACGAACTTTATGCTATTGTAAATCCAGCATTGTTAAGATTATTTTTGAAGGTTTGTCTCTTGGAAAGACAATTTGATTATATAGAATATCAACACATTTCAAGAAATTTAAACACATTGGCTTATGCATTAGCTAATCAAGTTTTAAATAGACATATGCAATATTAAAAAAGTAAATCAAAACAACATTCAATCCATGTTTAACAAGATACTCAGAGAACGAAGGTAGTAATATCATTAGGATAGATAAGTTTGTGTCAAAAAATATTACATCGTCTGTGATCATAGGTTCAAACACCTTATGATCTAAAAGAAACTAATACCAAAACAAAATTTCAATCTACATTGACCATTAGCTATCCACGATGATGATCATGAAAGAAAACTATGGCATGCGCCACCTTGTGCAAAAAGCTCCTGAGTGGACTTGGGACACCAATCACATGTCTTTGGAGCCTGAGAGGTATATCATCGGTTCCGGTATCAGGAATATCAATAGTCAACCTCTCAAGGTTGTGCTCCATCTCTTCCAGGGTCTTTGTTGCATCATCCTGTGGTGCTGCTATGGGTTGTGCCTCTCACCTGTCAAAGCGACAAAGCGTTGTTGGTTGTGTCAGACTAACATCTGCATTTAAAATTTTTGTTAGTATTGGACGATAAAAAATCAAATAAAAATTACATTAAAAACTTCAAAATGATTAACTAACCTGTCTCAACCCACTGTGCCCCTGGTGGCAGAGATGTTTCAAGATCACCTATATAGTCCATCCCTGCATAAGGAAAATATTCAAATGTGAAGATCTGATTCCTGAGCCACGAGAAATAATGAGGACTGAACCTAACCACTGGACCACCTTTGCCACCATGGCGAGCCATCAATGCTACCCATCGCACCATACAAGGTTCCTGAGGACTTCTAAGATCCACTAGTGTCTGTTGAGGCACAAGGAGTGGGATCCCTCTAGAGAAAATGAGATAAGAATGGCACCATACCCAAAGATTTTCAACTTCCCATTCTTGGCTCTCATGAGTTGGCCCTTCATATTTGCCAACACTCCTTCACTCAAGTTGAATACTGTCCCTCTGAAACACTCAAATGTTGTATGCATATATGCTTTGGTAGCCACATGAGGAGCTACACTCCAGCATAACCTGGTAACTGTGAATGCTATGATTTTGAGTTCCAGTCGCACAATAATTTTGATGTCTATGTGACCGTCCTTTAGCTCTGAATTATTTATACAATATTGAGCCTTGTAGCTAGCAGTGGGAAGACCTCTTGGTCTAGTCCCAAATAAGGAAATGTTTCTCCCTCTACGAGGCAATCCAGTGAGGAAGTATATGTCCTCCGACTCGATTACGAGCCGGTGGTCCCTAATTATGAAACATTGATCTTGCACGTCCCATGCATTCACAAGACAAGTCAACAACTCAACTTGTGCCTTCATGCCCTGAATTTCCCAGAATTTGTATAAACCGCAATTCTTTAATGCACACATGTTTGCCAGATCATCCATGGCTTCGTTTTCCACAAGCTCATGTTCTTGTTCTTGCCATTCCAACATGATTAAAGACTTGCAAATCAACAAATTAAACAATAGAAATCAGTTGGAGGAAAATTGAACCATTTTTTATGGAGAAATTTAGGTTTTTCAAAAACTCACGGCGTTTACACAGGTTCTATGTTTACACAGTGCATTTTTCCGCACACGTTATACACAAAACACGTGGTGGCTCGACGATTTTTCTTTTCAAAATCGTCGAGGTGCACGGTTTTCTCACAAAGAACTCGCGCACCCCCCAGGGTATATTTTAAAACATAATTTCCTTCTAAAAATGCCATGAAAGCTTAAAATAAGAAATGAAATGGATGAAAACAAAGACAATGATGATGCGGATTACCTGGTTCTGACTGTTCTCGAAATGAGCGTTCGGTTCTTTTGATATCAGCTCCATAATTTTTTGGCCAAAAGCTCTCTCTGCTCCGTTCTGAAAAGAAAAACGTGAAAATGACTTGTTTTAACTCCTTTTTGTAGTTTTAAATGAATAAAATGTTATTATTTTATTTATTTATACTTTTAAAAAGTCAAATCTAAATATTTTTTCTTTTTGAGATTAGATATTTGTAATTGTTCGAGTTTTTGTGTAGGATACAAGATTTTGGTGAAAAGAATTATTTTGACATCGAGTACACTTTTATCACTTTTTCGGGCTTTGAAAAAATACGAAAAAGCGAAACCATGGAGTCCTCTTTTAAGCCCGTTTTAGACTCTCGAAACATGAAAATATTGTCGAGTACTTGACTATTCTAACTCGTTAAAGTAAATGAACGGTCGTCCATTCAGTATAAGTTTACCCTTTTTCTGGACTGAATTGGACTAATTACGAAAAAGGTATACGTTGACTAATTATGGTCAATAGAGATCTATCCTACATTATTTTATCATTTTTCGGGCTTAAGGGACTAAATTTACGAAAAACAACAACCATGGAGTTTACTTATGTTTTTCTTCTGACTCCCTAAAACTGAAAAATGACGAGTTATTCCTATACTGGACTCGTTAAAATTAAACACTACAGGACTTGTTGATCACAACAGGACCGAACCACTCCTTCTTAGGGTTCGATTTTAATATTAAGATGGACTCGTACAAAGGATGAGCTTACACAAACAAGAAAATGTTATCCTCCTCAAGATTGAAAAAAATAAAGAGGTACTTGCCAGTAATGGTGGGGGAAAAAGAGAGAAAAAGAATCCATTTGTCGTCCTTATCTTAGAGAGCAACATGTCGCTCTTGAACATGACACTTTTGTCACACTTGTACCTGGGTTGGGAAATCCTTTGTCTAACAGTTAATCGAACCACATTGAAAGTGTTCAGCCAGTTTCTGGGTATTAGCTTCAGGTAAAATGTGCCAATCCATTTATAGTGTCGTGTTCGACATGATTAATCGCATGGATAGATTCGTACTAGTTAGAGAAGTGAAAATCAAGACCCTAGATCTAGTTTCCACCATCCAGGCTACGAGGAGTTTTATTATTCATGATATAGTAGACTACTTATGATAGATGGTTGCGCCCATACTGTGTTTACTTTTGATGTAATATTGAAACCATGTATGTACCAAAATATTTAGTTAGTTTTGATCTAAGAATGGGAATGCCTACCTTAACGATGATATATATTTGCATTGAATGTTTTTACAGGTTTTCGACCGGCATCTCCAATCCAATCCTCGGAATGATAAAGCACGTCACTCTTCAGAAAAACTTGCATGCTTCACACTTTAGGGGGCAATATGTTACACGTCATTTTGTCACCATGACATTTGAATATTCATATGGGTCTATCACCATCCATATCATGTTCCCTTAGAGGTAAAAAACACTCATGTTCCTGAATCACGTCTTGGAAATTGGAGAAAAGCTCTGTAAAACCCCTAAAATTCTGCATGCGCAGTTTTACTAGCCTTTCCCTGCACATGCGATGATGTTCCTTCCATTAGCCGCGGTGACCGCCACACTGTTTGATCCAGGTGGATATCGGTGGCCACCCACCTATTCCATTTGGACTCACACCATCAATTCTTGCATCTTTTCACTTCCATTAGCTTACTATTTTTAGTAGTTTTTCGGGTCCTGAACTTTCAGACCCGTTTTGAGGCCCTAAACGACACTTTTTGGGAAAATAGGGAGCAAAATGGGTCATATACCGATGTTTCTCACTCAAAAGTTGTATTCCTCGGATAGATCTTTCTAACGAGCTATTGAGCACGTCAAACGGAGATCGGGTGCCAAAGTTACGTCCTCGGGAAGTTGAAACACCAATTTACCCAAACGGGACCCATAGTTTTGGCGCTTCATCTCCTAGGGTTAGGTTTTTGGATGTTTCAGGTTTTACATTGTTTCTCAACAATAAATAGACCTTCGAGCCTCATTGTAACACAGTTCAGGGGGCTGGTAGCCGTCACATCTCTTCTCAGGGATACACTGCCAGTACCCTAGCTCATCTATTTCCATTATGTTTGTAATAGGCCTTCGAGCCTCAATGTAACATAGTTCAGAGGCCTTCTTAAGCCACATCTATTATTAGAGATACGCTACCAACGCCCTAGCTTGTTTCCATTATGTTTTTAAGCCTATTTTAGTCATTCTTTTTTTAATAAAATGAAGCATTATTTCCGCTGCATCTCTCTGTTTATGGTTATATGTGTATTCTATTGTGTTCCTGCATAAAATCTGGATCAGTGGTATCAGAGTGGGTTTGCTCTTTCTCTATTTTTATTTGCATGTCCCCAACGCGGCCAGGGTATGAAGAGTTCAACCTCGCAAACCTCGACGACCCCCCATTGCGGAAGGAATTTAAGACGAGGGAGCAGGAGATCTTATCAAAATATTGCTCAGGGAGGACCTCGAGAAACAGAGGAACACGAGGATGGATAAATTTGCCCAGATCCTTCAACGAATGCCCACCGACGGCACATCTACATCTAGCACGTATGCCAAAAGGTCCGCCGTATCCTAGACAAATCCAATAACAAGTTCAGCAGAATTTTACCCCCATGGAGGACCTTAATACAATGGGGACCATTGCTTCCTAAGGAGGGAGGAATGATCTAGGTGAATATCGGTGGCCACCAACCTATTCCATTTGGAGCCACATCATCAATTCTTGCATCTTTTCACTTCCAACAGCTTACTATTTTTAGCAGGTTTTCGGGTCCTGCACGCCCGAAGCTATTTTGGGACATAATGATCCAGGTGGATATTGGTGGCCACCCACCGATTCCATTTGAACCACCACCATTAGTTCTTTCATTTTGTAAGTTTCAACACAACGTACTATTTTTAGCAGTTTTTCGGGTCCTGAGCTTCCGGAGTCGTTTTGAGGCCCTAAACGACACTTTTTGGGAAAATGGGGAGCAACATGGGTTGTAGATTGATGTTTCTCACTCAAAAGTTGTGGTCCTCGGATAGATATTTCTAACGAGCTATTGAGCACGTCAAACGGAGATCAGGTGCCAAATTTATGTACTCGTGAAGTTGAAACACCAATTTACTCAAACGGGATCCACAGTTTTGGCGCTTCATCTCCTAGGGTTAGGTTTTTGGACGTTTCAGGTTTACATTGTTTCTCAACAATAAATAGGCCTTCGAGCCTCATTGTAACACAGTTCAGGGGGCTGGTATCAGCCACATCTCTTCTTAGGGATACGCTGCTAGTACCCTAGCTCATCTATTTCCATTATGTCTGTAATAAGCCTTCGAGCCTCAATGTAACACAGTTCAGAGGCCTGCATAGGCCACATCTCTTCTCAGAGATACACTACCAGCGCCCTAGCTTGTTTCCATTATGTTTGTAAGCCTATTTCAGTCATTCTTTTATTAATAAAATGAAGCATTATTTCCATCGCGTCTCTCTGTTTATGGTTATATGTGTATTCTATTGCGTTCCTACATAAAATATGGATCATTGTTTGCCACTAAAACCTACGCACCCCTGTGAAAAGCAAGTAAAAAGGAAAAGTAACTTCTAGAAGCCTAGTTGATCGAATATTATCCCAACTGGAAGCCTCTAGAGTCGCACCAGTCGAGATTTATCCCTCCACTCATGAAGCTTATCCCTTGGTCCAAGGAACTCAAATCCCTTCATGAGAGGAATCCATCCCTCTCATTATGGAACTGAAACTACCTCAATCTACCTATATATTGAGCTCAATTTCCAGGTTCAAGGGTAGATATTAGAGATACTGAAGAAAATTGTGAATAATAGAAACTGAGATGTATAGTTTCTAAGCTGAAGAGAGTTCATAGAGTGCATACTTTCTATACTAGTGAGTTGCTGTTGACACATTGAAGATCACACCTTTGTGCCCATGACTTCATGCTGGTTATTCTAAAGAGGAAGGCTTATCAGACTGAAGTAGAACGATTGCTCGGACCCTGGGAGAAATCTGTACAACATCAATGCATCCGGTTGTAAGATTGTTCTTTCTAATTTATGATAATACATATGGATCTCTTTTTATCATTGTCTTTTTTCTGAATTCATGGGAATAATGTCAATACTTAGATTCCTTGATCACTAAGTTGGATTAGTAATTTTTGATCATTATATATTGTAGATGCTTTGATTATTTGTCTTGTCTTTGATTGCAGGTTATACTCATCATTGGAGAACTACTTTGGAGCGACGAGACAAAGGGCTACATCAAACATTTGGATTTCAAGGTAGGAGCATGTCCTCTCTACTTTACTGTTATAATGATCTTAAAATACATATCATATAGAGAAAGAGGTATTCAAATGGATCTTTGCTTCTAGTTACTTGTTGGAGTACTAGGGAGATTGCTCTTGTCTGCAAGAGGGATTAATCCCGATAACATGAATATGTGTACAATACATAAGGATATTCAGCAAGAGGCATTGAGATTTTATAGTCGACAGTTCAAAGAACAAGAGAGGTTAGCTTTGAAAATAATTTACAATTTATCAAGCTATTTTCTAAAATGGTTGGCTCAGAAGAAATTGATTTGTTGGGGAGACCCATAACTAAGGAAGAATTGACATGAGTTTTGAAAGAACTGGCCATGGACAAGAGTCCTATTCTAGATGGTTGGCCCATAGAACTTTTTCTACATTTTATGGACATCATGGAAAAAGAATTGTTGGCAATGGCTCAAGAATCTAGGAACCTATGCTCGATCTTAGGGTCTATCAATGTTACTTTTATAGCTCTTATCCCCAAAGTGTCAAACTCTTCTTCATTTGTTGATTATCGACTGTTTTCCTTATGCAATACGATGTATAAGATGATATCAAAAATCATCGAGAACCGTATAAACACCTTATTGTCTAAGCATATTTCTCCGAAACAATTTGGCTTCTTAGACAACAGGAAAATTCAAGACACGGTGAAAATAAATCAAGAATGCGTACAATTTATAAAGACCCGTAAGTTGGAGGTGTGCCTTATGAGGATCGGCCTAGTAATAACATATGACACTATGGATTAGGAGTTTTTGAGATTGATTCTCCACAAGATTGGTTTCAGTGTCATGGTTATTGGATGGAGTATGGCTTGCATTACATCCATGATCTATGCAATTATCATTAATGGGATTCCGACATATTTATTTAAGGTATCCAGAGGCCTTAGAAAGAGATGTGCACTCTCTACATTAATTTTCCTTATGGTCATCGACAGTTTAAGCAAAGGTATCATGGAAGCTCGAGCAAAGGGAAATATTATTTGGTGTAGGATCACTAAGAACATTAATATTTCACACACTATGTTTGTAGATGTTGTGCTTTTCATTGGGTAGATTTCTATTCTAGAATGGAAATCCTTTCATAAGATACTATCCAGTTTTGGAGAAGATTTAGGTCTGTATATGAGCAAAGGTAAATTTTCACTCATATCGGAAAACAAGGAGGAGTTGGTGATTAAGGAGATAGCTCAAAAATTTGAGGTGGCATCAATTTCTATGAAGGGAGGGTTTAAATATTTGAGTTTCTATTTGAAACCTAACAAATATGAAATTAGGGACTGGGAATGGCTCATTAGAAAATTCAAGCGCAAATTGTCTCTATGGTCAAACAAGTGGCTAACGTTGGGAGGAAAGTTGGTTATGATCAAAGAGATTCTTCAAAATATTTATACTTATTGGAAGCATCTCTTCTTTCTGCCTAAATATATTTTAAAAATAATTGATGCTATTATAGCTAGGTTGTTATGGGTTGGGCCCTCTTAAGAAGATCCACTCAATACATTTAGAAGTGCTTATGAGACATGAGAAGGATGGGGGTTGGGGTATAAAGGATACATAATGTTTCAAAGGGCCATGGTATTTGACAATAGGTGATAAAGGAGAAGTATCTAAAAAATAGACAACTTGAGGATTGGATTATAGAGGGGGCTCCATCGAAGAAGGTGGGTTCATATATATGGAGAAGCATGATGAGAAACAAGCATTGGTTTTTAGGCAATTTGAGATGGGAGGTTGGAAGGGGGAATAGGGGGGATATGACTGCTATTGGTTTGGATACTATCAAAGGAGTGGAAATAACACTTTCTCTTTTTGTTCCTATCCTTGAGCATTTACATAAAAATGGACTTTTTCTTTTTGTACCAACTCTCTTCTGAATGAGGTATTTCTTCTATTACATATTATTGGCCTAATGCATATGATCTTGGTTTTTCGGAGGATTCAGCGGCGAAATGGTACCGTTACACATCACACTTATGTCTAGCAGGTTTAGTATTCACTGAGAAGGAAGAGAGGATGACATGGAGAGGAGTCATGCTTAATGAGCAAATCATGGTCAAAGAAATCTACAAATATGTTTCTCAAGGACATGGCTCGATTGATAAAGCTTGTTGGTTTCATAAGACGTGGAAATGGGATATTCCTCTCAAATTAAAATGTTTTATGTGGCTGGTGATCCACAACAAGGTATTATCTTGGGAAAACCTTCATAAAAGGGTTTTTCAGGGTCCTCACAGATGCTCTTTATGCAAAGAATATTTTGAAGATGCGGAACATTTGTTTCTGTCATGTCCTTATGCAATCTTGGTATGGAGTGGGGTTTTACAAATACTTAAAATTCATGTTGATTGGAACATGGATTCCATTGAGAGTTGTGTAACATAGTGGTTTGAAGTTTACAAGACACATCACTCCTTGCCTTTCTATATTCTGTGGTGGCATTTGGAGAAGCAGGAATGAGAAGATCTTTGATCAAACATACCGAGATATTAGAGGCACTTGTTTAAGGAACTTTGCATATTTTCTAGAGAATGGGCCTATGAAGAAGGGACAACAATGGAGACATTTTCTACTCAAGGAGGTATGATCACACTATCCTGCTGTATTTTTTGATGGAGCATCTTCTAATAGGGTCTATCGTAGTGGAGTTTATTTAGTTTTGGAGGCAAACAACTTCTTTCATTATAGTTGGTATAGTTCCATAGGGTCAAATAATAGAGTTGAGCTTATTGCACTATGGGGGGGCCTACAATGTTCTAAATGGCTTGCAATTGAGGATTTAGCTGTGTTCAGAGACTCCATGGTGATACTGGATTGGGTACAAGAAGACAAAATTTGGCCCACCTCCCCTCATATATTGAATGCAAGGCATTAAATCTTTGATGAAGACTTTTCAAAGACTGGCATTTAATCATATCTATAGAAAACACAATCATGTGGCATGTCTCCTATCAAAGAAGGGTTTTTCTTGCTTGCCTGGAAATATCTTCTTTTCATCCTTTGAAAAAGGATCCCTTTTAAGCTCGGGGAGTTTTCATAACAACTTCCGGACAATATTATCATAATTTCTTGTCATGAAAAACTATGAGAACTTATACAAATATAATATATATGTTAGGGCGAAATGATAGTAGAGTCCGTTGTCAAGTTTTCAACATTTTAAGAATAGAATGTAGTTTCTGTAAAGATATGATGTATGAATTTTTTGAAAAACATATGTGGTACACTGTTGTAAACATATGAAAACACCTCCAACATATGTACCTAAGTTTTTCTAAAGAAAGTATGAAGGTTATATGTACATATATAGTTCCCAAAACAAAGAAATCCCATCCACTATATGCCCCACACATGCTCAGCATATCGAGCTATAATGCCACGGAACCACTAACGGTCATTGTGAAAGTTATTTTCAACGCTCACAGATCTTCCTCATCCATTAATTCATATTGAACACACACATATCTGAGCAGGTGGTCCTTTTTTGAGGAGGCTGGGGTGCTCCATGTTCACTCAACTTTGACGCTCCCATTCATCGTCCCCAACAATTGGACCTCTCTAAATTCGTTCATGTGTTTGACGAGGAGCCCTGAATTACTTCTCCGAAGATACTCAGAATGAAGAAGAAGCTTCATCAGCATCAGCGCTACAGATGAAGGATCATGTTCTTGGGATTAATGTGTATAATCCTAACTATATTTTTGCTTCAGCCAAATTACAGGCCACATTTGCGGCTCGGTTACTTCCATCCCTCTGCCAAACTTTTGATCGCCTTCTTGTTCATCGTAAGGAATCGTCTTCCTCTCCATTTTGTTTGGCAACGTTTCTTCCAAGTAAACCTTGGTCCCATTTTAGCAATATGCAGAATTTCAGAAATGATTTACGTCCACAAAAATTGATCACGTGACAACTGCTTCCAAGTGGCTTGAGTCCCAAATCAAAGTGGATTAGCCTTAGATCAAGTTTGTTTTCTAAGTCATGGTTTAGGTTTAGTTGGAAGTGATTCTTTCTCGATGATTTATTTGATACAAATATTTCATGAACATAAACACAATGGTTAACAATACTCATAAATTATATGAATAAAAAGATTAAAAAACAAAAAAAATTCATGGTAATGGTATGTTAAGAATGGTAGTGTGGCAAATATTTTGGAAATGAAAACGAATGTGATTTAGATTCAACTTATTTAGTAATTATTAAGAAAAAATTCAAAATAACCAATTAACTAATTCAATAACGACTACTTTTCAATGGCTATATCCGCACAATGTTGCATCTTTACTATTTATTCATGATGATTGATTAAGCTTTTCACCTTCTCTTGAGGATGAACTGCACCACATTAGCTGGTTCGAAACGTTGACCAAATAATCGTAATGTGATTAATCCGAAAGACTTTTATCAACTTAAACTCAAGTTTATAAAAAATTTTGTCCGATTTTGGTTAAAATGCCCTAAAAAAAGCATTTCATTTATTATTTAAACTACACTTTAAATCGATTTTTTTTTTTTTAAATCATGAAATAGAACATGAGCTCTAAGATGATCCCTGCAGAAACCCTAGCTGTTAGGATGGGCTGAGATCGGGTTAGCAGCTGCCAAGGGGATGTTGCAGTGTGCAGGCAGCTCCCGACAAGTGGGGTCTTTGGAGGAGGGCGGATGGCTGCACGGATGGGGTACGGGTGGTGTGCTTGGAAGTTGTTGGACAATGTGTCGTCGTAGCTACGGCCGTAGGAGGTCACTTTAACGCTCAAGGATATTTTCTTTTCCTAGGTTACAACCCGTTTTTTACTTTTCTCAGGGTTTGTTTACTTTAACACTATTTGTTTGTCGAAGGGTGTTTTGGTGGAGGCTGCAGGGAGTGACTGGTGGGGAGGCAGTGTTTCAGGAGTTTTTTATCACCATCCTCTCTAGGGTTTGTTGGCATGGTCAACGGGTCGGAGCGTGTTGAGCTAGATCCTGAGCCTGAGGATCTACTCACTATGTGGGGAATGGAGATAACTGAGTTGAATCTGAAGGGTATCGTTGGGACAGAGGCAGGCAAGGTTGGCAAGCTAAGAGTTCTGGATGTGGGCGATAGGACGGTCAGCATTCCAATGCAGCCCATGAGCCCCGTAACGACTATGGCTGTAGGTTCTAACCACATGCAAGCGGTTACTCTGTCTGGAAACGAGTTTTTCGGGACAATTGGTGTAGATCTGAGTATTCTATGACCACAGGGGAGATATAATGAAGGCTTTAAATTTTTTTCTCAATCTGGAGGCCTTGAGGACATTGTGGTAAGTTGTGGTTTGCTGAAAAAGGTTGATTCAAGGCAGGAGATCAAGAGGGCTAGTTACTGCTTCACGATTGGAGGAAGTATTGCACCGGGTTTGCTGGGGGTCTTAGGGTTTTTGGAAGGAGAGTAGAGAACTCAGTCAGTTCTCGCCGCAGAGGAGGATCTGGTGCATATAGCGGATCAAATCGCATCAGAGGGAAGAAAAAGGCCGGAGGGTTTGCGAAGGGAATCTACCCCTCCTTCGAGAGGAATTTAGGGTATAGGTTTAGTTACACAAGGCAGAAGCCTTAGCAGAAAGGGTGTGGGGGTTTCTAGATCAACGGGCCGAGGAAAGGAGGCCTCTCAGAGTGGACAGGCAGCTGGAAGGTTGAAGGAGAAACGAGCAGCAACAGAAGTCGAAGGGACTAAAGCGGACCAGGCACAGGGTATATTTGATAGCATTTCAGATAGTGAGCTTGACCCCCCTGACCTTTTGCGAAAGAAAACCAGGGCAGTGAGGAGGAAAGACCAGGTTTCGAACTTAGCCTTGGGCATATATCTATATATTGATGAGGCAATGGATACAACAAAGCGAACTTTAGTTGGAAAAGCAAAAGGGAAGAAAGTAATTGCTCCCTTCTTGAAGGATTGGGCGAAGAAAACCTAGAAGGAAGGGCCTGATCTAAGATTTGAAGTGCGCATTCTGGCAAATGGATGGTTCATGGTTCGTTTTAAGAGAAAGGAAATGGCATCCTGGGTCGTGGAGAAGAACTGGGGTTTTGGATGGGCTCCAATCCTTTTCAAGCGATGGCACCCTCTTTTCGATGTGCAGAGGGACAAGCTAGCTCACCTCCCTATTTGGGTCAAGCTTCTAGGGCTCCCTCAACCGCTCTGGACTTTAAACGTTTTCAGGGATATAGGGAATGTGCTAGGCCAGTTTTTGTAGGCGAACATGTCATTTATTCAAACATGCGAGCAGGGGACCGCAAGGATACTGGTCCATTTAAATCCCAGAGAGGGTTTGTCAAAGGCCATTCAGATTCACTATCAGAACTGTTCTTTCATCCAAACCCTAGACTATGAGAAGATTCTGTTCAGTTGTCATAAATGCCATCAATATGGTCACTTGGCCAAAGAGTGTTCTCTGGGGATCAGGCGAAAGAAGAAATCCTTCAAAGGGAAAGCTCAGCGAACCTCTGGAAGGAAAGTAGGGGAAGAGAATCGGGGTCCTGGTTTGGGCATGAAGGAAGGATCTCAGCACCCTCAGGATATCTCAGATGACCAGGAGGGCGAGGAGGGTGGTGATGTAACTATGGGGGGAGTAGGTGTAGGAGGAAAGATGGATGCAGATGTCTCCCGGGTCACAGAGCCCTCACTTGCTATCGAAGCTTTTGAGGAGCCTCTTCGGGTAGGTATTGCTCTTTCTTCCCCCTCTTCTATTAATTTTTCACTATCATATAATTCTATTTGCTCAGAGCCTACTCCTTCCAGGCAGAATCCTATATTCTTGTCTACTGGCATCCATGCACATGTTGAACCCGCCCTTGACAGTGTCATCAAGTCCATCCCAGCCTTCTCTGCAGCTATGAGCCCTATAACCCCCATTGATTCCTTTGATAACTTATCTGTTGCAGAAGTATGTCGGCCCTATAATCTTAGGCCACGGGGGGGGGGGGGGGAGAAAAAGCTCGAAAATATTCTGGATATTGTGGGTGGTCTGTGAAATATTTTTGTCTCAAATTCTGGCCCTAAGTTGAGAGGGCGTAAATCTAATATTTCTAAAGCTTAGCTAAAATATAAGATGGACATTGCTAATGGGAAGCAAAGATCCATCACTGGGGCACTTAGAGCAGTGAATGCCCAGGGTCAGGTTATCAAATGATTGTTTTATCTTTCAACTGCAGGGGTTTAGCTAGTAAGCCCAAAAAACTAGCTATCTGTGCCCTGTTCTCTGGTTATGGGCCGTATATGATACTTCTTCACGAAACTTTGGGAGCCGGAGAAGAGGTTGCTGCATTTTTATAGGGACTGTGTCCGGGGAGGGTTTTTACGGGGTTGGATGCGAGTGGAAGATCTGGGGGGCTGGTGGTGGGCTTTAAATCCAATAAAATGAAATTCTTAAATTCTTGGGGCAGGGATCATGTTTGGATGTTGAGGTTTATTCTCTGGAGCTATGTTCCTCCTTTCTGATTCTAAATATTTATGGTCCTTATCTGGAGAGGAAAGATTCTGGAGCAACCTTCTATCGGGGCACTTCATGAATGATCCCAACCTCATCATTGGTGGGGACCTGAATTTTTCCTTGGGGCAAGCTGAATCATGGGGACCGAATGCAAGGGTTGATCCCCTATCTGATTTTTTCACTACCAAAATAAGGGAGGGGCATAAGGTTGACATCAATCTTGTTAAAATTCGACCTACCTGGAGGAACAAGAGGATTGGAGAAGCCAAGGTGGCTAAGCGATTAATAGATTTTTGCTGAAGGAAGATTTGGTGGATAGGTTTCAAGCCTTTAGGCATTGTGTGGGGGAGGGAGGGGACTCAGAACATCTCCCTATTCTCCTTGAAATAAAATGCAGTCTTGACAAACTTGGGGCACCGTTCAAATTTAACCCAGGGTGGCTCAAAGAGGACTCTTATAAGGCGTTATTCAAGGGCACTTGGAGGTATTGGGGGGCATCTGAACCTCTGTATAAAGCAACCCATTTCTAGGAAAATCTCAAAAAATATGAAGAAAGCAACCATCAAATGGGCAAAGCAAAGAAGAGAAGAGCAGACGGAAAGATTGAAGTGGCTAGGAACGGAGTTGGATAGATTGGAAAGCCCTAAGTATGATAGATATGGATCGGGACATAAGAGGGATAATATTCTTTCTCTGGAAGGGGAAAGAAGAAAGATCCTACTAGAAAATGAGGAACAATGGAGGTTAAAAATTTGAGCCATCTGGCTCGCTGCAGGGGATGAAAACACTAAATTTTTTCACAATTATGCGAAAGGAAGAAGGAATGCTAACACAATCTGGGGGATGAGGAAGGAGGATGATGGGGTGGCAAAATCCTTTCCAGAATTGGCTAGCATGGGCAAGGAGCATTTTAGCAGGATTTTTAAGGCCCCTCTGGAGGTATCCATAACAGAGGTGGTAAGGGTGGCCCAACTATTTCCGGGCTATGTGGATGCAGAGGACAATCAGTGTTTGACCAGGCAGGTGACCAGGGAGGAAGTGGAAGGGGTCCTTAAGACTATGCAGAAGGACAAAAGCCCGGGACCAGATGGGTGGACTATTGAGTTCTTCCAACACTTCTTTGAAGAGCTGGGAGAAGAGCTCACGGCAGTGGTGGAGGAATCTAGAAGGAAAGGAGCTATTTTTGAACCTCTGAACTCTACCTTCATTGCTCTTATTCTGAAATGAGATAAGCCAAACTCGTTTGATGATTTTAGGCCGATCTCCCTCTGCAATAGCATTTATAAGATTATATCTAAAGTGATTGCTATCAGACTGAAGCCGATCCTGTCTAAGAATGTCTTGAAGGACAATTTGGTTTCTTAGAAGGTAGGAAAATCCATGAAGCTATTGGAGTGGCTCAGGAGACTCTCCATAGCATTAAAAGAGATAGAAGAAAAGGGCTAATCATAAAGATAGACCTTTCCAAATCCTACGACAAGATTAATTGGATGTATCTTAGATTGCTATTAACTCAGCTTGGATTCGACATATGCTTCATTAATTGGGTGATGAGTTGTATAACTAATATTAGTTCGCGGTCCTCATAAACGGGGTTGCTTCTCCTTTCTTCAAGAGCTAGAGGGGGTTGAGACAAGGATGCCCCTTGTCACCTTTGCTTTTTCTCTTAACAGCAGAAGGCTTGAGTCAGTTGATTGCTGATGCGAAAAGGAGGGGTGATATCAAAGAAATAGAGGTTGCCATCAATCTTCAGATCACACATCTCCTTTTCATTGATGATATCCTCCTCTTTAGCAGTGGCAATAGAAGTGAAATCGGGACCCTAAAACAACTTATCGACCTCTTTCTGAAGGCAACTGGGATGAGTATCAATTTCGGAAAATCAGTTATCATTGCGGAAGGGCTCTCGGGAGATGATATCAGAAGAACAATAAGGAGCTCCATTTTTAGGTGAAAGGCCTAGAAGACATCTTGAAATATCTAGGAGTTATTCTTAAGCCTAATTCATATAATTGTGGACTGGCTTTGGCTAGTAGCTAAAATAGAAAAGAGAATTTCACATTGGAGCTTCTGATGGCTGTCGAGAGTTGGAAGACTGGTTTTGATTAAATCTGTCCTTTTGGCAATTCCAGTATACTGGGCTCTGCTTGCTTGGGTTCCAAGAAACATTCTCTTGAAGGTGTAAAAGATATGCAACAAATTTCTGTGGGCAGGATTGAAGGAGGAGAAGGATATGCCTTGGGTGGCCTAGGACAGGATCGCAAGGCCAAAAGAATGGGGATGATGGGGAATAAAATACCGTTAGTCTTTCGTGTCTTCCTTGGCTGCCAAAATGGGTTGGAGGATTTTATATAAGGACTCCTTATGGTCTTAGGTTATGAAGAGAAAGTATATTGATCCTTTGAGATTTATGATTGGCTTATAGAACCTCAGAAAAAACCTTTTAAGTCTTTTGTGGCTTGGAAAGCGATCCTTGGTTCTATTAATATAATAGACGAAGGGTTGGTTTGGCAGGTTGGGAATGGGGAGAAGGTAAGGGTTGGGTTGGATCCATGGGCAGGGTGTAAGGAGATTTTTTCACTGCCGGTGTAGTTGAGGAATATTCTTAAGGACAAAGGGATCCAGTTCTTAAATCAAATTGCTAATGAGGCATCCTCATCGCATTGGGCTTAGGGATAGAAGAATGGGGAAGAGTTGCGACTTGAGCCGGTATGGCATGAAGTATGGCAGAAGTATACTGGAGAGCTAGAATGTACCCATGTGCACATTAGGGATAGGGAGGATGTTCTAAGATGGGCTCCTAGACCATCTGGTAAATACACTCCCAAGTTTGGCTATGCTTTCCTGACGGCTAAAAAGGGATGGGAAGCTCCTGCTTGGTGGGCTAAATGACTTTGGGAACTGAAATGTCCGACAAAAAGACAGATGTTTTTTCTGGTGTATGCTCAACAATAAAGTTCCTACATGGGATAATATGTTAAAACGGTAGAAGTTCGGGCCAGGGCGCTGCCCTCTTTGAAAACAAGATTCGGAAACAGTCCTTCACCTGTTCATCGACTGTCATTTCTGCAGAGTGGTCAGGGGAGAAGCCATGTTCATTTTTGGTAAATTCCAAAGATGGGAAAGAAGATCGGTTGTGGATGCTTGGGAGGTGTGGTGGCAGGAGATTTTAGAGGAAAACTGGAAGGCTCTATCTTTGCTTATTTCGTGGGGGATTTGGTTGGCAAGGATCCGAGTTATTTTTAAGGAACAAGAGACTCAGATACAGAGTATAACTGCAGAAAGTATGGCCATTCTTGCCCAAATGCCTGAACCAAAATCAACTCCTTCTGTGAGAGTGGTTGTCCAAGAAGAAATCAGAGGAGATATGCCTTGGACCTATTTCGATGGTGCATCAAGTAATGAGGACAAATGTGGGGTTGGAATAGTGATCCATCTCAACTCGGACAGTTGAAAAGAAGCCTCAGTGGGCTTAGGGGTTGGGACAAACAATTTTGCTGAAATTAAATCCCTGCATCTGCTTCTGTGTTGGCTGGTTCAGTTGGGCATTCGATCTATCAAGATTTTTGGGTATTCTTTAAACATTGTCAAGTGGTTCAATAAAGATTTCATGTGACAAAGTTATCTATTAATTCCTATCCTAGAAGAAATTTGGATTCTAAAGAATTCTTTTACTTACATCTCTGTCTGTCACATTTACAGGGAGCGGAACGTTGCAGCAGACCTCCTTTCTAAAGAGGGCCTACAGCAAGTTCTGGGCAGTTGGAAAATAAAAGAAACAGATCTAGAGGGTTTGGTTGAGATAGACCGAGCCCCTTATCTTTGATTTTGGTTTTGATTTCTAGAGAGTCTGCAGTTTTTTGCTGTCTATACATACCATTGTATCTATCATCCTGTTGTTGTTTTTACTTTCTTTACAAAACATAACTTTATAACAGACTTACTATATAGATTTTGTCCGGCCGCGTGATCCGTTTGAGCTCGTTTCCTCGTAAGAGGGAGCTCGGGTTTCGCTGAAAGGCGATTATGTGTCTTGGTTCACACCGTGGGGTGTTTTCCTCCTTTGAGGAGCCCTGGTATGGTTTCTGGCGTGGCTAAGCATAGATTGATTGCTCTCGTGAGCAAGCTTCAGGTAGAGATCTGGTATTTCTACGTACTTTTCTAAGTTTTTGGCTGTGATAGAAACAACTGTATGGATCTGTGTTCAGTGCTCCTTAGCAAGGCACAAACAGATAGAATGCATTAGCATGTACTCTGTAAACTTTTTTATGTTTAATGAAAAGTTTCGATTTTTTCCTTGGAAAAAAACTACACCTTAAATCATAAAAATTAATTAAAGTACAACTATATATATATAACACGATTCTTCATTATGGACATTCACCTCATTTTATCATGGAGATTCTCATTTTATAAATAAGTTTTGTTATAGTACCATGGGCCAATACAGTGACTCATAAATTCTACATGTCCAACAAACCATAACTCATTCATATGATACTTGTTCATATGACATTTTTCTTAAGTAAAAAGACAAAAAATATATAACTATTTTGAAAATAAATCTTAACCTTTAACTTTTATAGACTATTAAAATTTTTCTAAAATTTCATAGAAATTAAATTACTATCATTCACCTAATAATTAAATTAAAATTATAAAAACCCCATTTTAAGATAAACATACTTATTAATATAAATATAAGAATAAAACAAAAAAAATTTGAAATTTAAAATCACAATTTATTTTTAATATAATTTTATTTAAATAATCAACATTGATTTAATATAAAAAATATACCTATAAAACAAAAACCTTTCATAATTTTATTTATTTATATTATTAAATATTATAAGTATTTTTATACTCATAATCATTTTCCTTCAACGTAGTCGAACTTAACGAAAGTTGAATGAACATTACATCATATATCTTCGCTGATCAAAGTATATAATTAATCATGTATCAACTGCCATTTATAAATATTAGGATAATTAACTGTTACGAGGATTTTTTTAAACGGAATATGTGTAATGCTTAATATTTTACTCGGTCAAATAAATTTAAAATAAAATTTTGTATTTATTTTAAAATATAGAATGAAATGATTAATAATTATAATTACTAACCAATTTTATTTACTTATTTATTTATTTTAAATAGATCCAATTATATAAATTAAAAATGAAATGAAATTAAAAAACATAAATAAAATAAATAATTATATTTACAAATAATTATAATTAATAATTAAATTAACTTAGATTCATTTGAATTTTAGATTTAGTATATTTTAAAGAGATTGAAGCTCTTGAGGTGCAAACTCTCTTTTAGAGTAGATCTTTTGGGCTGCAAGTTTTTTTTTGAAAGTAAAAATAAATTTGAAAATAAAGTAAAATAAATAAGATGCATTGTTAGAGTACTCTTAAATATTAAGTCTTTAGTTCAATTTTTTACCATAAATAAGTGTTGTTTTTAAACATGCCTATAATATAACCTCACCAATACCAAACTTTATATATACATATACTAATATAAATAATATATTAAAAAAGTAAAAATAAAATATTTATCAAAATAAGCACAAAGCCTAAAATTTTTAGTGCTCTAATAAATAATGGTTAAAGATACCTCCTTCATGATAGCTATTCCACCATGATTGCAATAACTACAACCTCTTCAAGATGGAGGTTGTTCAAACTAGTGTTAAAACATCAATAAATAAATTTGACAATTTCTTTGCTTAGAAAATTATTCCCACGAGTAAATATTTTGTGAAATCAACATACTAACCTGCATATATTTTGCAAAGTAAATTTATTGAATTGATATTAAAATGAATGTCATGTGATAGATTTAGACGCATTGTTGAGACACTGCATGCGACCACTACTTACAAATTACAGAATGATGACAAAAATGTTCCCACTTGCAGATCATTTAGAGAAAGGAAGCAACAATGCAGGCAGGTATTAGGGATATGTAGCCACCATGAGCACTATGATTCAAGCTAAACCATCCTCATACAAAGAAGTAGTCAAATAACATTTGGAATGATGCTACGGCCAAAGAATTTTATCTTCAAAGTTGTATAAATTACATTTAAAACTTTCCTCCATCATCAGATATGATCTCTGGATTATTTTAGAACGTAGATATGCTATTGCGGCTTCTAATTCTCATGAATCTGCTAACATGAAACAAATTCACAAATTTAATTCTCTCTGTCAACAAAATTTGCGCTTTCCTTCATCATCCTGCAGATCTTATATTCGTCTTTTTCACAATTTCCATAACCATTCACCTTCCAATGCTCTGACATCCATCTCTTGTGTTCGTGCCTTTTCATATTCCTCTTTTCTGCCTTCTTCACATATTCCTCTCCATTCTAGCGATTTTACTTTGTAGTGGTGCATGCAACCTTTGGATAGCAATTAGGCCCAGTCGGTGCTCCCTCTGCGCGACAATTTACCCTCTTCAAATCCTCTCCTATCATACTCTGAGCCGCACCCATCTTTCCCCTTTCCACCTCCAATCTCTGCTCCTGTCTTGACGTCGAAGGATCATCCCTCTACGCCGACGGTCCCCTCTCCTCGTGCCTCTGATTCTTCCCTCTTTTCTGCGTCCATCACCCACTCGAATCCGTCTGATCATTTGTTCTCTCCGAAGGCAAAGGTTGTGTCCCTGTACCCTCCTCTCCTCGAATTCCCATCCCCCTTCACTTACTCCTCTAGCAGCGTGCCTCTCCTCTCCTCAAACGCGGATCTTTCTGCTCCTATTCTGAACCCTGGCATATCTTTCAATGCAAACAACGTTCTCAACTTGCCTTGCTCTCTCACCAATTCTTCCATTTCTCTTGTAGCATCTTTCACTAATCTCTCTTAGCCCTCCATTCCAGTTGACCAGTCTTTTGATCCCATCATTCCATCATTTTCGATTAATTCCTCTTCCTCGATCTTTTGACCTATTTTCCGACCACTCAATTATCCCCTCAATATTCAAACTTCTCTAACCATACCACCACCAACGCATTCGATTTAGTTCCCTCTCATATTAATTCACCCTTCCCTCTTGTTATTTCCCCTAACCCCCTTCATAAATCGGTTGACCCTTCTAATATTAACCTCTCCTTTTCCATTAATTCCCCCTCCCCCCAATCTTATTCCCAATTCGCCCTCCCTACAATTATCCTCTCGTTTACCTAACCCTCACTCTAGCTCTTCCAACCTTCCTAATATTAAATCTTCGCCATTAATCTTATTTCTCCTTCCTATAATAATAAGTCTCTTTGCATTAATAATAATAATATTTCTAAGTCTCCCTCCCCTCCTCTGAGCCTTACCTTCCTATCCTTTCTTCTTCTCCCTCCCCCCTCATTCCAAACCCTATTCCCCCCCTCCTTGCTCTCTTAACGACAAGGTGGTTAACCTCTCCCCAATAGCGCTTGATGCCCATTCATTAGACCTTCTTGAGAAAGGTTTTAATTTTGCACCTGTTCCTCGCTCCATTCCCTATGAAGATATTATTTTCTTCATTGAATCCATCTCCCACTACCTCCCCTCCCATGCAGCTGAGGAGATTCGTCAAGAATGTGGTCGCATTTTTCAACACTCCAAGCTCCCCAAGCCTAACCTCTCTAAGGATGAATTTCTTGCCCTTCGTCAACTCAATTTTAACCCAAATATTCTCATCCTTAAAGCTGATAAAGGTAACGCCTCTGTTATTATGAACTCCTTGGATTACCATTGTAAGATGATGGATCTTCTTTCCTCCTCTTCCTACCATCCATTATCAAAAAATCCCATTCAATCCATCTCCAATAAGGTCACCAAAGCTATAAAATCCTCTTGCCTTAACCCCGTCAACCAAAAGCGCCTCCTCCCCCTTAATCCCATTACCCCTAGAATTTACTAGCAATCGAAAATTCATAAGCCTAATATCCCCCTTTGACCTATCATCAATGCTATAGGTGGCCCCACCCATGCCTTTTCCAAATTCCTTGCCGAGAAGCTTAGCCCCTATTCTAGTCGTTCCTCATCCTTTATCAAAGACTCTGTTGATTTCATTAAGCACATCAAAACCCTTAAGCTTGATAAAAATGACATCATGGTTAGCTTTGATGTTGTCTCCTTATTTACCAAGATTCTTGTCCCTCAAGCCATTGACCTCATTTCCCAGCTTGTTGATTCAAAAACTATTAACCTCATAAATCTTTGTCTTTCCACCACCTTCTTCACCTATGATGGGGTTTGTTACGAAAAAACTAAGGGCACAACCATGGGCTCATCCCTCTCCCCTGTCGTCGCTAACATCTTCATGGAATACTTCGAAACCAAAGCCCTTGAAGCCTTCCACCTCAAACCAAAATTTTGGAAGTGTTTCTTAGATGACACCTTTGTCATCTGGTCCTATGGTATTCGTGCTCTCCGCTTATTCCTCTCACATGTCAATAGCATCTCTCCCCACATCTAGTTCACCATGGAACTGGAAGAGAACCACTCCCTTCATTTTCGCGATGTCCTTGTCTCACGCCTCTCTGATGGATCCATCTCCCACCAGGTCTACAAGAAAAAGACCCATACGGATAGGTACCTTCATGCAAGCTCCCACCATCATCTTGCTCAAAAGTTTGTTGTTCTTAAAACCCTTGTCTCTCAAGCCATTTGAATCTCCTCCCCTCAATCCTTCCCTAAAGAAAATCCCATCTCAGTAGAGCTCTCAAATATAATGGATACAACTCCTCCCAAATCTATAAAGCTTTCCATTCTTGCACCCATCCCTGACCTAATAACGCTTCAAATCCCCCTCCCCTAGCCAAGGTAACCCTCCCTTATATTCAAGGAATCACCAATCATCTCTCCAAAATCCTTTTAGAAAGAACATTAAAATATTATTCAAGCCCTAGAGAACCCTTAGCCAGCTTTTCAGGTCAGCTAAGCATAAGGCTGATCCTATGTTAGGCCTTGGAGTCTATGAGATCCCCTACTCATGTGGTAAATATTACATAGGTCAAACCAGTCGTTCCTTCAAAACATGACTAAAATAACATATGGCTGACACTAACCAAACCGTATTGCAAAATATGCCATTGTCGAGCACTCTCATTCCTCCAAACACCTTATCTTTTTTGACAAATCTAGAATCCTTTCTCCTACTCCCTTTCACTCCACTCGAGTCATTCGGGAAGCCCTCGAAATCGAAAAGCATCCTAATAACTTCAACCATGATGATGGTTATATATTGAGTCAATCATGGAAAAACACTGTCCACTTCCTTTTATCTAAACGCCCTACCTCTAATTACAATTCTAACCCATCCTAACCATCCCTAGCCTCCCCCCCCGCCCTCCCCTCTTCACATTTTCCTCTATTTATCCTTATTCTTTAATCATTTTGTCCCCCATCCTTTTGGTAATTTTGACTCTTAATTTATATTACTTCTCATTCCAAATCTCCAATAAAATTACCCTAATTAAAATTCCCTATCATTCCCTTCCTCCCCTCCCTTTCTTTAAATTTTCCCTTACTTTGAATTTTATACCTTGGTTCTACATTCATAGTTCATATTTTGGCATCTATCCATATTAATATCATCCAATTAATTTAATTTAATTTCTACATTGATATTTAAATTAAAAATAAAACAAAATTATTTTCATTATCCCTAATCTACCTAATTAAATCCCCATTCCACATAGAATTCACCATATCTCCCCCCCTCCATTCATTTTAATCTTCTCATCCCTATTTTCTATAATTAAATTTAATCATAATCACCCCATCCCACCCCACCCCACCCCACCTTCAATCCCCATTCCACATAGAATTCACCATATCTCCCCCCCTTCATTCATTTTAATCTTCTCATCCCTATTTTATATAATTAAATTTAATCATAATTTCCCCACCCACCCCTCCCAACCCACCTTCAACCATTTTCATATTCCCATTGATACTTTCCATAATTAAATTTAATCATAATTTTGGAAAATTTTCTCCTTAACTATTATTTTCAATTTAATTTTGAATTAAATGATTTTTACCATAACATAACCAAATCATTCTCCAAGGGCTAATTCAAATTACATAATTTTTTTAATTAAATGAATTAGTTTATTAATAATATTAGAAATTTAATATTTTTTTATTATTTTTCCCTAAAGGCTAATTTTGAATCCTATCAATTTCTTTGAATTTAACGGCTACAATCTATTCTTATTTATACTTTAGCATCTGCACTCTTCATATCTTACGCTTAGCTTCCTCCTCCTGAAGATGGGTGAAGTGTTCACCCGAAACGTCGAGCTCTTCAATCATTATACATAGGATTCCAGAAGCTTTAATCTACTTTATGTATGTGATTGCGGAAACATTTACGCTTCAATATGAATCAATCGCGAAAAACAATGTATGGGATGTTGTGCCGAGATCGAATGGGAAGTCTGTTGTAACTTCAAAGTGGATATTCAAGATCAAACATGGAATTGATGGCAACATTGAGAAATTAAAAGCAAGGTTTGTAGCTCGAGGTTTCTCTCAGATAGAGGGAGAAGATTACGATGACATATTTTCTCCCGTGGCTCGATACACAACCATCCGTTTGATAGTTTCCCTTGCTGCTAGTCAAGGGTGGACTCTTCATCAGATGGATGTAAATACTGCTTTCCTTCATGGCATGTTACATCAAGAAGTATATGTTGAACAACCAAATGGATTTGAAGTGGAAGATTGCACAACACATGTTTGTAGGTTGAAGAAGGCATTATATGTTTTGAAGCAAGCTCCCCAAGCTTGGTATGAACTGTAATATTCTGAATAGAAGTAAACATTAATACACCAACAACATAAACAAGAAACTACATCAAATAGAGAGACCTCACGTACATAATGAAAAATATGGAGAACGTTGAGCCATTTTATTATATAACTGAAAGATATAGTAGATACAAAGGTGATCAAAATGATGGCACCTTGGCTTGCACAAGCCAAGACAAATATTCTCTCAGAAATACTCAAGGAATGGATGCTCTATTAGTGACTGAGCTGTATCCAAAATGCTGTTGCTACTACTACTAGACTGCTGCAACTGCTGGAATGGGATAGCTCCTTGGGGCTATTCCCCTGCTAAATCTCCAACCCCGACACTACCTCCTCCTCCTCAAGATTGCGTTGTCCAAACATGTGTGTAATCCCTAGCTGTGATGTTATGGCTCCCACCTGAAAATCAATGGTTGGAACTCCTCACCTGAGTAGGCACTCGAATTCCCCCAAGGGTAAGGTTGGTATCTCCGCTCGGAGACACCTACGTGTTGAACAACACTTGCAGAATTCACTAAAAAGTGTAAGCATGCTCAATGTCATAAGACACAAATCAGAAGATGCATAATCGAATGAATGAATGAGGAGCCTATTCCTTCCTTTATGCTTGGAGAGCTTTGCTCGCACCTAGGCCCCACAAAAAGTGCGTTGTCCCTCTCACTGCCACTTCGACCCCTATGCCCCACGCTGTCAAATAATAATGTGCTCAAGTGACTTTAGGGAATTTTTATTTCCCAAGTGTAGGCTAAGTGTCTTCTTACCCACTTTATTAATTGACTTAACTCTATAAAAGAAAACTGGCCAAAAACTAATATTTCCAATTAGCTGCTGCTAATTGGGAATATTACAGTCCTCCCTGCCAAAAATTTTCTTGTCCTCAAATAACCACAATGATGGATGTTGTAAAATCTTCTCACTCTCCCAAGTGGCATCCTCATCCAGAAAGTTCCTCCACCTCACCAAATACTCCCTGACAGTCCTACTCCGTAGCTGCCTCTCCATGGTATCTATGATGACTTCAGGCTGTAACACCAAATTCCCCTCATCATCTGTTGGTGGAAGCTCCTCGGTTGCAGTCACCTGTTGCCCCAATGCCTTTTTCAGGCAGGATACATGGAATATGTTATGGATCCTGGTACCTGTGGGTAACTCCAGCTCATATGCAACCTCCCCAATCCTGGATATCACCCTGTATGGTCCATAGAAGCGGGGCTTCAGCTTCTCAGCCCCCTTCTGATTCAGTGTGGACTACCGGTATGGTTGAAGCCATAGGTAGACCAAGTCTCCTACCTCAAACCGCCTCTCAATCCTTCCTTTGTCAGCATACATTTTTTTCTGGTTTTGTGTTGTAACTAGGTTATCCTTAAGAGCATGGAGTATATCCTGACTCTCTTGGATCCAGTCCTTGGCCTTGGGGGCCTTAATAGCACCAAACATCACGTCAGCAAAATACAAAGCATGATATCCATATAAAGTGTAAAATGGAGACATACCAATGGACATATGGAAAGTAGTGTTGTAGCAGTACTCTCCCAAGTGCAACCAACGTAACCATGCCTTCTGCTACCCTATAACATAGTTCCGAAAGTAACCTTCCAACCACTTGTTCACTATCTCTGTCTGCCCATCTATCTGAAGGTGATAACTGGTGCTCGGAGTCAACTCTGTACCCACCAAATGAAAGAGCTCCTGCCAAAAGCCGCCTATGAAACGACTATCCCGATCACTAACAATGGTCTTTGATAGATCATGCAACCTGAAAACATCCCTAAAAAACAACTCCACCACTTGTGCTGCTGTGTATTGTGATGATATAGCGAAGAAGTGTGCGTACTTTGTTAGCCGATCAACGACAACAAAGATACAATCCTTGCCCTGCACCGTGGGAAACCCGGTGATGAAATCCATCGAAATTCTCTCCTATTTCCCCTCTGGGATGGGAAGTGGCTGCAGTAATCCCGCTGGATGGCTCATCTCCCCCTTGTTCAGCTAACATACTTCGCACTCCCTAACATGCTGGAGTATGTCCTCCTCGAGGCCCTTCCAAGAGAACCTCTCCTTGATGGCCCTATAGGTTTTGGTGAACTCTTGGTGGCCTGATAGTGGTGAGTCATGTGAGGCACGTAGCACCTTCTCCTTGAGCTGAGAACTCCCAGTCAAGAAGATCTGATCCCTGAAATATATCACCTCATCCATCACCCTGTATCTGCCATCCATGACATGTCTGTCTAATATCTCACAGGAAAAATGGTCTTTTGAGTACTCCACCAACAACTGAGCCCTCCAATCTGTGTCGAAACTCATCAGAGGCAACGTTGTGGGTTTGCGTGAAAGAGCATCGACCACCACGTTGTTCTTCCCCTTGACATACTCGATGTAAAAATCGTATGCCTGGATCTTGCTGACCCACTTCTGTTGCCTCTCCTACAATTTCTTCTGCTCTAAAAAGAACCGAAGGTTGTTGTGTTCAATCTTCACCCTGAATCTGTTCCCCACCAAGTATTGCCGAAACCTAGCTAGTGCATACATGATAGCCAACATTTCCTTGTCGTATATGGAATACAACCTCTCATGCGACAATAGCTTCCAGCTCTTGAAAGCTATGGGGTGGCCCCCCTGCATCAAGACTGTGCCTACCCCCTCTCCAGATGCATCACACTCAAGAACAAAAGGTTGCGTGAAATCTGGCAACACCAAAACTGGACAACTGCTCAGCACCTCCTTGAGCCAGTCGAAATCACTCTGCGTTGCATCTGTCCAACTAAATGCCCCATCTTGGTAAGATCTGTGAGTGGTGAAGCAATTTGGGAAAATCCTTTGATGAACTTCCGGTAGTAGGTTTAGATGCCTCCAAATCCGTGAAGTTCAGTCACGTTCTTTGGCTCTGGCCAATCCTAGATGGCCCGAATCTTCTCCTCGTGGACTCTCACTCCATCCACACCAATGATATGCCCCAAATATAGAATCTACGTCAATCCAAATTCACACTTGGAGAGATTAGCATAGAAATTCTTCTCTTCCAGTATGTGCAGTACAACCCCAATATGCTGCATGTGCTCCTCCCACGTACGACTGTATATCAAGATGTCATCGAAAAATACCAGCACAAAATTCCTCAGTTGACCACAGAAGACGTGGTTCATACAGGATTGGAAGGTGGCTAGTGTATTGGTTAGCCCAAATGGCATCACCAAAAACTCAAAGTGGCCGTAGTGACATCTGAAAGTGGTCTTGGGAACATCTTGGTCCCTCTCGCGGATTTGATGGTAACCCGATCTCAGATCAATCTTCGAGAAGAACTTTGATCCCCTCAACTCATCCATAAGCTCATCAATTTGTGGGATGGGGTATTGGTTCTTCATGGTCTTCTTGTTGAGAGCCCTATATTCGATGCACATCCTCAGTGTGCCATCCTTCTTCTTCACTAGTACAACAGAAGAGGCAAATGGGCTAGTGCTGGGTCGAATGTGTCGCAATGCTAATAGCTCATGGATAGCTCTCTCAATATCATCCCTGTAGGCTTTAGAATGCCTATAGGGTGTAGTAATCACAACCTGGATGCCCTGCTCCAGCTCAATGGTGTGCTCAAACCCCCGATCTGGTGGCTTCCCTGGTGGTATATCTTCGAAAACTGTGGCATACCTATCGAAAATTGACTACACATCTGGGTGCATGACCTGCCATGTAGACCCTGCCTCCGAAACACGGAGCTCTACTACCCACTCTATATCTCCCTTCTGAAAGTAAGCCTCCATCCACTATGCTGAAACTGTCTATGGCGGATAAGTGTGCATGCCCCGAATCATCTCATGCTTCCTGATATTCTTGTCTGTCCACTCCATCTCCAAGGTCTCCCAATATGTAGTGACCTTCCCCAGCATGGTAAACCACTGCAATCCCAGTATCACGTTGGTCTCCATAATGTCCACCACAAAGAAATTATCTGTCAGAGTGTAAGTCCCCATAGTCACTGCCAAGGCTGGCACATACCTGGCACACTGCATGGTTTTGGCACCTGGTACCAGTACTGAAAACCCATCAAATCTCCTTGTTGGTATGATCCTCTGCTCTACCAACTGTGCATCAATAAAATTGTGGGTAGCTCCACTGTCCACTAATACTGAAACATGCAGCCCCTGCACAATACCTAGGACACGCAATGTCAATTATTTGGGAACCCCTCACAAAGAAGTAAGGACTCCCCCAATAGGTGAAAACGCTACCCCTCCTACTCATGGTGGTGGAGGTGGTGGATGATCCCCTCTCTTTACTACATTGCTGCCTACTGCCTCCATCTCCTCATATGCATCCTCTTCCCCATCACTATCAGAGAATACCTCTATGTAGTGTGCCTTCCCAATGATATAACGATGTTCTGGTGCCCACGACTCCTGGCATGTGAAGCATAGCTTCTTCCATTTCAGTTCTCTCCGGGTCTCATCATCCAAAGGCCCCCAGCCTTGGTTCCCCTTCGGAGGTGGAACCCTCGTGTCCTTCCCCTTCGGTTGAAATGTCAGTCTTTGGGGGAAAGGCGCTCTGGTCCTAGGCAGGGCATCCTGCAAATCCATGGTACTCCTAACTACTTCGCGATGTGTGGTCAGCCTCGTATATCTAACTAACCCTCGCTAAGGTTCTGCCAACCCATCAATGAACATGTATATCATCCTGGCTGAAGAAAAGTTAGGTACCATTACAAAGAGTCTCAAAACCTCGAAAATGTAGGTATCCGAGCTCTCGGTCTGTTTGAGCTTGTTCAATTCAACAAAGTGCTCCTCCAGATCCCTCCGATCAAACCGCTTTACCAATTTTCATGTAAACTCTGCATAAGCTATCACCACTGAGTGACCCAGCGTGGCCATCCCGTGGAACCACCAATCACGGGCCTCTCCCTCTAGGTGCAATGCTGCCACCTTGATGGACTCTCCCTCTGCCATCTGATTAAGATGGAAATAGATATCCAACTTCTCCAACCAATGTAGAAATTATATAACTAATGCGTTATAAATCCAAGATCCTCCTGTTCACACACTATTTGACTTCATGCATAATACATAATCTCTTCTACTATTGATTATTACTTGCGGAAATAAAATCAATTGCATGCACACATTGAAACCATAAAAATTCACACATATGAACATAGTGTTTTAATGGGAAATCCTGAAGCTAAAAACCCCAATTATTTGTATATAATATATGTCATAGATATCATGTAAAAATCCTCATACAAAGCTGATCATGTCAAGCTCTCAGTACAATACAATCGCTACACACTAATCAGGCCCGATCTAGCAAATCCATGCACCGATCTTCGCCACTTGCTAGCCTGCCTCTACTGCGCAATCCCTGCTGAAGAATGGATCTGAATGAACTCGAATTGGTCCAGCCTTTCTCACACAATCCTCATTGGCATCTCCAATCACTGTGTGTTGCAAATCATGCAACACTATAGTCACAACTGATAGTCAACCTGCTCTTTCACCTACCTCTTCACTGGTCTCCACTGAAACTGTCCATGCACTGTAGTTAACTGATGTATTCTTTAGTTTATTAATGAGTCAATAATTAGTGAATTAATTAATAATTAATTCACACCACTGTCACTAGTGTATCAATAACTCACATAAACTTGTCACAGTTCTTGAAGTCTGCATACGATAGCTCCACTTAACCCTCGGGGAATAGCGTAATTCCTTACGCGTATTAGGTTCTGTGCCATGTGCACTTAACTGAAGTGCTCAAAGAGAATAAGATAATGTTTAGAGTCCAAATATTATTAAGAGCTAATAATATTCGACATATCTATTTTTAGACTGGCAATCTAAAAATAGATTCCACCCAATATGTCTAAAAATAGAAGTCCATCTATTTTTCCAACTTGACCAACCATCACAAATAGCATCATGCAACTCATAGAATATTATCGACATGTCTAAAAATAGACATAGTCTAAAAATAGACTTGCGCCAAAAATATCCTGCGGGCCCACGTAGTGAAGGCGACTTCTTTCCACTAAGCTCATCATCTTGTTTCAATCTCAACACTCCTCTCGAAGATAGGGATTATCTGCCCTTTGATCTGCCTCTATGGTCGTCGAATTTTCTCCTGGTGAGCGCCTTCGTCAAGATATCAGCATCCTGATCCTCCGTAGGAATGTAAGAAAGTAACATGATCTTCCACTGCACACAATCTCTGATATGATGATACCGGTCCGTGAAGCCATGCCGCCTCAACTCATCCTCCTGTCTGTACCATAATCCATATCCTGATGTGCCTCTGAGATATCTCAATACATGCTTCACCGCCTTCCAAAAGAGCTTGGTAGGCTTAACCATAGCTTGTGAAAGCTGGTTAACAACGTAGCATATGTCAGGTCGTGTATTGACTAGATACATAAGCGACCCCACCAATTGTCGGTAAACAGTGGCATCCACTACCTCTGCCGATGTAGCATCCTCTTTCCTCCATCCACCGGGAAGAGGAGTGTCGATAGGCTTGCAACCTTGCATGTTGAACTTCTCCAGTATCTCCTAAGCATACTTGCCTTGAGACACAAACAATCCATCATTGCGCTGCCAAATTTCCAATCCCAAGAAATAATGAAGGAGGCCCAAGTCCTTCATCTCAAACTCTTTTGAAAGATCAACCTTGCATGAGTGTATCAACAGTTCATCACCTGTCAGAATCAAATCATCTACATAAAGTACAATGATCAGCAGCTTACCCTCCACCACAATCTGGTATAGGTTCGAATCCGCCTCACTCTTAGAGAATCCAAGTCCGGTGAAATAACTATCTATCCATGTGTACCAAGCACGAGGTGCTTGTTTCAACCCATACAACGCTCTTTTGAGCCTGCACACATGCGACTCGTTGCTGAAGATCTCGAAACCTTCGGGATGCTCTATGTACACCTCCTCCTCAATGACTCCATTGAGGAACACGGTCTTCACATCCCGCTGATGAATGTGCCACCCCATCTGCGCTGAGAGAGAAAGAATCGTCTGTATGGAAGAATACCTTGCGACAGGTGCAAAGGTTTCCTCATAGTCGATCCCCTCAATCTGTGAGAAGCCTCGGGCAAAAAATCTTGCCTTGTACTTCTCCACACTCTTGTCAGCTGCTTCCTTCACTTTGTAGATCCATCTCGAACCTACCACTGATTTCCCTTCTAGCCTTGGGACAATCTCCCATGCATTGTTTTTGACAATCGAATCATACTCTTCCACCATGGCATCTACCCATGCAGGGTCCTCCACATCTTCCTCGAAAGAGGATGGTTCTGTCACGATACACTTTCTCATCAGAGCCATGTATCTAGTATATCGGTCAGGTGACTGTCTCTGTCTGCGCTGTGATGTAGGTGCTCCTACAATCTTCTTTGCATCAAGATTCAGTCGCTCAGCTTCTGTAGTGCTCTTCTGCCCTCTGATGGTTGGTGCTGCATGAGTGGTTTCTTCCACTCCATGAACCTCCTCTTGTGGCTGATCCACATCCTGAGGCTCATCCTTAGGAACTAATAGCTCCTCAAAAACTTCATGGCTTTCTCCTCATGAAATTTGATATCCCGTCGCACAACAGTCTTCCGACTGTCTGGAAAATACACACGATAGTTGTGGGGTGTATCAGTGTACCCCACAAATATCCCAACCTCTGAGGTCGGCTCCAGATTCTTCCTGGCATCCTTCGTCACATGAATGTAAACAGGTCAGCCAAAAATTTTCAAATGAGAAATATCATGCTTCTTACCAGAAAACGCCTCCTCGAGTGTACTCATGCCAAGTACTCTGTGAGGACAACGGTTTTGCACATAAACTGCAGTATTAGATGCATCAACCCACAAGTGTATGGGAAGGCCCTGATCATGCAACATCGCCCGTGCAGCAACCACGATCGTTTTTTTCTTCTGCTCAGCGACCCCATTCTGCTGTGGGTTACGAGGCACTATGAGCTCTCTTCGAATTCCTTCTGCGCTGCAAAAGTCCTTGAATTCGTCAGAGATGAATTCACCACCATTGTCGCTCCTAAGAGCCTTCACCTACTTCCCCGATTCTTTCTCAACCAGTGCCTTCAACTCACAGAACTTTGAGTATGTCTCGTTGTTCTTCTGCATGAGAAAGTCCGGCCTGTAAGAAAATCATAATAATATCATAATACCTTTAACATTGAAGCCCCTGCGAAGGTACACATATTATCACAATGTTGAATTCTCTGGATATTCATTGGCGCGACTATGCTTCTCATTAGTGGCTTTCACAAATTTTCCCAAAGTACATCCCTTGCACTGATCTGATTGCGCAAGTGTACCTTTGGGAAGCCCGGTAGAAATCTGCTGCAAAATTTTCAAAGCACCATGGTGAAGATGGCCCAATCTCCTGTGCCATAGCTCGCCCTCATCCCGGCTCACAGCTACTTCTGCTTTGCCTGCCATTGCTGCGAAGCCATCTACCTGCAATTGATAAAGGTTCTTAACTCAAACCCCTATCCTCCGGGTTTCACCAATTTCCTTACTGCGCAGGAAAGCCTTTCCCTTGCTAAAGACAACATCATATCCCTTGTCTTCCAACATCACCACTGAGATAAGATTCTTCTTCAATCCTGGAACATGCATGACTTCCTTCAATACGAAGGGTTTACCAGACTCCCTCTCAAAGGAAATGGTCCCGATACCGGTCGCACTATATCTACCATCATCGCCCATATCGATGTGCACTCCAAGATCTTTCTCATCTAGATCAGTAAACAAATATTTGTCTCCAGTCATGTGGAAAGACGCACCACTGTCAAGAAACCACACTGATCCCATCACACTTGAGACCAAGCATGCGATCAACGAAAAATCTAGCTCAAACTACAAGGCTAAGGCCTCTCTAGCTGCAGATCCAGCAGCCTGCTTATTTTTGTTCTTATGTGGACAATTAGTGGCGTAATGTCTGTGTTGGTGACAGTGAAATCACTTCACCTTGGACATGTCCTGCTTCTTGCCTTTCACATTGGATTGAGAAGAATTCTTCTTGATCTTCCCCTTCCTTTCTTTGGTAGCAAAAGTGCAATTTTATTCATCTTCATTCTTCGATGAAGATCCGTCCCTGGTACTCTGCCTTATCTCCTCCTGCACAAGATCCGACCAAAGTCGCTCCCATCCTGGCAGTTTCTCTCGACCATTGACAGAGT
The DNA here is from genome assembly GCA_034641835.2 of Pinus albicaulis. Classification (NCBI taxonomy): domain Eukaryota; kingdom Viridiplantae; phylum Streptophyta; class Pinopsida; order Pinales; family Pinaceae; genus Pinus; species Pinus albicaulis. The sequence continues at coordinate 709,286,756 of CM076572.1, read as the reverse complement.
CCTCATAGGAATTCCAACTCTTTGGAAGCCCAAGGAGAGCCAAGCTCACCAAGTCCTCTTCATCTACAGTAACCCCCACACTTCCCAGCTCATCCCTGCACTGGACAAACTTCGTGAGGTACTTGGGTATGCTGTCGCATTTCTCCATTTTTATCTTCCTGAGTTTATCCTTGAGCGCCAAATTCCTCAGGTCGCTCTTGGTTTGGAACAAATCTGTTAAAGCTTTCCACATAAAGAATGGAGAAGCTTTACCATGAAGGCTGGACACTATGTGATCCTTCACACCTTCCAACATAATCCTTCGACATTTTGCTGTCTTCTTTTGCCATGCGTCCGGCAGCATCGCTAGAAGCAGGTTTTGGAATTTCTGCATCTATGAACTCCTTCAACCCATTGTCCTCCAGCACCGCCTCCATCCTGTCCTTCCATGAAATATAATTCGAGCTGCCCTCAAGGGCATACTCCAATTGCAATCCATTGAAAGACATCTCAACTTTGACACCAAGAAAACACTACTGCAAATTCGAATTCCACCAGCACAAAACTCAACTGCTTCAATACTTTGCAATTGCTCCAATGATCAATATACCTCTGATACCATGTAGAAATTAGATAACTAATGCGTTATACATCCAAGATTCTCCTGATCACACACTATTTGACTTCATGCATAATACAAAATCTCTTCTACTATTGATCATTACTTGCGGAAATAAAATCAATTGCATGCACACATTGAAACCATAAAAATTCACACATATGAACACAGTGTTTTAATGGGAAATCCTGAAGCTAAAAACCCCAACTATATGTATATAATATATGTCATATAGATCATGTAACAATCCTCATACAAATCTGATCATGTCAAGCTCTCAGTACAATACAATCGCTACACACTAATCAGGCCCGATCTAACAAATCCATGCACTGATCTTCGCCACCTGCTAGCCTGCCTCTACTGTGCAATCCCTGCTGAAGAATGGCTCTGAATGAACTCGAATTGCTCCAGCCTTGCTCACGCAATCCTCATTGGCATCTCCAATCACTTTGTGTTGCAAATCATGCAACACTATAGTCACAACTAATAGTCAACCTGCTCTTTCACTTACCTCTTCACTGGTCTCCACTGAAACTGTCCATGCACTGTAGTTAACTAATGTATTATTTAGTTGATTAATGAGTTAATAATTAGTGAATTAATTAATAATTAATTCACACCACTGTCACTAGTGTATCAATCAATTAGACTAGATACAACTATGTTTAACTAAGTTAAACTGAACACAACTCCACCAACTACCTCAATAACTCCACCAAACTTTGTCACATGAGTTCTAACTGAAGTCTCCATGCAATAGCTCCACTTAACCCCCAGGAATAGCATAATTCCTTCTGTCAGCTCCTGTGCCACATTTGTGCACTTAACTGAAGTGCTCCAGGAGAGTAAGATAATGTTTATAGTCCAAATATTATTAAGAGCTAATAATATTCGACATATCTATTTTTAGACTGGAAATCTAAAAATAGATTCCTCCCAGTATGTCTAAAAATAAAAGTCCATCTATTTTTCCAACTTGACCAACCATCCACAAATAGCATCCTGCAACTCATAAAATATGATTGACATGTCTAAAAATAGACATAGTCTAAAAATAGACTTGCGCCAAAAATAGCCTGTGGGCCCACTTAGTGAAGGCGACTCTTTTCACTAAGCTCATCATCTTGTTGCAATCTCAACAACCAAGCCTTTACTGAACATTTGGAGGATTCGTCAAATGTTGGCAGAAAAAATTTGCCCACTGTACGCTGTCCACGCCCGTCCTGTGTGTATCTGCATCCTCTATTATGGTTACGGGACCTGCTGTCCTTCTTGAGTTGAAAAAAATCATGGAAAGAGAGGGCCTTGCCAAACTCTTGCCATAGGATTGATACTTGGCAAAATAATCCCCCATATGAACCGGCTCCTGTTCCTGAGATGCTCCTGCTCTCATGCCTATAGCTAGAAATGTGGGCATCGAGGAACATGGGGTAGTAGCTGTGAGCTGCTCCTGCAGCTGGTGGGAAGTGTCAAACCTTTCTCCGATGTGAAAACCCCTTGGGGTTTCACTCTATCTCTGGTCTCCGATAAACTTCTGCCCCCTCTCTTCTATTCTCCTCGAAAACTCTTGCACAGATTTTAGGAGTTCCCCGAACTCCCTCCCTTCATCTTTCTCACATGCCATCGGTCCTCCCTCCTCTGCATCCACAACCGGAATGCAGTCTCCCTCTCCAAAAGTGGTCTCAAGCCTACACTTTTGGTCCTTGTAATTCCTTCCCCGGAAAGTAATATATGGTTTTCCTACCGGTGTCATAGACAATCTGCTCCATAGGATGAGAAAAGTCTCTGAGCTCTGATACCAATGTAATATTCCAAATAGAAATAAACATTAATAGGGCCAACAACATAAAAAAGAAACTACAGCAAATAGAGAGACCTCACGTACATAATGCAAAATATGGAGAATGCTGAGCCATTTTATTATATAACTGAAAGATACAATAGACACAAAAGTGATCAAAATGATGACACCTTTTCTTGCACAAGGCAAGCTAGAGATTCTCTCAGAAATACTCAAGGAATGGTTGCTCTATTAGTGACTGTGCTGTCTCCAAAATGTTGCTGCTACTACTACCGGACTGCTGCAATTGCTGGAATGGGATAGCTCCTTGGGGCTGTTTCCTTGCTAAATCTCCAAAACCGACACTACCTCCTCCAGGAACTGCGTGATCTCTCCTCAATACTGCGTTGTCCAAACAGGTGCGTAATCCATGGCTGTGATGCTATGGCTCCCACCTGAAAATCAATGGTTGGAATTCCTCACCCAAGTAGGCACTTGAAGTCCCCTGGGGCTGAGGTTGGGATCTCCGCTCGAAGACACCCGCGTGCTTAAAAACACTTGCAGACTTCACTAAACAATGTAAGCGTGCTCAATTTCAGAAGACACAAATTAGAAGATGCATAATCGAATGAATGAATGAGGAGCCTCTTCCTTCCTTTATGCTTGGAGAGCTTTGCTCGCACCTAGGCCCCACCAAAACTACGTTGTCCCTCTTAGCCACGCTGTCCCTCTCGCTGCCACTTCGACCCTTGTGCCCCACACTGTCAAATAATAATGTGCTCAAGTGACTTTAGGGAATGTTTATTTCCCAAGTGTAGGCTAAGTGTCTTCTTACCCACTTTATTAATTGACTTAAATCTATAAAAGCTAACAGGCCAAAAATTAATATTGCCAATTAGCTGCTAGTAATTGGGAATATTGCATGCACACATTGACAGTTATTTAATGAAGCTCGGCTTCATAAGAAGCAATGTTGATCCCAATCTCTATTTCAAGGTTGTTTAAGGCATGCCATTGATTTTGGTTCTATATGTTGATGATATATTCTTGACAGGATGTGAACCTTTGATGATCGAATGTAAGAGGGAGCTAGCCTCTGAATTCGAGGTGAAATACGTTGAACTCATACACTAATTTTTAGGCCTTGAGGTGTGGAACGGGCCTGGCGAGATCTTTCTCTCATAGGGAAAGTATGTTGTGAAGATGCTGGAAAGATTTGGTATGACTAAGTGAAAATCCATGACTACTCCGATGGAAATGAACTTCAAGAAGTTGTGTGGAAAAGCAGATGGACCCGATCTAGCAAATCCATCTAAGTATAAACAACTAATTGGGTATATGATGTTCCTTGTGAACACCTGTCCAGACATATGCCATGCAGTAAACACATTGAGGAAATTCATGATCGAGCCCCTCCATGCACATTGGATCGCTTCATGATGATCGATTAAGCTTTTCACCTTGTCTTGAGGATGAACCACACAACATTAGCTGGTTCGAAACGTCGACCAAATAATCATAATGTGATTAATACGAAAGACATTTATCAAATTAAACTCGAGTTTATAAAATTTTCTGTCCGATTTTGGTTAAAATGCCTTGAAAAAAGAGCATTTCGTTTATTATTTGAACTACACCTTAAATCATAAAACTTAATTAAGGTACAACCTTATATATATATATATATATATATATATATATATATATATATATATATATATATATATATATATATATATATATATATATATATATATCAATCACAAGATTCTTAACTATGGAGATTGTCATTTTATAAATAAGTTTTGTTACAATACCATGGGCCAATACAATGACTCATAAATACCAAATGTTTAACAAACTATAACTCATTTCACATGATACTTGTTCACATGACATTTTTCTTAATTAAAAAAACTAAAAATATATAACTACTTTGAAAATAGATCTTATCCTTCAATTTTTATAAACTATTAATTTTTTTTCTAAAATTCTATAAAGATTAAATTACTATCATCCACCTAATAATTAAATTAAAATTATAAAAATCCTATTTAAAAATAAACATATCTATTAATAGATATAAGAATAAAAATAACAAATTTGAAATCACAATTTATTTTTAATATAATTTTATTTAAATAATCAACAATAATTTAATATAAAAAATAAACCTATAAAACAAAAACCTTTAATAATTTTATTTATTTATATTATTAAATTTTATAAGTATTTTTATAAAATAATCATTTTCCTTCAACGCAGTCGAACTTAACAAAAGTTGAATGAACATTACATCATATATCTTCCTTGATGAAAGTATATAATTAATCATGTGTCAAGTGCCATTTATAAATATTAGGATAATTAACTCTTACGAGAAATTTAAAAAATGGAATATGTAATGCTTAATATTTTACTCGGGTCAAATAAATTTAAAATAAAATTTTATATTTATTTTAAAATATAGAATGAAATAATTAATAATTATAATTTATTAGTCATTTGATTTGTTTTTAAATAGATCGAATTATATAAATTATATAAATTAAAAATGAAATGAAATAAAAAACTATTAAATAAAATTAATAATTATTTTTATAAATAATAGTTAAATTAACTTAGATCTATTTTAATTTTGGATTTATTAAATTTTTATTTTGGATTTATTAAATTTTTAAAGGGATTGAAATTTTTGAGGCATAATTTTTTTGAGTGTTTTTTTTTGAGCTGTTAGCTTCTTTTTAAAGCGAAAATAAATTCTATCACTCTCTTAAAATAAACAGGTTATGAGATCTTGAATATATGATCATAAATACATTATTAAAGTACTCTTAAATGTTAAATTCCTAGTTCAATTTCTTACCATAAATAACTGTTATTTTTAAACATACTCATGACATAACCTCACCAATACCAAATTATATATATATACATATACTAGTATAAATAATATATTTAAAAAAATAAAAATAAAATATTTATCAAAATAAACACAAAGCCTAAAATTTTTAGTGCTCTAATAAATTATGGTTAAAGATATCTCCTTCATGATAATTATTCCACCGTGATAACTACACCCTCTCCAAGATGGAGGTTGTTCAAACTAGTGTTAAAACATCAATAAATAAATTTGACTATTTTTTGATTAGAAAATTATTCCCACGGTAAATATTTTTGTGAAATCAAAATACTAACGTGCATATATTTTGTAAAGTAAATTTATTGAATTGATATTAAGATAAATGTCAAGCATTAGATTTAAATGCACCTTTAAGACACTCCAAAATGTTATAAATAAATATATAAGTTAATAATAATAAACTAATTTTTAATCATATTAAAAATCAAATTAATATATGAAATTCTTTTATTTATAAGAAAAAAATTATATCTATTTCAAATTATATATATAGATAGATATATATAGTCCATTTTGTTTAGCAAAAAACTCGATATTTCTTGCTTTTTATCATTGAAGTTATGTATGAATGTAATATTCACAACTTTCCTCTGAATCTAGCTGCTGTTGAATCTATTTCAATAGACAGATAATATTCTGATGGATTGTTATCGTGTATTGTTTAATTTATATATATATATATATATATATATATATATAATGGGGGGTGGAAAGCTTATTTTGGTCTTGAAAATAATTGTAAAACGACAAACCTCGTAATGTGGGATAGGAAAAAGTTCCTCTTTGAAACTTTAGTCACTCCTATGATCTTATATGGATGTGAGGTTTGGGGTTGCAACATCTCTAGAGAATTCTAGAGAAAGATTGAGCAAATCCAGAAGCGTTTTATAACTTATAACCTTAAAATTAAAAGCAATACACCCTATCCTATTCTCCTTATAGAAGTGGGTCTTTCCCCTATCGAGAGCCTAGCTATGACTAGGCTTTTGTTGTACAAGCACAAGCTCAATAGCATAGGAGACCATAAACTTCCTAAGCTAGCTTTAAATTCCAACCAAAACCACCTAAGACTTAAACGAGGTTGGTATAAAGACACAAGGGTCTGGTTAAACCATTGGGAGATCGACGAGAATGTTGCATTGCAAAACATTAATAACATTAAAAAAATTGTTACTTCTAAGTTCAAAGAAAAAATGTGGTGTGAGAAAGATCTAATAGCTAAAAGAACATTAAGATATTATAAGGAGGTCATCAACCCCACCCTAGAAGATCAAAAGTATCTATTTGTTTTAACTAGCTCAAAGAAGAAAATTAATATAGCCAAAACGAACTCTCATGAGCTCCACAGTGAAACAGGTCGTTGGACAGTTTCTAAAACACTATGGATGGAAAGGATCTGCCATCTCTGTGAGAATATGAACATCGAGGGTGAAAATCACTTCCTCTTAGAGTGCCCCACGTACAACCACATTAGAGCTCAATTTCATAATCTTTGCTGCAATACTGACCTTCCTAGCCTTTTAAGATGTCAAAATTATCCTGAGCTCTAGAGGCTTCTCTCCAAGATTTTTGAGCATAGGAATAAAATCTTAAATCAAAATAAATAACTCTTTTTTTTAGGTCCGATAGACCAAAGATTGGTCTCAATGGACGTTCATCATCATCATCATCATATATATATATATATATTTAAATTAAAATTTTAATAAGAATATATCAAATAAATAAATCTTAATATTTTAAATTAGTTATGAATATATTATTAAGAATTTTCTTAGGTTTTTTGTCATGAGTCTGTTTTTCTGTATTTTTTTTGTTTATTTGTAAAATTCATAATTTCAAATATTTATTTGAAAATTTTAAATAATATATATTAATAATTATATAGCCAATAAGGGTTAACTTTTAATAATTTTGAAAAATGTCAAAGTGACGGGTATAAAAAAATGGAGTTGTCTTTAGTGCGACTTTTTGGAGTTTCAGGTGCCGGAATCCAGTGAAAAATATTGAGGTAAAATCTTGATTTCTGTTATTTAAACTGGTTTTTTGAGTGTATATATGGATTTAGCATCCTAAAAAACCCCTAGGGAATTTCAATTGTGCAAGGTTAGTCATCAAACTTCTATTTTCACTAAATTCCTGCCGGAATTTAGAGAAATTAGACCGGAAAAAACAACCGTAAAAGCCTTCAAAAAGTCGCATTATAGACTACTCGTAAAAAAATTTAGAAGTTTCAATATATATATATATATATATATATATATTTTTTTAATATATTTTTATTTATATATAGCATACCGGGATATGTGGAGTTGTTGATTCTTCTGACACCCTAGTTGCCTGTAACCCCCTTACTTGAGCATAACCCATACTTCACCCTACCTCAGTTTGTCTGTGGGCAGTTCTTACTGTCAACAATGCTCAATGCAATGTATTTTGTTAAGTTCTAGATAACTTGTGACTTAATAGAATGACTTAGTCAAATTACATAAAAAAATTAAGATTAAAATAAAATAAAATAAAATTATAAACTAAAATAAGATTAAAGTAAAATAATCAATTTACCATAGATAGTTTTTGTACTCTACATTTTCAATATAATATTTTAAAATGTAATATTTGTATTTAAAAAATAATACAATATTCTTTAATATAATTTTTTTTTTAATAAAATTATTTATTTTTGAACTGAGTGAAAATAAAATGAAATTAAAAATAGCTCTATGTGAAAACATTTTTATTTTCTCAATGCAAAATTAAATTAATAAAAAAATAACATTAAAATTAAAAATAACTTCACGGTATTGACCCATGGTATGACAACCCATGGTATTCATGTGAAATATAACATATTTAAAGGGGGGAATTAAAACAACTTATATCCATCTTAACTCCGAATCGGGATCAAGTCTCCTTTCAAGTTTGCATCTTAACAGATTTGATCCCTCTAGGCCCTTGATAGCTCCGGATTTAAGATGGATCTAAAATGGATCTATGTTGGTTGTAATGTAATGTAATGTGTTGTTTATCCCTAAAAATAAAAATAACACTATGTGAAAACATTTTTACTTGATCAAAATAAAATAAAAATAATAAAATAAATAACATTAAAATAAAAATTATTTCATGTTATTCACCCGAGGTATTGACACATGGTATTCATGTGGAGCATAACATATTTAAAGGGTAAAATTGTGTTCGGGTTCTATAATAATAGTCACTTCAAATTTTTTGAAGTGACTTCAATTAGACTTGTAATATGTACATACTTTGCTTTTTGCAAATTGTTTTCACATATTAGAAAATAAAAAATGTAAAGAGGGTAAAAGTCCTAAAAGAAAAATGAAAGGACTTGAAAAGAAAAATATAAAAAGGAATAGAAAAAATGGACCCCAAACAAACAAAAAGAGATAAGAATAAGACATGAAAGTGATGCAAGTCAAAATGCCACTACTAGTTACTTTTATTGCAAATAAATGATTATGTGCAGCTTGTTCAAAATGTCATAATCCATGATGAGTTAAATAGTTTAATCTTAACTTTTTCATGCTTTAAATTTCTGTTTATAGATAGAGAATAAAGATCTTTTCAAACAATTTAAACTTGATAAATCAGTAGATAGTTAGAGAATAAATGAGGAGTTCAACAGTTTAATCTGAGCCCTTGGATGAAATAAGGTTAGAATTAGATAGTTTTTTGTTTTAAAAGAAAAAGGGATTAGGGTTTGCAAGTTCAAATGCACCCATGCAAATAAATTAAAAATGGTAGAATAAATGATGGGTAGATAGAAAGCATTTACATAAGGTATGTATAAATATCATCTGGAAAATTACTAATTTCCCTCCCCACAATGTGTTCCAGTACTAAAAACCTTCAGTTATAAAGACTCATAGCATTTCTTTGACTTCTGGTGGGACCGGACACACGTCTTGATGACTGATTGGCACTAAGTATTGTATCCTAATTCATTAAAACCTTTCCCGTTCATAAAAAACCCTTTTCCCTCAAAATCACTCATTTTCCCTATTAAGACCCCTTTTCCTAAGTCAAAATGCATATTCACCTAGGAAAAATAAAAACCCATTGACTAATTTTCATTTTTCATATAAAATCCTCAAAAACCCACAAAATGCTACTTATCCTAAGTATTAAGTATTAAATGATTATGTTGGGCCACCACTATGAAAATCCCACCCAGTGACTTAAAATTACACTTTACTTGGTGTATTTATGTATTCCCACATTCACTTTTTCATTAACATTTAACTAGTGTATTAACTCCTTTATTAACCCTTATATCCAGTTTTATATTAATTCATTTATATTAAATAGCCCAACCAATATTTTATTGTTTATCCTAAGGTATAATATACCCACGTAATGATTTCCTCGCTCCCCATAGGTTTAAACCATCTCTTTTGTATTAAACTCGCGTAATGTTACATTACACCTGTATGTATTACATTTGCTATGAAATACATTAAAATCTGCCTATTTCGCCTATCTCGTTAAACATTAAAACTATATATTAAAACTTCATTTTAATGTATATATATTGAACCCACTGCATAAAGAAATTCCTGGGCCCCACGCCCATTACCCCGCAGCTCCATTGATTAATCTCGACCGTTCGCATCCCTCCGCCTGATCCAATGGCCCATAATCCTTATCGCAAATTTAATGGCGCTCTCATTAAACAAATTCAGATTTGTGATATGAGTGGTTTTATCCCACTATCTCTCCTCCACGCGTCCATTTTATATTGGATTGCATCCTTCCGAGTAATACCACAAACCATCCTCCGACGATGCGATAAACTGCTTAGTGGTAAATCACCCCGGCACGCCTAAATTGCTTCCGAATTTGAATTAACTATTATTTAATGCCAACACTATTCAAATCAATTTTTCTATAAAACACTAGAATGCACACATTTCACCCTTATGTTGCTATTTTCACTCTTAAACCATTTTCGACTGAGAAAAAGACGTTGCTGACCCTATTTGAAGGTAAAAACCAACATAATTCCATCAAATTTTCCGCTGCGACCACCCAGAAACTCCAGATTTCATTTAAAAGACCTCAACAAGCTTTTGAAAGCTTCTAAACTCCCTGCAAACCTCTTTATGCGTCCAAATTCCTAAATTCACATGCATTTTTCCAAGAAAAGACCTATCTATCCATGAAAAGAAGCATACTTGTGAATTTAACCCTTATTGAAACTTGTTTGCCTGAGGAAGAGCCTTATTGCATCCAAAAAATTCATATTTGCTGCAAAGCTTGAGAATTTCACATTTTCCGAAGATTATAATATGTTTTTGAAGCGAATTGAAAATAATTTGCCATTTACAAACCTTTTAGAAACCCTCTGAAAGATTCAAAGCCTTTTTATATTGCTCGAAAAACCTTTGTGCATGAATTTGACTGTTTTAGGGCTGTTTCATCAAAGAAAAATGTAGTAAACCCTTTCTAGCTATTCCTGAATCTGAAAAAGATTAATTAATTGGTTTTTAGAGCAGAATTGACAGTCTGAGGCAGAAAAATCCAAATTTTACCTATTAATGTCCAAGAAAAGCCTCTGTTACACTGAAAAGACATTCTATAAACAATTTAATCTTACAGAAGTGTATTAAAAACCTTAAAAACTGAGTTTTTAAGACCTAGATAGGTTAAATTGTCAAAAACAAACCCATAAATGGCCTCTAAAAGTACAATTGTCATCAATCCACTACAACCTCATGTTGTAGATGTTGAACACACCCCATTGGCTGATGTAGACTATAAAATCGCCGATCCAGTAACTGAATTTAACCTTCTTGAGCTCCACTGCTAGAGCCAAGAAAAATCTTTGGATCAAGTAGATGAAGTGCTAATTTGGGAGTCTAATTTTCCCAAATATGTATTTCCCCACACCTATCAATGCCCTGAGGCCATCAGATTGTGTCCAACTCACTATTCCCCGGATCAAAGAGCAATTGTCAATGCTGAGAAAGAACTATTATTCACTATCACTACTGAATTCATAAACCAAATGCTTCATATGTATCCTGAACCCAATGCAGTCCCTTTGTCCATTGATGTTTTGACAAAGTCCTATTTAGAGTTGGATTTACCCAAAAGGTTTCAAATCTTCCAAACATTTATGCCCTCTTAAGTTGAAATCCCCAAGCTTAACCCTCCACATTCATCCTCCAAATTCCCAGAAGGATCAAGACACATTATCTCAATGCTGTCTTTTAGCCTTGGTCACTTCAATGATGAACATACTGATGAATCTATACTAGGTGTCCGGTCTATTTTTGTGTCTGGTCAACCCCCTTCAGTCATCTATAATTTTGCTGAATATATTGCTGATAGTATTCATGATCAACTTGTAAAAATTTCTACTGAAGGTGTTTTTAGATATACCTCATTCCTATTCCATATGTTCCTCTATTTTCAGTCAGATAAGTTTCCCATAACCCTTCAAAAGATGGATGTAGAGGGTAATGAGCAGTCTATCATTTTCTGGACTTCCTTGATAAAAAAGGAGTCAACTGAGTTCACATATGCAGACTTCATAGATTGTTTTATCCATCCATTGGTAAATATTCTCAAAAATAGTATGCAACCTAGAATAAGTGATGAAATTAAGAAGATTTTATAGCTATCAGAGAAAAGCATAACATGTATTTGGTATTTATACCAAAACCACACTGAGGTTAGAGTTTATGGGTCAAACCTCTTGCCTTACAAATTGCCAAATTATTTACAAATGAGATTGTTTTCCTTAGAATATATTAGACAAATTTTGAACTTAGATACTGTGAATTTTTTGGCTACTAAAAAGAAAACTCAGTTTAAATTGAAAATTCAAGTGGGTCCCTTCATATGCAATAGCAGAGAAGCTAGTGCAGAGGCTGAAAAACAGTTGTTAGAGTATAAATTCAGTGAAAGTTTCCTTTGGAAATATGATCCATGTGGTATAATCAGTAAGATGAGGGTGAAATGTAAATTAACCCCTTATATCCATGCAAGAACCCTGAAATTGAGAAGTTTTCTAACCAATCTGAATGGTTAGAAAACACATTGATTGAATCTGTCAAGCAGAGTGATACTAGTCACATTCTGCAAACATCAAATCAAGAAGATAGAGGTATAAAAAGTAAAAGAGAAGAAGGCGCATATAGTGCTGAAACTACCACATAAACCAAGTTTAAGCTAAGGCACACCAAGAAAACAAAGACAAATCCAACAGATAAAGAATAGGAAACAATTGAGGTTTTAGATGAAGAAATTCCAGAGAAAGACACTGTGACTACTACAATGATTGAAAATGAGCACCAACTTGCTACTTCCAACACAAAAATGATTCAGAAACAACGAAGTGTGGAAACATCTTCATCAAAACAGGCAGAGGATAAAGACATGGATATCAAAGAAAAGTATAAATAGTTCAAAGCTAAGAATGAGGAAATCAAGAATGAAATATATTCTCAGTATTTGAAGCAAATTCTAGGGATTCAAAATAGGCTGCTTTCAGTGTTTGATTATACAAATAAGAAATTGTTGATGTCAGTACTTCAACCTACAGTACAAACACCTAAAACAACAACTGATTACAAAAAGGTGGATTTTGAAGTACCAGTACAAGATATTCATCCCTTGGATCAGATTGAATTCCACAAGCAAAGCTCAAAAATGCTATATTCTACCATGATCACAAAATCAATGAGTGTACAAAAGCTCCAGAATTCTTTGACAAATATAAGAGATCAACTTAAGGTTGAAAAAGCTTCTTCATATGTTAAAAACACCAGAATCAAGTCTTTAGAGGAATTAGTGATTGAAGTGGGTTATGACCCTTCTAATGTGAAAGCTGCATAAGAGTTAGTGAAGAATAAAAATGCTGATATTGCAACACTCAGAAAGCAACTGAAATTACCCCCTACAGAACATCGACAGGCTAAGGAAATTGTACAGTAGGAAAACCAAAAGGATGAGATGATGAATCTCATATTATAGATGACAACACAAATCAAGGAGATGGAAATTGATATGGACAAGCTTGTCCAAGAAAAAGAAGTTGCAAAGACCCAAAATGTCCCTCCTACAGTAATTCCCATGGTGACAACAACAGTTCCATCCGATTTAGCAGAAGAATTGGCTCCAAAGGTTCCATTTGCCACAATAGTGCTAGTCACTTCCTCTACTACTTCTGCCACTGAGTCTTCTACTTCAGCAATTCAACAGTCAGATGAGGCCAGCAAATTGATAAAAGAAATGGAGTAAATGTCCATACAAAACAATGAGATAAACATATTGAAAGAACAAATCAAGAATCTTGAAGATGCCAAGAAATTAGCATAGATAAATGCTAAAATAGAAGAACAAAAGGCTAAAAGATTAAGTGAACAGTTAAAGAAGTTAGAAACAGAGTTGACCTTGAAAGAGTCCATGGCATACATCAAAAATCAACTATGGTCCAAAATCATTGAATCAGTCAACAATAATTGGCCATCAATTCAGGTGATTTATGAACAAAAGGACTTGCTAAAATTAGCTAGAGAGGAAATACAGAAGACTAAAGATGAATTGGGCACCAAGCCTGAAGAAGCATTGGAAATCATTAAGTTCCTCAATACTAAAAATAAGCAGGAATTGGATGAAATAGGAATAACTGATAGGACAAAAACAATTCTTGAGGTAAGAAAAGTACTTTCCAAGAAAAACTTGATGAAACAGTTGGAAGAAAAGTGCCAAAATATGGATGTAGCCATCACAAGATTCATGGTGAAATTTGACACTTTGAGGCAAAAAGGACTTCCTAATCTTCTAGTTATCAATGATAAATTGATGAAACAAGAAGATTATGATAAAAATATAAGGGAATTTTCCAGAGATCAGGTGAACAAATTAGATTGGCAAGGGATTCCAACAGGTAAAGTGTTACATAAAAGCATTGAAAATTTGTTTTATTTACAACATGAGGTAAAACACCTTTTTTTGGTCAAACCAAATTTTGTAAGATAAACAGAAGCAGATGAAAAATTTAGGAAACTCATGAAGATCAAATTACCAGAGGAAGAATTCCGGGAGAAACTTACAGATTTGCTGTAAAAATCATTTTGCAGTAAGAAAAGAGGAAAAACAGAGTTGCTGTTTTTACACAGTAAAACAAACTTTGAGGCAGTAAATCAGTCAAAATCAGTAGGTTAAAGTGTATAAGGAGAAAGAGTATCAACAATTAAAGATTATCAGATGAAAGATGAAGTTTTAAAACTGATTAAAGATCAATTTCCATCATGAGGGACACCTCAACTAGCCAGCTGCAACACCAATCCAAACAACATGCTATTTAATTTGAATAAATAGGACAACTTGCAATTTGTTAAGCAACTGTCACTATATTTTTGTAATAAGATATTTTATTTTCCAAAAAACATTCCTAGGATTGTTCTAGGATATTTTGTACCACTTTTTGTATAAATACTTCATCATTTGAAGTATTAGTGTGGATTAACCGCTGAAGATTTCTATAGCTGGAACATTATGAACCTAAGGGTTTTTGTAATCAAGTTCAAGTCAGAATACTGGATCTCAAGAAATAAAACATCATATTACTGGATTCATGTGTTGGGCCACTGAAGTGCAGTATTTTCTTATGTTATCTGTCAATTTTCTTATGTTTTTCATCCATTCATAAATGTGTTCAAAATTTTAATGTAATCAAGAATTGTTATATCGGAATTTGTTAAAAGCACTCTTTTATTGACTGATTTTCATTTAAATGTTTTCTACTGATATCCAGACTAGGGAACCCTTAATTGCTCCCTAATTTCGATTGAACCCTACCTTTTCACTCCTTATCCGGATCAAATAATTCTTAATTTCTCTTTATCCCGATTAAAGCCACTTCACGAATCAGTCTTTGAAGATCTTTAGTGACTCTGCTATCTTTCCCTGTGAAAATTTGACTTTCGACCTTGATCTTGATCTTTCTGGTTGACACAGTGACTCCATCTACCCAATGGATTACAAATTCACAACTATCCATCTCATTAAGTGATTTTTCCACCAAAAAAAATCAAAACCCCAAAGGCAATTTTCGCTATATAACTAGCCTAAAATCAGATATAAAAACAAAGTTAAATCTTACACAGAGAGCCCTCTCTGAGGCTAAGGAAGGCTAGATCCTAAAGCTTAAAAGTAGGTCTATGGTTACCTCTAATATTCTTTAAACCATAAATTAAAATCTCACAACTTTGGGAATTATTAGAGTGATAACATAATGGCGACTCAACTGGGGAACTAACCAATCCTTAGTTTTAAAATAGATCTTAAAGGAAATATTTTCATTATATTTTCACCTTAAGGCTATTTTAATAAGTTGTGAGTATATTTCATAAAAAATTGTAATTCTAGCTTCTAGAAGAGTCTACTATACCAGGTCAAATCAAGATCCACAACCTACTATCATAGTAGATTATCCTGACAGAATTGGAAAAAAGAATTAAAATGTAGAGGATTTAGGTAATAAATTTTCCTTAGTCAGAGCAAATTCCATTCCAAAATAGCTATCAAGTATACAAGACATAGAATCTGATTCAAATTTTGAACATTCTTTATTCAGAAACAAATCAAAATGTGACTTAAATAGCACTGTTATAGATCCTGATTTTATTTCATTTCTTGAAACTAAGTAGGAAACTATTTCAGTTGATTCTGAATCAAAGATTTTTGAGGTTTGTATTAAAATTGATGCAATAAATGCTACTATACTTAAGGAAATAGATGAAGATATTTTTCAACATTCAATTGAATTAAGTGCTTTATCAGCTTATACCCCTAAGCCCTCTACTACTCATTTAGATACCAACCTTATAGAATCTAAAGGTTCATATCTATTTACAACCACATCATCCATTATCTCCACCACACTTCATTCCATAGATCCATTTGTTCCTAAGAAACCATTTCAACCTAGAGTACTATTTCCATCCTCCACCACCTCTACTCCATCCACTAGTTTTTCTTCTACATTTTCCAATACATCATTCTCATTCCCAAGCACCTCTTCATATTTCCCAACTTCATCTTTTGGTTTCTCAACCACATTTTCTAGTACATCTTCTTATATCCCAATCTCATCTGCAATTTCTTTAACTACATCAGCAAGTACTTCTAGTTCTGCCCCAATTACTTCCAACTTACCTCCTAGCCAAGCTGGAATTCAAGCCATGGCTGCTAGATATGCTCCCTTGGTCCTTACAACACAATTACATAACATGTCCCAGAATTATCAAAGAAAAATACCTCAATTTGATGCAACCACTCAATACACTACCCAACAACATGTTAATAAGATGACAAACTATTTTTAACTTCATGAAATAGATGATTCTGATGTCCAAATGAGACTTTTTGCTCAAACATGAACTGGTGAGGTGAAAAAATGGTTTAAAGGTTTAGATGCTGGTAGTATTGCTGATATAGTATTTTTTCATAGATTATTCATTAATAAATGGGAAAAGAAGAAAAATCCACTACAAATATTATCTGAATTTGAAAGCATAAAAAGAGCACCTAATGAAACAATCCAAGATTATTGTACTAGAAACAACAACATTTATAATTCAATTTCTGCTAATCTTAAGCCTCCTCCAAATTCTGTTTTTCTCAAATTCCCTGATGGATTTGAAACAAACATAGCATATCAATTAAGAGAGAGGAATCCTGAAACTCTAGAGAAGATGCAAAGTAATGTTGTTAGTGTAGAGGCAAATTTGTTGGCTAGAAAAGCTAGATTAAGGAATGAAAGAAGAGTAACAATAACAGAAGAAACATCTAGTTCAGATTTAAAAATAGATCAATTAGAAAAAACATTAGAGAGAGTGATGGATAGGTTAGATAACATGGAAAGGAAGCCACAATGGGATAACCAACAACAAATTAGAAATCCTAATTTCAGGAAAAACACCAACACTGGAAAATCTAGAGAATCAACACCTGACCAAACAATAAGACCACCTTTCCAAGAGAACTATGCTGAAAGTTCTCATCAGAATGAAGATGACGAAGAAACCATAAATATAATGGGTATTAATGATGATAACACCATCTTTATTACCCAAGAAGACCAAGAGTTATATGATTTACAACAACTGCAATTAGATTCTGGTGAGTCATTTGATTACAAGCAAGGTTATGAGTTTGCTATCAATGAAGTACATAAACAATATAACCTTAGTAGCAAGAAAAATATAGAGCCTTCTACTAAGAAATCTATCCAAACACAAACAAAGAAAACAGTAGAAGCTTCTACCACTAAAGTTCTGCAAATTCTCCCTAGGGAAAATAAGCAAAACTCTAGTTCATCTCAAAAAGATTCAAATCCTAAAATTTCACCTAGTCCCAAAATTGTTGAAATCACAGATGAAGTTGTCCAAACATAAATAGATTCACAAAAATCTGATGCTGTAAAGACAAATAATTCTGCTAAATCATCAATTTTAGACTCTAAAACACCCACATCCAAAATCAGCTGATCCAAAAGCTACCATTGCTAAAGCAACTATTGGAAATACAAAAGCTGCAAAAACATATACTGTTTCTCAAACTATTCCTGAAAAGAAAACCAAAAATATTAAGATAGTAGAAACACAAACAGAGAATAAAAAAACCGCTGTAGAAAAAGAAGATAAACCTACTCAAACTACAGTTACTAAAGAAGAGATAATTCAGCTAGGAAAATCACAAGCTCCATTTATTATCCAAGCTGAAATTGCCAAATTAAAAATACCAATTCCTTTGACATAATTGGTAAAACATGATTTATACAAAACACCTATCACTAAAACTTTAAACATGAATGATGGAGAATATTCAGTAAATCTAAGTGATGATCAACCAGAGTTAATTTTTGGTCCTGATGTTAATGGAAAACACCAAGATGGAGCAATTCCACCATTTTACATTACCTTAAATGTTCACGATCAAATATTACATAATGCAATGTTAGATTCAGGGGCTTCACACAATTTGATGCCAACAGCAATAATGGAAACCCTGAATTTAGATATCACTAGGCCTTACAAAGATCTTTTTTCATTTGATTCCAGCAAAGTGAAATGTTTAGGTTTGATAAAATATTTGTGTGTCACACTAGTTCAATATCCTGGTAAAATCATAGTCATGGACATTGTAGTAGTTGACATCCCTCCCAAGTATAAAATTCTCTTATCTCGCTCATGGGGAGCTAAATTATAGGGATCTCTACAACTTGATATGTCATATGCAACAATATCAGTTTTTGGCCAACCAAAGAAACTTTACAGAGAAACATTGATGAAATATATGGTGAGTAGTGTAGAAAGACCAAGAAATTATCCAATTTACTCTACACCTACTGACATGGACTCATTCATTTTATGCAACTCTGAAACTGATATTGAAATAAAAAATGAACTAAAAGAGAAAAACAAAGCACCAGACAGTGAAAACATCTTTCATGAATCATTATGGCACCTAGATTTTGATGGATCAGTGAATAAATTAGGAGCAGGAGCAGGAGTTTGGATACATAATATGGAAAACAATCATGCAGAAGGTCATGCTTTTAGACTAAATTTTAAATGTACCAACGACATGGCTGAATATGAAGCTCTTATTTTAGGACTGCAGATTGTTAGGAATTTAGGAGGTAAAAGAGTATCAACTATGGGAGACTCAGAGTTAATTGTGCAATAGATAACTGGAGAATATTTTGTTTATAAACCAAGATTAAGCTGATATAGAGACATTGTTTTAGATTTAATAAAAGAACTGTTAGAATGTGATTTTTCTACAATACCAAGTAAATAGAACATACAGGCTCACTGCTTAGCAACTTTTGCTAGTACTTGTAAAATTCCATTTCAACCAAATCATAGATACACTACAGAAGTCAAACACAGACCTATAATTCCAGATAATCTTAAATATTGGCAAATTTTCTCACAAGATTAACAGATTTATCATTTCATGAACAATGAAGGAGAATTTCAGGGTTGTAATATAGACACAGATGTACAATAGCTCAGAACTTAGATAGTGAAATTGATTTGAATAAAATAGATGTAAATAATGTAGATTTTTCTAAACCTACTAAATTTAATCAATTAGACATAGATAATTTAGAAAAAGTAGAGATTGAAGAATTAACAGATGATGAATCTGATATTTTGAACCTCAAAGACAACTTTTTACCAAAAGGCTTAACTCCTTTAGAAGATCTATTTGACTCTAATGATGTTACAAGAAAACCTAAGATGGAGCCATTAAGATCTGATATTGAGGAATGTAATATAGGTACAGAGTTAAAACCTAAGATGATTAAACTTTCAAAAGATTTACCTCAGGAAGAAAAAGGAAAATACATAGCTCTTTTTTAGTAATTTCAGGATGTTTTTGCTTAGAGTTATGAGGACTTAAAATCCTACGACACTAGCATAATACAACAAAAAATACCTATAAAATAAGACCAAAAGCCTTTTAAACAGAATTTAAGAAGGATTAATCCTGCTTTGATGCCTTTAATTGAGAAAGAGGTAAAAATAATGTATAATGGGGGGGGGGGGGGAAGAGAGAGAGAGAGTTTTTTTCATAAATTTAAATAAAGTGTCCTTAAAAGACAACTACCCTTTACCAAATATGGATCAAAATTTACAAAGGGTGGTTGGTTCTTCCATAATTTCATTGTTAGATGGATTCTCTAGATATAACCAGATTCTAGTCCAACCATCAGACCAAGCTAAAACTGATTTTACTACTCCATGGGGCAGTTTTATGTATATAAAAATGACTTTTGGGTTAATGAATGCAGGAGCCACTTTTCAAAGAGCTATGGATATAGCCTTTGCTAAGGAAATTCATGAATTCCTAGTGATTTATTTAGATGACATTACTGTATTTTCAAAGACTGATAATGAACATTTGGATCATCTCAGACAAGTCTTTCTTAAATGCAGGAAATTTGGCATCTCTCTAAACCCTAAGAAGACTTTATTTGGATTGGAGAAAGGTAAATTACTAGGATATTATATCTAAAGAGGGAATTAGGATAGACCCAACCAGAATAGAGGAAATTCTAAACATTAGTCCTCCTAGGAAAATCAAAGAATTCCAAGCTTTTCTAGGGAAAATTAATTTTCTTAGAAGATTCATCTCAAATCTAGCTGAAATAATCAGAGAACTTAACAATATGTTGAAAAAAGACTCAGTACTTAAATGGAATGTCGAGGCCAAGAAATCATTTGAATAAATTAAACAAGCCTTAACAAAAACACCAGTCCTTATAAGTCTTGACTTTAAGAAGGATTTAATTATTTTCTTTTTTGCTTCAGAACACACTATAGTTGCAGTTTTACTGCAGAAAAATGACCAGGGTTATGATCAGCCCATTGCTTTCTTTAGCAAGTCACTTTGAGATGCCACTTTAAAGTATAACATAATGGAAAAACAGGCCCTAGCTTTAGTAAAGGCCATCAAAGACTTTACAGTGTATATTATTTATTCACATATCATTTCTTATATTCCAAATGCAGTTGTAAAGGACATTCTAACACAGAATGGGCCTGATGGTAAAATAGGCAAGTGGATTACCACAATTTTGGAATATGACATAGAAATCAAACCCACCAAACTCATAAAAGGTCAAGGTTTAGCCAAACTCATGGCTGAATCAAATTGTCATGCTTTAGATATTAATTTTATTGCCCAAATAGATGATCAGGAAGAGATGGAGACTCCATAGATCAGTGAAGCCTTTTTAGACTCACCATGGTATGCAGATATTGTATTTGTTTTACTAAATTTACAAGCTCCTCCCAGATTAGCAAGAACAAAAGATATATTTTTAAAATTGAAGGCAGTAAGATTTTGTATCATAGACAATGTACTCTTTTAGAAAGATCATGGTGGAATTTTATTGAATTATTTGTTTAAAGAAGAAGCTAAAAAAGTTATAAAGGAATTTCATGCAGGTGATTGTGGAGGACATCTCTACTAGAAGACTACTGTAGACAAAATCCTAAGAGCTGGTTTTTACTCGCCTACTTTATTTGCAGATGTAAAAAAGTATGTGACCTCCTGTCATAAGTGCCAAATATTTGAAGGAAATAAAAATTTGTTATCCCTGCCCTTAAAATCCATCTCAACAGAAATTCATTTTCAACAATGGGGTCTTGACTTCAGTGGTGAAATTCACCCTCCATCCTCAGCCAAACATAAGTGGATTCTAACAGCCATTGACTATTTTACTAAGTGGATAGAAGCCATACCCTCTAGGCAAGCCACTGACATTGTCATAATCTCATTTTTAGAAAATAACATACTCTCAAGATTTGGATGCCCCCAATAGATTATCACTGACAATGCAGTTGCATTCAAATCCAAAAATATGATTGAATTCTGCCATAAATACCACATTACCCTTGGCCATTCTACTGCATATTACCATCAAGGTAATGGCCTTGCTGAATCCTCCAATAAAAGCCTTGTGAACATCATCAAGAAATTACTAGAAGATAACAAGAAAAATTGGAACAAGAGGTTAGTTAATGCCCTATGGGCAGATAGGCTTACCACTAAGAAATCTATTGGTACATCCCCTTACCAAATTGTTTATGGAATGGATGTTGTTTTTCCATCTTCCTTAGGAGTACCCGTTATGAAGATAAACCAAGAGCTACAAGTTGAGACCAATGATATTCAAAGAATAATTAACCAAACCATTCACTTGCGACAAACAAGAGAAGAAGTTCATCTTAAGTCTCAAGTTATCCAAGACAAGATTAAGAAAATTTTGACAAGAAGAGTAAAGAAGATGATTTCTATATTGGTGACAAAGTTCTAAAGTGGGATTCAAGGAGAGAAGAGAAATGTAAACATGGGAAATTT
Organism: Pinus albicaulis; assembly: GCA_034641835.2. Taxonomy (NCBI): domain Eukaryota; kingdom Viridiplantae; phylum Streptophyta; class Pinopsida; order Pinales; family Pinaceae; genus Pinus; species Pinus albicaulis. The sequence goes on along the minus strand of CM076572.1, from coordinate 709,264,535 downwards.
GATTTTCTATGGAAAGAACCTTCTGTTATTTATGGTTACAGAGGTAACAATGCTTTCTTTTTGAAAGAGATGGATGGATCAGATCTGCTAGGTGGACCTGTCAATGGCAGAATGCTGAAGCATTACTACTCTTCAGAAATAACCAATAGTTAACTTTGTTTACATTATCCATTGTACATAACATTGTAGATTTTATATTGGATTGGATGTTTTTCCTAACAAATTTGAAGCCCAGAGAGAAGACCCTAAGCTTTGAAAGGTAAAATATCATAAGTATGAATAATTGCAGAGTTCAGACAACATTTATGAGGCCAACACAACCAGAATTCAAAGGCTACTAGTCTCAAAGTTCTTGACATTTCACTAGGAAATGCCATCCCCATGTGGAGCCACTGTTAGGGTCCTATAATAATAGGGTTCATAATTTTTGAATTGAATTGAATTAGTCTTGTAATATGTACATACTTTTCTTTCTACAAATTGTTTTCCCATATTAGAAAATAAAAAATGTAAAGAGGGTAAAAGTCCTAAAAGAAAAATCAAAGGACTTGAAAAGAAAAATATCAAAAAGAATAGAAAAAATGAACCCCAAACAAAAAAAAAGAGATAAGAATAAGACATGAACGTGATGCAAGTAAAAATACCACTACTAGTTACTTTTACTGTAAATAAATGATTATGTGCAGCTTGTTCAAAATGCCACAATCCATGATGAGTTAAATAGCTTAATCTTAAATTTTCCATGCTTTAAATTTCATGTTTATAGATAGAGAATAAGGATCTTGTCAAACAATTTAAACTTGAAAAATCAGTAGATAGTTAGAGAATAAATGAGGATCTCAACAGTTTAATCAAGCCCTCAGATGAAATAAGGTTAGAATTAGATAGTTTTTTGCTTTAAAAGAAAAATGGATTAGGGTTTGCAAGCTCAATGCACCCATGCAAATAAAGTAAAAATGGTAGAATAAATGATGGGTAGGTAGAAAGCAGTTACACAAGGTGTGTATAAATATCATCTAGCAAATTACTAATTTCCCTCCCCATAATGTGTTCCAGTACTAAAAACCTTCAGTTATAAAGACTCATAGCATTTCTCTGACATCTGGTTGGACCGGACCCATGTCTTAATGACTGATTGGAATAAGTATTGGATCCTAATTCATTAAAACCTTTCCCCTTCATAAAAAACCCTTTTCCCTCAAAATCACTCATTTCCCCTATTAAAACCCCTTTTCCTAAGTCAAAATGCATATTCACCTAGGAAAAGTAAAAACCCCTTGACTAATTTTCATTTTTCATATAAAATCCTCAAAAACTCACAAAATACTACTTATCCTAAGTATTACGTGTTAAATGATAATGTTGGGCCACCACTATGAAAATCCCGCCCAATGAACTTTACTTGGTGTATTTATGTATTCTCGCATTCAATTTTTCATTAACATTTAACTAGTGTATTAACTCCTTTATTAACCCTTCCATCCCGTATTATATTAATTCATTTATATTAAATAGCCCAACCCATATTTTATTGTTTATCCTATGGTATAATATACCCACATGATGATTTCCCCGCTCCCCATAGGGTTAAGCCATATATTTTGTATTCAACTCGCCTAATGTTAAATTACAACTGTATGTATTACATTTGATATGAAATACATTAAAATCCGCCTATTCCGCTTATCGCGTTAAACATTAAAACTATATGTTTAAACTCCATTTTAATGTATATATATTGAACCTGCTGCATAAATAAATTCCCGGGCTCCACACCCATTACCCCGCAACTTCATTGATTAATATCAACCATTCACATCCCTCCACCTGATCCAATGGCCCATAATCCATATCGCAAATTTAATGGCGCACACATTAAACAAATTCAGATTTGCAATATGAGCGGTTTTATCCCTCTATCTCTCCTCCACGAGTCCATTTTATATTGGATCGTATCCTTCCGAGTAATACCACAAACCATCCTCCGATGATGCGAGAAAATGCTTAGTGGTAAATCACCCCAGCACGCCTAAACTTCTTCTGAATTCGAATTATCTGTTATTTAAAGCCAACACTATTCAAATCAAATTTTCTATAAAACACCCGAATGCACACATTTCACCCTTTTGTTGCTATTTTCACTGATAAACCATTTCCGACTGAGAAAAAGATGTTTCCGACCTTGTTTGAAGGTAAAAACCAACAAAATTCCATCAAATTTGTTGCTACGACCGCCCAGAAACTCTAGATTGCATCTAAAAGACCTCAACAAGCTTTTGAAAGCTTCTAAACTCCCTGAAAACCTCTTTCTGTGTCCAAATTCCTAAATTCACAGGTATTTTTACAAGAAAAGACCTATCTATACATGAAAAGAAGCATACTCGTGAATTTAAGCATTCTTGAAACCTGTTTGCCTGAGGAAAATCCTTATTGCCTCCAAAAAATTCATATTTGCTACAAACACTGAGAATTTCACTGTTTCTGAAGACTATAATCTGTTTTTGAAGTGAATTGAAAAGATTTAGCCATTTACAGACCTTTTATAAACCCTCTGAAAGATTCAAAGCCTTTTTATAGTGCTTGAAAAACCTTTGTGCATGAATTTGATTGTTTTAGGGCTGTTTCATCAAAGAAAAGTGCAGTAAACCCTTGCTAGCTATTCCTGAATCTGAAAAAGATTAAGAAATTGGTTTTTAGAGTAGAATTGACAGTCTGAGGTAGAAAAATCCAAAGTTTACCTGTTGAAGTCCAAGAAAAGCCTCTGTTACACTAAAAAGACCTTCTATAAACAATTTAATCTTACATAAGTGTATTAGAAACCTAAAATACATAGTTTTTAAGACCTAGAAAGGTTAAATTTTCAAAAACAAAACCATAAATGGACTCTAAAAGTAAAATTGTCATCAATCCACTACAACCTCCTGTTGTAGATGTTGAACACACCCCATTGGTTGATGTAGACTATAAAATCACTGATCCAGTAACTGAATTTAACCTTCTTGAGCTCCACTGCTGGAGCCAAGAAAAATCTTTGGATCAAGTAGATGAAGTGCTAATTTGGAAGTCTAATTTGCCCAAATATGTAGTTCCCCACACACATCTATTCCCTAAGGCCATAAGATTGTGTCAAACTCACTATTACCCAGATCAAAGAGCAATTTTCAATGATGAGAAAGAAGTATTATTCACTATCACTGCTGAATCCATAAACCAAATGCTTCATGTGCAACCTGAACCCAATGCAGTCCCTTTGTCCATTGAAGTTATAAAAAAGTCCTATTTAGAGTTGGATTTCCCCAAAAGGTTTCAAATATTCCAAACATTTATGCCCTATTATGTTGAAATCCCCAAGCTTAACCCTCCATATTCATCCTCCAAATTCCCAAAAGGATCAAGACACATGATCTCAATGCTGTATTTTATCCTTGGTTACTTCACTGATGAACATACTGATGAATCCATACTAGGTTTCCTGTATATTTCTGTGCCTGGTCAACCCCCTTCAGTCATCTATAATTTTGCTAAATATATTGCTGATAGTATTCATGATCAACTTGTAAAACTTCCTACTTAAGGTGTTTTTAGATATACCTCATTCCTATTCCATATGTTCCTCTATTTTCAGTTAGATAAGTTTCCCATAACCCTTCAAAAGATGGATGTAGAGGGTAATGAGCAGTATATCATTTTTTGGACTTCCTTGATCAGAAAGGAGTCAACTGAGTTCACATATGCAGACTTCATAGACTATTTTATCCATCCATTGGTAAATATTCTCAAAAAAAGTATGCAAACTACAATAAGTGATGATTAAGAAGGTTTTACAGCTATCAGAGCATAGCAGAATAGGTGATTAGTATTTATACCAAAATCACACTTAGGTTAGAGTTTATGGGTCAAACCTCTTGCCCTACAAATTGCCAAAGTATTTACCAATGAGATTTTTTTCCTTAGAATATATTAGATAGATTTTGAACTCAGTTTTTGTGAATTTTTTAGCTGCTAAAAAGAAAACTCAGTTTAAATTGAAAAATGAAGTGGGTCCCTTCATATCCAATAACAGAGAAGCTAGTGCAGAGGCTACAAAACAATTGTTAGAGTATAAACTCAGTGAAAGTTTCCTTTCGAACTATGATCCATGTGGTATAATTAGTAAGATGAGGGTGAAATGTAAATTAACCCCTTATATCCATGACAAGAAGCCTGACATTGAGAAGTTTTCTAACCAGTATGAATGGTTAGAAAATACATTGATTGAATCTTTCAAGCAGAGTGATACTAGTCACATTTTGCAAACATCAAATCAAGAAGACGGAGGTATAAAAAGAAAAAGAGAAGAAGGCTCATATACTGCTGAAACTACCACAGAAACAAAGTTTAAGCTAAGGTACACCAATAAAACAAAGACAAATGTAGAAGATAAAGAAAAGGAAACAATTGAGGTTTTAGATGAAGAAAATCCATAGAAAGACATTGTGACTACTACAATGATTGAAAATGAGCAACAACCTGCTACTTCCAACACACAAATGATTCAGAACATCAAAGTGTGGAGGTAGCTTCATCAAAACAGGTAGAGGATAAAGACATAGATATCAAAGAAAAGTATAAAGAGTTCAAATCTAAGAATGAAGAAATCAAGAATGAGATCTATTCTCAATATTTGAAGTAGACTCCAGGGATTCAAAATAAGTTTATTTCAGCCTTTGATTATACAAATAATAAATTGTTGATGTCAGTACTTCAACGTACAATACAAACACCTAAAATAGCACTTGATTACAAAAAGGTGGATTTTGAAGTACCAGTACAAGACATTCATCCCTTGGATCAGATCGAATTCCACAAACAAAGCTCAAAAATGCTATATTCTACCATGACCACAAAAGCAATGAGTGTCCAAAAGCTCCAGAATGCTTTGAAAAATATAAGAGATCAACTTAAGGTTGAAAAAGCTTCTTCATATGCTAAAAACACCAGAATCAAGTCTTTAGAGGAATTAGTGATTGAAGTGGGTTATGACCCTTCTAATGTCAAAGCTGCAGAAGAGCTAGTGAAGAAGAAAAATACTGATATTGCAGCACTCAGAAAGCAACTGAAATTACCCCCTACAGAGCATCCACAAGCTAAGGAAATTTTACAGTAGGCAAACCAAAAGGATGAGATGATGAATCTCATATTACAGATGACAGTACAAATCAAGGAGATGGAAATTGAGATGGACAAGCTTGTCCAAGAAAAAGAAGTTGCAAAGACCCAAAATGTCCCTCCTACAGTAATTCCCATGGTGAGAACAACAGTCCCATCCACTTTAGCAGAAGAATTGGCTCTAAAGGTTCCATTGGCCACAGCAGTGCCAGTCAATTCCTCTACTACTTCTGCCACTGAGTCTTCTACTTTAGCAGTTCAACGGTCAGATGAGGCCAGCAAATTGATAAAAGCAATGGAGAAAATGTCCATACAAAACAATGAGATAAACAGATTGAAAGAACAAATCAAGAATCTTGAAAGATGCCAAGAAATTAGCATAGGTAAATGCTAAAACAGAAGAACAAAAGGCTAAAAGATTAAGTGAAAAGTTAAAGAGGTTAGAAATAGAGTTGACTTGAAAGAGCCCATGACATACATCAAAAATCAACTATGGTCCAAAATCATTGAATCAGTCAACGATACTTGGCCATCAATTCAGGTGATTTATGAACAAAAGGACTTGCTAAAAATAGCTAGAGAGGAAATACAAAAGACTAAAGATGAATTGGGCACCAAGCCTGAAGAAGCATTGGAAATCATTAAGTTCCTCAATACTAAAATTAAGCAGGAATTGGATGAAATAGGAATAATTGACAGGGCAAAAATAATTCTTGAGGTAAGGAAAGTACTTTCCAAGAAAAACTTGATGAAACAGTCGGAAGAAATGTGCCAAAATATGGATGTAGCCATCACAAGGTTCATGGTGAATTTTGACACTTTGAGGCAAAAAGGACTTCCTAATCTTCTAGTTATCAATGATAAATTGATGAAACAAGAAGACTATGATAAAAATTTAAGGGAATTTTCTAGAGATTAGGTGAACAAATTAGATTGGCAAGGGATTCCAACAGGTAAAGTGTTACATAAAAGCATTGAAAATCTGTTTATTTTCCAACATAAGATAAAACACCTTTTTGTGGTCAAGCCAACTTTTGTAAGATAAACAGAAGTAGATGAAAACTTCAAGAAACTCATGAAGATAAAATTACCAGAGGAAGAATTCTGTGAGAAACTTACAGATTTTCAGTAAAAATCATTTTGTTGTAAGAAAAGAGGAAAAATAGAGTTGCTGTTTTTACACAGTGAAACAGACTTTTAGGCAGTAAATCAGTCAAAATTAACAGGTTAAATTGTATCAGGATAAAGAGTATGAGCAGTTAAAGAGCATCAGATGAAAGATGAAGTTTTAAAACTGATTAAAGATCAATTGCCAACGTGAGGGACACCTCAACTATCCAGCTGCAACACCAATCCAAACAACATGCTATTTAATTTGAATAAATAGGACAACTTGTAATTTGTTAAGCAACTATCACTATCTTTTTGTAATAAGATATTTTATTTTCCAAAAAAAATTCCTAGGACTGTTCTAGGATATTTTGTACTACTTTTTGTATAAATACTTCATCATTTGAAGTATTAGTGTGGATTAATTGCTGAATATTTCTATTGTTGGAACATTATGAACCTAGGGGTTTTTGTAATCAAGTTCAAGTCAGAAGACTGGATCTCAAGAAATAAATCATCATATTACTAGATCCATGTGTTGAGCCACTGAAGTGAAGTATTTTCTTATGTTACCTGTCAATTTTCTTATGTTTTTCATCCATTCATAAATGTGTTCTAAATTTTAATGTGAAATCAGGAATTGTTATATCAAAATTTGTTAAAAGCACTCTGTTATTAACTGGTTTTCATTTAAATGTTTCCTGTTGATATCCATACTAGGGAACCCTTAATTTCTCCCTAATTTTGATTGACCCATACCTTTTCACTCCTTATCCGGATCAAAGAATTCTTAATTGCTCTTTATCCCGATTAAAGCCACTTCACCAATCAGCCTTTGAAGATCTTTAGTGACTCTGCTATCTTGCCCTGTGAAAATTTGACTTTAGACCTTGATCCTGATCTTTCTGCTTGACACATTGACTCCATATGCCCAATGGATTACAGATTCATAACTATCCATCTCATTAAGTGATTTTCCCACCAAAACAAATCAAAACCCCAAAACCAATTTTCCCTATATAGCTAGCCTAAAATCAGATATAAAAAAAAAGTTAAATCTTATAGAGAGTGCCCTCTCTGAGCCTTAGGAAGGCTAGATCCTAAAGCTGAAAAGTAGGTCTGTGGTTACCTCTAATATTCTTTAAACTATAAATAAAAATCTCACAACTTTGGGAATTATTAGAGTGATAACAAATTGAACCATCTTAGATGCATCTTAACTCAGTATATTCACGTTATTCACACATGGTATTAACACATGGTATTCATGTGGAGCATAACATTTTTAAAGGGTAAAATTAAACCAACTTAGAAGCATCTTAACTCAGGATCTACCAAGCGCATAGAGAGATTTCAAATATATTGTGATGCAAACCTCTTTTCACTCAGTTAAAAGAAATTTGAACCCTTTCAGACTTGGTGGATCCAAACTTAAAATGGATTTACGCTGGTCACATTTTGTAATCGTAGATGATGCTTTAGAAGTGGGTATATTTTTTATGTTATACATTCCTAGATGAGGCTTTAAAAGTGGGTATGTTTTTTATGCTATACATTTTATTCTAAAATGTTGTTAGGAGTGGTAAATAATTCATTTCCCCATTAAGCTAGAGATTTAAAGATAATAGGGAAATTAAAATTGCGGATTGTGTGAGTTTCAAGATGATGTTTATAGAAATAGTTGTTTCCTTTATGTGAGTGAGTTATAGCCTAGTGAGAGTCTATACATTCCAATTTCTTCATCAAGTCTATCAATATGTATTTGGTGAGGGAGCATGCATACACCTAATTTAGTAATGTCTTGATTAGTTACATTCCAATTTCTTCATAAGTCTATCAATATGTATTTGGTGAGGGAACACGCATACGCTTAATTTAATATAGTCTTGATTAGTATTTTTCTAGCAGAGACTTCACCTAAACTCGAGTAAGTTCAAGAAGTTTGAGTAGATTTTAATATATTTCAATAATTTGTACAGGAAATAATTTGTACAAGAAAATTTTGATATCTCGAGGGTAGACATTTTTTTAACAAAAGCTTCTTGTAATTTGCTAATGTTCGATTTCATGGAATATTTTCCCTCCTCCATGGAATTCCTACAAGACGAGGCTCCTCCTTTAACTGAGCCTCATGAGTAGAAAACTTTTCTCTAGGAGAGGCTTCGTCTTAACTTCAACAAGTTCAACTGGCCTTTACTTTCATTTGAAGACCTTTATTGACAATATCTAATATCCATAGGTTAGACATCATTTTAGAAAAATATTGTTGAAATTTAAACTAAAATGTTATATTTTCTCAAAAATAAATCTAATTAAAAATTAAAGTTTGGAAATTTATTTTTAGAGATGGCACGTTGCTTTTCACCCTAATCTCTTCAAAGTTTAATTGCATTCTCTTCAATATTTGTAGTATACATTGTGTTTTTTGCTTTAAGTCAGATCAAACTTGTAAAAGGAAATATTAAAAGTGATATGAAGGGTCGTTTAAAAATAAGATCGTCATAAAAAAATTCTATGATGGGTAGGGGGACCCATCAAATTTAACCCCTGTTTTCCATACATACACATCTCCAATCCCTTACCTCGTTTTGACTTACAAAAAAATAAAAATAAAAAGTTGATAATAAAAAATTAATTTTAATATTATAGTCATATTAAAAATAAAATTGGTATATGAAATTCCTTTATTTATAAGAAAAAAAACTCGCTCTCACAAAATAATTTATTTAATTATTAAAATTTATAAAAGTGTATATACCCATTTCAAATTATATATATTCAAATTAAAATTTTAATAATAATAAATCAAATAAATAACCCTCAATCTTTTAAATTAATTATGAATATATTATTAAGAAATTTCTTATGATTTTTGTCTTAAGCATGAAAGCAAGTGTAGTAGATTATGTAATTTTCTCCCATAGTTTGTGTGAAAAAATGGAGGAAGTGTTGATTGGAGATCATATTTGGGACTTAAAAGCACATCACAAGCCAATTTATTTAAGTTTCTCTTGACCGGAAAGAAGCAATTAGGGTCAAATACTCAATGTGTTCAACAAAATCTCCCAAGGGGCATAATTATTTTGACTCCAGAAAATTGCAATACCTTCAAAAAAACATAGAGAGACTCTTTCAGAAGGAGGAAATCATAGTCACGAATTAACACACTTGATTCAAAGCCCACTTGCAGAGTGAAAAAGAGAAAAAATTAAGAAGTCTAAAACAAATTTCTTTCCAGTTAATGCTTAGTTTGCGAATGCAAAAAGGCAAGGAGAATGTGGAAAGAATCAGACAAGGATGACATAAAGCTCAAAGCTTACAAATAGATATTAATAAAGAAAAAGACTGATTTCATGGTTTCAAGGAGAAAAAACTAATCTTTCATGGGAAAAATAACACCAAATTATTCTAGAAGGAGCTCTAATCGAGAAAGGTGTAATATGAAAACAACATTACAGCTTCTAAATGGTTTGACTATGCAAGACAACTTTGTGAGCAAGATCCCAAGGTTGACCCTCCTCCCTTGGTCAACATAGACACGAAACTCTTCACGGTGTAAGAGGTAGAGATGGGTATCAAGAAGTTGGGTAACTCCAAGCGGAGTATTTAAAGTGGGGCTTAAAAATTCTTGCACGTCACATCACAAAAAATTCAACAACATCATACAACAATCTCAAATATTTATTTGAAAATGAAAAATAATATATATTAACGATTATATAGCTAATGATTGGAATTAGTATTATAATATATTAATTTAATTAAAAAACAATAAACCAATCATAAAAACACTAGATGGTATTTAATGTTTACCATATGTACACATCTAAAATTATAACTCCAAATTTATTTTGAAACATCAACATTGTTTTGTCCTCAATAAAGAAGTGGACAACACACTTTTGATTTAAAAAAAAAATATTATTTACACACATAAGCCCATGTTTTGGAAATGAGAATGGATGTGACTAAGATCCAAACAATCCAAGTGAAAGTGAAAAATAGAGTATCAAAATCATATAAATTAAATAGATAGTAAATTACTATCAATATCAATCCATACTAAGCATTAAAACACTTATTTCGTCATAAATCTCAAGTTGTTTAAAAAAATTAACTTATAGACAAAATGATTTTTTCACAGGTGACCATACAATTCCAGGCAAGATTATGATTTTTTGTTATTCAAAATACATTTTTCAATGCATAAATGGATTCAACACCATGAAAAACCTCTTTCACACTCTAATTCTAAATAATTTAAACTCAAGTTTATAAAATTTTCAGTCGGATTTTGGTTAAAATGCCCTTAAAAAAAAATTAAAAAATTTAGGCCTTAAATCATAAAACTTAATTAGTAACATAACAAGTGAATTGAAGGGGAGAGTCTGATGGAATGCTGGCGGAGAACCTAGGGGCTTGCATGTTTTCGATGGCATCCTATAACATCATGGGTACCTAGAGACGATGTGACAGGCCTTCAGTACCGTCAGAACTTAGCACACACCTGGGGCTTTATCATTTGGCCACGAGGTGCACAGTCTGGAGAGTGAAGGCCGTTTCAATCTAACCATGCACACAATGGAGGTTAGCGGTAAACGTTTGTTTTTTCTTACATTATGGAATTTGGTGGTTAGGTTTTCATAACAGGTGCAAAATTTCCGCTTCCGTGGTGTTGGTTTAAGGAGACAACCCGACGACAACAACGGGGTTTGATATCGAGTACATGGACATTGAACCTGTGCCTGAAGATTTTATTACCTGCTGGGGGCATGAGGTATCATAAAAAAACTTGGATCATTTCTTCCCAAAAGTTGCTGAGAACCCGCAGAGTCCGAGCGAGGTAGGAGGTACGCATGGGTTTTTTAATGGAGCATCACTGTTGGAAGAGACTCTGCAGAGTACCTTAAGCGAGAGGTGGAGGGTTGGGGTTTCCTCAGTGCATGCTTATCCACTAAACCCTCTGGTTGGAGATGGTGGAGGCTCACAGCAACACGTTCTTCTCCCCACTTCTTTCGCACTGGAACCAGGTATTTCATACTTTCCTTCCTTTACAGGCAGTTTAGAAGATATCATCGTTAGTCACAATTTGTAGGGTTTGGCGGGCCAAAAAACCCTAGGGGAAGAAAGGCCGCAAGGTCTAGATCTCACTAGAGGTAGTGCTAAGGTTGATGCCCTCTGGTATCAAAATCCACCCCCGAATCAGGGCCTGAAAATCACAAATCTCCCTTTATTTCTAGCAAATCAAGCAGTCAGTTTGATCCCTGCGTCGGGAGAAGGTCAACCCTGTCTGGTTCAGGCTGAGATTCAAAACCTTAATCAATCTAGGGTTTCGTCAAACGAAGTTGCAGAAGGGGAGCTACAAAGGTTGTTGAAAGGAGGCCAAGCTTTAGGACAGAGTCAGGATTGCGGGCCTGCTTTAGGACAGGGTTCTGCAAAGGGCCCGGAAAGGGGGGTTTCTAGAGAAGCTGCAATAGGGCGACTTGGGTCGCCTGTGGTAGAAGACACTGATGCAACCAATAGACAGGTGGAAGGCAGGGAAGAAAGGAGAAATGCATCTGTGGTAGAAAAAATAAAAAAGAGCAAAGCAATCAGAAGAAAAGAGGAACATCCTAGCTGTGTCCTTGGAGTGGACATATGCATAGAGGAAGTTATGGAAACCATTTTAGTTGGTAGAGTCCGGGGAAGGAAGTATTTGGTGGATTATATAATGGAGTGGTCTTTGACAAAGTGGAAAGAAGCCCCTGGGAGCCCTATTGAAATAAATATTCTGGACAGGGGATGGTTTAGTATCAGATTTGAGCAGAAAGATCACTTGGATTGGGTATTAGAAATAACTGGTGCTTTGGGAAGAGACTGATCCTGTTTCGAAGATGGACTCCTATGTTTGATGCACATAAGGAAAAAATGGCAGAATCCCTTGTGTGGGTAAAATTTCCAGGGCTTCCAAAGCCTTTCTGGACTGAATCTATCTTTCACTCCATTGTTAACATGCTTGGAAAATATCTTGATGTCAACAGATCTTTTGAACAATCTAGAGACCTAAGTGTGGCGATAATTCTTGTTAGTCTCAACCCTAGGGAAGGGTTAGCTGATGATATGACCTTGAAGTACAGGGATTTGGAGTTCCTGCAAACTTTGGATTATGAACACCTCCCTTTTCGATGCCATAGATGTCATAAATATGGCCACTTGGCCAAGGATTGCCCTCTTGGGCATCAGAGAAGAAGAAGGCTGAAAATTTTTGTCAAGGAAATTGTTGCCTCAGTTAGAGCCGAGGAAAAGAAAGGATCAGAGGAGGTATTGATAGAAGAAGTTGCAGGTCTGGAAGCTGATAATAAGGCCCCTCTGTCTCCAGGTCTCAATCTCTTCTCTCTCAATCTATCTGAACCGGACCCTGCTCTGGAGTCCTTCCAGGTACCCCAACTAGAACCAGGGGCAGTTGGTGCGACTCAAAAGGGTATGCCTTTCACTCCTCCTTCTTCCTTTTTCATATATTTTTGTTATTTTGATTCTATTTTGTCTGAGCCTGGTCCCTCCAAGCTAATCCCTCATAATTTTCAAAGTTTACTTGGTTCCCATCTATCTGCTGATAGTATTATCATGTCTGTGAATTCTCCCCCTGGGCCCCCTCCCTCAATCCCTATGGGAGAATGTGATCTGGTCCCTCCACCCTCTGGTCTTCCTGAGGCTCCCCATTATAATCTTAGACCTCTATCCATTCATACCTGTAAAGGGTTTGCTGTTGGGGGTTTATCATCTGATCCCATTCCTTTTGGTCCAAGGAAGTTGAGGGGTAGGAAGTCGGAACTATCAAAGGCTCAGTTGAAAGTCAAGATTGATATTGAAGATGGGAAGTAGAGGTCTTTGTCTGGGGTGCTTAGAGAAGTGCTGCCACCCAATCCGGGTTTGAGATGATCTTTCTCTCATACAATTGTAGGGTTTTAGCTAGTCAACCTAAAAAACTAGCGCTCAGAGAGCTAGTGAATTCACATAATCCAAACATTTTATTGCTTCAAGAAACCTTGGGGAAGGGAGAAGAAATTAAAGGAATCCTCTCTAATATGTTCCTTGTTTTGGTGTTTCAATTATTAGATGCAAATGGTAGATCTGGGGGTTTGGAAATGGGGTATAAAACAAGGAAACTTAAAGAGATGTCCTCATGGGGTTTCAAGAACGCTTTGGTGGTGGAACTGTACTCAAATGAACTTTGTCTCCCGATCCTTCTCCTCAATGTGTATGGCCCTTGAATTGAAAGAGAAAAGTTTTGGGACCCTTTTTTTTATGAAATCTTGTCTGATACATCCAAACCTCATTGTAGGTGGGGACTTAAATTTCTCTCTAGGTGCCTCAGAGTCATGGGGACCTTCAACAAGAGAAAATCACGTCACTGAGTATTTCTATAATAAATTGGTAGCCTATCGGCTGGTGGATGCCACCTTAATCAAACCTAGACCAACCTGGAGGAATAGAAGAATGGGGGAAGCTTGGGTTGCTAAAAAGTTGGACCGTTTTCTCCTGGGTGAAGATCTGGTGGAAAGAATTCCAGTTTTCAGGCACATGGTAGGGGAAGGGGGGTTGTTGAACCACCTTCCAATATTTCTGGAAGTCATGGGAGGCTTGAAAAAACCTGGGAATCTATTTAAATTTAACTCCTCCTAGCTAAAAGATGAATCCTTTAACTCCTTGTTCCATGCTACTTGGAGGAAAGGAAACTTAAGGGTTTCATAAAGTAGAAGTCAACACCTTATGGAAAACCTGAAGAGAATGAAGAAAGAAACAAAGGAATGGGAAATCAATAAAAAACTGAAAGAGGAGGAGGAGATAAGGAAGGTAAATGAAGAACTGGACTTTCTTGAATCACCAGAAGGAGAGGGATACTCTACCTAAGAGTGCAGGAATAGAGTTAGAGAGCTGGAATCTGCTAGGATAAACATTCTTTAGCTAAGGGAGGAAAGTTGGCGACTAAAATGTAGAGCCATCTGGCTCCAAGCTGGGGATGAAAATACAAAGTTATTTCAGAACTATGCTAAAGGAAGGAAAAATATTAACACCATTTGGGAGATTTAGAAGGAAAATGGAGAGAAGGCAAAATCTTTTGAAGATATTGCTCTCTTAGGGGTAAATCATTTCAAAGACCTCTTTAGAGCTCCGGAGGAGGTTTCCATAGCTGAAGTTATCAGGGTTGCTCAATTATTTCCTAGTTATATTGAAGAGGAAGGGAATAATAATATTATGGAACCTGTTTCAAAAGAGGAGTTGAAAGATATTCTAAAGGCTATGCAGAAGGATAAAAGTCCAGGGCCTGATGGTTGGATGGTTGAATTTTTTCAACACTTCTTTGAATTTTTAGGGTATGATTTGGTCGCTGTGGTTGAGTAATCTCGTCACTCTGGAACCATCTATCAACCCTTTAATGCAACTTTCCTAGCCCTCATTCCAAAATTGGACCATCCTTCTTCTTTTGTTGAGTTCCGTCCCATCTCCTTATGCACCTGTATCTATAAGCTCATAGCCAAAGTGATTGCATCCAGGATGAAACCTTTTGTATCAAAACATATCTCGGCTAAACAATTTGGTTTCTTAGATGGAAGACAAATACACGAAGCAGTGGAGGTAGCTCAAGAAACCCTCCATAGTTTCAAGAAAAGCAGGAAAAAAGGAGCTATTGTCAAAATTGACCTTTCAAAAGCTTATGACAAAATAAGCTGGATGTATATGAGACTTTTGTTGACATATCTGGGCTTTAGATTTTATTTTGTCAGATGGGTCATGGGCTGCATCACAACCTCCTAAATTTATATTTTGATTAATGGTACAGCTACAAATTTTTTCAATCCTCAAAGGGGCCTTCGCCAAAGATGTCCTCTCTCCCCTCTTATTTTCTTGCTGGCTGCAGAAGGATTGAGCCTAATGATCCATGCAACAAAGAGGCAAGGATATCATAGAGGAATTTAAGTGGCAGTAAATCTGTGGGTTGCACATTTGTTGTTTGTTGATGATATACTATTGTTTAGCAATGGTAGCCTTGAAGACTGTCAGTGTCTTAAGGAGATTCTTGACCTATTATTGAAAGCAACTGGACTCTGCATAAAGGAGCAAAAATCGTCCCTGACTGCAGCTGGGCTCTCTAGGGAAGAAGTGGGCAGGATTGAAGCAATATTGCACTTTGAAATCAAATCCCTTCAGGACCCCTTCAAGTATCTCAGTTTTATTTTGGAACCGAAATCCTATCTCATTAAAGATTGGAAGTGGATTATAGCAAAGATAGAAGCCCAAATGAATCACTGGAGCTACAAGTGGTTGTCCAGAGCAGGAAGATTGGTCCTAATTAAATCTGTGAAAATGGCTATCCCAATATATTGGGCTAGTCTTTCATGGGTCCCAAAAAGTATCTTGGCCTCGATCAATAAGATTTGCAACAGATTCCTTTGGGCAGGGTCAAAGGTAGAACCTATGACTCCTTGGGTGGCTTGGGAGAAAATTTTTAGACGAAAAGGTTGGGGAGGCTGGGGAATAAAAGATCTTTTCCCCTTCTCAAAGTCTTTGGTAGCAAAAATTGCATGGAGACTAATCACAGTGGAAAATATTTGGACTTCTGTTACTAAAAGAAAATATATTGACCCAATGCCAATCTTGGAATAGCTGCAAATGCCACAGAAGTCATAAAAAAATTCTTCTGTTTTCAAGAAGGCAACCATCGCTTATGTTAAGGTTATTGAGCAGGTTTTGGCTTGGCATGTGGGTGATGGAGCCCGGGTCAGACTGGGTTGAGATCCTTGGGTGGGTTGTTCGGGGAGTTTTGCCTTAATAGGAGATCTCATAGCCTTCTTGAATAACAGAGGTATTTTTAGCCTCAACCACTTTGCGGATCCTGAAAATTCCTCTATTTGGAGACAAGAATGGTTGACAGGGATTGCTCTCCAGTTGGAGGAAATATGGATGGGGGAGTGGGAGAATTATGTTTTGGACCTGCAGAACTCAAACATAAAGATTCTAGATAAACCAGATGAGCTCCGATGGGTCCACTCCCCGTCAGGGCTCTACACTCTGAAATTGGGATATAATTGGCATTTGACTCAAAATGGATGGGGGGAACCATATTGGTGGTCCAAACCGCTCTGGAAGTTGAAAGGGCCGATAAATTCAAGGCTGTTATTCTAGTGCATACTCTAGAAAAAAGTCCCCATCTGGGACTTCCTACAAAGAAGGGGGAAGATAGGCGCTAGGTGGTGCTCTCTATGCAAAGATAAGCTGGAAATAGTGCATCATGTCTTTCTCACCTACCCCTATAATATCAGCCTCTAGAATGAAACCTTGCAGCTGATTAAGATACCCCAGAAGTGGGAAGGACATGATATGGAGGAAGCCTGGAAAAGGTGGTGGCAGGAAGCTCCAGACGATAGGGTACGCTCAGTCCCTCTTCTGGTTGCATGGGGCACATGGATTGCGAGGAACCAAGTGATTTTTAAATACTCTCTTTTCCCTATCTGTAAGCTGGTGGCTAAAGGCACATCCATATATGATCACATCCCTATCCCAACTCATCCCCAGCAAGATCACATTATTTAGCATGAAAATATCAGGGGAGACATTCCCTGGGCATATTTCGATGATGCCTCAGGTCCGCACAGAAGGTGTGGTGCAAGGCTAGTTATTCATCTTCCCACAGGAAAAATTTTTAAAGCCTCAATTGGTTTGGGCCAGGGGACCAAAAATTTTGCAGAACTAAAAGCTCTTCATTGCCTCCTTTGCTGGCTTTCCCTTATGAACATGCGAGAGGTTCAGATTTTTGGGGAATCTATGAACATTGTGAAGTGGTTCAATGGGACTCAACATTGAAATAATTATATTTTACTTCCTCTGCTTAATGAGATCACTCGCTTGAATTTTTTTTTTACTGAGATTTCTGTTTTCCATATTTACAGGGAAAGGAACCATGATGCATACCGCCTTTCTAAAGAAGGAACTGAGCAAGATATGGGGTCTTGGATAGTTGTGGAACTAGTCGATGGGATGGCTCCAGTCATTGATCAACTTTTTTTTTCTTAAAATATTTTGGGCCCTGGTTTTTTATGTTGTTTCACGAGATGTATATATGCTGTATCTTCAAAAAAATTTCAATTTTTTTTTTTATAAAATACACACAAACTTTCCTCTTGATCTTGAGTTGTTTTCCTCTCAGAGGAGGCTTGGGTCTCGAGTATCTACTCATATTTTTCTTTGGATGGAAACTGGTATAGTGTCAACTTCCAGGTTTCTGCTCTTTTGAAGTTTCTTTCAACTTCTGACTACAATCCCTTCTCCCCTCTGTTTTGGGTGTTTTTCCTTAAAGGAAGCTCGGGAGGATGGAAGGGATGAGGAGGAATCTCTCCTTTCTTTTTGATCTAGCTGGTTGGTGAATACGCTCATACTATTTATCACAACTGAAATTTCGTTTCTTTCTAAAAGGGGAGAAACACAGTTCTCTGGAATGATTTTTCATATGCTATGTAACTTTCTATATTAATAGATGGTTTGATTTTTTTTTGTGGAAAAAAAATAAAACTTAATTAAATTAAAAAAATTATATATATATATATATATATATATATATATATATAATAAACAAGTTTTTTTTTTTTTTTTTTGTAAGTTTTCACATATCTCATTTTCATTAATTTTAATCAACAAGTTACAGCCAGATGGATACTTTTAGGTGGTCTCAACTTGTCCTAAATGAGAAACCAAGTTTTTTGGCCACCTGATGGCGTGGTATGCCATCCAAAAATAATATGTTCCGAGTCTATCAAACCAAGATAACAATGATTGGATGTTCATACATATTCTATCTTCTACTTGCCTATTGGCATGACTCGTTATACATATACAACTAAATGCTATCAGCATATCAATAGTGAACAAAAAAAACTAACAACAATACTCATCTAAAGACTAATCTGATTCCTCATCTGAGGCAGATTCTATAGGCATTGGGTCCTGAACAGTATTTCCCTGGAGTTCAGTTGGGTTGAGGATGCACAACAGGTGTTATTCTATGTGTCAGAGGTGCCCATATTGCTTTTGGAGATGGAACTTGAGCTTATCAAATTCGCTTCTTTAGTCTAGAAAGTCCTGTACAATTGTGGCCAGGCTCATGGATATCTATTCTAGGGTCTTGCCCAGGATTCCTTTCATGGAACAATATAATTTTTTTTTTGTTTGAACTGCGTTACTCTGCCCAGATTTTTCCTAGGGTCGGGCACAAGGGCCTTCCATTATTTTTTCTTTGTCTCCATCTAACCTGCATTGTAGTTTATGTCCGCTCCCCATTTATCTATCAGATTTTGGATGTCTTTGGCTATGTTCTCATGGTATGCCTTCACAACATCGTGAATAATACTAAAAGTGGGTCTCCTTCCTCTCGGCTTGCCAGAGGAAGAGCTGGGTTGACTCTCAACCTATTTCCCTTTGCCTCTCCTACCTCGACCTCTCGCAGCTGGGCTCTTGGACCAAGCCATATCCCATTTCTTATTGGCTTGTGAGTTGGGTAGAGGGTGGTCATGCACTGGAGTGTAAATCCATAGGTGGTCCCTGTTTCCAAGATTACCTGTCCAAGTAGAAACAAAGGAGCATAATTCTAGAAATTGAGCTGGGCTTCCCTTCCTTTCATCGCAAAAAAAACTAACTTCATTGCAAGAGACATGTAGGGTGCCGTTAATGGTAAGTAGGTAGGCCAAGCCTCGCATGCAGGGCTGTCCAACCTCAAGGTTGTAGACAATGATGCCCTAATAGGACGACGACCAAAAGACCTGTGGAGGACCCGAAATATGCTTTTCGTAAACATACCAACTGCAGTAAACAAAAATACCCTACCTAGACAGGGGTGAAACCATCCCAATATCACTCTAACCCTTTCTCCATTCCCATAATCCATGCCCAATAACAAAACCCTCCCAATTTGGACTCAGCGGGTTCGCTACCCTCCTCGCCGAGGTGGGCTCGTCTAAATAGTGAACACAGATCTTGTTACAGGCATAATTAAAATTGTTTGGAACTGACATAAACATAGACAGAGGATGTTATTCCCTACCCAACTCAGCCAAACTCGACTTGAGAGTCCCAAGCACTCTCGTATTAGCCCAATACCTGCCATGGTTTTCATACGGCCAAATGCAGGTGACATAACCAATCCCATCGAGGGTTAGACAACACAAGACACAACCAAAAAAAATACATGTACTAAGATCCCAGTTAGTAGATGTCCCCCTACTATGAAACATCCGCATATAAGGAGCCGATCGCAGACCCACATACTCCCTCGAAATCCAATCATACTGGCCACAATTACCAGATACTAACATGGTGAGAAAGGCGAGAAGGAAAGTAAGACCAGTAACATACCAGATCATCGTTGTGGATTGGTGAGGGAGCACTAGAGCCAACCTTCCGTCTTCCTTGCGAGAAAATAATCCCCAAATCTCACCACCGGAGCAAAACCACCGTGCTTTCAACCGATCCAGCCTTGAAAGGCTTCGATTAATGCCACCTTTACACATATCACCTCTCTGCACATTGAAGGATGCCCAACAAGCCTTGCCACGCATGTGGAAGGTGGTGGGCACAAATTTCAAGGCCTTTCTCATAATTTTTGATGGGAGTGTCGACCGCTCAGTATGCATCTCGATCGAGGATATATAACAAGATTATTAAATATGGAGATTCACCTCATTTTATCATGGATATTCTCAATTTATAAATAGGTTTTGTTATAATACCATAGACCAATATGGTGGTAGATGAATACCACATGTCCAACAAACCATAACTAATTTCATATGGCACTTGTTCATATGATATTTTTCTTAATTAAAAGAACAAAAAAGACATAACTACCTTGAAAATAAATCTTAGCCTTTGATTTTTGTTTACTACTAAAATATTCTAGAATCTTCCATGGAGATTAAATTACTATCATCGGCCTAATAATTATTGATAATTAAATTAAATTTATGAAAGCTCTATTTTAAAATAGACATACCTATCAACATAAATATAGGAATAAAAACAATAAATTATGAATTTGAAATCACAATTTATTTTAATATAATTTTATTTAAATAATCAACATGGATTTAATATAAAAAATAAACAGATAAAAAAAAAACTTTAATAACTTTGTTTTTATTATTATTATATATTATTAAATTTTTTTAGTATTTTTAAGTATACTCATAATCATTATTGTTTAATCATTTTCCTTCAACTTAATCGAATTTAACTATAGTTGAATGAACATTACATCATATATCTTCGATGACCAAAGTATATAATTAATCATGTATCAAATGCCATTTATAAATGGAAACAACCCCTTGACTTCGTTGTTGTCTATGCCACGAACATGGCCATCCTTTTAGAGATTGCCGACAGAAAAGGAAGGAACAACTGATGGGAAACCTCCCCCCTTCCAGATGGCTTTACCAAAGTTCAACCCAAGAGGCACAATAACAGGAATCGAGGGTCCAACTTACCTAAGCTTATGGAGGAAAAGAACCCTTTTTCTGCACTCGAGGATATGGAGGAAGATACGCCAATAGGGGAGGATATACAAATGGAAACACTAATAGAGGAATCAATCCAAGAGAAAATTGGGAATAAACGGAAAATATAGGAAGAATATGCTCCTCAGAAAAATTTTGAAATCAACACTCTGCCAGGCTTTGAGGAGGTATCCCCTCTACTAAACTAGAAAGATGCAAATATCTTAGAAGAAGAAAAAAATCTAGTATATATGGTACATGACTAGACCCACAAAGGCCTGGCCGACTTGAGCATGGAACAAAAAGAGGCATATGCAAATGCATACCTAATATGGAAGACAAAGAGATGAGACCTACTCAATGTACAAATAGCTCAAGCTTTCAAAACCTTAAAGTCAAAAGGGAAATAAATTTTAAATAAGGAACCAAAGAAGAAAACAAACAAGACTAAGAATCAAGCCAGACAATAGAACAAACCTATTCAAGTGAGTCTAGAACAACCTCCTCTATCGGTGGATAACCCACCTAATTCACTAAATATTTCAACATGAAAATCATCTCATGGAATGTTAGAGGGCTCAATAGCAAAGGGAAACAAAGGTACCTTAGAGAAAGTATTAAAACACAAATTCTTGCCATTATGATATTACAAGAAACTAAATTAACAGGGGATAGAATGTATTAAATTTCAAGCTACTATTGGACAGGTTGTGAAACAATATCCATAAATGGCAGAGGAAATTTTGGAGGGTTAGCCATATGGTGTAACCCTATGAAAATTTTGTTTAACAAATGGTGGGAAACAAAACGTACCCTTACAGGGAGCTTCAGACACATTGGTACAAGGGATAATGGTTATCTAACAACGTTTTATGGTTCAGTTTCCAATAGAGATAAACTTGTCTTCCTGCAGCAAATTCAAAATATGAAACACCTTGTAGGGAATTCTTTATGGGTGATAGGAGGTGATTTCAATATAATCTATGGGCTCTAGGAAAAAAAGGGAGGTATGTAACGACTGGATCAAATCTCAAGAATATTTAATGATACCATTGAAAATATGCACATTGTTGATGTTAACACAATCAATGACATTTATACATGGAATAATAGACAAAGATGAAAGAGTCAGTTTTCTTTTTGTCTGGATATATTTTTAGTTGCTGAAGAGATCCTCCAATGAGATATTTATATTGAAGATTCAATTTTACCTTATATAGGGTCAGATCACTAGCCCGTTAGAATGGAAATTGATTTGAAATAAGCACCTTTAAATCATCCATTCTGCTTTGAAATCTTCTGGTTCTGACATGAATCTTTTCTAGATTTACTGAGGAAGTGGTGGCTCAATCTGGGGGATCTCCAGGGTGTAAATAAAATGCATACTTTCCAACTTAAGCTAAAAATATTGAAACAAAAAATAAAGTGCTGAAATAAATTTGTCTTTGGCAATATACTATAGGATAAAAATAACTTGAGGAAAAAATGAGGGATAAAAAATAACAAATAATCTTGGAGGGTAGATTAGAAGAGCTAGAAAATGTTGAAGCATATATCCTCCAAAATCTCGAGGAACATATAAATTAAGAAGAGATGTTGTGGAAGCAAAAATCTAGGATCCAATGGATAATACAGGGTGAAAGGAATACAATTTTTTTCCATAATGC
This sequence comes from Pinus albicaulis, assembly GCA_034641835.2. NCBI lineage: Eukaryota > Viridiplantae > Streptophyta > Pinopsida > Pinales > Pinaceae > Pinus > Pinus albicaulis. The sequence continues at coordinate 709,242,088 of CM076572.1, read as the reverse complement.
GACGATACAACGACGACACAACAACACAATATTCTCACTCCAAGGCCAGGATAGGGAAAGAAAGATAAAACATGCACACATAGAAAATGAACTGGTTAATTATTATAATAATATCCTCATGGAGGCAAAAATGGATAGAAAACCAATCATCTTTGTTGTCTTACAACACATCCATAGGCTAATCAATATGGAACAAAATAGGGCACTGATGGGTTCAATATCAAAGGAATAAGTTCAAATGGTGGTAATGCATATGCCTCTAAATAAATCCCCTGACTTAGATGGATACACAATGAAATTATTTCAAAAATTATGGGTATTTATGGGAGATGACATTGTAGATCGGGTCGAAGAATCAAGATATAATGAAGCCCTTCATCCAGTGCTTAATGCGACCTTGCTCACATTTGTATCCAACACAATGCATTCAAAATCACCCAAGGGCCTTAGACCGATAGCCCTATGTAACATGACTTACAAAATTATAGCCACAATGATGTTAAATATATTGAAACCTCTTCTTCCTTCCTTCATCTCTTCCTCTCAATTAGGCTTTGTTGAAGGCAGACAAATAGTGGTGCAAGAGATTCTACACTCTCTTAATATCACCAAGCATCTATGTATGTTCCTCAAACTTGTGTCTATGTATGTTCCTCAAACTTGACCTATCTAAAGCGTATTATTGCATAAGTTGGACGTTCCTAGGTAAGATCCTCAGAGCCTTTGGATTCTCATAAAATTAGATGACACAGGTACTCTCCATTATTTCATCTGTCTCTTTTTCAATTTTTCTTAATGGGGATTCCTCAAGAGGCATGAGGCAAGGTGATCCTCTATCACCAATTCTTTTTATCCTAGCCATGGAAGGTTTAGGCAAAATGTTCCAAAAATCTATTGAATTAGGATACATTTATGGTCTCCAGTTGTTTAGAGTGAATCTCAAAATTTCGCATTTACAATTTGTGGATGATGTAATTCTATTTGTACTACCAAATTCTAAGGAGTTGAAAAGGATTTGGAGGCTCCTAAACATTTTTATGGATGCCTTTGGCATGGAAGTTAATGTTGAAAAAACACACCTTTTCATTTTCAACTACCCCGAGATGGTCCAACTTCGCCTTGGTTAAACGACTAGAGTTAGCCAAGGGTCCCTTCCCTCGGAATATCTCGAAGTGCCTTTGGTTTTATACCATAATATAATTTCCTCTTGGGCAGATTTAATATACATGAACCATCACAAAATTAACAACTGGACCTATATATCAATTAATTTTCCGAGTCGGTTGATCCTTATGCGAGAAATGTTGCAAGCCCTACAAAATTACCAACTCTCTGCAATGTCATTCCCATTTATGGTTGCGAATCTATGAAAATAATTTTGGACCAATTTCCTATGGAAAGGATCACCTAGCAAACATAAATGGGCGTTGGTGGGATGGCACAAGCTGAATCTACACAAGTTAAAAGGTAAATTAGGATTTCATGACCCTATCCTCATTAGCACAATATATGCTATGAAATTATGGTGGAAATGGGTATAGGGAGGATCCCAAATTTGGAAGGAAATATGGGAAAAAAATACTTATCCTTAAAGACACAGGTTGATCGACTACACTTCGATGGAGAGATTAAGGGGCCAAGCCTATGGAATTGTGCCTCTTAGACCAAACAACGTGTGAAGAAAAAGGCGTTATGGGAAATTGGAAATGGAACATCTGCTACCTTTTGGCAGAAATTATGGCAACAATGTCCTATTATGAAATTAAATGACCACTTTCAAACAATCAAGGACCTCAATCAATCACAAGGAGCTTATCATGTTACGTATTTCCGGAAACTCAATGATGGAGACTAGATTTGGCAACGGTGGAAGACTAAAGATGATTGCATCACATAAAAGGAATCAACACATGGCACTATTCAATGGAAATCATATAGTAGGACGTTACAAAATGGTCAAATTCGATTATCACAAAAACAAAATATTCTAAGATGGGGGAACAAACCTTCAGGGGCATTCTTAATCAAAGAAATCTACCCCATGCTTGTGAAAAACCAATTGAAAAATCAGTCACAACTATGGAAGCACCTATGGAAGGAGGGTGGTTGGCCCAAAATAAAAAAAATATCTGGTTGATTGCTTGGGACATTTATTAACATGGGAGTGATTCAAATATAAAGGTTTTGAGGGACCATCGATAAGCATTCTTTGCTCCCAGGAGGAATAAAAAATGTCTCACTTACTTATTAAGTGTCGTTTTGCTGACAACTTGTGGTGTTTCATTCACAAATATTTAGATGCTCCATGCCAACCACCTTGAAAATCAAATATTGGTTGGAATTTTATTATGAGCGGAAATTCAAACACTCATGGATAGAAAAAGCCTAGTATCCATCCATTAGATTCTCCCTTTTGGTTCTCTGGAAAGAAAGAAACCTATGACCATTTGAGGGAAAGACGTGAAATCCCCAAGTACTTAAATACATTATTTCAATGAACACCAGGGAAACAATAATAACAATCCCTCCATATACAGAAGAAGGGATAATTAAGGATACTGAGCTACTTATAATGAAAGGTTTGGGTATACATATGATTAAAGGTTGTGAGAATCATTCAAAAAAACAACCTAGTAAAGCCTTTTTTAAAAATTACTTTATTTCTCCTTCGCTCACCTTCATTGACATCAGTTTTGATGGTTCCTCTAAAGGCAATCCACAACAAGCGGGTATTGGGGGAATCTTTCGGACTGAAAACTAAACCCCTTTGCATGTTTTCGCTCAATCTTAGAGGATTACTATGAACAACATGGCCGAATTTTGAGCGATTGAATGTGGGCTCCAAATAGTGTTAAAGAAAGGCTACAGGATAATCCAGATACATGACGATTCCCAACTCATCATAGTAGCAATTAGGAAACTACTTCTTGGTTAATTGCCCGACATAGTTAACCATAGTTGGAGCTTGAAGAAAATGGCGACAAATATCTAGGTCTTGTTATCAAATTTTTACTGCATTATCCCACTACATACACAAAGGGAAGGGAACAAGGTGGAAGACTACCTTGCCAATTGGGGTTGTCAGCAATAAGGTATTGACATTGAAACCTAATGCGAAGAAATGAAATAGAAGGACTACTTCATGCAAATCAATTAAATGATCCAAAAAGACAAGACAACAATCAACAATCCTCTCCCCGATGCAGGTGATCGCCAAAGGGAACTTTTCGACAAAGGAAGAAAACTTTCTCCAACAGGGATAGGTAATCATAGCCCATTTATTCCATATGAAAAATTTCTACACGTTGTACTCAATTGGAAACAACATTTATCGGTCCTCGTTAAATGGTCTAGGCCCTCTCAGTTCCTTCATATTCTAACCATGTGACAAGTGTGTGTTTACTGTACAATCATCGACATGGTTCAATATAAGGTTTTAAATGCTCCACCTATAGGCTCCTTCATAACTAGCACTCTGGTAATGTCATAGTGGTTCTTTCCTTTTGTCTCTACGATCTTGGTGACCTTCTCTCAGGCGGATTGGCCATGAATAAATATTTTACTGACAGGAGATTTTTTCTAAGTAATGGGCTCATAATGTGCTTTTTTTCGATTTTTGAGAGCCTCGAGTATTCCTAGGACACATGGCTTGCGCCGTGCATATCCCACAATTCTGTCTCCATTAACCTCATTAATCTCACCATGAAAATCTTTTACGATGTTAGTAGGGTAGAAAAAGTCTGGAGGTCTATTTTCTGACGAAAATTTCACTCTCTAGGTAACCAAATTGTGGTTAGATTTGGGTTGGTGTTTTCATCATTGGGCAGCCGTTCCATATCAAGGTAAGGTTTATATATGTTTTTCCTTTTACCCTTCATATATCCTCTTAATTGTTTGTCGTTCTCAACCTTACAATGGTCCAGGGTTTCTGGGTGGAAATTTTACCCCATTTGTGCTCTTCTTGCACAATATGGGGGTTGGCCCGTGTTTTGAGTTGGTTGTCGTTTTGTCCCCAAATTCCATGCAAATCGTAGATCCTACTAAGGTCTTGTAAAATTTCCTGTTGCTTGTCTTTGGAGTATGTTATGAGGGGACCTTTCTATTTTGGTTTTGAGGCCATATTTAAGCGCTTCCACCTGCCCATAGAAAAATTGCTTCACCTGATATAAAACAATCTTTGTAGTATTAAGGAGTGCTCCAAGGTCTCTTTGTTAGTTGTTATTATTCATCTGTCCAATCGGCTCACTCAAATAACTGTTTTCTTGCATTGTTTGGTTTACCCATGGGTCCCATTTCATTTCAAATTTCATTACCTTCCTTTGCAAATTGTTATCATGTTACTACCAATGCTAAAGTCTTACACCACACCTCTCTCACTAGAAACCCTTGTTAGAAAATTAGAATGGCATAAATATTTTCTTATACTTGATAATTACTTGTGATATTCTTGTGTTCTTATTTAATATTAATTCATCAAGCAATTAACAAAACAATAACACAGAGATCAAGGACTCTAGATGTAGGCAGACAACCAAGGAAAACCCCACTCTAGGGGGAAACCCAGTCAATAACTATTCCTTCAATAGTTTTCCTGAGATAATCCAAGACTCTTGACTTAGACACAAACTTCCTCCACACCAAGTCAGTTCTATCCTTCTTCAACAGATAATACTATATTCGACCTGGTAACAACAACACTATGATTAAACACTTATCTTCGACCTAACAATTTTGATCGCAATGCAATAAATTTGATATTGGAGCAACACTTTCACTTGAAGCAACAACAACTAGTAGAAACGACTTTGACTTAGCAGTGGAAACTTCGACTTTGCAACAACTGGAAGCAACAAATTTGATGTAGCAGTAGGGACTTCAATATTCTATAGAAACCCACACGAGAGAGAGAGAAATAGTCCAAAACTTTGATCTTGCTCTTTTCTTCCTTCTTTCCCAAATTCACTCTCCTTCCTAGCCTTTTACCTTACTTTACATTTTTTCTAGCTCTTTCTTAGATATCAAATTAGTGTGAGAGATTGAGCTACAAATTAATTCAAACTACTTCAATATATAGGCTTTTGGTGAGGTCGAATTGCCCATATTGAGGGTGAGTTGATCTTCTTGAGGCCGACTTATTGTGGAGGTGACATAATTCATTTTTGACTAAAAGCCCAAGAAGGGTCTATTTAAATGTAAAATGAATCTATTGGCTTAGAATAAATCCTATAAGTCCTCAATGGGGACTTTGACTTAAAACATGATGACCCAAGCATGAAACCCATGATTTAATAAGTCATTGAAATAATAATAAAAATTAATTTTCATAATTACATTTCATTTTGACTCAAATACAATTATGAAGACCAAACCTAGTAACAATTTTCAACACTCCCTCTTAATTAGGGAGGTATTCTTAACAAGTACAAGGAAGATCTCAAACTATATGAACTATGAAGAGTTTAGGAACCATAATGTCATGGACTAGATTCCTGACAGGAAATCTATCCAAGATCTCTCAATATTTTAGACACCACAATGTCATGGTCTAGATTCCTGACCAGGGAAATCTATCCAAGGTCTCTCAACAATTTAGGCACCATAATGTTATGGAATATATTCCTGACCAAGGAAATCTATCCAAGGTGGGACTAACATGGACTAAATCTTTCAGCCTCCCTAGGTACCATAAGGATTTCTTACAAACCATCAACCCAAGGATACAAGTGCGTATCCGAGGTCAGAGATCTAAGACCATCACCACCCTAAGACATCAACATATAGATGTCCTTACAGGAAATGTGTCACTTACAAAGGCTCAAGACTCCTGATTATTCAAATCAATAGAAAATCCTCCTTGATCCAACAGATCAAAGACAACAAATCTCTCCCGATCAAACTGATAGATAAAAAAAGTATGTAAAACCTGTTATCAAATCTCCGAGAGGCTCATCTACACAAACACAACCGCAATCAATAACAAAATTTAAAATGTATATAAGTAAACAAAAAACTTCTGGGTCTTTCAGATAACTTGATGTTGCTTCTCACTTTATCACAGTAGGACTTATAAATTTTCAAACAAATCTTGACACAAGATTCCTCAACCATATAAATTTATTTCCCACTTCACATGCAACAACATATTCTTTAATCAGATCATGCTTTCCTTATTTCAGCAACCTCTCTAAATGCATTCTCCAATTTATTTCGAGGTGTCCATCATGACCATGACATTCCCTCTCTCTTAAATTAAGAGGAATTCTTCTATCCAGGCTCCCTCTCAACTTAGGGGGATCAACTTCTTTGGATAATATTCCATGCTTCTCAGCAAAGTTATTCATATCTATTTTACTTACGGGCATCTTCATCATCTTGAAGATTGTGTATCTGCATAGCTCAGATAGTGAGTACAATCCAATTTATAGAAGCATGAAGTTTAATAATATCAAAATCATATAATGATGTAATCATTTATACTTTTAAACATACTTGAAGACAATAAAAAAGAAACACATACTTCTATATTTTAAACTTCTTGCCCAGGTTTTCTAAATCTCAACAATTGCTCAATTTTTATGAAAATATAATTATATCTAGGGCTACAATATTTCCTTCAAAGATATAACGGTCTCTTCCTTAAGTACAATGCATCTAACAAATTTCAGAATTCATATGTTAGAATTTCTTCAGTGCAAAAAACTAGATTTCATACACGAGCTTCAACAATAAAAAACAATCATAGCTCAATTTCAACAACATGACTAGCTTCTACTAGGGTTTGATGTAAACCCTACATTCATCAATCACAATACAATTTTATATCACATACTAGATAATTTAACTTCTGCTAAGGCTTAACTACAAAACCCTATATTTTCCCAAACAATTTCTTCCTAGAATATCAAACTTTGACGAGGGCTTAGTTCCAAACCCTAAGACTCATAACCAACAATAATTAGGTCAACACATATATCTAGGATTCCATCATCATGTAGAAGAATATCATAACAACATATTTCAGGCAAACTCAATGACACAAACACATTAAAGTCAGATATATAACAAACTTGATGAGACGATCAAACATATACCAATGGATTCTTTCCTAGGTTATAAAGGTCTTACTCTACCAAACCCTAAATATTTAGGATTTCAATACATAACATATCAAACCATAAATTACCAAAACCTCAAAGGTTTGGAATTTCAGATATGACCATTCAACCCTAACGAGTTATGGTTTCTATAATCATACCAAAACAAAACCCCAAACATGACATCATCAAAGCATCAAACATTTTATTTAGACTTCATAAATAATCCTAAGTAGGCTAAGCTTTCACACATTATCATCAACATACCCTTAAGTTAGGGTTTTACAGAGAACCTCTTTAGGGTTCCACAAAAATAATCAAGAATATGAGGAGGGTAGCTTTATCTAGAGATGAATCACCCAATTAAGAATCTTTATGATTCAAGAGAGCTAGACACAATAATGTTAGTAATCCAAAAATAACGAATATACTTTTATCATGAAGACAACAAATATTGTGATCTAAGGCATATCTTTGTTCATTAACAAACCTTGTAATTTCAAAACTTTGTCTTGTGAGGCCTTTCTTCCATAATCCTTGAGTATTCAAAAATCCTTTTCCTAAGCAAGGAAATTTATAGAAATAGAAATGTGATTAGTATTTAATATAAACAAACTTATATTAGTAAGGGAAACCACAAATAAAAAGGAGTAAGATACTTATCTTTGGAAGTTGGTGAGATATCCCTTTAAACTCGAGGGATACCTAAAACTTATAAAAACAATCCAAAAATGTTTTTCCAAAAATATGTTAAACGTACAAATACTAAAAATCAAGAATACAAAATGAAATAACTAAGACTTAGGGAAAAGGAATTAATAGTGCAAGTACCTTGTGTTCAATATTTAACATAAGTCATTGGTTTATTAAATGTTGATAAGTCATGCACCAAACATTATATCAAATGGTGAAATGTTTGAAGAGTGGGTCGAAATGAAATAAGGTAAGAGAAGTCACGTGCCTAAAAGCTAGAGGTGGAAGTAATACGAAAGGGCTGATGTATAAAGTAAAAAGGGTAGCGGAAATACCAAAAGTGAAATTATGTGGTACGAAGAGCACACAACAAATATATTAAAATAATTGCCACTTTACGAATATCCATACAAGGGAATGCTGCAGTTGGGAATTTCCGCGGGGGTCGAGCAGCGAGAGTGGGAAGAGACCCATACCCCCGCGGAGTTGCAATAACGTGACGTGGTGGGAACCCAAGGTCAGAATGAAGTGGCAAGAGCAGGGCGCGGAGATGTGGTGACGTGGCGGAACGCAATGTGGGCCCTTACAACTGGTAGGTTACGTATTTAATTCGCTTTTGGGGATGATATGTTTCAGGAATCATATGGCGCATGCGGCAAAGAGGTAAGGTAAGTCCTAGATGACCTGGTACTGATGCCCATACCAGTATTAAACCTGGCACGTGGTGTTCACCTATCCCCAACTAACACCCAATCCCTACACGCCACGTGCCCCATTGTCAGTGTCCTTACGACACTTACCCTGTTTATTTCACCTCTACCCCTTTTTCCCTCAGAATTACCAGTATTAGACAGCAGGTCCCTGTATTTTACTGCCGTAAAAGTCTCAGGTCTTCCAGTTACGGTATATACCAATCGGGAACAAGTACCAGGTCTACCCAATCATCACCAGACTACCCTCCGTGTCGCTTTCCCAAGAAACTTTACCTACTGTGCAGGTACTCTGTCCATTACATTCCCTCTGTTTTCCTTTCATTTTTCTTTTCAGATTTCATATGTCAGTCATGGGAAGGGGCACACCCAAGAAAAACGAACCAGAGACTCCCCAGGTCCGAGAAACCATAAACCCTCTCGGGTTCGAGCCTTTCATAGACCAGCAAGCTGGAATCTGCGATCACCAATACCCTTTACCCATTAGCAGTATAAGACCCGAACTCTTTTCGCGACATGTCCAAAATAGGGATCGATATCGGGTGGTTGTATCAGGCTTTTACCATCAGATTACCCCCCCAGTCTTCCCGGTGGTCGAGTTTATCTGCTGGCTTAGAGACGCCTACGATGAAAACCGAGGCACGTTTACCTCCCCCCAGGGGAATGAGATTCTCTCCCTTTCGCCCGACATCATCAAGCAAGCCCTCCGTTTTCCCACCAGCGCCACCTACACTGCTTGCAAAGAAGCTTTAACTTCCCAGTTTACTAAATCGCCATGGGAGCATCAAAAAAGCTTCATTGCTTCTATCACCAGCAGCCAGGCTACTTCCCTTCCCAATGCGGAACTCCTCCCATTAAACCTATTTAACGAAGAAGTGCAGCCCATCCTAGCTCTCATTGCGGGTATTTTAGGTATAGGCGGGTTGGGGGAAACTTCCAAAGTATGTGTTTTCTTTCTGTGGTTAATGTCTCAGAAGGGGGCCGTCCTGGATATCCCGGGTTACTTATCAGCCAATATTCACACCCAATTCCAAGAGCTTTCAGAAACCAGTCATTTTCGTTTCTGTTCAATGGTGTTCTATCTTTTCCTGTATCAGCACGCTGATAGGTTCGAGCGTTTGGGCTTGGATAGAGTATACAAGGTCAATTCTCAACCCTGACCTGTTTTTGACTGGAACTTTGCAGTGCGCCAATTGCCAAAAGGGGTGGGTTATTCAAGTTTCCTAAACGATTTCATGTCCATTTCTTACACCATCATTCATGATTCGCCATCACCTAGGGTTTTTCCTGAAATGAAGAATTGGCTGCAAGCTGGTAAAACCCAGAGCACCGGGGATTGGTATCTCTCTGATAATTATACTGAAATTTGGGTCTATGGAGCCGAGGTCGCCCCTTACCTACTACCCTTGTTTCCCGCTCGACGAGTTTATGCTCTGGAGTATATTCGGCAAGCCCTCAAGGCTGACCAGCTCCACTTTGTCCCCGCTAAGAAAGGTTACATACTGAGGCTACCTACCCATATCGGCCCGTTCATCGTGAATTCAAGACTCTCCCTTCCCATTGTTGAGAAGATGTTGCAGGGCATGGACCTAAGACAGGGGAAAACTTGGGCCTCTGATCCTCGGAAGATCATTTCAAATAGAAGAAAGAGGAACAGGTCCGCCCCTTATGTGCATGAACCAAGAACGTTTATAGAGTGGAAGGCTAACTTGGAAATTGGCCTTTGGTTTCGCAAATGGAGACAGATTCATCTGCCACAGGGGAAGAGGAAGGCATCAATAAAGGCCAAGAAGAAGAAGTGGGTCCTTCAAGAGCAGGTTCTTCTGCTCGTAAAAAGTAGAAAATAGTCTCGAGTGAAGCCGAAGTTATAGGGGAAGAACATCTTCTTGAACCTTTCATACCATATGCACCACTTGACAGCAGCAAGGCCGGAATCAAAGTGTTGAGAGACAGCACCACCTCCTCTGACTTCACTGAGGTTTCACAGGCCATGGGAGACTATACTTCACCAGTGGCAGCCGAAAGGATCAAGAAGAACAGGATAATCAGAGATAAGTACAAAGTTGAGCTGGAGGGGTATGTAGAAAAGTATCACACCAGGATTTCCGCCACCATGAATGTGGATACTGAACAACTGGTATTGTCTATGGCTGAAGCCCTTTTGGACCCTGATACAGGTGCCACTAGCTACCGGGTACTCCAGCATGCAATTGACATGACTAAGGTGCCAACAACTGATATGTGTAACCTGTTTCAGGTCGTAAGTGATAAGATGAAGGACGAGGTAATGCAGGTTACCATCGCACTGAGAAAACTCGAGAAAAATCATGAACAGGTGAGGATTACCCTGAAGAATGAGCAGGCAAGCACCTGCGCCCAGGCAAATCAAATATGTGGCCTTCGGGATCAAATCAAAGGGAAAGAGACTTGGGAAGAAAACCCGTAGGGCTTTTTAATAGACCAATTACAGAAGGAAGTTGCCTCATTGAAGAGCAGAGCGCGCATGCCGGCCTCCCAGCATGTGCAGACAGTCGAGTTGGCGCAAGTGGAGAAATAAAAAATGGAATTGGCCGGCACATTGTCAAGAGAAAGAGAAGAGAAGGAGAAATTGGCAGGAACAATCGCTACACTCCAGAGTAGGTTGTCAGAGCTACAAAACACTTGGGACACGCACAGCTGTGCGCCTGCTACAACACCACCTGAGATGAGTTCACTTTCAGAGAAGCTGGACGCAGCGAAAGCTGCAAATGATATACTGGAGAAGCAGGCTTCCACTGCAAGGCAAAGGATCACGGATTTGGAAAAATCCCTGTCAGAGAATATTACAAGAATAGAAGCATTGCAGAAAGAGATAGAACAAGAAAAGAAAACAAGGGCCGACCAACAGAAGACCATAAATGATCTCAAAGCACGCCTAAAAGGTAACCTCACTCTCAGGGATGGTAGAAAGATTATTTGGTCTGAGATCATTTCAACTGTAACAGAGCAATGGGAGTTTCTGAAAGTCATCGAGGAGATGAAATCCTTAGCACTCTATCTCAGGAGGTGATTTCAGGAAGGGGATCTCGATTTGGTCAACAGAGCTCAGTGCGCCAGGGAATATGTGTCATTCTTGAAAGGGCTGAGAGCTAAAGAAGCCGAGCAGCATGGCATAGTCAGCCGGCATAAGGACACCTTGGAATGCCAGAAAATCATTGATAAGGAATCGGCTCGCGTCGTGGGTTCGAAGGCCTTGCAACAGTTGGTATACAGCGTGGACAGGTTTGATGCAGTTTGGACCGAGATTACGATAGCAGGGCTTCCGACGTGCTGGGACTCCACCACCCCTTCCATGCTGCGACCATTACCGGAATATAAAGCATGCCTAAAGCAAGAAAGGGACTGGACGGATGTCCTGTTAGATAAAGCCACCCGGCTCAAAGCCGAAACCATGGTTGCATCTCTTCGCCCAGAGTTTGCCCTCCTTCACTTGTTAAAACATAAAATTCCTACCAAGGCAAATCCGAGTGACGTCACTGAGGCCTTCATCAGGGTAGAAGGATTTGCAACAATGCCTGAGCCTGCCACGGACAGTCAGCAGAGGTGCGCTCAGTTTGTCAGCCAAATTGCTAGTTCATCCGCAAACGTGCCACCACCAGTATCAGCAACAGCTTCGGCCCCTTCTCACAAGTGATGCATTGTTATTTCATGATTCGGCCCTCGTGTCCTTTTTTACTTTTTACCTTAGTTAGTCTTTTTCAAGTTTCAGGTGGAATTTACATTTCACCACAGCAATTTACTTTTACTTAGATTGTTATACAATTTTGGTTTTAAAATGGCCTAGCGCCTAACAAAAAAGGATGAGAGGTTTTTATTCCTCATCATGATTTTTGGTTACTTTGACAAGGACTTCTAACAAATTCCTAGCATGCGAGGAAGATATTTTCCCAAAATATCTTCTCGCCCATGTAGAGAAGTTCCTATATAAACAAGAACAGAAGAGAACATAGGGTTCCAGATTTTATCAGAAAACTATGTTGTAAGAGGATTTTGTATGCATTTTGGTTTAACTCTTGTATGAAGGTTCAGAGCCTGTTGGGTTTCAATGAAGAGAATTTTTATATGTAAGGAGGATTCCAGTCCTTGATATTTAATAGAACGTAACTTCTCCTTTATGTGTCTATCAATTGTTTGTCTTATCTCATCCGTTCCTCCTGTATCATGTCTTGGAATGCGAGCAGCTCATTGATTTTAATGTGAACTTATCTTAGATGATACTTATGTTGGAATCAATCTAGCGCTTTAAATAGAGCTCATGCATGATATATTGTTCCATTCTCACAACACCCATACTTCTGCTATATTGGCTTCAATGTGATGTTATTTTGGAAATACGCTATTATTGTGAATGGATTCTTAAGTAGATAAGCCCATTACATGGTGATATGTGTGTCCAGATACTATCCATGCGACAACTTATATTTTCTCATTCTTTCTTACATTGTGAACATCTGCAGATTACTTATCTCTGTAAGTGTTGTTGAACTGGCCCTCTTTACCGTGAACTGTCTTAAATTGTTTGATGCCTTTGCGTAAGAGTTTTACACTTTGTTTTTGCAATATACTCTTTCATGCATCAAACTTCTGAAAGTTTTGGTCCCATTCGAGCTAGACTTCCTGCTTATAAATGAAAAGCATGAGAGCTCTATCCTGCTAGTTATCCCTGTTATATTACATTACTTTTCACACTCTGTCGTTTTAGATGTCCAGTATCAGTCTTTCGGAACTCAAGGTCAGTTTCTAGGATTGACAACATACCTTATATTTGATTCTTCGACTTTATTCTTCTTGGGAGATCCTTCTTCAGCAACATTGGCTTGGTCCCTGTCCATTTTCTTATTCTTCGGATTGTCAAGGCATTCACTTTTATAGTTATGCATTTTATGAAATTGGTAGCATTCTATTTTGGACATGTCTACCTTTCTTCTTGGCCCTCTTGACTTATTGAAGTTTCCTTCCTTATGATGAGCAATGTAGGAATTTGATACTTATTCATTGTTGGATACTAATGTGATTCTCATCTCTTCTTGGATGCAAACATTCCATAATTATTCAAATTTGGGAATTTCCTTCTAGTTGTTGATTCCCGAAGAAAAATCACTCCAAGTTGGTGGCAACCCTAATAATACAGTAATCGCTAGCTCTTTGTCCGATACAATCTCATCCATGGCTAGAAGGTCATATCTAGTTCTAGATATTTTTACAAATAAGGAATCCACAATTTCATCTTTAGTCATTTTTGTGGTCCTTATTTCATTCTTTAAACTTGCTACTTGACCAATGTTCTTGATATTAAATAACTTTGATAACACCTCATATATTTCTTGAGCATTGTATATGTTGGATATATATGGGACAAGATTGTCTTTTATGATTTATAACATTAGTGTCATAGTCAATATTTCTCTGAACTTCATTTTATATGCATCAATATATTCTTCAATAGGTTTCTTTACTTTTCCTTTAACCAAATCCAATACTTTGTTCTTTTCAAGAATGAGTTCAATACTTTTCTTCCATGAACTGTAATTTGAGACTCCTTCTAATTTTATTTTTCCATATATTAAGTTAGAAATTGTTCTTGAAGTAAGCTTATTCTCTTATAAGGTCTCCTTTTATGACCCCTTCATCAAATTCTTTGAGATTCCTTTCTTTCAATAGATCATTAAACTGCCATTTTCCTCCTTCACCAAAGCTCTAATACCATGTTAGAAAATCAGAAAGGCAGAAATATTTTCATATAATTGATAATTACTTGTGATCTTATTAACTTTATTGTGTTCTTCTTTTATCTTAATTCACCAGGAAATTACCAAAATAATAACACAAAGATAAAGGACACCAGATGTAGGTGGACAACCAGGACAAAACCCCACTCTAGGGGAAAACACAGTCAACAACTCTTCTTTCAACAATTTTCTTGAGATAGTCCAAGACTCTTGACTTAGATACAGACTTCCTCCACACCAAGTCAGTCCACTCCTTCTTCTGCAGATAGTACTATCTTCGACATGGCAACAAAAACAACAACAACAACACTATGATGCAACACTTATCTTCAACCTAAAAAATTCAATCTCAATGCAATAACTTCGATCTTGGAGCAAAAATTCACTTTAAGCAACAAAAAATTCGAGTTAGCAGTGGAAACTTCGACTTGGAAGCAACTGGTAGTAGCAACTTCGATGTAGTAGTAGAGACTTCGATCTTCTAGAGAAACCCACAAGAGAGAGAGAGAGAGAGCGTTAGGGCCCTATATTACTACTGTAGTCCCTTATTGTTGTTAGTATAGACACATTATTGTTATTTTTGTACCCCTATAGTCCCCATATTGTTATTATTTTTCCCTCACATTATTATTGTTAGGTCATCTATGATTACATTGTGACCCCATGGACTCCTATACATAGAAAGGAGGTTTTACATTTGTGTCATTCAAGAATTGATTATTTATGTAATGTAAAGGAGGTTTCCCCCTCGAAGTGGCTGATTTCTAAGGCGCTGATCTCTCTTTTCTTCTATTTTAGGAGCTGGTTTCATAACATTTGGTATTAGAGCTTTGGATTCTAGGGTTTCGCTGCTTCAAACAAGTTGTCATGGAATTTTCACTATAAATTTTGTTCTATGAAGTTTCAGAATCTAAAAGAACCCATTTGCGAAGAAATCCTGAGGAACTTCTTGTAAAAATTTTAGATCTTGGTTCGCAATATTTTCAAAGATACGATCTGTGGAAGTTAGGGTTTTTGCAGGTTCCTGAATTTTAACTTAAAGAGGTGACCTTGGGAAAATCGTCATAACTCTCTCTCTGAGCATCAGATTGGAATTTTGTAAAAATTGCTGAAATTACATGTACTATAGTTTCTTGTGTATAAATTTCAGAGCCGAAGGAGGAAAAAGTGACACGTGGCACACTGTACAAGTTCGCTCTACTGAACCAGTCCATAATTAGGCCATTGTGGGAGATTGGGCATAGCTTTGCCTTGAAGAATCAAAATTAGCTATGACCTATGGCATTGGAAAGATGATTCAGAGGAGTAATAAAGGAATGAAGATAAAATCTTGGGGATCCAAAATTACAAAGATACATGAGTTTAAATATCGAGATCCTCAAAAGCAAGAAAAATGTGTGTATTTTTTTAAAAAATTGCATAAGTCTTGTTTGAAAAATCAATTTGAAGTGATTCCAAGGGAATATTGAAGCATAGATACTAGTATTGGGTTCTAAAATCCCCCCTAAAAAGTATTCAACACTTATTAATCCCTCATAAGGCTCTACTATGACTCATGAAGAGAAAGAAGTGCAACATGATATATCAAAATTACAAGAACAAGTGCAACAAATTTCACTCTTGCAAAGAGTAACAAAAAATGAAATGGAAGTTTTGAAGAAAGGCGTGGAAGCTAAGATGGATGGTTTGAAGAAAGGCATGG
Organism: Pinus albicaulis; assembly: GCA_034641835.2. Classification (NCBI taxonomy): domain Eukaryota; kingdom Viridiplantae; phylum Streptophyta; class Pinopsida; order Pinales; family Pinaceae; genus Pinus; species Pinus albicaulis. Next base: position 709,226,121 of record CM076572.1, on the reverse strand, counting down.
AAGTTAAGATGGATGGTTTTAATAATGGCATGGAAGCTAATATGGATGGCGTAGAAGCTAAGATGGATGGTATAAAAGGTAACATGGATGGTTTGAAGAAAGGCATGGAAGCTAAGATGAATGGTTTAAAGAAAGATGTGGAAGCTAAGATGGATGGTTTGAAGAATGACATAGAAGCTAAGATGGATGGCATGGAAGCTAAGATGGATGGTTTGAAGAAAGGCGTGGAAGCTAAAATGGATGGTCTGAAGAATGGAATAGAAGCTAATATAGATGGCGTGGAAGCTAAGATGGATGGTATAGAAGATTTTAATAAAGACATGGAAGGTTTGAAGGAATGTTTGGAAAATTTGCTACAAGAAAAGATTCATAATGGTGAAAAGGTAGTAGAGGAAACACATGATGAGAACAAAAGAAATGTTAATCATGATTTCATAGACTCTAATGTTGGATTTAACAAACACCATATTCCAAAGATAGATATGAGGAAGTTTGATGGCAAGGATCTGATAACTTAGATACTAGAAATGGAGCAATAATTTGAGCTCCATAATACCCAAAACACACAAAAGGTATGCATTGAAATTTTATATTTAGAAAAAAAAACAATTTGTATGGTATCGATGGCTACGTTATTGTAAACTACTGTTCACTTGGTAAATTTTTACTGAGGAAATGATAGCACATTATGAGGATACAAAAAGCAACAACTTCTATAGGTAATTGATAAATCTCAAACAAAAGGGTTCAATGATGGAGCACATTGAGGACTTCCAAAAATTGAATATAAGGGTAAATAATATTCCAGAGGAACATATGCTTTATGTCTTCATAGGGACTCTAAAGGATAACATCAAACATGAGGTTCACCTTTGGGAACATGATACATTGGAGAAGGCATTCAGGTTGGCAAGAAAAATTGAACGCAAAATTATTGTGACAAGGAAGCCTACCACTCACAACTATAAAGATGGAAGTGTTGCTACTCCTAGACTTCCACAACCTACAAGGTTGACACCACAAAAAATGGAATAAAAAAGAGCAAAAGGGATTTTCTATAGTTGTGATATAAAATAAACTAAAGGTCATAAGTGTGTTGAGAGGAAATTATTTGGTGAATATTTGGCGTTCACCCCTGAAGATGGACTCACTTAAGAAGTCTGAAACGTTGGCTTACTAAAAAAACTCAGAATAGGTTATTCCTCTCTTCTGAAATCTAATTCACCTGTATGGAATCTCTTTTTAAAAGAATTATTAACATAGATTTTGAAGAGGAGGAAGAAAAGGAACAATAAACTTCAAAAGAGGAGGATATACACCAAAAACCAACCCTATAGGAAGAAGAAATGAATCCGACCATATCTTGTAATGCATTGGCATGAATTAGCACTCCTCAAACTCTCAAGATATAAGGACATATCAAGAAGAAAAATATAATAGTGCTTATTGATTTGGGTAGTACCCATAATTTTATTCGTTGTAATGTAGCCAAGGAATTGAATTTCTTCCTATACCCAGCTCCAAAGTGTCAAGTGATGGTAACAAATGGAGGAATTATAAATTCCTCTGGAAAGTGCCATAATATCAAGCTAACCATGGGGGAATATGGATTGAATAGTCCAATGCTTTCCATTCTAATGGGTGGTGCTGATGTTGGAGTAGGAGTATAATGGTTACAATATTTGGGGACAATAGCTTTTAATTTTCAAGAACTTTTCTCGAATTTATTTTCAGAAGGTGTTATCGCTCATAATTTTTCAAAGTTTCATTGATAGGTGTCAAGATTATGGTTCGATGATCTAGCGAGATGGTAAGATCCAATGTAAGCAACAAAAGTCTATTAATAGGCAGAAAATCGAATGAGAAAGGGTTGGAGAATGTCATTTTGAGACTACTACTATTGTAAAATTTTGAATATCAGTAATATACAGTGGTGGTGTTTTCTGCTTTACATGATATTATTTGACTGTTGCAATGAGCTTATGTCTTATGTTTCCTTAATATATTTTTCCAATATCTTGATGTTGAATTAATTAGAATTCATGCCATCATGCTATAACTTCCTTTTAACATTGAGTTATTGAATATTTTCTGTGTGTTAGTATTGTATTTTCATTGAAACAATAAAAGCCTCAACTTCCACAAGGATATTTGTTTGTCACTGAATTTCTTCATACTGACTCCATGAGCCCAATGGTAGTGAAACCTATTTCATTTTTCACCTACAATCAAATACACTAAGACACTTATCACAGAGTTAGCCATATGATTTAAAACCTAATTGAACAAATCATTAGTTAAATTGAGAGAGCCCTCTCAGGCTGAAGAGGCTAATCCTCAGTCAAAAGCTGGTTTGAAAGAGTTACTCTAAGTTGTTTATTGGAGCATCCTATCAGTACCAATTTAGAGATAATAAAAGGAAAGTAATTTTAATTACGCGGTATTGTAGGAAAGCCGAGAAAGATAATAAGCTCTAATGTCATGACAAATATTTCAAGGAAAGAAAAACGTGGTATCATTGCACAATTATGCTCACTAGAAGTTCCAACATCAAAATCATCTATTTCTCCAGATCTCCAAAAAGTCTTGGACAATCATTCCAAGGTGTTTGAAACTCCCAAAGGACTCCCACATATTCGTGATCATGATCATGCTATTCTTTTGATTCCAGGAAGTGTTCCTCCAAACATCAGGCCTTACATATATCCTTATTTCCAAAAGAGCGAAATTGAACGTATGATTGCAGAAATTCTAGAGGCTGTTATAATTCAACCTAGTCAAAGTTCTTTCTCTGCTCCAGTAGTATTGGTGCACAAGAAGGATGGATCATGGCGCATGTGTCCGAATTATAGGGAGATCAATAAGCTCACTATTAAATATAAATTTCCCATTCATGTGATTGATTAATTATTGGATGAATTACATGGATAAATTTATCTCACCAAGTTGGATCTCTGTTCAGGATATCATCAAATTAGAATGAATACTAAAGACATTTCGAAAACAACATTTCAAACTCATGAGGGTCATTATGAATTTATGGTCATGCCTCTTGGCCTTACCAATGCACCTTCTACATTTCAAGGGTTTAAGAATTCCATTTACAAACTCTTCCTTAGAAAATTTGTGTTAGTATTTTTTGATGATATACTAATCTACAACAGGTCTTGGAAGGATCATGTTCCACATGTTGATAGGGTGCTCAAACTATTCAAGGAGAAACAATTATATGCAAAAACCTCCAAATGTTTCTTTGGAGTACAAGAGGTGGAATATTTGGGTCATATTGTATCTCAGGATGGTGTTAAGGTAGACCCTGATAAAATTAAAGTCATTAAGGAGTGAAAATTCCCCACAACCATAAAGTAGTTGCGAGGATTTCTCAGGTTAACGGGGTATTATTGCAAGTTTTTTAAGAATTATGGGAAAATAACAACACCTCTAACAACATTATAGAAGAAAGATGCATTTTCATGGACTCCTGAAGAACTAAGGACTTTGAACATCTTAAAGAGGCGCAGTGTGCCAAGCATTGGTCTTAGCTATGCCAGACTTCACAAAAACCTTTATTATGGAATGTGATGCCTTAGTAAATGGAATTGGTTCTGTTTTAATGCAAGAAGGAAGACCCATTGCTTTTGAAAGCCATCCAATCAAAGGAAAGTATTTACATAAAGCTATTTATGAGAAGGAAATGTTGGCAATACTACATGCACTAAAGAAATGGAGACCTTACCTAATGGGAAGAAACTTAAAGGTAAAAACTGATCATGATAGTCTTAAATAATTTTTGGAACAAACCCTATCTTCAAAAGAGAAGAAAAAATGGGTCACAAAGATGTTGGGTTATGAATTTGAAATCATATACAAAAAAAGGTAAGCTAAATGTTGTTGCAGATGCACTCTCAAGAAAGGATCAAGATGTGGAAGCATTGCTTTGTGCCATTTATATCATCCAACCAGATTGGATAACCGAAGCAAGGGAGGAAGGCAAGAATGAAGAAGAAGTATGGACACTCATTCAAAAGTTATAGCAAGATCCCAGTACATCTGATACAGTTAGTTGGAAAAATGATTCCTTATGGTACAAATATCTCTTATATCTTTGTAAGAATTCCCAACTAAAACAATATATTCTTTTGGAATTTCACACCTCTCCCTTAGGAGGACACTTGGGATTTAAAAAAAATTACCACAAGGTGAAGAGTTTTTTTTTTGGGATGGGCTTAAATCTAATATTCAAAAGTTTGTGGCAAAACTTTTGGTTTTCCAGGAAAATAAAGTTAAGACAATTAAGACCCCGAATCTGCTATAAAATTTATCCATTCCAAATTAATGTTGGGAGGGGGTTTCAATGGATTGTATCACAGGTTTACCTAAGTCCGAAGGAAGGAGTGTCATCATGGTGGTAGTTGATAGGCTTACCAAGTATGCAAACTTTTGTGCATTATCTCATCCATTTAAAGTGAGTACAGTTGCTACTGCATTTATGGAAACAATTCAAAAGCTACATGGAAACCCAAATATTATTGTAAGCGATAGAGATCCCATTTTTATTGATTTTTTTTGGACGAAATTATTTTATTTTTTGGTTACTTAACTAGCTCATAGCTCATCTTATCATCCTCAATCTGATGGGAAAACTGAGATAGTGAAAAAATGTTTGGAAGGATATATTTTTTGCTTTGTATCTGATAAACAAACACAATGGGTCAATTGGTTACCTCTGGTTGAATGGTGGTATAACACTTCCTTCCACACTATAGAAAAAATGATCCCATTTATGGAAATTTATGGATATCATCCACCATCCATCACATCATCATTAAGAGAAAATTATAAGGTTCAAGCAGTGGAAGATCACATCAAGCATCAACAAAAAGTTCTCCAACTCTTAAATAATAACCTAAATTTGGGACATAATCGAACAAAATAACATGCAGATCAACATCGTAGCGAGAGAAGTTTTGATGTAGGTGACTGGGTATTTTTACAGCTACAACCATACAAACAAATGTCCCTCAAGCAAGCTAAGAAGGATAATAAATTATCACCAAAGTACTATGGTCCTTACAAGGTGTTGCAAAATATTGGTACTATGGCATACAACTTGTAGCTTCCTACATCTTCCCGAGTGCACCTAGTTTTCCATGTTTCCTGCTTAAAAAAGGTTATATGTGACAAAATTCTGGTTCAAACAATATTTCCAGAACTTGATGAGGAAGGAAAAATCATATTGGAAACCGAAGTAGTCATGGAAACAAGTACTCGACAACTACGAAATTGAACAATTTCATAGTATCCCATCAAGTAGAAGAGCTTACCCAATGAATATTCCACATGGGAGGATGATAATTTTATACAGAAGCATCTATAATTACTCAAGCGTTGAGGACTACACTTTTTTGAAGGAGAGGGGCATGCTAGGGACCTATATTACTACTGTAGTCCCTTATTGTTGTTACTGTAGTCCCTTATTGTTGTTGTTGTACCCCTGTAGTCCCCATATTGTTATTATTGTGCCCTTACATTATTATTGTTAGGTCGGCTAGGATTATATTGTGACCCCATGGACTCCTCTATATATAAAGGAGGTTTTGTCATTTGTGTCATCCAAGAATTTTTCATTTATGTAATGTAAAGGAGGTTTCCCCCTCGAAGTGGCTGATTTATAAGGCATTGATCTCTCTTTCCTTCTATTTTTGGGAGCTGGTTTCATAACACAGAGAGATAAAGATAGTCCAAAACTTTGATCTTTCCCTTATGTTCCTTATTTCCAAAATTCACACTCCTTCCTAGCCTTCTACCTTGCTTCAAAATTTTTCCGGCTCTTTATTAGATATCAAATTAGTGTGAGAGAGTGAGTTCCAAATGAATTTGAACTGCTTCAATATATAGGATTCTGGTGAGGTCGAATTTCCTGGATTAAGGCCAAATTGATCTTCTTGAGGAAAAATTGATGTGGAGGTGACATAATTCATTTTTGACTAAACAATAATCCTTTTTACAAGATTCAAAATCCCAAGAAGGGTCTCTTTAAATGTACAATGATTCTATTGACTCAGAATAAATCATAGAAGTCCTCAATGGGAACTTTGACCTAAAACATGATGAACCAAGCATGAAATCCATGCTTTAATAAGTCATGTTACTAATAATAAAATTTTATTTTCATTCTTTTTCATAAGTACATTTCATTGTGACTCAAATAAAATTATGAAGTCCGAACCTTGTTACATTTTTCAACAACACTTTATTGTGGTCAGTTGCAGTAGTGGTTTTTGTTGATTGCAAGGAACTCATGGTTCCAAGGATGTGACAACTGACACATAGAGGCTGGGCTAGTGGGTCTTCCTCATCCATATATCATTGTCTCTTTGGATGGGAGTCTGTGGCCAGTTACTTTGAATATTCTCCCTTGGAAGTTAAGAGGGAAATACTATGCCTAGAAGCCAAGGAATTCGACCATCGATAATATTTTTTTTGACTCAGAGATCAGTGGAAACTGTCTCAAATAGGTACTAAACACTAAAAAATTTAGAAAAACACTTTTATGCACTCCATTACCCATCGTTGACTAATGGAAACACTATTGAGTATGGTTATCAGAGATAAACAAATTGAAAACTACAATTTTTTTGCAGGACAAGAAGAACTCAAGTGCATCATGATAGACATTCACTACAACTTGGATGAAACCATTGCAAGACTGGCACGGGTGGAAATGTACATAGCCTCAGACTAGAATAGTGAAACCAATGGTCACAAAGAAGAGGACACTGTCATCAATGCAGTTCCTCTCAATATCATCAATGCTAATTCAGTCTCATCGACAATCCACTCCAATGATGTTGACTCTCCAGGCTCGCCAATCATCATCCTTGATTACAATTTTTCCATTTTAGTTCTAGTATCTAAGTACTGTGGTGAATCTATTGTAAATGTTGTAGTACTGAACGTTCTTATGTTTGTTTTTAGTTTTAATATCTCCTTTTGTAAAGGGCGGTTGAAAGAAAGAAGGTTTTACTTGAGTTCCACCCTATTTTCTAGGACGTTATCAAAGTCTAAAAAGGTCCCCATTTTTGTCTACCGACATAGGTAATTTTGTCGCAAAGGGGTTCACATAGTCATGTCAGTTTCTAGAAGAAAGCTATTATGTAATTCCCTTGATTTTCGATAGTAATATAAGGTTATATTTACAAAAAAAGTGCCATTTATAAATATTAGGATAATTAAATCTTACGAGGATTTTTTAAAATAGAATATGTGTAATGTTTAATATTTTACTTTGTCAAAATAAACTTAAAATAAAATTTTATATTTATTTTAAAATATAAAATGAAATAATTAATAATTAAATTATCAATACAATTTTTTAAATTGATCAAATTACATAAATTAAAAATAAACAAAATTAAAAAAACATAAAATAAAATTAATAATTATATTTATAATTAATTATAATTAATAATTAAACCAACCTATATCCATCTTAACTCTGGATTTACCAACCTTTTAGAGGAGTTAAATCTCTTGAGGTGCAAACCTCTTTTTAGAAATCTCTTGGGGTGAAAAATTCTTTTTAGAGTGAAAATAAATTTGATCCATCTCCTGGAGTTACGATGAATATAGACATGTCCACTTGAGTCTTGGATAGATGATCATGGGTGCATTGTTAAGGTACACCTAAATGTTGAGTCATTGGTTCAATTCCTTTCCCTAACTAGGTATTATTTGCATACATGACAATGATATAGCCTCACCAATGCCAAACTTTATATAGATTTTTTGTTGTTTAAAATACATTTTTGAATGTATAGATGGATTCAACACCATGAAAAACTCCCGGTGCACTCGCATTATGCAGATTAAACAATTCATATTTTTATTAAAATTAATTAGAAAAAAATGTCATGAAAAAAGTTAGATTATGCCTATATACATGCTAATATATTTATTTATTTGATCAAAATAAGGACAAAACCTAACATTATTAGTGCTCTAATAAATTATGGTTAAAGATACACCCCGTTAATTTTTGAAACTAGGTTAAAATTCCACCTTGGACAACTCATATGGTCGAGATAATAATTTCATTAAATTCCTCTTTTTGAGAGGACCAAAAATGACCTAAAGATTACCCAATTCGGTTAAGCGGAAGTTAATTTTTGAATTATTTTTATTTATTATTGTATTATGGAATGGGTCAGCCTAAGCACATGTAAAATTTGTTAAGTCATCCTTAAACCCAAGTGGACCATCATGAAAGCCTATAAATAGAAGTGACCTCAAGCTCATTCAAACACATTGATCTAGCTATCTTCTACTCTTGTATTTTGTCTTGTCTCGCACAAGTTTGATGGAAGGAGTTCCCGTAGGGTTCGAAATCACAGGTGCGAGGCTCACTCTAATATAGGGTTTTATGGATCTTATCCGCAGTCTTGCTACAAAGCTATTCGTCCATAGACACAAGAATAAAGGCTTATGCCTATGTCCAGGGTGCCATAGTCGCATGCAGAGAGGCTCAAGGGTGTAGATACTAGGGCTTGAGAGGCAGATTGAGTTGCGCTCATCCCTAGACACTAGGACAAAGTGTCCTGGTAGTGTCCATGGAGCCATAGATGCAAGCACGAAGGCTCAAAGGTGTGGTTAAGGGGTTTTTGAGTGGATCTTGGCTAGATTGACCATAGATGCATGCACAATGTTTTCTTGGTAGCGTTCAAGCAATCACAGACGTTGGCATACAAGCTTAAGCGTGGATCCAGGGAGTTATAGACACACGCAGTCAGTCTTTCTAGTAGCATCCTAGATCAGGATCTTGGGTTTGACAGTTTCCTTCATTTAGCTTTAGAGATTTGTTGGATCAGGGTTTCTCTCTGCTATATATCTATAGATCTGTTCGGAATATTTCCACTGCAAATTTATGTATTGGGCTCATTGTACTCTTTGCTGAAAAAATTTTTATGACGATCTATTGAAGAAGAATATTTGAAAGGGTTCCCCCCTTGTGGGGTTTCTCCATGGTCTTAGAACAATTTGATGTCTCTTATGGTTCTAATGTTTTCTTCTTTATCACTGCATATATTGTTCTGTATTAAGTTACAATTTATGATTTATAACACTGCTAATAATTGGATACATTTTTTATGAAGAAGTAATTTGGGCTAAAGTAATTGATACAACATAGAAAAATATGAAAATTAACATGGTATCAGAGCTGAGGTGAAGGAAAAGCCCAAAAGAAGACAAGATATGTAGCCCTCATTATCAGAAAGAAGATCTACTAGCTAAGGTCAAGATGTCTTCCTCTACCTTTAAGGAGCATGAAAATTTTGGTGACGAATCAAACTTTGCTGCATGGAAAGTCAGGTTGGAGTTCATAGATAACAACAATGATGTGTTGGAATAAATTTAAGGAAGGATGCCTGATCCTCCAGAAAATGCTTCCCCTTCTCTCTAAAATAGGTACAAGAAAGGTGAGTCCAAAGTAAAGCAAATTATAATTGATGGTTTACAAGATCATTTACTTGCATATGTTTGGAATTTAAGGAAGTCTAAAGACATGTATGACAAGATATCCGGCATGTATGAAGTCAACAATTTGAATGATATCATCACCTTGAAGTATAAACTCAAGGAAATCGAGATGAAAAAAGGATAAGATTTTTAATCATACAATATGAGGATCTCTCGTTTTAGAGATCAACTACAGAAAGTTGGTGAAAATGTGCCCAACATAGAACTGGTAGTCGTGACTCTTAGAGGTCTCCCTCCTGTTTGGGAAACCTTCATTATCACTATCAACAACAACAATTTCCTCCCGCCATTTGATGAAATTATTGGGAAGCTTACTCAAGAAGAATCGAGGATGATAACAAGAGGAAGAATTCAGAAGCATGAAGGGGGAGATCCCATTGCATACATCGCTCATGAAAAAAGTAAGAAGGAAAAATGAGGTCCATCAAGGAAGCGTCCTTCTCAAAATTCAAAAGGACAGAATGAAAGATCATTATCTCATATTGAATGCTATTATTGCCACAAGAAAGGTCATTATGCACGTGATTGTCCCGAGAAAAGAAAGAGGTCACATTACAACAGCATAAGCAACAACAATAAAAAAATAAAATCAAAGGAACGTCTGCGATAGAAGATATGAAAGGAGAAGAAGATATTTTTCAAGCAACCGTGAAGAAGAACATCCTCCTAAAAATAAGTCAAGGGCTCACAGGTATGAAAGAAATGATCGTAAACAAATTTTAATATATTATTATTTTTGCACCTACTAGTTATTCTCCACCAGATTCATGGGATAGTTGGTTCGTTGATAGTGGGGCCACTCATCAGTTCTCTAGATATAAGGAATTCCTCTCTAATATAGTAGAGAGGGAGACTGAGATGAAGATAATTGTTGGAGAAACCTATGAAATATGATTCACAATAGGATTGAGATCTAAAGGAATCTATAAAGTCACTGGAAGGCCACTTATTGCATTGTGTTGGCTTGAGGGGTCTTGACCCAGGTTTGGTGTGCAAGGTTTGCCAATAAACCCCTATACTATTGGCCCTTTCAGCAGTGACCTGCTTGTGCAGGTCACAGTCTCACCCGAAGTAGTATGGGTGGGTGCTGGAACCAGGTTTCCGCACCCTGAGAAAGGAGGGGTAAGGCAAGCAGGGCTGCGTTCTGTTTATATTATCTCTGCGCAGGGTCCAGTATATGTCCAATTGCATCCACATGCACTAGATCTACAATTAGAAGCTTTTCATAACCTTAACACAACATTACATATCTGAAAAGAACAGATCTAGATTTACCTTAATACACAGAATTTCGCAGCATAATATAACCAAAGCAGAATAGATCCAATCATTCAATATAGAGACCTTCGTAGTGCAAAGACAGAGAAATGAAAAGCACAATAATCATCAGCAATTCATTCAGTAGTACTCATAGATTCAGATCCAATAATATTTCATATTCATTCATTCATCACCCTTACAATTCCCTTCCTAGCCTGCGCACATAGTAGCAGGGTCCGTACACAGCTGGACTAGGATCTCCGCGCACACAGCCAACAGGAGTCTGTTCCCAAAAAACCCCAACATATCGCCTACACAATAGATTGCATCAATATCTCATCAAATCCTTACCTCTTACAATCTGAAATGCCTCCCTATTTATAAAAATTGAGCTTTAACATTCCTATGGTCCGCAACCCATGGTTTTCAGACCCCTAGTTTACCCTTTAACCCTATTACAATGCTTTTCGGGGCTTTGAACCACCCAAAAAACCCTGCGCTATACTAAATATAACAAAAATAACCAAAAATAGACCGGTTTCGTAGCTTGTTAGGAGACCTTGTTCCAATAGTCCTCGAACACAATCTTGTGACTCGTCCCGAGCCACTTTGGTGGTGCGAATTCAATCTGCTCGCGTAAGGTAGCTAGGGAGCGAAGGAGGGGTGGAAGAAATTCATTGCTTCGGGCCACTGCATGTTGTGCAATATTGATCATTGTCAGAGAAGCAGGCCCATCGAGATCTGGACCAACGCGTTCCAACAACCGGTGGAGGCTTGCAATGGCAGACTGCGCATCATGTGTAAGTTGGAGTGAAACATCAGTCCATGGTTTCAAATTTTTGTACGCAATATTCTTGGAGTGACGAAGGTCCTCAATCTGGTGCATGGCGACCAGGCGCTGCGCGTGGCCCAGGGGGGGTGTGGAGGCTCGAAGTCGATCGAGAGCATCTTCTGCCTGTGTCAACTCTCTTTGGGCATGCTGAAGCATGGGGTGGTGCAGTGCTTTCATCCATAGCTGCGTAGCCTCTTCAAACAATTGGGCCCCCTGTGCCAGTTGTTCCTGAATAATGCATGTGGCGTTAGTGATCACGACAATTCGCTGGGCGTGTTCTTCCGGGGTCAGGGCATAATGCTTGCACCTTTCTTGGCCACGACGGTGTACTTCTTGCAATACGCTGGCAGACAATCTTCATAGTTCTATAGTAGAGAGCTATGCTAAGTCGACTTGTATGTCCCCAGAAATCGATTTAGAAATGACAATGTGGGGGAGTAATCATATGTTGCTTCTAGCAGGCGGGGCCTGGAAATGGCGGAGATGTCGTAGCAGGTTCTGGTACCACAGAGTGCCTGCCGAACTTGGTTTGCAGCTAATTCTTTTAGGCAGCCTACGTGCACTCCTCTTACTACACTCAGCATCTCCCGACCCTCTTATCAGTTCCTCCTATGTGTTGGGATCCATAACGGAGAGACGAGCGATATGAATCGTAGAAATAAGTAGAAAAAACCATAATGTAGGTAGCCAATACCACTTGACAGTTGAATAAATATCCCGAGCCATGATCTCCCAGCCACCCGCACCCCAATCGAAGCTACTTAATGGCAAGGTAGCCCGTATGTGGGGCGTACCCTCGATCGTGCTTATCATAAATGGTGAAAGTGATAATCTACCACCCTTTTCCTGCATTTGTAAATGTATTTTCGCATTAAATCGGGATGAGTTGATATTATTCATTTGTATCCAAGGTCACGTCCCTGTGATGTCAGGGCGTGGCTGATGCATTGGAGGTCCTTTCGTATTTCGATGGACGGTTGACACACAGTGAGCCTTCAAGTCGATCAGGAGTCTTTTCGAGGCATTTATGTCGATAACGGAAGGAGCATTTTTGTGCAGGACAACTACGTCATACGTCCGTAGGTGATTTAATTCTTCAGTCTTCCGAAAATTCTCCCGAATACTCATGATTGTAGATAGGTCCATAATCTGGCTGGGCAAAGGTCGAGTGAACCCCTGAGTATTTTTCACAAGCAGGTCACCACGTGGGTCAACCGATTTTGGGGCCCATTTGGCGAAGGGGGTATCTACACGCAGGATTACCCTACTCCAGTACTTCCTCCGGGTAGGGGAGACAGGTCCCTGCATAGGTGCTTCATACTGGGTTAGTGATAGTGCCTCTGACCTACCTTCCGTGGATCCCTTAGGCTTCGCAGGCTTCAAAGTGTTATCTGTGGCCTCTTGGTAAGGCAAGGTTCGTGCGATGGTAGAGATGCGATGGAAGCTTCTGACAATCTGAAGGCTGCGAAGTGATGAAACCTCATGCAGCCAGCTCTACCAGTTCTCCAGCTCCTCATCAGAGTCAGAAAAGCATTCACTATCCTTTTCCCAACAGAGCAACCCTTCATCCGTGGGGTTAACCCGATCTTCATCTTGCGCAGTGATCTTATAGAAATGATCTAATTCCTCCTTCATGTGGATAGGCTGGGTATCCCGGGCACCTTCTGCAGGATCCAGGGGTACTATGACACGCATACTTCCGCTCTCAAACACCATGATTCGTTTATTTAGGTTAATAATTCCCCCCATGTCCATTGCCCAATCTAATTCGAGGAGCGCAGGGTAGGGGTCCGCATCTTCAACTATCTCAATCACTTCAAAGTCAGCTAGGACCCTTTCCCTTGCAATGTCAACCATAAATTTTGGTAACCTTCCCAAAGGAATGATTTTTTGCTGATTTTCCATGCGCAGTTGGATAGTGGACCATTCCAATTTGGGCTTCCCCATTCGCTTCCATGTCTGCTTAGGCAAAACGTTGGCATCAGATCCAAGATCTAAGATAACCTAATCCATTTCATAGTCCTCGATTTGTGCAGTCAACCGCATTTCCTTCCCTGTGCATTTCTTAGAGTTGTAAATTTTGTGCACGTCCTTGGTCTCAGGGATCAAGGTGGGCTGAGCTGCGTAGGTGTTCATTAAAGCCAGGAGGTTTCTTACAGCCTACGGGTTCCTGAGTAATTTCAGACATTCCTTCAAAAATGTCTCAATTTCTTCCTTGCTTTGAGACTGCGCAAGGGCTGCTGGTAGTGCCTGTTTTCACAGGGTACCTCTTTGCTTCCCTTGGTGTCCAACCCACTACGTGTTATGACCTTTACAATTAGATCTACTTCTCTTAGCTCATTTTTAACCCTCTATACATTCTGCGTAGGGGTCGGCTGCTTTTCCTGTATTCTGGCTATCAAGATCGGGCAGTCTTCTACCTCATGGTCTAGCTGTTTGCAGTATTTACACACGGTCAGGTGGGATTAGGGCATTCTCTGGAAAAGTGCCCTATTTCTCCACAATTATAATAGATCAACTGACCTCATCCTCAACTTGTGCTTCCTCCCCGGCTTCCTCTGCCTCGGGCCGATGATCCTCCAAAGTGTGCAGTTGGTCTAGGCGACGCAGGGTCTGATTGCACCTAATATAAGTTCCCGCGATCTATCATCAAGTCATACGTTCGGAAATTCTGCTCATCATGTCCTATGGACTGACAGAATCGGCACCATTATTTTTTTAGCTCTAGGACATACGCACCCAGCCGAGGGCAATGGTTCGTATCGTGGAGGCCTGTTACCCGACAATCATCACACCATAGCGCATATCCACTTGATCCTAGTCGCAATAGGGCAGGTTCCCTACTTACCCCTCGGCGCAGCGGGCTAGGTCCTATAGCTTGGATATAATCAGTTAGTAGAGGGCACTGATCCTTTGTGTGACCAGACACTCGGCAACGTATACACTAGAGAACCGCGTAGATGTCTTTCCCTCGCTCTTTTCATAGGTTCTGTATCTCTAGGTGCATAGCTCCAAGTTGTTCCTGGATCTGTTGGACTCCTGCCGAGGTATCCTCCTAGGGAGCAGTTTCTAACTTCATAGCGGCTTCTACAACTTTCTCCTGCGATTCAAAGTTCTGCTGATTCATTGGTGTGCGCAGGTGAGGTAACAACATGGTGATGAACCATTCCGTATCTTGTCTATCATCGTACTCGAACCCCCCTTCCCTAATTTCCCTTTTTAGCCGTTGATCCACCTCCCACACTGATTCAGACGCACCCTGTTTGAAGTCTTTTACGTCCGCCACTAACTGGGAGTAGGACTTTGGTTTGCAGAATTGTTGTTTTAGAGCATTCTTAATATCCTGAATGGAAGCGGTTCCATTTTGGGCAACATATCGCATATACCAGTCCAGAGCTATGTCTTCGAATGCTAGAGACAGTTGGGCCCTTTTGATTGTATTACTTGTCACGTTCTGTGCAGTCCAGACAGAGTCTGCAACGAACCAAAATTGATCCATGTCCTCATCTCCTACCCCCTTGAAGGTAGGTAGTTTTAGATGCGCATCCATATCACTATCCAGGGACGATTTTATACGTGATTTCTTACCCTTGTGTGCCCTAGGTGGTGATGTGGCCAGTTTCTTAACTGGGCTATAGGCGGCCCTTCCTTCGTTAAGGTTGGTCTGATAATACTTACCACTGCGTGCCGCACTCCTTTCTGGATCTGAGGTCATTCAGTCTGTATGGCTACATAGAATTCTCTTTTTGCATAAAAACTTCTTGATCAGTAATGGTAACGTCCTCAAAAACTTACCCCAGAATGCTTTGAAGAATCGTCGCTCGGCCTCAAAGTATGATACAGATTGATCAATGGAAAACTCTGTCGCAAAGCCTCCTAGCACACTATCCACCTAGTGATCCACCGTGCATGTAATAGTGTTATTGGTTCTCTCCAGTTGTTCAAGCAGATCGGGAGTCCACTAAGTGACTCGCTCATCTTCCAGCACTTCTGGAATTCTACCAGCCTGGCCAGCCACTCCTGAAGCTCAATCGCAAAGGTTACAAAGAATATTTCGTAGTTTTCAGTAAGGACGTACCTATTCTTCCACCTTTCCGCCGTTAATTTTTCACTTCGGTTTTCTCTTATTACAAATTCCTGGATCTGCCTTTCGAACCAGTCCTCGATCTCTTTTCTTTCAGGCTTCCATTATTCTCTTGTCATTACCCAATTCCTTTCTTAGATCTCTTCAGGTCCCGGCAACGGAACCATTTGTTGGTTTGAGGGGTCCTGACCCAAGTTCGGTGTGCAAGGTTTGCCAAAAAATCCCTATACTGCTGGCCCTTTCGGCAGTGACCTGCTTGCGTAGGTCATAGTATCACCCATAGTAGTATGGGTGGGTGCTGGAACCAGTTTTCCGCACCCTGAGAAAGGAGGGGTAAGGCAAGCAGGGCTACGTTCTGTTCAGATTAACTCTGCGTAGGGTGAAGTATATGTCCAATTGCATCCATGTGCACTAGATCTACAATTAGAATTTTTTCATAACCTTAACACAAAATTACATATCCGAACAGAACAGATCTAGATTTACCTTAATACATAGAATTTCGTAGCATAATATAACCAAAGCAGAATAGATCCAATCATTCAATATACAGACCTTCGCAGTGCAAAGACAAAGAAATGCATAGCACAATAATGATCAAAAATTCATTCAGTATTACTCACAGATTCAGATCCAATAATCTTGCATATTCATTCATTCATCACCCTTACAATTCCCTTCCCAGCCTGCGCACACAACAGCAGGGTTTGGACACAGCTGGACTAGGATCTCCGTGCACACATCCAGCAGGAGTCCGTTCCCCAAAAACCCCAACACATCGCTTACACAATAGATCACATCAATATCTCATCAAATCCTTACCTCTTACAATCCGAAATGCCTCCCTATTTATAACAATCTAGCTTTAACATTCCTATGGTCCGCAACCCATGGTTTTCGGACCCCTAGTTTACCCTTTAACCCTATTACAATGCTTTTCGGGGCTTTGAACCACACAAAACCCCTGCGCTATACTAAATATAACAAAAATAACAAAAAATAGACTATTTTAGTAGCTTGTTAAGAGACCCCGTTCCAACACATTGGTAAGCGAATTGTGATAGCACATACTGGCTCATTAACACTTCGACGCTCTTCCGAAATTGAAGAAACTGGTCATTGGTATTATCGATGTTCAAGCTCATCATGATGGAGTTTTTCTAGGTTGTGCGAGTGGAAATAAAACAAAGGGACCATTCCCCTCCAGTGAAAATAATATGAATGACATACTCCATCTCATTCATTCGGATATATGCGGTCCAATGCCTCCATATTCTATTGGTGGTCATCTATACTACATTAACTTCATTGATGGCTTCTCAAGGAAAACATGGATATTATACTACCTCAAGCACAAGGATGGAGCCTTTGAAAAGTTCCAGGAATTCAAAGCCTTAATAAAAAATCAATCAGGGAAAATAATCAAATTATTCAGGCCCAACAATGGAGGGGAATACATTTCAAATGAATTCATAACATTCTGCAAGAAAGAAGGTATCAAGAAGGGAAAAATTGTGCCATATAATCCAGAATAGAATGGCTTAGAAGAAAGGAAGAACTGGTCTATATTAGAATATGGTTGTGCCATTCTACATGATCAAAAGGTGCCAGGGTTTCTTTGGTACGAAGCCACACAAGTTGCTGCATATGTTCAAAAATGGATGCCTCATCAAGCATTAGAAAACAAAACCCCCAAAGAAATATTCACAGGTAACAAGCCCGATATTAGTCATCTTCATATATTTGGATGTCCAATATACTTTTATGTGCCGAAGGACAAAAGAAAAAAGTTGGATTCTACAGGAATAAAATGTACATTTGTGTGTTATTGTGAAAATTATAAAGCATATATAATATATATACCTGGTCAAAGGAAGGTCGAAATTAGTAGGGATGTAACATTCGATGAAGATGAAATTCTTGGTAAAGCAAGAGACCTTCCTCCACCTCCTCCTCCCAAGGAGAAAAATGATGATTGGGATATTCTAGATGGCCCTTCTATGCCTGAGTACAATAATGTTAATGATCCCATGGAGCCTATGGATCCTTTAGATCCACCTCCAAGTGATCCTCCTACCAGGAAGATACCACTATGGCTTCGTGACAAGTTACAGAATGATGACAAAAATATTCCCACTCGCAGATCATTTAGAGAAATGAAGAAACCATGCAGGTATCAGGGATATGTAGCTACCATGATCACTATGATTCAAGCTGAACCATCCTCATTCAAAGAAGTAGTCAAATAACAAGTTTTGAATGATGCCATGGACGAATAATATGAATCAATCGTAAAAAAAATTGTATGGGATGTTGTGCCGAGACTGAAAGGGAAGTCTATTGTGACTTCAAAGTGGCTATTCAAGATCGAACATGGAATTGATGGAAACATTGAGAAATTAAAATCAAGGTTCATAGCTCGAGGGCCGAGGCTTCTCTCAGATAGAGGGAGAAGAATATGATGACATATTTTCTTCCGTTGCTCGGTACATAACCATTCGTTCGATAGTCTCCCTTGTTGCTATTCAAGGGTGGACTCTCCATCAGATGGACGTAAAGGCTGCTTTCCTTCATGGCATGTTACATGAAGAAAAATATGTTGAACAAACACATGGATTTGAAGTGGAATATTGCAGAACGCATGTTTGCATGTTGAAGAAGGCATTGTATGTTTTGAAGCAAGCTCCCCAAGCTTGGTATGCACACATTGACAATTATTTAATGAAGTTGGGCTTCATAAGAAGCAATGTTGATCCCAACCTCTATTTCAAGGTTGTCCAAGGTATGCCATTGATTTTGGTTCTATATGTTGATGATATATTCTTGACAGGAAGTGAACCTTTGATAATCGAATGTAAGAGGGAGTTAGCCTTTGAATTCGATATGAAATACCTTGGACTGAAGCACTACTTTTTAGGCCTTGAGGTGTGGAAAAATCTTGGTGAGATCTTTCTCTCATAGGGAAAGTATGTTGTTTGGTATGAATAAGTGAAAATACATGACTACTCCGATGGAAATGAACTTCAAGAAGTTGTGTGGAAAAACATATGGACCCGATATAACAAATCCATCTGAGTATAAATCACTAATTGGGGATTTGATGTTCCTTGTGAACACCTTTCCAAACACATGCTATGGAGTAAACACATTGAGTCAATTCATGACTGAGCCCCTCCACGGACAAAAAATAGAATAAAAGAGATATCAACGCCTTATAAATAAACCACTTCGAGGGGGCAACCTCCAATACATTAGATGAATGAAAATTTCTTGGATGATACAAATGAGAAAACCTCCTTTCTATATATAGGAGTCCATGGGGCCACAATGTATTCCTAGCCGACTTAACAATAATAATGTAAGGGCACAACAATAACAATATGGGGGTTACAGGGGTACAAAATAATAATAAGGGGGGATACACTAACATAATAAGGGACTACACTATTAATATAGGGAGTTAACATGCCCCTCTCCTTCAAACAAGTGTTTTCCTCAACGCTTGATTATTTCTTGATGCTTCTGTATAAAATTATCATCCTCCCATGTGGAATATTCTATAGGAAAGTTCTTCCACTTGCTGAGATACTCTGAAATTGATCATAATTTTTGAGTTCTTGTTTCTATGACTGCTTCAGAACTTCTTTCGATGTGATGTTGATCTTCCTGTTGTTTCATTAGATTCTGCACCAAAGTTAGGTTATCCTTTGAGAGTTGGAGAACTTGTTGTTGATGCTCGATGTGATCTTCCACTAATTTATTATCCATATTAGCTATTATTTGATCCTTCAAACCATCCAACTTAGCCTCCATTTCTTCTTTTAAACCATCTATGTCATCTTCGATTGCTCTTCGTAAGATCAAAATTTGTTGCACTTGGTACTGTAATTTTGATATCTCATACTGCAATTCTTCCTCTTCATGCGTCATACTATAGCTTTTTGAGGTCTTAATGGGTATGTAATTATTTTTAGGAGGCATTTCAGAACCCAATACTGAAATATATGCTCAATAGGCCCTTGGAATCACTTCAAACTGATTTTTTTTTACATAAGACTTATGCAATTCAGAAAAAAATACACACCTTTTTCTTGCTTTTGAGGAGCTCGATATTGAAACTGAATTATCTATGTGATTTCAAATCTTCAATATCTAAAATTTGGTATTGAGGTAGCCCTCTGAATTCTCTTTGTAATGCCACAGGTCTGACTTGATTTGGATTCTTCAAGACAAAGTTATGTCCAATCTCCCACAATGACCTAATTATGGACTGGTTCAGTAGAACGAACTTGTACGACTTGCCACGTGTCACTGTTTCCTCCTTCGGCTTTGAAATTGATAGACAAGAAACTACAGTCTATGTAATTGCGGCCACTTTTTACAGAATTCTAATCCGATGCTCAAAGAGAGAGTTATGAAGATTTTCCCACGATCACCTCTTTGAGATGAAATTCAGGAACCTACAAAAGACCTAACTTCCACAGACCATATCTCCGAAAACATTACGAACCAAGATCTGACATTTTTCGATAATGTTCCTCAGGATTTTGGATTCGCGCCCTAAAAATTTCAATGTTTGAAACTTTGTAGAAAAAATTTATAGCGAAAATGCCATGATGACTTGTTTGGAGCAGCGAAACCCTAGAATCCAAGGCTCTGATACCAAATGTTGTGAAACCGGCTCCAAAAATAGAAGAAAAGAGATATCAACGCCTTAGAAATAAGCCACTTCGAGGGGGAAACCTCCAATACATTACATGAATGAACAATTCTTGGATGATACAAATGACAAAACCTCCTTTCTATATATAGGAGTCCATGGGGCCACAATGTAATCCTAGTGGGGCCACAATGTAATTCTAGCCGACCTAACAATAATAATGTAAGGGCACAATAATAACAATATGGGGGTTACAGGGGTACAACAATAACAATAAGAGGGGCTAAACTAACATAATAAGGGACTACACTATTAATATAGGGACTTAACACAACCAAGGCTTGTTGGGAATACCACGTCGTTGTGCTTAGGTTAGGGAGTCTTTTTTAGAATTGTGCAACCCAAGTCGATTATGATGCATGTGTTCTACCACATGACTATGGGGTCATTGAGAGGTCGTGGGAAATGTGATTAGGTTGAGACTTGCTCCTATCAGTTCGGTCAAGAATAGCTGCAGTGAGGGATTCCGAGGTCCAAAAGATGCTGCTCCTGTATAATGGGTTATCTGTTGGCCGTTATGGGTGGAAGCTATTACTCCCTGATTATTCTTCTTTTAGATCTGATAAAGTTTTAATAGATAGAGTTGAGTAGAGATAGTCATAACATGACTACACCATGAGGTGAAGATCTACAAGCAGATGTTAGCAGGTGGATAGTCATTACATAAGTAAACATTTGAAACCTCGGAGTATATGGTATGGTAAATAAATAGGAATATAAATAGACCGAGTTATGCTAAATAAAAAATAAAACCTATTTTTATACTTACTCCGGAGGTACGGTGAATAAAATATATATATATATATATATATATATAAATTGGAGGTATATTCACCAACACTAAAAAAAGAGGTATGGTAAATAAATAAAAATATAAATAGAATGAGGTATGGTAAATACAAAATAAAACCTCTTTTTATACTTACTCTAGAGGTATGGTGAATAAATAAAAATATAAATAAATTGGAGGTATAGTAAATAAATAAAACCTCTTTTTATAATTACTCTAGAGGTATGGTATATAAATAAAAATATAAATAGACTAGAGATATGGTAAATCAATAAAACCTCTTCACTATACTTCTAGAATATAGTAAATAAATAAAAAAAAATAGATAAGTGTAAACAAAAAAATAAAACATCTTTTTGTATTTACTCCATAAACCTTTATATGTGAAGAAAACTAAAAATGAGATTCTATTTGGGTGTGTTAGAAATTAGCTTGGTGGGAAACCATTAAGAATTTGCACAGAGAAATAAGCATAAAATGCCAGCAACAAATCATTAACATAAACACAAATGTTTAACCGGGAAAAACCCCAAACTCCGGGGAAAACCCATCCTAATGAAATTTCATTAGCATTGGCCAAAACCCTGGCCAATCTGGCCAAGTGAGCCTTCACCGCTCACCTCCAGGCCTACCTTACAATGAAGTCTTCCCAGCCTTTTATAGGCTCCATTACATGCAATACCATAGGCTGAAAACTATGGGTGCACAAAACCATGTGCCCCAAAACCACCACTGTTTACCCTATTCCACATTGACTCTACCCCGAGTCATGTTAACCTAACAATTCCCCCCTTAAACTTGACTTGGGGATTATTGACTAAATCCAGCCAAACCTGCTAGATGAGACAACCCCGCTCACTCTAGCTCTTGCCCCCTCAAATTTTTTACCCAGGGTAATTGTTAATTTGACATCCCCCCTATCACCTAGGTCTAACCCAGACTTTACCAGTGATTACCCAGGGGTACGCATGCCATACCAGGTCTTACAGCAGTATGCCCATTTACATGTAAAAATTAACTCCATTATAATAATTTTTTTTTTTTGTTTCATTGTTGCTATTCTTTAAATTATCATTCTCTACATTCATTCATGATGTCCTCTCCAGAGAAGACATCATAATTGTACATGAATCTGCCCACCAACTGCAATAAAAGAAATTAATCTTTCATGAGCCTTTCCAGTGTCTCGCTATGCATTTCTTCAATGCTATGATCTTCACCAATTATGTAACTGCACCGGTCCCCGGCACCTCCTGAAACTTGAACTTAGAGCGACCAAAGTCCATAGGGCCGCCCAAACCTCTGGGCCCCCGGGGCCTCCCTGAGCCCACCGAAATAAAAAGAATAAACCCCCGAAGGCTAAAATTGGCAATAAAAGATTACCAATTACGTTGAGAAGGAAGTCTTTCAACCATCTGCTGGGAAACGCGAGATACTTGTTGGAAATCGTTCGATGCTCCTGTTGTGATAATATCATACTCATCTTCCAAAGTCCCACTGAAAGACATGTACTTCGCCCAGTTCACTCCACTGTCCATGGGAAAACATAATTGTTAATATTATTGTTATTATTGCCATTGTTGCTCGATCTAGCCAAGCTCGAACCCGAGCCAGCAGCAGCTCCCAGCTGAATTGAGGTTCCGGCCGGCATACGATACCCCGTGGAGCCCGTGGGTGGGAATGTCCAGATGGGCTCTGATTGCGGCCCTGCGGCCATTAAAAGGCGGAGGATTACTGTTCGACCCCGCGCTCACGGGCTGCAACATCCAGAAACCCCCGTGGCCACTGTTCGACATCCCGGGCGGCGCAGGTGCTACTGCCCACATGGCCGCCGCCGGCATTGACATAGACATTCCCATTCCTATACCCGATCGGCTCGACATCATCTTAGACTGTCTATGCACAACGCCCCTCAGCGGCTTTGCAGCGGCTTCTTGATCACCTTCCTTGAACAGATCCTCCCGAAACCTCTAAATGCAACACCCAGAAAACAAAAAAACACCAGCGTCTGCAATTTTGTGTTCCAGATTCATATCTGCATCGGGGCAACAAATCTTATCTTCATTCACATGCCAATAAAACCTTTGGCTTCAAAAACTTCCCTCTGAGGCCAACACTTAGCTTGAGTCCAAGAAATATCCAGATCTGAATCTAACAGCAGATCTACAATTTATCATGGCGTCAATCGACTTTCAGTGATCGCAATCACATCCCCACTCTTCTTCATCTTCTGCGCATTTGCATGGACGCACTATATTTGATTCTTTATCAATGGTAGATCCACACCAGATCTGCCTTCTTCACATGCAGATCTAGCTCTTCAAACATCAGATCTGACATATCCAATCAAATCGCTCTCATTCCACATTGACTGAATGATATTGGTTAATAAAACAATCCACAATCCTGCAACTTGGTATTCCCATTTGAATTACTACCTGGCCCTCGAAGAATAATCATCGGATTGAAAGGGCATTCTCTCACGCCCATACCTGCTACTCCTATTTCGCAATCCAATTGCAAGAAGGCATCCTGCAATAAAAAAACAGATAACAGAGACAATGAAATGCTGCAGGTCGGATGCCGATCATTCGACATCATATCGTCCATCATTTTCTGACTGTAAATAAATTTAATCAGATCCAGCATATTCACACACAGATCTAATTCCTTCTCTCATACATCCGTCCTTTTATGTATATCTATCTATCTAGGAGAAAATTTCACGCAGTTCTTGGTCTGTTGGCATGTCAACGCACAACAAAACCTTCGACTGGCGCCCATACGGTCTCCACGCACCAGCGCTCCAGCTCCAACTTGCTCCGATACCAATTGTTAGGAGTTATGCACAGCAGAAACAATAAAGAATATATCCAGAGACATAAACATAAAAGGTCAGCAACAAATCATTAACATAAACACAAATATTTAACTGGGAAAAACCCCAAACTCCGGGGAAAACCCATCCTAATGAAATTTCATTATCCTTGGCCAAAACCCTGGCCAAGACAGCCAAGTGAGCCTTCACCACTCACCTCCAGGCCTACCTTACAATGAAGTCTTCCCAGCCTTTCACTCACCTCCAGGCCTACCTTACAATGAAGTCTTTGATATATAGGCTCCATTTCCTCTGTTACCATAGGAAATTTTGAAAACTGTGAGTGCACAAAACCATGTGCCCCAAACCACCCTTGTTTACCTATTCCACGTGGCTCTGCAGGTCATGTTAACCTAACAAAGGTGAAACTGTGGGCCAAATACTATGAAACAAATTATTATTAATACCATGGGCTAAATACTATGGGCCAAATATCATATTTATAAAAGAACTGTGGTAAATAAATAAATATAAAAGAAGTATACATAGGTATGGTAAATACATAAAAATATAACAAATATGATTAGAAATAGCCATCTAAGTATATACCAAGCCTATGGGCCAAATACCATGGTAAATAAAAGAGAGTATGGTGATAAAATGTAATATAAATAAACAAAGAGGTATGGTAAAAAATAAAACCTCTTTTTATATTTATGAACCATGTTTTATTTAGGAAATTGAAGCCTAAGGGCAAATATCCTAATATTAATGTTGTAATTATAATATTCATATTAATATATTATAATATTATTATTATTAAATTTAATAAATTTGGATCTAGGAGGTTTGTATTTGAGTACACTACATGCATTGACTATTTCACGTAAATGTAAAAGTAATGTTTAACATTTAATCTAATTAATATAATGTCGACCCTAATGAAAAATCATTTTTCTCAATTTAACACAAATAAAGTGTCAAATTGTATTTGTGAGGAATAGTATTTGTGAAAGGATTTAGGGAGCTGTTCAGAGTGGGAAATAATATTTGTGGGAAAGGATTTCAGATTACTAAATGCGATAGATTTTCAAGTTTGATTTCATTTGCTCCTGCATTTTATTTTTTTTCTACATTTTTGTTTTTACCTTTTCATCTACTTCAACTCCATGAATGCTATCATGTGTAATGAAGCACTCTTACCACCAAATTATAATGATTTAATTTCTGCTTTGGGCGAAATATCACCAAATTAGAATGATTTAATTTCCTCTTTGCCCGAAACCTTGCCTGAAACCTTGCCATGCATTTCAAATGTTTACTTACCTTACATTTCTCACATTACATATACACATGTGCCTTATACTCTGACACATCAAATGTTTACATTAAATTTCTCACATTACATCTACACATGTGCCCTATACTAGGCTGTAGAGCGCCTCTTGTCGCAATAAATGACACGGGTTAGATTTTACCCATTCTTAATAATATGTAGATCAAATGGATGAGAATTGTAAATTGATATCTTGAAGCGGTCAACTTGACTTGTGGCCGTTTGCAAAACAAAAAAACCATTTTTTCTCAATTTTAATATCTTTAGTTGAAAAAGTATATATGAGAAAAAATGTACACTGTAACCATAGGGCTAGGTGCCCAATGAAAAAATCTAATTTCTCCCGACTATTTATGGAGGATTTTTAATCTAAGGCCATGGCCTCTGCTAAATTCCACCCTAGGAAGTGGAATAGGTCCATGGATTATACTTGTGTCATCTGGCCCCATGGTCAAGAGAAATTAGATCTGTCCCTTGGGCACTTGAACTCGCTCTATGATTCCATAAAGTTCACGATGGAAGTGGAGGTTGATGGTTGCCTTCCTCTCCTTGATATCCTTCTCTCAAGGAATGAGGATGGTTCCATTTCTCACCGAGTTTTTCGCAAGAAGACTCACATGGAACATTACCTCCATGCTGGGTCTCATCATTTTCCTGCTCAGAAATTTGGTGTCCTTTGTACTCTTATGACTCGTGCTCTTAGAATCTCTGACAAAATCTCCTTGGAATCATAGAAGTCCCATCTTCTTGACGTTTTTGAAAATAATGGTTATAGTAGATCTCTAGGTCTTAAAGCCTTTCGAAATGCATATAAAGGGTTGAGTGGAAAATCTACTTGGGTGGATCCTATTTCCAATGTCCATCTCCCGTTTATCCTGGAGACAACGAACAAATTGCCCATGTCCTTAGAAGAAATAATATCTCTGCTTCTTTAAAACCTCTCTGCACTATTAGAAATTCTCTTGGGTCTGTTAAGGACCCTATCAACCCTAAGGACATGAAAGGGGTTTACATGATTCCTTGTTCATGTGGTACTCCCTATATTGGAGAAACATGTCGATCCATTAGGCAGAAAATCTGAGAGCATGTTGTGGATATTAGACATAATCGATCTCATACCTCAGCTCTTGTTGAGCATGTGGAAAAATCCTGTCACCATGTTTGTATTGAAGACTCCAAAGTCGTTGCCAAAGTAGATCACTTCCACCATAGGAAATTAAGGGAGGCGATCGAAATTGAACATGCTAAGAATCTCAACCGTGATGATGGTTGGAAATTAAGTTAGAGCAAGACCTCGACTCTCACCAGGTAATTTTGTTTAGTTATTTATGTATTCATTTATATATTTATGTATTTAGTTTTTATACATATATACAATTAACTAATTTTTATTTTTATCTAATTAATTATTTTTATTTATTTATTTATTTTATCCTATTTATTTATTTATTGAATAAAATAAATTTTTTTACCCCTCCCTATTTCCTATTATATTTAATTTAATTTCATAATAATTTATATAAACTCATTTTTAATAAAATTTTAATTTAATTAATTGATTTATTACTTAATTTTAATTCTTAACTAACTAAATTTCTAACAGTTAATCTTAACGGTTATTTCCGACAATGATGCATCTCCAATATTTATTCATCAAAATCGATTAGTTTCTCGAAGATAAACCACATTAACTGGTTTAAAACATCGACCAAATCTTAATGATATGATTAATTCGAAAAACATTTATCTATATTCCTAATATATTTAAATGATAATTTATTTTATAAAAATTGCACATTTTTACCCTATTACTTTACCACTTTACATTCATGTGAAATGGTCAATTTAAATGGTCTCACTTTAGCATGTGTATTAACATGTGTATATAGGAGTACAAAAGTCCTTGTACAAAATCCCTAGCGGTTAACAACGGTGATGCCCCGTGGATTGTAATAACAGTAACATGTTTTTTTTTAAAATGTTTTAGTAATTCGGAAACTTATTACAATATTATATTTTTTTGGTTATTAATTATTATTATAATAATATTTTTGAAAAGTTAGATTTAAAAAAAATAAAATTATATTATCAGAGTTTTGTTGATGCATTTTCAATTATTTAATGTGGATGGTAAGATAAGATGAAGTCAACTTAAATAAATGAAAATAATTTTTTAGTTATTAAATTTGATTAAATAAATAATATTTTTTTATTAGATATTATTTTTTGGGATTCAACTATTTAAGTAAGTCATTCATCTATAACTAATTCTCATAATTTTTGAATAATCCACTTAACACTCATTACTAAATTATATTAAATATAACACAAAATTTAAAATCTAAAAATTAACTAATTTTTTACGTTATTAATAAACCACATTAAATTTATTTTACCATTATTATTCACATTTGATAATAATTATTAAAAAAATTCCATTTTATTATTTAATACAAATTAATTTTAATTAACAATTTTTTCATAAAAACTTCCACATGAGTCCTACAAGTTTTTAAAACATTATGAAAAGTAAGCTTCTCGGCTCATGAGTTAAAGAAAAAAAATTGAGAAAAGATACATGAAACATCAAATTTAAGTGTGATAATAATCACATAACTTTTCTTTGTTTCCTTTCTTTTTCTACACTTTTTGCTAGAGTTCGGACCAATTGCAACCATTTCTAGTTCACAACATATTGTTTTCGAAGGGGATTCTTTGTTTGAGTTTGAACTCTCTGAAACATGCATTCTCTTTGTACCCCCCGTCCCATTATCTGTAAGGGCCTCAATTACCTGTTGTTTTGGTGCCCAGGTCTCCTATGGTTCAATGTCATTCTGCATGTGGGATACAATACTAGCTTGAACCTATGCATCCACTTCTGCTTGCTTTGGTTGATTCTCCATGGTTTCTTCTTCTTCTGAGAGGTGTGGATTAGAGGCTTGCCATCCTTTTGCTTTACGTGTCTACATATTTTTCCTTTTTGGAGATTTTTTTTGCCTTTGGGCATGCATTTTGAAATGTCTTGTTTAGAAACATATTGGACATCTCAATGTTGCGTTCTCATAATTTATTACTCGGGTCCACTAAAAGTTTTTGTGTTTCAATTGAACATGATCAAGTAGACCTTTGTTGAGGTCTATCTCTAGATAAATTCTAGTTAAGGTAAATAATCCTTTCTCTAATCTTTCATGGTCCATATTTTTGAATTTTCCTATGGCGTTTCCGATTTCCTCTAAGATTTTATGGTGCCAAAAAGGGAGGGGGAGATTTGAGTAATATTCCAAATTAGCAGCCAGCTAATTGGAATATTAATTTTGTTAATTTTTGTCTTTTCTAATGTTTAGCAGGAAATAAAAGGGACAAGGAGGCACCCATTAATAAACCATATGATTAATTCAATTTCCTAAAGTCACTTAAGACAAATATTAGAGCTAAAGTGCGGCCCATGAGGCCATCCACTCGAATGGGGCAGCATCCTAAGTTGTAGCGCAGTAGACTGAGCAGTGCATGTAGCATAGGGACAAGCTAGGAGAGGTACAACGCAACAAATTTGGGACCAAGGGAACATTGGAGGCTCACTTGGATAAATATGGGCTGAAAGCAACTCATTCCTTATGCATTCAATCACTGATTTTCTATCTGATAGACTATAGCACGCTTGAGCTATTTACCTAAGTCTGCAAGTGTTGTTTAGCATAGAGATTTCTGAGGGGAGATCTCAACTTATACCTCAAGGGACTTCAAGTGCCTAATCAGGAGAGGAGGTACCATCCATTTTTGAGAGAGGACTCACATGAGCACATTTAGGCATTCACAGTCCCTCCAGGACAGCGCAGAGGCCACGCAGGTAGTAGAGGGAATACAGAGTCCAGCTGAGGAGCAACATTGGGAGAGTGGGAGAGAGAAAAAATTTCAGTCTGGAGTTTTGGGGAGGGGTTAGCCATCTCCTACCAGGGTTTTTGGGTAGATTTCCAGTAGCATCTTCTTGCAGTTCAGCCAGAGAACCAGATCACCCAACATAACAACATGCCAAGCCAAAGGGGGCTAATTTCCGGGGTCAGGATTTATGCAAACCCTTCACGACTTTTTCTAGGTTTGTTGAGGAGAGTCTGGTGTCTAATTCCAAGAATTTTCTGAGCAGCAGAGCAACCTCAACACATAGTCCGTTTCCATCTGGTAGAAGTAGTTCCAAAAAGACAACATAGAGGAGGAGCCATGAAGAGCAGCAGGGAGGCAGGGTTGCTGTTCGGGTTTGAGGAGTTATTCCAGTCTGTGTTGTGCAGGCCAAGGTGCCATTCTCTTGAGCACCTCATTGTACCTTTCTCCCATCAGAAAATAAATGAAATGGCTTAGATGTTTTTGGCTCATTCATGGTTTTTTAATGGCTATTTCTATTTTGTTGTAGTTTTAGTCTTGCATGCTTTATATTACTATTTGTTCCCAATTTGGGATATTACAGTGGTATAAGAGCTCATAGACTTGGCTCATCCTGTGGAGCACTCGGTCTATGAAACCGAAAGATAGGGAGAACATCACATACCGAAGGCAGTGTTATAAAAGCAAATAAATGAGGCTTGAAATCACACCAGACCAAGTAGACAATGTTCCAGTGGAAGAGGAGAGGGGAAAGACACAGATGGCAAAGGAAAGAGACGATGAAAAGGAGTTTGATAACCTCCTTCCAAAGTCAATGCAGGATCTCACTAAGATAATAGAGGAGATGGGGCAAAATATTGTCGGAGATAACAAGAAGAGGGAAATTCCAAGGGAATTCCAGATCGGAGAAGGATCCAACACATCCCATCACCCACCCGAGCCTAATGCTGCCCAGTAGGTGGTGCTATGCACTCCACCATGTTCCACCATGCCCACGTTCCTGCTTCGTGAGTAGGAGCAGGAGGGCCACAAGAGCCAAAGGTGGCTCACTATGGGGAGTACTTCACTAACTATTAGTCTTACGGGCCAGTGTTTAGAGATGCCCTCACCTTCAATGAGTCTTATCAGTTGAAGAATAACACCATACCACAAGGTCAGACCAGAGGAGGAGGGTACATGCTGGGCAATGACCTGCAACATACCATGGGAAGATTTTTCTTGCCTACAATTGATGGGTCATAGAAATGGTCAACCAAAGCTTGGGTGGAGAAGCTAGACATTTATTTCTAGCTTAATTAGACGGAGGAGGTGTAGGCCATCAAGGTGGCTGCACTACATCTTGAGGGAGAAGCCCATGACTGGTGGTTCTATGGGATGACTACGCTAGGTCACTCAGGAGTGAAAAAGTATGATGGGTTCACCTGGAGATTGATAGAAAAATTTTATGGGAAGAATTTCAGAGGAGCATTTTGTTGAGCTACCCAAGTTCAAACAGACAAGGAACCCATAAAACTACATTTTCGAGTTCTTGAGACTTTTGATGATGGTTTTAGACCTGTCTATGGCCAGGAGGATATATATGTTCGTTGACAGACTGGTTGAATTCTTGTGTGGGCTAGTGAGGTCTACTCAGCCTACTACGTTACAGGATGTAGTAGGGAGAACCAAATATTTGTAAGATGCTTTTCCGAGGATGAGGGCTCCCATTCCCAATAGACCAATGTTCCAGCAGAGAGGGAGGGAAGTGGTAGCCCCACCCCTAAGAGGGAACCAGTACCGAGGGCCATTGGATGATGACACCCATAGATTTTTGAGATGGAGGAAGCTTTACTTCACCTTATAGGAGCCATGGGCACTGGGTCACAAATGTGTCGGAGGGAGGGCACATTACATTGAGGTCTTCTCCGACAGTGAGGGAGAAGAGGAGTCATGTGATGAGATGGGAGGAGATTCTAGAGCACTAGGAGAGAATTCTCCAGCAACAGGAGGATCAACGTTTGCACCAACCAGAGGGGTCCTTACATCTTGCGGGGAGTACCCAAGTACCTAACGTTGAGGGTCTGGGGGAAAATTCAAAAGAAACGTTTCTCAATGTTGGTGGAAAACGAGGCTACACACAATTTCATTAATGCCTAATTGATACAGAGAAGAGGCATACATACCAAGGGCTTTGATGGGTTTTATGTGCTGGTTCCAAGGGCTAAGACCATGTAGTGCATGTATTATGTCCTGAAATTATCAGTGACCATGGGAGATTACACATTGACATATCACTTCTTCGTGGTTGATATTCCAGACAAAAACCTAGTGTTGGGAGTCTAGTGGCTTATCACTCTTGGGAAGGTTACTACAGATTGGTAGACTCTGGAGATGATTTTTGTGGAAAAAAAGAGTGGGAAGCATGTGATGCTTGGGGGCATGCACACATACCCTCCTTAGACTGTTTCTGCATATAATATGGAGGAAATTTTTTGGAAGGGAGACATAGAGTGGGCTATGGAGTTGAGGGTTTTAGATGTAGGTGTCTAAGGCCAGCCTACGCACCCAAATGTGCAGACCCTCTTAGACTGTTACTCTATGGTTTTTGGGGACATTCCACTAGGAAAACTACTAGATCGAGGGTTTGAGCACACTATTGAGCTAGAGTCCGGCATTCAGGCTATGATCACCACCTCCTACAGGCATCCCCAGGCCTATAGGGATGATATTTAGAGATAAATTCATGAGCTCTTAGCATTAGGGCACATTAGGCCCAACACTAGTCCATTCTCTTCTTCAATGGTCTTGGTGAATAAGAAGGACGACACATTGCGGATGTGCATAGACTACATGGCTCTAAATAAGAAAACCATGAAGAACCGCTATCATATTCCTAGGATCGACGAGTTGATGGATGAGCTGAGGGGGGTGAATTTCTTCTCCAATATCGATATGAGGTTGGGATACTACCAGATCAAGGTAAGGGAACAGGATGTCCCCAAGACTACATTCTAATGTCACTATGGCCATTTTGAGTTCTTGGTGATGCCATTTGGGCTGACCAATGCTCCGACTACTTTTCAGTCTTGCATGAAACACATATTTTGTGGTCAATTGAGGAAGTTTGTGCTAGTTTTCTTTGATGACATCCTCATATACAACCGCCCATGGGAGGATCATTTGCAACACATAGAGACAATGCTGCGTATCTTGGAGGAGCAACAGTTCTATGCCAAGCTGTCCAAATTCGAGTTTGGGTTAATAGAGATGCCGTTGATGGAGTGAGAGTCCACAAGGAGAAGATCAGGGCCATTTGGGATTGGCCAGAGTTGAAGAATGTGACGAAACTCTAGGGGTTTGTGGGTATTTGCACCTACTACTGGAAGTTCGTCAAATGATTTTCACAGCTTGCAACACCCCTCACAAACCTCACCAAAAAGGGGGATTTCAGTTGAACAGAGACTGCGCAGAGGCCCTTTGACATGCTCAAGGAGGTGATGAGCATCTGCCTGGTATTAGCTCTGCCAGACTTCACGCAGCCCTTCATGTTGGAGTGTGATGCTTCAGGGGAGGGGGTAGGCACAATGCTAATGCAGGTGGGGCACCCCATAGTTTTCGAGAGTCGGAAGCTACCGAAAAACGAGATATTATACCCTATCTACTATAAGGAGATGATGGCCATCATGCACATGTTGGAAAAGTTTCGATAGTACCTTGTGGGGAATAGTTACCCTGGTGAGGACATATCACAATAGCCTTAAATTATTCCTTGAGCAAAAGCAGTTGCAAGAGAGGCAGTAGAAATGGGTTAACAAGATACATGCATACGATTTTGACATTAAGTATGTTAAAGGGAAGAACAACGTGGTGGTTGATGCGTTGTCCCAGAGACTAGTGTCTCTATTATTGATGATAATTGATGCAGATTGGAGCACTCAACTACTAGTGGAGTACTCCAAAGGCCGGCTTGCATGTGAGATCCTAGATGGGCAGGTGATGGATGACTGGTATAGGGTGATGGATGAGGTGATCTACTACCGTGGCCAAATCTTTTTGATAGGGAAATCCCAGCTACAGGAGAAAATTATGCATGCAACACATGATTCACCGCTTTCAGGCCAACAGGGATTTACCAAAACATATCGGGCCATCAGGGAGAGGTTCTCTTGGAAGGGCCTCAAGGAGGACATACTCCGGCATGTCAGGGAGTGCGTAGTATGCCAGAAGAACAAGGGGGATTTGAACCATCCGACAAGGTTTTTGCAACCGCTTCCCATTCCTGAGGGGAAATGGGAAAGAATTTCTATGGATTTCATCATTGGGTTGTCAATGGTACAGGGAAATGATTGCATCGTCATGTTGGTTGACCAATTGACGAAGTATGCCCATTCCTTTTCCATTTCAACTTGGTACATTGCTTCACAAGTGTTTGAGCTATTTTTCAGGGACATCTTCAGACTCCATGGTCTTCCAAAGACCATAATCAGTGACAGGGACATCTGGTTCATGGGAGGCTTTTGGCAAGAGCTGTTACGTTTGGTAGACACCAAGTTGACACCCAGAACCAGCTACCACCCACAGACAGATGTGAAGAATGAGATAGTTAACGTGGCTGGAGGGCCACTCAAGGAACTATTTTATAGGGCTACAAAAGGCTTGGCAATGCTGGCTTCACTTGGGGGAATATTGTTAGAACACAACATTCCATATGTCTATTGGTATGTCTCAATTTTATGCTTTGTATGGTTATAATGCACTGAATTTTGTTGATGTGATGTTTGGAGCTAGAAATGCCACTAGGGCCAAAGACTCGATCCAAGAGATCCAAGACATACTTCGGGCTCTCAAGGATAATTTAGCAACAACCCAAACCCAACAAAATTTGTCTGTAGATAGAGGCCACATGGAGAGGCAATTTGAAGTGGATGACTTAGTTTATCTCCGTCTTTAGCCGTACAAGTAGTCCACATTGAAGCCGAAGGGAGCTGAGAAGCTCAGGCCACATTTTTATGGGCTATACACGGTGATTCGACGGGTTAGAGAGGTGGCATATGAGCTGGAGTTTCCACAGGGTAGTTAGATTCACAACATTTTTCATGTCTCATGTTTGAAGAAGGCTTTGGGACAACAGGTGACTGCAACATTGAAGATCCCACCTATCGATGATGAGGGGCATTTGGTGCTATAGCCGGAGGCCATTCTTGATACCAGGGAGAGACATTTGAGGAGAAGAGTGTTTAATGAGTATCTGATCGGGTGATGTAGGAGCATGAGGCTCGAGGGATAAAGAATTCATTTTCTTCTAAAAATCCAAAAAACATTTACAAGCAAAGGAGTGGGATCCTTTAGCCATCGATTTACTTTTTTGATAGATAATATTTTACTAGTATTCAGGGATTTGGATAGCTTTATATTTGATTCATTGAATTTAGTTTTTAGTTGAGGATTTTTAGGCAAATATTATGTAATAGGATTTTTCCAAGATTGGGAAAATCCGATTCAAAAGAATCAGATTGAAAGGATTGTGTGAACATTATATATTTGTAAGTTTGAAATGTATCCAGGCAGGAGGACTGAATGAAAAATAATTAAAGAGAAGAAATTTGTATTTCCTCTGTACCTTTGCGTAGCTGTGCTTAAATGCCAAATCTGGAAGGTTATATTCATACTTCAAAATTTCTGAATTTATGAATTTCGGTTTGAATATGTTTGATTGATTGCTGAATGTATATTTTCCTTCAAATTTCTGCGTCCACTCTGAAGACGAGAAAATTCAATTCTATTGTTAAATTAAAATGATATCAGTTATTGATGTATAAAACAATGATTTTCCTTGATGAAGTTACGAATCTGTCAGGGTTGAATAATTTAAATCATTGTACAACGCTGAGAGTTTAAGGTTTAATAAGTTGAGTAAGGTGCCCAGTACTTGGGGAATCCGACGGTCCTCGCATCTTGATTGATGATCAATGATTATTGCATATAAAGTTACACAGAAGTTAAAGTTTCAATTGGACCCGATAACTTATAAGTTCAATTTCATAATTTGAACCATCCGTCCAACACTAAATGGATCTAACAACCTTTGCGTTTGGTTCTTTGATCCAATGACTATCACATATTTAGATGCAATTTGTTTAAGTAAAGAAATGGATGAGATAGTTTTATAGAAGAGCTTTAAAAAATATTTGAAGTCCACTATTAAAACATTTAATGAAAAATGTTTTAAATGTTAGTTTAAGTCCGTCATGGAATCAAATAGAATTGAATTAGCAAGTATTTGCTATGTGGGAATTTCATAATTGCTGCATATTGTATATTTTATATAATTCTGTTCCGTCATTTATGAAAGGATTATAAAGTGGGTTTAATGCATTTAAAATTTGTGTAATAAATTTTTAATGCATTTGAATTTTGTGTAAGTAAAATTGAAGGTTGATGAATGATATAGAAAAGGAATCAGAGGAAGTTCCACCAGAACTTGAAGACATAGTCTCCAAATTTGAGAGCTTGTCATTAACACCTGCATCCAGACCACCATTAGTGGTATCAGAGTAGCCTTTAGACACTGAGTGAGATCTCAAAGATCACGAAAAGAAATCCAACATGGCTTACAGAGTCGGAAGAGGAGGTGGTGCTGGTCGAAGAAGAGGAAGACCAGTTGAAAATGCTGAAGTGATGGAGGTTATGCAACAAATAAAAGCCAGATTAGAAGCAATGGAAATGGGAAATCAAAGAGATGCAGATTCCAGAGATGTCAGCGAGCCTGAAGTTGAATCTGCAGAAGAGGGAGAACCTGCAGAAGTTACTCCTGAAATGAG
The DNA here is from genome assembly GCA_034641835.2 of Pinus albicaulis. Taxonomy (NCBI): domain Eukaryota; kingdom Viridiplantae; phylum Streptophyta; class Pinopsida; order Pinales; family Pinaceae; genus Pinus; species Pinus albicaulis. The sequence continues at coordinate 709,190,068 of CM076572.1, read as the reverse complement.
ATTTTTTAAATCAGTGTTGGGATCCACATCTATACCCTAACTTGAAGTTTATATTTTTATAGGAAGCTTAAATCCAGAGGAATTAACAGATTGGGTTAATGACATGGATAAGTTCTTTTATTATGAAGAAATGGATGAAGGAAAAAGAGTGAAGTTTGCTGTCACAAAATTGAAAGGACATGTAGCGCTTTGGTGGGATGGAGTGCAAGAAGAAAGAAGGAGACTTGGTAAGAAGCCAATAAAGAATTGGAATAGGATGGTGGAAAAGTTGAGAGGTAAGTTTTTCCAAGTGATTATCAGCTTTCATTATTTAGACAAATTCAGAATCTTAGATAGAGATCAATGACAGTCAAATAATACATAGAGGAATTTTACAAAATGAGCATAAGAGCAGGACAAATTCAAGATACATAAAAGAAGATTGCAAGATATATTAATGGTCTCAGAATGGAGATCCAAGATGAGATAAGTCTACTGTCTCCTAAAATAGTGGAAGAGGCTTATCAGATGGCCTTGAAGGCTGAAGAAAAAATCATAAGGAAGCAATCTGCTAGAAGTAGAGGTACTTTCCGAGGAAAAGGAAGTCAAGGTGATAGAGGAAGATCTACAACACCGAGACAAGGAGCTAGCAACAACTCAAGTTAGCATACACCTACAGAAGGTGATGCCAGTGGCAGAAGGAGTTTTTCTAGAGGAATAGGAGGCAGAAGTAGAGGAAGAGAAATCAAATGTTATGGATGTCATAAGTTGGGACACATTTCTTATGCATGTCCAGAGAATGCGGGGACAAATAAGAGAATGTAATTGTTTCTCAGAATGAAGAGGAAGCAAAAAAAATGCCAGAAGGAGCAAAAGTGCCAGAAGCAGAAAATACACCAGAGAAAGGAGAATCATTGGTAGTTAGCAACGTTTTGTTAAAACTAGCAAAGGAAGTTGTTGAACTAGCACAGAGAAAAACTTGTTTAGAAGTGTATGCAAATTTCAAGGAAAATGTTGTCAAATGGTAATTGATAGTGGCAACACTGATAATTTGGTCTCTACAGAAGTGGTGGAGAAATTGAATTTGAATACAAAGAAACATCCAACACCCTACAAGGTGTCATGGATTCAGAAAGGACATCAGCTGATAGTGAATGAACAATGTGAAGTGGAATTATAGTTGGGAAGCTACAAAGACAAAATTATGTGTGATGTAATGCCTATGGACGTATGTCGCATATTGCTGAGTAGACCTTGGTAGTATGACAAAGGAGCTATGCATGACGGGAAAAAGAACACATACAAGTTTTGTAAAGAAGGTATCAATCATACATTGTTTCCAATAGAAGAAGAAGATGCATCAAAAATAAGATCTGATCCGAAAGCTTTTTTATTGAGTGGAAAAGAATATCTATAGTAGATTGAAGATGATGAGGTAAACTTTGCATTAATTTGAAAACCCAAGGTAGTAATTACTTCCACTAAAATTTCTGATTTACTAATTGAAATTCAAGAGATGCTGGAAAATTATTGTGATATCATTGTAGATGATTTTCTGGATGAATTACCACCTATTAGAAAAATCAGCCATCATATAGATTTAATTCTAGGAGCAAATTTTCCAAATAAAGCAGCACACAGGATGACTCCCACAGAAAATGAAGAAATCAGGAAACAGGGATATGAGCTGTTAGATAAAGAACTAATCAGAGAAAATTTGAGTCCTTGTGCAGTACCAATAGTGTTGAGTCCAAAAAAAGATGGAGGTTGGAGAATGTGTACTAATTCAATAGAAATCAATAAAATAACAATTAAGTATAGATTTCCTTTACCTAGAATTGAAGATTTGATGGATTGTTTAAGTGGGGCAAGATATTTTACAAAACTGGATTTAAAGAGTGGCTATTATCAAATTAGGATAAGGGAAGGAGATGAATGGAAAACGACTTTTAAAACAAATGAAGGATTGTATGAATGGATGGTAATGCCGTTTGGATTATCAAATGCTCCTAGTAAATTTATGAGGCTTATGAATGAAGTGATGAAAGAATTTATTGGTAAATTTGTAATAGTATATCTGGATGATATATTAATTTATAGAAAATCTAAAGAAGAACACATGAGACATCTGAATTATTTCTTAATAAAGTTGCACCAGGAGAATTTGTTGGTAAATTTAAAAAAATGTTCATTCATGAAGGAAGAGTTAGTATACCTATGCTTTGTTGTTTCTGCTGATGGATTGAAGATGGATCCTGAGAAGATAAAGGCAATCATAGAATGGCCTTCACCCAAGAGTGTTTTTGAGGTAAGAAGCTTCCATGGTCTTGCTAGATTTTATAGAAAATTCATAAGGAATTTAAGTAAGATCAATGATCCTATTATTGAAACCATAAATAAGGACAAACAACCATTTAGATGGACTGATGAAGCAAAAAAAAAAATTCAGTTGTTGAAAATAAAGATAACAGAAAAACCCATCTTAGTTTTACTTGATTTTAACAAACCTTTTCAAGTGAAATGTGATGCCAGTGGAGAAGCTATTGGAGCTGTGTTAAGTCAAGAAGACATACCTGTAGCTTATTTCAGTAAAAAATTGAATGAGACAAGAAGAAAATATTCTTCTTATGACAAAGAATTTTATGCAGTTGTATAGGCATTAAAGAAGTGGAGACATTACTTGATGTCTAAAGAGTTTGTGCTTTATTCAGATAATCATGCATTGCAGTATATTATGCAGCAACCAAAAATAAATCAGAAACATGCAAAATGGGTAGAGTATCTTTAGAGTTTCAATTTTGTATTGAAACATATAATTGGCCAAGCAAATAAAGTAGCAGATGCCTTAAGTAGAAAAAACATTTTAGTTCAAGAAAGTCAAATTCAAGTGTTGGGTTTTGATTTTCTTAAGGAATTGTATAAAACAAATTTGGATTTTAAAGAGGCATTTGAAGCATGCAGTAATCCTGTTTTGTTGGACAAAAGTAAGTGGCTGGATTTTTTCTTGCGAGAAGGCTTGTTGTTTAAAAGAAATCAGTTGTGCATACCAAATTGTTCTATGAGAGAAAATTTAATTAAGGAGAAACATAGTGGTGGACTTGGTGGACATTTTGGTGCATATAAGACTTATGAATAGCTGAGTCACTTTTATTTTTGGCCAAAGATGAGATTTGAAGTGGAGAAGTATGTGCGCAATTGTAAAATTTGTCAGTATGCAAAAGGAAGAAGTCATAACACATGTTTGTATGTTCCATTACCTATTCCAAATAGACCTTGGAATATGGTAAGTATGGATTTTGTTTTGGGTTTACCAAAAACACAGAGAGGGAATGATGCAATTTATGTTGTAGTTGACAGATTTTCTAAGATGGCACATTTTATTCCATGTTATAAAACCAATGATGCTACTCATGTTGCTAATTTGTTTTTCAAAGAGATTGTAAGGTTGCATGGGTTACCTAAAAGAATTGTCTTTGATAGAGACACCTGATTTGTTGGTCATTTCTAGAGGACATTGTGGAAAAATCTTGGTACTAAAATGAGTTTCAACTCAGCTTATCACCCTCGGACTAATGGACAGACTGAGGTGGTGAACAAAATCTTGGGTAATATTTTGAGAAGTCTTGCAGGTGAACATCCTAAACAGTGGGATCAAATTTTGGCACAGGTTGAATATGCTTATAATGACTCTCCTAACAGGAGTAGAGGGCAGAGTCCACTCCATATAGTTTATGGAATGTACCCAAGAGGAGTGTATGAATTAAGGAATTTGGGAAAAGAAGATATGAGAAGTGCTAATGGAGAATATTTTTCTTTAGAAATTCGAGCAATACATGAACAGGTAAAACAATAATTACAGGACAACAACATCAAGTACAAGAGAAAAGCAAATTTGAAGAAAAGAGAAGTTAATTTTGAGGTTGGAGATTTGGTTCTAGCACACTCGAGGAAGGAAATATTTCCCAAAAGGGCATATAACAAATTGAAATTTAAGAAAATTGGGCCATGCAGAGTATGAAGAAAATTTTCTGCAAATGCATATGAAATTGAATTACCCCCTGCCATTGGAATATCTCCAATTTTCAATGTTGCTGATATGTACAGGTATGAGGACGGAGACACATATGATACAACTGAAGGCAAAGAAAAGATTGATTGGTTGAAACAGTTACCCACAGCAAAAATATTGCAGCCGAGAATATTTTAGAAAAAATATTGTCTAAGAAGATAAGAGGACGGGAATACTTTGAGTATTTGATCAAGTGGAAAGATTAAGTAGTTGCAGAAGCTACTTGGATGACAGATACCAGGCTATAGAAATTAGGCAGTTCTTTGGAGGAGCTCATGGACAGGAGCCCTTGAAGAATTTTGTCCTTAGGAGTCTGATGCATGAGCATGAAGCTTGAGGGATAAATACTTCATTTTATTATAAAAATCCAAAAAAAATTTACAAGAAAAGGAGTGGGATCCTTTAGCCTGCGATTTACTGTTTTGATATATAAGATTTTACTAGTATTCAGGGATTTGGATAGCTTTGTATTTGATTCATTGAATTTAGTTTTTAGTTGAGGATTTTTAGGAAAATATCATGTAATAGGATTTTTCCAAGATTGGGCAAATCCGATTCAAAAGAATCAGATTGAAAGGATTGTGTGAACATTATATATTTGTAAGTTTGAACTGTATCCAGGCAGGAAGACTGAGTGAAAAATAATTAAAGAGAAGAAATTTGTATTTCCTCTGTACGTTTGTGTAGCTGTGCGTAAATGCAAAATCTGGAAGATTATATTCATACTTCGAAATTTCTGAGTTGATGAATTTCAGTTTGAATCTGTTTGATTGATTGCTGAATGCATATTTTCCTTTAAATTTCTGCATCCACTCTGAAGACGAGACAGTTCAATTCTATTTTTAAATTAAAATGCTATCATTTATTGATGTATAAAACTGTGATTTTCCTTGAAGAAGTTACAAATTTTTCAGGGTTGAAGAATTTAAATCACTGTATAGCACTAAGAGTTTAAGGTTTAATAAGTTGAGTAAGGCGCCCAGTACTTGGGGAATCTGACGGTCCTCGCATCTTGATTGATGATCAATGATTATGGCATATAAAGTTGCATAGAAGTTAAAGTTTGAAATGGATTCGATAACTTATAAGTCCAATTTCATAATTTGAACCATCCGTCCAACACTAAATGGATCTGACGGCCTTCGCGTTTGGTTCTTTGATCCAATGACTATCACATATATAGATGCAATTTGTTTAAGTAAAGAAATGGATGCGATAGTTTTATAGAAGAGATTTAAAAAAGATTTGAAGTCCGCTATTAAAAAATTTAATGAAAAAGGTTTTAAATGTTAGTTTAAGTCCATCATGGAATCAACTAGAATCGAATTAGCAAGTATTCGATATGTGAGGATTTCATAATTGCTGCATATTATATATTTTATAAAATTCTGTTCTGTCATTTATGAAAGTATTATAAAGTGGGTTTAATGAATTTTAATTTTGTGTAAGTAAAATTGAAGGTTGATCACTGTTATAGAAAAGGAATCAGAAGAAGTTCCACCAGAACTTGAAGACATAGTTTCTAGATTTGAGAGCATGTCATTAACACTTGCATCCAGACCACCATTAGGTGGAGAAACCTTCCAGATGAGGATGCCACTTGGGAAGGGGAGAAGATTCTGCAACATCCATATTTTCAATTTCTTGAGGACAAGAAACATTTTGGTGGGGAGGACTGTAATATTCCAACTTAGCAGTTAACTAATTGGAATATTAATTTTGTTAACTTTTTCCTTTTCTAATCTTTAGCAGGAAATAAAAGGGACAAGGAGGGATCCACTAATAAGCCATAAGATTAATTCAATTTCCTAAAGTCACCTAGAAAAATATTAGAGCTGAAGTGGGACCCATGAGGCCAGCCACTCAAATGGGACAACATCCTAAGTGGCAGTGCAATAGACTGTGCAGTGGCAGTGCATGGACAGGCTAGTAGAGGGACACCGCAACATAGGTGGGCCCAAAGGAACATTGGAGGCTCACTTGGATAAATATGGGGTGAGAGAAGCTCATTCATTATGAATTCAATCACCGATTTTCTGTCTAATAGACTGTAGCACGCTTGAGCTATTTAGCTGAGTCTGCAAGTGCTGTTTAGCACAGAGATTTCCGAGTGAAGATATCAACCTCTACCTCGGGGGACTTCGAGTGCTCGCTCAGGAGAGGAGGTAATATCTAGTTTTGAGAGAGGATTCACAGTAGAACATTCAGGCATATGTAGTCCCTCCAGGATAGCACAGAGGTCATGCAGGTAGTGGAAGGAATACACGATCCAACTGAGGAGCATCGTTGGGAGAGTGGGAGAGAGAGAAGCTTTCAGTCTGGAGTTTGGGGGAGGGGTTAGCATTATCATACCAGGGTTTTTGGGAATATTTCCAGTAGCATATTCCAGAATTTAAGCCAAAGAACTAGATCACCCAGTAGAGCAGCATGCCAAGCCCAAGGGGGCTAATTTCCTCAGTCAAGATTTCTCGAAACCCTTCGCAGGATTTTCTGGGTTTGTTGAGGAGAGTCTACTGTCTAATTCCTAGAATTTTCTGAGAAAAAAAGCAACCTCAACATGTAGTCCATTTCCAGCCAGCAACAACATCTCCATCAAGACAACGCAGAGGAGGAGTCACGTAGAGCAGCAGGGAGGCGGGGTTTATGTTAGGGTTTGAGGAGTTATTCCAACCTATCTTGTGCAGGCCAAGTTGCCATTCTCTTGAGCACCTCATTGTACCTTTCTCCCATAAAAAAATTAATAAAATGGCTCAGATGTTTTTGGCTCATTCATGGTGTTTTTAATGACTATTTTTGTTTTGCTGTTGTTTTAGTCATGCATGCTTTATATTATTGTTTGTTCCCAATTTGGGAGGTGGCTGGTTTATTTGACGATATTATGGGAACCTATACCTATGAGGAAGAATATGTAACACCTTATGGATTGGGTAGAAACTCAATCAACTACTTATGCCAATGTTCTTTTGCCTTGTATAACTCTTGATGGAATATGGGAGCATTTTGAAAAGGTCGAGTGCTTGGTATTGGAGTTGTGATTCTGAAGTCCAAAAGGAGGATGGAGTTGTCTGTGGGAATTCGATGACTAGGGTGGTACCTAATAGGAGTTGTGGAGGGATTTTGGGCCAACCTTTCAAGATGCCTAGGATATGTGAGTACCCGACTATATTCCTGCCTTGGGGTGGATGAGGTTTGAGCCTTGGGGATATGGTATAAACTGATGGGGCTTTATGCCTAGTTCCGAAAGTTTGGAAATAAGATCTTTAGAGTACTCGTGCTTTCCTTTGGTGTTGTGATGTAAATTTCAATGCTTGTTTTGGCCACTTGAGTGCCCTTATACTAGTTACATCAAAGGGTGTTAGATAAAAGAAAAAAAATAACATAAAAATAAAACTTGTAACTTATATGATTAAACTTAACTTTGGGACGAAGTTCCTTGAAGATGGGAGTATATAATGCCCCATATTATTAAATTAATAAATAATAATAATAATAATGATAATAATAATAAAATAACAATAATATAATTAAAATAAATAAATAATAAACGTCAGAATAATAATTAATAAATAAATAAGTGAAGTCCATAATAAATTCATAGGACAAAGTTTTTTTATAAAAAAATAAAATAAATAAGAATAAATTGATGGAGAAGTCAAGTTAATAAAAAGTAAAATAATAAAATAAGTAAGAGTAAATTTATCGAAAAAATAAAGATAAAATAAAAAATGACACGATGACATATGCATTATGTGAATGAATATTTTCCTTCCATTATTTCAACAATTTGTTCAATTTAATGGATGAAAAGGAGGATGTGAGGCATTCTTCTTTCTTAGGAGAATTCTAGTATAAGAGAGATTTACTGGTGGTAGCAATTCATTGAGAGACTGGGAATGACGAGTTGTAGAAAAACATAATGCAAATGAGAGTATGGTTGGGTGCAGATTTGTCCCCAACACGCTGGTTGTGGTTAGTAGGATCACAACAACTCAATGTTCACATCATTGTAAGTAAGTTGGGTTTGTTAACTTTTAGGCATGATTCCTCTCACTCGCATATCATTAAATTTTTTTATCATGTCGTTAATTAATGATTTGAAATTTATATAAGTAATTTTTTATTTAATTATGTGTTAATTTCAAGTCCTTACATCCCCATGGAGGGTACCTTGGAGTGGGCCCTCCCTCTGCCCATCCCTTTCCCTTATATAATGATAGTTATGTTGAAGAGGAGCTATAGCTCTTGGGGTACTTGGAACTTAACATCTTCCCTAATCAAATCATATGCTATGGTTTATACCTCGCATTAGTGGAAACATAAATCATAGGAAGAAAGTGGCACCAACATGTATAGGCCATCTTGGTGGCTCGGTACAACGAATCTCCCACTTGCTTGAGTTATTTGGTAGTTGCTCCTAATTTTTTTGCCTATTTTTGATGGCAGACACGAACAATTGGATCTTAGTCCTCTTGGTTACACAACGACCTGCACTCCAACCATTCCTCATTGGAGAGGCACTTAAGCACAGTTCAGTTGAGTTGGTCATTTTATTGGCCTAGCGCCACAACGATCCTTGGCCTTTGCAACTATTCGTATCCCAATGCATGCATAACATTTTAGCTTGATAATGTCAGGATTCGTTGGAGTTGAACTCCAACATATCAATGTATTTTATCCAAATTCTATTAGGATTATCAGAGTTGGCCTCGCAAGGAATCTTTCGGTGCTAAGGGTAACTACTCTATCTACTAAACCTTACTTTTTTCATGTCGGATTTCATTTTGAATTGTAGAATTATGGTTTAAATAAAGTCTGGGTTCACATCCCCCTTTGGGTTTTATGGTTTGAATTGGAATTTGATACCCTTTTCTACTCACTTGAATTCCCATCATTATCACCCTTCACACTTCTTCTCCTTGAGTGCTCTACTCTCAAGGATAGTATAGTTCTTTTCCCTCTCTAACCCGCCTCATTCTCTTTGATCTTGTAATATTCCTATTTAGCAATTCTGCTAACCAAAATATTAATTCTGGTCAATTTTTATAATATCAGAATTTTGACTTAGAAAATGTGGATTTAGGGACCCACAAATAAACTTGGGCAACTATATGCCTCTAGACATTAGGTTGAGGTGAAATATTGCAGTAGTAGTGGAGGGTGGGGCCCAATGAGGAGAAATTGTTGCTCGCATGGAGGTAGTGTAGTCATTGGAGCTTATTGGAGGCCAGAGGCATGAGGTGGGGCCTAAGAGAACGTTGGGAAGCATTGGATAAATAGGAAGCATGAGAATCATTCTTGGAGGCATTCATTCACTTATATTTATGATTGTCATTTTGACATAGCACACTTGTGCCGGGTGCCAATTCTATAGTTTTGTTTAACGCATGAGTTTTTCAGGATAAGATCTCAAAATATGCCTTGAGGGACTTTAAATGCCCACTCAGGAGAGGAGTCTTATCATTTTGGAGGATATTTTCATAGTAGATATTACAGGAGGAGGATTTTCACTTCAGGGATTGCGGAGGACGTAGTAACATGGAGTACACAACACACGGAGAGAGGTTGTTCCGGGAGGTGAGAAGACAGGGAGTTGCAACTGAGATTTGGTGGGAGGATTGGAGCTTCATAACAAGGATTTTTGTGGAAATTTGGCAGCATAATTTATAGGAGGATCGATTTACCCAGCAACGCAGTGAGCCAAGCCCAAGAGGGCCAATCTTTGGGGTCAATATTTGGGTGAACCCTTTTTGGGTTTTTATGGGTTTATTGAGGAGAAGCCAAGATTAAATTGGAAAAATTTTCTGGGCTGATTTGAGGTGCCAAATAGAGATCCTAATTCAACTAGCAACTAGAGGAGCTAGGGGAAATTGGGCCGAAATTCCAGGGTCAACATTTGGCCAATTATTTTGTGATTTTCTTGAGTAGAGTCTGAGATTAAAGTCTTTGAATTTTATGAGCAATGTAACAGGCCCTAGAAGAATTTCTTCGGGAGCAGCAACAACATTTATGGCAGATTGCATCATAGAGCTACAACCATACAACGTACCCTCAATGGGGGATTTCAACATTGATTCAGAGGGATTCTCTAGCTTGCCTTGAGCAAACACATGTTACATCATTCCAACACCTCCACTGTACTCATTTCCAACAAATTAATAAAATGACTCAACTCAATTTCATGGCTGAATTTGTGTTCTAATGGCGTGATTTTTATTTGTTGTTGTTTAAAGTCTTTTGTTGGTTTTTATTACTGTAATTTACCTTTAGGAATATTACAGACCTTCAGATCCCTTCCTCTATCTCACCCTATTGCACCCTTATACTTAAATTCTTCTTCAGTTCTTTTGTATCTCTTCATTCCCCTATTATGTCTCCCTTCTCCATTTGTTCTTCCTCATAGCTCCTTATGTTGCAATGTGTATTGATGATCTATTTATGGAAGAGGGAGAGATAGGCGAGGGAGTTCCTTTGTCTTTTGGAAAAGGGATATCCATGTCACTTCCACCTCTTAACTCCATATTTAGGCTAAAGATTAGGAGTCTATGGCTCGTTACCCAGAACTCATCCCTGAGTTAGTTCAAAAAGAGATTGAACGTGTGGAGGGAGAGGTGTGTTGGGAAAGGCGTTGCACCCCTGATTACCATGTTGATACAACCACTTGAGACTATAAAATTGAAACTCGAACCTCAAATATATTATGTTTCTCTGGATACGTGCAAGATATTAATGTTTATTGCCATGCCAAAATTCTTATGGGATGAGTTCTCATGGACAATGCCAATAATCAACAGGAGAAATCCATTAGGCTAACAAATTTATATGGGAAAATTAATGGTATAGATCATAATATCACTACCCTCATTAAGAGTACAACTAGCCACTCCTTCTTCCTAGATGAGAAGGATGTTCATTCAACAAAACTGTCTAGAGACTCAGTCTAATAGCTACTATGCCCTACCAATTTTTTGATTTTAGTTTCAACAACTTCTTGTTTTTAATTTTGCCAATGTATGTCATGGCTTAGGTTTTTCAGCCTATTTACATGTATTTATGCATATCTAATGTTTTGGTTACAAAAGGTGTAACACTCTCTACCACCCCCTTGTAATAATGTGGGTTGTGGAGGGTGTTAGTGATATCTTGAATTTGGTTTTGAATTTTTGACAAGAAAATGGGGTCATGGAAAAATTCCTTTTCTAAAATTTTATGGAATTGGATACTAATGTCGGTCCAAATTAGTGATATCTTTCTAGCGATGTAAATATTTCGTCGATCTGAGTGCCATATCGAAAATTGCACTTAAAATAAATCTTACCATGTTAACGTTGGCCACATCAAGACTTGCTTGCCTTGTCGCATCAATGTGGTCTTTGGATTTGGTCCACATCATTCACATGTTGAAGAAATATATGTATGTGTGTGTGTGTATTTAATATACTTATTTATCATAGTGCACGTAGTTTGGAGGATTATATATATATATATATATATATATATATATATATATATATATATATATATATATATATATATATATATATATATAATGGCATACGTTGTTACTACCAATCAGTGTTATTAGTGCTGGGTGTCCCGATAATACCCTCACTTCCCTTACTAGACCCACCAAATTGATTTACTGAGAATACCATGGAGTCCACCTCCCGCAATAACGATGTTTGCAGCAATTCAATTTGGTGTATGGAGGGGTCGAGCCTAAGGGAAAAGGTTTGATAACCATGTGGATCCACCTCATCTCCCATTAGTGGTCGGGGGTCCAAGCCCTAACGAAACACTATACCTCTAACTAGAGCCGATAACTAGATGTACATGGGCACTTCCTCATCTCCCATTGGGGGTTGGGGGTCCAAGCCCTAATGAAATGTCTTACCTCTAATCAATGCAGATAACTAGATGTACATAGACCCTAAATCATCGTTTATCGAAGCTTAGAGGTCTATTCTATTACACATATATGTCGACATATTCCATTAATAACTTGGTCAAGTTATACCTAGCCTGGGGCTAACTTATTTACATTTATGCTCTCATAATCCATGAGAGGGGCGATATTATGGCCTAAATTTAAGTGTGAGTAGGAATATCACCACTTATTTTCAAAGTGTAGTTATATTTATATAATATATATGGCTCATTGATTTTATGAAAAATTATTTAAAGTGATACTTGAACACCTAGGCATGAAAATCGATAGGCTTCATGGGTAGAACCTGAGAGTATATCATCTCAGTGAATTTTACAACTTTGTACTCATGCCTATCATCTTGTACATAGGTAAAAAGATATAGAGAAATACATACATATTGAACTAAAATATTTGTGCACCAAATTTAGTTCATAATGAAGAAGGGCATGACCTAACTAGTTTATATACATATTTGTTGTTGTTGTTGTAATCACCAACTCGAAGGTGCTTGATCATATGAGTGAATACATACATATACGCTCAACAATAGTGTTGATAATACAAAGAGGACGTGACATGAGTAAGTTTTCACAAGGTATATGTATATATGTTGTTTGTGAAACACCACTCAGTTGCAATGTTAATTTACACATATCATTCACTTTTTAATCAAAGAGTGAAACACTGTAATTTTTCCACCAATTATATATATATTCATATGGAAGAATTGTACATGAAATATCATCCAATCACACACAATATGAATGATATAGTCTTAGTATTTACTCAATACATAGTTAAATTTGAAATGAAGAAATGAGGGGACATAATTCCTGTATAATTATGCAAACATATACAATCAATTAACCATAATATACATAGTCAAAAACCATGAAAATTTACAGTCAAATATTATATTATGCCTTAGCTAGTTAACCATAAATTTCAAAAAAAGAAGAATTATACATTCATACATGTTCCCTACACAAGTTCTCACAAAGGTAATGTAACTTAACATTCATAATTCATGAAAAAAGATCATGATACTTATCTGGTTAAGCCATTTTCAACTGGCGAATGTAGAAGGGCTTCATACTATCGTCCCAACCATAGGCAAATTATGTTGTCCTATCTCGTAACCGTACCACCCCCACACTAGGTCTAGAGTCTAAGAGTTAAAATTTCGTAGGGAAATTGATCTCAGTTTATGAAGGGAACAAATGAAATACATATTACTAACCAACAATGAAACTTGTCTTCAATTAATTAATGGAAAATGTTGAAAACTGTATACAAGTATAATGAAAGCAAACTAGCTTGAACGATGGTAGCTTATCTCTTAGAAGAGATGTGATGGCTACAATCCTTCCTAAATTGTATTACAATGAGATCTCAAGGCCTTTTTATCATGAAGAATCAATAAGAAAACCCTAAACATTCAAAAAATTAACCCTAGGAGATGAAATTCCAAAGGCTTATGGGCCTTGATGGGGTAAGTTGGAATGTCAACTTCCTAGGGTCGTAACTTTGGCATATGATCTACGTTTGGTGCACACGATATCTCGTTGGAAAGGTCTATATGAGGAGTACAATTTCTGACTGTTGACAACACTCATAGGCTATTGTTGGCCCATTTCCCCAAAAACGCCATTTAGGGTCTGAAAACAACTCTAAATGTTTAGGACCTAAAAACTACAAAAATAGTAAATTATTGAAATAGGAAACTATGTTACAAAATAGGAAACTATGTTGTGATCTAGGTGGAATATGTGGGTGGTCACTAATATCCACCTCGATTAGAAATACTATAATTGAGCTAAGAGAGTGATATCACTTGCAGGTGGTTTATCAACAGTTTGGAAAACGTTGGTGGTTTATAATATGAAGCAAGCAAAATGGGTTCTCAACTAAAAGCAAGCACCAATGACTATGTACGAGTGGTTTCACAACTCGAGACAAGTACTGGTTGTTTCTAGTTGCAACAAGCACCCATTAGAGAAATTTTGAAGTAAAAAATAGGCCTCAAAACAAATATGTACAAGAAAAGTCAACTTTACAAGAACCAATAGAATTCAATATGATGATGTCAACCATGGGGGATGATTCACCTTTTTTGGAGTTAAAAGGTAAAAATATAAAAAAATAAAAATAAAATAAAAACACTACATTTTTCAATTCGTATTTTAAACTTATCTCCCTACGATTTTACACAAATATTGAGCGAGAGTACTCGTTGAATGCATGATTTAATTTTTCATCCAATGAGTACCCATGTTGCATAGTTTCGATGGACCCTCCTATACAAAAAATGTGAAACACATGAAAAAACATGATTGCAATCATGTTTTTTCATGTATTTCACAATTTTCATGTAGTAGGGTCCATAAAAAATATGCAACATGGGTACTCCTTAGATGAAAAATTAAATTTTGCATCCAACAAGTCACACCACTCGAAATTTGAGTAAAATAGTAGGGATATAAGTTGAAAATACGAGCTGAAAAGGTAGTTTTTTATTTTTTCCCTCCAAAATTTGATGAGATAACATAATCTTATTTTATTATTTCCACTATTATTTTATAATATTCCTTAGGAGGCCCATTTTAGACCTCAAAATTTATCTAATGATTGGTTTCAAAATCTGAGTAAATACATTTTATTAATCTCACTCTATGCTCAAATTTGCAACACTACGTAAAGCCAAAGACTGGTAAGTATTCCAGTGCAGGTTGAATACTATTCATGAATTTTTCCTAGCACAGGCTCTCCAAAAAAATATCTAGAAAATCCAAGTCAAACCCCTTGTCCTAATTTGGACAACATATTTATGTTTTCATGCTGCATCTCAAGTATGGACGAGAGGGCACTCCTTACCCAATGCATTTCCTTCCTTTGCATGCTACCATTTCAATTTACAAGAGGGAAAACGAAAAAGTGATGTCATCGCCTAGTGGTATTAATAACCAAACCTGATCAGGGTGGATTTTCCCAACCATAATGGTTCAACATTAAATTCAATAGGATTGGTATGGAAGTTCATGTCAAGTGGGTGAAAGAAAATACCTCATCTCCTCAGAACTCTGGCCCTCCATCCTTTCTCCTCAGATTTCAATTTTCGAAAATAATAAAAGTTAATTAAATATTAATATTATAATTAATAATAATAATAATTAATTAAATCACATATATTTAATTAATCATTTTTAAGCATTATTACATGACCACTCTAATTTTGGTATTGATTAAATCATTAATGCATGATTAACATTATATAAATCATTCATACACTTTGGTACCATGATTGGGACATAAATGGATTTCCACATCAATAATTTCATTATAGTAAAACAAAGTTTCTGCCAATAATTAGATATCACGATGGGATTCTTTATTATATACAAATGTTTATAAAGGTCATATTCAACATGGGATGTTACAAACCTCACCTCCTTAGAGGAACACCATCCCCGATATTCTGCAAAATAAGAAAAGTAAACAAAATTTTATCTTTACAAAAAAAATCTTTTACATCCACTACATATTGAACAAAAAAGGGCACAACAATTTCATCTGATCGATATTCTTCCAGGATGCCTTATTGGGTCTAAAGTGCTTCCATTACACTTTGACATATTCTATTACTCAGTTACGGAACACAATTTTCCTCTGATTTGGGATAAACAAAGGTTTGGGTTGGAATTCTCCCTCTAAATCCACATGTATCACAGATAATAAATCACATGATTTCAATCACACACATACATTTTCAACATGGGGGATTCGCTAGGGGGGAAATAACATACCACATGCATTCATATTGGGGGATATATATTGAGGAAAAAATTACATAATATATTGATCATATAATAGGGGTAAATGGTTTTTATATTGGTAGGAATAAAAAATGGAGCTCAAAGTTAATAAGGAAATATAAAGGGGTATAAAAACGATAGTGAAAAAATTGATACCTACAATATCTAGTGAAAATAGGGGTTTTTAAATTAGGAAGGTGTATTGGGTTCATATTGGTAGGGGGTTAAATAATGTGATTTTTAGAGGTATTTTCCAATATGTAGTCAAATTAAGGGTATTGTTGATCTAGGTTAATATTGGTGGCCAATCACCTATTCCACCTAGACCCCCAATCAGTTTCATTAGTTTCCTTTTTTATAACAAATTTTCCTATTTTTAGTAGTTTTTCGGGTCGTGAACTTATGGAGCAGTTTTGATCCCCTAAACGACATTTTTTGAGGTCCACAGTTGGCCTATTTCCATAGGCAAGGGTATATGAGAAATATTGTAGTACTCATAGAGATCTTTTCGAAGAGGTATCGTACATGCCAAACAAAGATAATATGACCAAGTTATGACCCTGGGAAGTTGGCTGCCAAACTAACCCCAACGGGCTGCACAAAATCTTAGCGTTCCATCCCTTGGGGTCAGGGTTTTCATTGTTTAGGGTTTTCCTTTGTTGTTCAATAATAAAAAAGGAATTTGACCCTCATTTTAACATAGTTCAGAGGCATGTATCCACCAAATCTCTTCTAAGAGATAAGCTACCATCGTCCGAGATATTTTATTTCCATTATGTTTGTAAACATATTTCAGTTCTTTGATATTAATGAAAGGAAGTGTTATTTTTGTTGCATCTCTGTATTTGTGGTTATATCTGTATTTTTTTGTGTTCCTATTTAAGTTCGGATCAGTGGTTTCAGAGCATGTTTTCTCTTTCTTTGTTTTTCTTTTCTTGTCCCCAACGAGGTCGGGGTATAAGGGTTTAAGGCTCGAACTGGTTGAACCCTTGCAAGAACAACCTTGCAAACCCCGTTGCCTCCCATCACGGAAGAAAAGAAAGACGAGGAAGTAGGAGATCCTTTCAAAATATTTCTCGAAGAATCCCTTGAGCGACAAAGGAATGCGATTATGGACAACTTTACCCATATCCTTCGGTGGATACCCACATGTGACACATCTTCTTCTGGAAGTCACTCTGAGAGCGACACTCCCTTTAAGGTAGAAGTTAACTTTGACATCCCCATATTTGAAGGTTAGAAAGATATCAGATCAGACAAAGCTTGTGGTTGGGCCCAACAAATCGCTCCTTCTACAAATGTAACCAAACTTTATCACCCACCTCGAAGTTGTGTGGCACCCAATGTTGATCACAGCGTTGCTTGTATTTATCATTGGCTCTTTCCATTATGGCATGGACCTACTGGTGGATGTGTTGAATGCGCTTAATGAATTTATTAGCCCTGTCAAGTTTGGACTAGACATGAGCTGAATATTCTTGAGTAGCTGCAAATGGTATGGCCACATCAATGGGACATAGTGGCTAGAATCCTAAACCCACCTCAACGGGGTTGTGGCCAGTTGATCTATGGAGATATCTGTTGTAGAAGTGTTGGAAATAGGGGAGGATTTCATCCCATGTGTGTGGATGCTTCGAGTTTTTCATGAGAAGAATGCATACGATCATCCTATTGACAACATTTGTTTGGCCATTAATTTTGGGATGGAAAGTCGTGGACTTAGTGAGCTTGGTATCCAACATCGACTAGAGACTTGAAAAAAAAAGTGCTTAGGAAATTGTTGTCCTGGTATGATATAATGGAGTGTGGGATACCAAAGCATATCCACACTCGTTCAAAGAAGAGCTTAGCAGTGGCTTCTATTGTGATACTCTTTTTGACGACCGTCATAATGGCCATCTTAGAGAATTTGAAGATGACCACGAAAACACAGTCGTTTCCATGCTTATTAGAAGGAAGGTCCAACATGTAATACATGGAGATGTATTCCCGAGGTAGAATAGGAGTATATAGGCCTTGATTCTTGATGATTAGTTTGCAAATAGTGTAGGCATTGCAAGATCTGATGTACTTCCAAACATCTTGTTGAAGGTTTGGCCAATAAAAATACTTTTGCAGCATTGCCACTATTTTATCTACCTTAAAATGTCTAGTTTCCCGACTATAGTGCACCTCCCAGATCATCTAAAAATACTGTGTTTTCATTCGATGAAAGTCATATCAATCCCATTGATCAGATGGACATGCATAGGCAATTTGGTGAAATTATTTTTTCAACTATGACAACTACAACTATGTCACTCTCCAAAGTCAAAACTGCATTGTCAAAAATTTAATCCCAACTCAATATTGAAAAGTTGTCTTCATTGGAAAAAGATAACAGAGTTAAATCTTTGGAGGATATCATAGTCAAGGTTGGATATGATCCAAAGGATTACAAAGTAGTTGAAGAAATCATTAAGAAAAAAAATGCATACATCTTTGCTCTGTGCAAACAACTAAAATTTCCTTCAACTAAAGATCCACAGGAAAAATAAATTTTAGAAAATGAATATAATAGGAAATGCTTAAATTGATCGTTGAGAAAAACATACAAATAAGGAAAATGGAGGAACATATTGAAGAGTTGTTAAAAGAGAAACAAACAACACAGGTGGCTATTGATCCAATCACAAAAGTTCAAATATATTTTGTAGGTAAAGAGCCTTCATCATCATTGAGGACAACTGATACGACAAAGTTAACACGATATTTGGCCATTCAGAAAAAGGAAAATGAGAAGTTGCAACAGAGATTTCAAATTTTGGAATCATAGAAAATTAGGAATGACACTCTATATATGGAAGAGATAAAAAAGTCCCACAAGTTGGGACTTAAGGTTAAAGAATTGGAAAGTGAATCCTTAATGGAAGATACATTGGTTTAAGCTAAGGAAAAAATTTGGGAATACATCGAAAAATCCATGACAGAGGTATGGCCATCCATACAGATAATTTTTGAACAACAAGAGCTCATTACCAAGTGCAAAGCAACCATAGAAGAGCAGAAAGAAATTCTAAAAAAAAATCCAAGTGAAGCTACTGATATGGTCAAGGTGTTAAACTCAAAAAACAAAGAAGAATTGGAAGAGATAAACAAACTTGAAAAAATTGCAACAATATTATAAATAAAGAAAGTCTTTCAAAAGAGGAATTTAATCAATCAACTGCAAACAAAATGTGAAGCTCTGGATACTATTATCCAATGGTTTCATACAACGTTTAATGTTTTGAATCATAAATAACTACCAAGTTTGGTAGGTCTCGATGACAAATTGATTAAATTAGAGGATTATTGTAAGAAACTATGTAATATTCCAGTGGATAAGTCTAAATTTGCAGGTATCAAGAGACAAATTTCAGGGAAGGAATTTTTAGAGGCTTTGCAGTTTGATTTGATCATTCAACATCAAATAAAGTATTTTTTCATTCACAATCCTACTTTCGAGAGATACACAAAGGTGAATGAAATATTTAGAAAGATGATGAATGTAGAAATCCCAAGTGAAGAAAAATGGGATAAATTTCGTGAAACTATTGAGTAAAATTTTGATATTAACAACATGCTAGCACAACAGATTTTCAATGGCCCAGTCACCAACAACTTCCATAAAAAAGGGCATAATCATCAACAAATTCCACCAAAATAGAGACTCATCATCCATCTGTTTCCTTATTCCTTCTATTCTCTTATATTATTGTAATCTGTTTAGGATATTTCTCAATTTTAAAAATTAGTATAAACAACTCTCCTTACGAGTTATTAAGGGTTGCACCCTTGGATACACAAATTTTTGTAAGCAGTATTGTACAAGTTTTTCGATCATCAATAATAGAAGAAGGATTATGAATTTGTCTCATACAACTTTGTTTCCTCTGTAATTTTTTCCTGTTTTCATTACAATATGTTTCCACATATGTTTAATTGTTATCAAAATAACCAGGTGAGATTAACTGATTCTCAGTCATCTTACAATTCCTCCTGAAGTGATTATTTATATAAATAATGATTTACTAAACATCATGTTTCTATAAGTCCCATTCATCTATAAATTTTCAGCATCTTGATAATGTTAAATGTATTCTATTGAACATTTAGACGTTTTTTAAAGGTTTTCAAACTTATGATTAATTAAAACATTCAATCTAAATATTTGGTTATCATACCTTCTTACGTAAGTCTACTTAACCATTTACAAAATATTAAATCATTGTGTGAGATAAACAAGCATCCCTTAGTCTTATTTTTGATATTATCTGAAAGATTTAAGCATATCTATGTGTAAAATTTATTTTATACATTGGTCATCCAAAATTTTAAAACAAAACAAAACATTAAAGATGCTTTGGCATAATTATTGACCCCAAGTATCTCAAAGGACAAAATCAATCTGGCGCAGTTTCCAGGGAATCAGATTTGATTTGTTTCCCTGGGACAATGATAAAACCATATTCCTTTAAAGGTGATTAAAGGTCTATTTAGGTCAAAAATTTTCACCTGGCGACTTCACTGAAACCAAGCTGGCTCCTTCAAAGCATACCAGGTCTCATTCTGACTATGAAATTGTCTTACCTTTATCAGATCCAGAGAGACTGGTAAGACAAGCTTCTTTCAGAAGAAGACATCAAACCCATTTTTCCGTCCCTCAATAGGAGACCACAATAGTTCATGATCCGTTCAGATCTGGAACTATTCATCTAGAATCAGAAGATATAACTCTTAGACTATAGGAATTAGTATCCAAAGGAGTGGATTTTCAATTTGCCTTGTTAGTTCATTCTTTGGAATCCTATAAATTACCTAAGGCACCTTCTGAATAACCTATATCAAGACAAGATTTAGATCTAAATTTACATGGATTCAAACCTACTGATTTCATTTCCCCTGTCACATACTCTGCACCATCTACTTCTACACAACCAGAAGATCTCTTTTCTCTTTATTCTAATCCTTTATTTGAGCACAAAGAAGGAGAAGAAGAGGTTAAAAATTTGGTCATTTGAACTCCTTTAATATCCCTAAGAAGGTCTTCAATTCCATTTCATTCTCCACCTTGTTCATCACCTCCTTCTTCCCCATATTCATCTTCAAATTCTACTTCTTCTTCTTCAACCACCACTACTCAATATTCTTCATCTACATCTTCAATTATGGCTGGTTTTAGACCCATTGTATGAGCACGATATGATGCCCTATTACTCCCTAATCTACTCAATTATTTTCCTACCGGGTATCTAAAACATCTCCCAATATTTAGTGGAGAAACTAGCTTGTTAACTCAAGATCATCTAACAAAATTTCTAGATTTTGCTGATAACATGAACGTTGAACATGAAAATGTTTATATGAGATTGTTTGTGCAATCTCTAGAAGGAAATGTTAGGATTTGGTTTAGACAGCTACCAGCTCATTCTATTAGATCTTGGGAGGAATTGACAACTACCTTTGAAAATCAGTGGGGTGTGAAAAAGGACCTCGCTTATTTCTTAACAGAGTTTGAAGAACTTGAAAGAAATTATGGTGAATCAGTAGCTGATTTATCAAAAGAATTAATAAAATTTATCACAAGATGCCTCCTGATTTTTAAACCCCTGTAGCAGTAGCCAAGATCAGATTTTGAAAAGCCTTTTAAGATGATTGTGTTGTCATGTTAAGAGAGAGAGCAACTCACACCTTAGAGGATATGCAAATAAATGCTATAGAGGTTGAATCAAATAGGTCTGTTAGCACCTGAATTGGACCCCAGGCTACAAAGGAAAAACAGGGTAACAAACTAAACCACGCTCAGCCTTGTAGCTAGCCCTACAAGGACAGGAGAGGGCTCTCCCCGTAACAGAATTTTCAATGGAACACGATAAATGGACAGATATTAGGCTAGATAAAATGATGAGGATAAAGATTTTAATAAAATGAAAGAATGAATTTCGGGGATGTGTGGGATATAAAGGGACAGTTGAAACGGGGAATTAAATTAGGACACATGGTATTTCATGGGGCGCGATAGGCAGGAAAATTAGCATATAAAATTTAATAAGAATGGGATGGAATGATAGGTGAGGAGCTGAAAAGGGCACAATAAATGGATCCTTTTCAAACAGAAGAAAAATACAGAGTATGAATGATTTCCCAAGGCAAAGCATATAAAATGGATTCTACCTTTCTATCTTGAAAGCATTCAAAGGAAAATGTTTATGGATGAATGGAACACATAACAATTAACATATGAAACAAAGGAGAAAAAAAAATGCTAAATCTCATACCACATGGATCCCACAAATCAGAGCTGCATCTCTTATTAATTCCTGTCAAACTGTACAATGTAGCGCAGAGATGTTTCTTCCACACTATTCCCCTACTTTCTCCTACTCAGACCTCCTTACAAATGATTTTACAATACAATAAATAATCTGAAATGTGGGAACATAGATCCACATAAGTGGGAGCTGTTCTAACAGCTGAAGAACTAAAATAAAATCATAGTAAAGAAATACAACAATTTTCCCCTGAAAAAGGGACAACATTACATTTTACTGCTTTGAACATTTGCTGTTAGGCTGTATGAACGAAAATAGGTAATCTAGTGAATAGATCTCCTATTTTTCTGCTAGCTATAACAATATTGTTTTAAATAAGATCTCGACCCTTTGACTGTTCTTTTGCTTTCCATTATTCTCTGACTTTCAATAAAATTCCGTAGAAATAGAACTGAATGAAATTATATGCTTTGTGAAGGGTAAAATGAATTTTAAATGGGAAAAAGGAAGGGAGATGGAGGCGGGACTCGCATATAAATCACAATTGCAATATCGGAGGGGAGCGGGGGTAATCACATCGGGAGGACAGAATTTGCGATGCGATCGGGAGTTGTGATGGAAATACTTGCGATCGGAGGAGGGCGCGATCAATTGCATCAAAGGGATTAGATTGGGGGTGCGATCGGGTCGCATATATAACATTTGCGATGCGATCGGATCGGGGAAAGTTGCGATCGGAGGAGGGCGCGATTAATCGCATCGAAGGGATTAGATCGGGGGTGCGATTGGGTCGCATATATAACATTTAAGATGCGATCGGATCGGGGAAAGTTGCGATCAACAGATCGCATCGAAGATATTTGCGATTGGATCATCGGGGCATACAAAAGAACTTTGCGATCTACGATGGTGCGATCAAAGGATTTGCGATTTTGAAAAAATTGCGATTGTGATTTATAACAATAAAATTTAAACTTTACGTTATAAAGTTTTATTATATGCATAGTGGGGAAGTGGTTTATACGGCGGGGGGGGGGGGTATATATATATATGATATAAATTTGTTATAAAGTTTATGGAGTATGGTCGGGGAAGTATTTAAAGGGAGGGACTTTGTCATATGAAATTATTTATTATAAAGTCCAAAGGCATGGAGGGGAGGAAAAGGATTTATAAAGGAATATTAAACTTTAATAACACAAAGTTTAAAGAGAAAAATGGGGAAATAGGGGGGACTTAGGGAATATAGGGCTTTTACTTCACTTAAGCATAAGATTCAATTCAGAAGTCAGTTTTGAGGGTGTAGTATACCGTTGGAAAGCTCTTTTTGAGATCTTTCTGATGGATCTGCTTTGAAGATGATCTGGTGCTGAATATGTTACAGAAAACTTCTCTGAAGGCAGGAACATTAATTTTGTGGAGATGACAGCTTCTGAATTGTGAATTATTACATACGATGATATAAAATTACATAACGAATGATAATAAAGGTAAACTATCATGTTTTCACCTCAAAACATGGTTTTGAGGTGAAAATTACATCAAACTGAATAAAATGTCTCTTTTATTCTTCCTGGTGCTGTGACATTGGACTTATTTGGCTTCCTCATGACCTTGCTGATATTATTGATATTTGACTCATTAATTTGACCATGGTGAGACCCTAGAGACTAATGAGACCCATCCTATGAACAAATGATATGATTTAAAGAATAAGAGTGACTAATGACTAAAGAACATAGAAAGCAAGATCAGCAAGTATCTCATGAGGGAAAACTGATAAAACAATACTACCATCAAATGAATCCATGACCTAGCAGAATGGTGAAATTTATTCGGTATGAGACACCTAATATGCAAAAGCAAAAGAGCAGTTTTGATCAATGATGGCAGTATGAATAGACTGACACTAACAAGGTCGACCTCAGCTAAGCTTAAAGCCAAAGCTGAAAAAGCCCAAAGAAAATTAAAATCAAATCTAGAAACTTCTTCTTCCTCTAAATCTAAAGGTGAAGACTCAAAAATAGATGAAATCACATCACTTCTTAGAAACCTTTCAAATAGGATTTCTAATATTGAAACACAACCTAGAATAATCCAAAAAACTGTTTCTAGACCCCAAACGAAGATTCAAGGTCAGTTCAAAAAGGCTCCTCCATTAAAAATTATTCCGAGACCAAACAATGATCAACAAGTACCTACACTGTTGTTGATTGATGACCAAAAACTTGATGATAATACTTTATCAATCACTGAAGATATTAATAACATAGAAAATAAATCTATCCAGACTGGCACTATCGCTATCCCTCAAAGTCAAATATTTCAAGAAGACCAAGAGACTTCTCAGTTCTCTAAATATCAAGCCTTTTCTGAGTTTTTGATTGCAAAACTTAACATAAGGTATGAATTAAGACCTAGAGCAGGTCTTGGTAGACCTACTAAAAGTTCTGTCATAATTGAGCCTCAAGTGAAAACTACTAAAACTCAAACTACTTCTATTCAACCTATAAATCAGCCAAATGATGCTACACAAATTAATAAAACTATATTGACTGCTTTTAATGTTGAAAAATAACTAGAAAGAGTTAAAATTCCTATTCCACTTTCAAAACTTTCTAAAAACCCTAGATATAAGAGTCAAGTTTCAAAATGTATCCAAAAATCTAGTGTGGACGTCGAAGGGATATTATTAGTCTGTAAAATGAAAGACCCACAATAGCTTTTGGTCCTAGTTCATACATGATTGATGAATCCATACCGCCTTTCTACATGACTTTGAAAGTACATGACTCTTTACTATACAATTTTATGTTGGATTCTCGAGCTTCACACAATCTAATGCCAAAGCTTATTATGGAGCAACTTAATTTGGGAATCACTCGAACTTATCATGACATATATAACTTTGACTCTAAAAGATTGCAATGTTTAGGAATTATAAATGACCTAGTGGTAACCTTACACCAAATACCACTCAAAAGTGTCATATTAGACATAGTAGTCATTGATATTCCCCCTAAGTTTGGAATTATTTTATCAAGATCATGTTGTGCCAAACTAGGAGGAAGTCTTAAAATGTATATGTCTTTTGCCACTATTCCTGTATATGGGGGAGAAAACGTTAGGTTATATGGGGAAGTTAGATTCTTAAACACTGTCTGCAAAGCAGATCAATCTAGAAACCATCTCATTTATGCAGTTGTCAAAGACTTTAGTTGCTTCCAACTAACTTCAAATACTTCACAGAATTTTGAACTTAAGATTGAAGATGTAGTTGATACTCCTAAATCTGTTCAAAATGATATTTGGAAAATTTTATTTGATGGATCTTGTACCAAAGATAGAGCTGGAGCAGGTATTATTTTAATCTCACCTTAGAAAGAGAATATCACTCAATCATTCAAGTTATATTTTGAGGTCACAAATAACGTTGTTGAATATGAAGCTTTTATTCTAGGATTACAGTTTGCTAAAAGTTTAAAGGTAAAAAATTTAAGTGTCTTTACTGATTTAGAACTTATAGTAAGACAAGTTAGGAATATTTATCAAACAAAGCATCCTAGACTCAGGTCTTACAAAAATGAAGTTTTGGATACAATTGAAAACTCCTTTAATGCTTTTAATATAACTTTCATTCCTAGAAATGAAAACATTCATGCAAATTCCTTACCTGTTTCTGCCAGTTCTTTTAAGATACTAGACCAAATTCAGATAAAATACCAAATTCAAGTCAAATAGGCCATCCATTCTAGATAATATAAAGTATTGGAAAATATTTGAAGATGATGAAAAACTAAATCCTTTCTCCAAGTTATTGATGAATTTTTTGTCTTACAAATCGAAGAAGATAAATCAGACATGACTGAAGCTACTAAGGAAAAATAAAATTCAGATCTAAGTACAAAAGTAGCTGATCATGATATTAGACAACTGTCAAATAATTTTATTCCTAAAGGCCTTGTTACTTTATAAAGGATATTTGATCAAAATGATGTTCCTATAAGTCCACTCTCCACTTCTCCAGAAGAAGATATTGAAGAAACTAATACTGGGACCCATGAAGAGATTAAAAATATTAAAATTTGTGCATCTTTAACTCCTGAAGTTAAAAGTGAATACATTAAAATTCATAAGAATTACCAAGATTTTTTTTATTAGTCTTATGCTGATTTGAAAACTTATGACACATCTTTGATAGAGAATAAAATCCCATTAAAACCTGAAGCAAAACATTATCAACAAAAACTAAGAAGAATTAATCCAGTTATGCTTCCTACCATAGAAAAAGAACTTAAGAATATTTTAGATGCCTAGATAATTGTCCCCTTAAGATACTCTGGTTGGGTAGCCAATTTATATCCTTAGAGTAAAAAGAATGGTGAAATTAGACTCTGTGTGGACTTCAGAAACCTTAATAGATCATCTCTAAAAGATAACTATCCACTCCCAGTGATGGAACAATTACTCCAAAGGGTTTCAAGTGATAATAGAATTTCCATGCTTGATGGCTTCTGTGGTTATAATCAGATAATGGTAAATCCAGAATACGGAGAGAAGATGACCTTTACTACACCCTGGGGTACATTTATGTATGCCAGGATTCCTTTTGGCCTATCAAATGCAGGAGAAACGTTCCAAAGAGCTATGGACTTAGCATTTGTTGGAAAGGTAAATAAATTTGTTGTTATTTATCTTGACGATCTAACTGTTTTTTTCGGAATCAGATCATAAACATTTAAAAGAATTGATGAAGGTTTTTGATAGGTGTATAAAGTTCGAAATACCTCTCAATCCTAAGAAGTCCTTGTTTTCCATAAAATAAGGAAAGTTACTAGGCCATATCATTTCAAAGTATGGAGTAGTTATAGATCCCAAAAGGGTCTCTGCTATTCAATCATTATCATTTCCTAGAAATAAGAAATAAATTCAAGCCTTTTTACAAAAAATTAACTACTTGAGAAGATTAATCCCTAACTATGTTGAAATAGTTAAAGACATTACAGATATGCACAAAAGAATCATGAAGTTAAATGGACCATTCCTGCTAGATAAGCTTTTGATAAAATAAAGAAGTCCATCTCTAAAGATCCTACTTTAGCCAACCCAAACTACTCTGAACCTTTCACTATATTCTCTTTTGATTATGAAACCACCCTTGTTGTTGTCCTTTTGCAGAAAAATGAAGATTATCATGATCAACCAATAGAATTTTTTAGCAAGGTCATGCGAGATATGATATTATTGAAAAACAAACCTATGCCTTAGTTCAAGCCCTAAAATAATTCAGAATGTATGTCCTCCATTCTACCATTATTTCTTATGTCCCTAACAGTGCTGTAAAAACCATTCTTACACAACTAGAAACTGATGGAATAAGAGGAAGGTGGATGTATCAAATCCTTGAGTTTTACCTCACTATTAAAACCACTAAGTTAGTAAAAAGACAAGGTTTAGCTAAATTGTTAGCTGAATCCAATTTCAAAGTGTTAGGCATAAATTCTATTTTTGAAGTCTCTGAGAAGTATACACAATAACCTTCTTCAAATTTAGAAAGGGAGAGTCCACAAGAGCCTTCCTTAAATGCAGAAGGGAATAACCCACAATAACCTTCCCAGGAGTCTCAAGGAAAGAACCCACAAGAACCTTCTCCTTCAAATCAAACATTTCCTATTCAAATTGATGAAAAGTTTTTACTATTAGATTGGTATGCAAATATTGTACATTTTATGATCAATTTTGAGTGTCCTACTGAGTTTTCAAAGAGCCAATGCATAAAACTTAAAATTGAAATCTATCAAATATTGTATTATCAATGCCAACTTGAACTAGAAATATCCTCTCAAAATTCGGTTACTTTGTTTAATAGAAACATAAACAAAAGGAATCATTTATCAGTTTCATGCAGAGATATGCGGGGAGCATTATGCTTGGAGAGCCAAAACATACAAAATACTAAGGGCATGATTCTATTGGCCCACTCTGTTTTCAAAATTGGGAGCAAAGGTTAGAGCCTGCATTTCGTGTCAGTTGTTTGCTGGTAAGAAAAAACTAGCAACCCTTCCATTAGTTCCATTGGTTGTCTCAGAATCATTCCTTCAGTGGGGACTAGATTTTATAGGGGAAATTCACCCAACTTCAAGTAATCAACACAGATGGATTTTAACTTCCACAGACTATTTCACCAAGTGGGTGGAGGCCATTCTAGTCAGAAATGCCACATAATCAGTAATAATCAAACTTATTGAAGGACACATTCTCTCTAGATTTGGTTGCCATAAACAAATAATGACTGATAATGCCACAACATTTAGTAGTACAAATATGATTGAATTTTTCCAACGATATCATATTTTATTGAATCATTCAATCCCTTATTATCCTCAAGGAAACGGTCTTGTTGAATCATCTAACAAGGGATTAGTTAAAGTGATCAAGAAAAATTTAGAAGATCATAAGAAAAATTGGGACAATCATCTTATCTATGCAGTTTGGGAAAACAAGATTTCTCCCAAAATATCAACAGGCAAATATCCATTTCAACTGGTTTATGGAAAAGATGCCATTTTTCCCAAAAATTTGGTTTTCCCTGTGCTTAAGTTTTTACAGGAATCTACTGATGAACTTGATGATTTCTCTAGAAGAATAAATCAGATTATTGAATTAAATGAAAACATAGATGAGATTCAATACAAATTGAGAAAGTGTCATAATAAGATGAAGAGTCTTTTTGAAATAAAGGCTAGGGAAAGAGATTTCAAGGAAGGAGATTTAGTTTTAAGATGGGATGCTAGGAGGGAAGACAAAGGTAAACATGGGAAATTTGACAATCTATGGTTTGGACCACTTAGCATTGCAAAGGTAAAGAGGAACAACACATTTTTTGTACAAAATTTGGAAGGAAAGTTCACTACACTACCTGTCAATGGCAGATTTCTGAAACATTATATACAGTACTGAAGGAGATCCTAGATCATCATTGTAAATTTCATTTTTCCTTATCATTTCAAGTCTGTTTTTTTTTTCACAACAAAGACTTTTGTTTTTCATAACAAAGACCCCATAGCCCGAGGAGAAGGCACATGGATCTGCTTGTTCTGTGCATCCCACAGGGGGAAGCAGTCCCCATCTGGAGCTGATATTTTGTTTTTGATAAGTTAGCATATTAGTTTAAAATGTTAAGTTAGGATATGGATGAAAAAAGAAAATAAAAAAATGTTAGGACAATTATTTATTTTAGACATCCATGTCAAACAAAATATTAGAGTTAGTTTCCCTAAAGAATGAAGGCAAAGAAAATAAAATGTTAGGGAAGAAAATAAATAAATAAATAAATAAATAAATATATATATATATATATATATATATATATATATATATATATATATATATATATATATATATATATATATATATATATATATAGATATATTCTTTAGTCATGAAAAATAAATTTCATGGCTGCTTGTTTAAATGCACCATTTTCCAAAATTTTAAAATTAATTAATGTTCATTTAATTATGTAAAAATAAGTTTAAATTTTCATTAATTATTTGAAAAATAAATATCATATGGCTCATTATTATTTTAAACCTAAGTCGCAAAATGACAAAATGTCTTATCACACTCAATAAATAGACCATAGTTTGCAATGGTATATCTTTCTCTCACTCGATATCGATGGCAAAGGTTGAATTCGCACCCCCCCCAGATCGTTTCTCATTAACGCAAGGGGAGGGGGGGTTCTGAAAAGCGGTTTTAATGGCCGCTGCTGCATCATATGTGTCACCACCATATGATTTTGCAACGCCTCCACTCAAAACCACAAACCATTAGGTACCCCCTCTGAAATTCGCTGGCAGTAAACTTTTGCATTTGTTCTTCTTTCTCGCACTTTAACTGTTGTCCATTCAACCAATTAAATCTTGCCACATCATATGACCATTCTCCACCTACGCATCTGCTCCCTAACCATTTATACTCGCTCCACTTGCTCATTAAAGTCTCGTCCCGAGTTGTTAAACCACTATGATCATAATCAAATCGTTAGTGCATTCATAACTTATAAAACAAATTGTGGCCTACCTTTACCAGTTTACCTCATTTTCGTTGTTGATTACAGGTTATTGTCTCAGCACACCATTTCCCTGTCAGTAGTTCATTCTGTCACCATTTTTACTGTCGCCCAACCAAAATATTATCACCTTTTCATTCCATCTCTCTGTTTAAAATGGCCCCGAAGGAAAAATCCAAGTATTATATTGCTCAAGAGGCAAAGTCTAGGAAACATGCTGCAGAAGAGACGAAATCCACAAAAAAAGTTGCAGAGGAAAGCTCTTCTCCCACATATCAGCTTAGCCTAGACTTAGTTCCTCTCACAAACGCTTTCTTCAAGATCACAGATGCCTAGTGTGAATTTGATTTTTATGAATTGCATTTGTGTCTCAAATAGAAACACATAGATAAACAAGACCTCATCAGGTTTTGGGAATCCTTTTTACCCCTTTTCGCTTTTCCAAAAACACATCAGTTTCGTGACCTCATCTCCTGGTGCCAAGCCCAATACAATCCTGTAAAGAGAGAAATGGTGGCTCAAAATGGAAACACTCTTATCACCATATCTGCTAAAAACATTAATCGAATGCTTCTTATCCCTCAATTTGATTCTCTGAGTCACTTTTCACCAATGGATCTCTACCATAAGTTGAATTTCCCACAAAGAGCCCTGATTTTCGAAATTTTTATACCTGAGGATGCTGAATTTCCTAAAAATAATCCACCATACTCATCCTCCATCTTCCCTGAGGCTTCTAGACACTATATTTCCCTTCTCTCCTACCTATTAGGATATTCAGATGACCAGACAGTTGATGAACCCATCATGGGGTTCCTATCTATTTTTAGCAAGGATCAATCACCATTGTTCATGTATAATTACAACCAATTCTTGGCTTAAAATATACATGAAAAATTCATGAATTTCACAACTCAAGGTGTGTTTAGTTACATTTATGTAATTATACACATGTTTATTTTTCAATGGGGATATCTTCTGCCTATCCAACTCAACAAACAAGATGAACAAGGAATGAATCAATCAGTGATTCACTAGACTGAACTAGTCAGGACTACATAAGTAAAAACAAAATTTTCAGAGTTTATAGATTATTTCATACATCCAGTAAAGAAACTTCTTACAAGTCAGATAGAACCAAAAATTGGGGAAGAAATCAAAATGATTTTACATTTGAGTGAGCAAGCTAAAATAGGGGATTGGTATTTATACCAAAATTATACATAAATTAGAGTGTATGGATGTGAACTCCCACCATACAAGGTTTCCAAATATGTTCCTCTGAGAATATTTTCTCTAGAGTAAATTCGACAGATGATAAATATGGATGACCTGCACTTTGCGTCAGGGAAAAGGAAATCACAATTCAAGCTCAAGGAAAGTATTGGATATTTAATTTTCAATATCAAAGCAACTGGTGTTGAAGCTGATACATTGTTGAAAAAATGGGTTTCCAACTAAGTTTCACCTAGTCTTATGACCCACATGGTATCATTTCTACTCTGAGAGTTGAACTAAAAACAACTTCATATAATCATACCTCCAAACCAAAAATAGAAAAAATTATGAATCAATGCCAATGGGTCGAGTAACACTTCAAGAGGCAGATGAACATGTTTTTTCAACTTCTAATGTGTAGACCCATGTCTCTGAGAGTAAGAAAAAGAAAAGGACGAGAGAATAGACTCCACCTGCTAAAGAGATCATGAAGGAATTCATTTTGCAACAAAAGAAGCTGAATATTGGATCAACTATACTTACAGAAGGAGGACAACCAGAGGTGATTAATCTTGGAGATACTCAAGTTTATACATCAGAAAATGTCTTAGTAATTCCTCCATCATCATTACCTACTAGAGAACCTCTGTGTTATATGTCAATTTGGGCACCATTCCCAATGACCTGGTTAACTAGGCATCATCCCCAGGACCGATGATAAGGTCTATCATCCCCTATCATTTCAGTTTCTACATACCCTAAGACAAAGAACAAGAAAAAATCATCTATGACTTCCATTACAAGGTTTCCAAGATTTGAAGTTTATATTATAACACCTATGAGCTCACCAACACAGTCTCTAAAGGGGTTAAGTGCATTGCATATGCAGGTACCTCCATTCAAAGGTTCTCTGTAAAGAACTTCCTGACACTCAAGGGTGCGTTGGTCATTTGGGAGCGAAATTCTCATTGTTCCAGAATCTCCACTTGGCCAGTGTCTTCTAGAAGAGTGCATATGTGTCAAACTTCGAATCCGTGTGTCCATTTCATAACTCTGAGACTGGGAACATGTCTTTCCTACTATTAAAAAGTCATTGATTGTAAAACTATCTTAAGCTCCTCTATAAATTGAGCATAGATCCTAGTGCTTGGTAAGGAAGAGTTTGAGTAGAGAAATGCTGGTGGAATTTAAATTGAGGAGTTGATTTGAGTGACATGCTGCTGGAGAGATGTGCATTGTGATGAGGCTGGGATGCTGCTGGAGATGGTGACATCAAATCAATCACTGGGTTGTAACCTCCCCTTCTATCCATTAATAAAGATTGCTACTTACTTTCCCATATATGTATCTGTATAGGCTTCTATCTTTCATATTATGAATTCTTATCTGATGTATATGGTTCATGTTTCATTGATTTAACTGAATAACTCGAATAGACATCTGTATATTTCTATCTCTTTTCTATTTAGTGTTCATTCTTGCAGGAAATATTTTGGCGATCTAGCTTGTATTTGAAGCTACAACAAGAGCAACAGAAGGAGAATTGGAAGCGTTTGGACTCCAAGTAAGTTTTTTGATATGTTTTGTGTGTCTATTTACTGTTAGGAAAAGTAGTTGCAAATTTTTTAACTTGTTGTTCTAGATGAGCACCACATATAGGGAAGAATGTTTTATCCGTAATTCATAATTCCACATAACAAAGTGGAGACTTCATTGGGGAGTTTACCCTTCATCCTTGGTGTATTTTCCTCTATTTTTCTCTTTTTATTCACCTAATATCATTTACTCTGAAATATTAGGATTTTTTAAATCAAAATTTGCATTAGAAGTGTGTTTTACAGTTAAGTTTTTTGTTCTTTGCTGCGCCCAACACACTGTTGAATAGGACACAATTATTTGCATAGCACTGTCTCCCACTTAGGGGTGCATTGCAACACACTGTCTCCCCTTAGAGACTGTGTTTCCCCCTAGAAACAACCAAATTCCATTGAGTTTGTCATTTCATTTGCTTCCAGTTTGATCGTTTGCTGTGTTTTAAAGAGCTTGATGCCTCATATTGACCAATAACTTTATCTACCTCTTCCTCTGAAATAAAAGTTTGTTGAATTTTTATTTAAAGTGTTTTTATTTATCATTGACAAATTAATTTCAAAGTATTTTCAATGTTGCATTAGGTTCATTTTATTTTGAAAAAGGAAATTGTAGTTAAATTCTTTGTTTCTTGTAGGAGAAATTGTAGTTCTATTCTTCATTTTTCCTATTAGAGAGAAATTTTTGTTCAAATTCCTCATTTATCAAAGTAAAAGGCATTTGTTTTTATTGATTTGATGCACTTATTTTCCTTTTCTGCATTCACATTAAAGGGAATGAATTGAAAAACCTGCATTTGCATGTAGTGGATTGTGTGTTTTGCATAGGAACAATTAGCAAAGCTGCATTTTAGTTTGTGCGCTTTGATTGTTTGCTCTCAAATTGATTGCTCTTTCCCTGTATTAGCTAGGAATTTCATTGAAAAAATAAAAGTGAAAGATTGCTTATCATTTTTAGTTTGCATTTTAGGAATTTCCAATACATCATCACGGTGAACCTTGAAAGGAAAATTGATAAACAAGATCAACTTAAAATTTATCTCAATTTACCTAACAAAACATTGGAACCATAACGATAACATTTAGAAGGTCTAGGCTAGAGACGTGTTCTGACGTCGTAAAACATAGCAGTTTTTGTTAATTGTCTGCGATACATTCCGAGTGTGATACCTCACTTCATGTATGTAAGTATATTTATCTCATCCACGTACTTTCGGGTATATCAAGCAGTGTCACAGAGAAAAGTATAAAGGGGTGCTCTCACTGTGTGGTTTCAGATTAGACAACACTAATAAGGAATTGGGCCTCAAAGTACCTTTGGGTATATTTGGGAGGATAACTTTAGGTTGCTATCCATCCATAGTGAATCGAGTCGGTTGCCTTGTAAATTGTGACACATCGAACACAAAATTCGGGGAGAGTGCCTGCCCGTACTTCTTGGTTTGCCAGGAGGTATTATGTAGTTCAAAGTTTCTTGGTAAACCTTTTATTGATCATGGAAAAATATAACAATAACACTCAGCATAGGAGGATCCAACTATGTCAAGTTTTCAAATCAGGCCAACTCCTTCACTAGGGGAAGTGGTTCACGAGGGACCAGGTTCAACAGAAATTTCCTCAACTTATGGAGGCTCTGCATGCAATGGGGAGAATTTCTTCCTAAGGGGGGAGGACTAATCCAGGTGGATATATGTGGCCACCTGCCTATTACACCTAGACCCCCAGTCGGTTTCATTAGTTTCCTTGTTTATAGTAGCCTTTACTATTTTTAGTAGTTTTTCGTGTCTTAAAATTACAGAGTAGTTTTGACCCCCTAAATGATGTTTCTTTGAGGTCTGCAGTAGGCTTGTAGCCCTAGGAAGGGGCCTAAAAAAATACTATAGTAATCATAG
Organism: Pinus albicaulis; assembly: GCA_034641835.2. Taxonomy (NCBI): domain Eukaryota; kingdom Viridiplantae; phylum Streptophyta; class Pinopsida; order Pinales; family Pinaceae; genus Pinus; species Pinus albicaulis. Next base: position 709,155,215 of record CM076572.1, on the reverse strand, counting down.
AGATATTTTAGAAGAGGTATCATACACGTCAAACATATATAATATGACCAAGTTACGACCCTGAGAAGTTGGTTGCCCAACTAACCCCAATAGGGCCCACAAACTCTTGGCGTTACATCTCATGGGGTTAGGGTTTTCCCTTGTTGTTCAATAGTAAAAATGCCTTAGAACCTCACTGTAACACAATTCAGAGGCATGTAGCCACCACATCTATTCTCAGAGATAAGCTACCATTGCCTCAGCTAGTTTATTTCCATTTTGTTTATAAGCATATTTCAGTTCTTTGATATTAATGAAATGAAGTGTTATTTTTGTTGAATATATATATTTGCAGTTATATATGTATATATATATATATATATATATATATATATATATATATATATATATATATATATATATATATATATATATATATATATATATATATATATATATATAGTGTTCATATTTAATTTTGGATCAATGGTTTTAGAGCATGTTTTCTCTTTCTATATTTTTCTTTACATGTCCCCAACAAGGTCGAGATATAAGGATTTAGGGCTCAAACTGGTTGAACCCTTGCAAGACCACCCTTGCAAACCCTGACAACCTCCCATGGTGGAAGAAAAGAAAGAATATGGAGCAAGAGATCCTTTAAAAATATTTCTTGAAGAAGCCCTGGAGCGAAAAAGTTATGAGATGATGGAAAAATTTGCCCAGATTCTTCGGCGACTACCCACAAGCGACACATATTCTTCCAATAGCTACTCTGGGAGCGCCACTCCCTTTAAGGTAAAAGTTAAATTTGACATCCCCATATTTGAAGGTCAGATATATGTCGAATCCATAGATAAATTCTTAAGTATTCTATCGGTTCATGACTTTTCCAACTAGGAAAGGATTACTTTTTCACTCCTCAAAGCTACCCCCCACGTCAATGACTGGTGGGAAACCTACTGTGAGAAGAGGGACAAGAGTGAACCCTCACTATTCTTAGCTGCACCCACATGGAATTCCTTCTAAGACACAATTAAAGAGTAGTATTACCTTGTCTAGATTTATGAAGATGAATACATAAAGTGGGCCATGCTGTGGCAGGGAAGGACCAAGATGTGCCAGAGTTCAAAAATATTTTTCACACCCTTCACATGAAGTTGGGTATCAAGGATTGTAAGTGGTATTTGGTACTCATGTTCTACAACTATCTACAAAAGTACATCCTAGATGAGATGGAATTCTTGGAAATCTCCTCGCTCAATGTTTCTTATTGATACACTGTCAAGATCAAGCAGAAATTTAAATAGAAGAACTGAGACTTTAGATCTGTGAATCCGAAGCAAGGAAAAGGAACCCCCAAGTTGTAGAACGAAGGACAAAGCCAAGGTGGGGTGACCCAGGAAAACCCTCCAAAGCCACAAAAAAATAACAACACCATGAAGACAAAGAAGGACATGGGGAAATGGTGTAAGTTCCATAAGGGACCCACTCACAACACAAGTGAGTGTTGGGTCGAGCAGTCACTAGTGGCCAAGTTGACAGATTCCAAATCAGATGCATGTTCCGACTCTGAGTCAAAACCCTACAAGGGGAATGAAAAAGGGAAGCATATTATTGATGCAGAGCCCAGTGCCACTGTTATCATCACCAAGATATGGAAGAATGAGCCCGAAGATATAGAGGAAGGGGAGTGCCTCTTCCACTCACATATGTGGGTGAACCCTTCGCCGCAGTTCATCATCGACAACAAAAGCCAAAATAACCTCATTTCAGCATAGGTCATGAAATGGTTGGGCCTATCGACCATAACACACCCATAGTCGTACACCATCGGGTGGCTTCACCAAGGGAGAGATATCCTCTCAACCAGTAGAGCTACCTTTTGTATAACATAAAGCCTTTCAAATATGAGGTTATGTGTGATGCTGCTCCTCTTGAAGTTTGTAATGTATTATTAGGAAAACCATACTTGTTGAAGTGAAATGTTGTGTATGAGTCTAGGCCATGTGCTATTATTATTACTTTGGGAAATAATTTGTATAAGATACTGGAGGTAGCACCCCATAACACTATCTCTTTGATCACTGCGAAGCAATGTAGTAAGAACATTTCCGAGACCGGGAAATTTGTTTTCCTTATGATTTTCCCTCAGGGAAAGAATAAGGTTATGGCCATGGCCTATAGATATGGATCCTTCACACGATAGAAGCATATGGGAAAGGTCGTGGAGGAGTACAGGGACATTTTCACCTCACCCACAGTGGTGCCTCTATACTGTCAGGTCAAACACTCCATTGATCTGACCCTTGGTGCGTCGCTTCCCAATGGACCGATCTATCAATGCTATGTCTTGGAAAACGATGAAATCAAGAGGTAGATTCAAGATTTTTTGTATGAATGGAACATCAGGCCAAATTATTTACCCTGTGGAAGCCCGATTGTGTTGGTACATAAGAAGGATGAGACTTGGAGAATTTGTATTGACTATCGGGCACTGAAAAAGATCACTGTCGAGAACAGGTATCCAATCCCATGAATTGATGAACTTCTGGGCCAGATCAAGGGGGAAAAAGATTTCAAAAAATTAAATTGAAGTCCGCGTATTTCTAGGTACCAATCAAACCATCTGATGTGTGGAAAACTTCCTTCAAATCCAAGAAGGGACTTTTTGAATGGTTGGTCATGCCTTTCGGATTGACGAATTCCCCTGCAAAATTCATGAGGTTGATGGACGACATATTGTGACCCTTCACCAACTCATTTTTGGTGGAGTATTTGGATGGCATCCTGATATTTAACAATATTTGGGAAGAGCACCTCCACCATATTCAACAGGTCCTCCAAACCCTGCAGCAACATAAGCTGTGTGAAAATTTGGAGAAATTCACTTTTGGAAATATATTTGTGTACGATGTCGAAACCAAAATTTTTAAATATGAAATTCTGTGAAAATCATTTTTTTTTAAACCTGAATCTGAATTTTAACTAGAAAAAACATGTGGAAACCATGTTAGTAAACCCTTACCCATACAAGTAAGTAGGGGATGCTTTGGTGTGGTGATGCACCATGCTAGCATGTCACTATTGATGTGCCAATATGGATAGATCAAGATGACATCGAAAGCTAACATTGCATGTTGATGTGGCATGATGGTATAAAGGAGATAATGTGGTGTTCAACGTGGCATCTATATTTGTGTAGGATGTTGAAACCAAAATTTTGAAATATGGAATTTTGTGAAAATCACCTCTCTTTTTTTGAGATGTCAGATGATCCATATATTTGTAAGTGTGGAATATTTATCCACTTTTCCATAGAGGTGTGAAAATGGTTAGGTGGAGGCCTAAGTGACAATAATCATGGAGTTTATGTAAAGAAATTCAAATAGAGGATGTTCCAAATGTATAAATTAATAGTAGATTCAATACTACTCATGTAATGTTCTAAAAAATAAGACTCAAATCTACTCTATTGATCTACTGAAAGTAATTCACAATTGAGAAGCAATATCAAAAGCATGCATCATGATTCAAAACACATACACGAGGATATATCTATGGGAAAAACCTGCTAAAAACCCCTAGTATCTGCATTGCATTGATCATAAAATAGATAAGAAATATAATGCTTTCTAAAGCCTGAGAAACCTGTTAGCACTCTGCTAGATTCCCAAGGTTGAAGAAGGAATCCCAACAGAGGTAACCACAGACCAAGATTTTGACTTGATAGCTAGCCCTATAAAGTAGGAGAGGGCTCTCTCTGAAAAGGTCACAACTATGAGGGATGGATAAATTATGGTCTTTAGGCTAGATAATGAGTGCATGGGTTTTTTTGATTTGATTTTGGTTGGGTTATCACTAGATGAAGAAATTAGGTCAAGGGAGCTAGATCAGGGCAAGTGAGATAAGGTTGCAGGGATCAATAGGGAAAGGTAGGCACACAGATTATCACTTAAATATGATTGTGATGGGATGGTTTTGAGACTTAGGAGAATCTAAGAAGAGAATAGGAGATGTATTCTTCCTAGACAAAGGAAAATGGACAAACTATGATTAATTCCGAAAAATAGAGCATGAGCAAGCACGTGTTCTGATTATCAAACTTGAAAGAGATCGTACCATAGAGATGAAGTGAACATGAATACAATATATTCTAACACATGATACTAAAGAAAAAAAAATGATAAACATCATACCACAAGTATCCCAAAGAATAGTTGCAACTCTTCTTTATTAACTGGCCAAACTAAGTACAATAGTTCCTTGATCAACAAGCTATCATCCAAACTGATTCCAAGACTTGCTTAGTGTGAAGAAATGGGCTAAATAGACATCAAACAAGCTTCAATCATCCTTAGGGTTCGAATCCACAAGGTAAGGAAGAGATCCACTAATTTATGAACTGAAAACTGAAGTGTAGGATGGTCCAAGTGACTCACTCATCATTACACTCAATCTAATTCATGTTGACTAAAGGATAAATTTACCTAATGTATCTACCCCTAGGTAACTTATCCTTGACATAATTACATTTAATATGATGAATTACATTGATTTAAAGATGATTCTCTGAGATAAAATCAAAATTTACATTGAAAAACCAAAAAGATCAACAAACTGTCATATGCACTATTTTCCTATCATATGCACAACGCCTTAAGGTTGTGCGCCCTCCATGTTCAAGGAAAGTTTGACTGACCTACATGTGTCAAAATCAGGCCCAAGATGGCTTGTTGGAAATCTTGTCAAGTCCTCTTTTTGAATATGCCTCCATCTCTCAAAATGATGCTGATTTGACTTCTCAAAATTTCAATCTCCCAAGACTGCTCTGTGCACAACGCCTAGGCAAAAATATGGGCAGAAGCATGATTTTGTGGTGGTATTTTTCCCTTTTGATTGACCATTTTGCCTCAAAAACCTTAGAAAATTTACAAGGTACATGTCTTCATAATTATGAACCCAATGGTGGTCACCTTTTTCCCAAAAAGTGTCCTTGTCATTTGCACAACGCCATATGACAAATGTTTTGATATTTTCTATATTTAGAAAAACACAATCATACCCAGAATTTTAAAAAAAGTTCAATCATGCCTAAAAATTGGTAGATAAGTTGATGATGATGTTTCTAAGCTTGGAGAGAAGCCTCAGCAAGAATTTCCAATTTCCTCTTCTCCTCCATGGTCAAATATTCAATTTTTGCATTTGCACTTTTGAGCTTGGCCAATGAAATTTTCTCCTTTAGTGCATGGTGTTTGACTTTCTTCCTCAATAGGTTATTATCATTTTTTTCCTTTTCTATCAACTTCTACAAGTGTTTATTGGCTCTATCAAGCAATGGTTCCCTATTCTCACTATCACAATATCAATCTACTCATTTAGGGTTAGTTGATCAGCCAGCTCAGCCTCCCTTTGCCTATCTAGATCTAGAGCTCTTTTCAGCCCTCTAGTTCTAGGATTCTTCCTTGGTGCTTGTTCCTCTTCATCATAAAGTAAGCCATACCTCTCAAATGTTTCATCTATCACAGATTTGGCCTTTTCATCCTCCCTTTGAGCAGTGACATACTTGACCTCATCAATGACCTATTTAGTCTTTAGTTGCTCATTCTCTTTCTCAAGGAAGTGTATGACATATCTGGCCCTATCAAGATTATTATAGAGCTCAATAATATTGTCATCCTTCCCTTTGATGGATGCTTTGGTGATTTTTTCATTTTCATCTTCATCTAGGTCAACAAGTTGAAATTACTGCTCTATTTTATGAGTGTCCTCCTCATCATGAATGACTGGCTCAATGACCTTCTGTTTTCCTTTTTCCACCTGATTTTTTGATGTAGAAGGAATTTCCCCTTCCAATATGTGTGAAGAAAACACATGCTTGAAGCCTCTCTTGTAGGTTTTTGGCAATGGCTCAACCTCAACCAAACTAGCCCACTTAGGCTTATTAACCTCAATCCTGCTGGGTGATCCCATGCCATGATGGGATGGAGTTGAAGGAGGTGAAGGGGATTGATCTGATGATGATAAGTGTGATATGGGCTCAGATGGTGGGATGGAAGTGGCTAGCTGGGATGATGAAGGGACATTTTGTGCATGGTGACTGGATGGCTCATTGAATATATCATGGGTTATGAAGGTACTCCATGCAATGTTTAGTTGATTAAGATGGTGGAGGACTATGATTTTAATTAAGGAACGATGAAAAATGATTTTTATTTGATGTTCATATTCCATTTTCTGGACAATGATTGTCGTCTTATCTATGCTTTGGAAAAGGTAGTAGGGTATTTTCAACATATTTACCCTAGTGAAATGCATTAAGAGCCGGATGTGATAGGAATAGAGCCTTGAAAATATTCCTTCACATGAAAAGTATTTCATGATTATCTTCATCATCGGTGCATATCTGTCTTGGAGGTGGGAAAAAGGAAATAACCTCTTTCTCTCATTTTTATACCTTGGTTTCAGGAAGGACTCAAAGTAGTTTTCCTCCAAATCACACTTTTTGAACCACTTCTCCCCAACATTTGGGATCATGGTCGCAACTGAAATAATGGCAGTTGATACAATAAAGGTGACTCTCGCCAAAGTGACTTGGCTTTTGTGAAGTTTGGATATGAAGAGCCTAGTCAACATGGGATGGTTTTTGACCCTCTGAATTTTCTCACAAAAATCATAACAACCAACATATTTGAAACATGTCACTGTCATTGGGGAAGCTAAAATTTCCCTTGTGTTGGTAGGTTCAAGTCTGATTATCCTGCCTCCTTTATGCGACCTCCTAGCTTCTGTTTCCTCTTCCTCATTGTATGGTATGTTATGTTCTTCTTCTGCTGCCATGGTGTTTTTTTCAAAAACCTAGGGATTAGAAAAAGGAAATGGGAAAGGGAAAATGAGGGAGATATTTTCTAGTGATGCATGAAATGGAGGAAGGGAAAAGGAGTGATAGTGTGATGGAAATTAGGATGGGGATTTGGGGATTTAAAGGGAGTTTTAGGATGGGGAGCCTAGGTAGAAGGAACACCTAGGACTTAGGGTTTTGTGATTAGAAACTTAGGGAAGGGGATTGTAATAACAAGTATTTGGGAATGAGTTTTTATAAGTGTGGGAAGGATGCAAAAGGGTAAGGGAGTGAATTTTTAGAGTTGGGAGTTTTAGGGAGGAAAACCAGGGTTTTGAATGGTTAAAACACCAAATTATCAAGAAATTTACACAACACCAAAAAAAAAAATTGAAGGAGGTAAATGATGATGGAAGACACCTTTACTCACTCGTTGGAGGCTCAAACAACTGTTGCAAAAGTTCTAGAGGTGATTTGGTGAAATTTGGATTATTTTCTGGCTTGCTGGACATATGCACAGTGCCTTAAGGATATGCACAATGCCTTAAGGTTGTGCGCAATGCCTTCAGGATATGTGCAACGCCTTTAGCCTGTGTGTCCTATGCTCAATCTTTCTCCAATTTTGACCAGAAAATCGAAAAATTGCTCTTCAAGTGTTTTCTCAATGGAATAAGAGGAAAATGAATTTCAAATTGATGTCTAAGAGTCTTTAATACTTGAGTGAATTTTTAATTAAATAAAAAACCCACTTTTCTAATGTCTCATTTCACTTTTTTGAAAACTTTTGTTGATTAGCCTTTCATTTGATTTTTCTTCTTTGCAGGATGATGTTGCTGAAGTTTGACAATTTCAATTTCAATTTGGCATGTGTGATTTGAGTTGGCAGCTAAGGACAAAACTTATTACATATATAAAGCATAAAATTACATAAATAAATGAAATAAGTTAAAACTCTATTTTTAAACAAAATTACATCTGAGTATGAAATTCATACTTTAAAACCAAAATTACAACTTTAAAATTGATATTTACATGTTGACAATCCTCTACAGATGATAATGAAATGTCTATTGAGTCACTCTCACACCTTTTTCTGACCTTATTGAGATGAAATGGTGCATTTTGGACCTTGAACACTGAAACCTAATGACCTAATGGGACCTTGAATGACCTAACTCCATGGTTGACTTTGACTGACATAAGACATAGTGAAATGAGCCTTTCAAAAGTGTTTTTATGCTCAGTAAGACATGCATGTGGGCTAGAAAATGTGAAATTTTGAAGGGGAATGAGGTTTTATGACTAGGCCTACCATCAGTGAATCAATTTTTTGCATGACCTAATGGAATGATAAAACAAATTTTGAGTGGGACCCCTGATATGAATATGAAAATAGTGGTTTTGATCCCTGATGGAAGAATGCATAATCTTACACTAACATCGGCCTTATTGGGGATGGCAGCTCCTTAGAGGTGTTAAGAACACCGTAGACCAAGTGCCTAACCATTGGGCCAATATAGTAAAAAACAACTCAAACTGAAATGCAGGACTAAATACTGACAACTCAATGATACAAACTGACTTTGAAACTGGCTGAAAATAACAAACTTACTAAACTTATTGGTGACAACGTATCATCGAGACTTGAGGGATTCAACTACCGATGAAAACCACCTGTCTCTTTGAAATAATATGTACAATAAGGCGATATCAGAATGCCAATGTAACCAATCAAGCAGAAGCCTCCTTGATTGATTCTCCCAATCAGATTCTCTAGACAACAATAAATATTTACAATTTGGCAGCCAAAAACATAGTTGAAAATGATCTCCATCATCACTGAATACTGCAATAATTACCTTCACTGCTAACTGAAATAAACTTACCACTGGATCTTGAAAAACATGAAAATTTAGCTCTTGCTGATCTAGAAGAAACAAGGTACCTTTTTCTCTTGATTCTGATCTCTGTTCATAATTTACCTCAGCAAGAGTGTTTTCCTGGTCATCAAAAAATTTTGAACAAGTAGGTGAGAAAATTTCTTCTTGAAATAAAAATTCTAAACATGAAACGTGAGAAGAAAAATCTGAATAATAGTCCTCAATGCACTGGTCCTATGCAGTTTGAATACATTGGTGATCATCTTCATATGACATGGCAACCGGATTGTCATGTTTCTTAACACACTCATCAATCATAAGAGGGAAAACTTCCGATTGTTCGTGAAACTCAAAACTGACATTCCTATCATTTACCACATAATCACCGAAGAAGATTTTTCACTTGAACAAAGATCTCATCTTGTTTTTTAGAAAAGGACTAGATTACCTCCTCCTAAATACTTTGTTATGATGGGATGAGAACACTTAGGTCAATAAACATGTTTTCTTCATTCGAGGTGATCTCAACAATAGAGCTCTCCTTCATGGGATTCAGAACAACATATTATTCATCATCACAATCTGAATCTAGATCTGGAAATTCAGCTTGACTTTATGAAATTATGAAATTGGAACTTGATTTTGTTGCATACCATCTTCTGCTGCAAGTAGGTCTGAAATAAGACCTCATCTTCCATCATTTTCAACTGTGCAAAGATCTTCAGACTTCTTGGGTATCTTGATAAGTATCCTCTAAGTTTTATTTATGTTGCTGAAATGGATTTTCATATAGGGCTTCCACGATCTCATAATCCATGAATTCATCATCTTCATAAACTTTCTCAAGATTTTCAATAAAAATATCAACATGTTTACAACAATTATGAACTAATATTAAGGATGGAAAAGATTATTTATACCTTTCAAAGAACATGGTACAAAAATCCTTTAAACAATAGATACAAGCAGCGACAAACTTTCATACCATTATCGAGCTTCATCTTCCAGAGTGGCCATGAATATCTTCATCAAGCAGTCTTCAGGAAAATCAATATTTAATCTACTCACATGCATGTGAAATCTCACCAGATGAAGAGAAACATCGTTACCTTTCACATTTTTGAACTTCGGAAGATATGTCATCCAATTAACCTGAGGCATGATATTCGGAAAACCTGATATGTGACCTCGGATCATGGGAGCATACCTTCAAGCAATTGAATCCATTTTGAAAATAATGAAGTCACCAAGAAGCTATTTAGACTACTGGTTCTTGAAGAGGGGAGTCATCATCAGAATTCTGAACCTTGGGATTCTTCGACACTAGAGTCGACAAGTGAATGATGCATAGCCTTCTTGTGAATGATCGTTGTTCACCATCAAAAATTAGATATGATATTTGTCATTATTTCCCATGGAAGATTTTATCTTTTCTCTTGTCAGAAATGACGCCAAAATGTTAGCACTCTGCCAGATTTCGAAGGCTTAAGAAGGAATCCAAACAGAGGTAACCACATACCAAGATTTTGACTTGATAGCTAACCCTGTCAATTCAGAGAGGGATCTCTCCAAAAAGGTCACAGCTAGTAGGGCTAGAGAAATTATGGATTTTAGGCTAGATAATGAGTGCAGGGGTTGTTTTGATTTGATATTGGTTGGGTTATCACTAGATGAAGAAATTAGGTCAAGGGAGCTAAGTTAGGGCAAGTGATATAGGGTTGCAGGAATCAATGGGGAAAGGTAGGCACATGGATTATCACTTAAATATGACTGTGATGGGATGGTTTTGAGACTTAGAAGAAGATAAGAAGAGCATATGAGATGTATTCTTCCTAGACAAAGCAAAATAGACAAACTATGAACAATTCCCCAAAATAGAGCATGAGTAAGTGTGTGTTCTGGTTATAAAAATTGAAAGAGATCATACCATATATATGGAGTGAACATTAATAAAATACATTCTAACATATGATATTTAAGAAAAAACAATGATAAACATCATACCACAAGTATCCCAAAAAATAGCTGCAACTCTTCTTTATTAACTGGCCAAACTGAGTACAATAGTTCCTTGACCAACAAGATATCATCCAAACTAATTCCAACCCTTTCTTAGTGTGGAGAAAGGGCATAAATAGACATAAAAAAAGCTTCGCTCATTCTCAAGGGTTGAATCCATGAGGTGAGGAAGAGATACACTAATTTCTGAACTGAAAACTGAAGTGTAGGATGGTCCAAGTGACTCACTCCTCATTACACTCAAACTGATTCATATTGAATAAACGATAAATTTACCTACTAAATCTACCCCTAGGTAACTTATCCTTGAAATAATTACATTTACCATGATGAATTACATTGATGGAAAGATTATTCTCTGAGATAAAATCAAAATTTACATTGAAAAACCAAAAAGATCAGCAAACTGCCATATGCACTATTTTCCTGTAATATGCGCAACACATTAAGGATGTTCGCCCTCCATGTTCAAGGCAAGTTATGACTGAACTAATGTTATGAAGGTAAATCCTCTCTGTGGACAGAGACAATCCCTCTAGCCGTAGGGTGGGTCTAGTAACAAAAGGACACGGTAAAGTGTTGCTTACTAGTTAATGAATGAACAAAAGACATGGTAGATTGATCTACCTTGAATCCAACACTGTCGATGTTGCAGAAAAATTAGTTGCCTCTCGCTCCTACCTTGGAAAATCATGATCCGTTTGCTGTCACGCTCAGATACCTACATATAGGACAAAATAAAGAACAACATATGACAAAATAGTTTCACTCACAACTATGAGCCAGTCAAAGAGGGCCAAACATATCGCATCAAATAAACATCATAACAAAATAGTGGAACCAAACAATAGTCATGTATATTAATGAGTAGAAGGAAGAGTACAACTGATGCTTTAACATCACAGTCTCCTCTATCAGGGTTCAGACGAAGCGCGTCTCAAATGTTGGTCAGGAAATTCAGATTCAAGCTCTCTTAGAAGTCATCGACTCGAGCTCTCTCAACACAATATTTCTTACTCTATCTTCTCTAGCAGCTTAGCTATAGTATAATTCTCCTAGTTCAGCTATTCAGTCGTTCAGCTATTTTGCTATAATGTGTTCAGCTAGCTTCTACTACATAAGATAATTTCTTATATAGAGGAAAGGGAGGAGGTTGGGATCCCTACAAAGGTGGGAAGGAGTCCTATCCTTTAGGAGAGTTCCAAGGGAGGTGGAAACTACTAACTAAAGGAAGGAGTTCGTGGTTATTTCAGTTCAACCACTCCCAATGACTCCTCCCCGAGGTGGTTGGAATAAAAACTCCGCCTCTATTTTTAAAAAACATTCCATAAAAATCTTGGCGCGGGTGTCTAACTGGCACAGAGTGCCAAGTGGTGCGGGCTCAGTGTTAAATTTCCTGGTCGACATGAGGGTGTAACAGGCTACTCGCGCCAAGTCAAAAATAAGGATTTTCACAGCTCTTCTTAGGGAAATTTCAACAAGAAGAATGTTTCTTTCATCAAAGGGGATGAAAGGATGGTATTTTCAAAGAATGACACTAATTATTGGTCACAGAAACGACCCTACAATGTGCGAGTTGGGGATTGCAGGGATAGTGAAAAAATGTTGTGTAAAATATGCCCCCTAAAGCATGAAGTTCGAGAGAGAGGGAGGGGTGAAATGCTTTATGAGAAGGCGTTTGAACCAAACATCGCTGTGAGAAAACCTGCAATTTACAAATACAACTGATATCTGTGATACATGAATCATGTGGCATGGGCGCAACCATCCATAATAGAGTATATAAAAACTGAGATATGAAGTATGGACACAACCATCCAGCAGGAAGGATCAATAAATAGACTCAGGTATGGTCGCAGCCATCCAATCAAGAGAGTCATGCAATAAGTCATAATAATCCACAAAAATATGCAGCCTATGGTTTATTTAGACAAAACCCAGGGTCTTGCGCTCCATCTCGACCTGAATAAGTACAATTTTGAGCATGCGAATATATGAACTGAAGTTTAACATGCAGGAAAATCGTCTGATTACCAGCCATTGATGAAAGCTGTTAACAGACTCAAGAGAAACCACCAATGATGACGATGGCCTTCAAGGTACAAAAAGGTACAATCTACAAAATGTGAAAAATGATCTGACGTCGAACATCTGCAGAATCACTCGATCGAAGGCCAATGATGTGAACCTTGTGTCGAATGCGAAAAACCTGCCATTGAGGCATGCAGGCCCCAAGGTACCAAAAGGGAGTCTCTAGATCTAATTCCTGGATAATGAGTTGAAGTCGAAAGCAAGTCATCTGGTCGAAGGAGGGCCATAATGTTTCCCACATTATCAACACGAGACAGAGGAACATGATGAAAGTGGATTAGGACCAACAAGAGATCAGAGGAAGGTTGAAAAATTTAGAGGCAAACTTCTCTCGAACATATCAATAGCACGACACTGGATTTGGCAGTATGTGACATCAAAGGATCTGAGGTCATGATGACATGGCAAAGAGTATATGAGAGGTAAAAATAGATTACCCAAACCCATGAAGGCAAAAATGACAAAATGAGATGTCCCCAACCTAACACAAATGCAGACAAGTGCCATGTTCAAGAGAGATATACTGCCAACATAACTAAAACTTGGTTCCATTTTCCCCCACCATTTCTGGCTAGTAACCCAATTATTTTTTAAAACAAGCTTGAAGGGGATAGCATATGCTTGCACTGTAAGTTTTTCCTTCGGACAAATCCAAACTAGTACATTTTACAAGCCCTAGGAAGGAGGAACTCAAATAACGTCATGGTGACGAAGTCTGATGTCATCAGGGTTTAACGAGTCTGACAAAGGAAGAACTCGATATATTTTCATGTTTTAGAGAGATTGAAAAGAAGGCAGAAAAGAAAACTCCATCAGTCCCTTTTCATAGGTAGTCTCATAGATCTGAAAAGGTAGAAAACTGTGTCTAAGAGAACCTCTTAGCTGCTATAGGCTAAGGTATTCCTTTTTCGTAAATAATCCATTCCAACCCGAAAAAGGGTTAAACATATACTGGGTAGATATCGTTTTGCAGCCATTTAACGAGTTCAAAATGACAAGAATCTCGACAATATTTTCAATTTTAGAGAGTTATAAAAGAGTTGAAAGATGACTCCAGTAGTGAATTTTTCGTGTTTTTACTAAGTCTGAAAAAGTATAAAATATAACTCGTTACTTCATCATTGTCGCATGAAAAAAAAAGTTGCTGCACAAGAGACATGTGTAAAACCCATTTCTCGAAAATAATAAAATAATCGAAAAACATGCCTTAAAACCTAGTTAGGGTTGTGAAAAAGTTATAAAATGCCAAAAATGGTAAAAATAAATACTTTTCTCTTTTTACCTCTCGTGGAGCAATAGTTACCCATTTCACTGTGAAATCTTGCGGCGACGATAGTGGCCAATCCAACAGATAAATCACAAATCCGTCAACTCCAGGTAAGAGCCGAGATCCCTCTCGTTATTTTAAGTCATTCTTGCTTCCTACAATTGTCAATTTCAAATTTTTGGGGAGGAAATGTAAAAATTAGGGCTTCATGGTTGGCGCGGATTTTGAGCACGTAGTTGCGCCAACCACCCAATTTTTTACACTAGGGCGTGCCCATTAGCACGATTGTCTGGGAAATAGTCACGCCAATGACGCAAACCATTTCTAAGAAGAATGAGGATCAAATACCCCAATTTTTTTACAGATTTAAGGGTCAAAATTGACTAATACCACTCATATGAATGTGTTTTCAGGTAGAAAGAGGAAAAATGGTCATTGAAAGGAAAGAACGGGAACATAGCGAAGAGGATGAGCTAGCCATGGAAAATGAGGAAGTCATGGAAGCTCTCAGAAACTGTAGTCTGAAAAAATTATTTCTAACACCCCCGAGCCCAACGAGAGTTATTACAGTATCTGGTCAACATTTGGGATGAAAATCAAGAGAAGTTCATCCTTCGTGATCAAGAACTTGAGATTGATGTCTTTGACATGTATTTCATCACAGGATTATCGCGGAGGGGAGTAGCACCAATATTAACCGACACCCAGACCTGCATGGAAAACATGACCATGGTGATAGACAGGGTATGTCCAGGAGCACGGAAGGGATTAGGTAGTGGGAAAGTTGATATAAAAACTATCCCAGATTTGACACTACATGTGGTGTTGCATATCGTCACATAGGCTGTAGGATCACAAGCACCACATGAAGCAACAAAGACACAATTGCTTCTTGCTTTAGACTGCATGGCACTGACCATCTACAACTGGGCAGAGGCCGTGACCATAAACATGAAGCACCAACTAACTAAATGCAAGAAGAAAAAATTGAAACAATTTGGTTATGGATCTATTCTGGTATCGTTCTTCTTGGAACTACTACCCATTTTTCAGCGACATGAGGTTAAAGTACCGACACCACCAACGAGAGAACCACGGATGGCTTGATGGGAAGCTTTGATGCCAAGGGCAGGGGGCAGTCAACAGATGTCCTGGAGACCGGAATTATTTGATTGGTTCCGACAAAAATTGATTGTCGTGGAGGATTGGCCCTACTATGGTATATATATCACTGATGATCCAGACCTCCCACTCCCAGAGGGAGAAGACTGGGATGAAGATTTAGGTGAGACTCATTTTTAAAGTTTTATGATTATTATGATTTTTTTTATTTATGCATGTTCTGACATTAAATCCATGTAATTACAGACGTTGGCCCAGAGAGACCTGCCGGCATGTCACCGATAGCGAGGTGAATCCCTCGCGATTTTGACCCTCAAGGTGAGGGTGACGAGGAAGATGAGATAGTGTGCAACCTGTAGGGGATCACACGAGGAGTCCTGGATTATGCATGCTTTTATGATGTTGCTCGCGCCTACCAGAGACATACCGTAGGGGTGCCCAACCGAATTCACCGCTTGCTGAGGTAGCCAGTAGGAGCCGTGACATGTTATCACAAGCACCATGCTGATTAGACACCTAGGTTTTATTTTATCTGCATATTTTGAGAGACATGATGTCTCAGGATGTAACAAAAACACACATGTATTTTTTGAATTTATGATGCACACAGTTGCAAAAATGTGATATATATATACATCTATTTCCCTACATGGATCTTTTACATATGATGATGCTTTTACAAATTATGCAAATGTCTATCCAATACAATCTTTGCCACTGTATCAGTTAATGTGTTCATTTGTCTAGGAATATGTTGATAGGTAATAAAATCAATATGTCTTTCCAACAAACAAATACGTAAATACAATCTCAGAATGTGCGGATTTCTAACTGAATAATGATTATTGAGTTGCAGAACGACAAGATGTGAATATAGATTTACAAGAAATGCGCGTATGCCAAGGTTGATCGCCTCGGTTAATAGCTCAATGACAACACTATATTCAGTGACATTGTTTGTAGTTCGTCCTAGAAAAATACCTTGCAGATCTATCAACTCACTAGTAGGATGATAAATTACCCAAGCTGCTGAAGAAAAATTCCTGGTACTACAAAAATCACCATCCGCGAAACCAACATAAGGGGTAATAGACATCTGCACAATAAGCAAGACCCAATAAGCAGGAAAATGCTCACAAAGCACACCAAACTAGAAAACATGTACAAAAAATGAAAACAACACCTATATACACCTATTATTCATGAAAGGCTCACACATAATATTTTTTGAGATACAACCCATTTCTGGGTTATTCAAGAGGATGACCTTCATAGTCAATTAGCTCATAGGACCCATTCTGCAACACATATTTAACGATGTAGGGTCCATGCCACATAGGTTGAAATTTACCTGCCCCTAGCTTATCATGAGCTTGGTCATACAAGAGGAGCTTTGACCCGCTTTTTCTGTGCTTCAATAACGAGAGCAGCAAAGCGGCGGGTTTCATCTAGCCTTTCTAAATAAAGGAGATGCTCTTCTTCTAGCGAAGTATTCGGCAGTAATTCAACAACCAACTTAAATGAAGGTATTTCACTTTCAATTGGAAGAGTAGCTTCTAGGCCATAAACCAACTTGAAAGGAGTGAACCCAGTTGTGTTCTTAACTGAGGTTCAGTATACCCAAAGATCCGAAAATAACATGACATACCAATTTGATTTGTGGATCCTGATCATACGTTGAAGCATCTTGACAAGAACTTTGTTCATAGCTTCAACTTGGCCATTGGCTTGAGGGTAGTACGAAGTTGAGCTGTCGTGATGCAGACCCAACTTAGAAGTCAACTCCGCCACCATATAATGCCGAAAATAGGAACCATGATCGGTAACGATGGCTTGAGGGACACCAAACCTAGAAATAATGTGATTGAACATGAACTGAGCGACTGTCTTATCGTCAGCGGCAAGTGTAGGCATTTCTTCGGCCCATTTGGTGAAGTAGTCCATGGCTACGATAATATAAGCATGCCCCCCCGGCTGAGTGAGGGTTACATGTCATAAAATCGATGCCCCACTTAGCAAAGGGACCAACGGTAATGATAGGATGAAGAGGAACGGGTGGTGCATGCAACTTGCGTTGATAAATTTGGCAATCATGGCATTTACGAACTGCAACAATACAATATTTGAAAATAGTAGGCGAAAAATAACCAGCACGAAGAATATTCTATGCACTAGCATAACCAGACATGTGACCTCCACAGGCACCACTGTGACAATCATTTAGAGCTTTCTCGGCTTCCTCGAGAGTTAAACATTGCCAGAGTATGGAATCGACCCCAATACGATAGAGAGTATCTCCAACTATATGATAAGGTTGTGACTGATGGCAGATGCGTCGGCGGGCATCCTTCGTCAACTCAGATCTAAAAGATGAAGTTTGGAGATAGACGATGATATCACCGTACCATGGATCGAGGGTGCTAATCAAGAAAAGTGAATCGTCTGGAATGACATCCTCAGAACGAGAAGGAGCGAAGTCGGAAGGGAGAGAACAAGGTAAATCAGCAAAGACCAATGATTTCTTAGATTTGGCAGTAGTAAATTCCAAATCAAACTCTTGGAGGATGACAATCCACTTTTAGTATTTCCCCTCCCAGCAATTTTTGAGATAATATGTAGGTCATGGGGTTGCATTCAGGAATCACCGTCACTGTACGCAAATTAATATAATGACGAAAATGTTGAACAACTTGAAAAATGGCCAACACTAACTTCTCAATGTGGGAATGACACGTTTCGGGGTCGAGAAGGTTATGAGAAAAGTAATAAATAACATGCTCATGACTGTCATCATCCTCTTGTACCAAAAACATGGCAATCATGCTAAAAGAAGCAGCCAAATAAAGGGAAAAATCACAATGATAATCTGGAGGGCAGAGGAGAGGAGCATTGACCAATAATTTTTTCAACGCATTGAAAGATTTTTTAGCGATCTCATCCCAGTAAAAAGGAACACCCTGCTTTAAAAATTGTGTGAATCCTTTAGCTACTTCGGCATATAGGTATAAAACGACGAAGAGAATTAGCTTTCCCTTGTAAACTCTGCAACTGATGCAATAAGGAAGGAGAGGGTGATAATTACCTCAACCTTGAGAGGATCTAGGTGAATCCCGTCTTTGGAAACGATAAACCCCAAGAGTCTATTGGAATCGACACTAAAGACAAACTTGTGTGGATTAAGTTGAATTTTATAGTGCCTAGAGGAAAGAAAAATCTGACGAAGATGGTCAAGATGATCCCTACACTTAGCTGAATGAGCCGGAAGGTCATCCAGATAAGGTTTAACGATGTGACGAATATCATGAAAGGCATAAGACATCGCATGCTCAAATGTGGTCCTGACATTCTTCAAACCAAAGGGAGGCTTCTTATATGCAAAGGTACCCCAAAGACAGATGAAGGCAGTCTTGCATTGATCAGTCGAGAGAAAATTGATTTGATTATAACTCGAAAAACCATCCATAAGGAAAAATATCTCACTCTCGGCATAGTCGTCAATGATTTTATCAATGAAAGGAGTAGGATAATTATCCTTAGGACAAGCTCGATTGATATCAAGATAGTCAACACAGACACGAATAGTGCCCTATTTCTTGTCTACAGGAACAATATTAGAAACCCATTCTGTCAAGGGAATCGGATAAATGAAACCAGCTTTGAGAATTTTTTCCACTTCGGCCTTAATGGCAGCAGCTTTCCTAGGATGCACCGGACGAAGACGTTGATGAACAGGTTTCAAACTGGGGTAAGTAGAAATCTCATGTACCACGATGCTAGGATCAATGCCGAGAATTTATTCGTAGGACCATGCAAAGACATCACGGAATTCGCGAAAAAGGCTAGTATAAAATTGTACTTCATCTGAAGAACAAGTAACCCCAATATGGATGTTCTCGATGGTTCCCGGTTTAATGGAAATGTCGATAGGCATCGTTTGAGTGATGTTACTCAAGTTAACTTCCGAAAAACATCATGGACTTGAACAAGTGTTTGAAGCGGAGGAGAAGGAACCTAAGAGGAAAAAATCTCAAGACAAGTAGACATGGCTCTAAGGCTTGGTAGAAACGAGGAACGATGATGACCATCATCCCACGGTAGATCATCGAGAGATAGGGTTTCCACGATAGCCTCATCGGAAGGAAACACTTCTTTCAAAGGATCTGGTGAATTAAAATCACCAAGCCAAGGGGATTGAGAATATATGTCAAAATTCATGCTCGAAGGAGCAGAATCAAAGGACAAAGTGTCTGATGCAGCAACGAGTTCACAATAATAATTTTCAATCAGACTCAATGACATCGAATCCCTGAATGAATCGATCTGTTCAGGTGAAGGGATAACCCAGGGGTCATCAGTTCGAGAAATCATGTTGACCTGAATAGTATTCGGTGGTGGAAGAGGGAAAACACCCATGAGGGCAGGATCCTTGAAAAGGCCTGGTCCTATGCTCTCGTAGGGAGTAGGAACCTTGTCCACATACGGAACGTTGTTCTTGGAAGAAGAAGTGAAAAAAGACAATTGATCAACAGTAATAATCTTTCATTCATGTGAGAACTTCATAACACGAAAGAGAGTGGATGGAACGCACAACATGGCGTGAGTCCAATTGTGACCGATGAGAATATTATAATTGAGTTTTGCATCAATGAATTCAACCTCGACATTGAATATCTTCCTTTCTAACGTGATCGGTAAAATAGCGGGAACACCAAGAGGTTTAGATTCTCTTCCATCAAATGCTTCAAGGGAATTGGGTGATGAGGTAAAAGTTGGAGAACCAATGGCTTTCCAACAAGTAGATGACATAACATAGGTAGATGCACCCTCGTCCACGATGGCCCGGTGAATATTCAAACCATTTATACCAACTTGAATGATGAGCGCAATTTGGTGCAGGAGTCGCGGGACGAAATTCTCTAAATCGAAAGCAAGAAAACTAGTATTGGCAGGATCAATCCCACCTATCGCGGATATCAAAGCCTTCCGTTGCAAAGGAAAAATCTAAAGTAATTATAATGCAGACATTGCAGATGGCGCCTGAGCCAAATCCTCAACAATACTGTAATGCTGAGCGGCACGGGCGTTAGGGTTGTACGAAGGGTTGCGGAGCACACCTTTGGAAGGTGGTCGCACAACGGATTTAGTGCTAGGCTGTTCAATCTCAATAGGGCCAGAAATAGGAGGAGGAGGAGGAACATCAACAATCTCTTTCCCCTTTTCCTGACGCGAACCAGAATAATATTTCAATCGAGTAGCAATACAAACGGGTGCAGAACCATTCATCATGAACACTTGCGAACCAGATGGAGCAGAGGACTAAGGGTGCTCTACCATCGACGTCTGTTGAGGGAAAGGTTCTTTAAGAATGGCTGGAGCTCCTTGGGTGCCTTTTAGCAATCAAATCACTTTAGACTATCGAGGACAGTCTTTGGTGAAGTGCTCATCATCACAAATCAAACAAGGATACTTCAGTTTGCATGGAGAACTATCAGCAGAACAAGGTTTCGGAGAATCTTGTTTTGGGGCATTGACTTTGGCCTTACCTTTAACCTTCTTCTTAACTTTGGAAGTGTTATCTGTAGGATTGGCCTGAACAACATTCACTTCTACGGGTGCCAAAATTCGAAGTTGATTGAGAAGCTACATTATTGGAAGAAGTAGACTTATGCTTCCCAGAGTTAGATGAAGGAGACTTTTGAGAAGTCTTCGATACAAAACCAATAATACCATCAACTGATGGAGTCGCTGGCGGTTTAGAAGTTCTTGGTCGAGGAGCATCGGGCAAGATATCATATAATGCGCCAGACTGAGAGTACACGAGGTCAAGGTAATGGGCGTAAGAAATGGCTTGTTCCTCGGTTACACATACCCCCATAGCAATGTCTTTGGAAATCTGATTGACAAAGGAGGTAGTGAACCAATGAGCCAGAAGCTGATCAGGTATCTCAAATTTGATCATGCGACGACGTCGCCGCCACTCATGAATATGATCCAAGATATGAGTAGCTTGTTCCTGTTTCAATGAAGTGAGGAGATGCATCCCGGTCTCATAGCGGATTGGTAGCTAAAAATGTGTAAGGAATGCCATGGCCAAAGAATTGAAATCTTGGAAAACTCCATGAGACAGCTTGATGTACCACTTTGCAGCGGCACCAGTAAGAGTTCATTGGAAAAAATAGAGACGAATATAATCGTCAACCCAAGAGTTATAAGAACGCCACAAGTGGTAAGTCATCACATGTGTTTGGGGGTCTTCACCAGGTTTACCCTCAAATTTAGGACAATCACCAGGAATCTTGGTTGGAACCAGAGGCCAATATGGATTATGAAGAATAGGATCATTTGTCAACTTCGACACATCGGGTAATTCCAACGTAGCAAGAAACAGTAACTGAGTATTGAAAGTCATCAGAGGTCTTTGATAAGGACCTGTATGTACATTCCACCCAGTCTGAGCGGAATTCTGTCCCGAAGGATTAAGATTATAGGGATTAAAAATAGGATAATTCGGTTGATACTGGGATTAAGGACCAGGATATTGGGTTGAAGCAGACCACTGAGGTCCTTGCTGAGTAGCATAAGGATTTTTCTGTGGAATATAAGTATGAATTTGAGGTTGCTGATACACAACTTGATTTTGAGGGTAAGGAATCTGAGGTGCACCATATACTAGTTGATTTTGAGGGTACAAAATTTGGGGTGCGTTATATACCGGTTGATAGGAAACTTGAGGGTAATAGGCGCCCTGTGGCTACATAGGTTAACCTTGCGGAGCAGGTTGAGTCAGCTACTGAGCAGGGTAAACAGGTAAAACCGGCTGCGAAAACGAAGGAATCTGTTGGAGGGTAGGTTGCAATGGTTGCTGAGTTGGTTGAATCGGTTGTTGAAATGGTTGTTGAGGGCCACCAGGTTGACCTTGTTGGAAAGGGTGGCCTAATGGTTGTGACGGACCAGGTCGTCCCTGATGACCAGGTTGACCCGGAGAAGGACCAAAGGGTTGTCCTGGTTGCACAATATTTGGGCCATACTGAACGTGGGACTATGATTGAGGTGCAACAGGTTGTCCTTGTGACGGATAAATTTTCCCCCTAGGACCAAAAGATGATCCAAATTGATTCAGAGGTTGACCTGAGAGACCAGGGTTGTCAATGTTGGACCAAAGACTGTCCTTATAAAGGTTGGCCTTGTGGATCGTATGGTTATCCCTGTGGAATAGAAGTAGGGCACTGCTATCCTAAAGGTTGTCCCTGAGAGGGTTGTCCTTGTGATAGATAAATTTTCCCCCTAGGACCAAAAGATGATCCATATTGATTCATAGGTTGACCTTAGAGACCAGAGGGTTGTCCATGTTGGACCAAAGGCTCTCCTTGTAAAGGTTGGCCTTGTGGACCGTATGGTTGTCTCTGTGGACCAGAAGTAGGGCCCTGCAGTGCTAAAGGTTGTCCCTGAGAGGGTTGTCCTTGTAAGCTAGAGGTTTGCATAGGCAGAGTAGGTCGTAGATGAGTAACAGTCTGATAAGGATCATAAACAACCTGATAAGGATCAATAGGAGGTAAATAGACCGGATTACCATACACATCATAATGGTGTGGATAGATATATACAGGATTACCAACAACATCATAGTGATGGAATCAAGGATTAGCAGGAGCCTAAGACTGTTGAGAACCCTGAGAAATATTCTACTGAACAACCAACAGATATTCTTCAAAAGTAAGACCGCCAAGAATCACAGAAATAGTGGAAACTGAACTAGAAGCCACACAAACCATTGGTTGAACTGGAACATATGTGATAGTAACTGATGAAATAGGAGTCGAAGGTGATAGCCCCAATGAAGGTAGGAGAGAAGTCAGAGGAGGATTTACTATACTGGATTGCGCAATGGAAGCAACGCTAGACATAATATGACCCAAAGATCTATATCCAAGAGGAAGTGAGACTGATGGTGGTGAATATTGGGTGGAGGCAAGAGAGAGATCTTCAGGAAAGAGTTGATATTCTCTTGTGGAACAGGCATTCCTTCACTGCCAACAGAACTGGAGGAATCCATATTTGAATCTGCTGTAAGATCTTCACAAATAATATGGGGACTAGGAGGTACCACAACAACAACAAAAGGTGATCTAGACGCAAGAGGAGGAAAATATCCTTCTTCCCCAAAACCAAACCAAGCACTTGAATGAGGCCAATTGAACTCAATCGGCTCGTAAGCTGGGACCGAGTAGCAAGGGGTTGGATAGATGGTAGAATCAGCTGCGAAAAATCGACAAAACTAGTGGATTGAGGGGTTTCGAAAGAAGCTTCTGAAAAAGAACCACCACTAGGAGGCAATGAGGACGACGAAACTGGATGTTCTGCCACTTTGACTGTAAATTAGAACAGGAAGGAAAAGAGACAACCGATCAAAGGTACCAAAATCAAGAACTAAGGAAATCAATCAGACCAAGTGATCAGGAGATCAAGTCTCTTGTAGAAAAATGCTCAAAAATGAAGTTGCTCAGAATTGGTCCGAAATAGATCGACTGGAAAGAGCTCGGAAAGACGATCCTGTAGCCGCAAAAGGCACTCAAATCCGTTGTTGTATGAAGAAGATATTTAGCTTTAAAGATCCGCCAATTTCAATTAAAAAAGGCCAAAATTAACTTTATAAAATATTTTTTATTAAAAAAAAAATATTCCACAGAATATTCTGGGAATATTCCGTGGAATATTCCACAAAATATTCTGCAGAATATTCCGCTTGTGGCCAATTACAGAGCGCCACGTGGCTAGCCCGGAGGCCACCACGTGGCCCCAAGGCGAGTTGGAATGAATTGCATTGGCGTTCAAAAATTATGTGTTGGTCGCGGTGAGGTTTGAACATGGGTCGGGCGGACAACAGCGCAACGGCCTAACCGTTGGACCACGGTGTTAGTTCTTGTTTAAACTTGGCAATGACTTTGTATTTAACCTTTGATGTTGGCTTGTGTGGGGCTCGAAAGGGGGCCAACCCCCTACACGACATGACCTCTTTCCGGAACCCTGGGCTTCAAATAATGGTGCGCAATCGTTTGGGTATGGTCTCGTGGAAATAACACTTGGAGCGGGCACGGTTTTTTATTATATGGTTTAACATTTAAAACCTTCCGCATTAAACTCCAGTTTTAAACCTTCTCCGACGGGCCCGGTCACGTGGGCTTATTCGTTAGCCCCCTATAACTAGCGGAAAATTGGCGGAGTGCCAAAATTTTAGCGTCGGCTCCATATTAGTCGGGCTATCTGGCAGTTAGCCAGATTTAACTGGAGTTATTCTAGGCCAAACTGGCAGTTGGAGTAAAAGAGCCATAACTTTGGCTAGGAAAGTCTTTTTGGGACGATTTTTTTTTTGATTCTGGGGTAATTGATCATTCTGGAGCTGTTGGGAGTGTTTTCAGAGCCATCAAGGTGCTCTAATAGAGAATTTACCAGCTTTTTTGGTCGTGGAGCCACCAGGGCCTAAGGGAAGAAGAGCTGTTTTGGACTATGTTCATCCAATGGAGGTGTTTGTTTAGTCATTTTATACTGATTTGAGACTTTTGAATCTTAATTTGCAGTGTATTTTTCAATTTGAGGCTTCTATACAGTTTTATTCACATTTTGAGCATTTAATCAAAAAGGGAAAAGCCTAATTAGAGGCTTTTGGACCCAGCGGAGGTAGCCCAAGAGAGGGGTGAACCGCTTAAACAATTATTTGCTGTCATACTGTAGAATTTTGCTGCATATTTTCAGATTCTGCTCCTTTAAACAGTAAATTTTTATAAGCAAAATTTTCCCAAGCAGGTTTAAACAGTGAACAAAACTTATTAGTTCATCTTCAACCCATTATACTTCATTTGAAAAATATGTATACTTGCCTATTCACACATTAAAGTTGGATCAATGAGTACTTTGCACTTAAAAAAAATACTTTCATTGATCGGATCTTAGTGATTACATTTTATTTCTTTAGGCAGAGTCTGTAGAAGGGCCAGGTAGCCTCTGGATTCATCCTTTCTTTGAAAGGTGAAATATCTGGTGAATGCCCCTACAGTCAATCTATGTATGAGAAATACTTTGTTCTCACAATTTCAGATCAGGTTGGTATCAGAGCTCAAGGTTTTGCTTAAGAGTTTGTGAAATTTGTGCAAGTAAATTGTATTATTCTGCAAAATTTGATGCTTACTAGGCTGAAATTGCAAAGAGGGGAAGGTCAATTGGTTAGAGAATAAGTTAATCCTCAACCAAGGAGGGCTAGAGTGCCATTACATCCACCTTCCATTTCATCCTCATTAGCCTTAGAATCAGCCACAAACATGTCTTCCAGAGAAGGAGAAGTACATGAGGAAATTGATCCCAAGGAAGAAGAAAGAGTCTTTAGAAAAGCTTTCTTGGACTTGACTGAGATGGTTAGGATCCTATACCAGGAGAGAAATGATAGGATTGCTGGAGAAGGGTCTAGAAACCAAAGAGAAGAAGGAGACTCTTCAGGAGGAAAGAAAGACAAAGATGAGTCTAAGAAAGGGAATGGAGGAAATGGTGATCCACCATCTCCATCATCATCCTCATCCTCCACATCATCCTCTTCAACTTCTGAAAATCAGTCACAAAAAACAAAAACATATCTTAAAAATCCTTTGTTAAAGCTTGATGTGAAGTTTGAGTTGCCGATGTTTAATGGTGATGTGAATGCAGAAAAATTGGATAACTGGATTAGACAGCTGGAAGTCTATCTAAGGATTCAAAATTTGCATGATGATGACACAAAAATCCAATTAGCCTCTTTGAGAATGGATGGAGCAGCTTTGGTTTGGTGGGAAGCCAAGACCAAGGAGGAAATAAAAAAGCATGGTAAGATAACTCTAACTTGGAATGAGTTTATTACTGCTATTAAGAAACAGTTTTATCCTCTTGCTCATATTCAGAAAGCAATCATGAATTGGAAAAATTTTAGGCAACTTAAGGGTCAAAATGTGCAAGATTATACCCAAGAGTTTAGAAGGAGAGCACTTATACTTGGAGTAGACTTACAAAGTCAAGACACCTTGTTGAAATACATAGGAGGTTTGCACAATTATCTGCAACATACTATTCTAATGTTTAATCCTACCAGCTTAGATGAAGTCTGTGTCCAGGCTACACATTTAGAAGCCAGAGGAAAGAATACTTTTGATGAGGTGAAACAAGCCTTTTAAAGGGAAGAACAAAGATAAAACCTTTAAGGGAAAAGGAAAAAAGAATGCATCTATCAAACAAGAGGGTGAAAAAGTAATATGTAAACATTGTTCAAGAGAGGGCCATGAAGAGAAAAACTGTTGGAAATTACATCCTGAAAAAAGAACTCAGTTTAACAAAAACAAAGGAAAGAAGAAAATTGCAGCTACTACAACTATACCACAAGATTTAGGTGATGATTCAGGTGAAGAAACCAAAATTGCAGCCATGGGTTTGAAAAGCTTAGCATGAAATTAAGGACATTGCAAGTGCGCTAGTTCTTCAAGTTATACACAAGTTCTAATGAGTAAGAAAGAACTGAACCGTCTATGAGGTAGCGTCAAACATACCAAACGGCTACACTACGCGATAGGTGTGGTCACAAGATAACCTAAGTTATCCATGACTTTGTCGCTGCATTAACTTACATCATCCGTAGTCTTATCCATTTGGATGATATAAGATGTTAAACTTATAAGTCTATGTAGTGCATATTGGCGCTGCAATAATCAGATAATTTTATTGACACAGTTGAACTTGATGTGGTTCCACTTGATATATCTGGTATTGTTTTGGAAGTCCTTACTTATTTGACAGGAAAGCGATCTTCTATCGCCATGAAAACAAATATCATCTTTTCAAAGATGGCAAGGAGTTTATTGTCAGAGCTCATCGCAAGAAGACAAATGTTGCAATGGTAAATGCAGGATAAGTAAAAAGGCAAGTCAATTCAAGCAAGAGTTTTGTACTTCTTATGGTCAAGCCAAAGGTTGATGTGAATCATGAGTCATTTGAAAATTGTGATGCAAATCTTAAATCTGATTTATATGATGTAGTTGATGCACATCATGAGATGTTTCAGGAGCCAACAGGTTTGCCTCCTAAAAGGGAGATTCAGCATGAAATCCATTTACATCCAGATTGTCCTCTTCCTAACATAGGCATGTATCGCATGTCTGTTATGGAGAATGCTGAAATAAAGAAGAAGATTAAAGAGTTGTTGGACAAGGGTTTCATAAGGCCAAGCACTTCGCCATGTGGGTCACCAATAATGTTGATTCCGAAGAAAGATGGAACTTGGCGTATGTGTGTTGACTTCAGAGCTTTGAACAAGATAACGGTAGAGAATCGTTACCCACTTCCAAGAATAGATGATTTGTTAGATCAGCTGAAAGATGCAAGATATTTCACTAAGTTAGACTTAAGAAGTGGTTATCATCAAGTAAGAATTGAAGAAAGAGACATTTGGAAGACAACTTTTAAAACCAAACAAGGACTCTTTGAGTGGCTTGTGATGCCGTTTGGTTTATGCAATGCACCTGCAACTTTCATGCGGATAATGGATGATGTCTTACGTCATTTTCTTGATGATTTTTTTATTGTATACCTAGATGACATCTTTATTTTCAGTAAGACAAGAGAAGATCATGTCATGCATGTCAGTAAAGTACTTGATCTTTTGAAGAAAAATCAATTATTTCTTAAGATGTCAAAGTGTGAATTTGGAAAGACTTCTTTGGTTTATTTGGGACACATAGTAGGTGGAGGCGCATTGAGAATTGATCCTTCCAAAGTGGAAGCTATTGTGAATTGGCCTACTCCCAAGTCCATTACAGAGGTAAGATTTTTTTTGGGTGCAGCTCAGTATTGGAGAAAGTTTATTGCTAACTTTTCTGCCATAGCAGCTCCTATGCATGCAGTGACAAGTGTGAAGCATGCTTTCCAATGGGGAATTAAGCAACAAAAAGCTTTTGAATCTTTGAAAGAAAAGATCAGTTCAGCTCCGGTTCTTGCATTACCTGATTTGAGACAACCATTCGAGATTCAGACAAATGCTAGTGATTATGCCATGGGTGCAGTTCTTTTACAGCATGGTAAGACTATCGCTTTTCATTCTGAGACATTTAATGGTGCTGTTGTGAATTATCCTACATATGATAAGGAGTTGTATGTGTTGGTACAAAGTGTCAAAAATTGGAAGCACTATTTGATGGACAAAGAAACAATTGTGCATACCGACCATCAGCCTTTACAGTATTTGCAGTCGCAAAGTAAATTGCAGCAGTCACGACATTTCAGATGGATGGGTTTCCTACAACAATTTCACTTGGTAATAAGGTACAAGAAAGGTATTCAAAATAAAGTTGCTGATATGCTTTCAAGGCCTATTATTAGTGCTAATATTTTGCTTAAGAATGATTCTATTGTGCATGAAAGCTACATAGAACAATATGCATCAGATGAAGATTTTAAAGAGGTGTATGCTAACTTGAGTAAAGGGAATCATGTTGAGGAGAATGATTATCATTTGCATAATAATTTGTTGTTTCACTTGGGAAAGTTATGTATACCACAGGGAGAGAGATTAAGCATGATGAGAGAAGCTCATTCTTCTCTTATTGCTGGTCATTTCAGTGTAAGCAAAACGGTGGCACATCTGCAGAGGTATTGTTATTGGCCTCGCATGGTAGATAGTGTTACACGTTTCATTAGAGGTTGTTCATTATGTGCTACAAGCAAGCCTAGCAATAGGAAGCTTGGATTGTATACGCCATTGCCGGTACCTTCTAGACCATGGGAAAGTGTTTCTATGGATTTTTTTGGGGGATTACCATTATCTAGAAAGCAGCATGATTATCTTTTTGTAGTAGTTGATCGTTTCAGAAAGATGTGTATTGTTATGCCATGTAAGAAAACTATAACTGCTGAACAAACTGCTGATTTATATTTTCAACATGTATGGGTTCATTATGGCTTGCCTACTTCTATTGTTAGTGACAGGGATTCCAGTTTTTTTGGGAATTTTTGGTCCAATCTATGGAAGATGATGGACACCAAGTTGAAGAAGAGTACTGCTTTCCATCCAAAAACAGATGGCCAAACAGAGGTAGTGAATAGAACCATTGTGCATCTTTTGAGAGGGTATTGCAGCAAGCATCCCAATCTTTGGGATGAGCATTTGCATTACATTCAACATGCTTACAACCGGGCCAAGCACTCTTCTACAAATACTTCGCCATTTGAAGCTTGTTTTGGATATTTGCCTAAGTCACCATTAGACTTCATTCTTGAGAAGGATATTGCCATTGATGGGCATAGTGACATTGACAAAGCTCGCATGTTCATTGAAAGAATTCAACTCATTCATCAGCAAGTTCAAGAACAACTTGAAAAGAGTCAAGGAAAGTACAAAGAAAGACATGACAAACAAAGAATTGATCACAAGTTTCAAGAAGGAAATGAGGTATGGTTGCATATAAGTAAGGATAGAATGCAAGGAGAAGGTAAAAAGCTGAAGCCTATTCGTTATGGTCCATTCAAAATCCTTAAACAAGTTGGAAATAATGCTTTTCAACTAGATTTGCCTTCATACATGCAAATGTATTCCGTTGTTAATGTGGAAAATTTACGTTTGTATGAACCTCCTCTTATTGATGATTCTGAAAATCATGTTCAGCTACCATCCATAGAAGATTTATCGCTAGAATTTTTGGATGAGTTGAAAGAAGATGCGATCCTTGATAGAAGGACACGCACTTCAAGGAGGAGAGATGTTGATTATCTAAGAGTTGGTTTAAAAGGCAGTAAACCAAGAAAAGAAAATTAGATGGAGTTGGAACAGGTGAGGAGGCTGTATCCTCACCTTCTTAACAGGTAATTGAAAGCTTTTGAGGGTCCAAAAGCTTCCCATTTGGGAGGTGTGATCAAGAGATCAAGTCTCTTGTAGAAAAATGCTCAAAAATGAAGTTGCTCAGAATTGGTCCAAAATAGATCGACTGGAAAGAGCTCGGAAAGACGATCCTGTAGCCGCAAACGGCACTCAAATCCGTTGCCGTATGAAGAAGATATTCAGCTTTAAAGATTCGCCAATTTCAATTAAAAAAGGCCAAAATTGACTCTATAAAATATTTTTTATTAAAAAAAAAATATTCCACAGAATATTCTGGGAATATTTTGTGGAATATTCCATAGAATATTCTGTTTGTGGCCAATTACAGAGCGCCACGTGTCTAGCCTGGAGGCCGCCACGTGGCCCCAAGGCAGGTTGGAATGAATTGCATTGGTGTTCAAAAATTATGTGTTGGTCGCAGTGAGGTTTGAACATGGGTCGGGCGGACAACAACACAACGACCTAACCGTTGGACCACGGTGTTAGTTCTTGTTTAAACTTGGCAATGACTTTGTATTTAACTTTTGATGTTGGCTTGTGCGGGGCCCGAAAGGGGGCCAGCCCCCTACACGACATGACCTCCGTCCGGAACCCTGGGCTTCAAATAATGGCGCGCAACCATTTGGGTATGGTCCCGTGGAAACAACACTTGGAGCGGGCACGGTTTTTTATTATATGGTTTAACATTTAAAACCTTCCGCATTAAACTCCAGTTTTAAACCTTCTCCGACGGGCCTGGTCACGTGGGCTTATCCGTTAGCCCCCTCTAACTGGCGGAAAATTGGCGGAGTGCCAAACTTTTAGCGTCGGCTCCATATTTGTCGGGCTATCTGGCAGTTAGCCAGATTTAACTGGAGTTATTCTAGGCCAAACTGGCAGTTGGAGTAAAAGAGCCATAACTTTGGCTAGGAAAGTCCTTTTGGGACGAAATGTTTTTTGATTCTGGGGTAATTGATCATTCTGGAGTTGTTGGGAGTGTTTGTAGAGCCATCAGGGTGCTCTAATAGAGAATTTACCAGCGTTTTTGGTCGTGGATCCACCAGGGCCTAAGGGAAGAAGAGCTATTTTGGACTATCTTCATCCAATGGAGGTGTTTGTTTAGTCATTTTATATTGATTTGAGCCTTCTGAATCTTAATTTGCAGTGTATTTTTCCATTTGAGGCTTCTATACAGTTGTATTCACATTTTGAGCATTTAATCAAAAAGGGAAAAGCCTAATTAGAGGCTTTTGGACCCAGCGGAGGTAGCCCAAGAGAGGGGTGAACCGCTTAAACAATTATTTGTTGTCATACTGTATAATTTTGCTGCATATTTTCAGATTCTGCTCCTTTAAACAATAAATTTTTATAAGCAAAATTTTCCCAAGCAGGTTTAAACAGTGAACAAAACTTATTAGTTCATCTTCAACCCATTATACTTCATTTAAAAAATACGTATACTTGCCTATTCACACATTAAAGCTGGATCAATGAATACTTTTCACTTAAAACAAATACTTTCATTGATCGGATCTTAGTGATTACATTTTATTTCTTTAGGCAGAGTCTGTAGAAGGGCCAGGTAGCCTCCAGATTCATCCTTTCTTTGAAAGGTGAAATATTCGGTGAATGCCCCTACAGTCAATCTCTGTATGAGAAATACTTTGTTCTCACAATTTCAGATCACCAAGTAACAAAATTTTAATGGGTGTGTAATCGTAGGTGATTAATTTTATAACACTGAAACAAAAATTCATTGTTTCATGTTTTAAGAGTCGAGAAACAGGAAAAAGATGACTCTAGTCACTTTTAATTTGAAACGAGCATGAAAGGACAAGTGTTCGATGATCTCTTCTCTTGTTTAAAGAGTCACACAAATAACAAAATGACTTCTCAGGAATTCTAAGCAAGAGGGTGTACCAGGTTTCCGTGAACTGCCATATACACCTTGGTGATCAAATGAAATAGAAATGACCAAGGACTTGACGTACGTGCATGTAGTCTCCCCGAATGCTGTGTTCGATGTATCACGGTTACAAGGCGGAAGACTCAGCTTCCTATGGATAAAAGGATTACAACCTAGAGGGGTCTCCCTTTATATACGCGACGGTACATAGAGTACAAGTCCGTACTAGCACTGTCTGAAGCCAAAAGGCATGTGACAGCTACTAGGTTTTAAGACGCCGGAACATGTCTCTAGCCTAGACAACTAGAAATGTTTCGTTAGGTTCCAATGTTTCCTTAGGTTCATTGAGTAAATTTTAAATTTAATCTTGAATTGTGTTTCAATTTCCAGGCCCTATCAGATGTGGAGCTCAACTTCCTAGATGCAAACAATATGCAAATGAACATCATTTCAATTCGATGAATGCTAGTTATAAGAAGGATAGAAATCTTTCAAACAAGCAAGAAAAGAAAACATGTGAATAAAATTATAATTCCCTTAATGAAATCAATCGAAAACAAAATTCCTTCCTAGATTGACAAATGCTAGTTATGTAAAGGAACGTTTCACTTTCGATGCAACAAAAGAATGCAAAGATATTTTTTGATTTTTGAGTTTTCAATGAAATGAAGCACACATTACACTAATTCAATGGAAAAAAAAATAAACACTATTTTGAGTTTTGCGAATGTAAGGTTTTGAAATTGAATGAATCAACCAAAGCGAAACAAACACAAAAACATGCTAGCTAATGGAGCAAACTTTCAATCGAAAAAGAGAGTTTCCCAAAGAAACCCAAACAAGAAAAGTAATCGATGCTCAAAGTATTGAAGAAGAAGGACTAGTCGAAAAACGAAGAGACCATTCAATCAACAAAACAAAAGGATCAAGAAAAACTCCGTCTAATGACCCAAAATGAGACTGATAACAATCAAAGAGACTTGTTCTTGAACAGAGGGTTCGGTGTGCTAGAACTCTCAGAAACCCTAAGGTCTTAAATGACACCGACAGGAAAATGGACAAACAACTGAGGGAAACAAGTCTATAGTAGTTAACACAGTCTGCAAAGGCTTAAGCATACTAAAAAATAACCCAGAAGCAAGAAAAAATGACCAAAATACGCATTAGGGAGGTCAAAACAAAACCTACAGGAGTTGGCGCGACTGTAAGGCTATAATTCACGCGATACAGAGGTTGGAATGAGTGCTAAAAGAGAAACCTGCCCTAATTGGCTCAAATATCCAGAGAAAAAAAAAAAACACGCCAAGCTGGATACCTATGGGAAAAGGAGGAAAAAAACCGAACCTAATGAATAGAGGTCAACCTTGACACTCTAGAGCTGAACAAAGGATGGAAACTCAACAAACAAACCATAAAAATATAGATAACTAAACCAATAATTGAAACCGACCCAACAGGATGACACGAAAAACTTGCACTGATCCCCAGTGCAGTCGCCAATTTGTTATGAAGGTAAATCCTCTCTACGGACGGAGACAATCCCTCTAGCCCTAGGGTGGGTCTAGTAACAAAAGGACATGCTAAAGTGTGTCTTCCTAGTTAATGAATGAACAAAAGACATGGTATATTGACCTACCTTGAATCCAACGCTGTCGATGTCGTAGAAAAAGTAGTGGCCTCTCGCTCCTACCTTGGAAAATCACGATCTGTTCGCTCTCACGCTTAGATACCTGTACATAGGACAAAAAAAAGAACAACATATGACAGAATAGTTTCACTCACAACTATTAGCCTGTCAAATAGGGCTAAAAATATCACATCAAATAAACATCATAACACAATAGTGGAACCAAACAGTAGTCATGTATATTATTGAGTAGAAGGAAGAGTAAAACTGATGCTTTGACGTCACAGTCTCCTCCAGCGGGGTTCAGACGAAGCACGTGTCAAATGTTGGTCAGGGAATTCAGATTCAAGCTCTCTTAGAAGTCGTTGACTTGAGCTCTCTCAACACAATCTTTCTTACTCTATCTTCTCTAGCAGCTTAGCTATAATATAATTCTCCTAGTTCAGTTATTCAACCGTTCAGCTATTTTGATATAATATGTTCAGCTAGATTCTACTACAAAAGATAATTTATTATATAAAAGAAAGGGAGGAGGTTGGGATCCCTACAAAGGTGGGAAGGAGTCCTATCCTTTAGGAGAGTTCCAAGGGAGGTGGAAACTACTAACTAAAGGAAGGAGTCCGTGGTTGTTTCAGTTCAACCACTCCCAATGACTCATCCTCGAGGTGGTTGGAATGGAACCTACGCCTCTATTTTTAAAAAAAATTCCATAAATAGCTTGGCGCGGGTGTCTAACTGACACATAGTGCCAAGTGGTGCGGGCTCAGTGTTAAATTTCCTGGTTGGCGCGAGGGTGTAATGGGCTACTCACGCCAAGGCAAAAATAGGAATTTTTACAACTCTGCCTAGGGAAATTCCAACAAGAAGAATGTTTCTTTCATCAAAAGGGATGAAAGGATGGTATTTGCAAAGCATGACCCTGATTATTGGTCACAGAAACAACCCTCCAATGTGCGAGTTGGGGATTTTAGGGATAGTGACAAAATGCTGTGTAACAGATGCCCCCTAAAGCATGAAGTTCGAGAGAGAGGGAGGGGTGAAATGCTTTATGAGAACATGTTTGAACCAAAAACTGATGTCGAAAGACCTACAATTTAAAAATACAACTGATATCTGTGATACATGAATCATGTGGAATAGGCGCAACCATCCATAATAGAGTATATAAAAACTGAGATCCAAGGTATGGACACAACCATCCAGCAGGAAGGATCAATAAATAGACTTAGGTATGGTCGCAACCATCCAATCAAGAGAGTCATGCAATAAGTCATAATAATCCACAAAAATTCACAGCCTAGGGTTTATTTAGACAAAACCCAGGGTCTTGTGCTCCATCTCGACCCGAATAAGTACAATTTCGAGCATGCAAATATATGAACTAAAGTCGAACATGCAAGAAAATATTTTGATTACCAGCCAAGATGAAAGCTGTTAACAGACGTGAGAGAAACCACCAATGATGATGATGGCCCTCAAGGTAAAAAAAGGTACAATCTACGGAATGTGAAAAATGATCTGACGTCGAACATCCACACAATCACACAATCAAAGGCCAATGATGTGAACCTTGCATCAAATGCGAAAAACCTGCCATTGAGGCATGCAGGCTTCAAGGTACCAAAGGGGAGTCTCTAGATCTAATTCCTGGATAATGAGTTGAAGTCAACAGGAAGTGATCTGGTCGAAGGAGGGCCATAATGTTTCTTACATCATCGACACGAGACAAAGGAACATGATGAAAGTGGATCAGGACCAACACGAGATCAGAGGAAGGTTGACAACTGAAGAGGAAAACTTCTCTTGAACATATCAACAACACGACATTGGATTTGGTAGTATTTGACATCAAAGGATCTGATGTCATGATGACATGGCAAAGAGTAGATGAGAGGTAAAAAGATATTAACCAAACCCATGAAGGAAAAAATGACGAAATGAGATGTCCCCAACCTGACACAAATGCAGACAAGTGCCATGTTCAAGAGCGACATACTGCCAACATAACTAAAACTTGGTTCCATTTTCCCCCACCATTTCTGGCGAGTACCCCAATTATTTTTTAAAACAAACTTGAAGGGGGTAGCATATGCTTGCACTGTAATTGTGTCCTTCAAAAAAATCCAACCTAGTACATTTTACGAGCCATAGGAAGGAGGAACTCGAATAATGTCATGGTGACGAAGTCCGATGTCATCATGGTTTAACGAGTCTGACAAAGGAAGAACTTGACATCTTTTCATGTTTTAGAGAGTTTGAAAAGAAGTCAGAAAATAAAACTCTAGCAGTCCCTTTTCGTAGGTAGTCTCACAGATCCGAAAAGGTAGAAAACTGTGTCTGAGAGAACCTCTTGCTGCGATAGGCTAAGGTATTCATTTTTCGTAAATAATCCATTCCAACCCGAAAAAGGGTTAAATGCATACTGGGTAGATATCGTTTCGCAACCATTTAACGAGTTCAAAACGACAAGAATATCGAAAATCATTTCAATTTTAGAGAGTCAGAAAAGACCTGAAAGATGACTCCAGTAGTGACTTTTTCATGTTTTTATCGAGTCCAAAAAGTATAAAATATAACTTGTTACTTCATCATTGTCGCATGAAAAAACCTATTGTTGCACAAGAGACATGTGTAAAACCCATTTCTCGAAAATAATAAAATATTAGAAAAACATGCCTTAAAACCTAATTAGGGTTGTGAAAAAGTTATAAAATGCCAAAAATGGTCAAAATAATTACTTTTCACTTTTTCCCTCTTGTGGAGCAATAGTTACCCATTTCACTGTGTAATCTTGTGGCGACGATAGCGACCAATCTAGCAAATCAATCGCAAATCCGTCAACTCCAGGTAAGAGTCGAGATCCCTCTCATTATTTTAAGTCATTTCTTGCTTCCTGCAATTGTCAATTTCAAATTTTGGGGGAGGAAATTTAAAAATTAGGGCTTTGTGGTTAGTGCGGATTTCAAGCACGGAGTCGCGCCAACTGCCCGATTTTTTACACTAGGGTGCGCCCATTGGCACGATTGTTTGGGAAACAGTCACGCCAACGATGCAAACCATTTCTCAGAAGAATGCGGATCAAATACCCCAATTTTTTACAGATTTAAGGGTTAAAATTGACTAATACCACTCATATGAATGTGTTTTCAGGTAGAAAGAGGCAAAATGGTCATTGAATGGAAAGAAAAGGAACATAGCGAAGAGGATGAGCTAGCGATGGAAAATGAGGGAGTCATGGAAGCTCTCAAAAACTGTGGTCTGAAAAAATTCTTTCTAACACCCCTGAGCCCAACCAGAGTTATTACAGTATCTGGTCAGCATTTGGGACAAAAATCAAGAGAAGTTCATCCTTTAGGATCAAGAACTTGAGATTGATGTCTCTGACGTGTATTTCATCACAGGATTATCGCGGAGGGGAGTAGCACCGTTCTTAACTGGCACCCGGCCCTGCATGGAGAACATGACCATGGTGATAGACAGGGTATGTCCAGGAGCATGGAAGGGATTAGGTAGTGGGAAAGTTGATATAAAAACTATCCCAGATGTGACACTACGTGTGGTGCTGCATACCATCACATGGGCTGCGGGATCACAAGTACCGCATGAAGCAACAAAGACACAATTGCTTCTTGCTGTAGACTGCATGGAACCAACCATCTACAACTGGGCAGAGGCCGTGACCATAAACATGAAGTGCCAGCTAACGAAATGCAAGAAGACCAAACTGAAACAATTTGGTTATGGATCTATTCTGGTATCATTCTTCTTGGAACAACTACCCATTTTTCAGTGATAGGAGGTTATAGTCTCGACACCACCACCGAGAGAACCACAGATGGCTCGATGGGTAGCTTTGATGCCAAAGGCAGGGGGTGGTCAACAAATGTCTTGGAGACCGAAATTCTTCGATTGGCTTCAACGATAATTGATTGTCGTGGAGGATTGGCCCTACTCTGGTACAAATTTCACTGATGATCCAGACCTTGCACTCCTAGAGGGAGAAGATTGGGATGAAGATTTAGGTGAGACTCATTTTTAAAGTTTTATGAGTATTATGATTTTTTATATTTATGCATGTTCTGACATTAAATCCATGTAATTTAAGACGTTGGCCCAGAGAGACCTGCCAGCATGTCATCGATAGCGAGGCGAATCCCTCGCGATTTCGACCCTCAAGGCGAGGGCGATGAGGAAGATGATATAGTGTGCAACCTGGAGGGGATCACACGAGGAGTCCCAGATTATGCACGTTTTGATGATGTTCCTCACGCCTACCAGAGACATACCGTAGGGATGCCCAGCCAAATTCACCGCTTACTGAGGTGTCTAGTACGGGCTGTGACATGTTATCACGAGCACCATGCTGATTAGACACCTAGGTTTTATTTTATCTGCATATTTTGAGAGACATGATGTCTCGGGATGTAACAGAAACACACATGTATTTTTTGAAGTTATGATGCACATGATTGCAAACATGTGATATATATATATATATATATATATATATATATATATATATATATATATATATATATATATATATATATATATATATATATATATATATATATATATATATATATATATATATATATATACACACATCTATTTCCCTACATCGATCTTTTACATATGATGATGCTTTTACAAATTATGCAAATGTTTATCTAATACAATGTTAGCCACTATATCAGTTAATGTGTTCATTCGTCTAGGAATATGTTGATAGGTAAATAATCAAAATGTTTTTCCAACAAACGAATACGTAAATACAATCTCAGAATGTGCGGATTTATAACTGAATAATGATTATTGAGTTGCAGAACGAAAAGCTATGAATCTAGATTTATAAGCAATGCACGTATGCCGAGGTTGATCGCCTTGGTTAATAGCTCAATGACAGCGCTATATTCAACGTCATTGTTTGTAGTTCATCCTAGAAAAATACCTTGCAGATCTATCAACTCACCAGCAGGATCATAAATTACCCAGGCTGCCGAAGACAAATTCCTGGTGCTGCGGGAAGCACCATCCATGAAACCGACATAAGGGGTAATAGACATCTAAACAATAAGCAAGACCCAATAAGTAGGAAAACGCTCACAAAGCACACCAAACTAGAAAACATGTACAAAAAATGAAAACAACACCTATGTACACCTATTACGCATGAATAACTCATGCATAATATTTTTTGAGATACAACCCATTTCTGGGATGTTCAAGAGAATGACCTTCGTAGTCAATTAGCTCATAGGCCCCATTCTGCATCAAACGTTTAACAATGTAGGGTCCATGCCACATAGGTTGAAATTTTCCTACCCCCAGCTTATCACGAGCTTGGTCATACAGGAGGACGAGATCTCCTTCAATGAAAGAACGAGGGGAAACTGACTGATCAAAATGAGCTTTGACCCGCTTTTTTTGTGATTCAATAATGAAAGCAGCAAAGCGACGAGTTTCATCTAGCCTTTCTAAATAAAGGAGACACTCTTGTTTTGGCGAAGGATTCGGAAGTAATTCAGCAACCAACTTGAGAAAATGTATTTCACATTCAATCAAAAGAGTAGCTTCCAGACCATAAACCAACTGGAAAGGAGTGAACCCGGTTGCGTTCTTAACTGAGGTTCGGTATGCCCAAAGAGCCGAAAATAACATGAGATTCCAATTTGATTTGTGGATCCCAATCGTACATTGAAGCATCTTGACAAGATCTTTGTTCACAGCTTCAACCTAGCCATTGGCTTGAGGGTAGTACGACATTGAGCTGTCGTGACACAGACCCAACTTAGAGTAAACTCTGCCACCATATAATGCCGAAAATGGGAACCATGATCGGTAACGATGGCTTGAGGGAAACCAAACCTAGCAATAATGCGATTGAACATGAACTGAGCAGCTGTCTTACCATCAATGGCAAGTGTAGGCATTGCTTCGGCCCATTTAGTGAAGTAGTCCATGGCTACGATAATACAAGCTTGCCCCCCGGCCAAGTGAGGGTTACATGTCATAAAATCGATGCCCCACTTCACAAAGGGACCAATGGTAATGACAGGATGAAGAGGAACAGGTGGCGCACACAACTTGCATTAATAAATTTGGAAATCATGGCATTTACGAACTGCGAATATTCTATGTAGTAGCATAGCCAGACATGTGACCACCACAGGCACCACTGTGACAATCATTCAGAGCTTTCTCGGCTTCCTCGAGAGTCAAACATCACCGTAGTGTTGAACCCTTAGTTAAACTGAGAGGGGGGGGGGTGAATCAGTTTAACACATTCATGGATTTTTGAAACTTTTCATTAAAACTTATTTACCCTTCATTTCATGTCCAACTTAATATGTGAGTAATCTTAGAATGTGAGCAGCAAGTATTAATATAATATAACAAT
This sequence comes from Pinus albicaulis, assembly GCA_034641835.2. Taxonomy (NCBI): domain Eukaryota; kingdom Viridiplantae; phylum Streptophyta; class Pinopsida; order Pinales; family Pinaceae; genus Pinus; species Pinus albicaulis. Next base: position 709,115,226 of record CM076572.1, on the reverse strand, counting down.
AGAATTAATATGAGAGAAACAGGTATTAAGCAGATGATATAAATCAGATCAACACATAAACATCATGCACAGAGACACCAGATATAAGTGGAAACCCATAAAGGGAGAAAACCACATCTTATTATTGTTGTGATGCAAAGGCAAGCTCCAACTCCCTCTCACCACTTTTTTTCTGTAGGCACCAACCTACAGGAGGCTCCAACCTCAATTCTGCAAGCTACAACTTGCAAGGAAGCACCAACTCCCTTCAATTTTCTGCAGGAACCAACCTACATGAGGCTCCAACCTTAGTCAGCTCCAACTAACAGTTATCAAGCTGCAACTTGATAGGGAAGCTCCAACTTCCTCAATTTATCAAGTTGAATGTTTTCTGATTTACCTCAGATATCAGCTCTGTTCTGTAGCATCTCTTTCTGCTCTTCTTTTCTTAATATTCTCCGCCTCACTCTTCTATACTCTGCATTCTCTATATTTATTCTCTCTAACCTCTCTTATGCATATCCAGTTGATATTATTTATAGAGTTCCTCACATGACTGTTTGTATTTCACAAAGAATTTTGAGTGAACAGTCATGAATCTTTGGCTTCTGTCTTCTCATTCCTTTTATCTGCTCATTCAGAAAATATAATTGTAGGTGTCAATTTAACATTACAGTGGGATATTTGTTCTCTTCCGAAGACTTGCCAATGCATCACAACAATATAAATTAAATTTACAATCAATTACAATGAGAATTCTAGCTCAACTCATTCAGCCTTTTGGATTGCTGCGCACTTGTCTTTTCTTTGACTGTGTGTGTTTTTTCCCTTTTGGCTCTGCTAGCTCTCCTGTCCTCTGCCGTGGTGTAACTGCTATGTGTCTCTTGGCAATGTAACAATAATGAATCATTTTAATAACACTGCTCTCTTTGTTTTTCTCTCTTCTTTTCATCAACAGCCCCACCTCTCTTTTCCGTTTCACTATATTCATTTTCCCTGTTCATAGCAGTTGTATCACTATTGCCTGTACAATTGAGTTTTAATTGAATATAACAAAAATAACTCTCGGTGTCATTATAGAACCTTTTTAGCAAAAAACGAATATATCTGTACTCTCAATATTTATCATGAAATAAGTCCTCAACCATCAAAGATATAACCTTTGGTTTCGTATTGAAAACAAATGCTTTGACTCATTAAATATACATTCCTGATTTGTCATTCTTATAAAACAAATATCTGCTCGTCAATCAAATGTTTTATAACATTTTTAATAAATCATGGGCTTTATCTCAATGAAAAACCAACGCTGAACTTTAAAATCTCTGGGTCCCAAATCTTTATATATTCTAAACTCTTCTGCTCTAATCGCCGATGCGATGAATGATTTACTTTGACGCAGAACTTAAAGCCTGTATAAATCATAGTTTATAAGTCCATCGGGTCCAGTTGTTCATCACAATCGTAATCTTTAATATATTGCTCCGATGCCCTGCTCCTTCTTCGATGAGATTGACCACTGTTGCGATTACTTCGATTGCAGTTAATCACAATCGCAACTTTTAGTTGCATGTTTCGATATTCTTGCATTAACTCCGATGTGATGACTCACTTTGCAGATATTTCTGATTGCGATTAATCGCAATCGCAACTCCCGGTTTCATGTTCCGATGCTCCGCTTTAACTTCGATTGCGATTGGTCACTGTTCATTTAAATGTGCCGAAGCGATTAGAACTGGAACTCAAACCTGTAAGATCATAATTTATAGACCCATCGGGTCCAGGCTTCAATCGCAATCGCAGTCTTTCAACATGGTGCTCCGACGTTCTGCTTCTTTCCGATGCGATTGATGTACTGCTTCCGATTGTGATTGATCGCAATCGCAACTCCTAGTTTACATGTTCTGCTGCACATTTTTTCTCCGATGCGATTGGGAAAGGGTCCCACCATATAAGGCTTTGTTGCCTTTGGTTCTTTTGATTTCGGGCTCAATAATATGAAACATATGCCTTGTATTATACCTTTGGTCCCTTGTCCATTAAAGCGCTCCATATAAATACATATATATATGCTTTGAACCTTTGTTTATATGATCTGGGCTTCATCGCAATCGCAATTCTTTGGTTGCATGTTCCGACACATATCAATTATGGTTTATAAACCCATCGGGTCTGGGATTTCAATCGCAATCGCAACTTGTTGTTAACCTGTTCCGCTGTCAATTTTCCGATGCGATTGATAAGGGTCCCACCTTATATTACTTCTTTTGTTTTAAAAATAGAACAATGGGACCTTTAGTCATTTACTCTTACGCACAAGCATATAATACATATATATAACGCCCGACTAGGTAATGATTCTTGGAATAAGGTTTGTATATATATATACTTGCCGCTTGGGTTATACGATTCCCGGAATTGTGTTTATGTATCCTATAGCTGGGGTAGCGATTCTCGGAATTAAAAAATGGCTCTGCCTCTACTGTGATAACGGATCTGCCTCTGCCTCTGCCTCTGATAACGGCTATGCCTCTATATTTGCTGCCTCTGCCTCTGATAACGGCTCTGCCTCTATATTTGCTGCCTCTGCCTCTGCCTTAGCTGTTCTTCTTTCTCTGTCTCTGTCGTTGCTTCCGCTCTATTGTTTGACTGTTACATTTCGACAGTCTTCTTCCGCCTGTCTCCTTTGCTTCCTTTGTTCACTTTTTTGTTGCCTCCTTTGTTTGTCTCTGTCTTTTCTGCCTCTATTGCCATCAATGACAACATTTCCAACAGTCTCACCCTTTGGCATTGATGGCAATACACTTTCTCTATTTGCTTGCTCTTCCTTCTGTTGCTTGCTCTTCCTCCCCCTTTGACATCAATGGCAAGGGGTTTGAATTCTTAGTGTAGATTCTATTCTTTGATCCTGTGTCTTTATCCTTTTTCAAAATTTCATGCATTTCCTCTCTCTGAACTTTTCTAACTTTGTACGCTTCTGCTCCAAACTTTGGTTTAGATCTAAAATACTGACCCTTTAGCCTTTTTCATTGATTATTTTATGCTGGATGTATTTTGATCCTGAGGACCTGGTTCATGCTTCCCTTGCTGGATGATCTCCCCCTGAAACTGTGCTTTCTCTTCATATCAGAGAGTAGCATCTACAGATACTACCCCTAGTCTGTCTCTCAAATATTCAAATGGTTCTCTAACAAGTGGTTTGGTAAATATATCTGCTGTCTGTTCTTTTGTTGGTACATACTCTAGTTTTACTATCTTCTGAGCCAATTGTTTTCAGAGAAAATGATACTTGATTGGGATATGTTTAGTTTTTGAGTGAAGCACAGGATTTTTAGATATACTTATAGCACTTGTGTTATCACATTTGATTGATATAGGTTCATCAATGCTTACCTTCATGTCTAGGAGGGTTTGCTTCATCCACATGATTTGTGTACAACATGCTGCTGCTGTTATATATTCTTCTTCTGCTGTAGACAGAGAGATAGATGTTTGTTTCTTGCTTAACGATGCCACCAGAATTTCTCCTAGATAGAAAGCAACTCAACTTGTGCTTTTCCTGTCATCCACACAGCTGGCCCAATCTGCATCTGTGTATGATGTCAAAGTGAAGCTTTTGCCTTTAGGATACCAAAGTCCATACTGTGCTGTTCCTTGTAGATATCTAAATATTCTTTGACTTCCAGAAGATGGTTTTGTTTAGGTGTTGCTTGATATCTAGCCACTAGTCCTATTGCTAGCATGATGTCTGGTCTTGATGTTGTTAGATACAACAGACTTCCTATCATGGATCTGTAGAGTTTTCGATCTATATCTGCAGACCCGTCATCAGCACACAGCTTGCATCCCGTGATCATGGGAGTTGAAACAGGTTTGTAGTCCTCCATTTTGAACTTTTTCAACATTTCTTTTAAGTATTTTTCCTGTGCGATGAATGTGCCTGTGTTATTTTGCTGAATTTGAAGTCCTAAGTAGAAACTGAGTTCTCCAATCATGGACATTTCAAACTCTGATTTCATCTCCTCAGCAAACCCTTTTACAAGTTCATCTTTGTTGCTTCCAAACATAATGTCATCAACATATACTACAACAATCAGGAGTTCATTTTCATGGGCTTTTATGTATAGATTGTTGTATACTCCACCTCTTTTAAAGCCTTGTTTTTGCAAATATTTATCTAGTCTTGAGTACCAAGTACAAGGAGCCTGTTTCAGTCCATAAAGAGCCTTCTTCAGTCTGCATACATAGTCTTATTTGTTTGTTAATGAGAAGCCTTCTGGTTGTTCCATGTAGACTTCTTCTTCTAAGTCTCAATTCAGAAATGCAGATTTTACATCCATTTGATATACCTTGAAGTTTTGGTAGCATGCAAATGCCAGGAACATTCTGATAGCTTCCATTCTGGCTACAGGGGCAAATGTTTCATCGTAATCAAGTCCTTCAATTTGTGAGTATCCTTTGCAGACAAGTATGGCTTTATTCCTGATTACCTGTCCTTCTTCATTCATTTTATTTTTGAATACCTATTTTGAGCCTATGAAATTTTTCTCAGTGGGTCTAGGAACTAGTTCCCAGGTATCGTTCTTCTCAATTTGGTCCAATTCTTCATTCATAGCATTCACCCAATACTTGTCCTTGCTGGCTTCTTCAAATCTCTTTGGTTCTATTTGTGATAACATGGCTATGTATACCTCTTATGTTTGTTCAGTTAGCTTCCTTCTAGTTTGGACCCCTACTCTCTTGTCTCCAATGATCTGATCTTCAGGATGGTTCTTCTGAGTATATCTTGAGGGAGCTTTAGAACTCAGCTCTGTATCTTCTGTTGTCTTGCTTATTTCCTCATCATCTTGGTTTTATTTTTCATGGTTGTATGATGGGCTGCAGCAGTTTATATCTCTTGTATTGTCTGGAAGTTCTTCATCAAATATCACATCAATTCTTTCTACTAATTTTCGAAGAGTCTTGTTGTAGCACATGTACCCTTTACTTTTGGATGCATATCCTAGAAATATCCCTTCATCTGCTCTTGCATCAAATTTTCCAAGATTTTCATCATTATTCTTTATGTAACACTTGCTTCCAAAGATTCTAAAATGTTTGATTGAAGCTGGTTTCCCATGCCAAAGTTCATAGGGAGTCTTGTCACTGCTTGGCCTTAAGTGAGCTTTATTAAGGATATGCACCGCTGTGTGTACCGCTTCTACCCAGAAGGTTTGAGGAATATTATTCTCTTGCATCATGGCTCTGGAAATTTGTTGAACAGATCTGTTTTGTCTCTCTGCTACTCCATTCTGCTGAGGTGTCCCTGAAATAGTAAATTGTTGTTTTATGCCATATTCATTGCATAGATCTGCAAAGTCATAATCTGTGAATTCACCTCCTCTGTCCGATCTGATGCATTTTAGCTTGCATCCTGTCTAATTTTCTGCTAATGCTTTGAATATTTTGAATTTGTCCAGAGCTTCCGATTTATTCTGGAGAAATGCAACCCATGTCATTCTGGAGAAATCATCAATTATTAGCATGAAGTAGGATTCTCTACTTGGTGTTTTAGTTCTTGCAGGTCCACACGGATCCATGTGCACAAGCTGGAGTGGTCTACTTGTTGATAACTCATCTTTGGCCTTAAATGATGTATGGTTCTGTTTACCCAATTGCCAGGATTTGCATATGGTATTATAAGGCATTTTTATTTCTGGCATGTCTATGACCGCTTTCTTTTTGCTTAGTCTGATGATGTGATCAAAGCTGAGATGTCCCAATCTTTTATGCCATAACCATGACTCCTAAAGTTTGCTAAGATGACATGCTTCATCTTCCTTTTTCACAATGTAAACATTACTCTCTGTTCGAACTCCTTTGAGCAGAGTCTTACCTGTGGTGCTTGATCTGACTTCACAATCTTGTGCTCTAAAAAGAACTTCACAGCCTTTGTCACACATCTGACTAACACTCAGTAAATTTTCTTTCAGCCCATCTACAAATAGTACATCTTGGGTCTTTCCTCTGCCATTGTCTATGCTGACTGAGCCTTTTCCCTTGATCTTACCTGATTTATCATTGCCAAAAGTAACATTGCCAGATTTATTTTCATCAAGAGTTATAAACTTGATTTTGTCTCCAGTCATGTGTTTTGAGCAGCCACTGTCTAGGTACCACTGGCTTTTCAGGTCTTGAGCAGTTAGAGCCAAGTCACATTTGTTCTCCTTCTTTATCCATTGGTAGCACCCTTTTTTTTGGTATCTTTTGTGAGATGATAGGCTACATCTTCTAAGAGGACATTTGGAAGGCATATGTCCAACTTGATTGCATATACAACATTTGATCATAGTTTTTGCAGAATTGTGAGTATGAACAAAATTTATTTGATTCATAAACCTCCTTGAGGTGTTGAACATCAATCTTTGTCCATACTTTCTACATTCAATAATTTTATGGCCAAATTCCTTACAATAAAAACAGTAACCATAGAAATTATTTGCATACCTGATGTAAGGTTGTCTTCTCCATTTGTTTGCTTGAGACAGTCTCTTCACTGTTTGCATCTTTTGCTGGTTTAAATTACTCCTCCTTGCATGACAATATGCAGCAATGTGTCCCAACTTGTGGCAGACATAACAGGTGGCATTTTTCATAGGAGGAAAGAATCTCCTTTGATGGTTTCCAAATTTGACATACTCAGGGGTCTTAGTATTTATTACATTCTTTGTTACTGGTGGTTTCTTCTAATCTCTGTCTTCCTTATTACATGTTTCTTCTTTTGTAGGAATTGTTTGAGCTGCTTCATCATTCTTCTTTGCTTTTACAAAAATAATCTCTCTGTTTTCCTTTTCTTTTCTTTTACTTCATTCTCCTTCATAGACTATTCCAGTTTTTATCATAGGAGATATTTGAGCACCAAGAATTTCATTCAACTTACTAGAGCTTTTTGTTTTAGAAGAGTTTATAACCATTTTCCTTTGAGAATTTTCTAATTTCTTCCTGAGACATACTACTTCTTCTTCCAACTTTTCTTGTTCCTGAGTTTTTTCTTTGATTTTCTTAAGTAACATGTCCTCTATCTTCTTGGCTTCTTCAAGCTCTATATTTAGCTGCATCAGGACCTCTGAATTCTATTCTTCTCGTACATACTTGAGGAGAATGTCCTTTTGTTTTCTGCATTTCAGCTTGAGTCTATCAATCTCTTCTAGAGAACTTCTTAGTTCCCCCTCAAGGTCGACTTCACCTTCTTCTTCTTCATCTTCTAGCAGGAGACCTTCAAGTTATTCTATAGCCATCAATAAAAATTCAGAGGTTCCATATTCACTTGAGAGTTCATCTGGGTCTTCAGATGTACTGCTGTCTTGTTGAGCATAGAAGGATTTTCTGCTGAAGTTCTTTCCTTTCTGCCAGTTCTTTGATGTATTTTTCTCTGACTCTTGAGCCTGATTCCTTAATTTCTTGTGAGGACACTTAGCAGCATAGTGTTCAACTCTTCCACAGTTAAAGCATTTGAAAGGAAGTTTACCTTTGTATTTACCTGAGCCTCTATCCAATTTCTTGACAAAATTTGCCTCTTCTTCATCCGAGCAAGAGCATATGTCTTCCTATTCTTCTTTCTTCTTTTCTGTTTTAAAGGTTGCCTCCCTCATACTTGGCTTCTTTTGTGGGAGCCTCATCTCATATGCTGTTAAATTTCCAAGTAGCTGGTTCATGGTCAAGGTCTCCCAATCAGATGTTTCTTCTATTGCAGACACCTTGGGATTAAACCTGGATGGAAGAGATCTTAGAATCTTTTGCACAATTATACTTACTGGCATGGTTTCTCCAAGAGATTTCATATTGTTAACAATTTCTGCAACTTTTAGGAAGAAACTGTCAATGTCTTTATCATCATTCATTTTTAAGTTCTCAAACTGGGCTCTATAGATTTGAAGTTTGGCAGTCTTTACTTTCTTGTCTCCCTCATGGATGTTCTCTAGAGTATCCCACATCTCTTTGGCAGTGTCTTTGTGCATTACTTTGATAAACTCTGCTTCACACAATCCATTCAATATGGCATTCATGGCTTTTGCGTTAGCTACAAAATCTTGTTTGGATTCTTTCTCTGAGTCAGTTGCCTTTGGGGCATATCCTAATTCCACAGCACCCCAAACTTCTATTCCTAGAGACATTATGTATGTCCTCATCCTGATTTTCTAGAAGGCATAATTTGCACCTGTAAAGAAAGGGGCTTTATTGGTTGAAGATCCTTCTTTACTAGCCATCCTGAGAACCTAGAATCTCCTTTCAGTTGTTAAACTGGTACAAAGGAACCTGCTCTTATACCAATTATTGAACCCTTATTTAAACTGAGAGTGGGGGGTGAATCAGTTTAACACATTCATGGATTTTTGAAACTTTTCATTAAAACTTATTTACCCTTCATTTCATGTCCAACTTAATATGTGAGTAATCTTAGAATGTGAGCAGCAAGTATTAATATAATATAATAGTAGACTTTAATATGAGAGCAGCAGGTATTAAGCAGATGATATAAATCAGATCAACACATAAACATCATGCACAGAGACACCAGATATAAGTGGAAACCCATAAAGGGATAAAACCACATCTTATTATTGTTGTGATTCAAAGGCAAGCTCCAACTCCCTCTCACCACTGTTTTTCTGCAGGCACCAACCTACAGGAGGCTCCTACCTCAATTCTGCAAGCTACAACTTGCAAGGAAGCACCAACTCCCTTCAATTTTCTACAGGCACCAACCTACAGGAGGCTCCAACCTCAGTCAGCTACAACTGACAGCTATCAAGCTGCAACTTGATAGGGAAGCTCCAACTTCCTCAATTTATCAAACTGAATGTTTGCTGATTTACCTTAGATATCAGCTCTGTTCTGTAGCATCTCTTTCTGCTCTTCTTTTCTTAATCTTCTCTGCCTCACTCTTCTATACTCTAAATTCTCTATATTTATTCTCTCTAACCTCTCTTATGCATATCCAGTTGATATTATTTATAGATTTCCTCACATGACTGTTTATATTTCACAAAGAATTTTGAGTGAACAGTCATGACTCTTTGGCTTTTGTCTTCTCATTCCTTTTATCTGCTCATTCAGAAAATATAACTGTAGGTGTCAATTTAACATTATAGTGGGATGTTTGTTCTCTTTCGAAGACTTTCCAATGCATCAAAACAATATAAATTAAATTTACAATCAATTACAATGAGAATTCCAGCTCAACTCATTCAGCTTTTTGGATTGCTGCGCACTTGTCTTTTCTTTGACTGTGTGTGTTTTGTCCCTTTCGACTCTTCTAGCTCTCCTGTCCTCTGCCGTGGTGTAACTGCTATGTGTCTCTTGGCAATGTAACAATAATGAATCATTTTAATAACACTGCTCTCTTTGTTTTTCTCTCTTCTTTTCATCAACATCCCCGCCTCTCTTTTCCGTTTCACTATATTCATTTTCCCTATTCATAGCAGTTGTATAACTGTTGCCTGTACAACTGAATTTTAATCGAATATAAAAAAAAAAACTCTTAGCGTCATTATAGAACCTTTTTAGCAAAAAATGAATATATCTATACTCTCAATCTTTATCATGAAATAAGTCCTCAACCATCAAATATATAACCTTTGGTTTCGTATTGAAAACAAATGCTTTGACTCATTAAATATACATTCCGGATTTCTCATTCTTATAAAACAAATATCTGCTTGTCAATCAAATGTTTTATAACATTTTTAATAAATCATGGGCTTTATATCAATGAACAACCAACGCTGAACTTTAAAAGATCTGGGTCCCACATCTTTATATATTCTAAACTCTTCTGCTCTAATCGCCGATGCGATGAATGATTTGCTTTGACACGGAACTTAAAGCCTGTATAAATCATAGTTTATAAGTCCATCGGGTCGAGTTGTTCATCGCAATCACAATCTTTAATATATTGCTCCGATTCCCTGCTCCTTCTCCGATGCGATTGACCACTGTTGTGATTACTCTGATTGTGATTAATCGCAATTGCAACTTTTAGTTGCATGTTCCGATATTCCTGCATTAACTCCGATGCGATGACTCACTTTGCAGATATTTCTGATTGCAATTAAACGCAATCGCAACTCCCGGTTGCATGTTTCGATGTTCCGCTTTAACTCCGATTGTGATTGGTCAATGTTCATTTAAATGTGCCGAAGTGATTAGAACTGGAACTCAAACCTGTAAGATCATAATTTATAGACCCATCAGGTCCAGGCTTCAATTGCAATCACAATATTTTAACATAGTGCTCCGACGTTCTGCTTCTTTCCGATGCGATTGATCGCAATCGCAACTCCCAGTTTACATGTTCCGCTGCACAGTTTTTCTTCGATGCGATTGGGAAAGGGTCCCACCATATAAGGCTTTGTTGCCTTTGGTTCTTTTGATTTTGGGCTCAATAATATGAAACATATTCCTTGTATTATACCTTTGGTCCCTTGTCCATTAAAGCGCTCCATATAAATACATATATATATGCTTTGAACCTTTGTTTATATGATCCAGGCTTCATCGCAATCACAATTCTTTGGTTGCATGTTTCGACACATATCAATTATGGTTTATAAACCCATCAGGTCCGGGCTTTCAATCGCAATCGCAACCTGTTGTTAACCTGTTCCGCTGTCAATTTTCTGATGCGATTGATAAGGGTCCCACCTTATATTACTTATTTTGTTTTAAAAATAGAACAATGGGACCTTTAGTCGTTTACTCTTGCGCACAAGCATATAATACATATATGTAATGCCCAGCTGGGTAATGATTCTTAGAATAAGGTTTGTATATATATATATATATATATATATATATATATATATATATATATATATATATATATATATATATATATACTTGCCGCTTGGGTTATATGATTCCCGGAATTGTGTTTATGTATCCTCCAGCTGGGGTAGCGATTCTCGAAATTAAAAATGGCTCTTCCTCTGCTGTGATAATGGCTCTGCCTCTGCCTTTGCCTCTGATAACGGCTCTGCCTCTATATTCGCTGCCTCTACCTCTGCCTTAGCTGTTCTTCTTTCTCTGTCTTTGCCGTTGCTTCCGCTATGCTGTTTGACTGTTACATTTTGACAGTCTTCTTCCGCCTGTCTCCTTTGCTTCCTTTGTTCGCTTCTTTGCTGCCTCCTTTGTCTATCTCTGTCTTTTCTACCTCTATTGCCATCAATGACAAAATTTCCAACACGTAGTATGGAATCAACCCCAATACGATAAAGAGTATCTCCAACTATACGATAAGGTTGCGACTGATAGCGAATGCATCAGTGGGCATCCTTCGTCAACCAAGATATAAAATATGAAGTTTGGAGATAGACGATGATATCACCATACCATGAATCGAGGGTGCTAATCAAGAAAAGCGAATCATCTGGAATGACGCCCTCAAAACGAGAAGGAGTGAAGTCGGAAGGGAGATAATAAAGTAAATCAACAAAGACCAATAATTTCTTAGATTTGGCAGCAGTAAATTCCAAATCAAACTCTTGGAGGATGACAATCCACTTTGAGTATTTTCCCCCCAGCAATTTTCAAGACAATATGTAGGTGATGGGGTTTCATTCAGAAATCACCGTCACTGTACACAAAAGAATATAATGAGGAAAAAGTTGAAAAACTTGAACAAAGGCCAATGCTAAATTCTTGACGTGGGAATAACGCGTTTCGGGGTCGAGAAGGTTACGAGACAAGTAATAAATAACATGCTCATGACCATCACCATCCTCTTGTACCAAAACCATGCAATCGTGTTGAAAGCAACAACCAAATAAAGGGAAAAATCATGATGATAATATGGAGGGCGGAGGAGAGGAGCATTGAACAACAATGTTTTCAACGCATCGAAATATTCTGAGCGATCTCGTCCCAGTAAAAAGGAACACCCTACTTTAACAATCGTGTGAATCCTTTAGCTACTTTGGCATAGTTAGGTATAAAACGACGAAGAAAATTAGCTTTCCCTTGTAAACTCTGCAACTGATGCAATGAGGAAGGAGAGGGACGATTGATAATAGCCTCAACCTTGAGAGGATCTAGGCGAATCCCGTCTTTGGAAATGATAAACCCCAAGAGTCTACCGGAATCGACGTAGAAGACACACTTGTGCGGATTAAGCCGAATGTTATAGTGCCTACAACAAAGAAAAATATGACGAAGATGGTCAGGATGATCCCTACGCTTAGCTGAATGAGCCAGAAGGTCATCCAGATGAGGTTGAATGATGTGACGGATATCATGAAAGGCATAAGACATCACACGCTGAAATGTGGCCCTGACATTCTTCAAACCAAAGGGAAGCTTCTTATATGAAAAGGTACCCCTAGGACAGATGAAGGCAGTCTTGTGTTGATCATTCGCGAGAATATTGATCTGATTATAACCTGAAAAACCATCCATAAGGGAAAATATCTCACTCTTGGCACAGTCGTCAATGATTTTATCAATGAAAGGAGTAGGATAATTATCCTTAGGATAGGCTTGATTTATATCACGATAGTCAACATAGACACAAATAGTGCCCTATTTCTTGTCTATAGGAAAAATATTAGAAACCCATTCTATCAAGGGAATCAGATAAATGAAACTAGCTTTTAGAAGTTGTTCCACTTCGGCCTTAATGGCAGCATCTTTCCTAGGATGTACCAGATGAAGACGTTGACGAACAGGTTTCGAACCGGGGTAAGTAGGAATCTCATGTACCATGATGCTAGGATCAATGCTTGGAATTTCTTCATAGGACCATGCAAAGACATCACTGAATTCACGAAAAAGGCTAGTATAAACTTGTATTTCATTCGAAGAACAAGTAACCCCAATATGGATGTTCTCGTTGATTCCCGGTTTAATGGAAATGTTGATAGGCATTGTTTGAGTGATGTTACTCAAGTTACCTTCTGAAAAAACTTTGTGGACTTGAACAAGTGTTTGAAGCGGAGGAGAAGGAACCTGAGAGGAAAAATGCTCAAGATAGGTAGACATGGCTTCGAGGCTTGGTAGAAACGAGGAATGATGATGACCATCATCCCATGACAGATCGTCGAGAGACAGGGTTTCTAAGATAGCCTCATTGGAAGGAAATACTTCTTTCAAAGGAATTTGTGAATCAAAATCACCAAGCCAAGGGGATTGAGAATAGATGTCAAAAGTCATGCTCGAAGGAGCAGAATCAAAGGACAGAGTGTCTGATGCAGCAATGAGTTCACAATAATCAATTTCAATCAGACTCAACAGCATCAAATCACCGAACGAATCGATCTGTTCAGGTGAAGGGATAACCCAGGGGTCATCGATTCGAGAAATCATGCTGACCTGAATAGTATTCGATGGTGGAAGAGGGAAAACACCCATGAGGGTAGGATCCTTGAAAAGGCCTGGTCCTATGCTCTCGTAGGGAGTAGGAACCTTGTCCACATATAGAACGTTGTTCTCGGAAGAAGAAGTGAAAAAAGACAATTGATCAATGGTAATAATATTTCCTTCGTGCGGGAACTTCAAAACATGAAAGAGAGTGGACGGAACGCACAACATGGTGTGAGTCCAACTGCGACCGAGGATAATATTATAATTGAGTTTTGCATCAAAGAATTCGACCTTGACATTGACTGTCTTCCCTTCTAATGTGATCAATAAACTAGTGAGAACACCAAGAGGTTTAGATTCTCTTCCATCAAATGCTTCAAGGGCATTAGGTGATGAGGTAAGAGATGGAGAACCAATGGCTTTCCAACAAGTAGATGACATAACACAGGTAGATGCACCCTTGTCCACGACAGCCCAATGAATATTCAAACCATTTATACCAACTTGAATGATGAGCGCAATTTGGTGCGAGAGTCGCGGGACGAAATTCTCTAAATCAAAAGCAAGCAAACTAGTATCGACAGGATCAATACCACCTATCGCAGATAGCAAAGCCTTCCGTTGCGAAGGAAAACTCTGAAGTACTTCTAACACAGAAATTGCGGACGACACCTGAGCCAAATCCTCAACAATATTGTAATGCTGAGCGGCATGGGCGTTAGCATTGTACGAAGACTTGTAGAGCACACCTTTGGAAGGTGGTCACACAAAGGATTCAGTGCTAGGCTGTTAAATCTCAAGAGGGCCAGAAATAGGAGGAGGAGGAGGACCATCGACGATCTCTTTCCCCGCTGCTTGACACGAACCAGAATAATCTTTTGATCGAGTAGCAATAGAAACAGGTGCAGAATCGTTCATCATGAACACTTGCGAACTAGATGGAGCAGAGGACTGAGGGTGCTCTACCATCTGCGTCTGCTAAGGGAAAGGTTCTTTAATAATGGCCGGAGCTCCTTGGGTGCCTTTGAGAAATCGACTCACTTTAGATAGTCCATGACAGTCTTTGGTGAAGTGCTCATCATCACAAGTAAAACAAGGATACTTCGGTTTGTGTGGAGAACTATCAACAAAACGAGGTTTCAGAGAATCTTGTTTCGAGGCATCAACTTTGGCCTTACCTTTACCCTTCTTCTTGCCTTTGGAAGTTTTATTTCTAGGATTGGCCTGAACATCATTCACTTCTGCGGGTGTGCCAGAATTCGAATTTGATTGAGAAGCTACATTATTGGAAGAAGTAGACTTCTACCCCCCAAATTTAGATGAAGGATACTTTTGAGAAGTCTGCGATACGAAACCAATAATACCATCAATGGATGGATTCGCTGGCGGTTTAGAAGTTCGTGGTTGAGGAGCATCGGGCAAGATATCATATAATGCACCAAACTGAGAGTACATGAGATCAAGGTACTGGGCATAAGAAATGGCTTGTTCCTCGGTTACACATGCCCCCATAGCAATGTCTTTGGCAATCTGATTGACAAAGGAGGTAGCGAACCAATGATTCAGAAGCTGATCAGGTATCTCAAATTTGATCATGCGACGACGATGCCGCCACTCATGAATATGATCTGAGATATGAGTAGCTCGATCTTGTTTCAATGAAGTGAGGAGATGCATCCTGGTATCATAGCAGATTGGTAACTGAAAATGTGTAAGGAAATCCATGGCCAAAGAATTTAAATCTTGGAAAACTCCACAAGACAACTCGATGTACCACTTTGCAGCGGCACCAGTAAGAGTTCGTTGTAAAATACAGATACGAATAGAATCTTCAAACCAAGAGTTAGAATAACACCACAAGAGGTAAGTCATCACATGCATTTGGGGGTCTTCACTAGGTTTACCCTCAAACTTAGGACAATCACTAGGAATCTTGGTCGGAACCAGAGGCCAATATGGATTATGAAAAATAGGATCATTTGTCAACTTCGACACATCGGGTAATTCCAATGTAGCAAGAAATGGTAACTGAGTATTGAAAGTCATCAGAGGTCTTTGATAAGGACCTGTATATACATTCCACCCAGTCTGAGCAATATTCTGTCCCCATATATTCTGTCCCGAAGGATTTGGATCATAGGGATTACAAACAGGATAATTCGGTTGATACTGGGATTGAGGACCAGGATATTGGGTCAAAGAAGACCACTGAGATCCTTGCTGAGTAGCATAAGGATTTTGCTGCGGAATGTAAGTATGAATTTTAGGTTGCTGATACACAGGTTGATTTTGAGGGTAAGGAATCTGAGGTGCACCATATACTGGTTGATTTTGAGGGTACGAAATTTGGGGTATGCTATATACCGGTTGATAGGAAACTTGAGGGTAATAGGTGCCCTACAACTGAGCAGGTTGACCTTGTGGAGAAGATTGAGCAGGGTGAACAGGTAAAACCGTCTGTGGAAGCGAAGGAATCTGCTGGTGGGCAGGTTGCAACGGTTGCTGAGCTGGTTGAACCGACTGTTGAAATGGTTGTTGAGGGCCACCAGGTTGACCTTGTTGGAAAGGGTGGCTTGATGGTTGCGACAGACTAGGTTGTCCCTGATGACCAGGTTGACCCAAAGAAGGACCAAAGGGTTGTCTTGGGCCATACTGAATGTGATGCTGTGATTGAGGTGCAAAAATTTGTCCTTGTGACAGATAAATTTTCCCCCTAGGACCAAAAGATGATCCGGATTGATTCAGAGGTTGACTTGAGAGACAACCGACCAGAGGGTTGTCTATGTTGGAACAAAGGTTGTCCTTGTAAAGTTTGGCCTTGTGGACTGTATGGTTGTGCCTGTGGACTAGAAATAGGGCCCTGCTATGCTAAAGGTTGTACCTGAGAGGGTTGTCCTTGTGACAGATAAATTTCCCCCCCAGGACCAAAAGATGATCCAGATTGATTCAGAGGTTGACCTAAGAGACCAGAGGGTTGTCCATGTTGGACCAAAGGCTATCCTTGTAAAGGTTGGCCCTGTGGACGACATGGTTGTCCCTGTGGACCAGAAGTAGGGCCCTGCTGTGCTAAAGGTTGTCCCTAAGAGGGTTGTCCTTGTAAGCCAGAGGGTTGCACAGGCAGAGTAGGTCCCAGATGAGTAACAGTTTGGTAAGGATCATAAACAAACTAATAAGGATCAATAGGAGGCAAAGAGACTGGATTACCATACACATTATAATGGTGTGGCTAGATATATACAAGATTACAACCAACATCATAATGATGGAATCGAGGATTAGCAGGAGCTTGAGATTGCTGAGAACCCTGAGAATTCTGCTGCCGAATAGCCAACAAATATTCTTCAAAAGTAAGACTGCCAGGAATCACAGAAGTAGTTGAAACTGAACTAGAAGCCACATAAACTGTTGGTTGAACTGGAACAGATGTGACAGTAACTCACGAACCAGGAGTCGAAGGTGATAACCCCAGCGAAGGTAGGAGAAAATTCGGAGGAGGAGTTACTGTACTGGATGGCGCAATGGAAGCAACGCTAGACATAATCTGACTCAAAGATCTATATCCAAGCGAAAGTGAGACTGACGGTGGTGAAGGTTGGGTGGAGGCAGTCGGGCCCCACCTCTCCTCCACGTCACCTCCCCCTCCCCTCTGCGTGTTGCCCTTCTGCTATTTCGCACCCCCTTTCTATATTAGCGCTTTCCACCTAAGACCCCCTTTGAAAATTTGTTTTTTCTCTCCTCCAAACCGCCACTGCATTCATTTGACCACTATCACTGTTGTTGCACCACGTCCACCGTCATCTCTTCAAGTCCGAGCTTCTATGATTTTCACACTATTTTATGAAGAAAAAGGGATAAAACCACAATGTAAAGGACTTGTAATAGACTGAGCCCTGACAAAAGAGAAAATGGCAGTACGAGGCTGAACGTCACAAGGAAAAAGATAGAGAAGGTCGATTCAGGCATTGATGTGGAGATGTAACGACAGAGACTAAAGGGGTAGAAAAGCATATCAACATCAACATCCATAAATGAAAGTAGCATGTGCTGCACCAGACTTAATTTCCCAACACCGGTTTTCTAAGGAGTAGGGCCAGATGTCAGGAATACTTTATTCGTTGCCTCTTCAACGTTACTCGAGCTATTTTCTAACCACTTTGTAATTAATAACACACTACCAAAAGCTACTGTTGGAAGCCAAGCTTGTATCATCACCACCTGCGTGTTTCCACTTGTCCAGTTTTTCTTGAATGTAATTATTGCAGTAGACAGGTTAGCCCACTCAAATTTTCTATAAATACTATATGCATTAGCAGTATGAGAGAGGCCCAAAAGGGAAAAACCATTGTAATAGACTCATTCTATTGTAAGCGCTCTCTTTTGGATGAATGAAGGATTATGTTGTTTTCTAGATTCTTGTGTTATGCTCCGTGGTGAAGTATTTCCCATTTAGTTTGTTATTCTCCTGTTTTCTCATACTGTTTGATTTTCTTAACTGTGGATAGAAAATTTTGTGTAGGATTTACCATATGGTACCCTGCATAGTCTTGAAACATTTCATTATGTTTTCTTCTGTGACCGAAAAATATAATTCAGAGATGTTTTACTTTTCATTCCTGTTGAACCTTAATCTCCTCCTCTATTCCATTTCACAAGTTGTTAAGATCCATTGACATGGCTAGCTTGTCTGGTTGTACCTGAACTGTATTATTTATCCATCTAAATTCGTTCACACTTGTGTGACTCCATAGCCCAATGGCCCTCTTTTTTTGCCTC
Source organism: Pinus albicaulis (assembly GCA_034641835.2). Taxonomy (NCBI): domain Eukaryota; kingdom Viridiplantae; phylum Streptophyta; class Pinopsida; order Pinales; family Pinaceae; genus Pinus; species Pinus albicaulis. The sequence goes on along the minus strand of CM076572.1, from coordinate 709,097,139 downwards.
AACCAAACATCTTCAAACAAGCCTATGCACTAATAGCTAGCTTAAAATGCCCCTATAAACAAAGCTATATATAACAAAGAGAGCCCTCTTTGAATCTAGGAAGGCTAGGTCCTAGATTCCAAATTTGGTTTTGTGTTTCCCTCTGTAGTTCTGTCTTCAGCCTTTAGAATTACAGAGTGATAACATAATGACAACCATACTAGGGACAACTAAAGTTATATTCCTCAGAAAGTACAATTCAGATCTGATTACTGATGGTGGACAATAACCAGACACAATAAGGCTGCATCATTCACCCGGAGATTCCATGATTCAAAGAACCCAACTTTTAAGCATTCATGGCGTCTCCACAACATGTTGATGAGAGTTCTTGCTGAACAAGATGACAAGGTTTGTGGCAGAAATTTTATCTAGTGAAGGTTTAAATGCATTCAGGAATCAATTATCAGAATTTCAGCTTGATGAAGACTTTCTAGGGGCAGTCTTTCTCATTTTTAAGTCAAGAAAATTTAATCCTGAAGCTAAAAAATGTTTTCTGGAGATAGTTGTTGAAAGATATGAAACTAGTATTGAACTTTTGAATTCTCAAATTCAGTCATATAATTTTCGAGATCCTAAAGAATTCTTGGAAAATCTTCCTTCCCCTAAGCAAGAGGAAATTGTACTACCTCTTGACTTACATATTGAGGATGATTGTGCTTTCAAGTCCCAGACTGAAGATGTGGTTTCAAGGTTTAATATTTTGGATACAACTGATCAACTAGTCATTGAAGGCTTAGAAGCAAGTATTATACATCATTCTTTAATTGATCCTATAACAAAGTATCATGCTTTAATTGATCCTATAGCAGAGTATATGAAGGTTATTTTTAGTTCAAGTTTTCAACCATGTATTCTCTATAAAGATCAAATACATCATCAATTTCCATTACATAATATAACTTTGGTTATGAGGACACATAATCAAGTTATATTGCTGATTATACTGACAAACAGTCAAGTTGTCCATCTTTTTCTGTTGCTACTTGACTGGCTCCACTGGCATTATTGTATCATTTAGACCAACAACAATTTCAATAGAGCAGGGTAGCTAGGTGTGAAAATAAGCTCAGTACTCCGAGCATATTTCCACTTCTAGTTTCAGATTGCTTCCCAATTTTCAGTGCAAGTATTTTCCAGAGTTCAGTTTATAGAGAGTGTTGATTTTAAACTGAGCCTGCTCAGCCACAAAGGTTTTAGTAGAAGATTAAGCTGCAGAATTGGAATCAGCCTAATGGATCAGGCCACTAGTCTATGGTGTTCTTGTCACATCTTGAAGGAGCTTCCATCCCTAGCTAGAGCCACTGTTAAATTCCTATAATTTACAATATCACAAGGTGACTGATTATTGATTATATTTTTTACTAAAAATAATATTCCATGGCTATCATTTATTTTCAGAGAAAGAAAGGGAACTCCTTACTGTAAAGAAATTTAAAGGAATCAATCTTCCTTTCCATCCAGTAGAAGGAAGGAAGTGTTGCTCATAAGGTGTGATGGGGATCAAACTTCATTTCTGCCCTCGTTCCATTTCATTTCATTCACCCTCTTTGCCCCCCCTCATTTCCTCCATATTCTGAAATTCTATGACTCCCGTTCAAACCCCAAAACCCACATGCATAACCTTTGGGACTTATTGCTTTATAAACCCTTTTATATTAAAGTCTGCAATACTATTTTCATAACTCTGCCCACCCACTAGCAGCCGTGTTTTAACACATAAACCATACCTTTTTCGCTTTATATTGCTACCTTACCTTTTTCCATCGCATATCATTGGTTTCGTTTACCATCTGCTTCCTTATTCGATGATTGTGATTAATGTGGGACCATCCCTCCACGTCACCCTTTTCTTCCCCACCCTCCATCGCAGATCACATATTATAGACCTTTCACATCACAACTAAAACTTAAAAACCGCGATCGCCTACTTGCGATGTATCGCATCGCACTTGTTTCAAATTACCTTTGAAATGCCCACAATCTATTTCTTTTAACTTGCGACGTGGAGGTTGGCCCACCACAGCAGCTCTGCCCCCACTCCACAGTCGTTTCCAATACATATCACATATCATATACAACATAATAAGACTTTACCTTACCTCTGAAACATTCGACGCTTTATAAATTCACCAACGCTATGGGCCGCATCTTGCCACATCATCCTACAATCGGTGCACATCGCACTGCACATCCGTTAAAGTTTACCTCGGCTATTTAGTGTTAAGAGTTGCGATCTGCGGGTTGTTTTTGGGTCCCACATTCCTCCACATCACTCCGCCCTTCCCGCACTTCGCACTTCGCATCCCTTATAGTTTACCTTTGTTGTTAAAAGTTAAAAGTTGTGATCTGCGGGCGGAAGTCGGGCCTCACCTCTCCTCCATGTCACCTCCCCCTCCCTGCTACGTGTCGCCCTTCTGCTATTTCGTACCCCCTTCTATATTACCGCTTACCACCTAAGACCCCCTCCAAAAATTTGTTTTCGCTCACCTCCAAATCGCCACCGCATTCATTTGATCACTATCATTGCTGCTACACCACGTCCACCATCATCCCTTTAGGTCTGAACTTCTACGGTTTGCACGTTGCTTTATGAAGAAAAAGGGCTAAAAACACGACATAAATGACTTGTAATAGAATGAGCCTCGACAAAGGAGCAAAAGGAAAGACGAGGCTAAACGTCACAAGGAAAAATATAGAGAAGGTCAAGTCAAGCATTGATGCAAAGATGTAACAGCAGAGACTAAAGGGGTAGCAAAGCACATCAACACTAACATCCATAAATAAAAGTAGCCCATGTTTCACTAGACTTAATTTCCCAACGCCAGTTTTCTAAGGAGCAGGGCCAAATGTCAAGAATACTTTATTTGTTGCCTCTTCGGCGTTACTCGAGCCAATTTCTAACCACTCTGTAATTAATAACAGACTTCCAAAAGCCACTGTTGGAATCCAAGATTGTCTCATCACCGCCTGCGTGTTTCCACTTGTCCAGTTTTTCTTGAATGTAATTACTGCAGTAGACAGATTAGCCGACTCAAGTTTTCTATAAATACTATATGAATTAGCAGTATGAGAGAGGCCTGGAAGGGAAAAACCATTGTAATAGACTCATTCTGTTGTAAGCACTCTCTTTTGGATGAATGAGGGATTATGTTGTTTTCCATATTCTTGTGTTATGCTCTGTGGTGAACTATTTCCCATGTAATTTGTTATTCTCCTATTTTCTCATACTATTTTCTTTTCTTAATTTCGGATAGAAAATTTTGTGTAGGATTTACCATAGGGTACCCTGCATAGCCTTGAAACAATTCATTATGTTTTATTCTGAGACTGGAGTATAGAATTCATAGATGTTCTACTTTGCATTCCTATTGAACCTTAATCTCCTCCTCTATTCCATTTCACAAGTTGTTAAGATCCATTGACATGGCTAACTTGCCTGGTTGCACCTGACGTCTATTATTTATCCATCTGAATTTGTTCACACTTGTGTGACTCCATAGCCCAATGGCCCTCTTCTGTTGCCTCAACCAAACATCTTCAAACAAACCTATGCACTAATAGCTAGCCTAAAATTCCCCTATAAAAAAAGCTATATCTAACAGAGAGAGCCCTCTCTGAATCTAGGAAGGCTAGGTCCTGGATTCCAAAGTTGTTTTGATGTTTCCCTCCGTATTTCTGTCTCCATCCTTCAGAATTACAGAGTGTAAACAGAGCCTTGAAAATTTTCCTTCACATGAAATGCATTTCATGATTATCTTCATCATCAGTGCATATCTGTCTTGGAGGTGGGAAAAAGGAAAGAACCTTTTTCTCTCATTTTTATACCTTGGTTTCAGGAAGGGCTCAAAGTAATTTTCCTCTAAATCACACTTTTTGAACCACTTGTCCCAACATTTTAGATCCCGGTGGCAGCTGAAATAATGGAAGTTGAGCTAGTAAAGGTGACTCCAGCTAAAGTGACTTGGTTATTGTGGAGTTTGGATATGAAGAGCCTGGTCAACATGGGATGGTGTTACTATCATTGATAAGCTAAAAGTTCCCTTGTGTTGGTAGGTTCAAGTCTGATTATCCTGCCTCCTTTATGTGACCTCCTAGGTTCGGTTTCCTCTTCCTCATTGTATGGTATATTATGTTCTTCTCCCGCTTCCATGGTGTTTTTTTCAAAACCATAGGGATTAGGAAAAGGAAATGGGAAAGGGAAAATGAGGGAGATATTTTCTAGGGATGTGTGAAATGGAGGAAGGGAAAAGGAGTGATAGTGTGACGGAAATTAGGAAAGGGATTTTGGGATTTAAAGGGAATTTTAGGATGGGGAGCTTAGGTATAAGGAACACCTAGGACTTAGGGTTTTGTGATTAGAAACTTAGGGAAGGGGATTGTAATAACAGGGATTTGGGATGAGTTTTTATAAGTGTGGGAAGGATGCAAAAGGGTAAGGGAGTGAATTTTGGGAGTTGGGAGTGTTAGGGTGGAAAAATAGGGCTTTGAATGGTTAAAACACCAATTTCTCAAGAAAATTACACAACACCAAACAAATAAACTTGAAGCAGATAATTCATGATGGAAGACACCTTTACTCACTTGTTGGAGGCTCAAACAACTACTACAGAAGTTCTAGAGGTGATTTGGTGCAATTTGGATGATTTCCTGGATTGTTGGACATATGTGCATCACCTTAAGGATATGTTCAGTGCCTTAAGGCTATGTGCAATGCCTTCAGGATATGCGCAACACCTTCAGTATATGCACAGTGTCTTTAGCCTGTGCGCCCTGTGCTAAATTTTTCTCCAATTTTGCCCAGAAAATTGAAAAATCGCTCTCTTCAAGTGTTTGCTCGATGGAATAAGAGGAAAATGAATTTCAAATTGATGTCTAAGAGTATTTAATACTTGAGAGAATTTTTATTTAAATCAAAAACCCACTTTTCTAATGCCTCATTTCACTTTTTTTGAAAATTTTTGCTGATTACCCTTTCATTTGATTTTTCTTCTTTGCAGGATGATGTTGCTAAAGTTTGACACTTTTTACTTTCAGTTTGGCACGTGTGATTTTAAATGAAATTACACTTGAGTATGAAAATCATACTTTAAAACCAAAATTACAACTTTAAAAATGATATTTACATGTTGATAATCCTCTGCAGATGATCATGAAATTTGTATTGAGTCACTCTCACACCTTTTGTTGACCTTATTGAGATGAAATGGTGCATTTTGGACCTTTAACACTGAAACCTAATGACCTAATGGGACCTTGAATGACCTGACTCCATGGTTGACTTTGACTAACATAATACATAGTGAGATGAGAGTTTCAAAAGTGTTTTTATGCTCATTAAGACATGAAGGTGGGCCAACAAATGTGAAATTTTGATGGAGAGTGAGGTTTTATGACTAGGGATACCATCAGTGAAGCAATTTTTTGCATGAACTAATGGAATGATAAAAAAAAATTCTAATTGGGACCCCTAATATGAATACGAAAAGAGTGATTTTGATCACTAATGGCATAATGCATATTATGACACTAACACAAGCTATGCACAATTATAATCTACCTTGCTGCCTCATAGACTAAATCTCACCAGTACTTAGCCAATTTTCCTGGCTGACAATCTCCTATTTCCTCGTGTTTTTTTCCTTGGGAATTAGCCCCTATTATTTAGGGAAACTCCTCATCCATAACTGTGCAATCCATATAGGCCCTTCTTTGACTACATGCACCACTTGTACACCTTGGATAATTATAAAACTAATAATACACTACCCTTGAACTCTAATCTCAATTGGGTAGCTCGAATTTCATGCATACATGAGTTAATTATTAGATGATTAATCAGTTATCTAGTTAAACACTGAAGTTGCACCCCACTGATATACCTTCTACTAGTTCCTCCAACATTTGGAACTAGTTTAACTAACCTTAACTCAATTTAACTAAATTAAATTGTTACAACTGAAATTAAACTCAACCCAGGCTCCTAAAATTTATGAATCACTGTATACAACTCAAGTTAAGCCTTCAACTCGAATTAACTAATAACTAAGTGATAACAACTCAATTAATTCATTCAATTTGTCTTGTGATGTGGAATTTCGATTGTATCCTAATTTAGTTCAAGGGAAAATCAAATCATGATTTTCTTGCTACCATTTTTCAACACTCCCTCTCAGTAAGAAAGGGATTATCAGATACCCCAATCCTTCTTCTATGGAACTCAAATTTTACTCTTGACAAATCCTTTATGAATGTATTCCAACAACATAATCCGCCTCTGCACACAATCTCATAGATGATGATACCTGATGTCGATATTCTTGGATCAATCATGAAAAACTGGATTCTCAAAGATTTTTGTATAACTTTGATTGTCATAGTAAATCGCAGTTGGATTCATCATCTAACCAAATAACCCAACAATAATCTTCCTAATCCAGATAGCTTCACAAGCTGCTTGACTGATAACCATGTATTCTGCTTCTACAAAACTGAGTGCAATTGATCTTTGCTTCATGTTGTTCCAAGAAACTACTGCTCAATCAATACTGAAAACTCCTCCTGAAGTTCTATTCCGATCTAATGGACTACCTGACTAATATGAATCTGTGAAGCCTTGAAAATTCACTCCCTCTGTCTGTCTGTACCAAAGACCATACTGAGTAGTGCCTCTGTGGTATCTCAACACATGATTGGCTGCCTTCCAATACAGTTTGGTTGGCTTAACCATTGACTGACTAAGTTTTTTAACTGCATAAAAAATGTATGGTTGTGTGTTCACCAAATAAATGATTGAACCCATGAGCTGCCTGTAAGTGGAAGCATACTTCCTCCAACTACCTTCTAGAATAGTTTCCATGGGTTTGATACTCTCAATGTAGAACTTCTTCAGTATCTTGTTGGCATACTTTCCTTGAGAGAAAAATAATTCCCCATCTCCTTGACATACTTCCAAATCAAGGAAATAATGCATGAGACCCATGTCCTTCATCTTGAATTCTCTTGCAAGATCATCTTTGCAATATTTGATGAACTTCTCATCATTGGTTAAAATTAAATCATCGACATATAATATTGTAATCAACAATTTACCTTCAACAAAAATAAGGTTTGCATATGATTCACTTTTTTTGAAGCCTAACCTGGTGAAATAACTGTTGATCCAGGTGTACCAAGCATGAGGTATTTGTTTCAATCCATACAATGCTCACTTGAGTCTACACACATGTGAATCTATGTTGAAGGTCTTAAATCCTTCTGGTTTTTCAATGTACACCTTCCCCTCAATCACTCCATTGAGGAATGCTTTCCTCACATCCATCTGATGGATATTCCAATGAATCTGTGCTGCAAGTGCTATAATTGATCTGATAGAAGAGTACCTACTACACAACATTTTGTACTGTCCCTGTACTCCCTGTTCCTAGATCTTGGAGAACACCTTAAATGATCCCTGTGTACTTTTTCTATCATGAAAACATGTCTTTGGATCCCTTACAGTCTGAAGGTCAATCTCTCTTTTAATCATTCCCGGAGTAACTCCCTAAAACCCCTTTTTTTGGAGCAGTGTAACCCTTTAGTGTCTAACTGTATGAACCCCATAGCCATGTCGATCTAATTCTAGAATATTTTTAAAAATAGAAATGAAGCTTCGTGGCCTAGATGCTTCGAGGGCGGGAGCTGAATGTTTGTTGATTAGGATATGGCCAAGCTTCCTCCTTTGGGCCTCTTGTTCCTACAAAAGAGGAACCAACCAAGGAGATAAGCCTTTCTCCCATCATCAATGGATCCATTTCCCCTCCTCCATCACTATAAATTGATCACCTTCCAATGCCTTTGATAGGGAGAACAAAATAGAAGAGAGGAATATCAGAGAAAGGTTTGAAGATTTTTATAGGCAAAGAAGGAGAGAGTTGAGGCCCTCAACCTTCTCACATTGAGTTGGAAAAAGAGTGCTTTGGAGACGTGCTTGGATTTGGACTTGTCGAAGGAGAGATTTGAAATTAAGGCGCATGTTTTAACTCCCCTTTCTGATCATTACTAAAATACAACTGGTTTTTAATTTCCATTTTTTTTTGTTATTATGATGAAAATTCTAATATTCCTTGATTTGTTAGATAGATTTCATTCAATTTAAGTATTATTTGCTCTATCTCATTCTATATTGTCTTATATCTCTTGCCATAGGTATTGATCGTAAAAAGGTGAAAGGAATGTGATCTGGAGCGAAAGATAAGTGGATGCACTCTAGGGGAACAAGGTAGGTACTCCTATCATTTGTTTCCAATTGAATGTAATCTAGGAAAGTATATTCTTGTTTGTCTTGTTTGTTTCTAGACCCACCCTAGGGCTAAAGGGATCATCTCTGTCCACAGAGAGGATTTACCTAGACAAAAATACCTTGCTACTAGAGAAAAGGTGTCATTATAATCAATTCCCTCCACCTGAGAGAACCCCTTGGCCACAAATTTAGCCTTGTGTTTCTTGATGCTTTTGTCTGCTTCTTGCTTCACCTTGTAGATCCACCTCGAACCTACCACTGACTTGTTGTCTGGTCTTCAGACCAATTCCCAAACAATGTTTCTGGCTATGGAATCATATTCCTCTACCATGACATCAACCCATATTTGCTTCTGCACTTCTTCCTCAAATGAGGATGGTTTAGTCTCAACTAGCTAAATCATCAAATCCATGTACCCAATGTATTGATCCAGTGACATCCTCTTCCTGCGCTGTGATGTGGGTGCTCTCACATTCTCTCTAGCATCATGCAATAATCTATCAACTTCCCTGGTGTGATTCATTCCTTCTCTGGATGTCTCTGGATGAGTGGGTGCCTCCATTCTCTACTCCTCTACTTGTGGCTACTCCACAACATCTTGAGGTTCTTCCTTTGGAGCCAAAATATCCTCATTTGCATGCAATTGAAGCTCCCTCTCAAGGGAACATCTCATGGCCTTCTCTTCATATAACTTCACACCTCTAAGAACAATTGTAATCCTATGATATGGTAGGTACACCCGATAGTTGTGAAGTGTATCAGTGTACCCCAAAAATATGCCCAAATCAGTTGTTGGCTCTTCCTTGCATCATTGGAAACATGACAGTAAACTGATGAACCAAAGGTACTGGAGTGTGACACATTTGGTTTATTTCTTGAAAAATATTCTTCATCCTAAGAATCTGATGAGGACACTTTTTCTGCACATATACCACTGTGTTTCATGCTTAGACCCACAAGTGCAACGATAGGCCCTGATCATGAAACATTACCTGTGAAACTCCCACAATAATTTTGTTTTTCCTCTTAGTAAACTCGTTCTGCTGTGGGTTATGGGGTGTTATTAACTCTCCTTGAATGCCTTCCTTTGCACATAATTTATTAAACTCATTCGACACATATTCTCCATTGTTATCACTCCTGAGAGCCTTCACTTTCCTGCCAGTTTCTTTCTCAACAAGTGATTTAAATTCACAAAATTTGGAGAATGTTTGGTCTTTCTTCTACATGATGAATAAATACAAAAATTACGTGAGAAATTATCTGCAAATATAACATAATACTTGTGCTTGGCCATGGATGCTATCAAGAAAGGTCCACACACATATGAGTGAACTCTTTCGAGGACTACTTGCGCTCTACTATCCTTATCATGAAAGGTGGCTTTGGTATACTTCCCCCGTGTACACCATTTGCATGTATCTCGTTGCTCTAGTGCACTCTGGGGAAGTCCTGTAGAAATATGTTGTATGATCTTCAAGGCTACATGGTGAAAATGGCCAAGTATCCTATTCCATAATTCACCGATGTCTTGGCTCTGCACCTTCTCTGCTTTCATGCTCAATAATGTATAGTCTTCAACATCCAATTTGTAGAGGTTCTTCACCCAAACCGTGATATGCTTCACTTGTCCCGTGAAGATGTGTCTAAGGAAAGCCTTTACTTTGCTAAATATCACATCATATACATGGTCCTCCAGCATGGAAAATGAAACCAAATTCTTCTTCAGACCTAAAACATACATGACATATTTTAATTTGAGAGGGGAGCCAAACTTCCTCTAAAAAGTAACTATAATGGTACCAATCACGCTATACCTTCCATAATATCCCATTTCGATGTGCATTTGGAGGTCCTTATCCTCCAATTCACTAAAAAATATTTGTTTCTTGTCATATGGAATGACGATCCACTATCCAGATACCACACACTACCCATAACTGATGTCACCATGCATACAATGAGGGTGAAATCTGGTAACTCAAATGTGAAGCTAGAGCTTCACTTTCCGCTCCTCCTAAGGGCTTCTTATCATCCTTCTTGTGTGGACACTTAGTGGCATAGTTTCCCACCTCATGATAGTGAAAGCACTTGAGTTTCAACAAGTCTTTCTTCTTGCCCACCTTACCAAATTCTGATTTGGAATGAGATTTCTTCCCTTTTCCTTTATTTCCAGCCACGACACAGTTCTCCTCATCCTCAACCTTGGATGAATTCTCATCTATTTTTCTCTGCCTGATCTCTTCATGCATGAGATCATACCATAACCACTCTCAACTTGGTAGTTTGTCTCTACCATTCATAGAATCCTGATAAATATGTCAGCTCTTGGAAATAAACAACTGATCTAGAGCTACCAAATCTTCTTCTGGAACAACAACGCTAACTCCGCCAAGTTCATCATGAAATTGTGTGAATTTTCTAATTACGGTGGAATTGATTCAACCTTTTGCATTTTGATGCTCAAACGTTTGTCCTTGAGTTCCAGCTTCCTGTGGTCACTATTGTTCTCAAACAAATATGTTAGTGTTTTCCACATCGTGAATGGAGTTTCTTTCCCGTGTAGATTTGAGACAATATGATCTCGAACTCCCTCTAATATGATCCTCCTCACTTTAGCTGCATCCTTCTTCCACTGAGATAGATACTGGGCATCAATTTTTGGGGGTTTTAAGACATTTTTCTTGATGTAATATAGTAGCCCATTGTCATATAATACTACATCCATGCAGATCTTCCATGCCACAAAATTTTTGGTTCCTTCCAAAGTATACTCGAGTTTGAGTCCTTTGGAGATCATATTCTCAGTCCCGGAGAAAGGCTGCAACACTGATATTGAAATTCGAACCTCCTGTAAAGACAACTTTGAATTAACTTCTCTACTGTGAATCTAGCTATGATACCATGTAGAAATTAATTGTAGATTCTTGTAATGTTCTAAAACATAAGACTCAAATATACTCTACTAATTTACGAAAAGTAATTCACGATAGAGAAGCAATATCAAAAGCATGCATCATGATTCAACACACCTACACAAGGATATATCTAGGGGAAATCACCTTCTCAAAATCCATTCCTATCTTTATTGTATTGATAAGAAAATAAAGAAGTAATACAATGCTTTCTCAAGTATTAGCAACCTCTGCACAAGTATAATCTATCTCACTGTCTCACATACCAAATCTAGCCAATACTTAGCTAATTTTCCTTCCTGCCAAGCTCCTATTTCCTTGTGTTGTTTCCTTTGGAATTAACCTATATTATTTTGGGAAATTCCTCATCCATAACTGCGTAATTCCTATAGGTTCTTCTCTGACTGCATTCACCACATGTACAACTTGGATAATTATACAACTAATAGTACACTTCCCTTGAACTCCAATATCAACTAGGTAACTCGAATTTCATGCATGCATGAGTTAATTATTAGTTGATTGATCAGTTAACTGGTTAAACACTGAAGTTTCACCCCACTGCTAGACCTCCTACTAGTTCCTTCAATAGTTAAAACTAGTTTAACTGACCACAACTCAATTTAATTTAATTAAATTCTTACAATTGAAATTAAACTCAACCTAGGTGCCTAAAATTTAGGAATCATTGTACACAACTCAAGTTATGCCCTCAATTCGAATTAACTAAGTTAACTGAGTGATATAAACTCAGTTAACTCATTCAAGTTGTCTTGTGATGTGGAATTTCTATTTTCTCCTAATTTAATTCAAGGGAAAATTAAATTAGGATTTTCTTGCTGCCATTTTTCAACACAAATGTCTAAAATTCAAAAATTCAAATAGTGGATGTTTTAGATGTTCAAGATTTGGAAATATTGCTTTCTTATTTAATGGAATTTTTGGATTTATCCAAACAACGAATGTTTTGGATATCGAAAATCCTATTTTTAAATTGAAAGGGAATTTTAGAAGCATCCATGTTTGTATATTCAGATCTTTGACCTATTAACCAAAGTGTCTTTTCTAGAATATTGGAATTTAGAGGATTTAGATGTCTAGGAATATGAAAGAATTGGAAATAACAGTTGTTTAGGAAAAAAATGGAAACTTGTATTTGGATGTGACCTCGTAACCAATATGTCCAATTTGTAGACATGGCACTATATGGTAGTGGCATGTTAGAACATGCCAGTGGTGTGTTAGATGCATTGCTTAAAGTCATGGAATAGTATGGTAGTGACGTGTGGGCATAAGAACACCACATGTTAGCTATGATGCATAATATGCTAACATGGAATATAATAGTGAATATTTTGAGACCCATAACTTCGTGCTAAAAATTATGTGAAATTTATATCACTGGAAATATCTCAACAAATATAAGATGATGGTAATAAGAAAAAATGAGATAACTAAAAAAAATTTAGATATCCTATCTCAATAAAATGAGCTTGGAAGTTGGGTAGAGAATTTTGCCATATGTGTCCCATACTATGCTAAAGAATTAAAGGAATTGAGGTATGTTACACATAATTGAAACAAGGGGATATATTTCACATAGAAATTTGAGGTAAACTTCGTTGGAAACCAGCGGGAGAGAATCACTACTTATTAAATAGAATGCAATAGCTTTCCAAGTAGAAAGAGAACCTATGAAACCTAGGTCAAAAAAGGGTGTCATGCTTCTTATGAGGCACGTAGATTGAAATGATTGTATGATGGGCCTTCACTGATTATAACACAATGGTAACAACATGATCAATGGATGGCATATTGCATCATGCCATGAGAAGAGGGTTCGATTTCAAGTGAAGAATATTATAGGTTTCTACCTAGGCTTATGGTCGCAGCATCCTTGACCTCGCTTGAAGGTTTAGAGATCTGTTCACCTTCAACGGACATCCAAAAATTCCCACAACGGACACAACGGAAAATGGAAAACCAACAATTCCCATAACGTTCCAATTTCTCGACATATACAGAGCCCTCATTTGAGAAACTTTCCCATGATCTAGTCACAATCCTTCTTCTCACTTATTTGAAGAGTGTCATGTTGGAGAAATCATTTTTTGAGTCATGGAAAATAATTCAACGGGTTCAATGGTGGTTTAAAATAGTGGTTTATGTAAGCGACGTTGATGTTGACCCTTGTTCAGTGGAAAATTATACTAGCAATAAAAACACAGAGAAAGGTAGCGTTGGTTTTAATGGTGATATTTAGGAGGCGAGGGTATCAATTATTTTGATTTTAGCAAGGCCATTTACAAAAGCAAACAAATGAAAAGCTTATTTGGCACTGGTTTTGGTTCTGATTTTTTGCGTTGCAGTTCACTATTACAGTTTGTGTTTGGGTTGGAGAGAGATACAGTTCGAATCTAAGTGGAGGAATTAGGAGTTCGACATTGAAGGAGCGAAGGCTGGAGCTTAATGCATGCAAAAATGATAACAATACAAGAAATTTCAAAACCCATGGAAACAAATGATCTAGGACAAGTGAAAATTTCCTCATTAGCCAAAGATAGGACGTGGGTTTGGGTTAATGCCAAACAATATCAGGGCATTGAAAAAAAAAGACTAGCTCGTCTAAAATGGAAGAAACCAAGGAAAAAATAGACTCAAAGGAAAATTACTTGGGCCCTTCGCAATAAGAAATATTCAAACAAGAACACTTTGCAATCATATGGAAACAGGCCCAGAGGAAAATTCATTGATGATTCTGCCTTGTACAGTCCCACATTCACACTAATCACCTGGTCATCTGATCTCTCTATGACAAAATTGTCGTGCAAAAAAGAGGTTGGAGGTTCTAGAATCTAAAGAGAAGGAAGGGATCATACAATTCATGTAATAATAGTTGAGAACCAGGCTTTAGCAAAAAGCAATAAAATTTTGAAGGAGAAAGTGGCATTGCTACATGAATCTCTCTTGATAGGGACGACAGAACGGAAATGCATGAAGGCAGATGTGAAAAAAATGAAGAAATTTGTAGTGTAGAGTACAAAGGTGGTGAATGCGAAACCATCCCAAGATAGAGGGAAAGTGGTTGCCGAAACAGACAACCATGAAGAGATAATAAGAGAAGAAAGGAAATAAGGCTCCACAAAAGTTTCCAAAACTTGGGCTGAAATTATTAGCAATTTTGATAATAGGGAAGGAGAAGCAAACTTTCGAGTCGACAACATGCAAGATAGAGAAATCCAGAAAATACAAGATCGAGTAGCAAACATAATTATTAAAGGGGTGAAAGACTATGGGAAAAATGAATCTACTTTTGACCTTGCAAGGGAATTCTTGAAAGACAAGATGTTATGGCAAGGAAAAATATGCCAAGAATGTAGGGTAGGAAAGTTTAATAGTGAGAGAGCCAGGCCCATAAGATTCATCATGCCTAGTTTGCGTGATAAAGATATCATTCTAAGAAAGAAGTAACCCTTGAGGGGTTCTTGCATTTTTCTGGAAGAAGATTTAATTATAAGAAAAAAAGAGGAAAGGAGGGAGGAAATTCAAAAGGTTAGGGAAACAAGAGATAAGGGAAAAAGAGCATGGATCTATAAGGGTAAAGTTGTGATAGTGCGATTTGTACCTCCTTCCAAAATAGGGCAACAAGATGATAATAAATAATAGACAACAAACTCTTTAACAGGAAACCAGGAAGCAAGGTCAGTATGGGAAAATAGGAACATATACTCAAATGTGAGTCTTTCATATCAAAAAAAATAACAATCAAGTCATACCCAAGTTTCCTTAATTTATTTTTTTGGAACTGTAGAGGTTACCCATGGAGACGAGGACCTGGGTTAGGGCCTATTACGTAAGATAGAGACATAATTTTCCTCATAGAAACACATGAGCATGAAGGGTGCAAGACACCTTTGTTTGAAGGGTGCTAGAAGAAGGCAATGTGGAACAAGGCAACAGGGAAAGGCAAAGGACACGTCGGTATCATGGTATTAGTGAGAGAAAAATAAGGTCATTTCATTCAACTAGAAAAAGAAGACCCAAATTAACAATTCATTTGGTTTAAATTATCAGAAAATGGAAATCACATCAGAATTGCAACATGCTATTTTGTAGCCTTAAATGTCCTTATGCAGGCTTAAAGGAAGATATTGCAACATATTCTCAGCTAGGTGAAGTCATTATAGTGGGTGATTTAAATGCTAGGAATGCAAGTGAGAAAGCTATCATTATTTTTTGTAAAGAATATTGCGACCCTATCTGGCTTACAGAAGAGAGTAATCATCAGTGGGAAAGAATTTCATAGGACAAGGGCTGCAATATATTTGGTGAACAATTGCTTACTCTATGTGGGGCTTTCGATTTAGTCATTTATAATGGTTTGAATAGATGGGAAAAGTCTGGTAATTTCACTTGAAATACTTACAATGGAGCAAGTTTAGTAGACTATGTAATTTGGTCACATAGTTTGTGTGAGAAAATGAAGGAAGGTTTGATTGGAGATCATATTTTTTTCTTAATATCAGATCACAAGCCAATTTATTTAAGCTTCTTTCGGACTAGAAAGAAGCATCTAGGGTAAAAACACTCAGTGTGTTCAAAAAAATCTTCCAAAAGGCAGGATTCTTTTGACTCCATAAAATTATAATAAATTAGAATTAGAGCAGAGGCTCTTCGAAAAGGAGAAAATCCCATTTCACGACCTGCATAGTCATGAATTAACACATTTAATTCAAAGCACGTTTTCAGAGTGTAAAAGAGAAAAAAGTAAGAAGTCTGAAAAAAATTGATTGTTGATCAATGCTTGGTTTGACGAGGAATGAAAAAAAACAAGGAGAATGTGGAAAGAGTCAAACAAGGATAACATAAAGCTAAAAGCTTGCAAGCATATATAAAGAAAGAAAAATTTTGATTTCATGTTTTCGAGGAGAGAAGAACTAATATTCCTTGGGAAAAATAACCCCAAATTATTTTGGAAGGAGCTCCAACCAAGAAAGATGAAAACTGAAAACTATATTACAAATTCTAAATGGTTTGACTATGCAATACAACTTTATGAGTCAGATCCAAAGGTTGACCCTCCTCCCTTGGTCAACATTGATATAAACCCTTCACAGTGCAAGAGATAGAGATGGGTATCAGAAAGTTGGATGTTGGAAAAGAAAAATACTTAGTTGAAGTCCAAGCAAAGTATCTAAAATGGGGCTTAAAAATTCTTGCACCTCACATTACAAAAAGTTTCAACAACATCATACAACAAGGGTTCCCCACTGATTGGACAACTAGTTTGGCAATACCTCTATTCAAGAGTGGTGATGTCAATAATCACTCCAAATATAGGACCATAATGATAAATCCCTTGTTTGAAAAGTTATTTGGAGGCATGTTAGAAAATAATATCAGCAATTGGGCAGAAGAAAGAGATAAACGTGCTAAAGGACAAGCAAGTTTTAGACCTAAACATTCCATAGTTGATCATGGTATAACTTTAAGGCACATCATTGAGAAAAATGAAGAAGTCTTTTGTTGCTTTTTTTATTTCAGAAAATCCTTTGACACGGTTCCTAGGGATAAACTTTGGCACAAAATGGAGGAACTTGGGGTTCCCAGGAATTTGAGAGCAGTTGTGCATAGGCTGTACAAGGAGATGAAATTCAAAATTAGAACTTCAGCAGGAATTTATGAAAGTTTTAGAAGCGATATCGGGGTCAAAAAAGGTTTCCCATTGTCTCCTACCTTCTTTGGTTTATATATCAACAAGCTTGAAGAGTGGCTAAATTCACAAGGGGTTGACGATATCCATTTGGGAAAGTTTGTTATAAGGCTTCTTTTATACGCAAATGACCTTATTTTGATTGCTAAATCTGCTCTTTATTTGCAAGAGCACTTACTTTCCCTTGAGAACTTTTGTAGAAATGTGGGGATGCAAGTCAATATCAGAAAAAACGAAAGTAGTGGTTTTCTCTAACAAAAGAAAACATAACCAACATATCTACTTCGAAGGAAGCATTCTGGAAGAAGTTGCAGATTAAAAATACCTCGGAATTGACTTTAATAGAAATCTACGCTGGGATGGATGTAGTAAGAAAATAAATTTGGGGCGTTGGAAATAATTTTATGCTTTTCAAAATAGGTGTAGAAAGGCAGAGTTATGGGACTGGAAAACCACTCTAACTCTTTTTGGGATTTTAGTGACTCTAGTGATTCTTTACAGTTGTGATCTGTGGGCCAATAGTACATCCTACATGCAGTGGAAACAAATTGAGAAAATTCAAAAGCGTTTGATTACAAAAAAATCAAAATTAAAAGTGTAGTTCCTTATGCTATCTTGTTAAGTGAAACAGGGGCTGCTCCTATTGAAGCAATAGCTATTGTGTGGGTCTTAAGGTATTTAAAAATATTTGAGAAAATGGAAGAGGGAAGATGGCCTACGGTTGTGTTTAATGACATATTGTGCACAAGAAAGAAGACTTGGATGTAGAAAAATAACAAATAGTTTAGCAAATGGGGCATTTTCTTGAGCATGTGTCCCAAAAACAGTAAAGAGATAAAATATTTTGTTATGGATAACTTCCACAAATGTCCTTGGGAGAAGGAGCTAGGGAGAAAGAAAAAATATTATATTGAAGATTTTAATCCCTCTCATAATCATCAACAAAAAGCGTAAATAGGGGCCAATATTTCTTGGCAAGCCAAAATTATTATTTCTCAATTAAGGACTAATTTATATCAACTTCGTTCTGAAACATGGTGTTGGAAAAGGACAAAAGAAATGTGGGAGGAAAGAGTATGCATATTTTTTTCTTCTGGAAAAGTGGAAACAAAAAAGAACTTTCTTTAAGAATGTGATTCCTTCAAAGACAACAGGGAAAGTTATGCAAATATTTTCGCAGCTAGCTATTGGGATATTCTATTTAGCACGGGCTTTGTCGAGAAGCTGGGAAATTTTATTGTGAAACTTCACAGGAAAATGGAATAATAAAAGAGCTAGACATAGAAGAAATCTATCCCATAGGCTATCTTTAGCCTCGTGGACATTAAAATGACTTCTTCTTCTTCTTCATATGTATTATGCACGCTCGACGTTAGATGTGAGCACCGAGGAGAGATTTCAATGACCCTTTCTATTTGTGGGGATTGCCCACAACGTTTGTTCAGACAGGATTCAACATGACATTCAATGTTGGGGCATTGTTGTTGTTATAACTAACGTTACCATTTTTTTCACCAAACAAACTACTATCTTTAATTGAAACTAGATTAAACATAATTATTCAAAAGAGCCTGGGTGTGGTTGATGCTGGACCGAGTTCCCTCATGTTTTGGCTGATGTGGATAAGTCTAGATCCTATATTTTCAATTTGTGTGGATTTTTTATTCTAGGAATATTTCAGAATCTAATGGCCAAGATAAGTCAAATAATTGACCTATCTCTTGATAGTCAGATTCCAAGAAATTTCCAGAATATATATTCCACATAAGGTTGACGATGACGATTATGGCGATTCAAGGTACCAACAATAAAATACATGTCGTTCCATTGGTTCTTTGGTGGGAATAACACACTGAGGCTAAACTATAACTAGAAGAACTCATAAAACACCATGAAGATGGAAGAAACAACAGCTACTCTACAACAAAAGTTTAATAATGGATTGTCAAACGGTGAAACACTAAAAGCAGGGTGTTGTTATCATCACAAACGGTTGCAAGTCTATACTTTGTGCTCATGATTATATGCCTCCGTAATTGCGAAAATGGATGCAACCAGAATTGAGCCCACGGGGGTTTTCACCTCACTCGTGGCTTCTTCATTAAATGAGATTTATGTTTTTCTTAACGCTAATCTTTTATATAATAAAAAAAGAGTACATAATGCATAGTTCTTTTTCAGTTGTGTTTCAACTTTGTAGTTGGTTATTTGTGCTTGTTGTTCCATGTTCCACAAAAAATTTACATAATTTTTTCTTAGTTATCACATCCAAAAACTAAGGGTTTAGGCCAATTCAAACTATATTAATTTCCAAATTCTCCTAATCCTTCATCACAAAAAGAAATCTATCTGTAGGAAATATCTCAAAGTTAAAAAATTATATGTAGAAGCTTCTATAGAATATTTATATTGCTACATTAGTCCTAATATCATGATTAAAATCAACATAGTAGATGACACCTAAATATTTAGCAACTCTTCTTTTATATAGCATATCCACTATATAGTTATGTTTGTTGTATATTTGCCCGTAAGTGATATGTTGGAAGAATCTCGCCACTATATGAATGTGATTCATCCAATTTGATAACATAGGAGGATGAAAATGTGAGTGTCCTTTCACCCAGTCGATGATGCCTTTAGTATCCCCGAAAACTTGTAGATATTGATATCGATCCATTTTTCATAGATGAGGATGCCCCATAGGGCTGATTTCTGCCATGTTGTTGGTATCCCTACCACCCTCCCACTAGAAATGATAATAGCTATCGGGCTCAATGACGATGAAAGCACCGTAGCCACATTGTCTGCTTGTGTAGGTACCATAAAAAAAACCAATTGGAAACTTATTCAACACAACCCATTTTTTTACCCTTCTCATATTTTATTCTTTTTTCATGGGCCCAATTTCTAAGAAAAAAACCACAATCCACAACACAATTTTCTTCACATCCACCTCTGACTATTCGAAAATCCTTCTATTCTTACAACACCAAATGCCACATATGAAGTAGAAAGGAAAAGTACAGAAATCATTTTGAGCCACGAGCTAATGTCTAAAGCATGCCTCCAATGAGCTAGAAATCCAGACTGCAACAATATTTAGGTTATGAAGGACTATGGTCCAAACCTCAGTAGCAAATGAGCATCTCAAAAATAGATGGATAAAATCCTCTATGTTATGCATGCAAAGGGGACATATGCTTGGACCAATAAAACCTCTACGTGCAAGATTCTCCCAAGTGAGTATTTTGTTGTGTAAGGACAACCAACCAAAACATTTGATTTTTTGAGGTAACTCCCATGTCCAAGACTTTTGAAACCAAATTTGATCCTCAACAGTAGGGAGTGATTTGGAAATATGTTTGTATAACTCTCTTACTACAATGTGACCCTTATGTGTTTGTCCAACCCATTTCATCCTATCTAGCTGATCTGAAATGGAAATCCCTGCAACACCAATATGTAAAATGTATTGTTCCCATTATGTAGCCAGGATACCAGTTAGTCCTATATCTTCTTCCCTAAGCCAAGACTGAAAAATTCTAGGAAATTATTGAAAAGTAGATATATGTGAAAATAAGAATATAACTCTACCATGGAGATGTTTGATAAGTGGAACAAAAATTGTGTGATTTCCCTATATGCCCTGGATGGCATCCAAGCCAACTTCAACTTGTGTGTCATTCCCAACCTCCCAATAGATTCTCCCAAACAACCAATATATATTATTCATCATGCTACACAAAATTAAGGAGGTATTTTTTTATGTCTTACACCATCTTTGATCCACACATCAAAATCCTTATAGTCCATGTACGTGACTCTAATGATTTGTGACCAAATGCCCCTACCAATCAATCTTATCTAAACACTCTCGCAGATTAGTTCCTTTTTGAAAGAGAGAGTATCCATAATCCCCCAACCCCCCTTATCAACAAATTTAGTTTATATTAGATTCTTATTAAAATTTGAACCAGAGTTTTTTGACATTCAATGATAAAATTTTGAAAAACACTTCATAATTAATAATATACCACAAATCCCTTTAATTGGGATGAGCAATATGGAAATTATATTTATCTTATATGCATTTATATTTTGGAATAGAGCTTTCATAATTTTAGTTTAATTATTAAAAATTATTAGATGGATGGGAGATTAACAATTATAGAATATTTTAGAATATTTTTAGTAATACATACAAATCAAAAATTAAAATTTACTTCCAAAATAATTATGTCTTTTTTTATCTTTGATTAAATTCATTAATTAAAAAAAAATTATATGAATAAATGTCATATAAAATGCGTTATGGTTTTTTGGTTACATAATATTGATAAGTGATGGTATTATAACTAAGATTATTTATAGATTAAGAATCTCCATGATAAAGTGGGGTTGAATATCCATGGTTAAATAATTTTGTTACATGCTTGTTTTAACTGTGTTTGTTTTTTCCCCTTAAAAAAAAAAAAAAAAATTTATTATTAAAAATAAATCTCCATGGTGTAAAAAATTTTTAGATGTTTTTTTTTATAAATGTATGTGATTTTTCCCCATAAAAAACCATGATTTTATTACCATAAATAAAATCACATTTTGCATATACATGTCTAGCATATGTTCTTATATGTAGATCTCCTAGATCTATCTAAAAATTGGCAAAAAACCATCAAAAAATTGTTACAAAGATAGATAACCAAGACTATTGTATAGTTTGTCCAATATGTATAAACCCATATATTGTGTGTTGATACAAAAAAGAAAACATATAAGTGTTGTTTTAAAATGACATATATACAAACACTTTAAATTTCCATAGCAAAATATCTAAACATTTGGTATTGTTGGACCCCAATCAACGATAGGTCTATGTTAATACTCATAGAACCTATCATTTTGTGACTCTGAAATCATCCAAATCCCATGACCTAGCCTAAGATGCTCCTTAAGAGGGAGACTACCTGAGTGTTGAATTCCCTGTAGACATGAGAAATAGCAAACATGTATTTTTTTTGTCAGGTGGTCTGAGTTCACTAGAGATTACATTAGGATTGACCTGTGGCTTGAGAAACTACGACCTAGGGGCATCTAAGCCATCAAAATCACCCAGGGATTGCACCAGGCATGGGCCACACCAACACTAAGAAAAATAGGTTTAACTTGTCTCCTCCCCCTAGCATGGGCGCAATAACCTTCGTGAGGTTTGATCCTGGGTCACCCTTCTGATGAGGCCCATCCTCAACCGATTGTGCTAGTGGGACTTGACTAGTGAACATGTTAAATGAGTCTTTTAAACGAAATATCTCATTGACAAGTAGAAAAATTCCCAAATGGGAGTCCTAACCACCACCCTAGGTGCTCCACAAACTACCACAAAAAGCGGCCAATGTGACCACTTCGACCTTGACCGCGACGGTTAGTAAAAAATCGCGACATCTTTTATATTAAAATTTTTGTTATTCGGCGCTAAACTATATGGTTTGAAATTCAAATTTTAGGCTTTATTGGGCATTTTAATGCTTCAACAATTTCTCTAGGAATTCTGGAAAATTGTCGCTCAGTTAGCCGAAATAATGGAAAAATTATAGGATCGGTCTGGATTTTGGGGAAATTGTGGCGCTATTAGGAGAAAAACTAGGGAGGTTCATAACTTCTTTAGTTTTTGACTAATTTCGGATAAAAAATAGGCTAGACAGGAATTTTTGGGTATTATGAAGCTAATGGAACATGTTTTGAAGCCATTTGAGCATTGTAAATGTATCTAATCACCATTTTATGCATAATGAAATAGGGCCAAGCCATTGGAAGCTGGACCAAGGAGACGTATCCCAGGAGGAGTGAACTCCTTCAACATTTGTTGTGTTATGGTTATTACTATGGTGGATTTTTTTGTTGTTTTTGTATATTTCAGAGTTTAATTTCATGCTTTATGTGTTTAAAATTAACATCAAATCTCTCAAAAACTCAATCTAATCACTTGCAATTTACAAACCCTCAAGCACAATTTCCTTAAGATCTCATACAGATCAAGTTTGGTATAAGAGATTTGGTTTTCTTTGCTGCTATGAGGATTTAATTTTTTGCAAGTGTATTTGATGCTTACATGGTTGAATCTCAAGAGAGGAGAAGGAAAACTTGTGGTTGCAAGTCCTTAAGTTAGGTCAAGGACAAGGAGAGAAAAGTTTCCACAATCTCCACCAAAAATTCTTCTTCAAATTGTAGTTGAAGCTTCAACAAGCATGTCTCATGAAGGAGGAGTTGATAACATGTAAGATGAAGAAAATACTTTCAGAAAAGATTTCTTTGACATGAATGAAATGGTGAAGGTTCTCTACGAAGATAGGACTTTAATATTCGAGGGTGAAAGTTCCAAGCCTTCAAAAGGAGAGGGTTCTTCTGGAGGAAAATGAGGAGATGATGACAAGCCTTCAAAGGGAAATGGTGACAAACCACCCTCTTCTACACCATAATCTTAACCTCCTTCCTCACCTTCATCTTCTTCCTCTTCCACAACCACTATTACTCAAACAACTCCACATACTCCAAGGGTGCATGGTAAAACTCCCTTATTAAAAATTGATATTAAATTTGAACTGCCTATGTATAATAGTGAAGTGAATGTTGAAATACTTGATGATTTGGTTTGTCAACTTGAAGTTTATTGTAGGATACAGAACATAAAAGATGATGAAAGTTAGCTTCATTGAGCTTGGAAAGTGCTGTTTGATTTGGTGGGAAGCCAAAACACAAGAGGATATGAAAAAGTATGGTAAGGTCTCCACCTCTTGGATAGATTTTTTTGTTGCTCTTAGAAGAAAATTTTATCCATTAGATTATATGCAAAAGGCTATTATGGATTGGCATAATTTTATACAACTAAAGGGTCAAAGTGTGCAAAGCTACACTTAAGAATTTAGAAGAAGGTGCTTGATATTAGGTGTAGACTTTAATTCACAAGACACTTTGTTGAGATATATTGGGGGTTTACATATTTATTTACGGCATACTATCCTTATGTTTGATCCTACAAGTTTAGATGAGGTTTGTGTTCAGGAACCACATCTTGAAGCAAGAGGGAAAAACATTCCAGAAGAGGGTAGCAAGAAACCATTCACAAGTGGAGACAAGGGAAAGAGTAAGTTCAAAGGGAAAGGAAAGAAGAATGCATCCATCAAAAAGGAAGGATAAAACTAACATGTAAACATTGTTACAAAGAGGGTCATGATGAAGCTCATTGTTGGAAGCTTCAACCTGAGATGAAACCAAATCAGTTTAACAACAAAGGGAAGCAAAAGACAACTGCAAATACACAACATGACTTGGGCTCCAATTCAGGAGATGAAAAAAATATCACATCAATGGGAATGGAAGGTAAGGACATAGAAATAACTAGCTCTTTAAGTTTTCCTAATGATACTCAAGATGAGAAAACTAAAATTTAACTTTTCCATATTCGGGTTATTTCAAAGCACACAAAAATTGATACACTCTTTGATAGTGGCTCAAAAGCAAATTTGATTTCCGAAGACTTAGTCAAGAAACTAAAATTAGATACCATTCCTCATCTAATACCTTATCCTTTAGGTTGGATATGCAAGAATGAAAACTTACAAGTTACAAGGAAATGCATCTTTAAATTTTCAATTACAACAAAATTTCTTGATGAATTTGAACTTGATGTAGTTCCACTTGATATTTCTGGAATTTTTTTGGGAGGCCCATTTCTGTATGATAGAAAAGATATTTTCCATCGCCACAAAAACTAGTATCACTTGTTAAAATATGGCATAGAGTACATTGTTAGATCACATCGATAGAAACTAAATCTTTCACTTGTAAATGTTAGAGAAATGAAGAGACTCAATAACTCTAGCAAGAATTTTGTGCTTTTAATGGTCAAGCAAAAGAATGATGTTGAGAATGAAGATTTTCAAGGTTGTGATTAAAGATTAAAATTTGATTTGGCTGAGGTTGTTAACCAATATGATGAGATATTGTAGGAACCAAAAGGCTTTCCTCCCAAGGGGGGAATCCAACATGAAATGCAATTTTAGCAAGGTTTTCCTCTTCCTAACATTGGCATGTACATAATGTCAGTGATGGAAAGTGAATAAATTAAAAGGAAAATTCAAGAGTTGTTGGAAAAAGGTATCATCGGACCAAGTACTTAGCCATGCGGGTCACCTATTGTTTTGGTGCCAAAGAATGATGGAACATAGTGCATGTGTGTGGACTTTTGTGCATTGAACAAAATTACAGTAAAGAATCATTACCCACTTCCTAGAATTGATGATTTACTTGATCAATTGAAATACACAAAGTATTTTACTAAGTTGGAATTAAGGACTGGCTATCATCAATTTAGAATTGCTGAAGGTGACATATGGAAGACAACATTCAAAACAAAACAAGGTTTGTTTGAATGGCTTGTTATGCCTTTTGGTCTATGTGATGCTTCGACTACCTTTATGTGTGTGATGAATGATGTATTGAGGCCATTTCTAGATGATCTTGTGATAGTATACTAATTAGATGGCATCTTGATTTTTATTAAACCTCGTGAAGAACATGTCAGAAATGTCAGAAATGTACTTGATGTATTGAAGAAATAATAGTTTCTTTTAAAGATGTCAAAGTGTGAGTTTGGAAAAACTTGTTTAGTGTATTTGGGTCATATTGTTGGAGGAGGTTAATTGAAAATAGATCCCTCCAAGGTTAATGTAATTTTGAATTGGTCAAAGCCAAAAACAATTACTGAGGTAAGAATCTTTTTGGTAGCATCCCAATATTGGAGGAAGTTTATTTCTAACTTCGCTTCTATCACAGCTCCATTGCATGCATTGACAAGTGTGATGCAGGTCTTCCGGTGGGGAGGTAAACAAAAAAAGGCATTTGATGCATTCAAAGAAAATATCAACTCAACCCCAATATTTGCATTCCAAACTTCATTTGAGATTCAGACTGATGCTAGTGATTATGCCATGGGTGGGGTCCTCATGCAACACATTAAGGCTATTTGTTTTCATTCGAAAAATTTTAATGGTGCAATGATTAATTATCTAACATATGACAAGGAGTTGTATGCATTGGTAAAAAGTGTGAAAAAATGGAAACATTACTTGATGGGTAAGGAAACAATCATTCACGTTGATCATCAACCATTGCAATACTTGCAATCGTAAACAAAGTTACAGCAATCAAGGAACTTTCATTGGATGGGTTTTCTTCAACAATTCCACTTGGTGGTAAGGTATAAGAAAGGTATCTACAATAAAGTTGTTGACATGCTTTCTAGGCATATTGTTAGTGTTGCTACTATTCTTAAGCATAATTAAATTTTTCATGAGAGTTACATTGAACAATATGCTTTAGATAGTGATTTTCAAGATGTATATGCAACTTTAAGTCAAGGGAACCAAGTAAAGGAATTGGATTATGACATGCATGATAACTTGTTGTACAACCCACGTGGTGTAGAACAGTCGGTGATGGGGTGCACTGTTAAGGCACTCCGTTCTGTAAGGTCACCGGTTCGAAACCCATGGGTGGCATGGGAGGAGAAAAAATGGAAAAATTAGGATTAGTCTAAACTAGAAAAAAAAAAAAAAACTTGTTGTACCATCTTGGTAAGCTTTGTATTCCATAGGAAGAAAGAGTCAACATCATAAGAGAGTCACATACTTCTCTTATTGCTGGTCATTTCGGTGTAAGTAAGACGGTGGCACATCTACAAAGGTATTTTTATTGGCCTCGTATGCTTGAATGTGTGTCACGTTTTATTAGAGGTTGTTCATTATCTGCTATTAGTAAGCATAGTAATAGAAATTTAGGATTGTACACTCCACTTTTAGTACCTTCTCGTCCATGGGAGAGTGTGTCTATGGATTTTGTTGGAGGTCTTCCTATGCCAAAGAGGAATCATGATTATCTTTTTGTAGTTGTGGATAGGTTCAACAAAGTGTGTATTTTGATGCCATGTAAAAAAAAAATTAAATCTAAACAAATTTCTCAGTTATTATTTCAGAATGTATGGGTGCATTTTGGATTTCCCACATCCATTGTTAGTGATCGAGATTCTTTCTTTGTTAGGAATTTTTGGTCAAGCTTATGGGGATTCATGGACACCAAATTGAAAAAGAGTACAACATTTCATCCAAAAATAGACGGTAAAAAAAAGGTGGTGAATAGGATGGTGGTACATATTATTCACGCTTATTGCAACAAGCATCCTAAGTTGTGGGATGAAAACTTGCACTATATTCAGCATGCTTACAACTGGGCCAAGCACTCTTCAACTCAAACATCGCCATTTGAGGTATGTTTGGGATACTTGCATAAATCTCTTTTGGATTTTTTTTTTGGAAATGATGTTGCTATTGATGGTCATAGTGACATAGAAAAAGATAAAAGGTTCATTGAACAAATCTAGGTGCATCAAGCAGTTAAAGGAAAACCAGAAAAGAGAAAAGTCAAGTACAAAACAAGGCACGATAAGCATCGTGTAGATCACATATTCCAAGTCAGTGATGAAGCTTGGCTTCACATTAGCAAATAAAGGCTTCAAGAAGAAGGTAAAAAACTGAAACCAATTTGATATGGTCCATTCAAAATTTTAGAAAAGATTGGTGATAATGCCTTCAAGTTGGAATTGCCTTCATATATGCAAATTTATGTTGTTGTTAATGTTGAGAACTTAAGGTTGTATGAGGCGCCTTTGATTGAATATCAAGAAGAAAATGTTTAGATTCCTTCCATTGAATGATTTTTATCCTAAATACCTTAATGAACTACAACAAGACATCATTCTTGACATAAGAATAAGGTCTTCAAAACGAGGGAATGTAGAGTACCTTCATGTGGGGCTCAAAGGCACAAATCCAAGTAAAGCCAAATGAATTGAGATTGGAAAGGTGAGGGAAATTTACCCTCATCTACTGAACACATGAAAGTGATATTTTGGGGTCCAAAAGCTTCTAGTGGGGAGGAGTGATCAAGTGCTCAAAATTGTGCAAAAAAATGAAAGTTGTTGGAATGGTATGGAACCTGAATGACCACATAGATCTCTTCATTATGAATCCGGTGCACCTCGTTTCGTGTAAAACCGACACCTTATGCTCCTAGAAACATGTTTTGTTTGTTTTCCCAAACACGTAAATTTTGGAAAAAAATGTGCAGGTTTCCCAGTCAGAAATCTGTACAACTGACTAGGCATGGTTGATTGGTCCAAGGGTGATTGTGCAGAGTTTACCAATTAGGATTTTCCACTTGTCAAGTTCTCGTTGGTGTTTTTTGGCATGATTTCATTGGTTGGTGTGATGGCCAACCACATGTTGTGACGTGGCCAACAAGAGGCCACCACATGGCAGCATAGGAGGCCACCAAAAATTTGGTAAGGACTGAGTAGACCAGCCGGGGGTCGAACACCAAAACTTTTTCCAACAAAAAATTTCTAACTCCATTGCGCCAATATGTTTCTTATTAATACTATGGGCAAAAACGTTATTTGAAGTTTATTCGGCAGAAGGTTCGGGGTAGGGGCCAAGGCTTAGCCCCAACCCCCCCATAATACACTGCATATGATCATCCACCATGACCGAAGGCAGAGGTTGAGCCCTAACCACCGCCTTAGCTGCTCCACAAACTACCATGAAAAGAAGCCAATTTGATCACTTCGACCTTAACCGCGACGATTAGTAAAAAACCGTGACATTTTTTATATTAATTTTTTTTTATTCGGTGCCAAACCATATGATTTAAAATTCAGTTTTTTGGCATTATTAGGCATTTTAATGCTCCAACAATTTCACTCGAAATTCCACAAAATTTTCGCTCAGTTAGCAGAAATAAGGGTGAAATTGTAGGACCGATCTGGATTTTGGGGAAATTGTGGTGTGGTTAGCAAAAAAACTAGGGAGGCTCATAACTTCTTCAATTTTTAACCAATTTCTGATCATAAAGAGGCTAGATAGGAATTTTTTGTGTATTTGAAGCTGATGGAACATTTTTTGAAGCCATTTGAGCACTATAAATGTATGTAATCGCAATTTTGAGAATAATGAAAGAGGGCCAAGCCATAGGAAGTTGGACCAAGGAGACATAGCCTAGGAGGGGTGAACTCCTTCATCATTGTTGGGTTGTGGTTATTATTATGGTGCATTTTTATAATGTTTCTGTTTATTTCATATTTTAAATTCATGCTTTTTGTTTAAAAATTAACATAAAAAATCTCAAAAACTCAATTTAATCACTTGCAATTTACAACCCTCAAGCACAATTTCAATAATATCTCATACAGATCACCAGACCAATTTCTATCAATGGAAAGGAAGAAATGAAAGCTTTCCAAATGATATAAACACTAAGTATTTGCTTATTTAGACTTCAAATCCATTCCTCTATGGACAATGGATAAATGTATTTCCTTTGTACCACCTCCATTCATAAATTATGAGTGGTGATAAATCTCCAACCAGCTTTTGTAGATATTACTTTTGAAAAGAGTGACCAATTTTTTAGTCACCATCCTCTCTAGGCCTTGATAAGAGCTATCTGGTCCCATTTCACCGAAGGAAGAACAAATTTATCGGGCGACCCTCACCAAAAAAATTTGAGACATAATTTCCTCATCCTTTCCATAATTCCCTTTGGAATCCAAGAGAGTGACATCAAGTAAACTGGAATAGCTTCAATAACATACTTAATCAAAATTAATCTTCCTGATTTAGAAAACCATCACAAGCTCCATACTTTTAACCCTTTTTTCCAATTTGGAAATAATTAAGTTCTAATGTGTTATCTTATAAGAGTTTGAATTTAAGTGAAATCACAAGTATTTTAAACCTTCTTCCACAATGGTCAAAGTAAGAGGGAATTACTCTTGAAAACAAAGGAGCTTGGCATTGCTCATGCGAAAATATGACAAAGTTAAATTCTTGTAATTTATGATCATACATGTGGCTACTCCAAAAAGGGTGAGCGCCTCTTTTATCACCTTTGCATCTCTTCTTGACCCATCATAGAAAATAAGAATGTCATCAATGAACAAGTGTATAGTACTTAGACTAGAAGCAACACTTAAATCGGAAGTTCCACTCTATGCTTGGCCACCCCCAAGAATCAGCTATGTCCTTGAGCAACCTGTAAGAAGAGTAGAGGAGATAAAGGCAACCCTTGATGAAGTCCTCTTTTTGCATGAAAAAAAGAAGAGGTATATCCATTTATGATAACAACAAAATAGACAGAAGATATGCAACTCATGACCCAATTTACAAAATCTAGTTCGAAACCCAGATGAGTGAGGAGATGTCTTATATATAGCTAGCTAACTCAGTCGCAGACTTTGGACATATCAATTTTAAAAATTTCACCCTTTAAATTCCTTTGTTTAAGGTTGTGAAGACCTTATTGTGCTACCCCAATAGCCTCATGAATATCCAAAAATCCAAATTGTTCCTTTGAGATTACTTTAAATAGAATTGGCTTTAGAAGACAGAAAATTAATTTAGCAATAACCTTATAAACATAGTTTCAAAGTGATATGGGTCGAAAATCATCAAAATTAGAAGGATTATCCACCTTTGGAATCAAGGCAATGAAGGTTGCGTTGAAATAGGCAGGGATACTTTTAAGGATGGAAAATTATCTTGAAGTTTAAAAAATTGGCGAATCTCATTAGTCCCTAATATGCAAACTATAAAATATTTATTGATGTATTTGTAAAATTATTCAAATTTATAATGATATTATATATTGTCTATATAATGTGGGTGATTTTTAATGTCAAGTAAGTTTATAGTGTAAAATTTGGGCGAATCATTTTTATAAAAAAATGGAAATTGGCGATTCTTTTTTTGGAAAAACCATGGAAAATTAGCCCACCTGCGAATATTAGCTCCTAAAATTTTCCATGGAAATAGGCAAGGAAACATCCAGAAGACATTGATTCTTCCACTAATCATAGAAGGTTGTTCCCCATAATCTCAAATAAGTTTAGATAAAATTGAACAAAACAAACCTCTAGACTTGGTATTTTATCCTTCTGAAAATTTGACAATACTTCCTTCAACTCTTCCAAATTTACTTCCCCCATCAAATGATCATTGTCTTCCTCGTGTATTAATATGGGGAAGTAAAGAGCCACAAAAACAACTTCTACAATTGTAGCTCCTAGAGTGACCTTAAAAAAATCCCAAAGTGGTGTATCCCCATATCATCCAAATCTTCAAATGAAGACACACTATTTCCATCTTGGTCCTTTAGATTCCAAATAGTGTTGCTCAATTTCTGCCCTTTGGAAAAATTTTGGAAAAAAATTGTGTTCTCATCACTGGCTACTAACCATACTGCTCGACTCTTGAGTCTCCATGTAGCCTCATTTTATTCTAAAATACTTCTTTTGCTAGCTTCCAATCTTACAAGCCTTTATTTGGATTCTTTGAAGAGAAATCCTCTGAGTCATCCTCAAATATTGATTTGAGTTCATATTCTACTGGTTGAAGGTCTTGTAAATATGTTTTGTGTTTAAAAATAAACCATTCAATGATAGTCAATTTCAAAGATTTGAGGTTCTTTATAAACTGGGAAGATACAAACATACCAGAGAGAGGATTGAAATGATGCTAATTGGCATGTACCAATGCTTAAAACTCCTCATTCATTATCCAATTTGAATTTAATTTAAATGAATAAGGTGGCTTCCTACCATGGTATTTTATATATATATAAATATTGGTGAGTGATCAAATCCACCTTCCACCCCAATCCATTGATAGATTAATGGAAAATCTTCCACCATATTCTCAAGAAATATAAAGTGATCAATCCTTTTAGTGATCCTATCCTCCCCCATTCTATTGTTCTTCCAAGTAAGTTCTAATTTCACTAGTTATAAATCCACTAGGTTATGCCCATTAAAAAATTATTGAAAAAACATGTAGTGTTGTCTACCTGAGTATCTGGTCCCCAAATATTTTCCAAACCCAATGAAAATTTCAAGTCTCCTCCATTTATCAAATATTTAGAGGAGAAACATGAATTTTGAGATAGGGATTCCTAGAAAGGTTTATTGTCCATATATGGCCCTTAAACATTTAGCACCAAAAATTCTTTGTTGATCTCTGCTGATAAAAAATGCATACTTAAAACTGACTCCAACCCCCAAGTGATTATAGTTTTAACATATTGTAGATTCCATCCAATCACTAAGACCCCGTATATTCCCCGAGCATCTATACAAAGAAAATATCAACCAAATAATAGCATACCTAGCACCTTTGCTACCACATCACCCTCTCCTAGTGTTTCTTGGAGAAGAATAATTACAGGGTGATTTAGCTCGACTAACTTACATAGAGCCAAAGTTTTGAGGGTTTGGAAAATCATGTACAATTAAAGGATTGAATAATCAAGAAGAAACCCCTTGACGAGATTGTGTTGCTCTAAGCACCCCAATGATAGAGAGTTGTTTCTTAGAAATAATATCGAACCAAATCGTATCCCTTTATTTGGCCAATTTGGATTTTCGTCCCTGAACTTTAAAAATATTCACACTTAAAGGATTATATCCAAGCTCCCCTTTTTAACCAATCAAAGATGAGGTTAATGACCGAGGTCGAAAATTATATGGGGATTCATGATCTCCAAAAACTAAAGATATATATTCAGGGATTGAAATAATTGAAGGGGAATAAGTTTCCCTCCCAAGATGCAAGAACAAATGACCAGATCAATATTGGATCAAGAATATGTGAGAGTTTGAGATGTCACAACCAGGTTTGACATAGTGACCAAATATTTCCCCAAAATAGAAAAAGAATTGACCATATGAGAAATGGATAAGGAGAGAGGGAGAGTACTTAGAAATGAAGGATGAGTAGAATCCAATAGAATATTCTTACAGTCATTGAATCCCTTGCCCTTTGCTACTAATTTTTCCTTCTTTGTTAGAAGATCCACCCCCTGAGAAGCATAGAGAGTTTAGATCTCTAGATCAAACTAAAATTGTCCCGCATCCACACTCTAAGTATGAAACCAACCCACCAAAGGCCCTCGTACTCTAGAGGAAACCCTCTTTTTATGGCCATGAATATGGCACCGATGGAATATAAAGGAAATTTCTTCATAGTCTAGTGATTGAACATGAGATATGTTGATTTTTGTAGCTTGGGATGTACTCCAAGCCTTGAGGATCGAGGGTTTGGAGGAAGGAGCCCCACAAGTGGTCTTGTGGGATTGAAACTTGAGCTTGGGGTTTTTCATCCATCAATGTTGGTCACAAAACTATGGAGATATTTTGACATGTGACGGATGAGAATGATAGTACACGTCGAGAAAAATTCAATGTAATGAAAATCATCCAATTTTGAGTTGTGGTTGAAGAGAAATGGATTTTTTGAAGATATTGTGTGGGTTTTTGGCATAAAGGAAAATTTAGCCTTGGCTTGTAGAGGTTCCCTGTAGGGATAGACGTTGCCACATGAGATTGTCATAAAAGGAGATAATTTAGACCTCATTTTTGACACATACAAGCGATCATTCATCAAAGAAATATCTTTGAGATGGACAACTAGTGACAATGACTAAGATAGAAGAAATCTGAAGGTGGTGTGGATTCATTAGGTAACTGATGCGAGGCATATTTATGGAGGATAGGAGGGAAAGTTAACATGGTTTTCTATTGTAATATTAGTGTGATTTTCCTTGCAAGTTCAGCTGTTGAATTAGAGTTATGTAGTGGGTGTTTTTTGTGTTATATAAGGTTTGATATATCCATATAACAGGCCGCAGAAAGGAGGCTACTACAACAACATTTTTGGAGGTTGTTTGGAGGGCGCGGAGCCTTAAAGGAGGCCTTCTCTCTAGGCTACATATGCCTAGGCTAGGCCACAGTTAGAACATGGGTACTCTCTGTGTGGTTAAGGGCTGGTTTATTTGTTGTTGGTACAAAATAGTTGTCGGATGTTGTGAGGAGGGTCCTCAAGCCCTAAGCACAAAATTTGATGTCAATTTTATATTAAAAAGGAGCATCTCTTTGGGAGAGGACTACACTATGTTTTGGGCAGTGGTTTGGGGTTTTTGTTGTGTGCCCTAACTAGTCCTATGTATGCACAAATCCCAAGGCAAGGAGGCAACACAAATATTTTCAAATGTCTTCTTGATTGATGGAGGTATGTTAATTGGATGACAGTCTTAGATTAGGACAATTGAGGACATTTGTGGAGCAATTCATTAAAATTATTACATGTGTCAAGAGGTGAAACAGGATGTTGCAGAGCAGAGGTATATTTTTCCTCTTGAGTTGATGTGACTTGCAGGTGGATGGTGTCCTTGGAAAGGAAGATTTAATGGAGTTTGTTGGTAGCCAAGAGGAGGGGTTTCCTAGATGATTGGATGCTCTAACTAGGAGCAGATGCCACATTAGGGTTTGTATCTCATGGTATGTTGGAGGGAAGCGTAAGAGTGGAACAAGTTTGGATGTGCGTTGGAAATTTATGGTCTTTTGGAGGGCAGTGTGATAATGTCCAAGTTGGATCCTTTTGTGTACTTAGGTGGACTTAGGTGGTTTATAGACTTAGGTGGAATTCGGTGGTTTCTAGACTTAGGTGGACTTAGGTGGTTTATTCACAAACTTAGGTGCTTTCCACGGACTTAGGTGGTTTCTAGAGTTAGGTGGTTTCTTCTTGGACTTAAGTGGTTTCTAGAGTGGAAATTGTTGATCTCAAGGGTTGAAGAGCTAGATGAGTAGTTGAGAATCCATATAATTGTGTGTGGAAAATTGCATTTACAACAGATGATGAGTAGCCCTCCTATCCTGTGCTCATTATGGGAGATGGACATCTTACAGTGATAGGTGTCAGCCCTTCGTGCCCTATGTTGGCCTTTATTTGAGTAGCACAGGAATACCATAGTGGGTTGAAGTCCCTGAGTAGTTGAGGAGCAACAATGGGAAAATTGAGAGTTGTTCACAAACGGAGTTGTGAACAACTTGACATGAGTATCGATGTGTTGTTCCCTTGATGGACTAAGGCACAACTAGAGAGTAGATTGATAGCTGAGGTTCAGTGGCCAGATGGACTTGGAGAATTGATAGAGGCGGAAGCTACAGATAGGGAGCTGAAGGCCTAGTCAAGCACATGGTATGACCTGTTATCGCTTGCCGCCTTTACCTACCTATAATTTAGTGAGAAAATAATTTAACCCCACAAGGTGTGGTTGGTGGCAAGGAACTCAGAGAAGGGTTTGTCACACTAATCCAGACTCTCTCCATTTAAGCTATCTTCTAGGTTGGCTATGGGGGGTGGTCCCTAAAGGAAAACTAAGTCAAAGATGTGAGGTTTCTAGGAGAATTGATTAGAAGGAATTACTTATCAAAGATGACTCAATTTCAATATGTAAACAAGCATATAAGTATATGATCAATATTCAATGATGTGTTCAAAATATAGACCAGTGCTTTAAAGTAAATGACAAGTTTTTTCTCAAAAATTGAATTCAAGATACAATGACAATAATCCCGCAAAGCAAGTGTTAGACCAAGACAAACATATAAGCATCACTTGAAATAAATGAAAAAGCACTTGTAAGAGAGTTCTCAAGTAATAAAGGATAATGACATTAAATATTAATGAGCTAAATAACCACCAAAGTAATAAGTATATGAGATAGCAAAATTGTGATTAAAGTTGTGATGTGAAGGTGCTCTTGGTTTATTTTATTAATAGAATTCTAAGACAATTTTCAATTTAACTCTTGTCCCCAGACCTCACCCTCGACCAAAGATATGGATCTCACAGTGAGGAGTCAATAGAGGAGTAGAGTGTTCCTAACATGTCTATTCAACCAACTTATGTTGGAGGTAAAATTTTAGTGATTTCTTGGGGCATGTAAGTAAATGAATTAAAATTAACTTTCAAACTTGAGATGTACTTGCATGTCATGAAGTAGAATGCTATTTTATGGAGAAAATTTTCCCAAATACTTATTGCATGTAAGTGTAATTAAAGGTGAAGCATAAATTTTTTTGGAACAAAATTCATGACAAATTAGATTAAAGTTAAAAGTGCATGCATGCAAAAGTTTGAACTTGCTTATGAAACTAAAAAGACTAGAAATTTGAAGCAAATTAGTTTTAGGTGCATGAAAGGTGAGTGTAATGCATGATTGTGTTAATTCCCCAATTAAATGATGTGCATGCAAGTGAAAAATATCAAAGATAAAGCCACAAAGTCTCTCCAAAAATGTGGAGAGATAGGGATACCAATGGGTAAAACCCATGCTCCCAAAACCAAGAATTTTATTAATTATTACAATAAGGAGAGAACTATGAATTCATCTCTAAAATCCAATGAAAGCCTTCACAATGTTGGCTTGAACCATAGATCTCTCCTTGTTAAAAAATTTTGCAATTTGAGGCCCACAAAAGCCTAACAAAATGCAAATTTTTCGAGGAAGAAAAAGCAAGGAAAAGTCTCTTTGAGTTACACGACCAAGGGAAGGAAATAATCTAGAAGTTGGAGCCCCAAGGTCCTGCATGAAAAATTGTAAGTAATTTGCTGAAAATGAAACTTGCAAGACAAAAAGTTAGAGAAAATATACAACCACAAATTTTAGCTCAAGAAATCACAAAGTAATATTACAAAACTAATTTACAGGAGGCTAGGCCAAAGAGTATGAGAAAGCTCTCCTCTTTGACTAACCATATCTTGGCTCTTTGAAATAGCCAGATATTAAAGAAATGAAGAACGATACTTGAAAAGTAAATTATTTTAAGTTTGATTTTTTGATGCAAGAAATAAGAGCTCCGAGAAACTTAAAAGAACCTCTGCAAGACAAAATAAAATTTAGATTAGACTTTGGAAATCAACACATGCGGGTTCTCCTTGAATATTTTCAAGAGTGGGTTGGTTCCTCCAAGAACTTCCCCTCACGCTTGAAAATATTGACCAAAGACAGATCCTTCTACACAATCTCACCACAACATATTAAATCCACATGAAATTAAATAAAATAAATGGAAATAACTCCTATAGATATATTTGACATCAAATAGAAGATTTCTTATCCTAAAGTGATCAAGTAACTCTTATGCTAATATAAGATAGTTTCGTACTAACATAACTTGAAAAAAGCATGAATGAAAAAATAGCATGAGGAAATAAATAGAAGCATAAAAACAAGTCAAGAATTTACCAGATATGAAAGGAGAACACCATCACAAGTTACCACAAAGATTTTTGTATTATACTGCAAGTACGTGTACAATCCGACAGTGCATCCTCAAGCCCTATAGCTCGTAATACATGATAAAATATGAGAACCCATGGATCCATTATATATAAATTTAGGAGAAAATCCCAATGAAGAACCATATGCCAAGTGGTGAGAGGGAGGAGATCACAAGGCAAATTTGAATTTGATATGTGGAGCTCCATTGCCAAGTGTAAAAATCGGATTCTAGAAATGGACATCATTTTCTTCTTCCCTTATGTGCCAAATTCAAATTTTATGATGGAATGACGTGTATATGGGTGGTAACTCATGTGGGGACAATTTTCCACAAAAATATCCACCAAATATTCTCCCAAATCCTCCCAAATATGCACTAACTTCACAAATTCGAAGTTCCAAGTAAGCAATTCTCATTTAATGCCGGAAATTAAATTTTATTTTAGCACATGTATTTTCCTTGATTTTATGAGTCCACATCACCTTGTGACTTCACTTTAACTCCTCCATATTTTCCCACCTCATTTCCACCTCATTTAGCATGTGTGGATATTTATTTTTCTCCATTTATTTAATTTTAGCCTAATTAAATGCCACAATTTCCACTAAACTTAGGAAATGTGGGTTTTGAGGGTCTGGAACTCATTATTAACCCCTCAAAGTGTGTCATAGTAGAAATTTGAGGGTGAGAGGTGTAATTTTGATTATTCATACCCCATAAAAATTCTCTAGACAACACTTATTACAATCCAATTACAAATTTAATTGCAGTTTTTGACCTCTGGGAAATCTAAAAAATTAAAAAATCACTACCTAGACCTAACCAAATTCCAAGAAATTTTTTGTGTGATATAGTATGGTAATATAAATTGACTCTATACTCTAATATGTTTCAAGGGCTCAACCTTCAAGCCATCACCCCAGATTTGGAGTAATGCAATGAGTGAAAAAACCTTGAAAATTATTCGCCGCTAAAAAGAAGGAATAATTAACCAAGTAAAAAAACACTCCAAGGTGTACTTGCTTGCTGATCGAGTCCAAACATCCTAGAGTCCCAACATCCTAGGCATGTTAGAGACTCAATACTAAATCAAACTCATCATTACTAGCATCACTTATTACAATTCCTTGTAGGGCATGGAATTTGTGCATCAGAGAAAAATGATGAGAAAATAGAAGTAGAGTTTAAAAACTCTAGTGAACTGATGATATCTGATGGTACAAATGTCTTCTGGTTCATCCTTGGGCATGGAGTCTCTTCATTATCATCAAGTGCCACTCTAGTGGTCAACACAATCGACAGGATATGAGAGAGCATGCGACAACCAAATGGTCAGATTATCTTGTTGAGGGTATATTGTTTGACGATGGACTGACCCCAAGCCCCAGTTTTGTATTCTTGTATTAGTGGATGTATGAGGTCCATTATCCCTAGAACGGGAGCCATAGAATTTTGTATTACATGTTAATTTATATAACGAAGTTGGGTTGAAAATTTTAAAAATTTGTATTATATTTTGTGCACTAGTAGATTTACTGTTGTTTTTATTCCACTGTGAAAATTAGTATTGTTGTGATTCTTGGTTTGGTAACATCAAAGATTCAAGATTATATCCCAGACACCATGATCATGGAAAAAAAACATGGTATCAGAGGGTATCTGGGATACTTTGAGGGACAATGAATCATATTGTGTATAACGAAGCAACTCAGAGGGAGTTGTGGGTGTCTATATCATGGAGCAAAAGGTTCAGTTGAATACATGGAGATGTGGTTTCAATAAAATACATGGTGTTATGGGCTGGGAGTTTTGGTGGATCAGTGGTGGACCTATTGCACTTCAATATGTTGTGTGGAGGTTTGAAGATCATGGGATTCCTATGTCTTATCATTGATGGTTGGGACAACTCGAGGGTTTCTTTGGCATGGACAAGATTAGGTTGATTGAGATGAATTCATGTGATGGACTGGATATTGGAAGGCTAGAGTCTTCATTGAATCATGATGTTGTATATCTAAGATTGAAGGGATTTATGTGAGTGGTATTTGATCTAGGAGGATGATTGCTTGCAGGACTAAGCAAGTGGAGATCATGTAGGCTCAGAGGGAGAAACCCTATGGAGGTTTGGGATCTTCAATTTGAGATGCGATGAGGCAGAGGTACTACCGATATTGTCGGTTTCATTCTATAGGGTATGTTTCCATGATGGACAACAAATGGGATAGTGTCTTCGCTGTTAACGATGAGTTACTTCCTGGTCTTGGAAGTACCTCCCTCACTAAGAGGGAGTGTTGAGTATCGAGGATTTGGAGGAAGGAGCTGCACAAGTGGCCTTGTGGGCTTGAAACCCAAGCTTGGGGTTTTGGACCTACCGATGTTGGGGAAAAAATTATGGAGATATTTTGACATGTGATTGATGAGGACGATAGTACACATTGAGATGAATCTGACACATTGAAAATCATCTGATTCCAAGTTTTTTTTTAAGAGAAATGAAATATTTGAAGATATTGTGTGGGTTTGTGGCACAAAGGAAAAGTTGACCTTCACTTGTAGAGGTGTCCTTTAGGGCTAGACATTTCCACATGAGATTAGTATAAAAGGAAGTGAGTTAGACCTCATTTGTGACACATCCAAGTGATCGTCCATCAAAGAAATAACTTTGAAATGGACAGTGAATAAGGAAACAAGGACGAAGAGGCAAGGAAGCCGAAATAGAGGAGAAATATCTCTAAGTTTGGGTGTGGATTCCTTGGGAGAAGTCAATGTAGGTTTGAGGCATATTTATGGAGGCTACGAGGATAGGTTGATGTGGTTTACTCTTGTTTTCTAAGTGTGAGTTTCCTTGCAAGTTCAGCCACTTGAATAGAGGTATGTAATGGGTGTTTTTTGTGCTAGATAAGGTGTGATATATCCCTGTAACAAGATGCAGAAAGAAGGCTGCTACAAAAAAAATTTGGTAGGTTGTTTGGAGGGCGTGGATCCTCAAAGGAGGCTTTTGATCTAGGTCGCATATTCCCAGGCAAGGTCACAGTTATAATAGGGGTACTCTCTGTTAGCGCTCAAATCTACCTTAGGCTGAAATAAGGTAAAACTCAAGGCTACATCAAACCACGCTCAGCCTCGTAGCTAGCCCTACGAGGACAGGAGAGGGCTCTCTCCAGGTCTATCTCGGAAAAGGATCTTCAAAGGGGCTGAGATGACTTATAATGAAAAATGAATACTGATTTTAGGCTAGTAAAGAGATAGGAATGTTTGATTTTGATTTTTTGGGTTTTCGTTGGAGAAATGGGAAAAAACAATTTTGGGTCCGGGGATAAGGTCAGATCTTTGCAGATTTCGAGTTGGGGTGAGGTAGGCAATAGTCTTAATGATTTTGATTGGATATATGGATATATTAGAACGAAAGGGAGCTGAGAAGGGCAAGGATGAACATGGATCCTTCTCAAACAGGAAAAAACATGTAAAATTAAATGAATTCAAAGGCGGAGCACTGTGAACAATGGATTCAACCTCATATACTCATTCATTTAATTTAAGAAGCATAAGTGAGAAATGGCATACATCAAACATGAAGGAACTTACAATAAACTGAGAGAAAACACCATTAATAACAGAAAGCCACAAGAGTCCCAACAGGTGCCGCAAAACCTCTGATCTTTCCTTAGCCAAAATATGAAAAATATGTACAATGTGTGCCAACGTTTCCCAAGAGTCCAACCTGTAGAATGTCTCA
This sequence comes from Pinus albicaulis, assembly GCA_034641835.2. Taxonomy (NCBI): domain Eukaryota; kingdom Viridiplantae; phylum Streptophyta; class Pinopsida; order Pinales; family Pinaceae; genus Pinus; species Pinus albicaulis. Next base: position 709,056,225 of record CM076572.1, on the reverse strand, counting down.
GAAATTACAATATATAGATCACTCTAACCCCTCCCCACACCTCTAGGGGTCGAAATCCTCCTTCTAGGAGCAGTTCCAACAAATTCTAATCAAGGAGCTAAAATCTAGGCAACTACCAACTTGCCTCTAAAAGAGTGGAAACTGATTCATTTACATGATTTTCACTTTTTTGAGAATGAATCTTCTAGAATAGGTAAAAATGAGCCAAAGTTACATGTCAACCATAAATTTACATCACTAAAACCCAAAAATTTCATCCACAAGCAAAACTGGTCCCAACTGGCCGAAATTCTGAGCTGGAAGTTGAAAATTTAGCCAAAAATTTAAGTGGGTAGCGCCCCTGAGCTGAGTGGGTAGTGCGCCTTTGAACTTGATTTTGAGGCACTTCCTGATATCAAAATTGAGCTCATGATAGCTCTTTGGAAAGCCCTGGATGTTGGCTATCCAACCCAAGTGGAATTTCTCAATTTGGAGCTCATTTTCCCCTCCAAAACTGCATTCTCCCAGAAGTACTTCCTGTTGGTGCAAAAGGTGGCAGCAAGGTGGTTTTCATGGTGTTTTTGAGATTTTTGACCATCCAAAATCTGATGAAATGCTTCGGAAATGCCTGAGGATGCATAAAATACCATGAAAAATCCAAAAATGCAAAGATTTCCTTCAGCAAGTGTCCCAAAAAAAAGTGAGCATATGGGCGCGCTACCCGCTTAACTGAAAAACCTGTTTTTAGACCAAAATATTTCAAAATGACAAAAATTTCTCCGAATTTGCTCAAATTTGGAGTGAAGACCCTCCATCATGTATCTTGCCCAGCCAATGAAGCCTCGGACAAAATCTGGAGTGGATCAGGCCTTTTCCGCCGCTTTAGTGCTTCGCTCAACCTCCTCTTCAGAAACTTCATTCTCGCTTTGCAGACATGCATGTGAGCCCAATAATGGCCTTTCATGTGACGAAGCATATCTTTCTCTCTGTTAGCCTTTGCCAACAACTTCTCCAGATGAATGTTAACATGCATGAGTTCAGTCTCTCGCTCAACTGGTGTCATATCACCTGGTCTCTTCCGGGCCAATTGTCGATCCTCACGGATTTGACGCAACTCATAAAGTGTGTGCTCATCCTCTAGCTGTTTGTTGCCCTGCTCCAGATAGTTTATCACCCACTGAGCCTTCTGCAATTGATCTTTCAGCATGTCATTCTCGGCCCTTTTCTCCTGGATGATCTCCCTCAGTTTCGAGCTAGGAGAGCTCGCATCAACATCAATGATTGTGAAATCTCTGTCCTAGCCTCCTGATGGGCCCTCATCATGCATGGGCTTCTTGCCCCTGTCCTGGATATATACCTGTGCTGAAGAAGAAGGCGAGACCCCTTCCACATCATGTGGAGATAATACTCGCTCTGCTGATGAAGTCGGCAAGACCCCTTCCACCCTGGGTGGAGATAATACTCGCCGTGTAGCTGCAAATAAGGCCCTGTGGCCTCGCTGATATGTCACAAACAATGGAGTGCTGATATGCTCAATCTCAGGAATGCCCGGCTGGTGTGAAGGCTCTCCCGCATCATGAAATACCTCGGGAGGCGGCTGTGACGCTGTGAAAAAGTCACGGGAGATGAAATCCTCCCAAGCGATGCCCTGCTATGCCAACTGATGTAACACTATGATCTTGATCAAAGCGTAATGATATATACTTCTATGCTGCTGTGCTGGGCTCTTCTTCTGTACAAAAATCATCATCCTCTCTATGTTGCGATGCATGAAGTATGGAATGTTCATCATACGTACCCTTGTGAAGTGCATCAACAAACAAACATGGTACGCAAAGAGACGCGAGAATCTTCCCTCGCAACTGAAATACCGAATGATGAGTTTCATCAGTGGTGCAAACTCATCCCTCAGGAATCTGAAAGGAAAAACTCTGCCCAAGTGCCTCATATACCCAGGTTTGATGTATGGCTCATAGTGGAATTTCTCTAACTGCTGACGTTTGTTCCATTCCTCTCCTAAATTTGGTATGCCAGTGGCCTGAGCAATAGTCATTGGTGACAGAATGAAATCTACTCCAGTGAGATTTACACGGCCATTACGTAAATGTAGAACAAACAGACGAGCTAGTTCACGATGAAGCTGGGTTTGTGAAATCATTTCACAGAATCGAAAACATGACTGAACCCGAAAACAATCCATTGCAAGCGGACATGCCTGTAATTGAGCCAAAGAAGTAGGCTCCTCCCTGAGATGTTTACCACCTTTGCCACCTCTGTGAGGCCTCCGTGGCACATTACCCTCTGCTGTGGAATCACTATCCGACTCCTGCTCATAAACGGACTCTGTCTCTGACATGGCTTTGAACAAGATATTTGTAATATGGATGCTGATATAGGTGCAATGAAAGCAAAGTTTTAATGTGTGTTCAAAACCCAATAGATATCACCCATGTACCCAAGTATCACAGGAAAACAAAATCATAATGAGGATGACTCTGTTTTAATGGCATAAAAACTATCACTGTTTCAATCATAAGTGAGTTTGACAAATGAAAACCAAATGCAGGTGTATGGTATAATTTTATAATGATGGCCAAAATTTGTCAAAGGGGCAACAAGTATGGGACTGTGTTTTATGAACTGGAGAATAGGGACATCATGACAATAACCATAGTGATACAAATGACCATGACAGTGGCAATATTATGGTGATGGCAGCAGTGATATGGTGATGGAGGCTATATACTAGTCAACATGAAACTGTGCAAAAACATGAAAGGGCATGATAGCAATGATAAAATGATAACTGAGGGCGTGAGGATCATGTACATAACGTGCCAAGGCATGAGCACATTTACCATTCAAGAGTTTTCAAACTTTTCACAAAATTATCCATATATTTCCAAAAACCCTTGAGGAATTATTTTGCATGTGAATGTAGGGTTTATATATTCTTCTCCAAACATGGCCTCTTTCCCAACATCAAAATCATCACAAGCATGATAAAAATCTACTGAGCAATGATAAAAACCTGTTTGCAATTTGCTGGAGTTGATTTGAATAAAAAATGGGCGCAAAACACAAATTTCTGGGCTCTGTTGCTAACTGGGTAGCGCCCCTTCTCAAGTGGGTAGCGCCCCTCAAGTGGGTAGCGCCCATTCAATTTAACACTGGCCGTGGTGCTCAAGTGGGTAGCGCGCACCAAGTGGGTAGCGCGCACCTCAAGTGGGTAGCGCACACCTCCAAACGCTGTCCACAGTTATGAAAACTTGGTTTCGGCCTTCAAGAACTCGACTTTGACCTCTGCCTTGCGGATCTCTTGCAAATGAGATTGTTTGCCATGTTTATATATGAAGTAAATATCTCATCAAATCAGATTGTTTTTCAAATTTGTTTGATAACCCACTTTATAATGTTTTTGGCATTTTAACATTTGGTCTATTAATACAATGCTTTGCTTTGGATTTTCTGAATTTTGGACTGAAAATGCTTGTTGTCTTTTGCAGGGATGCGGCACTGTGGCTTTGGAAAAAAATCAGAGGCTTGCACTGAAGTTTTCTGATAATGAAATAAATACAATTATTACAAAAATGAAATTAGACAATTTCTAGTTCCAAAACAGAGTTTTGGACTAGAAATGTCTTCAAATGCTTTTGATGATAAAAATGTGAAATAAAAACTTGCAAAACCAACCTCATGGCCTGCGGGCTTTATGACATGTATGCAAAAGACTCGAAAACCCTAGACTCTAGGACTAGACACTCTTTTTAACGAAACTGATATTTAATGACCATGAATGAAATGACGATGAACTTCAGTAATTTTTGAGGAATTTTTAAATAGCCCTGCAGGTACAAGCATGAGGAATCACATGACAACCAGACCCCCTCGTCAGTCAGTGGCATGCTCCTAGCGAAATGCAACAAAGTGGAACAAGCGAGACACCTAAGAATGAATATGCAAAAAGCGAAATGATCTCTGACGGAGGGCTGTAAGGACCGACTCTAACATTGGCTCCAATGGGGATGGTGGCTCCATGGAGATGCCAAGAACGGCAGATCTCTGGGGGAGTCAGACAGTGCCTTCATCCATTGGGCGATGGAGTCATTATTTCAACAAATAAAACAAAACTTTTGAAACATTTATTGACTACAAACTTGACTGAAAATCGACTGAAACTTGACCAAAACTGACTCGATTCTAAAACTGAAAAGACTGATAAGACTGACTTGACAAACTTCAAACGAACCAACCTCCATCTCCAGAATTATAGCCTTCGCTCCGGGCCCTAGACTGAAGATGAGAGATCAGTACACATTTTCAATAAAACAGAAGTAAAACGATATATACAATGATGATGAAATCAGCAGAAAATACTCAGAAGTGATATCGCTTCAGCAACCGACCATTGATCGGTCCTCCAGGATAATCATCTCCATTCATTTCCTTGAGAAGAAAGACATTTTTACCACGATACGCTGCGATCTTAAAAGGGCCCTTCCATAGTTTTTCAAATTTACCGTGCTTTCCCTTATCTTCATTCCGAGCATCCCATTTCAAAATCACCTCATCCAACTGAAACTTATCTGCTTTTGCCTTTCTGTCGTAGATCTTCTTTATGCGCTCCTGCAACTTGAAAGTATTTTGAAATACCTCCTCCCGTGTCTGCTGTAAATGAATCATCTGATTAATCCTCCGCTGCATGGGATCTTCCTCACTACCAGCTTCCTGAAGCAATTTGACCACCGGGACAACAAGTGAAGTAGGGAAAACCGTGTCTGTTCCGTACACCAGCTCGAAAGGAGACATGCCAATAGACTTTTTCTGACTTACCCTATCAGCCCACAGTGCATTCACTAACTTCTTGTGCCAGCCCTTTTTGTTGATTTCCAGCAATTTCTTAATGATATTCACCAAGGATTTATTTGAAGATTCCGCCAAGCCATTCCCTTGTGGATGGTAGGCATTCGAATGTCCCAAACTGATATTATACTTATAGCAAAATTCAACCATCCTTTTAGACTTGAAGGCTGCTGCATTATCTGTGATTATTTTACTAGGACACCCAAAACGTGACAGAATATTGTTTTCAAGAAAAGAGATAATTACCGCATCCGTCGCCTGTCGAGTGGGAATCGCCTCGATCCATTTTGTGAAGTAGTCCGTAGCTGTCAATATCCATCTATGCTATCCGAAAGATGCTGGGTGGATTTCCTCGATAAAATCCAATCCCCACTGCTGGAATGGTGCACTAACTTCGATTGGTTTGAGAGGCAAAGGCTGTAGTTTCTGCTTCCCTTTGAAAATTTGACACTCATGACAATTCTTAACAACCTTAAATACATCAGAAAACAAAGAAGGCCAATAATACCCTGCCCTTAGAATCTTATTCGTTGTGGTTTTCCAAAACAAATGGCCTCCGCAGTCACCTTTGTGAAAGTCCTCCAGAACTCTTTGAGCTTCCTCCTCTACCAAACAATTCAACAACACTCCCCCAGGGTCTTTCCAATACAATGCAGAATTCAATATACAAAATTTTTCAGCTCTCAATTTCAATGTTCTACTCTTATTTCTAGGCATCTCGGGAGGTGGAGACAAATTCTGAAGTACGTATAAAATGTCGGCATACCAAGGGGAAGAAACAAAAATATCAGATACCTGAACTGACATACTTTCCTCGTCTTCATCGGACATGGCAGCGATCAAATTTATATCTAGAGCATGCAGATTTGTTTCAGCCATGAGCTTGGCGAGTCCTTTTCCTTTAATCAGCTTGGTCGGTTTAATTTCCACATCATATTCTAACAACGCAGCGATCCACTTACCCCGTCTTCCCTCTAGATCTGCATGTACCAAAACATCTTTAACCGTTGCGTTAGGAACGTATGCTATAATGTGGGAATGTAGTATATACACACGGAAATATTTCAAGGCCTTTACAAGCGCAAGTGCTTATTTCTCAATAATGTTGTATTTCAATGCTCCGTCCCTTATAATCCGACTGAAAAAAGCAATGGGCTTCTCAACACCATCCCTTTTTTGCATTAAAACAGCTGCCAATGTGTGCTCAGAAGCAAATGAAAACAAAATGAAGTCCTGTGTGTAGTCCGGGCTGATTAAAATAGGGGCTGAGGAAAGAGCTAACTCTACCAAATTGAATGATTTCACCGCCTCTTCTGTCCACTTTACCTGATTGTCCTTTTTCAGCATGTTCGTGATTTCTCTAAGATGCTCTGCAAGATTTGGAATGAAACGACGCAGAAAATTCATTTTACCATTAAATGACTGTATTTCTTTCTTGTTCCGGGGCTGTTCAATCTGATGTATGGCTTCAACACGTGCAGGGTCAACTCGAATGCCATCTTTCGATATGATGTGGCCCAGGAGCTTGCCTTCATCCATGGCAAAAAGACTCTTTTTCGGATTCAGCGAAATTCCATATTTTCTGCACTTCTGGAAAACAATTTTCAAATGATATAAATGTTCCTCATCAGAATTTGAAAACATAGTTAAATCATCAAGGTAAACAACCAAAAATACATCTTTCTCATTGGCAAAAGCCATGTCCATTGCACGCTGAAAGGTGGCGCCTGCATTCTTCAAACCAAACGGCATTTTTGCATAATGAAACGTTCCCCAAGGAGTGGTGAACGCAGTCTTATCACGATCATCTTCATGCACTAAAATCTGATTATAACCTGAGTATCCATCGAGTAGTGACATCCTTGATGCTCCAACTACTCGCTGCAATATATGGTCCATTTTTGGCAGCGGATAATTGTCTTTTAATGATACCTTGTTCAAATTTCTGAAATCAATACATAAACGGATCTCACCTGTTTTCTTTCTCACGGGCACCAAATTTGATATCCAATCTGAAAATCGAATAGGCACAATGATTCCTGACTTATACAACCTGTTTACCTCTTGTTCGATCGATGGTAGCAGCTTTGGATTGATTCTCCTCAACTTTTGACGGAAAGGCTTCTGATTTGGTTTGATGGGGATAGTATGCTGAATGATGTTAGTGTCATATGTTTTTAGATCTGAGTAATCCCACGCAAAAGCATCAGAAAATGAAGACAAAAATTTCACATACTCTGCCTTTACCTTTGGTGACAATGACTTTGATAACTTAACCATCTTGGGATTCTCAGCTGTCCCAATATTTACCTCTTCTACCCCTTTCTCGGTTGGCCTCAATGTCGGTTTGCGGGCTACATCGTCTTGGTCAAACAGTTCTTCCAAAGGAATCAATCCTTTAGGAATGATGTTATCTTTGAGTTGCAGCACATCCATTTGATTTATCTGTATGTCATCATTACCATCATCATGTTCTGTATCTATGGAGGTGTCTTTAAACTTACCCTTATTCTGCAGAAATTCACTAATCTCCTCATCATCCTGAAAGACTTGCCAACATCGCTGATTGTCTGGAACGGTGGGGCAGTGTTTCACATGAATCTCGAACTTGTTGCTGGAATTCATTGGAATTTTAAGATTGCTTGCTGCCTTAGCAAGACCATCAGCAACACCATTTTGTATGCGAGGCACACATGTCAAGGTATGATCAGAAAATAATTTCAGAATGTCTAAAACTGCATTACGGTAAGCCCTCATGTGAGGATGCTTGGCCTGAAACTCACCTTTAACCTGCTTTATCACCAATTCTGAATCACCATATACTGCAATCCTTTTCGCTTTCAGCTTCTTAAGAATCTTAAGGCCAACAATTAGAGCCTCATATTCCGCTTCATTATTAGAACAGTCAAATGCAAGTTTGTAAGAACACACTCTCACATTGCTTGGAACCTTATCCGGAGCGGAAAATGGACTACGAATCCAAACACCAATTCCAGCACCGTCACTGCCCACTGCGCCATCAAAATCCATGGTCCAAAGACCATCTTCATCATCCTCTAAATGCTGAAATTGCGTCAGCTCTGTTTTTTCTATTTGCTACCCATTGTCTTTAGCTGATTGCTCCACAGTAGCTTGTTTTTTTCTTCTTTCTTTTTGCAGAACTTCTCTAAAATTCTTAGTGATTTCTGGTATATCTTCCGCCTAAACTAATTGACTATCTATATCATTAAAACTATCAGCAAATAAAACAAACGATTCTAAGTCGGTATGTACATAATTTACAGGATGATTGATAGGCTTCTCCTTGCTAGTTATCATGTATTTCATCTTCTGCTCTCGATATAACTTTCTCATTTGACCGAAGATTGGAATTGTAGCATAAGAGAAATCTAACTGAAGTGTACCTTTCAACTTTTCCCCCCAAGATCTTGAAAGGAGCATACCAAATCGCGGAGGAATGTCCGCCACCACCACGTCCATTAAGACATTCTTTGCTGGAATTTGATCTAAGCTTACAACCAAATCTTTGATGAGTCCTATACACCTCACACGGCTAGAATCAAATGAATACAAATCATGATATTTTCGTGTAATGTCTAGTCCCAACTTTTCCATGATCGCCTTTGGCATCAAATTGTGCGAAGCACCCGAATCGAACATGGTATTGTGCAAAACATATTCATGCAACCTCAAACTGATATAAAAGGGAGGAACATCACTGTCATGGGACTCACCATCTAATGCAGGCCCGAAAATTAATTCTGGCTGATCATCCTCAACATTTACCGTGTCGAACATTGGATCAAAGTTCAGAATTTTGGAGACTTGACCGCGGTAGCTGCTGTTCTTCATGATCTCTGTCAAGGGAATAGATATTTTTAATTTGGAAATTTCATTTTCCAAACTAAATGCTGAAACTTTCTCAACCTCTTTGACCGGAACTTCCTTCTTTTCAGCCTTGTCTTTCACTATGTTTGGCTGATTTACCTTTTCTGCTGATGATACTTTACTAGCTGCGGGATCAATTGTCTCTTTTCCTTTCTTCTTTGGTATCGGTGAATCTGCCTTTGGTGCTGAAGCTTCTTTGCGTTTCTGAATTGGATTTATGGGCACATCTCGGTTTCTCAATGAGTATTGCTTCTGTTGAGCGGACAAAGCATTCAAATATCCTCTTTGGTAATCATCTGACTCTTCCTCTAACTCCGCATCATTTGCTAAAATGAAGTCTTCATCTTTCTGTGCAGCTGAACTTTCTCCATATTCTTCATCCTCAGTAATATAAATAGGCAAATCATCGGGAGTGAAGAAATGATTTTGCTCACCTGCTACATCATCATCATCGTCTGAATCTTGACTCACAAAATTCTACAAAAGAGGTGTCTTGATCTGTTGTTGGGCTGCCAGCTCTTGTGGTCTTTGTTCACGCTGCTTTATTCTGAACTGTGGCTGCTGCTGGCCACGATAGTTTGGATTCCGAATCTGCGTTTCTGGTTTGTCAAGTGTCATCCTTTTGAACATTTTTTCCATCTCATGAAGCAAGTGTTGTTCGAATGTAGATGTAGAAGGCTCTTCTTTTATAGTCACTCTTTTCTCTGCTTTCAACCGTGCTCTCTTATTGTTCAGATTTTCCTCAACACTAACGGAAATCTTCTGCATATCTTCTAAGGTAGGCGGATCTCTGTCACGTAGCGAATAAGCCATCTCTGGATCAAAGCCATCCGGGAATTTAAGAAGAGCTGACTTTTTAGACGGTCTTAAGTCATCTGGAATTGCATTGTACACTGTATTGAATCTAATGATATAATCCTGAACGGACTCACCAGGATTACGCTTGATGTTTGTGTACTCTGAAGTAATCTACAACAGATCTTTTTTCATCTCCCATCGATCTAAAAACTGTGTCTGAAGGTCTTGCAATGTATTGATACTTCTGGCCGGTAAAGCTCTGAACCATTTACGAACCTCTCCTCCAAAAGTCTGGGCAAACAATCTCATCGAAACATTTTCTGCATCAATTTCATGCAAGTCCAAAAAGTCTGTCATCCGGACAATATGCTGCTGAGCTGATATACTCTGTGGTGTACCATCAAATATGGGAATCTTGCTCTGGTAATCAGCAGGCATAGGATCTAAATTGGCCGGCAAAGCAAGAGGTGCAAATCTGGCTGCCATGACTCTTGGCGGATTTATAATCTGCTGTCTCGGAGATACAGGAGGACTGGGAGCAGTAGGTGAACGAGGTGTATGCGGTGGAGACGGAGGAGAGACTACTGTTGATTTCTGATCAGAAATCTCAGGCTGAACGGGAATGGTAGGAATAAAGGAAGGTTCAGTGGGAATCCGTGAACTAGATGCAAATTCAGATGGTCCAAGAGTTTGCGAAACAGATTCAGTGAATTCGGGAGTATTGGTAGCCACAATGGAATCTTGCAATTGTCTATCCAAGTGATATGAAACAAATCTAAATTGCAAATCTTCAAAAAACAAAGGATCCAGAACTAATATTGATAATTTAGTTTCAGAAAAATTTACGAATAAGGATGTTTCAAACCGTTCATCAAAAGGAATTTCATCAACATATATAATTTTCACAGGACAGGATGCAGATCTAGAAAGCGATCTAGAACTTCCAGAACTCTCTTGACTTTCTCTTTCAGAACTTTCTTGACTTCCTTGTCTTCTAAGGATCCTAGGAATCAGATTTGGATTTTCAAATACCGTTGGTGGATTAGGGTCAGGATTTGACCTAGTATTCCTTCTTGAAGCCAGTGTATTAATCTTCTCGGGATAAATTTCAAGGAACACATTCAATTATCTTCAGCCTTTCAACTTATATACTCAATCATCCAAAGGTCTAGAACGAACAAGTATACTGGGGTAATTTGCAAATCAAGTGCTGCATTCACAAGCTTACCGGAGATCGACTGAAGCAGCGTTTATCTACTTCGCTGATGCATAGCAAAAGCGTTTCGAAAGCTACCTGGCGTGACTTCAGACTCCGTCTAAGACTTATGATACAAACACATCAACAAGAAAACCATTGAGATTTTGTATTCCCCAGTATGGTCGCCACTATGTTAGCGCTCAAATCTACCTTAGGCTGAAATAAGGTAAAACTCAAGGCTACATCAAACCACGCTCAGCCTCGTAGCTAGCCCTATGAGGACAGGAGAGGGCTCTCTCCAGGTCTATCTCGGCAAAGGATCTTCAAAGGGGCTGAGATGAATTATAATGAAAAATGAATACTGATTTTAGGCTAGTAAAGAGATAGGAATGTTTGATTTTGATTTTTTGGGTTTTCGTTGGAGAAATGGGAAAAAACAATTTTGGGTCCGGGGATAAGGTCAGATCTTTGCAGATTTCGAGTTGGGGCGAGGTAGGCAATAGTCTTAATGCTTTTGATTGGATATATGGATAGATTAGAATGAAAGGGAGCTGAGAAGGGAAAGGATGAACATGGATCCTTCTCAAACAGGCGAAAACATGTAAAATTAAATGAATTCAAAGGCGGAGCACTGTGAACAATGGATTCAACCTCATCTACTCATTCATTTAATTTAAGAAGAATAAGTGAGAAATGGCATACATAAAAAATGAAGGAACTTACAATAAACTGAGAGAAAACACCATTAAGAACAGAAAGCCACAAGAGTCCCAACAGGTGCCGCAAAACCTCTGATCTTTCCTTAGCCAAAATATGAAAAATATGTACAATGTGTGCCAACGTTTCCCAAGAGTCCAACCTGTAGAATGTCTCAGAAATTACAATATATAGATCACTCTAACCCCTCCCCACACCTATAGGGGTCGAAATCCTCCTTCTAGGAGCAGTTCCAAAAAATTCTAATCAAGGAGCTAAAATCTAGGCAGCTAACAACTTGCCTCTAAAAGAGTGGAAACTGATTCATTTACATGATTTTCACTTTTTTGAGAGTGAATCTTCTAGAATAGGTAAAAATGAGCCAAAGTTACATGTCAACCATCAATTTACATCATGAAAGCCCAAAAATTTCATCCACAAGCAAAACTGGTCCCAACTGGCCGAAATTCTGAGCTGGAAGTTGAAAATTCAGCCAAAAATTTAAGTGGGTAGCGCGCCTTTTAACCTGATTTTGAGGCACTTCCCAGTATCCAAATTGAGCTCATGATAGCTCGTTGGAAAGCCCTGGATGTTGGCTATCCAAACCAAGTGTAATTTCTCAATTTGGAGCTCATTTTCCCCTCCAAAACTTCATTCTCCTAGAATTACTTCCTGCTGGTGCAAAAGGTGGCAGCAAGGTGGTTTTCATGGTGTTTTTGAGCTTTTTGACCATCCAGAATCTGATGAAATGCTTTGAAAATGCCCGAGGATGCATAAATTACCATGAAAAATCCAAAAATGCAAATATTTCCTTCAGCAAGTGTCCCAAAAAAAAGTGAGCATATGGGCGCGCTACCCGCTTAACTGAAAAACTTGTTTTTAGACCAAAATATTTCAAAATGACAAAAATTTCTCCGAATTTGCTCAAATTCGGAGTGAAGACCCTCCATCATGTATCTTGCCCATCCAACGAAGCCTCGGCCAAAATCCGGAGTGGATCAGGCCTTTTCCGCCGCTTTAGTGCTTCGCTCAACCTCCTCTTCAGAATCTTCATTCTCGCTTTGCAGACATGCATGCGAGCCCAATAATGGCCTTTCATGTGAAAAAGCATATCTTTCTCTCTGTTAGCCTTTGCCAACAACTTCTCCAGATGAATGTTAACATGCGTGAGTTCAGTCTCTCACTCAACTGGTGTCATATCACCTGGTCTCTTCCGGGCCAATTGTCGATCCTCACGGATTTGACGCAGCTCATAAAGTGTGTGCTCATCCTCTAGCTGTTTGTTGCGCTGCTCCAGATAGTTTATCACCCACTGAGCCTTCTGCAATTGATCTTTCAGTGTGTCATTCTCGACCCTTTGCTCCTGGATGATCTCCCTCAGTTTCGAGCTAGGAGAGCTCGCATCAACATCAATGATTGTGAAATCTCTGTCCTGGCCTCCTGATGGGCTCTCATCATGCATGGGCTTCTTTCCCCTGTCCTGGATCTGTACCTATGCTGAAGAAGAAGGCGAGACCCCTTCCACATCATGTGGAGATAATACTCGCTCTGCTGATGAAGTCGGCAAGACCCCTTCCACCCTGGGTGGAGATAATACTCGCCGTGTAGCTGCAAATAAGGCCCTGTGGCCTCGTTGATATGTCACAAAAAATGGAGTGCTGATATGCTCAATCTCAGGAATGCCCGACTAGTGTGAAGGCTCTCCCGCATCATGAACTACCTCGGGAGGCGGCTGTGATGCTGTGAAAAAGTCACGGGAGATGAAATCCTCCCAAGTGATGCCCTGCTGTGCCAACTGATGTAACACTATGATCTTGATCAAAGCGTAATGATATATACTTCTATGTTGCTGTGCTGGGCTCTTCTTCTGTACAAAAATCATCATCCTCTCTATGTTGCGATACATGAAGTACGGAATGTTCATCATACGTACCCTTGTGAAGTGCATCAACAAACGAACATGGTACGCAAAGAGACGCGAGAATCTGCCCTCACAACTGAAATACCGAATGATGAGTTTCATCAGCGGTGCAAACTCATCCCTCAGGAATCTGAAAGGAAAAACTCTGCCCAAGTGCCTCATATACCCAGGTTTGATGTATGGCTCATAGTGGAATTTCTCTAAATGCTGACGCTTGTTCCATTCCTCTCCCATATTTGGTATGCCAGTGGCCTGAGCAATAGTCAATGGTGACAGAACGAAATCAACCCTGACAAGATTTACATGGCCATTATGTAAATGAAGAACAAACAGACGAGCTAATTCACGATGAAGCTGGGTTTGTGAAATCATCTCACAAAATCGAAAACATGACTGATACCGAAAACAATCCATTGCAAGCGGACATGACTGCAACTGAGCCAAAGAAGTAGGATCCTCCCTGAGATGTTTACCACCTTTTCCACCTTTGTGAGGCCTCCGTGGCACACTACCCTCTGCTGTGGAATCACTATCCGACTCCTGCTCATAAACTGACTCTGTCTCTGACATGGCTTTGAACAAGATATTTGTAATATGAATGCTGATATAGGTGCAGTGAAAGCAAAGTTTTAATGTATGTTCAAAACCCAATAGATATCACCCATGTACCCAAGTATCACAGGAAAACAAAATCATAATGAGGATGACTCTGTTTTAATGGCATAAAAACTATCACTGTTTCGATCATAAGTGAGTTTGACAAATGAAAACCAAATGCAGATGTATGGTATAATTTTATAATGATGGCCAAAATTTGTCAAAGGGGAAACAAGTATGGGACTGTGTTTTATGAACTGGAGAATAGAGACATCATGAAAATAACCACACTGATACAAATGACCATGACAGTGGCAATATTATGGTGATGGCAGCAGTGATATGGTGATGGAGGCTATATACTAGTCAACATGAAACTGTGCAAAAAACGTGAAAGGGCATGATAGCAATGATAAAATGATAACTGAGGGCGTGAGGATCATGTACATAACGTGCCAAGGCATGAGCACATTTACCATTCAAGAGTTTTCAAACTTTTCACCAAACTGTCCATATATTTCCAAAAACCCTTGAGGAATTATTTTGCATGTGAATGTAGGGTTTATATATTCTTCTCCAAACATGGCCTCTTTCCCAACATCAAAATCATCACAAGCATGATAAAAATCTACTGAGCAATGATAAAAACCTGTTTGCAATTTTCTGGAGTTGATTTGAATAAAAAATGGGCGCAAAACACAAATTTCTGGGCTCTGTTGCTAAGTTGGTAGCGCCCCTGCCCAATGGGTAGCGTGCACCAAGTGGGTAGCGCCCGTTCAATTTAACACTGGCCGTGGCGCTCAAGTGGGTAGCGCGCACCAAGTGGGTAGCGCGCACCTCAAGTGGGTAGCGCACACCTCCAAACGCTGTCCACAGTTATGAAAACTTGGTTTCGGCCTTCAAGAACTCGACTTCGACCTCTGCCTTGCGGATCTCTTGCAAATGAGATTGTTTGCCATGTTTATATATGAAGTAAATATCTCATCAAATCAGATTGTTTTTCAAATTTTTTTGATAACCCACTTTATAATGTTTTTGGCATTTTGACATTTGGTCTATTAATACAATGCTTTGCTTTGGCTTTTCTGAATTTTGGACTGAAAATGCTTGTTGTCTTTTGCAGGGATGCGGCACTGTGGCTTTGGAAAAGATCAGAGGCTTGCACTGAAGCTTTCTGATAATGAAATAAATACAATTATTACAAAAATGAAATTAGACAATTTCTAGTTCCAAAACAGAGTTTTGGACTAGAAATGTCTTCAAATGATTTTGATGATAAAAATGTGAAATAAAAACTTGCGAAACCAACCTCATGGCCTGCGGGCTTTATGACATGTATGCACAGGACTCGAAAACCCTAGACTCTAGGACTAAAGACTCTTTTTAATGAAACTGATATTTAATGACCATGAATGAAATGACGATGAACTTCAGTAATTTTTGAGGAATTTTTAAATAGCCCTGTAGGTACAAGCATGAGGAAACACATGACAACCAGACCCCCTCGTCAGTCAGTGGCATGCTCCTAGCGAAATGCAACGAAGTGGAACAAGCGAGACACCTAAGAATGAATATGCAAAAAGCGAAATGATCTCTGACGGAGGGCTGTAAGGACCGACTCTAACACTCTCCATGTGGTTAAGGGTTGGTTTGTTTGTTGTTGGTAAAAAATTGTTGTAGGATGTTGTGCGGATGGTCCTCAATCCCTAAGCACAAAATTTGATGCCCTTTGGGAGAGGACTACACCATGTTTTTGGAAATTTTTTGGGGTTGTTTTTGTGTGCCCTAAATAGTCCTATGTATCCACATATCCCAAGGCAAGGAGGCAACAAAAATATTTGGAAAATTCTTCTTTATTGATGGATGTATGATATATGGATGGTAATCCTAGATTAGGACAATTGAGGACATCCATGGAGAATTTAATCAATATTAGTACATGTCAAGAGGTGCAGTAGGAGGTTGCAGAGCATAGGTATATTTGTCCTCTTGAGTTTATGTGACTTACAGGTGGATGGTGTCCTTGGAGAGGCAGATTTAATGGAGTATGTTGGCATCCAAGAGGTGGGGTTTCCTAGATGATTATATGACCTAACTATGAGATATGTGTTAGGTCCTTATATTACTAGTATAGTCCCTTATTTTCATTAGTGTAACCCCCTTATTGTTATTGTTGTACCCTGAAACCCCCATATTGTTATTATTGTTCCCTTACATTATTATTGTTAGGTCAACTAGGATTACATTGTGGATCCATGGACTCCTATATATAGGGAGGAGGTTTTGTCATTTGTATCATCCAATAATTGTTTATTTATGCGATGCATTGGAGGTTTCCCCCTCGAAGTGGTTGATTTATAAGGTGTTGATCTCTCTTCTCTTCTATTTTTGGAGTTGGTTTCATAACATTTGGTATCAGAGCTTTGGATTCTAGGGTTTCTCTGCTCCAAACAGGTCATCGTGGAATTTTCGCTATAAATTTTTTCTACGAAGGTTCAGAAGCTAAAATTTTTAGAGTGTGAAGCCGAAATCCTGAGGAACATCGTCACAAAATTTCAGAGCTTGGTTCGCAACATTTTAGGAGATATGGTCTGTGGAAGGTAGGGATTTTTGCAGGATCCTAAAATTAACCTAAACAAGTCATCGCATAATTTTCTCTATAATGTTTTTTTCTAAGAGGATTCAGAAGTTGAAATTTTCATAGTGTTTAACTGAAAGCCTGAGGAATATCCTGTAAAAATTTCCGATCTTGGTTCGCAATATTTTGGGAGATATGATCTATGGAAGTTAGGATTGTTTTAGGCTCCTATGACTGTGGGAAAAACATTATAACTCTCTCTCTGAGCATCAGATTGGGATTCTGTAACAAGTGGACGCAATTGCACGAACTATAGTTTTTTCTATATCAATTTCAAAGCCGAAGGAGGAAACAATGACACGTGGAAAGTCATACAAGTTCGATCTACTGAACTAGTCCATAATTAGGTCATCCTAGGAGATTGGGCATAACTTTTTCTTCAAGAATCCAAATCAGGTTAGACCTATGGCATTCGAAAGAAGATTTAGAGATCTACTTCATGGCCTAATTTTAAATATTTAAGATCCGAAATCACAAAGATAATTGAGTTTCAATATCAAGCTCCTCAAAATCGAGAAAAAGGTGTGTATTTTTTTTCAAATTGCATAAGTCTTGTTTGAAAAATTAGTTCTAGGTGATTTCAAAGGCCTATTGAGCATAGATATCAGTATTGGGTTCTAAAATTCCTCCTAAAAATAATTCAACACCCATTAATGCTTCCGAAGTCTCTACTATGACTCATGAAGATGAAGAAATGCAACATGAGATATCAAAATTCCAAGAGCAAGTGCACCAAATTTCGCTATCGCAAAGAGAAACAAAAAATGAAATGGAAGTTTTGAAGAAAGGCATGGAAACTAAGATGGATGGTTTGAAGAAAGGTGTTTAAGTTAAGATGAATGGTTTGGAAGCTAAGATGGATGGCATGGAAGTTGGCATGGAAGCTAAGATTGATGAAAAAATGGAAAACATGAAGAATGATCTAAAAGTAGACATCAAAGGTTTGGAAAAGTTGATACAAGAAATGTTTCCTAATGGCGAAAAGATAGTAGAGGAAACTCGTGATGAGAAAAAAATAAATGTTAATCGTGATTTCATAAACTCTAATGTTGGATTAAAGAACCACCATATTCCAAAGATGGATATGAGGAAGTTTGATGGCAAGGATCCTGTAACATGGATACTACAAATGGAGAAATATTTTGATCTCAATAATGTGCAAAACACACAAAAGGTACGCATTGCAACTTTACAATTAGAAAAAAATACATTTGTATGGTATCGATGGCATTTCTCCCGTAAAAAAATTGTCACTTGGTCAATTGTTACGGAGGAAATGATAGCACATTATGAGGATACAAAGAGTAACACCTTCTTTAGCCAATTGATAAATCTCAAACAAAAGGGTTTAGTGGCGGAGAACATTGAGGACTTCCAAAAATTTAATATAGGGTAACTGATATTCCAAAGGAAAACAGGATTGATGTCTTCATAGGGACTTTAAAGGATAACATCCAACATGAAGTTTTCATTTGGGAACCGGATTCATTAGATAAGGCATTCAAGTTGGAAAGAAAAATTGAATGTAAAATTATGGCGACAAGGAAGCCTACCACTCACATCTATAAATATGGAAGTGTTGCTACTCCTAGACTTCCACATCGTAAAAGGTTGACACCACAACAATTGGAAGAAAGAAGAGTAAAAGGGCTTCGCTACAATTGTGCTGGTAAATACACTAAAGGTCATAAGTGTGCCGAGAATAAATTATTTTACATTTATTGTGAAGAGGAGGAAGAAAATGAACAAGAAACTTCAAAATAAGAGGATATACACCAGGAAGCAACCCTTGAAGAAGAAGAAATGAGTCCGGCCATATCATGTAATGCATTAGCAGGAATTACCACTCCTCAAACTCTCAAGATAGAAGGACATATCAAGAAGAAAAAGGTAATAGTGTTGATTGATTCGGGTAGTACCCATAATTTTATTCATTGTAAGGTAGCCAAGGAATTGAATTGTTTCCTATACCCAACACTAGAATGTCAAGAGATTGTTGCAAATGGAGGAACTATAAGTTTCTCTGGAAAATTCCATAATATCAAGCTATCCATGGGGGGATGTGTATTTAATAGTCCAATGTTTTCCATCCCAATGGGAGGTGCTGATGTTGTACTAGGAGTACAATGGTTACAATATTTGGGGACGATAGCTTTTAATTTTCAAGAAATTTTCTTGAATGTTTTTTTAGAAGGAAAGGAAATAGAATTACGAGGTATCACACGGAAGCCAGGAAAGATAATAGGCTCTAATGTCATGAAAAAACTTCTGAAGAAATAACAATGAGGCGTAATTGCACATTTATGCTAACTAGAAGTTCCAACATCAAAATCATCTATTTCTCTAGATCTCTAAAGAGTCTTGGAAAATCATTACAAGGTGTTTGATACTCCCAAAGGACTCCCACCTATTCGTGATCATGATCATGCTATTCATTTTATTCCAGGAAGTGTTCCTCCAAACATCCGGCCTTATAGATATCCTTATGTCCAAAAGAGTAAAATTGAACGTATGATTGCAAAAATGTTAGAGGCTAGTATAATTCAACCTAGTCAAAATTATTTCTCTGCTCCAATAGCATTGGTGCACAAGAAGGATGGATCATGGCACATGTGTTCGGATTATAGGGAGCTCGATAAGCTCACTATTAAAGATAAATTTCCCATTCCTGTGATTGATGAATGGAGCAATTTATTTTACCAATTTGGATCTTCATTCAGGATATCATCAAATTAGAATGAAAACTGAAGATATTCCGAAAACAACATTTCGAACTCATGAGGGTCATTATGAATTTTTGGTCATGCCTTTTGGCCTTACCAATGCACCTTCTACATTTCAAGGGTTGATGAATTCCATTTTCAAGCCCTTCCTTAGAAAATTTGTGCTAGTATTTTTTGATGATATACTAATCTACAACAGGTCTTGGAAGGATCATGTTCAACATGTTGACAGAGTGCTCAAACTATTGGAGGAGAAACAATTATATGCAAAAACATCCAAATGTTTCTTTGGAGTACAAGAGGTGGAATATCTGGGTCATATTGTATCTCACGAGGGTGTTAAGGTAGACCCTAAAAAAATTAAAGCCATTAAGGAATGAAAAGTCCCCACAACCATAAAGCAGTTGCGAGGATTTCTCGGGTTAACAGGGTATTATCACAAGTTTGTTAAGAATTATGGGAGAATAGCAGCACCTCTAACAACATTATTTAAGAAAGATGCATTTTCATGGACTCCTGAAGCAACTAAGGCCTTTGAACATCTTAAAGAGGCAATGTGCCTAGCACCAGTCTTAGCTACGCCAGACTTCACAAAAACCTTTATTGTGGAATGTGATGCCTCAGGAAATGGAATTGGTGTTGTTTTAATGCAAGAAGGAAGACCCATTGCTTTTGAAAGTCATTCAATCAAAGGAAAGTATTTACAAAAGGATATTTATGAGAAGGAAATGTTGGCAATACTACATGCACTAAAGAAATGGAGACCTTATCTAATGGGAAGACACTTCAAGGTAAAAACTGATCATGATAGTCTTAAACACTTTTTGGAACAAAGAATATCTTCAGAAGAGTAGCAAAAATGGGTCACAAAGATATTCGGTTATGAATTTTAAATCATCTACAAAAAAAGGAAGCCAAATGTTTTTGCAGATGCACTCTCAAGAAATGATGAAGAGGTGGAAGCATTGCTTTGTGCCATTTCTATTATCCAACCAGATTGGGTAACCGAAGCAAGGGATGAATGGAAGAAGGATGAAGAAGTTTGGATACTCATTCAAAATTTGCAGCAAGATCCTAGTACATCTGATACATTTAGTTGGAAAAATGATTCCTTATGGTACAAAGATCACTTATATATTTGCAAGAATTCCCAACTAAAAAAAAAAAATCTTTTGGAATTGCACACTTCTCCTTTAGGAGGACACTTGGGATTTTTAAAAACTGACCATAGGGTGAAGAAATAATTTTTTGGGATGGCCTTAAATTTTATATTCAAAAGTTTGTGGCAGAATGTTTGGTTTGCCAACAAAATAAAGTTGAGACAATTAAGACCCCGGGTCTTCTACAAACTTTATCCATTCCAAGTCAACGTTGGGAGGAGATTTCAATGGATTTGATCACATGTTTACCTAAGTCCAAAGGAAGAGGTGTCATCATGGTGGTAGTTGATAGACTTACCAAGTATGCACACTTTTGTGCATTATCTCATCCATTTAAAGCAAGTACAGTTGCTACGACATTTATGGAAACAATTCGAAAGCTACATGGAAACCCAAAGATTATTGTAAGTGACAGAGATCCCATTTTTATAAGAAACTTTTGGAAGAAATTATTTTCTTGTTTGGGTACTCAACTAGCTCATAGCTCATTTTATCATCCTGAATATGATGGTCAAAGAGAGATAGTGAATAAATGTTTGGAAGGATATCTTCGTTGTTTTGTATCTGATAAGCAAGAAAAATGGGTCAAGTGGTTACCTCTCGCTAAATGGTGGTATAACACTTCCTTCCATACATCAGCAAAAATGACCCCATTTATGGCACTTAATGGATATCTTCCACCATCCATCACATCTTCTTTAAGGGAAAATTCTAGGGTTCAAGTAGTGGAGGATCACATCGAGCATCAACAAGAAGTTCTCCAACTCTTAAAGGATAAACTAAATTTGGCACAAAATCGAATGAAACAATAGGCAGATCAACATCGCAGTGAGAGAAGTTTTGATGTGGGAGACTGGGTATTTTTATGGCTACAACCATACAAAAAAATGTCCCTCAAGCAAGCTAAGAAGGATAATAAATTATCGCCAAAGTACTATGGTCCTTACAAAGTGTTGCAAAAGATTGGTACTATGGCATACAAATTGGAGCTTCTACTTCTTCACGAGTGCATCCAGTTTCCCCTGTTTCATGCTTAAAAAAGGTTATAGGGGACAAAATTCTAGTTCAAACAATATTTCCAGAACTTAATGAGGAAGGAAAAACCATATTGGAACCTGATGCAGTCATGGAAACAAGAACTCGACAACTACGAAATCGATCAATTTCAGAGTATCTCATCAAATGGAAGAACTTACCCACTAAATATTCTACATGGGAGGGTGAGAATTTTATACAGAACCACCCGAAGCTACTCAAGCATTGAGGACAAAACATTTTTGAAGGAGAGGAGCATGTTAGGTCCTTATTGTAGGTTTTAACCCTAAACAAAAATTATCTACACACGAATCTTATAACAGAAAATAAACAATAGCGAGAGCATAAAACATAAAATAGATAAACACAAATATTTTCCCCTGGATCCCAAATCGGGATGACCAGCTTGATTTTTCATTATATTCCTTTTAGTGTTACAACACATATATATACTTGTCGAAGCATACATAAACCCTAATCCATTAACCCTAGATTAGAATATAACCGTAGTTCCCTTAACCAGATCTACAGAAATACCAGGGGTCGAAAACCATCGTACCCAAAAACCATGTGAAAAACCATGCACAAAACCATGGGCGTGGACTACCCACTGGAAATTAAGGACCAAAAATTTTCGCCGGGGTGCTGCCCCGGACCGTGACAGGGGGGGCTAACGCCCCCCTTGTGACCCCCCGTTGCACCCAGTGGAAAGGGGGGGCTATCGCCCCCCCTCTTACCCCCCCTTGCGTGCTTAGTCATGGAAAGAATATAACACATACCAAAAATTCTCCCACTTGTTGTTTTATTTCCGTAGGGGGCCACAAGAGAGCTTAGTCATTGGCCCAATTATTCAACACCCATTGTTTCTCTACACCAAGAGAACTTCTGAGTGCTCACAGACTTTGTCAATGAATCTGCAACATTCTTCAAAGTGTCCACCTTTACCAGCAACACCCTTTTAGCCTCAACCATATCTCTAACAAAGTGATATTGAACATCAATGTGCTTTGTCTTTGAATGATAAGCAGGGTTCTTAGCTAAGAAAATTGCACTTTGGCTATCACAGTCTATCCTTATAGCTTGTTGTACCAACCCCATACTTGAACACAATCTCTGCAACCAAAATGCTTCCTTGCTTGCATGAGTGGCTGCTATGTATTCTGCCTCTGTAGTTGAAAGAGCCACTACAGACTATCTTTTACTCATCCAACTGACTGCGCCTCCAAATAGGCTAAACACATACCCACTTGTAGATCTTCTTTGGTCGAGATCTCCAGCCCAGTCTGCATCAACAAAACCACGAATGTCCAACATTCTTTCCAATCCTGGTCTTCCCTGGTAGCACAAGCCATAATCACTAGTGCCACGTAAATATCTGAAAACCCGCTTCACTACTGTCCAATGCTCCTTCCCTGGGTTTGACATAAACCCGCTCAATACTCCCACTGCATGTGCAATGTCTGGTCTAGTACAGACCATTGCATACATCAGGCTACCCACTGCACTTGCATATGGAACACGGGACATATTCTCCTCTTCTTCTTGTGTCTTGGGACACTGTTCAGCAGAAAGATTTGCACCTACAGGAATAGGAACACTCACCGGTTTACTATCCTGCATATTGAACCTCTGCAATATAGTCTCGACATACTTCCTCTGGTTTAACCAGAGCTTCCTCTTTGCCCGATATCTCTTAATTTCCATGCCCAAAATATAGTTTGCAGCACCAAGATCCTTCATGTCGAATTTGGAGAATAGTTGGGTCTTCAAATCTTGGATAATTTCTTTGTCATTTCCAATCAACAACATATCATCCACATACAAGACCAAATAAATAACACGATCACCAATCAATTTAAAATAAACACAGTGATCCTCCTTTCTTCTGGTGAAGCCAAGTCCCCGTATATAGGTATCAAATTTCTGATACCACATCCTTGGTGACTGTTTCAAGCCATATAGAGACTTCTTTAGCCTGCATACCAGTTATTTCTTACCCTTCACCATAAAGCCTTCAGGTTGCTTCATGTAGATCTCCTTTTCTAAATCCCCGTGAAGAAATGTTGTTTTCACATCCATATGTTCTATCTCAAAATCAAATGCAGCAACATCAGATAAAAGTAATCTAATAGAAGTAACTTTGGCAACAGGAGAAAATATACCACCAAAATCAATTCCCGGCACCTGGGAATAACCTTTTGCTACCAACTGAGCTTTGTATTTCTCCACCTTGCCTTCTACATTCATCTTCTTTTTAAACACCCATTTGCTCCCGATGGGCTTCCTTATAGCTGGCAACTCCACCAGATCCCATGCCTCATTTTTGTGCAAGGATGCCATTTCATCAACCATGGCCTCCTTCCATAGTTTTTCATCCTCTGAATATACTGCCTCCCTAACAGTTCTGGGATCATCATCAGTTATAGTTAAGGAAAAACCTGAATAGAAAGCAGATGGACTATACCTTTCTGGTGGCCTTCTTTCCCGAACTGATCTTCTTATAGCTGGAGTTTGTGGCTCTTCCTCTTCTGAATCTTCTTCTGTTGTAGAGTCTGATTCATCCTCTTTTAGCTCAAACTCTATCTTCTCAGGATCCTTTGGTAGAACTTCATATGTAAAAACATCTTTCACCTCTCTAAACACCACATCTTGGTTGTACACAACCTTCCTTGTTTCTGGGTTCCAAAGCTTGTAACCCTTTAAACCATCCTTATACCCAATAAATATGCACTTTTTAGATTTATTATCCAACTTGGTCCTTTTATCCTTTGGAACATGTACACATGCATCACATCCAAATACCCTTAGATGTGAAAGAGAGGTTTTCTTACCAGTCCATACCTCATGTGGAGTCTTATCCTCCAACGCTGATCAAGGTGATCTATTAACTAAGTAACATGCAGTCTCCACTGCCTCTGCCCAGAATTCTTGTCCTAACCCGGTACCACTGAGCATGCTTCTTGCCTTTTCCATCAGCGTTCTGTTCATTCTTTCTGCAACTTTGTTTGCTGAGGTGTGTATGGATTAGTATTTTGTCGTGCTATATGATGCAGGAGCATTCAGGCTAGTCAGCAATGTGATAGTATGGTCACATGTTGTGACTAGCAAGGGGCTGAAAGAAAATAATTTAATTAAATTATTTGTTTAAATTTGTGAGAGTGTTTATTTATTGAGGAAAGGGTATAGGTGGCTGAGTGATCCTCCTTGTATGGAGATCGAGGCCAAATAGTTGGATTTATTTGGCTAGAATAAGTGTGTGAGGGATTTTAAAAGCTTTATTTAGTGTTAGTTTAGAAAAGTGGGATTGAAAGTTTTTTGGAGAGGTTGAGAGATTTCTGGTTGAAATGAAATTGGTTCATGAAACCATGTATTTGTATCAATTGTGTTTCCTTATATAAATCGAAGTGAGGATAGAGGTGGTAAGAGAGTGTGAAATCAGTTTTTTAGAAGTTGAAGGGCCATCAAATGAAGATCTGGCCAAGAATGGTTGCTGTAATCGATTGCATTTAGTTTTATTAATGAAGATTTTTTCTTAGAATTTTTGCATGAATTGTACACATACATTATTGGTTAAATTCTGCTTGTATTTCTGTGATATAATCATAGGAGAAGGAAATCGATTTTAGTTAAAATCGATTTAAGTCGAATTGAAGATCGATCTGTATGGTCAATGTTTTAAACCCATAATACAACTGATGGAATGCTGGTGATGCATGGTTAATAGAGCGCTATGAAGTTTGATCACTACTTGAGCTGAATTGAATTAAAATTCGGTTAATTTATGCTGTCACTTATATGTTACAGGACGCGCAGGTTGATTGTTAAATGTAGCACTGAATGACAGTGGAATAATAATGTTATCTATGTGATTGGAAGGTGTGCAGACGCGCTGAAAAGAAGTGTTAAATCACAGCATTGAGGAGGCGTTGAGTCTGGTTGTAGCATTAGATCCAGAAAAATCGACTTCATATCCTGTAGTGAGTCAAAAGCGAAAGCAGAATCGTATGCTATAGCACTGTAAAAACGTGAGTTAAGAATCATCCAAGGTAAGAAAACCTGTGGGCGAGTGTTTCAGGATCTTAATTGTGTGGTTTAATTATATGAGTAAAAGTGCGTTGAAAAGGTCGACTTTATAGTCGTAGTGTTTTTTTTTTAAGTGGAAGTTTTAAATTAAGATTTCACATGGACGTGGAATATCAAATGCAGTGTTTGAGTTAAAAGGCCACATACACATAGCTGTGGTAATTGGTTAAGAGATTCAATTGATCAGCGCAGGAAGCAAGGGAAAAAACGCAGAGGCAGAACGTATCTATGTATGATGACTGTGAAGTAAACTTATCCAGTGTTCAAGTTAAGACCTGAAAATGTCCAGGAAAGTCGATTTGCAGGGGCAAGTCATGTGTGGTAAGTTTAATTGTTAAAAAACCTGAATGTGTATACAATGGTTATTGATTAAAAACCTGAATGTGTATTCAAGTATGCATGAGAAAAGTTGAATGGGAGAAGGGCGCATTTATACATAAGCGTAGGGAAGCAAAGAACATTGAATTGTATAATTCGATGGCAAACTGATGCAAAGACACAACGCAGAAAAAATATAAGTGCTACCAATAATTTATCATGGTGAGTGTGTTTACAATTTTTGAACAACGTAAGAGCAAATTTGGTGTGCAAAGAACACTGGCTGATTGCAATTGAAGACCCAATTTAGATGAAAGGCTGAAGTCTGCGTTATTCAGCTGGATGGAGGTAATTTAAATGGCATAGGCCAGATTGTTTTACTTTAAATTGAATTCTGGTCAAATATCAATTGGGAGTGCGGTTATCAAAACGAACAAATTTGAGTCTTGCTTACATTGTGTTACAGTGGTATTAAACACATTGATGCATTTGTTTGTGATTTTTAAATATAGCCATATGTGGATGTTTGAAATGAATGGAAATTGAGAGGGGAACGGAAGAATTTGATTGAGGGATTTTAAGCTTCCAGATTGAGAATTGGGAATGGCCAGAGGTGAAGTTTTATTGGGTGAGATGTATGCTTATATGCATAGCAATTATTGAAGATTCTGGGCTGCAGGTTTAGGCCTGCATCATTTTTGGTATCATAGCTAGCTTAACGCTCTGAAAGGATTGTTTTGGAAAACTGAGTTTTAAATTTAGCAGATGTATAATTGCCAGGAAGTGCGTTTGATGAAGATAAGGATCAGAATGGAGAAGCAGAGAATGCCCGGGAAGGTTTGTGGATTTGCTGAAAGATGGAATGAGTTGTACCAGCATCATGGCATATGAGTTATGTGAGCAATTGAAGATGCAGAGCCTAAAGCAAGGAGTATTTCAGGAGGAGATGAGAACAACTTCCAACTAAGGTTGGGTAGAAGTTGATGAGGCAGCTCCACAATTGTGATTGTGGATAGGAGATAACAATTCCAGCAAGAAGGGTGCTGGGTAGAATTGTTAGTCAGTGAAAGGTTCGAGGAAAGAACCAATAGTTTCCAAAAGGCTAAACTCAGGAAAGTTTGGTGAGGCATGAAGGAGACTTATTACAGGCGAAATGGAAAAAGTTAGTTGCAACTCACTAGTGAACAAGGAAAGTTCACCAGAGGAAAGAAAGGAATTGACTATTGATGGTCATGACAGGGGTACAAAGGAAAGTCACAGACATAGGGAAAAGAATGCTGAAGCAGTTGGAATCAAAGGAATGAGCAAAGAAGAAAGGGACATAGAGTTGGCTGAGATGAAGGCAGAACTCAGTCATTTGGAGAAGCTGCTATTGAAAGGAATTAGAGAAAAATGGAAACAAGGATTTTATGTGGGAAGAAGAGTTAAATGGCCTGTCAGAGAATTGTTTGCTGAGAAATTATTACTTCGAAGAACTGAGAATGAAGAAGTAGAATACATCTGTGAACCAGAGAAAGAACCTCTCCTTGGGGACGAAGACAGTGATGACAGTAGAGAAGAACTGATCTATGCAGATCAGAATGAGAGCAATGTGTTGACATCATCTGCACGGACGAGAGGATCTCATATTTTTGGGATTAATTATTTCTGTGAATGTAAAATTGCAGGTATGCAGCCTAAAGAATTTGAACCTGGGTATGAAAAAGTGAAAGGAGTAAAGGCAAGACAAGCAAGAAAGGAGATGCATAAGAACTTTCAAGACTTCAATTGGTGGAGGAAATTAAAAGGTATGGCTGAATGGTTATTGTTTCTTTTAGTAGAAACTTATTGGATTATATTTGAAGGAATTTTATCATGGAAATAAGACCAATGGGAAATGGAAACAGGAAAGGAAACAAATGCAATGCAGATTTATGAAGTGAAGAGAAGGAAAGCTGACACCGAGAACTTAGTTGAAGAAGGTAAGCCAAGGAAATCTTTGAAAGATCAAAGTCTTATCAGAGAAGAGGAAGAGGCATTATTGTCTTATTCGGACAAACTGAGTATTGGAAGAAATTGTGTAGAACAGGAAGGTATTCTACAAACTTATGATGAAATTTCCAAGCATAGTCAAGAAGTTGCAATCCCAAAAGTTTTCTTTGATGAGGAAGAAATCAGAGATGTTGAGGAAGAATTTCTCAATAATTTAGTGAACTATCAGAATAGTTCAGAGGAGCATGAGAAGCTGATCATTGAGGCCTCGAATGAAGAGCCTTGCATTTTTGAAACTGACATGTTGTGTATGTTTTCAGGTTTGACAGGTGAGGAACAACGATTGGACAATGTGCTTATGCATGTTGATGAAGAAGTGAGATTACTGAAAGAAATTGCTGAAACAGAAAGATATTTTGAACATGTATTTAATGATTTTGAGAATGATGGTATTGACAGGGAAATTGTCATGATTAAAGGAGCTGAAGATAAACAAATGAAAATTTGTGATGATAATTATAATGAAGTATTTTCAATAGAAAACCAAAATGAAAATATTATGGAAACTGTGGAAGAATGCATGATGATGTTGATAGATGCAGGAGTTTAGAAATTCCATGATTCTAAAGTGAATTATTTTATTGAATCTGTAAACCATGAAGAAGCTCTAGAATACCAGAATTTTGTTCCTGTTGAAGGAGAAGATAATATAACATCATTTTGTTGCAATGGTATAAGTATAGAGAATGAAAAGATACTTCACAATGATATGCTCCAAGAAATCCTAGCTATTGAACTATTTAATGATAATCTTGTGTTAAAACAAGAAAGACCGTATAATGCAGAGGAAAGTATGGAAAAGGGAAATGTACAGTAGACAGATGGCAGGGGAGTTCAGTTAGAGACAAATGATAAGAAGGAGATTGAGAAATTGTGGAAGATGAAATCAGATGAGAAGAGGGACAGCAAGAAGGAGAAATTGACCACAGGAATTTGTATCAGCAAGAACAGAGGACAACAGCAAATTAAGATTTGGGAATTTGGAGGAACAGAAGTGACAGTGACAGAAGAATTGAATCAGCAGCATAATGAAAGTGATGACCAGTTACAAAGTAAAGTTTGGGATACTGGATGGACAGCAGAAGAAACACATGACCAGGAGGTCATGGAAACTTTCAACTTTGGGAGTCTGATGCAGGAGCATTCAGGCTAGTCAGCAATGTGATAGTATGGTCACATGTTGTGACTAGCAAGGGGCTGAAAGAAAATAATTTAATTAAATTATTTGTTTAAATTTGTGAGAGTGTTTATTTATTGAGGAAAGGGTATAGGTGGCTGAGTGATCCTCCTTGTATGGAGATCAGGCCAAATAGTTGGATTTATTTGGCTAGAATAGAGTGTGAGGGATTTTAAAAGCTTTATTTAGTGTTAGTTTAGAAAAGAGTGGGATTGAAGAGATTTTTTAGGAGAGGTTGAGAGATTTCTGGTTCAGAATCAGAATTGATTCATGAAACCATGTATTTGTATCAATTGTGTTTTCCTTATATAAATCGAGAGAGTGAGGATAGAGGTGGTAAGAGAGTGTGAAATCAGTTTTTTAGAAGTTGAAGGGCCATCAAATGAAGATTTGGCCAAGAATGGTTGCTGTAATCGATTGCATTTAGTTTTATTAATGAAGAGTTTGTCTTAGAATTTCTGCGTGAATTGTACACATACATTATTGGTTAAATTCTGCTTGTATTTCTGTGATATAATCATAGGAGAAGGAAATCGATTTTAGTTAAAATCGATTTAAGTCGAATTGAAGATCGATCTGTATGGTCAATGTTTTAAACCCATAATACAACTGATGGAATGCTGGTGATGCATGGTTAATAGAGCGCTATGAAGTTTGATCACTACTTGAGCTGAATTGAATTAAAATTCGGTTAATTTATGCTGTCACTTATATGTTACAGGACGCGCAGGTTGATTGTTAAATGCAGCACTGAATGACAGCGGAATAATAATGTTATCTATGTGATTGGAAGGTGTGCAGACGCGCTGAACAGAAGTGTTAAATCACAGCGTTGAGGAGGCGTTGAGTCTGGTTGTAGCATTAGATCCAGAAAAATCGACTTCATATCCTGTAGTGAGTCAAAAGCGAAAGTAGAATCGTATGCTATATCACTGTAAAAACGTGAGTTAAGAATCATCCAAGGTAAGAAAACTTGTGGGCGAGTGTTTCAGGATCTTAATTGTGTGGTTTAATTATATGAGTAAAAGTGCGCTGAAAAGGTCGAATTTATAGTCGTAGTGTTTTGTTTTTAAGTGGAAGTTTTAAATTAAGATTTCACATGGACGTGGAATATCAAATGCAGTGTTTGAGTTAAAAGGCCACATACGCACAGCTGTGGTAATTGGTTAAGAGATTCAATTGATCAGCGCAGGAAGCAAGGGAAAAAACGCAAAGGCAGAACGTATCTATGTATGATGACTGTGAAGTCAACTTATCCAGTGTTCAAGTTAAGACCTGAAAATGTCCAGGAAAGTCGATTTGCAGGGGAAAGTCATGTGTGGTAAGTTTAATTGTTAAAAAACCTGAATGTGTATACAATGGTTATTGATTAAAAACCTGAATGTGTATTCAAGTATGCATGAGAAAAGTTGAATGGGAGAAGGGCGCATTTATACATAAGCGTAGGGAAGCAAAGAACATTGAATTGTATAATTTGATGGCAAACTGATGCAAAGACACAACGCAGAAAAACTCTAAGTGCTACCAATACTTTATCATGGTGAGTGTGTTTACAATTTTTGAACAGCGTAAGAGCAAATTTGGTGTGCAAAGAACACTGGCTGATTGCAATTGAAGACCCAATTTAGATGAAAGGCTGAAGTCTGCGTTATTCAGCTGGATGGAGGTAATTTAAATGGCATAGGCCAGATTGTTTTACTTTAAATTGAATTCTGGTCAAATATCAATTGGGAGTGCAATTATCAAAACGAACAAATTTGAGTCTTGCTTACATTGTGTTACAGTGGTATTAAACACATTGATGCATTTATTTGTGATTTTTAAATATAGCCATATGTGGATGTTTGAAATGAATGGAAATTGAGAGGGGAACGGAAGAATTTGATTGAGGGATTTTAAGCTTCCAGATTGAGAATTGGGAATGGCCAGAGGTGAAGTTTTATTTTGGGTGAGATGTATGCTTATATGCATAGCAATTATTGAACATTCTGGGCTGCAGGTTTAGGCCTGCATCACTATACCACACTTCTTACAGAACTCTTCAAATTCCTTCTTACAGAACTCCCCACCATTATCTGTCCTTAGTGCCTTTATCTTCTTCTCTGTCTGGTTTTCCACTAGAGCCTTAAATTCTTTAAATTTGTCAAAGAATTCGGATTTCTTCCTCAAGAAATATATCCATGTATTCCTTGAGAATTCATCTATGAATGAAACATAGTACACAAACTTTCCCAGTGAAGGAACTGACACAGGTCCAAACACATCACTGTGCACAAGTTCTAATATCTTGTTCGCCCTCTTAGCACCAGAAGGAAAACTCACCCGATTCTGCTTCCCATATACACAATGTTCACAGAAATCAAAATGCAGAGAGAAATTAGACATACCTTCTACCATACCATTTCTATCCAGTATCCGAAGGCCCTTCTCTCCAATATGTCCAAGCCTTTGATGCCATAGCATGGTCTTTTCTCCAGAGACAGCTAGGCTTTCCGTTCCACTTTCAGGAACCATAGAACTGTTACACCCATCAATAATAGTTCTACCTTGTAGCTTGTATAGAGTTCCAGTCCGAACTCCCCGCATTAATACCAGTGCTCCTTGAACCATCTTGTAGGCATCTTTCTCGAACACTGTTTTTACACCTGCATCATCCATCTTGCTTACAGAAATCAGATTTCTGGCCAATGCAGGAATATGTAGAGCACTAGGAAGTGTTCTAATCCTTGCACCTTGTAGCTTCAGCTTCACCTTTCCACGTCCGATGATTCTAGCCTTCTTATCATCCCCTAGGAAGACATCACCATCATATTTCTCATACTCACAGAACCACTCCCTATGGGGAGTGAAGTGAAAGGATGCACCTAAGTCAATCAACCATGACTCATGATCTACATGTGTATTTGAAGAAGAAGCCAAATACACATCCCCACCTTCATCTGAGGTGGTTTTTGCCTCTGCAGAAGGAGCTTCATCAGATCCCTTTCCTTTCTCAAGAGCTTTAGATCTGCATTCCTTTTTGTAGTGTCCTTCCTTTCCGCATTTCCAGCACACCTTTACAAACTTTCCAGGAGATTTAGATCTCCCTCTAGATTTAGATCTCCCACTCGAAACCTTATTCTTGTTTCTGTTCTAGGACCTTCCTCGTACAGATAAGGCATCTCCATTCTGACCCTCCATATTTATTTGTCTCATTTCCTCCGATAGCAAGGTTGAGACAATGTCATCAAAATTCAAGGTAGTTGTATTGCTACCTATTGCAATAACCAGACTGTCCCATGAGTCTGGTAGAGAACAAAACAAACTGATGCACTTATCTTCATCTAATATTTTAATATCAACAGATGACAACTGACTTACCACAGTATTGAAAGCATTTAGATGCTCTGTCACCGAGTCTCCATCCTTCATCCTCAGGGTATACAGCTTTTTCCGCAGGAACAACTTTTTCACCAGAGACTTATATTGGTACAAAGTCCCAAGTTTTTCCAACAAATTCTTCGTCGTAGCTTCCACAGATACATTCAACAATACTGAATCTGAGACACACAATCGTATTGTGCTCTTTGCCTTCCGATACAGCTTCTTCCAGTCTTCATCTGACATTGCCGTTGGTTTAGTACCCAGATCTACCGCGATCCACTGATCTTTATCCACTAGCAGATCCTCCATCTTGAGCTTCCACAACTCAAAACTCTGACCATTTGTTGTGGAGGTAAATCCCCTCTGCGGACAGAGGCAATCCCTACTAGCCCAGATCGGTTCTAGCAACAATCGCATCACGCTAAGGCGCAGGTTCCTAATTACAATAAACCAACTTGCGAAGAAGGCCTACCTCAAGTCCAATGCTGTTGTTCGTAGAGAAGATGGCGCTCCCGTTTCCTTGCTTCAGAAGATCACAATCCTCTCGCTCGCTGCGATCGAACACCTGCACACGCAAGAAATACGACAAACACAAGCGTAAAACCCGATATATATGCAATTATGTATCAGTCAGAGAAGACACAACTCATGATCATAATGAACAATACGAGTGCAACCATAACCAATAGTCACTTATCATTAATTCATACAAAGGAAAATACAACCAGGCTCTGACGCTAAACCTTCCTTCGGTGGGTCGTTAGTGGAATACGTCTCAGTAAAGCTTGTCGAGGAT
Source organism: Pinus albicaulis (assembly GCA_034641835.2). Lineage (NCBI taxonomy): Eukaryota > Viridiplantae > Streptophyta > Pinopsida > Pinales > Pinaceae > Pinus > Pinus albicaulis. The sequence continues at coordinate 709,022,961 of CM076572.1, read as the reverse complement.
GGGACAAGCCTCTCTCTTTGATCGTCAATCTCCTTGCTATTGATTTGGCACTATGAGGACTATCAAAGCTCTTGCAGCATTCTTTAGGCTATGAAGGCTCTTGGAGATTAGCTTGCAAAGGGAAATGACAAGCTTATATAGATGGTGGAAGGGGAGTTGGGATCCCTATAATCATGGGATTGGCCCTATCCTCAAAGAAGCTTCCATGAGAGGTGGAAAACTACTTCCTCCACATGGAAATCTGGAGCCAAACATCCCAACCCAATTTATAGACTAGTTCAGGAGTTGGTTGGAGTTAATCTTCCGCCATTTATTTTTAAAAAACACCCTTTATTAAGCCTGGCACGAGTGCGACTCTGAGACAGAGCGCCAATTGGTGCACCCTCTTTGGAGTATTTCCCCCATTGGCGCGGGTATAACACTGGCTAGTCGCGCCAAGGATGAAAAGGCTATTTTTATGGTTTTTCACAAGGATTTGTCTTCAGGGGAATGAAATTCCATGTCTAGGGGAATGCCATGAAAGTGTTTTCAGATCATGTCACTACTCACAGGTCATGGAATAAGCCCTCCAATGTGCGGGATGGGGAATTGTAGGGATGGTGACAAATTGCTGTGTAACAGATGCCCCCTAAAGCATGAAGCCCGAAAGAGAGAGAGGGGTGAAATGCTTTACGAGAACGTGTCCAACTGAAAACACTGCAGTTAGAAAACCTACATAGAGGAGTACAACTGATATCTCAAATACATGATACATATGTGGTATGGGCACAACCATCCATAATAGAGTATACAAGAATCCAGATCCAAGGCATGGACGCAGCCATCCAATAAGGATCGATAAAGAGACTCAGGTATGGTCACAACCATCCAATGAATGAGTCATGTAACCAATCATAATAATCCACAAAATCGCAGCCTGGATTCCAACAGACAAAATCTAGGGTCTTGCACTCCATCTCGACCCGAAAAAAGTGCAAGTTCAAGCATGAAAATAAGTGAGCTGAAGTTGAACATGCAAGAACATCGCCTGATTACCAGCCAATGATGAAAGCTATTAACAGACGCAAGAGGTACCACCAATGATGACAATGGCCCTCAAGGTACTCTAGGTAAAATCTACGGCATGCGAATCAGTGAGATGGCATCAAACACTCGTAGAATCACTTGATCATAGGCCAATGATGAAAACCTCACGTCGAACGCGAAGAACCTGCCATTGAGGCATGCAGGCTCCAAGGTACCAGAAGGGAGTCTCTAGATCAGCTTCTTGGATAATGAGCTGAAGTCGACAGGAAGTGACCTTGATCGAAGGCGGGCCATAGTGTTTCCCACATCATCGACACGAGACAGAGGAGTATAATGTTTTTGTGAATCAAGATTAGATGAGAATCAAAGGAAGGTTGAAATTTTGCAGAGGTCAACTTCTCTTGAACATATCGACGGCACGACAGTGGATTTGGTAGTATTTGACATTAAAAGATCAAAGGTCACGATGACAAGGAAAAGAGAAGATGAGAGGTCAAAAGGGATCACCCAAACCCACGGAGGCAAGTGAAAAAACGAGATGAGATGTCCCCAACCTGACACGAATGCAGACAAGTGCCATGTTCAAGAGCGACATACTGCCGACACGACAACGGTTTTGGTTCCATTTTTACCCACCATTTCTGGCGAGCACCCCAATTATTTTTGAAAACAAGCTTGAAGGGGATAGCATATGCTTGTCATATAAGTTCGTCCTTTGGACGAATCCATCCTAGTACATTTAATGAGCCCTAGGAAGGAGAAACTCAAATATCGTCATTCCAACTGGATCCGATGTCATCAGGATTTAACGAGTTTGACAAAGGAAGAACTTGGCGTCTTTTCATGTTTAGAGAGTTTGAAAAGACAACGGAAAAGTAAACTCCAATGGTCCCTTTTCGTAGATAGTTCCTCAGATCCGAAAAGGTAGAAAACTATGTCTGAGAAAACCTCATAGTCGCGATAGGATAGGGTATTCCTTTTTCGTAAGTAATCCATCCCAGCCCGAAAAAGGGGTAAACATATACTGGGTAGATGTTGCTTCGTGTCCACTTTAACGAGATTGAAATGACAAGGGACTCGGCGATCTTTTCATGTTTAGAGAGTCAGAAAAGAGCTGAAAGATGACTCCAAAATTACTTTTTCGTGTTTTTACCGAGTCCAAAAAAGTATAAAATACAACTCGTATCACCGTCGAAGCTGCGAAGGAACCTGTCGCTGTACAGAAAAGCAAGTGTAAAATCCATTTTTCGACAAAAATATATTAAATTATTGAGAAAAATGAAATTTAAAACCTAATTTTGACTTAAGAAGTTATAAATAGGCTTCAAATGGTAAAAACAAATTTACTTTTACTTTTTACCTCACTTTAAGAGCAATAGTGGTCTGTTTGTGTGCAAACTTGCGGTGGTGATTGCGACTGATCCGGGACATCATTCAGATCCTCGTCTGTTCCAGGTAAAAGGCGCTCCCTTAAGCTCCATTTTAATCCATTTTTTATAAGTTTCCATTGTGCATTAGACTTCTGGGGGGACCCTTTTAAAATTTTAGGGCTCGCTCCATTAGCGCGGGTATCGGGCACGGACCCGCACTTGATAGTGACCTTCCTGAAAATTAGGTAACGATGGCGTAACCTATTTTGCAACGTAAAGTTTTCAAAATCTGAGCTACCCATGTGGATTTTCAAATGCACCCAAGATCTAACAAGGCATTTTTTATTGTGTTGATGCAGATATTCGGGCACAATGGTTATCGAATGGAAGGAGAGGTAACATGGGGAGGAAGATGAAATGGCTATGGAAAACGAAGCCTATATGAATGCACTCAAGAATTGCGGACTCAAAAAATTCTTCCTTACACCATGCTTAAGAGCTCAACCTGAGCTGCTACAGTACTTGGTCAGCATATGGGACGAGAATGAGGAAGTATTCAAAATCTGGGACCAAGTATTAGCTCTTGAGGTCTCTGATGTTTACTTTATAACCAGATTGTCGCACAGAGGTCCAGTGCCAATCATAACCGGCAACAGACCTTCCGGAGAGAAAATGGTGATGGTAATGGCAAGAGTGTGCCCAGGGGCACGAACAGGATCGGGAAGCAGGAAGGTGGACATCCACATTGTCCGAGACCTAGCACTTAGGGTGGTGCTTCATACCATTACACGAACTGCAGGATCGCAAGCTCCACATGAGGCAACCAAGGCCCAACTCATACTAGCCTCCGAGTGTATGAACCCCACATTGTTCGATTGGGCTACTGCGGTGACAACCAACATAAAGAGGAAGCTAACAAGATGCAAGAAAGACAAACTAAAGCAGTTCGGCTATGGTTCCATTTTGGTGTCGTTCATCCTGGAACGACTACCCATTTTCCAAGGCCAAGGGGCAATAGTTGCCAAGCCGATTCCGAGGGAGCAAAGGATGGCTCGCTGGGCAGCACTTATGCCCAGGTCAGGAGGAGGTCAACAGATGTCTTGGGGAACTCGTCCTCATGGGTATTTTTCCCGCGCCGCCACCACACACCGTTCAAGTTAATATGGTCTCTAGGTCTGACGACCCATGGATCATCCCTTCGCCTGAACAGGTAACTGATTTTGGAGAATCGATGCCCTTAACTCCAGTAGAGATTAATTACTATAAAATCGTCACCGCATCCGATCCTCCTCCCTCTCAACATGCTCCCTCAAGCATGGATTTCGATATCTAATCTCAATCCCCCTAGCTTGGCGAGGCCGACTCGCCTGATCCTCCTAAAGAGACTTTCCCTTCTGACGAAGCCATTGTTGAAATAATGTCTCTTGAGGAGCTGCCTTGGAGTGATGGACATCATCATTCCTCCTTCATGCCCAGCTTGGGGGCAATGTCTGATTGTCTAGAGCATGATGTATCTGGTTATCCCCCTCCTGAGTCTCCTCCGTTGAGCTCACCAGAGCACAGTTCCTCTTCTTGTGCCAAGCTCCTAAAACAATGAAACAAGTTGCTACAAGGACAGTTCTTTTAAGTGTGTTAACCTCATTAAAATAATGAAACACGAGCCTGTTCAATTCGAGTTTTGGTAGATTTAGTTCAAATCTCTTATGTTTTCAACCTTCACTCCATTTCCTATGGAATGAAGCTTGGGGGGCATGTACCTCGAATTGAGACACCATGCTGGGGGCATGCCCGTCTTCTCCAAGCATAGTTTGTGTTTTAAGCTTGCATAAAAATAAAACTCATTTTCAAGCATAGTTTGCATGTGTGTTTTCATGTGTGCTTTTAAGCTTGCATAAAAATAAAATGTGTGATTAGATACATTATGTGAAATTTTTCATTGGGTCGTTTGTTATGCAACTAATGCATCAAGATAACGTTGTATTAGACATTTCCATAACATAAATAAAAACATCATCACATGTAAAAAGATCCATCCAGAAATAGGTATATATATATGTGTGTGTGTGTGTGTGTGTGTGTGTGTGTGTGTGTGTGTGTGTGTGTGTGTGTGTCGAAATGTTTGCATAGTGTGCATCACATAAAGTCAAAAAATATACACGTTTGTCTGATAACAGCTGGAGACAACATGTCTCTCAAAAAATATGCATGAAAAATCCCTAAATAGCTAATCAACATGGTGCTCGTGGTAACACGCCACCGCGCACACCAATCGCCTCAGCAGTCTATGAAGGCGACTAGGCACCCCCACAGTGTGTCGCTGGTAAGCTAATGGGACGTCTGCCAGCCGTGCATAGTCCGGGATCCCCCGGGAAATGCCCTCCAAGTTCTGGATCAGTTCGCTCTCTTCGCCACCCTCAGCCTGAGGGTCATGTGCGACATGGGTCCTCCGCACAATGGGCGACATGCCCGCAGGCCTCTCTGGGCTGACGTCTGCATACACATAAAATTGTTGTTAGAACGGACATGTATTACCAAAAAAAAATCATAAATACATAAAAATCAAAAAGAGAATCATACCCAGCTCCTCGTCCCACTCCTCCCCTTCCGGGAGTGGGAGATCGGGATCTCCGGTGAAATCGGTCCCAGCATAAGGCCAATCCTCGACCACGATCAGTTGTCGCCGTAACCACCCAAAGAACTCGGGTCTCCAAGACATCTGTTGACCTCCTCCTGACGTGGGCATAAGTGCTGCCCAGTGAGCCATCCTTGGCTCCCTCAGAATCGGCTCGGCAACTATTGCCCCTTGGCCTTGGAAAATGGGTAGTTGTTCCAGGATGAACGACACCAAAATGGAACCGTAGTCGAACTGCTTTAGTTTGGCTGTCTTGCATCTTGTTAGTTGCCTCTTTATGTTGGTTGTCACCGTATTAGCCCAATTGAACAATGTAGGGTTCATACACTCAAATGCTAGTATGAGTTGGGCCTTGGTTGCCTCATGTGGAGCTTGCGATCCTGCAGCTCGTGTAATGGTATGAAGCACTACCCTGAGTGCTAGGTCCCTGATAGTGTGAATGTCCACCTTCCCACTTCCCAATCCTGTTCGTGCCCCAGTGGAGTCACCAATTTGTTGTGGAGGTAAATCCCCTCTACGGACAGAGGCGATCCCTACTAGCCCAGATCGGGTCTAGCAACAATCGTATCATGCTAAGGCGCAGGTTCCTAATTACAATAAACCAACTTGCGAAGAAGGCCTACCTCAAGTCCAACGCTTTCGTTTGTGGAGAAGATGGCGCTCCCATTTCCTTGCTCCAGCAGATCAGAATCCTCTCGCTTTCCGCGATCGAACAGCTGCACACACAAGAAACACGACAAACACAAGCATAAAACTGAACATATCTTGATTATGTATCGGTCGGAAGACACCAGCTCATGATCTGTGGAAGCAATCTGATGGAACCATAACCAATAGTCGCTTATCATTAATTCATACAAAGGAAAATACAACCTGGCTCTGACGCTGAACCTTCCTTCGGCGGGTCATCAGCGGAATACATCTCAGTAAAGCTTGTCGGGAATGGGGACAAGCCTCTCTCTTCGATCGTCAATCTCCTTGTTATAGATTTCGCACTATGAGGACTATCAAAGCTCTTACGGCATTCTTTAGGCTATGAAGGCTCTTGGAGATTAGCTTGCAAAGGGAAATGGCAAGCTTATATAGATGGTGGAAGGGGAGTTGGGATCCCTACAATCATGGGATTGGCCCTATCCTCAAGGAAGCTTCCATGAGAGGGTAGCCAAACACTTCCTCATGAAAATCGGAGGCCATCAGTCCAACCCAGATTTAAGGAGACCGGTTCGGGAGTTGGTTGGAGTCGATATTTATGCATTTATTTTTTAAAAACACCTTTATTAAGCCTAGCACGAGTGCGACTACGGGGCAAGTGCCAGGTCTGGCGTGCCCTCTTTGGAGTATTTCCCCATTGGCGCGGGTATAACGCGCGGCTAGTTGCGCAGGGATGGAAACTATTTTTAGGGCACTGCAAGCTCCCTTCTTCGAGGATGAAGGTCTCCCTCCTGCAGAATGCCATGAAAGTGTTTTTAGATCCATGTCCTTGCTCACAGTCTGAATAAATACTCCAATGTGCGGGATGTTGAGGTGAGGACGGTGACAAATTGTTGTGTCTGACACCATTAAATTTCTCGATCTCTATATTCCCGCCGCTCGCCATCTTTTTTCACTGCAAGAATCGATCTCGCAGATCTCCCACTGAACAGGGTCTACCTCAGGCCCAAGCAAAAAACCCTCAGCAGCAAAGGCATCCCCTTGAAGCCGAAACAGCTCTGATACCAAATGTAGGTTTTAACCTTGAACATAAATTATCTACACACGAATCTTATAACAGAAAATAAACAATAGTGAGAGCATAAAACATAAAACAGATAAACACAGAGATTTTCCCCTGGATCCCAAATCAGGACGACCAGCTTGATTTTTCATTATATTTCTTTTAGTGTTACAACACATATATATACTTGCCGAAGCATACATAAACCCTAATCCATTAACCCTAGATTAGAACATAACCGTATTTCCCTTGATCGGATCTACAAAAATACCAAGGGCCGAAAACCATTGTACCCCAAAACCATGTGCAAAACCATGCACAAAATCATGGGCGCGGACTACCCACCGGAAATTAAGGACCAAAAATTTTCGCCGGGGCACTGCACCGCCCCCCCTGTGACCCCCCCATTGTGCCCAGCGCAAAGGGGGGGCTATCGCCCCCCCGCGCGTGCTTAGTCGTGGAAAGAATATAACACATACCCAATACTTATATTACTAGTATAGTCCTTTATTGTTGTTAGTGTAACCCCCTTATTGTTATTGTTGTATCCCTATAACCCCCATATTGTTATTATTGTGCCCTTACATTATTATTGTTAGGTCGGCTAAGATTACATTATGGCCCCACTAGGATTACATTGTGGCCCCATGGACTGCTATATATAGAGAGGAGGTTTTTTCATTTGTATCATCCAAGAATTTTTCATTTATGTAATGTCATGGAGGTTGTCCCCTCGAAGTGGCTGATTTCTAAGGTGTTGATCTCTCTTCTCTTCTATTTTTGGAGCTGTTTTCATAACAATATGCTATAGCAGGATTGGTCTCTCATGGTATGTTGGAGGGAAACGTAAGAGTGGACCAAGTGTGAATGTGCATTAGACATTTATGGTCTATTGGTGGGAAGCATGATAGTCTCCAAGTTTGAACCCGGTGTGCACCATCTTCAAGGACTTCAAGGGTTGACAAGCTAGAGGATGATGGGAAGTCCTCCTATCCCGTGTTCATGAATATCTTGTAGTGATAGGTGGCAGTCCTCCATGCCCTATGTTAGTCTTCATTAGAGTAGCGCAAGAAGACCATAGTGGGTTTAAGTCCCTGATTAGATGAGGACAAAAAATGGGAATATTGAGAGTTGTGAACAACTCGATAGGAATTTTGATGTGTTGTGCCCTTGATGGACTAAGGCACATCCAAAGAGAAGATTGAAAACCTAGGTTCAGTGGCAAGATGGACTTGGAGCATTGATAGAGGTATGAGTTGCATATGAGGAGCCGAAGGACTAGGTAGGTACAAGGTACGTTTGAGAGGATTTGAGAGAGCATGCGACAACCAGATGGTCAGAGTATCTTGTTGAGGGTAGATTGGTTGTCGATGGACTAACACCAAGCCCCAGTTTTGTATTCGTATACTAGTGGATTTATGAGGGCCATTATCTCGAGTATGAGAGCCCTAGACTATTCTATTATATGTTGATTAATATAACGAAGTTGGGTTGAAAATTGTAAAAAAAAATCCATATTTTATGCAATAGTATATTTACTATTGTTTATATTCCACTGTGCAAATTAGTTTCATTGTGATTCTTGCTTTGGTAGCATCAGAGATTTAAGATTCTATCCCAGGCACTAGGATCATGGAAAAACAATAAGAGATACCCTTGTGCTTCAATTTATTATCTCCCCATAGGCCATTGCAGACATCCAAATTTATTAAAACCATAACTACCTTCATCTCCTTGGTCTCATAAAAAACATATCGACATATAAAAAAAAGAACCCAACTTGTTACTGATGATCTTGAAAGCTTCATGGATCCAAAATTGCACTAGAAGCTGGGGCAAAAAAACCTGAATAGGAGCCTGATCCAATGATCCTTTTTGGCATCAAATAGAGGGAACCAATTTTTGAGTAATACTGGAGTAGAGATAATAGACCATGTCTTCTGCTAAACCCAAAAAATTTCTTCAACTAAAGATAATGATAAGCATGAACCATCCCCTTATTAGACTGTGGGAATTTGGCAGGGGAATTATAAATCTCCCCCTGTTCCTTTGAAACCAACTCCACAAGGTTTTTTGTGAAGAAAATCCTTCCCATGGCATGCCCTACTAGCACCAATGTTTCCATATGAACAACATGATTCATCTCAATATCATCACCAAAAACCATAGAGGCCCTTCCCTTCTTTTCCTTAACGCACAGGGATTTACATCTCTTCGAACCCCCCACTAGATAGTAAGGGTTAGATAATTCCTTTAGGGTTTTTTCATGAGGGTTTGACTCCACGAAACTTGTTGAAAATGTAACTACTTTAGTATGTCTGATAGGGTCTTAACCTGCAACTTTTTTCTGGAAGAACCACAAGCATCCAGAAATTTCGGCTCAAGAAATCGAGAGATGTTGATAATACCGCCCAAAGGAAATATTTAATAAAAACTTTAGGGCCCTGAAAGCCCCTATACACCGGCATGTAGTAGTGAACTCCATCCAGAAGGTGAAACCCCTAGTTATGTCGAAAACCCTTCTTCACAGGAAGGTCCAGAATAGGGAAAATATTATGAGGAAAAGTGGCCACCTCTGAAATAGATTTTGTCAAAGACACCTAGAGAGTATGACCACAAGTGGTCTCGAGTAACACCTTATATTCTAACTTAGGCCAAGAAACAATATCTTCTAATTGCCCCATCAATGAATCACGTTGAGAAGATAGTTTATCTCGAACCATGGAGAAGAGTTGTATACTTGTGCATGTCAATGTGTCTCTAATGAGAGATGAATATAGAAAGGAATCCATTGGACCTTATTTGTGGTAATTCGTCATCCATGGATCATCGTTAGCTGATTTTAAAATGTTTTATTTTCAAAACTTATCATAATAATAATATGTGTACATGTGTTAATAGGGCGAGCCTCATGCACATTCAAGGATGCGACGCTTCCATTCTCATTGACTCTATTGACCATAATTGAGCCAATGCTTGTCATCAAGCTAAAACTTTGCTATCATAGAATTCCCCATGATGCAATTCAGAGCCAGTGCGCTTAAATAGGCCACAAATGAGTTCGTCATCAAGAGCACCAACCAAACTAAGAGAACCAAAATTTATGTGTTTAACTTATATATTAATTATTTTTATCGTTGATAATAATAATTGTTATTTTAAATAAAGTTATAATTTATGATCATTTTAATTTTAGTAACTTGAGATGTATGATGAAATAATTCTTTTGATACTTATTATGGATTGATCCATATCAAAATTTACCAACCATTTAATGTATATGGTTGTGCTAATTATTATTCCATGTCTCGCTAGGGACTATAACACTCGCCTCACGGTAAAATTTCCTTGATTCCTGATTATTTTGCTGAATTTTTGTAACTTTAACCAAAATTTAGAGAAAATGTTTAATATTCCTATTTTTTTGTAAATTAAAAAATAATTTTATAATTTATGGAAATCTTATTTCTAATTTTCCATTAGTTAAGTGACCCTTTATGTGACATAGTAGAAGGTGATTTATTTTCTGTATTTTTCAGTGTCTGACAAATTATTTTAAAATCTAAAAAAAAAGGCTAATTTTATAAGTAGCCATTTCATCAATGAGTGCTCTAACAATGACAGTGACACTGTTATTCCTATCACTACTAATGCTTCTTTCAATGATGTAAGAAATAACAGGGTTCTAGGTCCATTTCATAGATGAGGGGGTGGGGTGGTTGATACACTTAAAGAAAGAAATGGTCACATAAATATATTTTTTATTGTACATCTCCATAACATTGATACATTGTGCAGAGTGAAAAGGTGTGAAGGAAGCTTTCTTCATCCGCACCTTTAGACTCTGCACAATGTATCAACTTTATGGAGATTACAATAACATACCACAAAATGTGTACATTATGAAGTGATGTTGCAAAAGGTGTCTCTTTTATTGTGTTGCAACTCTAGGTGATGATGTATCTGAGTTGATGGGAAATAGAGTCTATTTCCAGCTCACCGATTTTGTTTAGACAATTCCATCACGTTTTATATGTAAATATCTACCTTAGTTTTTGTAATGACCCATCTCGAATTAGGTGCAAAATGGAATATTAACATGCATATGATAGCTACATATGCATGCATCACATGTGTTGCATTAGTATGCATACTAATTGAATACCTAACTCAAAAGAAAATTTAAGTTATAGTTACGAGTAAATTAATAAATAACATAAATAAATTATATTTATAAACAAATGTTATAAAATCATAATTATAATTAAATTAATAAAGAAATATAATTAAATTATATTTTCAAACAAATATTAGAAATTCATAAACATAATAAATAAATAAAGTTATAAACAAATATTATATTTGTTTCAAAACTTCAAATATAAAACCAACCTAGCCTCACGAATAAACTACATACGACTATGTTGTCAACCTTGAGCACAGGTGGCGAATTCATGCTTGGAACTAACTACCCTTATCCCTTATCTGATTATTGATTGAATGGGGAGGAAAGGTGACCACTATTTGGGGAGAGGAAGGTAAATTATATATAAAAAATCCAAAGGAGGAATGCAGGGGGGGGAATTGGTCTACTAGAAGGGTGAAGTCCGGTTCAGAGGAGCATTAAATTAGAATTAGAGAATTGAGAAACTTTTCTTGAAGTTTTTGGGCACGCAAGGAAGAGTGCTTCAATTTTGAAGTATTCTGGAGATGGGTACCAATATTGTGCTCAATTTGGCGAGGGTTTGGTCATTTTGTTAACGGGAACAAATTTGGAGCTACAACAGTTCGAGATCGACTTCAAATGTGAAATTCAAGTATGTATATGTGTTATTTAATTGATATATTCTTGTTTAATTTACAACTATTATAATTTAGAGATTTAATTTTTGGTGAGTTCACCACAGTTTCTAATGTTATGCATGGTAGAAAGTGGAATGGGAAAAATGGTTAGTGAAGCTTCTTATTTACACTAGAAACCCTTCAATGAGCCCATTGCTAGAGATACACATTATGAAATAATGTTCAAGTGGAACTCTATGTTGGCAATGTTGGCATTGATTTCAAGTGGTCATGGTCATTAATCATGCAGATAAGTTATGTTAATTTTAAGGATGATTGATGTTGTATGTTGATGAGTTTGCTTGATGTTGATGAGGTGGTTTGCTTGATTAATTTTTATGAAACCAACTCCCAAAATAGAAGAAAGAGAGATCGACGCCTTAGAAATAAGTCACCTTGAGGGGTAAACCTCCTTTACATTACATAAATGAACAATTATTGGATGATACAAATGAAAAAACCTCCTTTCTATATATAGGAGTCCATGGGGTCACAATATAATCCTAGCCGACCTAAAACTAATAATGTAAGCGTACAACAATAACAATAAGGGGGATACAATAACAACAATAAGGGTTTAAACTAGTACTATAGCGACCTAACATGATCCTCTCCTTCAAATAAGTGTTGTCCTTAATGCTTGATTATTTCTCGATGCTTCTGTATAAAATTCTCATCCTCCAATGTGGAATATTTAGCGAGTAAGTTCTTCCACTTGTTGAGATATTCTAAAATTGATCGATTTCGTAGTTGTCGATTTCTTTTTTCCGTGACTGCTTCAAAACTTCTTTCACTCTGATGTTGATCTTCATGTTTTTTCATTTGATTATGCACCAAAGTTAGGTTATCCTTTGAGAGTTGGAGCACTTGTTTTTGATGCTCGATGTGATCTTCCATTGCTTTATCATCCATATTAGCTTTAATTTTATCCTTCAAACCATCCAAATTAGCCTCCATGTCTGCTTTTAAACCATCTATGTCATCTTTGATTGCTCTTTGTAAGATCGAAAGTTGCTGCACTTGGTACAGTAATTTTGATATATCATACTGCAACTCTTCCTCTTCATGCATCATAGTAGAGATTTATGAGGGCTTAATAAGTGTTGAATTATTTTTAGGGGTCATTTTAGAACCCAATACTGATATCTATGCTTCAATATTCCCTTGGAATCCCTTCAAACTGATTTTTCAAACAAGACTTATGCAATTTTAAAAAAAATTACCCACAATTTTTTTGCTTTTAAGGAGCTCGATATTGGAACTTATGTATCTCTATAATTTTAGATCCCCAAGAATTTATTGTCAGTCTTGTAGTAGCCCTCTGAGTCTTCTTTAAAATGCCACAAGTCTGACCTGATTTAGATTCTTCAAAACAAAGTCATGCCCAATCTCCCACAATGACCTAAATATGGACTAGTTCAGTACAACGAACTTGTACTACGTGTCACGTGTCACTGTTTCCTCCTTCAGATCTGAAATTGATATCTAGGAAACTAAAGTCCGTTTAATTTTGGCCACTTTTTATAGAATTCCAATCCGATGCTCAAAGAGAGAGTTATGATGATTTTCCCAAGGTTGCATGTTTGAGATGAAATTCAGGGGCCTGCAAAAACCCTAACTTCCATGGATCATATCTCCGAAAATATTGCGAACCAATATCTAAAATTTTTACACGATGTCACTTAGCATTTCTTCGTAAATGGGTTTTTTTTTTAATTTCTAAACCTTCATAGAAATAAAATATTAGTGAAAATTCCACGATGACCATTTTGAAGCAGCAAAACCCTATAATCCAAAGCTCTGATACCAAATGTTATGAAATCGGCTCCCAAAATAGAGGAAAAGAGAGATAAATGCCTTAGAAATAAGCCACTTAAAGGGGAAAACCTCCTTTACATTAAATAAATGAATAATTCTTGGATGATACAAATGGAAAAACCTCCTTTCTATATATAGGAGTCCATGGGGTCACAATATGCTCCTAGCCGACCTGACAATAATAATGTAAGGGCACAACAATAAAAATAGTGGGCTATTATGGGGAAATATAATAGAAATATGGGGACTAGGGGTACACCAATAAAAATAAGGGGGCTACACTAACAACAATAAGGGTTTAAGGCTAGTATTATAGGGACCTAACATTACTTGATATGCATAGGCTAATCAGAGTGATGTGCAAGAAAAGGTTGATTAAGTGATGTGATGTGAAAAATATTTGATGATTAACAATTGATGTTTACATTGATGATAGATTTGTGGTTTATCCTTCAAAAAATAAAGACATAATGGCACATGAGGGTTGAAGAACAATGTTTAGAGAACTTGCTTTTTTCATTAAATACTATATGATGAATTTACATCTCAAAACCAGATAGTGCAATCATTAGTTCTAGCTTATATTTTTTCATATTTTCTTAATATTTCAAAACTATTGAACTTAATTTCATATTTGTAAATGAAGAGGTAGATTCTAAACAACTCTAGAAGGCCAAGTGATAACTCTCCAATTCGAATTCCTGCATAGAATACAAATAGTTAGCAACTCTTTGTATATAAAAAATGTCATTTTGAATGAAATATAAGTTTTTCGAATTGATAATTGTATGGGAGAGTTTATGAATAGCCTGCTAAGAAGGGAAGGGAAAGTGTAGAAAAGGAGGAGCAAATTTGAAGAACAAAATCAAAGAAGATAAGTAGTAGAAAAGAGGACATAAATTTATTTCAAAATAGAGACAAATACCAGGTACCCAACAAATCTGAATTGTAATATGATTGGGGGATTGTAGTCTCCTTTCAAGTTGTAACTTGATAAATAACAGGTGGTAGCCTATTGAGGTAGGAACCTCCTATAGGTTGGAGCCTACAAAAAAATTGATGTAATAGGGGAGTAGGATCTTGCCTTCACATTACTTTCAGCCAAAAATTCATGGTTTTCTCCCTTTATGGCTTTCAACTTATACCTTGCGCATTGATGTGTTGCTTGTTGAATGTCTTACTTGTGTGACTGCAAAAGAAATAAGAAATAACTAAACATATACATAAGTTATTATTTACAAAATAAGATATTGGAAAAAGGAAATTAAGTTGAGCGAAATAATTGAAAAGATACAATTATTGATTCACCCCCCCTCTAAATAATTTCCAAGCAACTATCACTCTACTTTGGGATTTCCTAAAGCATTCTTGATAGCGAATATGAAATCATGTGATTATTTTCCTAAAATCATAATTCTTGATATCTCTAGCCAAGGTAAACTACATTTTAAGTGCAACTTGTCAATATTCCCCTTTCATACCACCAAGTGAAATCACATTTTCTTATCCACTAAAGTATGTTTTATGTTACATTACTAATTCAATAAATAGTTTTATAGCTTAAGCAATACCTTAATGATATGTTGTGCAGAGTGTGGATGAAATTTTCTTCCTATGCACTCCGCACAATGAATCATCTTTCATTGTGAAAATACTACAATGAAAGCTTTCATTATGCATAGGTAAATAATCCAATCTAATCTATATCAATTGTGGATTCCATGAAATCAAGTAATAAATAAATTAACTATAGGGTAAAAATGCGAAGATGGGTAACACTTTTGTGAGAATTCAGGGCAGAAAACTTTTTTCCTCAATAGTTCGGCCGAACTCGTTCTTCATTTTACATTGACGGCGTACTGATGGTAATGGCAAACAGATTTTGGTTCGGAGATTAGAAAACTGGCAAACAAAGTTCGACCGAACTATTATTTTATAAATATATAACCCACAAACTGTTATAGGTTTCTTGTTCACATCTGTCTCACGCGATTTTAGTTGATTTGGTGTTGCGCTCACATCTTTCTTGCACGATTTTAGTTTATTTGGTGTTGTGCCGCGCTGAGGAGGGGAGTTTTTTTGATTTGCGCCTCGACGCTGAGGTAATTTTTGTTAATTTTTTTATTTTCTGTAATTATTTTTTGTTGATTTTTTTAATTTGATTTTAATTTGATATTTTTTCTCCGCAGTTGTCTTCCACAATGTCTTCAGTGTCTTCATGGATCGCCTCGGTTCGAATTAACGGCCAATTTCTGCTATGACTTTCCAGGTACGTATGTTCCTTTCCAAAACTTGTATAATTAACGACCATGTTTGTAAAGAATGATTTTCTCACTGTTTCTGCTCAGAGTTACTGTCTGTGGTCAGACGTGCAAAGTTGTGCTTTTAGAATCACTAAATCACAAAATAACCTGACGGATTGCATTTTGACCTCTCTAGGAACATCATGTAGCATTTTTTTCTACAATGATTTCATATACTTGGCTCATTTCTTCTGCTAAGAATTGACTGTTCATATCTCATATTAAAAGTAGTTAAATTAAATTTACTCAGGACTGACCTTTTTTCCTTGACTGTTCATATATGTCATATTCAAAGCAATTAAATTTAGTTGGTACTAAATTTTTTCTCCTTTATTAAATGAAAATGATATGAAAACTTTTCTCCCCTCCCTAAAGAAAATGATGTGTAAAGGGCTTCCTCCCAACAACAGTAAACGAATACCACATGATAGTGATAAATGTTGTATATGATAGTGATAAATGCTATATAGATTAGGATATACATTATCATGATAAATAATATATAGAATGGGATATAAATTGTTGGATTTTTAAGTTGGGATATATAGATCTTGCAATTCCAATAGTGTATATCTCAAACATAAATTGAATTTGTTCTTTGTTATGATGTGCATATTAACTGTTTGACAAGGTTGTTTTTTTTTATATATATTGGTAACATTCACCAAATCCTTGGGGAAAATTTCCCTTGACATTAGCGTGTTGTGTATAGCTAACCTAAGTGAGAGGTGTTGACCCTCTCGACATGAAAAAGGAAACAATGGTGTTTGACATGCATCGCATGAAGTTATCACATTTAATATCTTTCCCTAAAGGCTACCCACTATGGATGGGACTAATTAACATATTTCTTTGTTTTGCAATCTAGCCTACTTCCTTCAAAAAATATAATATTTCTTATCATATCAGAATTTCATGAGTTGATCATCCCTAGAAAAGACAAAGTGGCTATCATGATCTCCGACTATTTTGCACAGAATAAATATTCCACCTTTTCATGATATTTTCATGAATTTAAGCATATGCAAAAAAAGATAATATTTCTTATCATATCAAAACTTCCTTCAAAAAATATAATATTTCTTAAATCATATTAGAATTTAATTCTCTACAAAAAATATTTAATATTTCTTATCATAATATTTCTTGAACTTCCTTCATGATATCTATGGTTTCTCAGGTTTAGTATTTTCAACAGCTATTTTAGCAGGAACAACTTTTGGATTAGCTGATTTTGGATCAGTAGTAGTGGTTTTGGAGTCTAAAATTGTTGTTTTAGCATAATTAGTTGTCTTGAAAGCAACAGATTTTTGAGAATATGTTGTTGTTTGGACAATGTCATCTATTATGTCAACAATCTTGGGATATTTCTTATCATATCATAATTTCATGAGTTGATCATCCCTAGAAAAGAAAAAGTGGCTGTCATGATCTCCAACTGTTTTGAACAGAATAAATATTCCACCTTTTCATGATCTTTTCATGAATTTAAGCATCTACAAAAAAAGATAATATTTCTTATCATATAAGAACTTCTTTCAAAAAAGATAATATTTCTTAAATCATATCATAATTTAATCCTCTGTAAAAAAGATTTAATATTTCTTTAACTTCCTTCATGATATCTATGGTTGCTCACCTTCGTTCAATATTGGGTAAAAGGTCATGGTCTTACCTTAATTTCTATTCTAATTCCCTTTCCTAACTTTGATTTTCATTTAATATTTCTTATCATAATATTTCTTTAACTTCCTTCATGATATATATGGTTGCTCACCTTCGTTCAATATTGGGTAAAAGGTCATGGTCTTACCTTAATTTCTATTCTAATTCCCTTTCCTAACTTCCTAACTTTGTTTTTCATTTAATATTTCTTATCATAATATTTCTTGAACTTCCTTCATGATATCTACGATTGCTCACCTTCATTCAATATTGGGTAAAAGGTCATGGTCTTACCTTAATTTCTATTCTAATTCCCTTTCCTAACTTTAATTTCCTTTTGACCTTGGAGATAAACCCAATCATTATATTGGATGAAAGTTCATGGTCTTACCTTAATTTCTATTCTAATTCCCTTTCCTAACTTTGATTTTCCTTTTGACATTGGAGATAAACTGAATCATTAAATATGATAGTCATCCCTTCTAGGGAACTTAGTATGGGTTGCTTAGTGGTTTCGAACCCTTATGATGATGTGAGGTGGTGTTTCAAACATGGGAGTAACTTGTGTTTGCATGTGATGCTCACGGGCCATGGTTTCTTTTATGGGTTATAGATGGTTTAGTTCTACCTCCTAAGATAAGTTTCTAAACAACTTCCCTTTATTCCTTGAAGTCAAAATAGATATATACTAAGGATTACTCTTTATATGTATTTCTACCATATAAATTCTAACGATAATTAATCACATATGTGTTAAAGTAGAATATGAAATAAACCCTTTTTACACTTGGCTTGGCTCTTAGGTACATAGATAGGTGGGTTTGGGAATGTGGTTCACATGAAAAATAATAGGGATTGATTTAGTGGAAACCTTTTATAAGATCAAGACTCAAACAATTGTGATATTTTCCCTTCTTTCCAACTTAGTCCATCCTTCTAGAAAAATCCCTTTTAATGAAGCAGATATATCCATAGTGATCCACTGATATTTTTTCACCAACAACTACTCCATTTTGGATTTTTATATCTCAAAACTATACTCATTGAATTTATGCATCTATATCTTTAAACTACTTGAAACTGTTTTATTACACCATAGGAATCATTTCGAGAAAAACACATTAGCCATAAAAGTTTCCCATTGAAACCAAAAGTGATTTGATACAAAACATAGGTTTTAACCTTATATAGTTAATTTTTTCAAATAGTTTTTTAATAAAATGAAAAAAATTCAATGTAAAACACATGCACATTAACATATAATTGTGATATTTTCCCTTCTTTCCAACTTAGTGGACATCCTTCTAGAAAAATCCCTTTTAATGAAGCAGATATATCCATAGTGATCCACTAATATTTGTTCACAAACAACTCTTCCATTTTGGACTTTTATATCTCAAAACTATGCTCATTGAATTTATGCATCTATATTTTTAAACTACTTGAAACTATTTTATTACACCATAGGAATCATTTTGATATATCTCCCATTTTAATGGGGTGTATCACATTTCGAGAAAAACACATTAGCCATAAAAGTTTCCCATTGAAACCAAAAGTGATTTGATACAAAACATAGGTTATAACCTTATATAGTTTAATTGTTTCAAATATATTTTTAATAAAATGAAAAATATTCAATGTAAAACACACAGTATTTAGAAACAAAAAGTAATTTGATACAAAACATAGGTTTTAACCTTATACTACGTTAATTGTTTTGAAAATAGATTCTTAATAAAATGAAAAATATTCAATGTAAAACATGTGCACATTAACATATAATTGTGATATTTTCCCTGCTTTCCAACTTAGTCCATCCTTCTAGAAATATCCCTTTTAGTGAAGCAAATATATCCATAATGATCCACTGATATTTGTTCACCAACAACTATTCCATTTTGGACTTAAATATATCAAAACTATGCTCATTGAATTTATGCATCTATATCTTGAAACTACTTGAAACTATTTTATTTCACCATAGGAATCATTTCGACTATTCCATTTTGGACTTATATATCTCAAAACTATGCTCATTGAATTTATTCACCTATATCTCTAAACTACTTGAAACTATTTTATTTCACCATAGGAATCATTTCGATATGTCTCCCATTTTAATTGGGTGTATCACATTTCGAGAAAAAATACATTAGCCATAAAAGTTTCCCATTGAAACCAAAAGTGATTTGATACAAAACATAGGTTTTAACCTTCTATAGTTTAATTATTTCAAATATATTTTTAATAAAATGAAAAATATTCAATTTAAAACACATGCACATTAACATATAATTGTGATACTTTCCCTTCTTTCCAACTTAGTGGACATCCTTCTAGAAAAATCCCTTTTAATGAAGCAGATATATCCATAGTGATCCACTGATATTTGTTCACAAACAACATTTCGAGAAAAACCAAATTTGATACAAAAACATAGGTTTTAACCTTATATAATTAATTATTTCAAATAGATTTTTAATGAAATGAAAAATATTCAATGCAAAACACATGCACATTAACATATAATTGTGATACTTTCCCTTCTTTCCAACTTAGTGGACATCATTCTAGAAAAATCCCTTTTAATGAAGCAGATATATCCATACTGGTATTGATATTTGTTCACAAACAACTCTTCCATTTTGGAATTTTATATCTCAAAACTATGCTCATTGAATTTATGCATCTATATTTTATTACACCATAGGAATGATTTCGATTTATATCTCCCATTTTAATGAGGTGTATCACATTTCGAGAAAAACACATTAGCCATAAAAGTTTCCCATTGAAACCAAAAGTGATTTGATGCAAAACATAGGTTTTAACCTTATATAGGTAATTGTTTCAAATAGATTCTTAATTTAAAATGAAAAATATTCAATGTAAAACAAATGCATTCTTATACACCCTTATGTCTACGTAAAGTAGTGTGAGTGATTCCACGGGTCCTCTACACCCTTCATAGGGTATCACTGGGACAGGTAGTGTTAACTTCTACAAGTTCTATAGGCAGAGTCTGTAAAGGGCCAGGTAGCCTCTGGATCTCATCTTTTATGAAAGGTGACATATCTAGTAAATTCCCCTACAGTCAATCTCTGGAATAGATCTAAATAAAAGTTCTTCATTTTAATATCCAATGTAAAACAAATGCATTCTTATACACCCTTATGTCTACGTAAAGTAGTGTGAGTGATTCCATGGGTCCTCTACACCCTTCATAGGGTATAATTGGGACAAGTATTGTTGACTTCTACAAGTTCTATAGGCAGAGTCTATAAAGGGCCAGGTAGCCTCTAGATCTCATCTTTTATGAAAGGTGACATATCTAGTAAACTCCCCTACAGTCAATTTCTGGAATAGATCTAAATAGAAGTTCTTCATTTTAATATCCATAAAACACAACCAATTTAAGGTAAATTGTGTACATGTGTCATTTCTCCCACAAACTAAAGGCTTCCTCCCATTAATTCTAGATGTGAATTCTACCATAAAATTTTTAAGTCAAAATTTAAGATAAACCATGCACATGTCATTTATCTCATGATCTTGTGTCATTTCTCCCATGCATTTGCAATAAATGTCAATTTAATATATATTTTTATTGAATTTGTTTTTTTTTTTTTCAGGGATAAGAAAACCATTAAATATGGTTGAAAAATGGAAATTATGCATAGAGGTTTCTTACTATCCCAATCCATGGAAAGCAGTGATTACATATGTGCTTTCCAATATTGCGACTAGCAAATTTTTCCAAAGGAAAATGAATATATTGGGAATAACAACAAACAACGAGGCATATTATATTGGATTGATAGAAGGCTTGCGAACAACTATGGAGTATGGATCAAATGGAATTGTAGTTTTCACCAATTCTGAACTTGTGTGCAACCAGATGAATGGCATGTACCAAGTTAAGAAGGAGAGGCTAAAAGCGCTGCATGGAATAACAAACAATATTGTTAGCCAATTTCAATTTTTTAGTATAAGACATTGTTCAAATGTGAATAATATGTCTGTTGATCTAGTGCGTGGGGCAATGCCACTTTAGGATTCATCTATCAAAGATGAATTAATAGATGAATTAGAATTATATGGGGCAATGCCAATGCAAGATTTATCTCTCAAAGACAAATTATTTTTGAGACGCTCTTCTTCAAAAATTCAAGATTCATCTCTCAAAGATGAAGAGATGCTCTTCTTCAAAAATTAAAGATTCATCTCTCAAAGATGAATTAGTGTTGAGACTCTCTCCTTCAAAATTTATTGATGAACATTGTAACATATCTTGGATATGTGTGTGTTTTGTACTTATAAATGCGTCTTTTTTAATGACCATGTGTTTTTTTCCATTATATAACAAGTGTGCTCCCACCACACCATGTAAAGCGCAACTTGGTAAACTTCACATTTGCAACAAGTGGTGAACTTCACATTTTTATAAAATTAAAATGCGGGGACTTCAATAAATTTTTGTTTAAATGGAGTTTCACTTATTTTTTAATGATAATGTGTTTTTTTTCAATTTTATACCAAGTGTGCTCCCACCATGTAAAGCGCAATTTGGTGAAATTATCATTTTTATAATTTTTTTTTGCTTAAATTGAGTTTCACAAATCAATTAGTGCTTTGAAAGTTGTGTTTTACATAATCTGTGTACAGTAAATTACATCAATTTTCTGAAATTTATTTTAAATTATAGTCATTTAAAAAAAAAAATTGGAAATGTCCACCATAGATATATATATCATGGAGGATGAACGACGAAGATCAACAGAATCCCATATCTCTACGAGAGGGGGGGTTCGGGGATCGAGGGATGTTCATGGTATTTAAATATAATCTTAAATATCCATACATGTGTGTACATATCGAATTTATTTTTTATCGACTTTTTACTAGAAAAATGCACGAGAAAAA
This sequence comes from Pinus albicaulis, assembly GCA_034641835.2. Classification (NCBI taxonomy): domain Eukaryota; kingdom Viridiplantae; phylum Streptophyta; class Pinopsida; order Pinales; family Pinaceae; genus Pinus; species Pinus albicaulis. The sequence goes on along the minus strand of CM076572.1, from coordinate 709,000,665 downwards.
TTGATCACATTTAGTCTGTGTTTCATCAATGCACATAGAAAAACTACTTTCAGTTAATTGCATTCTAGAATATATATATATATATATATATATATATATATATATATATATATATATATATATATATATGCAACATTTTTCATCAATGCATGTATAGAAAAGCTACTTTCAATTGATCCTAGTGTGCATGTACCAAAACAATTTGTACATGTGCAAACACTTCCACAGATAACATAACAAGGCAGCTCAATTTTTAGTTGAGTTCTGGAAGTTCTAAAACATAATCCAAAGAGAAGAAATTGTTGGGCAGTTCAATCAAAAAAATTCCAATGGAATGCCATCTTCAATGACCCGTTCATGATCGGATTTTTACATTTTCCATTTCTTAATTTTCGTTTTTTTCTTTGATTGAACCTCTATCAACTTTATGCGTGCTGCACACACTAAGTGACTATATTGACAATTTATGACATCAGGTTCATAGTCTTCAAAGTAAACAAAATCCCCACTTTGATTATTTTGTCTAAAAAAATAACCTTTCAGTATAATAGATCCTCTTTCATATGGAAACCCGTGATCATTATAGTTTTCTAATAATTTCATTTTTCGTTCAGTGCAACGCATCAAATAATACTTCACATTTTCATCGTTGTCAGTAGGTGCGATTACATCAAAAACATCTCCTGCACAATAAAACAAACTTAACAAACTTAAATGTATTTAAATTTATTTCTAGATCTTTATCATTTGAAAGCAATTCAAATGTTACCTTCTCTAACAAGATCTAAAACTCGATCACCATTGGATGATATTGTAGTCTCCTCTGGTTGCATTTCTTCAAACATTGCAATGGACATTTTTCTGTTTGTATTTAGCTCTGTATGTTTCCAATATTTTACATACATTTTGTTTTCACAAATGTCATTGGATTGTGTGTTGCCTATGCAAACATGACAAAAACGAGAATATTTTCTTTTATCCAATGCAAACACATTTCTGGACAACTTTGTTTTAATTGAATGCAATTTTCGAGTCACTTTTATTGTTTCAACGTCATTTCCAATTGATCTATCTACTTCTTCGATCCCAATATGCCAAAAAAACCTTTATATGGAAAATTCAAAGAAGAATGTAAATATAATATCAAAATACAATCAAAGATAATCAATCAGAGATAATAAAATTGTGATAAATGTACATTGTTTAAAATTAGATATCCAATAAAAATTAAATTGAATGTACCTTCGCACTTCCCTTGATCGGTTAGTCTCATGGCTTAGAGCAGCGATGCACCATTGAACAACTTATTTAGTATCCATAAGTTGGTTTGTAGAGGGATTCATTTGATATCTTCGAAGTGCTCGTTTTATGCATGCCCCTGCACTGTCATGTTCTCCTTTTCCATGACCAATCTCAAAGAAATTATAACAATGTTTAATGCAGGTTTTCTTATGAAGACAACACAACCAAAAGAATGATCGTGCATATTTGAATTGACCTGCACATCCATCTAACCATATCCAATGTTCATTGAATGTTATTCCACGACTTTTCAAGGAGTCATAAATCTTTCCAAAACAGTGTTGTACAAAATATGTATCATGTGTACAATCATCACTGATATAAAAGTGATATTCTTTAATAACATGCTGGTGCTTTCTATATGATCGGCGTTTTGTTCAGCATGTCTATATAGAATATGGACGAGCATGGAGACTTGGTCATAATGATAGTATTCACTCTGAATTTTTTTTGTGGAACAAATGTGTAGTTTTCCGCAAAATCAATTACTGACAAAATGGTCCCTAGTGGAAAAAATTCACGGGATTTTTTGAATTGCAAGTCTTTCCATCGAGCTCTATGGGAATGCTTGGTGTATTTATAAATTTCTACCTCAAACTTTCTCAAAAAGTCTATCACAAAAATTTCTTCTTCTCATAATTCAATTTTTTTAGCACTATTTTCACCTTGAATCAATATATGGATATATTCATATCTCTTCCATTTCAATTTCATGTTGGACAATGATTGATCATTTATATCAATACGATATTTGTTTTGAAATTTAGTCAAATTTCCACAATCATCGCATTTTTTACCACCAACACATTTCTTTTCGTAAAATAAATCATCGCTTTGTCTTTCACATACAATTTGAGATATTAAATCACGGATAGTGGAAGGAGGAGGTGAATCCTTCCAAAATTTCTACCAAAATTAAGGAATGTGTCATAATATAACTCAAATTCCACATGATAAGGACAACAACAAGTGTCGCGTATGGTGATAGGTTTTACATACCATGGTTTTTGTTGAACAAAAGCACTGATTGACACATGAATTTCAAGATTCTCTTCTTTGAACTTGTTGAACAACTCTATCTGAGTGGTTTCCAAGAAATGTTTTTCATGTTCTTCATACTGATTTCATGCTATTCTTCTTCGCATCACATCCCTTGAATTTGGTGAAACACATGAATTTTTCTTCCAATATTCATATATTATTTTTTTAACATGTTCTCCAATTCTATCTTTGTATGGTTGCCTACAAATATCTCTCCAACAAGCGAGTTCATCATTTACATATATTTGCAATCGAAATTTCCGATGTTTGTGCAAAGTTTTTCGTGAGGTTCCTAATGCTCGTGCCATAGATTTTACCATGCGATTCTCTTTAGTACTTGATGAAACCACTGCCATATGTATTTCTCTACATACAATTGAAACATTTTTATGTCTAGATCTTCTAATTGAATTTATAGCACTATTTATATTTTGTATCACATTTTCCTTCATTTTTTTATCTTTGGTTGATTTTTTTATTGTAGAATCTACTTGATGGATTTTTCACCAATTGCATTTCAACTATGGGGTCTTACGCCGAATCCCTCTAGCTCGAAATATTGGAAAATACAAAGTGGCAGATTATTGATTCTTATTTTCCTTTTGCTTGATACTTGCTTGTGAACTTAATTATTCTTATCACGCTCTTTAGTTAGATATTTTCATCAAACAAATATCAAAAATGAAACAACAACAACAAAGGACACATAAATTAGGCTCTCATCCAGGGAAAAACCCCTCCAAGGGGAAAACCCGGTAAACTCTTCTCTTCTTACATAATCTGCTTCAAAATGAGACACAAATACCCAAACCCTAGACTAAGTCCTTCTCCAAGTACCAAGTCAACCCTCTAAAAATTCTTTCCTCGATTTTGCACCAACCAGCTTCAAACTACAACTTTGACTCGCCAAATTCAATACTGCAACTTCGACCCTGCAATTTCAGTCTTGGAGCTTGCATAGGAACCCTAATTTAGCTTCCTCATGAGACCTTCCTAGAGCAAGACAACTCCTCCTAAAGTCAACGAGGTCAAGGCAGGGCATTCTTCCTTCCAACTACAAGATTTTACACTTCGTCCTACTACAACTTGGACTTGCAATTTCGGCCTCCTTTGGCAGCACACAGGAAACCCTATATATTCACACGTATGAGCGAGATAGATCCCAAAAACAAGATATTTCGTCCTTCTTCCTTCCTTAGACCTTCACTCTTCCTTTTTCTAGCTTTTAAGCTACAGATCAAACTTCTTTCTTGATAGATCAAACTTGTCGAGTAAGTGAATGTCAAATGAGGTCGAACTGCTCCTTTATATAGCCTTCTCAAGGGTTTGAATTCCCTCCTTTAGGCTGACTTGTACTTTTGGAGTTTACAGGCATTTTTAGACTCAAAATAAATTCTTTTTCCAATTACATTTTCCCGAAGGGGTCTTATAAAAAATTCCTTTGACTCATGACAATAAATCATAAGACCTAACAAACCCTAGAAGCACTAAGAACATGTTTTTACCTAGAAGACCATCAATAATGAGCATGAAACCCATGCTCTAATGATAATAACTTTTTTTTTCTTGTTTGTTATATAGGATACATATTGAAATGAGTACAACAACAATTATGAAGACCAAAACTAGTTACATGTTTAACACGAAAAACTTTGTGTTCTTCATGGAAGGCAACTGAGTTTCCACCATGATGACAATGTTGCAATAATGGTTGGTTTCAACAACATAAATGTGTTTTTGAAGCATGTCGAAGATTTATTCCTCAAGGTGCTCCATCATGAATTGGGCCTCCTAATCATCATATTTCAATGTGATTTTGAAGCATGTCGAATATTTCTTCCTTATCGTGCTCCATCATGAATTGGGCCTCTTAATCATCGTATTTCAGTGTGCTTTTGAAGCAGGTCAAAGATTTCTTCCTTATAGTGCTCCATCATGAATTGGGCCTCTTAATCATCATATTACATAGGACTGAAGTTAGTCATGGCAATTAGTAGATGCCTCTATGCATGCATGGCCCTTCAACCTCAAACCTATCGACTGCACATCTCTCAAAGGCCTTGTACTAAACGTGGGTCCCACCTTGTTTGCGGTGTCGTAATCTAAGGTTGAACACAAGCTTGGGAGCGTTGTGCAGAGTGCATAGGTAGCTTCACACTCTGCACAATGAAATCCTCATTTGCACCCATTCATTATCATTTATCCATACCCATATTTAATATGGTAGACGCTTAAATTCTCAAAACTTTTCAAAAAATTAACACGCCCCCTTGAAAAAGCTTAGCTAACTGGATTGAGCGATCTCCTCCACATGTTAAAGTGATTTCATGAACTATTAGTTATAAGGTAAAGTTTCGAGGCATAGATATTATGTATGTAATAATACTAAACTGTTTACCCTTATCCAAAAGTAAGCGAGATGAAGTGACAAAATCATGCCATCCAAAAAGCACTTCCCAGGAGATGTAGAGAAGGCTTTTGCTCCATGGAAAAATGAGACTTGCAAGTTATATACAATCATGACAGTTGAAAGATGTTACAATTTGGTGTGCTAATGTCAATATCCCATATTTCACCCACTTGTAATAATTATTTGTATTAATTAATTTTTATTCTATTTATAAAAATTAATTAATTAATAATTATTATGAGTGAGGGGATGTAAAATTTCAAATATTTCAGTTAAAAGTGAATTATAAATTATAATAACTTATTAGGATTTAAATAAATTATAATAAATTATTAGGTTTTAATTAATTACATTAATATTCATTAATTATTATCATTTATTTATTAGCATATAAAAAATAAAAAAAAAATTATAATTAATAAACATTTCTTCCTCTTGTGTATAAAATCTTTCAATGAAAATCACATTCAAGCAGATTTTGAATAAACATTTCTTTTTCTTATTTAATTACACTCAATTTAATAATTGATAGATTCTAGTTTAGATTAAAATTTAGGTTAGGAATTAAAAACCTCAAAGTGTAATTAAAATATTTTTAGTCATAAAATTTAGACATTAGTTATAATTAATTAAAATTTTAGACATTAAATAAAAATTAATATGAATTAGTTTAGTATGATTAATTTAAGTCATAAGGTTCATTATATATATATATAAAAATTAATTAGGTTATTAAAAATAATTTAAGCACTTGGGTTTTTAAAAATTTAAATTTAAATTTAAAACTTTAAGTATTTATTAAAAAATCTAGTTATTATTAAAATAGAAAAAAAAATATATTAAAATTTTTAATAAAATTAAAAATTAAAAATAATTTATTTAAATAAGATTGTTATCTATTGTTGGCTCCTCTCAAGCATCATAATCTTTCACTATTTATACTTTGACTTTTTGCGACCTTCTTTCATTCTTCATTCTCATCTTGATGATCTCTCAAGCATCATAATCTTTTACTATTTATACTTTGACTTTTTGCGACCTTCTTTCATTCTTCATTCTCATCTTGATGATAGATCCTTGCTAGAATTCAACGAATATTTTATGATACTAGAGATAATCCAAATTCTGCAATTAGTCAATAAACCATGTCAAACGCTTGTTAACTATGCGCTTCACTAGGTCTCGATGAGTGGAGAACATGCCTTGATGTTATTCTGTACGATTTATGCGTTGCAGTACCTTGAATCAAGCCATCATAATTAGATCCACTCACGCAAATCCAACGTCTTTCTAAATATTTTTAATTGCCCGGGTCGGTTCCCTTCCACGAGTTACCCATGTTAAGATCCATTGTTATCTCACTTGAAGACAAGCTTTCGATCATGGCCCAACATGCATTATCAACTATCAATCAACTACTAGCTTTTATTATCAGTCAATAATGCAAGGTACTAATTTTGTTTTTGGTTGAAATAGACTTTTATTCGGATATTTTTCACAAATAAAATGTGCAAGAACCTTTGAAAACATATACTGAGCCCATTGATGGTGATTTTTTTGTAAACACAACAAATGGGGTTATACTACTAAACAAAACGAGTTATGCATATTCAGTAATCAATAATGGTCAAGAACCCTTTGAAACCGTAATTGCTAGAGGGTTTGAAAACATATATTGTGCTCGTGATGGAAATTTGGTGTAAGGGGCTCTAAAATGGTTACAAAATGGTTACATTACTATGTTTTTAGTGATTTTTTGGATTTTCTAGTGTATGAATTTAGCTGAAAAAAATTTGGTGAAATTTTGATTTGTGTTATTTAAATTGGTTTTTTTGACTCTATATATGGATTCAGAATCCTGAAAAATACTAAAAAACACTAGGGCATTTTTTTTTGTGCAGGGTTACTCATCAAACTTGTGATTTCAATAAATTTCTGAGAGATTTTAGAGAAATTAAACCAGAAAAATCTATTAAAAAGAACTTCAAAAAAGTCTCAGTAAAAACTAAAAATAATCAGTCTTGATAAGTAAATTAAATCACATTCAATTACAAAAAATGTAGAAATTAGATGGTTTTTTTTTATTTTTTCCAAAAGAAGAATCTGGGTGTTGGCTAATTTTAAGAATTATGCAAGAACATATAAGTGAGGAATCCTTCTCTTTGATACCAAGTATTTGATTGATTCTTCTTACATAAAACTTATGGTACGATGTTATCAACAATCTGAAAATCGATTCGATATGTTAAGAGAGTGTCACATAAAGAGGTCCCTAAAATAGATCATCAGTATCGTGGGCCACTCGTGGTAAAACTTGGCTATGATATAGCAGGGCTAATAAGGTTGTTTTTGCTTTTATGGTATTCCAACATAAATTTTTCTATCACTGTGCAGAGTTTACATGAACACATAATCTTAGATTTCCAGGCTCAATTTACATTATCTTTCTAACATAAATTTTTTTATCACTGTGCAGAGTTTACATGAACACATAATCTTAGATTTCCATGCTCAATTTACATTATCTTTCATCTAGACATAGAGGTTACAACAATACCATGCCACTGCTGTGAAATATTCCCAAGCAGGCTTTCCTAACATGTGTTACAGTAATTTTTTTTCATTTATTCCACCAATTTTTGCATTCTTCGACTAATATGTTTTGCGAGAGAGCTGAAGAAATATGGAGGTCCGGTCAAATAATATTTTAAGCTTCTCAAAGGTACTAAATATGCACTTAATGCGAAATCTAAATTTCCTAAATTTCCCTCATAATGTAATTTTTTATCATGATTATGCTTTTGTAGATGATCATGGGGGTGATTGCGGCCGTGAATGCAAGATCGGTTTATGAGTTTCTCTTTTGAAGAATTGTGTGTGAAACTTATGATCGAGTGTTAGTTCCACACCAACGTGACAATATGTCCAGCTATTTCTGTTTATCACTTTTTTTCATATTGGAAATTTTTCATTGAATATTACATCACGTATCTTTGGAACCATATCATGAACATGTAAGGAAGTGGTTTTTATTATGAGGCGTATGAAGACACTTCCACACGTAAATTATTTTTGCATTTTGAATTTGCTCAAGTATTTTTGTTTAATGTCAGGAGTTTTATCATTATTAGTATAGATTCATCTTAAGTATTGATTTAACATGAATGTAGAGGGATCAAATTTCTTTACTGTGAACTTTTGTAAAGTGCAAAATACAATATGTTATTTTTTATTATTTAAATTGTATTTTTAATACTAAATAGAATATATGTAGGACCAAATAAATTTTTTAACCATGAAAATTTAATTTGATATCGACATAAATTAGTTAACATATATCTTCAAATAATTTATTTAAATTTCTTGTTAAAATATTTCTAAAAAGTATAATATTTAAACATTTGATTTACAATTTTTTTATTTCTGATTACTTTACAACATATTCATTTATTTTAATTATAATTAACATTATTTTTATATTTAAAATATAAATTTTATTTTTTATTTTTATTTTAAAAGAATGTTGGACAAACTTACACATCCCCCATTCTATGATGCTTTAAACTGAAACCATTTGTAAATGATGATGTTGAAGATATATATTTTAATTTTTTATAGGCAACACAACATGCATTGTTGATTGATATGATGACAAGCCTCCACCAAGAAATTAATTCTTGCAGCAACATAATTAGTAGCTTGCTTCTAAATTGCCCGTTCCAACCAAAGGGTATTATGCAAGTTATCAAGAGCATTAAAAACCCATTGATTTTGATGTATAGAAATGATTACATCATTGTTGATTCTATCAATCTTTGGTATGAAGTCCAATTTTTTTAATGGTCCTTCGTCATTAACTTTTTAACTTTTATATAGTATAAAATGACTTTGTAACTTGATGGACTGATCACCAATCGCATTTCAACTATGAGGTATGGTATAGTATCAAATCACTTTGTAACTTGATGGATTGATCACCAATTGCATTTCAACTATGAGGTATGAGGTCGGACCCCTCTAGCTACGACAACTCAGTGTTCTTCATGGAAGCCAACAAAGTTGTTGTCGTGATGAGAGTGTTGCAATAATGGCCTATTTCAGCAACATAAGTGTTTTTTGGGAGCAAGTCCTTACTGTGTTCCATCATGAATCGTCGTGACTGAAGTTAGTCATTGCATATCAGCAGATGCCTCTCTCTCCATGGCCCTTCAACCTCAAACCTATCGATTGCACATCTCTCAAAGGCCTTGTACTGAACATGAGTTCCACCTTGTTTTTGGTGCCCCGATATGGGGTTGAACAAATCGATCATTTTGCAGAGATGGCTTCCCACTCCGTGCAATGAAACCACTTCCACACTCTCCATTCTCCATTGACTTTGAATACCAGACACATGGGGTTTCACTTGTTTTATGATATTCAATAAATTATGTAACAAAATTAATAAATTAAACATTGAATTGCAACAAAACTATGGATTAATTACGTAACTGTGTATGAAGTTAAATGACATAATATATACAGCCTCTATCAACCAGTCAATGGCAATAACAATGAAAGTGTCCCCGTGAATGTATATGAAACTGTGGAGGATATTAGAAATTATGAGAGAGCAGAGACGCACAATATTCACACACAATAATTGAATGTATTACACACATACACAAGAGATACATATAGTTGGAGTGAGATCCAACTAATACTAATCTTGGAGGGAGAGGTTGAGAGAATCTCTCAACATCCTCCAACAAACCCAACCAATCCCTAATCTTTAGTATGCATCATAAATGAGGCATTATCTCAAACACCCCCCCTTAATGCCTACATTACAGAAAAATTACAATAATGAGATCACAATTACAAAATTTGTATTTGTCCGAACCAATGTAGAAGTAATGATGCATTCTGTTCCGCACCTGTTGAAAGGATAACACAACTAAACTGCTTTTCCAAAATACAATCCAGTCAGCGGCAATCGATCCTCTGCTTACACTAAAATCTAGTGTATAAAACAATCATATATGAGATAATTCACATCGAAACTGAGTTGGGAGGAGGTGAAATGTGTATTTACGGAAAATACACCTAAACATATCTATCCAATTACTACAGGATCTTGAAAAATTTAGCGAACCACGGAGAAACAGACACGTGAATAATTTATTTAATTCATTACTTCTGGAATAAATTGGATCTCTCATGTCATTGTTGCTACATCTCAAACTGTTCACGTTTTTTGCAGTGACAGACACACAGAGATCGAAGTTCTTGAAGGAAGATCATCCCTCGGTGACCGCTACTCTGGCAGCCTCCTTCACTTCTGTCACTTTTTAGTTCTGTCACTCATTTTGTTAACTCCCTTCCTTGGCATAGAGAAGTAATGCACGCAGGGGACCAATGCTTCGTGCAACTGTCACATTCTCTCTCTTTCTCAAATAAATACAAATCGATTCCATTCAAATACATCATCAAATTCAAGTGTGCCTTTTTGGATGCCTAAAGTAGTTTTCGTTGATTTCTCTTCCTACACATTCCTCCGGAGGATTTGATCGCAGCCTCCATATTTTTCAAATGAATTTGCAGCTACTTTAATTACTTGTTAAACATAAGCACTCGCTGGAGTAGCACAATTGAGATGCTGGTCTAATAAGGTTTCTCTCTGACGAAGTATCCCGGTGGAAAGTAATTGCAGGTCATGAAAATGTGACCATTGTGGCAAACAACCTTCGCACAGCCAATTTTTTCCACTTCCCCATACGGACCTAACGAATGCCTCAAAGCACAATCACCTCTGGTCTGCGTATCACTAAACAATAATTTTCAAGAGCCCCGATTCCACCATATTTCAGCTGCGGCAAACGCACTTCCACAATCTCCGTGACTCACCACATACAACACTATATTAATTATCCGGGCTATATCAGGTTAGCGGGAGGAGAAAAATCTTCAAAGCAACAGTTAAAAAAAACAATTAAAACATACCTACACTATGCTACTCTCCTACAACATACTCAATCTCATATCTCTCACATTTTTCTGGGTACTCCCGTGAAGGATTAAGCCCAGCCAAGCTCTGATACCATATTAGAAATTATGAGAGAGCAGAGACGCACAATATTCACACACAATAATTGAATGTATTACACACATACACAAGAGATACATATAGTTGGAGTGAGATCCAACTAATACTAATCTTGGAGGGAGAGGTTGAGCGAATCTCTCAACATCCTCCAACAAACCCAACCAATCCCTAATCTTTAGTATGCATCATAAATGAGGCATTATCTCAAACAGAGGATAGTAATTCAAGGATATTGTGGGGAGTGTGGAGGATAGTAATTCAAGGATATTGTGTTTCTTTTGCAAACCTGCACCTCCACAAAAATATTTGAATTTATTTATTAAATAACATATTTTTTAATATAATAAAATATTTAATATTTTACTAAAATTTCTAAATAGATCATTTCCTTGAATGAATCGGGCTCAATACGAAAAATCCATAGGTTACTGTGACTGCTCCACCAATCATTTTATCTGGAGGCCCCAGCCGACAAGCGATGCTTCATCGAATATTGATTCCAATGTTGAGCCGATCATCGCTATGTTACAGTACGATCCATCATTTCCACTTGCAGTCATATACCTGTCTCTCTGGGTCTCCTCGTCAAGCTTGAGAGTTCCTGATGGGAGTGGAGAAGCCTTTTCTCGATTTTCACATAGTTATAATAGTTTTTGTCAAAGGTGGCAAGATTCACTTAACCAAATGGCTTTCTAAAGGGCATTAAATGAGTGGTGTTGTATATACCCATTGTTGGATAACTTGTTGAAATTGTACTCTAAGGGGGCTTTTGATTTAATTTTCTCTTAAGTAAATTAGAAGTAAAATTGTAATTCCATCACATAACAACTTGTAAGTGTTAATTGAGTTAGGAAGACTTAGTTAGCTTAGTCAATTCAAGTTGGAGGTCAAACTAGAGGCATGTAGGGTGTCTTCTACTTTTTAGGAGCCGTGGTTGATTTATTTGTGAGTTGTAATTAGGTAACTCAAGTATTTGAGTTAAAATCAGTTTAACTAGTTCTAATTGAGAGATGTGCTAGTGATAGGTTCAGTGAATTAAATCTAAATTAATTCACAAGTAGTGATCAATCTATTATTCGATAATTTTCTATAAATAGGTGTTGCATGTCAATTCTAAGGAAACCCAGTTGAGATTGGGGTTAAAGGGAAGACAACTATCAGTTATATAATTATAAAATAGTACAGGTTATGCTTGAGGTCATCAGGAAGCCTTGGATGTATTGCGCAATCATTAATTGGGAATTTCATAATTAATAAGGGCTCAATTAGCACAAGAATGCGTGAGCAAGGCTGATCAGGTAGAGTCAAGCAAGAGGTTAAATATTGGATCAAATTTGCTTAGATCATAGCAAGATCAGAGTGAGACAATCAGTAGAGTACAAAGGTTTCTAAGGAAGAGAAATAGGATTGTATTGTTTCATGCTCTTGACTTTATGCAATATACAGATAGAGGGGTTTTTAGCTAAGGCTTTCCCCAGATACATCTTGTGTTGCGTGATTGATAATTATTTCTCTTACTTGTTTATGTGATTGTGCGATCGAAATTGGTTTCCGCAATTCGTAGAATTGATTCAGTATTTTGTTTTAGTACATTACAAGATCATTTGAATCTATTTAGATATTTCCACATGGTATTAGAGCAGGAATCACAATAGAAGAGAACAACCATAGTTTGTTTTGAACATGTACATCGAATTTGTAGATTTATTCTTCAAGACCAACAATAGATCAAGATGTATTTCATTGGCTTGAGACTCAAATATGCCCTTGAGGAAAATTCGAATTACATAGCATGGAAGGATAGGATGGAAGCAGAGTTAAAGGACAACAGGGTGAAGGAATTCATAGACAGTGATATTCCCCAGCCTGCAGCAGCAGATGCTCAACTTCTTGATGCATAGAAGAACAATGTAGCAAAGGCAAGAAGGATATTGTTAGAAGGAGTTTGAGATCATATCGTCTCGAACCTCCATGGAAAGGAAACTCCATATGCAATGTGGAAGGTCTTAACAGATCCGTTTCAGAATAGCAGTGACCACAAGAAGCTAGCGCTGAAGGACAAGCTCAAAAATATAAAGATGGAGAAGGGCGACACGATTCCAAAATACTTGAAGAAGTTCACTCAATGTCGAGATGAGCTTGGAAGTGTCGGGGTAACAGTTTCCTAGGATGATTGGGTGAGCCTAGCACTTCTAGGCCCTCCCAAGAGTTTTCATAGCTACCAGGACTCGATGAATGGGAGAGGGAAGCTACTAGAGTGGTAGTGATTGTGATCAGACTTGGTACACGAAGAGTTTCGTCAGAACACGAGAGTTGGATCCTCATCAAAGAGTGATGATGAGGATAATTGTGCCTTGGCTGGAAATTCGAAGAAAGGGAAAGGGAAGGCATCCCATTCCAAATTGGATTTCGGTCAGGTGGGCAAGAAGCGAAACTTGTCAAAGGTAAAATGTTTTCACTGTCATGAGCTTGGACACTATGCTACAAAGTGTCCGCACAAGAACACCAACAAGAAGACCTCGGGAGGAGTGACAGGTGAAGCACTTTCTTCACAGTTCGATTTCTATTTAACCCTCATCGCATGCATGGTGTTATTAGCGATGGGTTCTGTGTAGTACTTATATAGTGGAGCTTCGTTCCATATGACCAGCAACAAAGAATTCTTTAGTAGCTTGGAGGAGAAGGATTTCCATATTCACATTGAGATGGGAGATGGCGGGTGGTATAGCGCTATCGGTGTAGGTACAGTTACCTTTTAGAGGGATTCAAGTAATCCTCTTACATTAAAACATGTCATGTATGTTCCTGGTTTAAAGAAGAATTTGGTTTTTGTTGCTATGTTGGAAGATCGTGGATATGATGTGATATTTAGTGAAGGAAAGGCTTTCCTTCTTCACAAATCCACGGGATAGGTGAAAAATATTGGGGTTCAAGTAAAGAACCTCTACAAATTGGATGTAGAAGATTGTGCTTCCTTGAGCATGAAAACACAGAAGGTGGAGATGTGATACATCATTGATTTATAGCACGGGAGATTGGGCCATCTACACCATGGCACTTTGAAGATCATACAGCAGATTTCTATAGGACTTCCAAAGGGTGCACTTGTGCAATGAGATACATGCTAAGGGTGTACATTGGGGAAGTATACCAAAGCCACTTTTCATGATAAGGAAATTCGAGCAAAGGCGATCCTTGAGAGAGTTCACTCAGACGTGTGTGGACTATTCTCAACAACTTCCACAACAAAACACATGAATTATGTGATTTTTGTAGATGATTTTTCACAATAGTGTTGGATTTTCTTCATTATGAAGAAAGATTAGACGTTCTCCAAGTTTTCTGAGTTCAAATCACTTGTAGATAAAGATACAGGAAAGAACGTAAAGGTTATGAGGAGAGAAAATGGTGGATAATATGTCTCTAACAAATTCAAGAACTTTTTTTCTTCAGAAGGAATTCGAAGGAAATTGATAGCACGTCATAGCCCACAGTAGAATGGGGTTTCAGAAAGGAAGAACATAACTATTGTGGGAGAAGCATGATCTATGTTGCATAATCAGGGCCTACCGTTGCATCTGTGGACGGAAGCATGCAATAAAACAGTATTTGTGTAGAAAAAAAGTCCTCATCAGATACTTGGGATGAGTACACGAGAGGAAGCTTTTTTAGGTAAGAGACGAGATGTGTCACATTTTAAATTTTTTGGTTCATCAGTTTACTTCCATGTGACCAAATATGCCAGGAAGAAGCTAGAGCCAACAGTTGTTTTGGGGACATTTGTGGGGTACACTGATACACCTCACAATTATCGGGTGTACTTGTCAACACACAGGATGATAGTGGTCAGAAGAGATGTGAAATTCAATGAAGAGAAGGCCATTTGAATTTCCCTTCAGAGGGAGGTTCAATTGCATGCAGTTGAGGAGCTCTTGGCTCCAAAAGAAGAATCTCAAGATGTGGAGTACCCACAATCATAGGTGCATAGAGTGGAAGCACCCACTCATGCAGATACATCTCGAGACGGAAGGAAGTGCACCAGAGAGGCTGACAGGTTGTTGCTTGATGCTAGAGAGAATGTGGAGCACCCACATCACATCGCAATAAGACAAGGTCCCTAGAGCGATACACTAGATACATGGCTCTTATGAGTGAAGGTGTATAGATAGAGCCATGGCCCATGACATGTTTTCCTTCCTTCCTGAATAGCTTGGTAGGCTTAACCATAGCTTGACTAAGTTGGTTAACCACATAACATATGTCTAGTCGTGTGTTCAACAAATATATGAGTGAACCGCATAAGAGCTTGTAAGTGTTAACTGAGTGAGGAAGACTTAGTTAGCTCAGTAAATTCGAGTTGGAGGTCAAACTAGAACCATGTAGGGTGTATCCTACTTTTTAGGATCCCTAGTTGAGCTATTTGTGACTTGTAATTAGTTAAATCAAGTATTTGATTTAAAATCAGTTTAACTAGTTCTGACTGAGAGATGAGCTAGTGATAGGTCCAATGAATTATATCTGATTTAATTCACAAGTAGTGATCAATAAGTTAACTAATAATTTTCTATAAATAGTTGTTTGATGTCAGCTCTAAGGAAGGACCAATTTAGATTGGGGTTAAAGGGAAGATAACAATCAGTTGTATAACTAGAAAATTGTACATGTCATGTATGAGGTCATCAGGAAGCCTTAGATGTATTGCGCAGTCATTAATTGGGAATTTCCTACTTAATAGGGGATCAATTAGCCAAGGAATGCATAAGCAAGGTTGGTCAGGCAGAGGCAAGCAGAGGTTAAATATTGGACCAAACTTGCTTAGGTCAGAGCAAGATCAGAGTGAGACAGTGAGCAAAGTGCAGAGGTCTCTCAGGAAGGGAAATAACTTTGTATTGTTTCATGTTCTTGACTTTATTCAATATATAGATAGCGGGGTTTTTAGCTGAGGATTTCCCCAGAAACATCTTGTATTGTGCAATTGATAATTCTTTCGCGTACTTGTTTATGTGATTGTGCGATCAAAATTGGTTTCCGCAATTTGTAGAATTGATTTAGTGTTTTTTTAGTACATTACAAGATCAGTTGAATATATTTAGATATTTCTACATAATTGGCCTGCCAAAATCCAACGATGGGCATAGAAGAAGAATAAGAAGTTATTTTAACGTCCACGAGGCTAAAGATAGCCTATGGGACAGATTTCTTCTCTATTTGGCTCTTGTATTAAGCCATTTTCTTATGAAGTTTCACAATAAACTCTCCCAACTTCTCGACAAAGCCCTTGCTGAATAGATTATCCCAAGAGCTAGCTACCAAAATATCTGCATAAATTTCCCTGTTGTCTTTGAAGGCCTCACATTCTAAAATGAAATGATTTTTTGTTTCCACTTTTCTGGAAGAGCAAGAAATACATATTCTTTCCTCCCACACCTCTTTTGCCTTTTCCAACGCCTATTTTAGAACGAAGTTTATGATAATTAGTACTTAATTGAGCAATAAGAATTTTGGCTCTCCAAGAAATATTGTCCCCTATGTATGTTTTTTGTTGATGATTATGAGTGGGATTAAACTCTTCAATATAATACTTTTTCTTTCTCCCTAGCTCCTTCTCCCAAGTACATTTGTGGAGCTTATCCATAACAAAATCTTTTATCTATTTATTGTTTGTGGGACACATTCTCAAGAAAATGCCTCATTTGATAAACCATTTGTTATTTTTTTTCATCCAAGTATTCTTTCTTTTGCACAATATGTCATTAAACACAACATTAGGCCACCTTCCCTCTTCCATTTTCTCAATTTTTTTAAAATACCTTATGACCCACACCATAGCAATTTCTTCATTAGGAGAAGCCCATGTTTCACTTGAAAAGATAGCATAAGGAACTGCACTTTTAATGTTGAATTTGTTTGTAATCAAATTCTTCTGAATTTTCTCAATTTGTTTCCACTACATGTCAATTGTACTGATGGCCCACAGTTCACAACTGTAGAGAATCACTGGAATCACTAAATCCCAAAAAGAGTTAGAGTGGTTTTCCAATCCCATAACTCTGCCTCTCTACACCTATTTTGAAAAGCATAAAATGCTTTCTAACCCCCCAAAGTTATTTTCTTTATACATCCATCCCATCTTAGATTTCCATTAAATTCAATTTTGAGGTATTTGTAATCCACAACTTCTTCCAAAATGATGCCTTCAAAGTAGAACTTATGTTGGTTATGTTTTCTTTTGTTATAGAAAACCACTATTTTCGTTTTGCTGATATTGACTTGCATCCTCGTACTTCTACAAAAATGCTCAAGGGAAATTAAGTGTTATTGCAAACCAAGAGCATATTTAGCAATTGGAATAAGGTCATCTGCATACAAAAGAAGCCTTATAACAAACTTTCCCAAATGAATACCATCACCCCTTACAAATTCAGCCACTTTGCAAGCTTGTCAATATATAAACCAAAGAAGGTAGGAGACAATGGGAAACCTTTTTTGACCCCGATATCGCTTCTAAAAATTTTAGAAATTCTTGCTGAAGTTCTAATTTTGACTTTCACCTCTTCATACAGCCTATGCACAGTTTCTCTCAAACGCCTGGGAACCCCAAGTTCCTCCACTCTGTGCCAAAGCTTATCCCTAGGAACTGTGTCAAAGGCTTTTCTGAAATCTACAAAGCAATAAAATACTTCTTCCTTTTTTCCCCAAACTTTTTCAATGATGTGCCTTAAAGTTATACCATGATCAATTGTGGAATGTTTAGGTCTAGAACCTACTTGTCCTTTAGCACGTTAATCTCTTTCTTCTTCCCACTTGCTGATTTTATTTTCTAACATGCTTCCAAATAACTTTGCAAACAAAGGGTTTATCATTATGGTCCTATAATTGGAGGGATTACTGACGTCATCACTCTTGAAAAGAGGTATTTCTAGACTATTTTTCCAATTTGTATGGAACCCCTATTGTATGATGCTATTGAAAAATTTTGTAATGTGAGATGCAAGAATTTTTAAGCCCCCCTTTATATACTCATCTTGGAGTTTAGCTAAGTCTTTTTCTTTTCCAACACCCAACTTCTTGATACCCATCTCTACGTCTTGCACCGTGAAGAGTTTTGTATCAGTGTTGACCAAGGGAGGAGGTTCAACCTTTGGATCATGCTCATAAATGTGTCTTACATAGTCAAACCATTTAGAAGTTGTAATATTGTTTTCAGTTTGCATCTTTCTCGGTTGGAGCTCCTTCCAAAATAATTTGGGGTTATTTTTCCCAAGGAAGATTAGATATTCTCTCCTCTAAATAATGAAATCATCATTTTTCATTCTTAATATATTCTTGTAAGCTTTGAGCTTTATGTTATCCTTGTTTGAATCTTTCCACATTCTCCTTTCCTTTTTTCATTCCTCGTCAAACCTAGCATTAATAGGAAATAAATTTGTTTCATACTTCTTAATTTTTGCTAATTTTCACTCTACAAGTTCGCTTTGAATTAAATGTGTTAATTCATGACAATTTAGGTAGTGAAATGGGATTTTCTCCTTCTTGAAGAGCCTCTTTAACGCTATTTTGAATGTATTACAATTTTCTGGAGTCAAAAGAATTTTTCCCTTTGGAAGATTCTGTTGAACATACTGATTTTTTGACCCTAACTACTTCTTTCCAGTCCAAGAGAAACTTAAATAAATTGGCTTGTGATCTGAGTTTAAGTCCCAAAGATAATCTCCAAGTCTACTACACTTTCTCCATTGTAAGTATTGCAAGTGAAATTACCATACTTTTCCCATCTAGTCAAACCATTACAAATGTCTAAATAAAAAACCCCACATAGAGTAATAAATTGTTCACCAAAGATATTATTGCCCTTGTCCTCTGAAATTATTTCCCACTGATGATTACTCTCTTCTATAAGCCAAATAGGGTCGCAGTCTTCTTTACAACAAAGAATGCTAGCTTGCTCACTTGCAATCCTAGCATTGAAATCACCCACTATAATGACTTCACTTAGCTGAGAATATGTTGCAATATCTGTCTTTATGGATACAAAGGGATCTTTGTGGTCAAGCCCTCTACTTCTGTAGATTTTTTAAACTTGCGGCACATAGCATGTTGCAATTCTTGTGATTTCCATTTTCTAGATATTTTAAACCAAATGAATTAATTTATTTGAGTCTAATTTTTGTAGCTGAATGAAATGACCTTTTTCTCTCACTAATAGCATGATACCCCCCGTGTCCTTTTCCATTCCATGTTGCCTTGTTCCACATTGCCATCTTCCAGTGCCCTTCAAACAAAGGTGTCTTGCACCCTTTCTACTCATGTGTTTCTATGAGGAAAATTATGTCTCTATCTTCTGCAAAAGACCCTAACCCAGGTCCTTGTCTCCATGGGTTACCTATGCAGTTCCAACAAACTAAACTTAAGGAAGCTTGGGTATGACTTGATTTCTATTTGTTTTGACATGCAAGACTCATATTTGAGTCTTTGTCCTTGTTTTCCCATGCTAACCTTGCTTCTTGATTTATTTCTAAAGATTTCGTTGTCTCTTCTTTATTAACATCTTGTTGCCATGTTTTGTAAGGAGGTCCAAATCGCAATATCAAATCTTTACCCTTATAAATCCATGATCTCTTTCCCTCATCTCTTGCTGCCCTAACCTTTGACATTTCCTCCCTCCTTTCCTCATGTTGTCTTATAGTAAAATATTCTTCTAGAAAAAAGCGAGAACCCCTTAAGAGTTGCTTCTTTCTTAGAATGATATATTTATCACGCAAGCTGGGCATGATGACTCTTATGGGGCTGTCTCTCTCATCGTTAAACTTTCCTACCCTCCATGCTTGGCATATTTTTCCTTGCCATAGTAGCTTGTCTTTCAATAAGTCCCTTGCGAGGTCAAAAGTAGATTCATTTTTCCCATAGTATTTCACCCCTTTAATAATTATGTTTGTTGCTCTATCTTGCCTTTCCTTGCTTTCTCTATCCTGCATGTTTCCAACCCAAATATTTGCTTCTCCTTCCCTATTGGCACAATTGCTAATAAATTCAGCCCAAGTTTTGGAAACTTTTGTGGAGCCTCCTTTCCTTTCTTCTCTTGTTGTCTCTTCATGGTTGTTTATTTGGGGAACCACTTTCCCTTTATCCTGGGATGGTTTCACATTCACCATCTCTGTACTCTCCACTATAAATTTCTTCATCACATATGCCTTCATGTGTTTCCATTTTGTCTTCCCTATCAGGAGAGCTTCATGTAGAAATTCCACTTGCTCCTTCAAAATTTTATTGCTTTCTGTTAAAGCATGGTTCTCAGTTGTTATTACATGAATTGTATGATCCCATTCCTGCTCATTAGCTTCTAAAACCTCCAAACTATTTTTTTCACTTAACAATTATGTCACATAGGTGATCAGATGACCAGGTGAGAGGTGTGGAGGTGGAATTGTACAAGACAGAATCATCAATGACTTTTCCTATGGACCTGTTAATTCCATATGCTTGCAAAGGGGACTTTTCCCTTGGCTCGAGTACTTTTCCTTTGAGACCATGTTTTCCTTGTCTTCTCCCATTTTAGACAGGCTAGTCTTCATATCACAATGCCCTGATACTATTTGGCATTGATCCAAACCCACTTCCCAACTTTGGCTGATGAGGAAATTTTCACTTGTCCTAGATCATTTGTTTCCACAGGTTCTGAAATTTCTTGTTTTGTTATCATGTTTGAATGCATTAAGCTCCAACACCTTCACTGCTGCAGTGCCGAAATCCTAATTCTTCCACCCAGCTTCGAACCATGCCTCTCTCAAACCAAATTCCAAACGCTAACCGTGAACTACAACGCCAAAAAACAAAACCGGAACTAATACCAAATAAAATGTGCATCTTCTCATCATAAATTTGCTATTAATACTCCTGTTGCACGACCTTTCCGTCCATATTTCTCAATTTCATCTTTATGCTATACTAGATATGAATTTTCTCAACATTATTTGAAACACATTATCCCATTTATCGTTTCAATGGATTTCGTGTGTTTCAAGATAAACGCTTTAAAATTCACCGAGAACTTTAGAGATCTATATGGAGAGGCGGCAATCGGTCTTCCCGATAAGGGTTTTTAATGTATATGGAGCTTTGTAGATCGGTTGGGTGTTTCGGTAGATGTCACTAGTGGGAACAGAGGAATTCCCCGACTCTCGTTTCTACTCGCTGCTTGAAGACTTCTGTAGTAGAGCTACCTTCGAAAGAAAACTCCGGGATGCAAACAGATCGTATACTCTTCCAAAACCTCCTAGAAGTTTCAATTCAATGAAGGGGGCTCAAAAATGTCTTGCCTGAGATGGAATGGTAAGTGTGGAGAGCTGAGTAAGCATGAGAAATGATCGAACGCATGACCTGTTTACATGTTTTAAAACCTCCAATACTATATATATATATAGTTTTGTATGGATATACCACATGGCATATGTTTGGATATATCACATGGCATATGTTTGGCATATACAGCCCCCGCTCATTTTATTCTCATTGGCAGGCTACTTATTTTCAGTGTAATCAAATAGTTATAGGTTGTTATCTCCAATGGCGAGAGGTTGTGCACATCTCTGCACTCAGCACAAAGAAAACATGCAAGAGTGTGGGAGTGCGTAGAAAGGGTTTGTGGGGAGTGCTAGAAAAATGGTATGTAGGAGAGTGTGGGTGACATTGTGTACGGACTCAACAACCAGTATTTTCACTACAAAATGTGAATCCTCACTAAAAAAACAAGAATTATGCTACTATGCAACTATCACTCTTGTTAATCCTTATTTATTAACTATATATATATATATATATATATATAGAGAGAGAGAGAGAGAGAGAGAGAGAGGAAACAACATAAAGCCTAAATTCAAATTGCTAGGACACACTTCACTTTCTCAATTGATGGTGAAATGACTTGAATTAATCCATAGACATATCGTTGTCAAACTATTTGATCGGAAATGAAGACTTTATTCTTTCTCGCTCCATTGTATTCCCTACCCTTAGTGATTGTTCATCATCACATGATGATGTACTACTTCATAAATTTGTTATTAATGTTGGTACCTCTGTAATTGAAATATATTTTTACCAATTAGAAAAATAAATTAGAAAATTAAAATATATTTAATGAAAAATATTGTTATAATTATGGAATATTTAATTTATTTCAAGTAAAATTCTAAAATAATTATTATATTTGAAACAACTAATTGAAAATCAAACTATTTTGAATAGTTTCAATATACTATATCATAAACAAGTATCATGAAAAGAAAATCCCTCTTAATCCGTCTTTATCCCGTTAGCTTTTTATAATCTCGTAAAGAAGCCATGATTATATATTTCGTTAGTATAACAGATACTTAGAAGTGAGGTCGTTTATTAATTAGTGGTTTCTACACTTTTTAATAGTGAGGTCGTTTATTAATTAGTGGTTTCTACATTTTTTAATAGTTAATGGCATGGGTCGTTTGTTAATTAGTGGTTTATATATTTTTAATAGTAAATAGCATATTTATTTGTTTAATAAAATATTTTTATAATTGTGAAAGATTAAGAATCTAACAAATTTTTGCAATTATAAGAAATTATTTTAAAGTTAAAAAAATAAATAAATATATATATATATATATAATTTTGGTACATACATAATTGATGTACTAATAGGAAAGTAATAATGAAATAAAAAATAAAGTCTTAAAAAAGTGAGGTTTGGATTAAAATAATTGAAAAATAATAAAAATTAGATTATGTCTTAGGTATGGTTTGGGATTAAAAATTTAAACAATTTTAAAAAGGCAAAGCAATATTGTATAGAATGGGCAAACATTATCTACCATGCAAATTTGTAAGGGTTTTTGCTTGGAAATGGGTGGAACCATGCAACCATGCACTTCAAATTTGGCATGGTTACTTATTTCACTTTTCCAATCTAATGGTACATGGTTATACTCATTTTGGGTGACAGTTATTATATGTCATAATGGTGTTAAATTATTAAGTTTAACATATTCAAAGAACATAAATTAATGTACAATGAGTCAAAATTGAGACAATCAAAGATTTCCAAATATTCTACATAAAAAAATCGATTATGAGAAAATATTACAAGTCAATAAGGTGGCGAGGTTCAATCCTAGGTTAGGAAAAGGAACATCTACGAACGCAACTCTTAGTGGAGGTGAATTGTAGAAGAGACGTGAGAACAAAATGAGGATACATATCACAGAAAAATAAATTGGAAATATGAAGGAAAACAATATAAAATGAGCAGTTATATACGTTGCATGTGCTTTTTGAATATGGTATAAGAGTTTGGAAAAAATAGAAAGTTCACCCAAAATTATAAGGAACTAGATATTCTAAGCAACCCTAATTTATATTCAAAATATATTAAAAAGGAAACTAGGGCATTAAATGTGCTAAGAAGATTTCAAGTGCTCTATAAAACGTTTTTGACTAGTAATAACTATTGACATTAAAAGTCAAGGTTTTAAAACAAATTAAACTATTATTGATATAAATTGTATGTATAATAAGAAGCTAACTTAAAAAATTGTTGGTAGAATTTTGATATAAATATGCTTTTTTGGAAAACCCCTAACTAGCAAGGGCATTTTAGTTTCCATGGCAAAGCTTGTTGGCATAGGGTGTTGAAAATTTGGAAGGTCGTTGGTTAATTCAAATTCTCTTCTTGATAATTACTTGTGAGCTTACCTGATTTACTTATGTCTTCTCTTCTTAGCTTATTTAGTCTTTCATAAAGTTAATTACCAAAATACAAGAGACGCAAAATTAGGCTCTTTGAGCCAGGGAAACACCTCTCCCTCTTGGAGAGGAAAACCTGTAAGGAATTCTTCTTATAGATCTTTTAGATGACAAGTACCATGACCAAAACTCAGACCCTTGACCTATGTATGCTTCCAAGACCTTGTGACTACTTCTTTGTTGACCTCTAACGTTGATCCTCCTTTTCTGCACCAACCTGCACTGACACTAGAGAACTTAGCCTTCTAAGTTTATCTTCAAACTCTCCTTCTCGCTTATTCAAAGATTGGATACAAGATCATTTGAGGTTTTATCCTTCTCTTCACATATCCCTGAAGCTTTATCTACTGTAGATATATTGTCTTTCTTTTATGAACTGTAATTAGGAAGGTAAATCACAGATTTACCTTCCTCTCTTTCTCACACTTTCTGAATGCTTCTTTCCACGGACTCTGCTACGCATAAAACACAGATTCTATTCCACAAGTATTGTAGGTGTACACCAATAGGTTTACTTCAGATTAACCGCACCTTTCCTCAAACTAATCCACATCTTCTATACTATGATACGCACTCTTCTTTTCAGAACTTATCCACGTTGTCTATTTCAGAGAAATCCGCAAATCTTCTGCAAACAAATCCGCACTTTTAATACTTGAACACTACCTTATAACTTTGCATTTGTTCCAATATTTATCACGTTTTAAAACACCTCAAAACTTTCCGCATATTTTCTTCGGACTTGACCGCAAATTCTCCACACTGATCCACACTTCCTGCTTCAGAGCTATCTGAATTGCTTGACCACAAATGAACCGTAGATCAATATATATATATATATATATATAGTGCATTGTCCCAGATTTAGGCCAGCCTTACAAGCTGATTTGTAGGCCAACTTTACCACTGTTAATAGGTCGACTTGAAGGGTACATATTCTAGCGTTGATGAGGGTTGTCTTGAGCCAATCCTTCACAGTTAGATGACAAGGACTTTGGAGCATATCCTAGGCACTTCATATACATGAATGTTGAGTACATTTATAATCAGAATATGAAACCTAATAGACATCAAGAAGAAGTCTATTGACCTATAATAATACCTTTCTCATGAAACCCATGAAGCAAGCATAAAAAAAATACATTTTATTATCTTTGTCTTCTTCTTTACATAATTACATAATTGCATAGTCAATATGATCCTAGTTACACTTTTCAACCCTCCCTCTTAACTAGGGAGGTATTCATACAGGTACATGGTCACTTTCAAACTGAAGAATCGGATCAGTAACCACATCTGTATAGCATCATATCAACTAGCATTGTCCTAGTGCAAGGCCTTTACTAATAGCCCCATCTCTCAACGAGACAATGGGATACAACGCTGGCGAGACACATGACTTATAGACACCATATTCATTATCTCTCCAAGGTACATAGTCCACCCAGGTGTTCCCAAAGTATAACCTTCTTGGACTATTCTTCTCTTGGGTAGCTAGCCCTCAAAGAATATCGGTCCTCAACTACTCTTATATTGAATTCCCTATCACATTCTCAAAGAGTATCGAATGTTAGATGATTACCCAATCCTCCATTTTGTCTTCCCAAGTGAAGACCATAATGATGTGTCTATCCATTCTCTCCACGTGGCCTACACTGAGACTTACGCCTGTTAGTTTTGGTCTAATGCATAACACATGTATTATAGAATCATACACATCACTCCCTCTTAACTCAGGAAGGACATACTTCAAGTTTCTTCCAAGAAAGAAACTTATTACCAAGCTCCCTCTCAACTAAGGACCTGCAGCAGCAATGGTGAGGCACCCAGCTACTCATGAAGAATTCCTCCCCTCGATGTCATGGATTTTGATATTGAGGAATCTTTAACCTTTTGCTTTATAGGGCACAGATAATCCATCACTTTCATCCATGATTCATGTCATCTATCATAAAGTGATTCATCGGACTTCCTTATTTGGTCCACATTTATGCCATGCTACTTTCTTTCGAATCATCTCCAAGGATCTTACATCCTTTCACATGATTGGCAGCCCTGCATAACTTCATCTAGATAAAAATATATTTATGAATTTTTAAATCAAAATTTACCTTATTGATGATCTTTCACCGTGAAATCTTCCAGTAGGCATCAATATCCTCTATTCATATTGACACATCTCCTATAGATATGTCTTGTTAAGGGTCTTCTTCTTTACAAAACTTCTATCAGAGTCTACATATCCTCCCAGGAGATCTCCCAGTCAAATCTTCTTGGCTTCCAGATAATAATTTCCTCTTGACATGGTTTCACTTCATGATCTCTTCCTTTCTTTCCATGTGTCTTCATTCCTAGGAACTTCAAATTTCTAGTTCCTTGTTTTTATATAACCACCTCATATTTCATATGAGGACATATTATGTTGATTTCATATGATAATGACAACATGTGTAATGGAAGAAATCCTCATTTCTTTTATCATACTTCTAAAAATAGAAGTTCATTACCTGCAACCATATGACATGACTTCACAGCATCTAGTGTCAGCATATAAATATATATATGTTGAGAAAGAAACTCCAAAAATAGAAGAAAAGAGAGATCAACGCCTTAGAAATCAACCACTTCGAGGGGGCAACCTCCAATACATTACATAAATGAACAATTCTTGGATGATATAAATGAAAAACCTCATTTCTATATATAGGAGTCCATGGGGCCACAATGTAATCCTAGCCGACCTAACAATAATAATTTAAGGGCACAATAATAACAATATGGGGGTTACAGGGGTACAACAATAACAATAAGGGGGTTACACTAACAACAACAAGGGACTATACTAGTAATATAAGGACCTATCATTCTCCTCTCCTTCAAAAAGGTGTTGTCCTCAACGCTTGAGTAGCTCTGGGTGCTTTTGTATAAAATTCTCATCCTCCCATGTAGAATCTCTCGTGGGTAAGTTCTTCCATTTGATGAGATACTTTGAGATTGATCGATTTCGTAGTTGTTGAGTTTTTGCTTCCGTGACTACTTCGGGTTCTAATATGGTTTTTCCTTCCTCATCAAGTTCTGGAAATATTGTTTAAATTGGAATTTTGTCCCCTATAAACTTTTTTAAGCATGAAACATGGAAAACTGGATGCACTCGCGAAGAAGCAGGAAGCTCCAATTTGTATGACATAGTATCAATATTTTGCAAAACCTTGTAAGGACCATAGTACTTTGGTGATAATTTATTATCCTTCTTAGCTTGCTTGAGGGACATTTGTTTGTATGGTTGTAGCCGTAAAAATACCCAGTCTCCCACATCAAAATTTCTCTCATTGCGATGTTGATCTGCATGTTGTTTCATTCAATTTTGTGCCAAATTTACGTTATCCTTTAAGAGTTGGAGAAATTCTTGTTGATGCTCAATGTGATCCTCCACTGCTTGAACCCTAACATTTTCCCTTAAAGAAGATGTGATGGATAGTGGATGATATCCATAAAGTGCCATAAATGGGGTCATTTTTTCTGAAGTATGGAAGGAAGTGTTATACCACCATTCAGCCAAAGGTAACCACTTGACCCATTATGCTTGCTTATCAGATACAAAACAACGAAGATATCCTTCCAAGAATTTATTCACTATCTCTATTTGACCATTAGATTGAGGATGATAAGATGAGCTATGAGCTAGTTGAGTACCCAAACAAGAAAATAATTCCATCCAAAAATTTCCTGTAAAAATGGGATCTCTGTCACTTACAATAATCTTCGGGTTTCCATGTAGCTTTCAAATTGTTTCCATAAATTCAGTAGCAACTATACTCGCTTTAAATGGATGAGATAATGTACAAAAGTGTGCATACTTGGTAAGTCTATCAACTTACACCATGATGACACTCCTTCCTTTAGACTTAGGTAAACCTATGATAAAATCCATTGAAATCTCCTCCCAACGTTGACTTGGAATGGATAAAGGTTGTAGAAGACCCGAGGTCTTAATTGTCTCCACTTTATTTTTCTAGCAAACCAAACATTCCGCCACAAACTTTTGAATATCAGATTTAAGGCCATCCCAAAAAAATTATTTCTTCACCCTGTGGTAGGTTTTTAAAAATCCCAAGTGTCCTCCTAAAGGAGAAGTGTGCAATTCCAAAAGAATATTTTGTTTTAGTTGGGACTTCTAGAAAATATATAAGCGATCTTTGTACCATAAGGAATCATTTTTCCAACTAAATGTATTAGATGTTCTAGGATCTTGCTGCAACTTTTGAATGAGAGTCCACACTTCTTTGTCCTTATTCCATTCATCCCTTGCTTCGATTATCCAATCTGGTTGGATAATTGAAATGGCACAAAGCAATGCCTCCACCTCTTCATCCTTTCTTGAGAGTGCATCTGCAACAACATTTAGCTTCCCTTTTTTGTAGACGATTTCAAATTCATAACCCAACATCTTTGTGACCCATTTTTTCTGCTCTTCTAAAGATAGTATTTGTTCCAAAAGATGTTTAAGACTATCATGATAAGTTTTTACCTTGAAGTGTCTTCCCATTAGGTAAGGTCTCCATTTCTTTAGTGCATGTAGTATTGCCAACATTTCCTTCTCATAAATAGCCTTTTGTAAATAGTTTCCTTTGATTGAACGACTTTCAAAAGCAATGGGTCTTCCTTCTTGCATTAAAACAACACCAATTCAATTTTTTGGGGCATCACATTCCACAATAAAGGTTTTTGTGAAGTCTGGTGTAGCTAAGACTGGTGCTAGGCACATTTCCTTTTTAAGATGTTCAAAGGCCTTAGTTTCTTCAGGAGTCCATGAAAATGCATTTTTCTTCAATAATGTTGTTAGAGGTGTTGCTATTCTCCCATAATTCTTAACAAACTTGCGATAATACCCTGTTAACCCAAGAAATCCGCGCAACTTCTTTATGGTTGTGGGGACTTTCCATTTCTTAATGGCTTTACTTTTGTTAGGTTCTACCTTAACACCCTCATGAGATACAATATGACCCAAATATTCCACCTCTTGTACTCCAAAGAAACATTTGGATGTTTTTTCATGTAATTGTTTCTCCTCCAATAGTTTGAGCACCCTGTCAACATGTAGAACATGATCCTTCCAAGATCTGTTGTAGATTAGTATATCATCAAAAAATACTAGCACAAATTTTCTAAGGAAGGGTTTGAAAATGGAATTCATTAACCCTTGAAATGTAGAAGGTGCATTGGTAAGGCCAAAAGGCATGACCAAAAATTCATAATAACCCTCATGAGTTCGAAATGTTGTTTTCGGAATATCTTTAGTCTTCATTCTAATTTGATGATATCCTGAACGAAGATCCAACTTGCTAAAATAAATTGCTCCATGTAATTCATCAATCACAGGAATGGGAAATTTATCTTTAATAGTGAGCTTATTGAGCTCCCTATAATCCGAACACATGTGCCATGATCCATATTTCTTATGCACCAATACTACTGGAGTAGAGAAAGAACTTTGACTAGGTTGAATTATACCAGCCTCTAACATTTCTGCAATCATACGTTCAATTTCGCTCTTTTGGACATAAGGATATCTGTAAGGCCTGATGTTTGTAGGAACTCTTCCTGGAATCAAATGAATAGCATGATCATGATCACGAATAGGTGTGAGTCCTTTGGGAGTATTAAACACCTTGGAATGGTTGTCCAAGACATTTTGGAGATATGGAGAAATAGATGATTTTGATGTTGGAACTTCTAGTGAGCATAATTGTGCAATTATGCCCCGTTGTTCTTTCTTCAGAAGCTTTGTCATGACATTAGAGCTTATTATCTTTCCTGGCTTCCCTACGATACCCCATAGTTCGATTTCCTTTCCTTTCGAAAAAAATTTCAAGAAAAGTTCTTGAAAATTAAAAGCTATCGTCCCCAAATATTGTAACCATTGTATTCCTAGTACAACATCAGCACCTCCCATTGGGATGGAAAGCATTGGACTATTCAATACATATTCCCCCATGGATAGCTTGATATTATGGCATTTTCTAGAGAAATTTATAGTTCCTCCATTTGCAACCATCACTTGACATTTTGGTGTTGGGTATAGGAAATAATTCAATTCTTGGCTACCTTACAATGAATAAAATTATGGGTACTGCCCGAATCAATCAACACTATTACCTTTTTATTCTCGATATGTCCTTCTATCTTGAGAGTTTGAGGAATGGTAATTCCTACCAATGCATTACATGATATGGTCAGACTCATTTCTTCTTCTTCTAGGGTTTCTTCCTGGTGTATATTTGTAGGGAATCATGATTTCCGTTAGACCAAAACCCACAGGTGTTAGTCAATGATCGCATTGGCAGAGATAAGGATCCATGAAAGGTGGTTAGTCCATGTTGGCATGGGGCACATACAACTTGATTTGGTTTGCACATTTTTGGAATATCCCTTACTACATTAATTTTGCTGATGTTGACTAGGTTATCAAAACTTGTATGCCCCAATCGCTTGTGCCATAACCAACTTTCATCTATTTGACTTAAGTAACATTTATCTTCTTGGATTCTACTGAGAATGTAAACATTATCTGGTGTTCTTACTCCTTTCGCCACAAGTTCTCCTGAGGATGAGTCTCTTATTTCACAGTTTTTTGTACTAAAGACAACATTATGTCCTTGGTCACAAATCTGGCTAACACTTAAGAGATTGTGTTTGAGCCCTTCTACCAGCAAGGTATTTTGAGCCTTTCCTAGTCCATTGACAAGGGTGGCAGTTCCTTTTCCAGTGATTTCAGCGGATCCACTTCCAAAAGATACATTTCCATTTTTCTTGTTCAATGAGATAAACTTCTTTTGGTCACATGTCATATGTCTTGAGCATCCACTATCCACAAACCAATGATTTTCTTCACTATGAGCACATAGAGCTAGGCCAGATTTATTAGTTTTGAGATTTACGTTTTTAGCTTTCTCCCTTTTAAGAGGGCAATTTTGTTCATTATGATCATAATTATCACATAATGAGCAAGACGGATCAAACTTAGCCAAGGGATCAAAAGAATTGTAGGTTTTGATTTGTCCTTTCTCTTTAGGACCATGTAGTTGGTTTGTTTGATTTTTCAATCTAGGTGCTTCATTCTTATGAGCCTTGTAATGTTTAGCTTGATGCCCAAAGTTTTTACAATTGTAACAATGCCCAAGAAAAATAGTTTGATACCTGTTGTAGTATCCAACATTCTTCCTTGGAGTTGCTCTTTCTTCAATTCTTGGTTTTGAGTTGGGACTTTGATCCTAACGAGATGAATTTTCTTCTTTCGGATGGCGAGAGAGTACATCATCATAACTTCTGGCATTATACTTTGTATTTGATGATTCTCCTTTGAAACCAATTCCAGACTTGTCCTATTGAGGTTTTTGAGTATTAAAAATGTTGTCAAGAGTTATAGAGCTTTTCTAACTCCTTTTGACTTGTTCTAATTCCTTTCTTAGAGATACTATTTCAGCTTCACGTTTTCACAGATATCATCTTTTTATTTTAACTTAATGTTCAAGAAGTATTCCCTTCTTTTTGCTTCCTCTCTTTCTATTTTGAGAGAAATTATCTTCTTTTGAAGATTCTCATTTGCTTCAATGGAATTCATCAACAAACTATCCATGTTTCTTTCATCTTCCAGTTCTAAGTCATCATCATTTGTAAATGCCATGAATAACATTTCTTTGCTTCCAACATAATCACTTTCCTCATCCGATTCATCATTTCTTTCTTTGTGATGACACATATTTCTGGTTGATCTCTTTGTTATGACTACAAATTCATCTTCATCGGACTCATCTTGTTTGGAGAAGAATTTATTCTTATTAAACCCTTTTTTTTGTACATAATCCTTTTAGAGTCCTTTTCATCATCACTATCATGTTTATGGGGACATTTTGCAGCGTAATGACCTATTATTCCACAATTGAAAAAAATAAGAGGGTACTTACCTTTTAGCTTGGATCCCATTTTTATTCTTCGTACAAATCGAGCTAATTTTTTTTCAGTATCAGATTCGTCATTGTTGCAATTCCATCCTCTTCCTTATTTTGTAGATCTTGAGGCTTTGAAGGCTACTTCTTTGAAATTTGGACTTCCTTTCCTCATCTCATAGGCAATGAGACTTCCATGGAGTTCATCCATCTTGAGAGTATCTATATCCTTCATTTCTTCTATGGCACTTACTTTGGAATCAAATCTATCAGGAAGCGATCTCGGGATTTTTTGAACAATGGTGCTTCTTCAATATTTTCTCCTATTCCTCTAAGAGAGTTAACCACTTCATCTACTCGGAGGAAATATGATGCAATATCTTCTTCATCATCCATTTTTAGACTCTTGAATTGTCTTCTATAGGTTTGAAGCTTTTCCTTCTTGACTTTGGAGTCACCATCATATAGAGAAACCAACTTATCCCATACTTCTTTGGCTGAGTCACAATTCATGACTTTCATAACTTCGGAATCGGTAATTCCACTAGTGATGGAATTTAAAGCTTTGGCATTAGCAATGTAGGCTCTTCCTTCATCTTGATCAGTTGGAAGATTGGCAGGAGCTTTGTACCCATCTAGAACAAAGTGCCATACTTCAGGACCAAGAGACATTAGATAGTAGGACATCCTCTTTTTCCAAAAACCAAAATTCGTTTCATCAAAGATAGGTAGTTTCCTTGTTGCTTCCATGTTCTTCATTGTGCCTAAGAATCCTTCTTCGAGCTGTTAATCTGATATTGAAGAAGTTGGCTCTGATACCAATTCTTCTAGGGAATCAAGATTGGCGTTAGACCAAAACCCACAGGTGTTAGTCAACGATCGCATCGCCAGAGATAAGGATCCACGAAAGGCGGTTAGTCCATGTCGCGAAACACATGGGGAGCGTTGGTTTATCCAATGTCCAACAATCTCCCCCCCAACGCAAGCCGGGTGTGTATCGAACTCCTGGCATATGCTTTGATAACACTTGTAGGGAATCAAGATTTCCATTAGACCAAAACCCGCAAGTGTTAGTCAATGATCGCATTGCTAGAGATAAGGATCCACGAAAGACGATTATTCCATGTCGCAAAACACACGGGGAGTGTTGGTTTATCCAATGTCCAACAATATCCTCTACTTTTGAAGTTTCTTCCTCATTTTCTTCCTCCTCTTCACAATCTATGTAAAATAATTTCTTCTCAATGCACTTATGACCTTTAGTGTATTTGCTATCACAATTGTAGCAAAGCTCTTTTGCTCTTTTTTCTTCCAATTTTTGTGGTGTCAACCTTGTAGGTTGTGGAAGTCTAGGAGTAGCAACACTTCCATCTTTATAGATGTGAGTGGTAGGCTTCCTTGTTGCCATAATTTTACATTCAATTTTTCTTGCCAACTAAATGCCTTCTCCAATGAATCAGGTTCACATACGCGAACTTCATGTTGGATGTTATCCTTTAAAGTTCCTATGAAGAAATCAATGGTGTCTTCCTCTAGAATATCAGTTACCCTTATATTCAATTTTTGGAAGTCCTCAATGTGCTCTACCACTTAACCCTTTTGTTTGAGATTTATCAATTGGCTAAAGAAGGTTTTGCTCTTTGTATCCTCATAATGTGATATCATTTCCTCCGTAAAAATTGACCAAGTGACAATTTTTTTAAGGGATCAAAGCCATAAATACCATACAAATTTATTTTGTTATAAATGTAAAGTTGCAATGCAAACCTTTTGTGTGTTTTTCACATTATTGAGATCAAAATATTGCTTCATCTATAGTATCCATGTTACGGGTCCTTGCCATCAAACTTCCTCATATCCATCTTTGGAATATGGTGGTTCTTCCATCCAACATTAGAGTTTATGAAATCATGATTAACATTTATTTTGTTCTCATCATGAGTTCCCTCTACTATATTTTTTCCATTAGGAAACATTTCTTGTATCAACTTTGCCAAACCTTCGATGTCTACTTTTAGATTATTCTTCATGTTTTCCATGTTGTCTTTCATTTTTTCATCGATATTAGCTTCCATGTCATCCATGTTAGCTTCCATGCCATCCATCTTAGCTTCTAAACCATTCATCTTAGCTTCCATGCCTTTCTTCAAACCATCCATCTTAGTTTCCATGCCTTTCTTCAAAACTTCCATTTCATTTTTTGTTGCTCTTTGCGATATCGAAATTTGGTGCACATGCTCTTGTAATTTTGATATCTCATGTTGTGTTTCTTCTTCTTCATGAGTCATAGTAGAGCCTTCTGAAGGCTTAATGGGTGTTGAATTCTTTTTAGGGGGAATTTTAGAACCCAATACTGATATCTATTCTTCAATATTCCCTTGGAATAAATTCAAACTAATTTTTTTCAAACGAGACTTATGTAATTCGAAAAAAAATACACACCTTTTTCTTGCTTTTGAGGAGCTCGATATCGAAACTAAATTATATATGTGATTTCGGATCTTCAATAGCTGAAATTTGGCCCTGAAGTAGCCCTCTGAATCTTCTTTTGAATGCCACAAGTCTGACCTGATTTGGATTCTTCAAGGAAAATTTATGCCCAATTTCCACGATGACCTAATTATGGACTGGTTCAGTAGAGCAAATGTTTACGACTTTCCACGTACCGCTATTTCCTCATTTGGGTCTGAAATTGATATACGGAAAACTGCAATCCATGCACTTGCGGCCACCTTTTATAGAATCCCAATCTGATGCTCAAAGAGAGAGAGAGTTATGATGTTTTTCCCACGGTCTCCTCTTTGAGATGAAATTTGGGAGCCTGAAACAATCATAACTTCCACAGATCATATCTCCAAAAATATTGTGAACCAAGATCTGAAATTTTTACAGGTGGTTCCTCAGGAGTTCAGCTTCTTTCTGTGAAAATTTCGGCTTCTGAAACCTCGTATAAAGAAATTTATAGCGAACATTTTGTGATGAAATTTTTAGGTTAAATTCAGGAGCCTGCAAAAAGACCTAACTTCCACAGATCATATCTCCGAAAATATTGCGAACCAAGCTCTGAAATTTTGCGACGATGTTCCTCAGGATTTCAGCTTCGCACTTTAAAAATTTCAGCTTCTGAACCTTCGTAGAAACAAATTTATAGTGAAAATTACACGATGACCTGTTTGGAGTAGTGAAACCCTATAATCCAAAGCTCGGATACCAAATGTTGAGAAACTAGCTCCAAAAATAGAATAAAAGAGAGATCAACGCCTTATAAATCAGCCACTTCGAGAGGGAAACCTCCAATATATTACATAAATGAACAATTCTTGGATGATACAAATGAAAAAACCTCCTTTCTATATATAGTATTCCATGGGGCCACAATGTAATCCTAGTGGGGCCACAATGTAATCCTAGCCGACCTAACAATAATAGTTTAAGGGCACAATAATAAAAATATGGGGGTTATAGTGGTACAAAAATAACAATAAGGGGGTTACACTAACAACAATAAGGGACTATACTAGTAATATAAGGACCTATCAATATACCTCATACCTTTTTTCTTTTGAGTCATCCTGTAGAAATTTTACTAGAATGAAGAACTTCATTCCATTGACCTGCTTCATCAATATGTCATCACATCCTAATCCCATAAGTTTGTAACATAGGATTCTTGATGAAACCTTTCCACTTTCTTTCTAATCAGTGAATCCATAGACAACTCCATTAGAAAATTTCATCACATGTTTCCATGATGACCCTTGATCTTGTTGACTGCCTTTCATCCATGTTGTTTTTTAGTGAAGTTTTCCAGGATCCGTTTCACCAAGAGCTCCTACCATGCTTCTATCATGATGCTATTAATGTACATTGCTTCTGTCATACTATTTTACAACCAACATAAATAACTTAAAGAGGAAGATGATCTCAATCATAATAGAGATCTCTTGCTTCTTCTTTCTTAGATTTATTTAATCAGGTTCTTCCCTTATATCTATGACATGGGCTTCTTCCTTTTTCCTACTGTCCTTTCTAGATTTAGGAAAATCTCTTTTATAATTCCCAATTTCATTACATCCAAAGCATCGTACTTTGTCCATATTTCTTCTTTTATTCTGAGGACCAAATTTTTCGAATCTTCCTTTCTTCCTGGACATGGCTACAAAGGCTTGATTCCTTTTACTTGATCATGTATCAACTTTGGCTTATAATATTGTTTCCTCTATTTTACATAGAGACCATAGATCATGGAATGGTGTTGCTTCTTTATTCTCGTATAAACTTGAAGTGAAGTTTCCCCATTCTTACGGTAGAACATTCATCACCACGGTAGTCATCTTAGTATCAGACATTACTTCTCCCAATTCTTGCAATTGTTCTCTTATTTCAAAAATCCTCATAAAGTATGAAGTGATTCCTTCTTCTCTTGACAATTTTATTTTGTATAGTTCTCGTCTCAGAGAGATTTCTTCTCCTGCAGTACTCACATAGAATAGCTCCACCAGTTTCTCATATATTTCTTTTGAAAACTTTAGTTTTGATACATAGGGAATGAGTGAGTCCTTAATGGATTCTATGAGAATCCTCTGGGCTATGATTTTCTCCTTTCATGTAATTGGCATGAGCTAGAGCATCTTCTTTTGAGGTTTGAATAGTAGATCCTTCGATGTAGTCCGTAACTTCATCTTCTATTAGATTCAAATCAATCCTTTTATTCCATGCAATAAAGTTTGATGACCCAACCAATTTGTTGCTCTATTTACAATAAGTCAATTTGACATATTTAAATAAGGTCATAGATACTTACTTGAGTAGAGTGACTTGCAGATTCCTTGATGATGATGAAGATGAATTCAGGAGCTTCTTCTTTGAAATCTCCAATGTAGGTGTTGTTGGATCCTTGATGATAAAGGATGTCTCCAAAAGATGATGTCTCTTCCAATAATGTCTTGAATACAAATATTTGATGGAAAATATGATTTTCTTGATGAGTTGATCCTTTGAATGAGATTGAAGATCTTTCTTGAAATAGCTTGAGAATATTTCTTGCAAATTGATTTGACTTTTCAACGTAAAATTTAACCTTGACTCTGATTCTTTCTTTCTTGAGAGCCTCCTTGCTAAGTAGCCCTTGTCTTTTAGCACCTTAGCTCTGATACCATGTTGAGAATTTGGGAGGGCATTGATTAATTCAAATTCTCTTATTGATAATTACTTTTAAGCTTACTTGATTTACTTATGTCTTCTCTTCTTATCTTATTTATTCTTTCATCAAGTTAGTTACCAAAATACAAGAAACACAAAATTAGGCTCTTTGAGCCAGGGCAAGACCTCTCCCTCTTGGAGAGGAAAAACTGTAAGGAATTCTTATTATAGATCTTTCAAATGACAAGTACCATGAACAAGACTCAAACCCTTGACCTATGTATTCTTCCAAGACCTTGTCACTACTTCTTTGTTGACCTCTAACACTGATCCTCCTTTTTTGCACCAACCTGCACTGATCTGCACTAACACTAGAGAACTTGTCTCTAAGTCTATCTTCAAACTCTCCTTCTTGCTTACTCAAATATTGCATACAAGATAATTTGAGATATTATCCTTCTCTTTGCATATCCCTGAAGATTTATCTACTGGAGATATATTTTCTTTCTTTTATGAACTTTAATTACCTTCCTCTCTTTCTCACACTTTCTGAATGCGTCTTTCCACAGACTCTACTACGCATAAAAAACATATTCTATTCCACAATTATTGCAGATGTACACCAATAGGTTTACCTCATATGAACCACACCTTTCCTCAGACTAATCCGCAACTTATATACTGTGATATGCACTCTTCTTTTCAAAACTTATCCACATTTTCTATTTTAGAGAAATCCACAAATATTATGCAAACAGATATGCACTTTTAATACTTGAACACTAACTTATGAATTCACATTTTTTCCAATATTTATCACATTGTAAAACACCTCAAAAATATCTGCGTCTTTTCTTCAGACTTGGCCACAGCTTCACCACATTGATCTGTCTTCCTGCTTCAGAGCTATTTGAATTGCTTGACCACAAATGAACCGCAGATCAATATATATATATATAGTGCAATGTCCGAGATTTAGGCCAACCTTACAAGCTCATTTGTAGGCCGAATTTACCACTATTAATAGGCCGAATTAAAGGGTACATCTTCCAGCGTTGATGAGGGTTGTCTTGAACCAACACTTCACATTTAGATGATAAGGTCTTTGGAGCATATCCTAGACACTTCATATACATGAATCTTGAGTACATTTATAATCAGAGGATGAAACCTAATAGATATCAAGAAGAAGTCTATTAACCTATAATAAAACCTATCTCATGAAACCCATGAAGAAAGCATAACAAAAATACATTTTATTATCTTTGTCTTCTTCTTTACATAATTACATAATTACATAGTCAATATGAAGGCCGATCCGAGTTACACTTTTCAACATAGTGAGAAATTTTAACGCCTCCTACTCCTATTTCTCTAACAATACGATCACTTTGAAGACTCTAGTGATAACAACAAGAAATAAATCAACTCCTTAAAGATATATAGAAATTGTACCCTATATGAAGCTCCCTTTAGTCATGTTCCTAGAAAAAACTCTTTCCTTCTCGTAGAAGGCTCTAATAAATGAGTTCAAAGGTGTTTTTCCATTTTGTTGATTTATTGGAACCATGGTTGCAAACATAGTTACTAAGTGGATGAAAACCATCCAGAGTTTTCACTTTTCTAAAGGTCATATGTAATGGATACGTTTATCCTTGTTTGAAAAAGTGGTGCCACAAGTAGCACCATTTTTTCTTTTTGGGGTTAAAATTACAACCTTGTGCAACCATGGCCTTAAATTCCATGTTCATTCTTAACAACTCCATGCAAGATTTATCGAATACATTGATTTTTGATCAAATACACTAGAATTTTACCATTCCAAATTAATATTTCTTAAGTGATGAAATAAAGCACATTTCTTAAGTCACTTCTAAATTCTATGGTTTCAACATAAACTACATAATAGCACTAAATATTTACAACTAAGACAAGTTATCATCGTCATGGATGTTGCTTCTTTGATTAATATATCACTTTCGTAGAATATTTTTTGATGGAAATGTGTATAGGATTTTTAATATTTCCTGACATTTTGGGTGGACACTCCACCCATCATCAGGGACCAGAGAGTAGAATGATGACACATGAGTTCTAAGGAGCCTTTAATATATAAGAAATAAATTATCCATGAGGGGGGAACTAAAAATTTAATTAACGTATCCATTGAAGGTCAAGTCAAAAGATTAAATACCCCGGATGCGGGTGAAAGTAGAAGCACGCATGAAAACGGTCTCTCCCACGCTCAAGATGATGAAAATCTGCATCGCAGGCCTTCACTTGAAGTGGATCCACACTCCTGTAATAATTTTCATGAGGTGACAAAGAAAAGGCATCATGAAGACATGCAAAACCAGCAACATCCCCTCTGGGGTACCTCTCAGCTGCAATCTTTTGAATGATCTGCTAGACGGACATAACGTTCTACCATAACTCGAAGCACATTCTTCCTCATGAAAATAGTTACAGCATGCAACTGTGAGCAAGGCATAATAATCCTCATCATCTTCGCATGTGCCACAGGCCTACAAAAGGGGAGGACCTACTGCACAAATCTACTCACATTATTCTCCTTCTGGTTTTTTTGTTTCAGTTCCAGCCCTCCTACGTGCCCATCCTATTGCGCAGCCTCCCCCTAAAGCTACATTGTGCATATTACCCTCGGTTTCGCACCCCCTGAATGCGCGCCTCACCTCGGCTCCACCTTCCTTGCTAGTTTCACTAACCTGTGTGCCCCCATTACCCTGCTCTCCTTGTTGCGCATCCTCCACCAGCGTACCTCCTTGTCCAATAACACCTCCCATCTCTGGTCAGAGCCACTCCTCCACAACTCTCAGATCCCCATCTACCCTCTCCTTCATCTTTCCATGGCTCCTAGATTGCTCCAAATAAAAATTGGAGGAGGTGAGAGAGGTGTGTTCCCTGGTTGCTACCAGCGAGGGCTAGATAACTGCTTAGAGTCCTTTGAGGGCTCCTCTTCGGTCAATCAAGCTAGGGAGGCCTCCTAGAGCCCCGAGCTCGACTATGAGGAGGAGGCCCCCACTCATGTAATGTAGATAGGCAGAAGCAGACCAAGGAAATACATCATTATGCACCAGGGGCACCCCATTCCCCGAAAAATTAAGCCTCTTCCGGCACAGGAAGCTGAGGGGGAAGACACCGATGTTTGGATAATGGACTCGGAAGGCACCTAGACGCAAGTCCTGAATGTCGATTACCTGGTTTTTCCCATCCTCTGTGCTCCTGCTTCCAGGCCTCCATGTCGACCCACTGCTGAAGAGGAATTCGTTGTGCAGGAGTACGCCTGTCCCATCATGGAGGAAGATCCATATAGCGAGGATGATGCAGAAGACTCATGATTGTGCATCATCTCAACTCTTTTTTTTTTTTTATGTTAGTTATTATCAAAGAACCTCTACTTTCACTAGTGCTATGGCATACTTTGTAATCTTCTATTTGATATTTTTTCTGGGCTAGTTTCCTCCAAGGAGGCAGCCCCATACATGCGCAACTATAAAGGAAACAAAGGTTGGGATTGCTTAAGCGCAGCTTACCAACTCAGCGTGTAGCATGTTGGGTATGTGTTATATTCTTTCCATGACTAATCACATGCCCATGGTTTTGTGCATGGTTTTTCACATGGTTTTGGGGTACGATGGTTTTTAGCCGCTGGTATTTTGTAGATCCGGTCAAGGGAACTACGGTTATGATCTAATATAGGGTTAATGGATTAAGGTTTATGTATGCTTCGGCATGTATATATATGTGTTGAAACACTAAAAGGAATATAATGAAATATCAAGCTAGTCGTCCAGATTTTGGATCTAGGGGAAAATCTTTGTGTTTATCTGTTTTGTGTGTTATGCTCTCGCT
Organism: Pinus albicaulis; assembly: GCA_034641835.2. NCBI lineage: Eukaryota > Viridiplantae > Streptophyta > Pinopsida > Pinales > Pinaceae > Pinus > Pinus albicaulis. Next base: position 708,960,089 of record CM076572.1, on the reverse strand, counting down.
ATTGTTTATTTTCTGTTATAAGATTCGTGTGTAGATAATTTCTGTTCAAGGTTAAAACCTACAATTGGTATCAGAGTTGTTTCGGCTTCAAGGGGACACCTTTGCTGCTGAGGGTTTTTTGCTCGAGACTAAGGTAGACCCTGTTCAGTGGGAGATCTGCGGGATCGATTCTTGTGGTGAAAGAAGATGGCGAGCGGCGGAAAGATAGAGATTGAGAAATTTAATGGTCAGAGTTTTGAGTTGTGGAAGCTCAAGATGGAGGATCTGTTGGTGGATAAATATCAGTGGATCACGATAGATCTGGGTACTAAACCAACGGAAATGACAGATGAAGACTGGAAGAAATTGGATCAAAAGGCTAAGAGCACAATATGATTGTGTGTCTCAAATTCAATATTGTTGAATGTATTTGGGGAAGCTATGGCAAAGACCTTGTGGGACAAGCTAGGGACTTTGTACCAATCTAAGTCTCTGGTGAATAAATTTTTCATGTGGAAAAATCTGTATAACTTGAGGATGAAGGATGGAGACACAGTGACAGAGCATCTGAACGCCTTCAATACTGTGGTAATTCAGCTATCATCTATTGATATTAAAATCTTATATGAAGATAAGTGCATCAGTTTGTTGTGTTCTCTACCAGACTCGTGGGACAGTCTGGTTATTGCAATAGGTAGAAATACAACTACCTTGAATTTTCATGACATTGCCTCAGCCTTGTTGTCAAAGGAAATGTAGGTTTTAACCCTGAACAGAAATTATCTACACATGAATCTTATAACAGAAAATAAACAATAGCAAGAGCATAAAACATAAAACGGATAAACACAGAGATTTTCCCCTGGATCCCAAATCAGGACGACCAGCTTGATTTTTCATTATATTCCTTTTATTGTTACAACACATATATATACATGCCGAAGCATACATAAACCCCAATCCATTAACCCTGGATTAGAACATAACCGTAGTTCCCTTGACCGGATCTACAAATACCAGGGGCCGAAAACCATCGTACCCCAAAACCATGTGCAAACTCATGCACAAAACATGGGTGGGTCCGCCTATGAGTGGGACCGCACATCAAAAAAAAAAATTGCCGGGGCGCTGCCCCGAACCTCGACAGGGGGGTCTTCCACCCCCCCTATGACCCCCCTGCTATGCCCAGTGCAACGTACAGCGCGTAGGGCTAGTCGTGGAAGGAATATAACACATACCCAACATTCTCCCACTTGTTGTTTTCTTTCCACAGGGGGCCACAGGAGAGCTTAATAATTGGCCCAATTCTTCAACACCCATTGTTTCTCTACACCAAGAGAACTTTTGAGTGCTCACAAACTTCGTCAATGCATTTGCAACATTCTTCAAAGTGTCCACCTTTACTAGCAACACCCTTTTAGCCGCAACCATATCTCTAACAAAGTGATATTGAACATCTATGTGCTTTGTCTTTGAATGATAAGTAGGGTTCTTAGCCAAGAAAATTGCACTTTGGCTATCACAGTCTACCCTTATAGCTTGCTGTACCAACCCCATACTTGAACACAATCTCTGCAACCAAACTGCTTCCTTGCTTGCATGAGTGGCTCCTCTGTATTCTGCCTCTGTAGTTGAAAGCGCCACTACAGACTGTCTTTTACTCATCCAACTAACTGCGCCTCCAAATAGGCTAAACACATACCCACTTGTAGATCTTCTTTGGTCCAGATCTCCAGCCCATTCTGCATCAACAAAACCACGAATGTCCAACATTCTTCCCAATCATGGTCTTCCCTGGTAACACAAGCCATAATCACTAGTGCCACGTAAATATCTGAAAACCCGCTTCACTGCTGTCCAATGCTCCTTCCCTGGGTTTGACATAAACCTACTCAATACTCCCACTACATGTGCAATGTCTGGTCTAGTACAGACCATTGCATACATCAGGCTACCCACTGCACTTGCATATGGAACACGAGACATATCCTCCTCTTCTTCTTGTGTCTTGGGACACTGTTCAGCAGACAGTTTTACACCTACAGGAATAGGAACATTCATCGGTTTACTATCCTGCATATTGAACCTCTGCAATATAGTCTCGACATACTTCCTCTGGTTTAACCAGAGCTTCCTCTTTGCCCGATCTCTCTTAATTTCCATGCCCAAAATATAGTTTGCAGCACCAAGATCCTTCATGTCTAATTTGGAGAAAAATTGGGTCTTCAAATCTTGGATAATTTCTTTGTCATTTCCAATCAACAACATATCATCCACATACAAGACCAAATAAATAACACGGTCACCAATTAATTTAAAATAAACACAGTGATCCTCCTTGCTTCTGGAGAAGCCAAGTCCCCGTATATAGGTATCAAATTTCTGATACCACATCCTTGGTGACTGTTTTAACCCATACAGAGACTTCTTCAACCTGCATACCAGTTCTTTCTTACCCTTCACCATAAAGCCTTCAGGCTGCTTCATGTAGATCTCTTCTTCTAGATCCCCGTGAAGAAATGTTGTCTTCACATCCATCTGTTCTATCTCAAAATCAAATGCAGCAGCAACAGATAAAAGTAATCTAATAGAAGTAACTTTTGGCAGTCAGTGGAGAAAAAATATCACCAAAATCAATTCCGGCACTGAATAACCTTTGCTACCAAATCGAGCTTTGCATTTCCACCTTGCCTTCTACATTCATATTCTTCTTAAACACCCATTTTCTCCCGATGGGCTTCCTTCCAGCCCGCAACTCCACCAAATCCCCTGCCTCATCTTTATGCAAGGATGACATTTCATCAACCAGGGCCTCCTTCCAGATTTTTCCAACCTCTGACCCATCGCCTCCCCGGGATACCAGATCATCGCCATCGTTAAGGAAAACCCGAATATAAAGCGGATGGACTATACCTTTCTGGTTGTCTTCTTTCCAGAACTGATCTTCTCACAACTGGAGTTTGTGGCTCTTCCTCTTCTGAGTCTTCTTCTGTTGTAGAGTCTGATTCATCCTCCTTTAGCTCAAACTCTATCTTCTCAGGTTCCTTTGGTAGGACTTCATGTTTCACAACATATTTCACCTCTCTAAACACAAAATCTCGGTTGTACACAACCTTCCTTGATTCCGGGTTCCAAAGCTTGTAACCCTTTAAACCATCCTTATACCTAATAAATATGCATCTTTTAGATTTATTATCCAACTTGGTCCTTTTCCTCTTTGGAACATGTACATGTGCATCACATCCAAATACCCTCAACTGTGAAAGAGAGGGTTTCTTACCAGTCCATACCTCATGTGGAGTCTTATCCTCCAACGTTGATGAAGGTGATCTGTTAACTAAGTAACATGCAGTCTCCACTGCCTATGCCCAGAATTCTTGTCCTAACCCGGTACCACTGAGCATGCTTCTTGCCTTTTCCATCAGTGTTATGTTCATTCTTTCTGCAACTCCATTTTTCTGAGGTGTGTATGGAGTAGTATTCTGTCGTGCTATGCCACACTTCTTACAAAACTCTTCAAATTCCTTCTTGCAGAACTCCCCACCATTATCTGTCCTCAGTTCCTTTATCTTCTTCTCTGTCTGGTTTTCCACCAGAGCCTTAAATTCTTTACATTTGTCAAAGACTTCAGATTTCTTCCTCAAGGAATATATCCATGTATTCCTTGAGAATTCATCTATGAATGAAACATAGTACACAGAATTTCCTAGTGATGGAACTGACACAGGTCCAAACACATCATTGTGCACAAGTTCTAATATCTTGTTCGCCCTCTTAGCACCAGAAGGAAAACTCACCTAATTCTGCTTCCCATATACACAGTGTTCATAGAAATAGAAATCCAGAGAGAAATTAGACATACCTTCTAGCATACCATTTCTATGCAGTATCCGAAGGCCCTTCTCTCCAATATGTCCAAGCCTTTGATGCCATAGCATGGTCTTTTCTCCAGAGATAGCTAGGCTTTCTGCTCCACTTTCAGGAACGACATAACTATTACACCCATCAATAACAATGCTACCTTGTAACTTGTACAGATTTCCAGTCCGAACTCCCCGCATTAATACCAGTGCTCCTCGAACCATCTTGTAGGCATCTTTCTCGAACACTGTTTTTACACTTGCATCATCCATCTTGCTTACAAAAATCAGATTTATTGCTAATGCAGGAATATGCAGAACACCAAGAAGTGTTCTAATCCTTCCACCTTGCAGCTTCAGCTTGACCTTTCCACGTCCGATGATTCTGGCCTTCCTATCATCTCCTAGGAAGACATCACCACCATCATATTTCTCATACTCGCAGAACCGCTCCCTATGGGGATTGAAGTGAAAGGATGCACCCGAGTCAATCAACCATGACTCATGATCTACATGTGTATTTGAAGAATAATCCAAATACACATCCCCACCTTCATCCGAGGTGGTTTTTGCCTCTGCAGAAGGAGCATCATCAGATCCCTTTCCTTTCTCAGGAGCTTTAGATCTGCAGTCCTTTTTGTAGTGTCCTTCCTTTATGCATTTCCAGCACACCTTTACAAACTTTCCAGGAGATTTAGATCTCCCTCTAGATTTAGATCTCCCACTCGAAACCTTATTCTTGTTTCTGTTTTGGGACCTTCCTCATACAGATAAAGCATCTCCATTTTGACCCTCCGTATTTCTCCGTCTCATTTCCTCCGACAACAAGGTCAAGAGAATGTCATCAAAATTCAAGGTAGTTGTATTGCTACCTATTGCAATAACCGGACTGTCCCACTAGTCTAGTAGAGAACACAACAAACTGATGCACTTATCTTCATCTGAGATTTTAATATCAACAGATGACAGTTGACTTACCACAGTATTGAAGGCGTTCAGATGCTCTGCCACCGAGTCTCCATCCTTCATCCTCAGGTTATACATCTTTTTCCGCAGGAACAACTTATTCACCAGAGACTTAGATTGGTACAAAGTCCCAAGTTTTTCCCACAAATTCTTTGTCATAGCTTCCCCAGATACATTCAACAATACTGAATCTGAGACACACAACCGTATTGTGCTCTTAGCCTTCCGATCCAGTTTCTTCCAGTCTTCATCTGACATTGCCATTGGTTTAGTACCTGGATCTACCGCGATCCACTAATCTTTATCCACCAGCAGATCCTCCATCTTGAGCTTCCACAACTCAAAACTCTGACCATTAAATTTCTCGATCTCTATCTTTCCGCCGCTCGCCATATTCTTTCACCGCAAGAATCGATCCCGCAGATCTCCCACTGAACAGGGTCTACCACAGGCCCGAGCAAAAAAAACCCTCAACAACAAAGGCGTCCCCTTGAAGCCGAAACAGCTCTGATACCAAATGTAGGTTTTAACCCTGAACAGAAATATCTACACACGATTCTTATAACAGAAAATAAATAATAGCAAGAGCATAAAACATAAAACAGATAAACACAGAGATTTTCCCCTGGATCCCAAATCGGGACGACCAGCTTGATTTTTCATTATATTCCTTTTAGTGTTACAACACATATATATACATGCCGAAGCATACATAAACCCCAATCCATTAACCCCGGATTAGAACATAACCGTAGTTCCCTTGACCGGATCTACAAAATACCAGGGGCCGAAAACCATCGTACCCCAAAACCATGTGCAAAATCATGCACAAAACATGGGTGGGTCCGCCTATGAGTGGGACCGCACACCAAAAAAAAAAAATTCCAGGGTGCTGCCCCAGACCCCGACAAGGGGGGCTGCTGCCCCCCCTGACATCCCACTATTGCGCCCGGTGCAACGTATAGCACGTGAGGCTAGTCGTGGAAATAATATAACACATACCCAATAGGAAATGAGATGCAGAAATATGGAGGGCCAGAATGGAGATGGCTTATTTGTACAAGGAAGGTCCCAAAACAAAAACAAGAATAAGGTTTCGAGTGGGAGATCCAAATCTAGAGGGAGATCTAAATCTCCTAGAAAGTTTGTAAAGGTATGTTGGAAATGAGGAAAGGAAGGGCACTACAAAAGGGAGTGCAGATCTAAAGCTCCTGAGAAAGGAAAGGGATCTGATGATGCTCCTTCTGCAGAGGAAAAAACCACCTCAGATGAAGGTGGGGATGTGTATTTGGCTTTTTCTTCAAATACACATGTAGATCATGAGTCATGGTTGATTGACTCAGGTGCATCCTTTCACTTCACTCCCCATCGGGAGTGGTTCTGCGAGTATGAGAAATATGATGGTGGTGATGTCTTCCTAGGGGATGATAGGAAGGCCAGAATCGTCGGACGTGGAAAGGTCAAGCTGAAGCTGCAAGGTGGAAGGATTAGAACACTTCCTATTGTTCTGCATATTCCTGCATTGGCCAGAAATCTGATTTCTGTAAGCAAGATGGATGATGCAGGTGTAAAAACAGTGTTCGAGAAAGATGCCTGCAAGATGGTTCGGGGAGCACTGGTACTAATGCGGGGAGTACGGACTGGAACTCTGTACAAGATACAAGGTAGCACTGTTATTGATGGGTGTAATAGTTATGTCGTTCCTGAAAGTGGAGCAGAAAGCCTAGCTGTCTCTGGAGAAAAGACCATGCTATGGCATCAAAGGCTTGGACATATTGGAGAGAAGGGCCTTCGGATACTGCATAGAAATGGTATGCTATAAGGTATGTATAATTGCTCTTTGGATTTAGATTTCTATGAACACTATGTATATGGGAAGCAGAATCGGGTGAGTTTTCCTTCTGGTGCCAAGAGGGCGAACAAGATATTAGAACTTGTGCACAGTGATGTGTTTGGACCTGTGTCAATTCCATCACTGGGAAAGTCTGTGTACTATGTTTCATTCATAGATGACTTCTCAAGGAGTACATGGATATATTTCTTGAGGAAGAAATCTGAAGCTTTTGAAAGATTTAAAGAATTTAAGTCTCTGTTGGAAAACCAAACAGAGAAGAAGATAAAGGCGCTGAGGACAGATAATGGTGGGGAGTTCTGTAAGAAGGAATTTGAAGAGTTCTGTAAGCAGTGTGGTATAGCACGGTAGAAGACTACTCCATACACACCTCAGCAAAATGGAGTTGCAGAAAGAATGAACAGGACACTGATGGTAAAGGAAAGAAGCATGCTCAGTGGTACCGGGTTAGGATAAGAATTCTGGGCAGAGGCAGTGGAGACTACATGCTATCTGGTTAACAGATGACCTTCATCAGTGTTGGAGGATAAGACTCCACATGAGGTATGGACTGGTAAGAAACCCTCTCTTTCATATCTAAGAGTATTTGGATGTGATGCATATGTACATGTTCCAAAGCAGAAAAGGACCAAGTTGGATAATAAATCTGAAAGGTGCATCTTTATTAGGTATAAGGATGGTTTATAGGGTTACAAGTTTTGGAACCCAGAAACATGGAAGGTTGTGTACAGCCGAGATGTGGTGTTTAGAGAAGTGAAAGATGTTGTTAAACATGAAGTCCTACCAAAGGAACCTGAGAAGATAGAGTTTGAGATAAAGGAGGATGAATCAGACTCTACAACAGAAGAAGACTCAGAAGATGAAGAGCCACAAACTCCAGCTATTAGAAGATCAGTTCCGGAAATAAGGAAACCAGAAAGGTATATTCCATCTTCTTTCTGTTCAGGTTTTGCCTTAACTATAACTAATGATGATCCCAGAACTATCAGGGAGGCAGTAGATTCAGAGGATAGAAAACTCTGGAAGGAGGCCATGGTTGATGAAATGGCATCCTTGCACAAAAATGAGGCATGGGATCTGGTGGAGTTGCCGACTGGAAGGAAACCCATTGGGAGAAAATGGGTGTTTAAGAAGAAGATGAATGTAGAAGGGAAGGTGGATAAATACAAAGCTCGGTTGGTAGCAAAAGATTATTCCCAGGAGCCGGGAATTGATTTTGGTGATATTTTTTCTCCTGTCGCCAAAGTTACTTCTATTAGATTACTTTTATCTGTTGTTGTTGCATTTGATTTTGAGATAGAACAAATGGATGTGAAGACAACATTTCTTCACGGGGATCTAGAAGAGGAGATCTACATGAAGCAACCTTAAGGCTTTATGGTGAAGGGTAAGAAAGAACTGGTATGCAGTCTGAAGAAGTATTTGTATGGGTTAAAACAGTCACCAAGGATGTGGTATCAGAAATTTGATACCTATATACGGGGACTTGGCTTCACCAGAAGCAAAGAGGATCACTGTGTTTATTTTGAATTAATTGGTGACCGTGTTATTTATTTGGTCTTGTATGTGGATGATATGTTGTTGATTGGAAATGACAAAGAAATTATCCAAGATTTGAAGACCCAAATGTTCTCCAAATTCGACATGAAGGATCTTGGTGCTGCAAACTATATTTTGGGCATGGAAATTAAGAGAGTTCGGGAAAAGAGGACACTCTGGTTAAACCAGAGGAAGTATGTCGAGACTATATTGTAGAGGTTAAATATGCAAGATAGTAAACTGGTGAATGTTCCTATTCATGTAGGTGTAAAGTTTTCTGCTGAACAGTGTCCCAAGACACAAGAAGAAGAGGAGGATATGTCTCGTGTTCCATATGCAAGTGCAGTGGGTAGCCTAATGTATGCAATGGTCTGTACTAGACCAGACATTTCACATGCAGTGGGAGTATCGAGCAGGTTTATTTCAAACCCAGGGAAGGAGCATTGGACAACAGTAACGCGGGTTTTCATATATTTACGTGGCACTAGTGATTATGGCTTGTGCTACCAAGGAAGACTAGGATTGGAAAGAATGTTGGACATTCGTGGTTTTGTTGATGCAGACTGGGCTGGAGATCTGGACCAAAGAATATCTACAAGTGGGTATGTGTTTAGCCTATTTGGAGGCGCAGTCAGTTGGATGAGTAAGAGACATTCTATAGTGGCTCTTTCAACTACAGAGGCAGAATACATGGCAGCCACTCATGCAAGCAAGGAAGCAGTTTGGTTGCAGAGATTTTGTTCAAGTATGGGGTTGGTACAGCAAGCTATAAGGATATACAGTGATAGCCAAAGTGCAATTTTCTTGGCTAAGAACCCTGCTTATCATTCAAAGACAAAGCACATTGATGTTCAATATCACTTTGTTAGAGATATGGCTGAGGCTAAAAGGGTGTTGTTGGTAAAGGTGGACACTTTGAAGAATGTTGCAGATGCATTGACAAATTTTGTGAGCACTCAGAAGTTCTCTTGGTGTAGAGAAACAATGGGTGTTGAAGAATTGGGCCAATGACTAAGATCTCCTGTGGCCCCCTGCGGAAAGAAAACAACAAGTGGGAGAATGTTGGGTATGTGTTATATTCTTTCCACGACTAATCACGCGTGAGGGGGTAAGAGGGGGGGCGATAGCCCCCCCTTTGCGCTGGGCGCAACGGGGGGTCACAGGGGTGGCGGTAGCCCCCCCTGTGAGGGTCTGGGGCAACGCCCCGACGAAAATTTTTTGTCCTTAGTTTTCGGTGGGCGGTCCGTGCCCATGGTTTTGTGCATGGTTTTGCACATGGTTTTGGGGTACGATGGTTTTCGGCCCCTAGTATTTTGTAGATCTGGTCAAGGGAACTATGGTTATGATCTAATCTAGGGTTAATGTATTAGGGTTTATGTATGCTTCGGCATGTATATATATGTGTTGTAACACTAAAAGGAATATAATGAAATATCAAGCTGGTTGTCCCAATTTGGGATCCAGGGGAAAATCTCTGTGTTTATCTATTTTATGTTTTATGCTCTCGCTATTGTTTATTTTCTGTTATAAGATTCGTGTGTAGATAATTTCAGTTCAGGGTTAAAACCTACATAGCATATGTAATGTTTTATTTTCGATAATATAGTTTAGCCTCAATTACCAAAAAAAAAATCAAAATGTCAAATAATTCATAATAAATGAATTAAAATAAATGAGGTATAAAATCAAAAGGAGTGAAAAATGGGGGGAAGAAAAGGACAAAATTTAGAGTCACTTAAGGATTAAGGAGGAAAATAGAAACTGAACAAAAAGGAAGAAAATGAGGTTATGAAAATTCAAAATATGAATAAGGATGAAAATAAAATTAGAAAAAAGTCGAAGCTAGATTAAATTAGAAGGGACAAATTTCTCAAGATAAATTAAATAAATATGGAAAGGAATAATTGATAAGGATAATGAAAAGAGAAGGAGGGAAAGGGGGAGGAGGGGGGGTGATAATTAACTTAATGAGAAATTTAATGGATAGCAGGCTTCTAGGATTGGCTCAATTTATATCCATCTTCACTATTGAAATTACTAGGGTGCTTCTCAATTTCGAGAACTTCTCTAATGATACAAGTGTTGTGAAAAGGAAAAAGGGTTAATATTTTGGATTGATCAGAACAAATAAGGTGTTTCTAATTCAATGGGTGTTAAACAATACTAACTTGATAGGAGATGGTTGGTATCAAATATATGCTCTTTTAGGTGGGCTTTGAAGGAATGACATATTTGGCCAATATAAGACTTCCCACATGAACAGGGAATTTTGTAAACCCATGAACGTAGCATGGGGTATGACTTATATTTGGCTTATCATAAAATATTATTCAATTTTTGTTATCTCTAAATGTGGTTTTGATGTTCCTTTTTTATAAGATTTTAGAAATGAGGTCAGTGATTCCTTTAATATAGGGAAGAGTGAATTTTCCCTGGGGAGCAGAGGGGGAAACAAAGGGGGATTTGGGATTGGAGACATCATGAAATGATTTACGAATTTGAGATGAGTTATAGCCATTTTCTTTGAAATCTTGGAAAAGGTGGGCTTTTTCCGAGGGAAGGAATTGAGGAGAAGATATTTTAAGGGCTCAAGATATGAGAGTTTTGAGAACAACTAATTTTTAGGATGGGTGGTGGTGATAATTAGCATGGAGATACTGATCATTGTGTGTCTTTTGCGGTAGACTTGATGGGTTAAGGAACCATCAAGTTGGAAGGAAATGAGGACATCAAGGAAGGGGAGGTACTTTTTATATTCAATATCCATGGTGAATTGAATATGAGGGATAATGTTGTTGGGATGAGAAAGAACGAAATTAGGCACAGTAATGTTGTGTTTCCAAATGACCAAATTTTCATCAGAAAATTGGAACCAACACTTCGGCTTTTGATGCAAAGAGTCGATAGCTTTGGTTTCAAATTATTCCATGAATATGTTAATGATGACAAGAGATATGGATGAACCCATTTTTGTACCTTCGATTTGCTCATAAATGGTGCCTTTGAAAGAACAGCAAGTGAATGAGAGGAAAAGTTTAACAAGGTTGAGAGGTTCATAATTGACAACCTTAGAGATCAAATCAATGGCTTAAAGAACTAGGATTTTAGTGAATAGAGACACAACATCAAAGCTAACTAAGATATCGCAATCATCAACATGGATATATTTCATTTTAAGAATAAAATCAACGGAATATTTAATGTAAGAGGGGGAGAATCCAACAAATTCTTGAAGCTTAGAGGCTAGGTATCGGCCAAGAGCATGGGTCAAAACCCCAATGGCACTAACAATGGGTTTCATGGGGACCCCAAGTTTGTGAATATTTTTAAACCCATAGATTTTTAGAGTTTTTGGGGTATGGGGAATAAGCCGCTATTAATTGGAGGTTTCTATAAAAGAGGTTTTAATGGCTTTAGTGGCAATTTGAGTGATGGAATTAATGGGGTTTTGGGTAGGATTTTATAGGAATCTGAAGAAAGAAGATCAAGAAACTTAGATTCGTAGTCAGAAGAGTTCATGATGACAATGGAATTTCATTTATATGCCTTGAGGACAAGGATGTTGAGGTTATCATTAAGACACTTAATGTCTTGGAAATCATATTTGAATAAAGTAGGTTTCAGAGTTTTTTCCATCCTAAGACTCTACCATATTCTTGTTGGATTTCCTCAACAACATGAGCTGGTAAGTTTTTGAGTACAAGCTTAATGGAGTATAGAATCTCTTATTTGGGGATTTGGTGAGGGGATATGGCAAAATTAAACCCTTTCTCCAAGATATGAAGGGATGAGGGATCAAGATCAATGTAGGAAATATTAATCTTAGATGTGGGTCTAGAGCTGACAGGGTGAGGAAGCAAAGGGATATGGGAAGAGGAATAATCCATAGAATAATTAGGCTTATGAAAATTCATGGTTGGATAATTGTGATGATTATTGATTTTGACATTTCCTTGTTCACTTGCCTCCATAATTCCATCATTGATTGTTTGAATCTCTTCTTAAATAGTTTTATTCTCTTCAACTCCAATGAGCATTTGCCATTAATAATTTCTATTTTCATCCAAATGATATGTTAGCCCCTCCATCATAAACATTTTTTCATTCAATATTTTTTTAATTTCCTCATAGTGGTCTCATCATTCTCGTTCAAATTGTATACCTTATTTACAACACGTTAATTGATCTTGTTATCACTCTAGTAATTCTTAAGTTGTGTGATTTTTGTTTTTAGTCTAAGAATTCTAGAGGTAACCACAAACCTACTTCAAACTCTAGGATCTAACCTTCCTAGGGTTCAGAGAGGGCTCTCTCTTTAAAGTTTAACTTTGTTTTAATTTGTGAATATTAGGCTAGCTATGAAAGTGCAGCTTTGGTTTGGTTTTGTTGGATTTGGTGGGAAAAAATCACTTGAAAGGATGGATAGTGGGAAATATATTTGTCCATTGGGCTATGGAGTCAAAATCAAGCTAACAGGACTAGGATCTAGGGAAAAAAGGTCAAATGTCTTTAGGGCAAGATAGATAACCCTTGGAGATCTTGGAAAATCGGTTTTGTGAGATGGTATGATCAAGATAAAGGGCACTTGGGAATCCTTAAATCCGGAAAAGGGAGGTAGTAGGAGAGGTCAAATGAATGAGGGAGCAATTAAGAATTCCCTACACTGAAAATTAGAGGAAAACATATAAATGATAAATAGTTAAAAACAGGGTGCTATTAACATATCATGTATTAATACTCCTAGTTATACATTCAGATTTAGCATAAACATAAATGGATGCATGAAACAGAGAAAAGAAACAATGACAAGTGAAGAAAATACTTCACTCTAAATAGCTCATCATAGGGATCCTGAAGTATGATGCCAATTTTCTCTAATCCAGCCCACTACTCAAAGTTTTGAAACACAAAAGCTTTAAATTCTAAGAAACAAATATAACAATCCCAACAATTTTATTCCACACAAAATGCTTCTAAAGATGAAGTATTTATACATAATGTTTTACAAAATATCCTAGATGAATTCTAGGAATAATCTTAGGAAAATAAAATATCATTACATTAAAAATAGAGATAGTTGCTTAACAAATCAACAAGCTGTCCTATTTTATCCATAAGAAATAGAAACAGTTTTGGGGATAAAGCAGGTGGCTGCCTTGGTGTCCTCCTAGCTGGCCTTTAGATATTTTCTGAAATCTGACTTGCCTTGACTGATACTCTTTCTCGGATACTCTTTAACTGATACTCTTTATTCACTTAGTCAAAACTGTTTACTGCTGTAAATAAAAATCTGTTTTGACTATCATTCTGAAAATAGTTTTCTTTCTTCCTTCACCTACTTGTCTTTATCCTTCACAGTAAATCTGTGAGAGTTTGCTATTCCTCATTTTTAGGAATCTGACTATTCTTTAATTTCCTAAAATTCTCATCAGCTTCTGTATATCTAGCAAATGTGGGTTTGATGACAAATAAGTGTTTGATCTCATACTGTAAGTAAAATAAATATTCAAAACTTTTTAGTAACACCTTTCCTGTAGGGATGCCTTGTTCTGTTGGCTTATTCACCTATTCTTTGGCATATTCTCTTATCTTCTTGTCATAATCATTTTGAGGCATTAATTTATCATTAATAACCATGATATCAGGAAGTCCTTTTTGCCTCAAATTGGTGAACTTAACCATAAATCTAGATATAGCAATACTCATACCTTCACATTTTTCTTCAAGTTGCCTCATCAAATTTCTTTTTGTGGTGACTTTCTTGATTTATAAGATAGTGGCAGTTTTATCTATTATTTTGAGCTCTTCCCATTCCTGTCTATTTTTGTTGTTGAGGAAATTGATTAATCTTACAGCCTATTCTGGTTTGTCAGCCAAATCAGTTTGTGTCTTTTGGATTTCAGCTTGAGCTGCCAATAATAACTCTCTTTGCTCAAAAATTACCTGAATTGAAGGCCATACATCATGGATGGCTTCAATTACATTATTCCATAGGTAATTTTTTATGTATGATATTTGATCCTTGAGAGTTAATTCTTTTTGTAACTTCTTTACCTCTTCACTCAATCTGTTGGCATTTTGTTCATGTATTTTAGCATTTATCTGAGTTGATTTATTTGCCTTTTCAAGATTTTCAATCATCTTTGTCAATATGTTTATTTCATTTGTCTTCAAAGACATCTCTTCCATTGTTTTTACTATCTTACTAGCATCATCTGTAGGCTGTACTACTGTGGTAGATGATTCAGTGGTTGATGTAGTGGAAGAATTCACTGGCACTGCAGTGGCCAGTGGCTCCTTGGGTGCCAAATCTTCTCCTAAAGTTGAAGGCATTACTGCAGTGATGACTAGGATGACTGTAGGAATCACTGTTTCTTTTACTGTCTCCTTTTCTTGGACAAATTGGTCCATCTGTACTTCCATTTCCTTAATCTGAGATGTCAGCTGAAGTATTAAATTCATCATTCCATATTTTTCCTTTTGTTCCTGTAAGACTTCCTTTGTCTGAGGATGCTCACTTTGAGGAAGTTTGAGGTGTTTCCTCAAGGCTTCTATATCCTCATTTTTATTTTTTACCAATTCTTCTGTTGCTTTGATGTTTGTAGGATCATATCCTACCTGCAATACTAATTCTTCTAGGGCTTTTATCCTTAGATATTTTACATATAATGAAGATTTATCCATCTTCGTTTGATCTTGCATATTATAGATGGTGTTTTGAAGATTATGAGCACTCATAGCTTTTGTTTTGACTGTGGAATATAACATCTCTAAGGTTTTCCTGTGAAACTCTATTTGATCTAATTCATGGATTTTCTCTGTAAATACTTCTAGATCAACTTTCTTATAGTCAGCAATTGTCTTTGGCACTAATACTGTGGGTTGTAATACTGACATAATCAATTTTTTACTTGAGTAATCAAATTCTGATAGGAATCTATTTCGATTACCTGGATTTTGTTTCAAGAACTGAGAGTAAATTTTAGTTTTGATTTCCTCAATCTTCAACTTGATTTGCTTGTATTTCTCCTTAATATCCAAATCCTTTTCCTCAACTGAATATGAGGAAGAAGCTTCTATAGTTTGTTGCCTATCCATAATCTGTGTATCTTCATTATTCAGTTTTTCTTCCTTCTGATTTGGCTCACTGATAACTACAATAGCTACATTTGTCTTTGGAAAACTTGTGTTGGTATTTAAGGGCTCAGTTTCTTCAACATTTATTGTTACTATACCTTTACCTGTTGTATCTAATTTTTGTCTTTTGTTGTAAATGATCTTGAGTTTTGTTTCTATTGTAGTCTCTGCCACATATGCTCCTTCTTCCCTCATTCTTTTGATGGATTTCTCTGATTGATTTGCAGTCTCTAAGGTATGACTAGTATTATCTTTGCTTATTGCATCTATTAATGTGTTTTCAATCAATTCAAGCTGATTGGAAAAATTTTCTATTTCTAGTTTAGCCTCATGTATAAAGGGTGTTAGTTTGCATTTTACCCTCAGCTTGCTCAAGGTTCATTGTGGATCATAGTTCCAAGGGAAACTCTCTTCAAATTTATATTCCAATAGTTGATTTGTTACTTCCTTCTCTACATCCCTGTGATTACATATGAATGGCCCAATTTGATTTTTTAGTTTGAATTGGGTCTTCTTCTTGGCTGCCATGAAATTGATTGAATCAGAGTTTAGGATCTGCTTGATATACTCTAAGGCAAATATCCTCATTGATGGATGTTTGGGTAACTTGTAAGGTAACAAGTTTGACCCAAAAACTCTAATTTCAGTATATTTCTCATACAAATACCAGTCACCAACTTCACTCTCCTCTGATAATTGCAATATTTTCTTCATTTCCTCACTTATTCTAGGCTGCTCTATTTTGGTCAACATGGTGATCACTGGATGTAAAAACAACTCTGAGAACTCTGAATAACTGAAATGTGTACCTTATTTTCTGAGTATGGATGTCCAAAAGATGACAGATAGAGGTTTTCCCTATATGTCCAGCTTTTGAAGTGAAATTGGAAAGCTATCTGATTGGAAGTAAATAAACATGTGGAAAAGATAGGAGGTATATCTGAATACTCCCTCAAGCTGTAAATTAGTTAATTGATAGTGAATACTATCAGCAATGAAACCAACATAATCAAAGATAACTAAAGGTGGTTGACTTGGAGAAAAGGTGGACAAAAATCCCAAGATAGACTCATCAGTGTGCTCATCAGTGAAATACCCAAGGATAAAGGAAAGCATGGATATTACATGCCTTGAACCTTCAGGGAATTTAGCAGTTGAATATGGAGGATTTAACTTGGGAATGTCAACATGCAAAGGCATAAAATTCTGAAAAATCATGAACATTTTAGGAAAACATAGGCCAATGTATAGCTTAGTGAGGGCCTCAATAGACAAAGGGACTGCTTGGGGTTCTGGTTGAAGCTGCAACATTTGGTTAATTGACTCTGCAGTGATAGTAAAAAGAACCTACTTATTTTCATTTACAATGGCTCTTTGTTCAGGAATATAGTACTGGTGACACAATCTAATAATTTCTTGACAAGGGTGAGTCAAAGGGACTACATATTTGGGCAGATTGGATTCCCAAATATGGATTTCTTCTTGATCATCTAAAGACTTCTCAAAGAACCAGTTATGGATATCTAACAGATTGAATTTAACTATGGTATCAGCTATTTTGTAATTAATATCAGCAAGGGGAATGTGTTCAATATCAACAACTCGGGATTGTAATGGATTGACAACAATTGCAATATTTGGAGTCACGGCAGGAGTAGGTTTAGGAGCTTTAGAACCTTCAGGATTGCTTGCACTCTGTTTTTTAGGCATCTTGATTTGCTTCTGCAAGTTTAAACAGTTTACAGAGGATCTTTTACTATAAAAGAGGCTTAATTGGGAAAATTTTGCAAAATAGAGTCTATTTTTGGGTTTTCTGCTCAATTAGGTTTATCAAAGAAGTTATGAGGCTTTAAAACTGGTCTAAAACAAAAAACGGGGGTTTTATGAGTTTCTTGACTAAGAAATGGGGCTAAAAATCTGTTGAAAAGGGTTACAGAGGGCTCATGGTACCTGTAAAGGTTTTCTGGCCTTTTAGAGCTTGAAATGGATCATTAAACTGTGAAAAAATTGATAAATTTCCTTGAAATAGCGCGCAGCAGACAAACAGGGTTTCTGGAAAAAAATTTCCAGAGTTTGGCCTGTTTTTGGGACTTTTGGGAAATTTAATTAATCAATTTCTTAACTAAAAATGTTTCTCTTTCTTTAAAAATGGTTTTCCAACTTGATTGCAGGTTAAATTTTGAGAAAAATACCTGGTATGATGTAGGTATCGGCTTCTGAAGGGATTTTGAGGTTCTGGTTGAGTGGATGGTTATAATTTCTTATCTGAAGCAAGGCGCAGCTTTCTTAGTAGTCTTCAAAGGCATACTTTGGTAAATTTCGGACGTTTCAGGCATAAAAATGGCAACAAGGGGATTTTAACAGGGTTTTTACATTTGGGAGAGGCAATGCAGTGGGTTTAAATACACAAATAAGCAGATAAATGCCTTACCAAAGGTTTTTATTAAAACATTACAGTTGCATTAAATGTAGGCCTTATCAGGAGGGCGGTTTTGGAATTTCAAAGGGATAGGAAACCAGTGGTTATCGCATAGGTTTATGGTGGTAAGTGGTTTTAAACTAAACTCACGTGAACCAATGGCTGAAGGGCACGTGGAGGAGAGAGGAATGGGTGAAACCACCCATTTCACGTGGCTTTGGCTTTTGAGCAATCGTGCATCTTTTCTATGCGATATTGGCTTCTGACCATTAGATTTGAGATTTGGATGCGAACGGTAAAGATCATTTCGGGAGTTGCACTAGACTGGGATGTAGGAACGGGGTGTATTATGCACAGACGAGTTTTGAATTTTATCAATATACATTAATTTAATTCAAAAACCTTAGGTTATAAAAATGTAGGCAAGAGAGTAACGTTTTTATTTAAAACATTTGAAAAAATGTTTCAAATTCCATATGAGAGCGCAATAGCATAGTATATACTTTTTTCAGCTTTTGAATAGTTTTCAAACAATAGGGGGCGGGATTTTTCGAATAATGATAAGTTTTAGACCAAAGGGCTTGTATAGGGAGAGTTTTTTATATTTAGCATGTGGGAATAATACATTTTGGTCTTAAACATTAAAATAGTGGGTTTTTGGGGTATTTTAAATATAAGGGAATTAATAAATACGCGAGGGTACTTCTTAGGGATTTAATAAAAATATGTTAAAAGTTAATATGAAAGGGTAGTGAAATATAATATAAACACATTTTATCTCCAAGTAAAGTGTATATGACAGACAAAGCAAAGGATTGTTGTCTTTTTTAATATTTTACACTTTAACTTAGGACAAATTGTATTTTTGGGGTTTTATGAATGCTTTTGAAGGGATGAAGTTAATTATTTTAGGGTTACAATTTTACTAAGTAAGAATGTGTCTTTACTTAGGAAAAAGGGGTTTTAATGTATGAATGAAGGGTTAATGATGATAAATGAGGGTTTAACATAAGAACTCAATATTTTTAACTAACCAGTCATCAAGCCTTGGGTCCGGTCCCAACAAAAGTCAGAGAAATGCCCTGAGCCTGTTTAACTGATAGCTTAGAATACTGAATAGTTATAGGGGAGGGGAAATTATTGATTCTGCCCAATGATGTTTTATTTACATGATTTCTCCACTGCTTTCTACCTACCCAACTTTATTTCTAACATTTTTTCTTCATTTTGTAGGTGCATTTAGACTTGCAACCTTAAAACATTTTTTCTTTCAAAGCATAAAACTATCTAAGTCTACCTTATTTCATCCGAGGGCTCAGATTAAACTTTTAAGCACCTCATTATTCTCTACCTATCTATTGATTTGTCAAGTTTAAATTGTTTGACAAATCTTTATTCTCTATCTAAACATGAAAAGTTAAGATTAAACTATTTAACGGATCATGGATTATAGCATTTATTGACACTCTGTACATAATCATTATTCTTGCAGTAAATTAAAAATAGTGGCATTTGGATTTGCTCACTTTCAAGTCTTATTTTCATATCTTTTTTTCTTTTGGGGTTTATATTTTCTAAGTCCTTTGATTTTTCTTTTAGGACTTTTTACCCTCTTTTTGACTTTTTATTATTTTTTCATTTTTTCAAAATATAGGAAAACAAATTGCAAAAAGCAAGGTATGTACATATTTACAAGACTTATCAAATTCAATTCAAAATTTATGAACCCTATTATTATAGGACCCTAACAGATCTCATTTAACATTTTGACCTCCTTTGTAGTAGGCTTATTATTTTCATTTTAATTTTCCACCTTATTTACTACAACTTCATCCTTTAATCCCTATGATCCAACATTTTTTTGTCTCTATTCATCAACCAATACTTTGAAATATACAAAACCTTGTCCCTCATCATTCACATTCTGAAACCTATCAAGCTCAACCATAACAAACCATGGATTGGGAAAAAATGTTCAAGATGTAGTAGTATCCAATGTAATCGAGACCAATGGATGATGTAGGGTGTACCAATGGTCATAGGATCTAGCACATTAGTGATGTAGGTGTTGAGCCCCAAAGATGTTCTTCTCTTTCACCACATTCCACTTCATTTTCTTTGTCCCTCATCAATTACAGGCTTAAATGATCAATAGGATTAATTAAAATTTCTTTAAGAATTTATATAATGACTAACTTGCTATGTTTTCATGATTTTGTTGTTGTAGTAATTTTTTATTAAGACTCGGCTATAGAATACAAGCATTCCGTAGCCACTCGTCTATTCTGCAGCTATCCTCATGTTTACGTAGGTTCCAGGTGTCACTACAAAGAAAAAGGCATATGGGTGAAATCCACAACACTTCCCCATCATCTCTTGCTCCCCACGAAGTCTGAGTTAAAGTCTCCAAGCGGTTATGCACGAAAAAGAGAAGCAGTTTCCTATCAAAACACGGACTCTGCAGATGTCCGCAGTAAAGCACAAGACTGTTAATAAGATTTTTAATTTGATTAGAAGTTGGAAAGACACTTATCCCTGTTTTTCTCAAGAGTAGTTATGTAATTTCATTATAAGTATGACTCGGGAGACCGAGAAACTATTAGTGAGATTTTGTTTTGTTGCTAGATCTCAGTGAACCGTGATACTCTGTTTTGAAATATTTCTCCTTTAATGAAAGAAGCATCACTTTATTACACAAGCTGAGTCAATCTTGAGTAGATTTGTGTGCTAATCCGGTGGTAGAGGGCCCCTGCTACCTGAGAAGCTTTGTTCATAAGATTTAGATAAGTAACCTAGCCTTGTTTCATTCCTAGTTTAATTAATTTTCCGAACTTTGTGTCCCTTTACTTAATTGCTTTAGATGCTACAGTCAGTCTTATTCTCACAAGTTATTCCAAAATATCACTAAACAGTGAATGACAGATAACTGTAATATTTAGGAGTTAGTTTCATTTCTCTTAACTTTATGATTTTGTGCTCGATTACATCAGTTGTTACAGCTAGTCATGATCTTATAAACTCTTCCAAAATATCACTAACTTCGGATGAGACATAGCTGTGGTGTTTTAGAGCTTTGTTGTGTTTTGTTGAATTTTATGCTTTCATGCTCATTTACATAACATGTTGCAACCAGTCCTGTTCTACAAACTATTCCAAAATACCACTAATTCTGAATGAGACAGAGCTGAAACATTCCAGTAATTAGTTGCATCTTTAGTCTAGTTGTAGCACTCCGGAGGTAGATGTCATTCTAGTTTAATTATGTCACTATATTTCAAGTTTGATAATGGCACTCTATTTTAGATTTAATTCACTGCATTTCAAGTTAGATTAGTGGCATTCTAGTTCAGTTCCAGTTCACTGTATTTCAAGTTAGGTTAATGGAATTTTAGTTTAGTTGTGGTCACTGTGTTTCAAGTTTGATCAATTGCATTCTAGTTCAGTGTTATCCATTGTTCTTTAAGTAGTATTAACTGTCAACATTAGATTTCATGGCCTTCATTATTTACAAACTAATCTTGTTCTGCCTTTCTATTAATACATCATCATATGGACAGGAATTAGTGATATTAGTTTAAGGCCTTGATTGTTCTGTAGTATTTTGCAATTTCACAAATAAGCCTTTTTCCAAAACTATTCTAGAAAATCTCTAACTTTCGAATGAGGTTTAGTAGTGACAAGCTGAGCTACAGAATGGATTAATCTTAGCATTACAAGTTAATTTAGAGTAGAAATCTTATTGTGCTACAAATAGTCTCTTTCAATTGTGTTCCAATAAACTTCTAGCCATGGATGAGATTCTTTGTAATATTGTAAGATGATTGTTTACTTAGGAGAACCTCATTTGCACTAAACTTGTCCTTTCCTCAAGCTATTCCAACATATTTCTAATGAATGAATTGGATGAGTTTATGTTGTGAGTTATTGAGTTCATGTTGTGATCTATTTCTTTGCCATGAGCCATTATCAAGCTTTGCATTTTCTGCTCTTTAGTGCCTTACACTGTTTAGAATAGCTTTTGCTCTGTTTTAGTGTAACTATCCACTTCTCTTTACCAACATTTAGTTCTTTTCCTTTTTGACATAAAACCATAAAACCAAAAACATCAAAAAAACACTAAATACAACGTAGTGAGAAACAGATACCTAGGCACATATAGTGCACCTCACTTTAGCAGTTTACTAGCCCTGATTGACAATTTATGACCTCAATTTAGGAACACTAAGTTGAGCACTACATTTTGGCGTCGTTGTCGGGGAAGTGTAACTAGGTAGCCTTGTTTCTTACCATCCAAAAAAAATGATATGCGTAGAGAAAGAGACTCAAGGGGTAGATTCATAAGAAGCAGAAGCTTGATTCCTAGAACACCACTTGTTTCACCAAGACCAAGAGCCATCACACCTCCAACTCAAACCCACATTCCATCCTTTACTAATCCTAGAATTCCATAGGACTTAAAATCAGATATTCCATTAGAAATACCTTCCACTTTACCCACTAAACCTGTCTTAGAAGAAGATTCAGGAACCCCTGCTAGGGACATAAACTTTTCAACTTCTACAAAAGAATAAACTATGGCAGAAGAAGGGGGAGGAGGAGTTTTTAATGGAGAACACACACTATTTGGAGGGGGTAGAGGTAGAGGTAGAGGAGAAGGAGGTAGAGGTGCAGAAGGGGAAGGAGGCAGAGGAAGAGGTAGAAGAGAAATGGGAAGCTCTTTTGGGTTTCCTATAGTAGATGAAGAAACCAATGCAACTATGAAAAAAATTTCACCCTCTGTCCTTCCAAAATTTTATGGACTTAAAACTGAAGATCCTGAAACCTTCCTATTTGAATTTGAAGTCCTATGTAGAACCTATGACTACTTACAAGATGCTCAAAAACTTAAACTATTTCCTTCAACATTGAAAGGAGCAACATTGAAGTGGTTTATGAGTTTGATCAACAGTTCTATTAGGACATGGGAAGACATGAAACAAGCATTTCTAGAGAGGTATTTAGATTACTGTATGCCAGTCAACCATAAGGAGGAAGTGTTTAAAATGCTACAAAAAGAATGAAAATCTGGAAGATTTTTTGGAGAGATTTAACTACAACATCAAAAGAGAAAAAATGGAAAACCTAGACCAAGACACTTTGAAAGCTCTCTTGTTGAAGACAATTAGGGATGAATGGTTAGATATCCTTAACATGATGGGAAAAGGGGATATATCTCAGCTCACATTACCTGAAATAGTTGAATTATGTATCAACCTTTCAAGAGGGAAATCTAAAACTATAAAAGGACGAAGAGACCATGCTCTTGCAAGGGCAAGTAAGTCTGCTTTTGGGACAGTAAGTAGGGCAGAAATAGGACATATGCTTGATGAGTTCAAATCTGATATCTTGGGGAGTCTTAGTGAAAAAATAGACACCCTTAAGTTACAAAACAAGCAAAAAGCTGAATCTGATGCCTTAGCAATCTTTTGTCCCAAATGTAGAAAGAAACATGCCTTGAGAGAGTGCCCTTTGGATGCCAAAGTTGTGGATACTTGTGTAATTTGTTTAGAAAAACATGAGACCAAGAGTTGTCCTTCACTTCCTGGTCTTAAAGTTGTCTTTCAAGAAGATACTCCTACAAGTTCCACAGAATCTCTCAATTTTGTCTCCAGGAGGCCTTGGCAAGGACCTCAAACACAAGGATTTCATGATCAGATGTATAATCAACCCCCACCAAATTGGAATTCTTGGCAGCAACCTTGGCCCCAATTTCAAAATCAATCACAAAATTGGGCACAAGGAGCACAAAATCCCTATGGAAGATACTCTCAGTATTATCAATATCCACCATCCTATCCACCATATCCACATTTCCCTCCTCAACAAAATTTTCAACAAAATCCTCAAAATCCACAACATCAAAATCAACCACTTCCATTACCATTTCCTCAGAAAACAAATCAGTTGCCTACCCAACCCATACCAAACCCCAACAATAAAAATCCTCAGAATACATACATGATAGAAGGCCAACAGTTCCCAACTTATTTGATCACTCCTTTAGACCTTAGTGATGTTCAACTTAGGTCTGGAAGAATACTTGAAAAGAGGAAACCTTCTGTAATCATACAAGAGCAAGAAAATTCTGAGGAAGATTCTCTACAGGTAAATAAAATTCTTGGAGAGAACACAACTTTCCAAGACACAAACATTGAAAAATCAAAACAAAAAGAACCAGTAATTTCAACTCCTATATTAGAGCATCCATCAACATCCACTTCTACACCTCCTTTCCCAGAAAGATTACAAATTGATAGGGGTGTAGAAAAACAAATTATGGTGCCTAATTATGATTTCCTAGATGAGCTGAGAAATGTTTGTATTAAGATCCCATTATTTCAAGCCATCAAGGAAATTCCAATCTTAGAAAAAACAATAAAGGAGTTGAGCATGAAGAAAACAAGAAAAAGAATAAGAGAGACAAAGAAAATTCAACTGGCAGGAAAAATAGCAGATATCATGATGGGTAAGATTGTTGTTCCAAATTATCTAGACCCAGGAAATCCAGTTTTCAAAATTCACATCAATAGAATTGAAATCCAAAACACACTCATTGATTTAGGAGCAGCAATCAATATTATGAGTAGACCAATCATGGATAAACTGAAACTTCCTAATCTTCTTTTTACACCTACATTATTACAATTAGCAGACAGATCTATGATCAAACCTGATGGGGTAATAGAAGACATTCCAGTGTCCCTAGACTCTTGGGAGTATCCTGTGGATTTTATGATCCTAACTCCTAAGAATAATCTAGGAGGACATCCTATTATATTACGAAGACCTTGGTTAGCTACAACTGATGCTTTCATTAGTTGTAGATCCGGTGATATGTACATCTCTGATGGTAGTTCAACTAAGAAATTTACCTTGTATCCTCCAGCAAGAAAAATTACAGAATTAGATGATACTCAATGGATAGAGGATGAAGAAGACTTACAACCTCTCTTCACAATTTCAGAAATTAGTGAAGATAGCCAGATTTTGAATACCTTAGAAAACTTTGAATCCTCTTCAGAATATAAACATGAACAATTTCAAGAAGAATCCAACATTGAGTTTTTGTCATCAAGGTAGATGTCTCTCTATTCCATGGATAAATTTGGTAGCTCTACAACTGAGATATTTCCAGGAAAAACTTTAAACATAAACAAGAACCTAGAGAAATCTCAACAAGAAGAGCTAGTCAAGATATTACAGAGACATTCTTCTGCATATGCATGGGATTACACTGATATGAAAGGGATAAGCCCCAAGACTTGCACTCATCACATCTACATAGAGGAAAATTGTAAACCAATCAGACAACCTCAGAGAAGGATGAATCCAAGTCTTAGGGAAATTGTTAAAGAAGAATTGCAGAAATTATTAAATGTCAACTTTATCTATCCCATTTCAGATAGTCAGTGGGTTTCTCCTTTGGTAATTGTGCCAAAAAAAAATGGTAAATGGAGGTTATGTATTGACTACCGGGAATTAAACAAAGCTACTCTTAAAGATCATTTTCCCCTACCTTTCATAGATCAGGTGTTAGACACATTAGCTGGAAAAAATTACTTCTCATTTTTAGATGGGTTTAGTGGTTATAATCAAATCCAAGTAGCACTGGAATATCAAGACAAAACCACATTTACCTGTCCTTAGGGTACCTATGCTTACCGAGTATTGCCATTTGGACTATGCAATGCACCCGCAACATTTCAAAGGGAAGTACTAGGAATTTTTTCAGATCTAATACATGATTGTGTAGAGGGATATATGGATGATTTCACAGTTTATGGAAACACATTTGAAAAATTCTTAGAAAACTTGGAAAAATTCTTAAAAATATGTAAAGAATCAAATCTTTCACTAAGTCATGAAAAGTGTTTTATGATGTTTACTGAAGGAATTGTTTTGGGACATCACATTTCAGGGGATGGGATTAGAGTTGATGAGTCAAAAGTTGAATTCATCTCTAACTTATCTATTCCAAGTTGTCAAAAAGATGTTAGGATTTTTCTAGGATTTACAGGATATTATCGGAGGTTTATAGAAAACTTCACCAAGATAGCATCTCCACTTTTCAAATTACTTACCAAATACTGTGAATTCAAGTGGAATCTCGATTGCCAGTTAGCCTTTGAGACCCTGAAAACAAAAATCTCTGAAGCACCTATTTTAAGGGGACCTAACTGGAAGTTACCTTTTCATATTTCAACAGATGCCTCAGATACAGCTCTAGGAGCAGTATTGGGACAACAAGACTTGATTCCTTATGCCATCTACTATACTAGTAAAAATTTGACTCCTTCAGAGTTAAACTATACTGTAACTGAAAAAGAGTTTTTAGTTGTTGTTCATGCCATAAACAAATTCAGACACTATATAACAGGCTATGAAACTTTTGTTCACACAGATCACTCTGCAATTAGATATTTAATGAAAAAATCAATTACTAATGGCAGAGTCATAAGATGGTTATTTCTTTTACAAGAATTCAACATTACCATTCTAGATAGGCCTGGAAAACAAAACACAGTAGCTGATTTCCTATCTAGACTCCAAAACATCAAAGACAATACTCCAGTTGAAGATCAATTCCCCGATGAATATCTTTTTGCAATTTCTACTCAAACTCCTTGGTTTGCTGACATTGCTAATTATTTAGTTTCAGGGAAATTTCCTTCAATAATGAATGCAAGAAACAAAAGAAAGATCATTTATGACAGTGAAAAATATTCATGGATTGCTAATGAGTTATACAAAACAGGTCCAGATTTTATCATCAGGAGATGTGTTCCGGAAGATGAGATGCCTGAGATCCTCAAAGCATGTCATGATGAACCTTGTGGCAGACACTTTGCTGATAAGCGGACAAATTATAAGATCCTTCATTTAGGATATTATTGGCCATCCCTTTTTAAATATGCTAAAGAGTATGTCAAAAAGTGTGACCGTTGCCAAAGGGTAGGGAAACCTTCTCCTTCAGGTGAGATGCCATTGCAGCCTTAGGTACATATTGAACCTTTTGAAAAATGGGCTTTAGATTTTGTAGGACCTATTAGTCCTCCATCAAGACAAAAGAAATATATATTAGTTTGCACTGATTATGTTACTAAATGGGTAGAGGCCAAGCCATTACTTTCTGCCATTGAAGCATCTGTAGTTAATTTTATTTTTGAGGATATTTTTACTCGTTTTGGTGTCCCAAGGGAAATTGTTACAGATCAAGGAGCTCAATTTACATCAAAGCTAGTGGAACAAATGATGGAGAGGTACAAAATTAGACACAAAAAATCTACTCCCTATCATCCACAAGCAAATGGTCAAGTGGAATCTACTAATAAGGTCATTGAAGGGATCCTAACGAAGACTGTTCATTTGCATAGAAGAGATTGGGCAGATAGGCTTCCTGAAGCCTTGTGGGCCTATAGAACTACATGGAGAAGAACAACAAGCCATACTCCTTATGAACTTGTTTATGGAAAGCAAGTTTTGTTTCCCATAGAGTTCCAGATTCAAACTTTCAAAATGGCAGTTCAGCTAGGACTTGATCTAACAGAGGCACAAAAGCACAGATTGGAGTAGATTAATGAATTGTATGAGATCAGACAAGATGTAGTTTAGAAAACAAGTATAGTCCAATAGCAAAGGACTAGATGGCATGACAAGTACATCAAGGAAAAGAAGTTCAAAGAAGGTGAATGGGCTCTCTTGTTTGATTCAAAGTTCAAGGATTTTCAAGGTAAATTCCAAACACATTGGCTTGGACCATACGAAATTATAAGAATTTTTGATAATGGAGTAATAAAAATTAGGACAATAGATGAAGAGAAAGTCACTTTTCTTGTAAATGGTCATAGATTGAAGCTGTATCACAAGCCACTTTCAAGAGAAGAATTTGTCAAGAGATTCTAGGAAAACAGTGACATGAAGTTAATGAAGAAGAATTTTTCTTCTTCATCAACTTGATTGAATTTTCTGAAGTCAGATATTTAAAAAATAAAAATAAAAAAGTAAAAAATAAAAAATAAATAAATAAATAAAAATAAAGTATA
Organism: Pinus albicaulis; assembly: GCA_034641835.2. Classification (NCBI taxonomy): domain Eukaryota; kingdom Viridiplantae; phylum Streptophyta; class Pinopsida; order Pinales; family Pinaceae; genus Pinus; species Pinus albicaulis. Next base: position 708,932,255 of record CM076572.1, on the reverse strand, counting down.
AACATGAAAACTAATCTCTGATTAGCATGTTTATACAGAAAAGATAGAGTGAAAATCAGGATCTTTCTGACACTTTAGCTTTTCAAGTTTGTTTTTTTTTCTTTCTCCGCAAGCAGCTATCATAAAATCATAAGTGATTCACATCCCACTTATGATCCATTTCACTCCATTCATCCATACTCCATTTCATTTCATTCATCCATACTTCATTCATTTCATTCCATGGTCCACCTCATTTCCATCTCAGAGTTTTAAGATTGATTTCTTTCTGCAATTGAATAATACAGATCAAAATCTGCAGGTCACTTTTTCACTCCACTTCATAATTGTGATATGTTTCATTCCATTATTCACTTCACCCATACTCCATTGCACAATATTTCATTATCCATTTTTAACTCATTTCATACAACATTCCAACATTCCATTCATGCTTCAAACCATTCCATTTCAAGGCTTCTACAGGTACATTCTACAATCAGTCAGACATTCTGCAGCTAGGCAGACATTCTGCAGCCAGGCAGACATCCTGCAGCCAGAGATCCTGAAGGCACTATCCAGTAATCACTTGATTGAGCAACAAATTGTTTCGGGGAAAAACACCCTAGAGGTTTGTTGGGTCAAAACCTCCATAGATCAGGGCATGCTATTCAGAAGGACTCACACACAACCACACTTAAATGCTAAGAACTATATAACAACGATAGTAGAACTCACCCGTAGTCCTACGTTCGATGTAGATCCCGCGGGGTCTAAACCCCCAGCAACCCTTCTTCCTCCTTAACCTGAAAAACAAGAAAGAACGTGCACGGAAACCTAGTTGTACAGCATATATTTCTCCTAAACGTTAGTGTAATCCATGTGAAACATTATATAAACCATAATAAATGCTTAATAACCACCTTTTTCACATATGCAAATAGATATTAACATCACGCAAGTTCGTGAACAAGATGGTTTCTTCATTATTACGAACCGCATGTACGTAAACAAAAGCAGGAGAGATCACCGAATCCTTCCACGATCTTGAACAGACCAGGCTGCTTTGATTCATCTGAACCTTGCCTCGTCATGATATTTTCAAGACTTTTGCACTGGAGATGGCATATGAACTAATGGATGAACATCTCCCAGAAAACAAGGTTTCCCGTAAAACTGGGAAAGTGCAGGAGGCACCTGGAATCAGACTTGGCCATATCAATCGATTCCAGTCTATGTATAATATCTATAAATTTCTCTTCCTTAGCTGGGCGCATACATGAGGGGCTTTAAAGCACTCCTCAAAGTAGTTTCAATCAAGAACAGCTTGGCCACGTGCTGGGGTGGTTGAACTACTGGAGTAACCATCAACCCAGCCCGAAAATAGGAAATTTTTATATATTTTTAAATGATTTTAATGGCATACACTTAAAAGTACATGTGGACTGTGCGTATACACGTTTAAAAGTCTGCATACTCGTATGGAATTTTTTAACATCATTTATGAATTTTTTTCAAGTCTGTGGGAATGGGTGCCCAAGGCCATAGAGACAATCATGAATCACATGAGAGTGAAAAAATGATGCTATAACAGATGCCCCCCAATATATGAGGTCAGAAGGGGTACATGATGGCCTAAATGTATTATGCACATAGAAAGCACTTCACAAGGACAAGAGAGGACTTCACCAGATTTCAGCCTGCCAAAAACCAATGAAAGAAAACAGAGAGTCAACTCATGCTAAGGCAGGCATACCCATGCTCAGTCAAAAATACGTCATATCAAAAGTATAGAATAGATCCAAAATGTATACAAGTATAGCTGAACTGGAAGTACACAATGAATCATCTGAGCATGGCCCAGAAGTACAAGTCAGAATCAATGTCTAAGTATCACATATAGAAAGCTGATCAATGATGCTGAAACTGGATGTCTGATCATATAAGTAACTGAATCTCCAAGTACCAAATCATAAAAGGTGGACTAAATGGTACAATTACGCAACTCGGGAGCCAACATATAGGATGTTGATGTACTGACACGGCAACATATAAGGGTGAACGAAATCACTGGCAGAAACTGAATGGACTGTCAAAAGAGAACCGAGAAATGCTGATGCAACCCGAGGTCTTCACCGATCACTATGGCACAATTCTACACAATGGGAATAAATGAGCTGAAGTCGACCATGTGAGAAATCGTTGGATTACCGGTCAGTGATGTATAACGTTAACCAACATGAGACAACCCACCAATAATGAAAATGAGCGTCAAGGTGCCCCAGTACAATCTGACAAGTGCGAATAAATGAGTTGAAGTCGAACACTTGAAATAATCTACCAATCAGGAGGCAATGATGAATCCCCACTGTCGATAGCGAAGAGTCTGCCACTGATGACTGCAAACCCTAAGGTACTGACAAAAAGACTCTAGACCTTATTCCCAGAGCAATGAGTCGGAGTCGATGGGAAAAGATCTGCTGGAAGGAAGGCATTAAGGCATCCTACATCAGTCCAGCGCGAGTGTAACCCGCAGGCCAAGATTTGGAAGGAATCGGACGAAGTAGAGTGATGGAACCAAAACCGAAGTACGTTTCCGACATGCACAAGATGAAGCTAGCGCATGGAAGAAACCCTTTGAACCAACCAATAATGAAAGCTGACACAGAGGCGAGAAATCCACCAATAGGGTCAAATGGAAATCAAGGTACTGCACGAATCCCAAGTGTGATAATGTGTGCTGACGTCGAACACAGGGGAAACCACTCAGTCAAAGACCCATAATGATGATCAAATGCTGAGCACAAGGTCACCTATCAATGATGGAAATATGGCTAGGGTGCGGCTCTAGGTTTGCTCTCAGAGCAATGTGTCGTAGTCGATAAGAGACAAACCTGCCAGTGAGAAGTCAATGGAGACCTTCTCAAACCAGCACGAGCAGAAGACCAAAACATATGATGTGATAGAACAAGATACTGACAAGACCGGGAAGGCCGACTGAATAATGAGTCAAGAAACACCGCAGAATGGCCGACTCTGGTTAGACTTCCCTTGAACAAAATCACGACGCGTGATGACCATGGCAGTAAAAAGTGACACTATATAAGTCTGTTATGCAGGAGGCAAAACAAACTCTCCATATGATTGGAAGAGATAACCAACCGGGGGAGGACTGACCAATGAAACAAGGCAAAGGTTGAACCTAGGTCAAAACTAAAACCATCCCAAATGAAGGAAATATATAAGTGTATGTGCTTTGTTCAAGGGCAACAAACTGACACTGTACTGCCATCAAATTACGAAGTTACATCCCATTCCCGCTCTTTTTGTTATATTTGATTTTTTTGTCTTTTTCATATAATAAGCCTGAAAAAGAATAAAAGAATGCTATGGTACAATGGATAGAACGAGTATCAAGAAACAGATGCACTAGTTCCTGGGATAGGAACAATCCTATGCTCAATGCAAGGTGGTGGAAACTGGTAAGCGATACTCAAAGGAATGTTCCATCCATGGGTAAAAAGGGTGTCAAGTCGTGATAGCTAAGTGCATGCAATGGTTAACTTGTAAAGACAGTCAAGGTCAAAATATGGCTTAAACATCGAGTCCAAATGAAGCCGGCTAAAGGCCAGGATAAACAAGTAGCTAATATGCAATGCAGTAATACAACTCAACAACACCAGGGAGCCTCTAGGGTAATAGCCAGAAAAATGATAGTGAAGAAGAAGAAGAATGAAGCTTCAACACGTAAGTCATGGCGGGACTAAAGAGGACTCCCGAGCCTACATAAAACGCAGCATGGGCAACAAGTGATAGTGAGGAACTAACTAGGAAGCCCATGTAAAGGAAGGCTCTACCATCAAGTCATGATTAAATAATCGGCGAGTGAAATGGGTGTAATACTCATGACTTGATGGGATCGACCCTATGGCAAGTGATCAGAATGGAGGCTAGTATGCAAAATGCAACGGAAAGTGGATTCCCTAACCTATATTCCAGTGAAGATCATATACCTGCCATGACGAGTCAGCAGTCATGGATCAAAAACCGGGAAAAATCTCGAATTCGTCAAAATGTACCTGAAAATATACCAATCTGGGCACTTCCAAGCATCCGGGTTATGCAGCTTAAGATAGATTGAAAAAATAAGCATACGAATTTTTGCAAAAAAATTTCAATTTTGGGCACAAATAGACAAGTTACCTCATATTTGGTTCATTGTTACATTGCTAATTTGGGAAAAAGTGTTGTGGAGAAAAATCCTCTTTCGTTAAAATAGGAGCAATCGACCGTCGAACTTCACCGAATTTGTTAGGTAAGCTCTTAATTCATCCTTGTTATTCATTTTGTCCGTTCATAAGTTAAAAATTAAGGATTTTCACCGTAGAATCATTTTCTAAAAATCACGGGTTTGCGCATACGCGGGTTTATAATGACCAAGTCGCGTATATACGCGACTGTGCACAAATAAAGTCGCGTATGCGCAAACCAAAATGAAAAATGCCTAGCTAATGAACGAATTTGAAATTTTGCAGGATGACTATATCTTGGAGAAAGCATGAACACAGTGCCATTGACAATGAAGTCATGCAGGACCAAACATCACTAAATATTCTCCGAAATTGTGGATTGCTCAAGTTTTTCAAAATGCCAAATATGAAGAGTAATGTCTGGTTGCTTGAAATGCTTGTGAACTATTGGGAACCGGAAGAAGACTGCTTCATCATAGATCAAATGCCCATACGCATTGAAGTGGAAGATATCTATTTTATTACTGGACTCTCTCGGAGGGGGGAGCCATTAGACTTGCATGGTAAGCCTTTGGGAGGGCTAACCATGGAAGACTACATCCATGTCTACTGCGTAAAGGGTTCCAAGAAAGTTGGAACTCAAATTGCGATCAAATATCTAACAGACTTGCACATGAAAATCCTCCTTTTTACCATTGGTAGGGTAGCGGGATCTGCTTCCCTACACCAGGCATCCAGGACTCAAATGAGTATAGCAGTGGAATTCTTAACTCATGTATATTATTGGTGCACAACTCTATTGATGAACATGAAGCAATAATTGACTTCAATCTGAAAAGTAAAGAAAAAACATTTTGGATATGGTACAATCTTGATGACATTCTTCTTCGAGAAGATTCCTGGGCTGAGACCCAAAGTGATCTCTTCTATCAGCAGCCCGAGAAATCCAAGAATTGCCCAATGGGCTGACTTGATGAAGAGATTGGGGGGAAGTGAAGTTCCCCGAACCACTTGGGATGATGAGTTCTTCCCTTGTTGGGGAGAACAAATCATCACTGTGGAAGACTATCCCTATGCCGGGATGGATTTCCGAGGCGATCCAGACCTTGTCCTTCCACCAGGCACGGCATGGGGCACAGTCGGTAAATTTGCAATTTTTTGACTTATATAATTTTTTTGAATTTTTTCAATATGTATGAAAAAATGTGGAAAACAAACATGTTTTTTATTGGATTCAAAATGACTTACAATTTTATAATGATCATGAAACAGATATTGGACTAGTTTGACCTGAGGGTTACCCACGACATAAGCGTCGCAGAGGCGAGGCGGATACAGTAGATCCAGACAGAACCCTCCAGGCTGTACAGAGGAACTTGGAGGGGTTAACCCGCCAAGTACCTATGGCTGCAGTGGAAGACCTGCCTGAAGCCATCCAGAGACGGGTGGTAGGAGTACCCCGTGACTGGGTACGGTTATTCCGCCGAGTTGCCACCACGATCGTGTTCTATAGGAACACAACTTCTGGGCAGGGACCTCAGGAGTAGATAGATATGATGTATCAGATGACTATATATTTTTTGAGACTGAACATGATCGGGCATAAACCAAAATTTTTTGTATGACTTATGGATCCAAATTTTGTATAGTTTTGAACACTCTGAGGATATATATGCAGCGATGTTTGATGTGATATGACAAATGTATAGAAATGTATGATGCTTTTGATGATTAAATTTTATTGTATGGAATGATTAGTATGTCAATCAATTGCTTGATTAGCTAATGAGTCTGCTATCCAATTGTCAGCTCAAGGAATATGAATGAAAGTTAAAAATTGAAATGATTTTTGTAACAAACGTACCCTCAAGAATAACCGGAGTAAAAATAGATCTCGAACCCGATAAGTATTGTTCAACTACGACACCACTGACTGAGAGTCCAAGAAAACTACCAACGAATCAACACCCAAAGATATTGCATCCGAGAGTAGATAAATAACTGCAGTGTACTATGCTATATTATTGGAAGCAGTACCAATGCAGACTCCTCTTGATACTAACAGCTGACCGGATGGATAATGAAGCACCCAAGCCGTGGAAGCTAAGTTCCGGGTGTGTCTACTAGCACCATCGTGAAACAAAAATGACTCATGACATCCAACAAAACCTGCCAAAGCAGATCAAAAACATCACCATCCCATCAAAAATCGAAAAACAACCAGATATGTACAAAGCAAAACTACTATATACAAAAGAAAAATGTCAGGCCGAAACCTAGGCATAATACTTTTTCAAATAGAGCCCATTTCTGGGCTCCGGCAACTCGTTTCCTTCAAAATCAACCAAGGTATATGCTCCTTTTTTAAGGAATTTTTTAACGATAAACGGGCCATACCACATAGACTTAAACTTTCCTGCCCCCAGGGCATCTTTTTCTTGGGCATAGACCAAAACAAGGTCACCCTCTGAAAAAACCCTAGGCTTGACCACTTTATCGTACTGAAATTTGACTCGGTTTTTATGAGCTTCATTCATCGTGGCGGCATCCCGACGCTGCTCATCGAGATGTTCCAGATGAAGGAGACGTTCTTCAAGACTAGAAGTTTCAGGAAGAAGTTCAACAGCTAACTTAAGAGAAGGAATCTCACATTCAATGGGAAATACGGATTCCAACCTGTAAACTAGCTAAAACGGAGTAAAGCCAGTTGCAGTTTTCACTGACGTCCTGTATGCCCAAAGTGCAAGATATAGCATGATATGCCAGTTGGATCAAGCTTTATTAATTTTCCTTTGAAGAATTGTCTTCAAGGATTTATTCACGGCTTCCACTTGCCCATTGGCTTAAGGATAATACGGAGATGAATGCTCCTGCCGGAAACCTAATTGTAGAGCCAACTTAGCCATCATGCTATTCTGAAAATGACTGCCATGATCAGTGACAATATCTCTAGGAATACCAAAACGAGCAATAACCTGGTTGAAAAGAAAAAGAGTTGCTATCTCACCATCATTCCCGAAAGTAGGCATAGCCTCGACCCACTTTGTAAAGTAGTCTACTGCTACAATAATGTACTTGTGACCTTTAGCCGAAGGCGGGTTACAAGTAGTATATTCAATACCCCACTTTGTAAAGGGACCGACAGTAATGACTGGAAAAAGCGGAGCTAGATGAGCGCGCATTTTTCGAGTATAAACTTGACATGGATGACACTTTTTGACCGACTCTATACAATCCTTGAAAATCGAAGGCCAAAAGTACCCAGCACGCAAGATCTTTTGGGCTGTAGCAAGCCCAGATAAATGACCACCACAAGCTCCACTGTGGCAATCATTCAACACCGCCTCAGCTTCTTCGAGAGGTAAGAAACGTCTAAGGATTGAATCAACCCCTCGATGGTATAAAGCATCACCAATAATCAAGTAATTCTTAGCCAAGTGACGCAACTTACGGCGCTCATTTTTCGAAAAAGTAAAGGGAAACTTCGCAGTCTGAAGATACACAATTATATCTCCATACCAAGGATCCTGTGGAGAGATAAGAAACAAATGTTCATCCGGGAAAGATTCATCATAGACTATCTCTTCCCCACAAGGCAACTCGGAGATCAATTCCGTGAAAACCAATGATTTCTTGGACTTGGCAGACATAAACTCAAGATCAAATTCCTGCAAAATCACAATCCATCTATTGTATTTGCCTCCAATCACTCGCCTACTGAGGACAAAGTGAAATGGATTGGCTGCTACCAAAACATAAGTTTTTCGTAGAAGAATGTAATGCTGGAGTCGTTGCACAACGTGAACAGCTGCTAAGGCTAACTTTTCTATCAGAGTATACCGGAGCTCAGGACCTACCAATCCTCGACTAAGATAGTATATAACATGCTCTGCAAGAGCATAATCTTCCTGAACCAGAACCATACCAATGGTAGATTCTGCTGCTGCTAGATACAAAAGGAAATCCCTGCTATAATCAGGTGGACTCAATAAAGGAGCAGAGGTCAATGATTTTTTCAAAGCATCGAATGAGCGTTGAGCAAAGTCATCCCAAAGAAATGGAACTCCCTTTTTCAACAATCTCATAAATCCCTGGGTAACTTCAGCATAATTTACGATAAATCTCCGAAGAAAATTATCCTTTCCTTGTAGACTTTGAAGTTGACGAATAGAGGACGGGGGAGGCAACCGAAGTATTGCCTCAACCTTGAAGGGATCTACCCTAATCCCTTCCCTAGACACAATGAATCCCAATAACCAACCGGATGTAAACGCAAAAACGCACTTGTTCGGATTCAACCTAATCTTATAGAAACGACATCGTTCAAATATTTGACGGAGGTGAGCAGGATGATCCATTCTCTTTCGAGAATGAGCAGCTAAATCATCCAAATACACCTCGATAATCTGTTTGATGTCATGGAAGGCATATGACATGGCCCGCTGAAACGTAGCCCCATAATTTTTAAGACCAAAAGGCATCTTCTTGTATGCAAAAGTACCCCAAGGACAAATAAAGGCAGTCTTATGCTGATCTTCAGGACGGATAGTAATCTGATTATATCCGGAGAAACCGTCCATGAAGGAGAAAATCTCATTACCGGCACACTCATCAATGATCTGATCTATAAATGGTGTGGGGTAATTATCTTTAGGACATGCTTTATTAAGGTCTCTGAAATCGATGCAAACTCAAATTGTTCCTTTTTTTCTATCTACGGGAACAGGGTTTGAAACCCATTCAGTCAAAGGAACCGGATAAATAAATCCTGCCTTAAGCAGCTTCTCCACCTCAAATTTGATAGCTACTGCCTTCCTAGGATTAACCGGACGAAGTTTCTGCCTCACCGGCTTAGCGCTTTTGTAAGTATTGATCTCATGTTGGACAATAGATGGATCTATACCAGGAATTTCCTCATAAGACCAAGCGAATACATCCCTATACTCCTTAAAGAGATCGGTATAAATCTGAATTTCTTCAGGGGAACATTCAGCTCCGATGAAGACATTCTCAATAACATTGGGATCCCTGGAGATGTTCACCGGGATAGTTGGAGAAATCATAGCCATGTTCCCTTCAGCATATACATGTGTTGGTGCTAAAGGGTTCAGGACTGGGCGAACAGGACCAAGAGATGGAGGACTTGGAAAAATCGTTTCAACTTCGCTCAAATCAAGTAAAAAGTAAGACCGATGATGCAAGCCATCCCACGGTCTATCTATACCAGTCATAGCTTCCAGGATGGCCTCTTCAGATGGAAGAGTGGTATCAAGGCAATCCTGGGCAGAAGAAGAACTAAGTGTCCAAGCCGGAGCCACATCTCCATCCAACTCTTCCGGTGAAAGAGGAGTTGGGATGGACTCTGCAGAGTCAACAATAGACTGATAAGCAATCTCAGCTACAGACATTGGAAATGCCATTCCACCCACTTGACCTTCCGCTAATGTGGCGGTAGGGGAAGGCAAGGTCCAAGGGTTCGAAAAATAATGAGTTCTAAAGAACTCTCTTCAAAGAGGAGCCCTGGAGGATGAAATTTCATTTATATGAACCGTAGGAGGAGGAGTATCGAAAGTACCCATCAAGGAAGAATAGATTCCAACCCCTAAATTCTCAACAGGTGCTTTAGTATTATCCAATTTTGGAATAGTCGAGTCAGTAGATGCATTCGGGTCTACAGGAGGACAGTCCAGTTGGTCCACTGTAACAATCCTCCCTTCGTGAGGGAAACAAATAATTCGAAACAATGAAGATGCGATAGCATCCATCTCATAAATCCAGTTTCTCCCCAACAGAAGGTTGTAGTCCAAGCTTGCATCAACTATCTCAACCTCTATATTTATAGTTTTGCCCCCAACACAAATAGCAAAAGCTGGGACAATACCATGCGGTCTATGAGAATGACCATCAAACGCAGTCAGAAGAGTAGCAGATGGAACAGCTACAGGAGATCCAATTCCCTTCTAGCCTATGAGAGACATCACACATGTGGAAGCACCCTCATCAATGACCGTCCAGAAAATATTTCATTTCTGATACGATGATTTAATATGGAAAGCCATATGATGGGGGAGTCTCTTTTTAAAATTAGTCATATTGAACGTAATCATAAGAGAGTTCTTTGGATCGACAACCCCAAGAGCAGTGAGCAGAGCACTGCGCTGAGCCGGACAAGACTGGAGCACCTCTAAAGCCGACATGGCACGAGGACTCTGTGCCAGATCTTTCACAATAGAGTAGTTCTGGGTAGCCCTAGCATTTGTATTAATCGTCGTACGCTTGGTAGATTCTTTGGGCATCCGAGGTATAGGCTCAACAGTAGGCCTTGTAATATGAAGCGGATCAGTAGCATCTGGAGCACCCGTAGCTTTCGAAGACTCTTCTTCGCCATAATCACAGGATCTCGTAGCGACATCCACGTGAGCACTCATCATGTATATGTTTGATGGAATTTCCCCTTCCTAGGTGCCCCCAGAGGAAGCCCCAGTATTTTGATTCGCGCCAACAACTAGTTTTTGCCCTTGGGGAAAAGGGTTTGTCAACACAGCCTGGGAACTGGAAGAACCCTGCTGAGCTAACAAGCACTGCACATCCTAAATTTTAGGGCAAAGGTGAGTAAGATGGTCTCCATTACATAACTTGCATGGAAACTTCACTTTCTTTTTATCCTTTGGACCCTCACCAACATGCTCGTTGGTTTTATTCGCATTACCCTTCCCATTCTTGCCCTTTTTCTTATTATTCTGTCCTTTCTTCTTCCCTTCGGATTGTTGATTTCCTTTTGGATTGGAAGTTTGGACGGCATTAAACGATAAAGATTGGGAAGGCGATGACTCAGCAGGCACAGCCTGACCAGAAGGAGCAGATTGCAAAGACAACTGCTGCAATTGAGTAAGCAGGCTAGCTGCACCACTATTGATCGACCCAATAAGTCCATCACCATGAGGACCAGGCTTAGTTTTGGATAAATCTAACTTGGAGCGAGGAGCATTGGGCAAATATTTATGAAGGACCCCAGACTGAGAATATATCAATTCAAGCTGCTGGGCCCTAAAAATGGCCTGTTCCTCAGAAAATACCCCAGACAGGGATACATCCTTAGAAATGTCTGACTGCAGAGATTTCAGAAACCATTCCAAAAGGAATTCTCCTGGAATATGAGCTTTAATAAGCCTCTTTCTTCTCCGCCATTCCTGAATATGGTCAGAAATGTTGGTTGCATCGTCCTGTTTAAAATTAGCTAGGAGTTCAGTCCCGGCGTCATAACGGACGGGCAACTGGAAATGATTTAGAAATGTAACAGCCAGATCTCCAAATGTAGCAAAACTTCCCCCAGTTAACTCAATATACCACTTGGTAGCGTTTCCAGTTAAGGTGCGTTGAAACAATCTCAACCTAATCGAATCATCGATCAGGGAGTTAGACGAACACCATAAATGGAAGGTGGTGATGTGGTCAGCCGGATCTTCTCCATTCTTACCTTCAAACTTTGGAATGTCTGAAGGAATTTTGGTGGGAACCGAAGGCCACCCTGAACTGTACCGGATCGGATCATTCATCAATTTCGATAGATCTGGCAAGTTTAACGTTGCCAAAAAAGGTAAACGAGGCAGAGCCTGAGGATTCCATCCTTGATGGGATGGATTCCCAACATTCTGAAAAGAATACCCTGGATTTGATGAGGCACCAGGTTGCCAAAAATAACTCGTAGAAAAAGGAGAAGAACCTCCTCCCAACGCAGAGTTACCAAAGACCGGACCAGTTCCCCCTCCTAAAGTATTGAATGAAGAGGAAAGCCCCTAATAGGGGTTCCAGGCATTAGAAAGAGGGGAAAAGGTCTAATAAGCACTCAACGAAGGGAAAGAAGCATTCCCTTGGTGACCAGCGTAAAACTGATTCCCTGCCCCCGCTGTAGTGAATACAGGGTTCCATCCTGTAAAAGTAGTCGAATTCTGACCTCCAGACCAAGGGTTGAAACTCTGAGTCTGAGAAGTAAACAGAAAGGACCCTAAAGAAGGATTCGAACTAGGAATATGCCCAGTTCCGAAGGGGAACCCTTGAAAAGAAGCTGATCCAATAGCCATGGAAGACATGGGTGTAGATGCAGCTGCAGCAGCGGAAAAGGAAAAAGAAGGAATCCCACTAGTGGGCATTCCGAAACAAAAGGGACCAGATTGAGAAGCATGTGCTTGGGTGAAACCAGAGCCAAACACAGCAGTACTAGAAGCAATAGAAGATATAGCAATAGTGCCTCCTCCTTCAACAGAAGCAGGAGTTTGAATGCCTACAGCACTCACAACAGAAGCCGCGTTCCCAGTCATGGCCATCGAAAGGTATGAATAATACAGAGGATCTTCTGGTCTCTCTGACTCAGGTCCGATGTATTCAACAACGAACGGATAATCAGGAGGAAGAGGAGATGGAAGTGACTCAGAGGGTTGAGACACTTCCTCTACTTGTACTTCTTCTTCCTGCAGAAATAAGACTCTCAAGGTGAGTGGAGTGCTCCTCTCGAAACTAACACCAGAACCAGCTACGAAACCTTCAATCCCTTGTGGAGGATCTCTCTCCACTGCGTCAGATGCCACAGGGTGATACTCACCTACTAAATTACTCCTACGCCTTCTCGAAGAAGGCTCTGGACTCTCGAGAGATAACCCCCAGATTCTCCTCGATCGACGAGGCGCTTGATCAGCCAATTTAACAAATTTTAATTAGAATCAAAAAAGTATAAAGCTAGGCAAGCTAGGAGCAAAGAGCACTCACTACAAAAAAAAATCCCTAAGATACAATCAAGCAAACAGCCTTCAGGTATTTCCGCTCCGAATGATTAGGACCGGACACCAAAATACAAGAAAGCGAAGAATAGGACCTCCCGAAAGTAGTCTGGGATAATTACGGCCCAGGCCTACTAGCGAAGGTAACAGAAACAGTTACGTCGGCCTCCTAACAACAGCCTTTGCCATCACAAGTACCCAAGCTTCGCAAGGGCACCCCCAGAAGTACTGCTGGAAGTGATACGACGTCTGCCTCAGGTACCACGGGTATTCCCCCCCACAGTCACCTATGTGGAACCTAGGAATGGCAACTATGGGCACCAATCCGTGTCAGAAGCCGGGTGGAACGGTCTTGAGGTTAGATCCAACAAATCAGAGAGTGGGTATCTCTCTTCTCGGCCTTCACTTCCCCTCGCGCTTGACTCTCTGGAGGAGAGCTTTCCCGGTCCACCTAACGAAGTTGGATTTCGCTCAATTAATCAACTTCTATGTTTTTGTTTGAGCGGCCTTGGAGAGTTAACTCTCCACTCACCTAATCCAAGGCCCTACAACCTAGCTAGTTGGTGTATGACACTTAATAAAAACTGGCTAGTTGTTTTTAAATTATAGCACTTATTTTAATTGGCTGTTGTATTAAGTCAAAGGGATGTGGAAATGAAACTTGTGGTGTTTTGTGACGCAGAAAAGAAATTAATAAAAACCAAACTACATGCAAATGCAGTAATTGCCTTTCGATGAAAAGAAATTTCTACAAAGGTTCTACGAGACTAAATTTTTTTTTTCTTTTCAGATAACAAACTTCACACTCACAAAAACTATGAAAAAGACTAAATGCTTAAGTGCACCTGATGCAAATTCTAAGATGCAAAATCTACTAAAGCATAGAGAAATTTCCCAAAGATCCTTCAGTTTTATCACTTTTTGATTGTCCACAAAACTAGTTCCCAAAAGCATAAACTCTCAATATAAAGACACCAAAAAACGCTTGAAACAAGAGGAAGAAACCAATGACAATTCCTTTCCAAAATCAAGTCAAAAACCAAAGGCAAGAAATCTCAACAAAGCTTCAAAAGATGTAACAAAACTAAAACAAAAATGCAAAACAAAAGAAAACGAAAAAACAAAATGTTTTTTGAGCTTTTGAATTTTATAAAAAGGAAGAGCTCTAAGAGACCAAGAAAACTATCAAATTCCAAGCCAAACAACTCTGAATTTCAAGCAAAAACTTCAAAAATGCTCCAAATCTTATAGTGCCATTTTAGTAGCAAGATTTGTATAAGCAAAAGAAGACAAGAAATTGAGTAACTCAGCCTAGAAGAATAGTACAACCTTACAGCAAACAAAAACTTCGAAGAACCAAGAAAGACTCTTCAAAAATTGCAACAAGACCTAGTCAACTGAACTCAAGAAAACCAACCAAAAAGATGTGCAAAAATCAAAGCGCAAAGCAAGACACAAAGGTAGGAAAGAGTAAATGAGCAAAGGCTCTCTGTCCTGATGAAGCAGAACAGCCAAGAGTCTCCAGGAAGAGATCTTGGTACTCAAACCAGAAATGCAAGCACTAAAAACAAGATTCGCCTAATAAACCAGTTTTCAACCAAGAGAGAAAAAGAGACCAATAACCACTACCAACCCAATGCAAAGACTCTAAAGACACTGCAGGAACAGGTCTCCACAGGCAGACAAGACTAAAAAGCCAAGAAATCAAAAATTTCAAAATTTACCGAGGCATACGCTACTTGACAGTTTTGAAACAAGCGTGCATACGCGACTGTGTCAAAGGAAACCCGCGTATACGCGACTTCCTTTTAAGAAAACTGCGTGTATACGCATCTGTGTACAGACAAACTCGCGTATGAAAAGGTAAATAATGAAAAATAAAAAAGATCAAGCCTGGATAAAGAACCAGGTCTTCAGTCTGACTGAGAAAAAGTTAATTGAACTGGAAATAATAGTTAAAACTGTTGGAAACCTTTCAAACAGCTGAAACCACCCAACAGGGGAATCACAAGAATGCGATCCCCAGTGGAGTCACCAGTTCTGTTTCAGGGAAAAACACCCTAGAGGTTTGTTGGGTCAAAACCTCCACAGATCAGGGCATGCTATTCAGAAGGACTCACACACAACCACACTTAAATGATAAGAACTAGATAGCAATGATAGTAGAACTCACCCGTAGTCCTACATTCGATGTAGATCCCGCGGGGTCCAAACCCCTAGCAACCCTTCTTCCTCCTTAACCTGAAAAACAAGAAAGAACGTGCACGGAAACCTAGTTGTACAGCATATATTTCTCCTAAACGTTAGTGTAATCCATGTGAAACATTATATAAACCATAATAAATGCTTAATAACCAATCTTTTCACATATGCAAATAGATATTAACACGTAAGTTCAGGAGAAAGATGGTTCTTCATTATTACGAACAGCATGTACAGAAATAAAAAGTGGAGAGATCACCTGAATCCTTCCACGATCTTCGAACAGACCGTCGTCCGGATTCGTCCCGCCCTTGCCTCGCTAAGATACTTTCAAGACTTGTGCACTCGATATGGCATATAAATGGATGAACATCTCCGGGAAATAAGGGTTTCCTGTAAAAATATGGGAAAGTGCAGGAGGCACGGGAATTCAGACTTGAATTGGGATTCCAACAGAGTATAATATCTATAAATTTCTCTCTCCCTTAGGCCATGCACATGAGGGGCTTTTATACTCCCTCAAAGTAGTTTAAATCAGTTGGAAACAGTTGGCCACATACTGGGGTGGTTGAACTACTAGAGTAACCATCAACCCAGCCCAAAAATAGGGAATTTTTATATATTTTTTAATGATTTTAATGACATACGCGGAAAAGTACATGTGGACTCGCGTATACACGCAGAAAAGTCTGGGCATACTCGCGTATGGGATTTTTAACACTGTTTTTTATGAATTTTGTTCAATTCTGTGGGAATGGGTGCCCAAGGCCATAGAGACAATCATGAATCACATGAGGGTGAAAAAATGATGCTATAACACAAATTGATCCTGCATATCCAAGACAACAAGCAAAATCAAATAAGTTATGAGGACTGAAGATCAAATATTTTCAAAGGAGGACAAGGCATATCAAAACCACAAAAGAATCAAAGGAAAGGCAAGGTAAAAGTTATGAAATTATTATAGTGACAGATCATGAAAATTTTAGTATAGTTAAGTCATGTATGATTCGAAAATTAATTTTGGTTAGTCGTGTTGATCATGCCTATTAAATCCATCATAAAAACTTTGGACAAAAACCCTTCCATCTTGCCATATCCGATCATCATTTAAAACTTAACGGTTAAAGTACTGAAGTGATTTGATCAGTCACGTCATTAGGCCGAAGTATTTAATGATGATTTTTGAATTTCTCACGAAATATCTCCACGGTCTTTTCTTCTGTGCTAGCTTTCAACTCATATGAATCACCTCACCGCATTATACTCGTTTCATAACCACTCCATATCATTTCTTTCCGTAGCCAATTCTTAGCCATTCCGGTCTGTAAAAATAGAGGAAGCATCTGTGGGGCAAAAACAACTCTTTAACAGCCATTCTCACCGTGAGCAGAAGAGCAGCAAACTGAAGGTTGGAATAAAAGCTATGGGTCTCATAGTGAGGACTGAACCGGTTGGAACCAAGTACTTGGAGGGTTATCCACAAATCAGAGAAATGTTACAGCAAGCAGGGTGGTTGCAATTCTTGGAAAAATTCAGTGGTTTTCACAAAGAGGTGACTAAAACATTTGCACGGTCCTTCAATGGAGCCGAGGTCGAAATAGGAGACATTAAATTCATTGTTACAGAGGATTTCATTGCAGAGGCAACGGAATTACCCTGGCAAGGAGAAAGGTGGTTCAAAAATAGGGAATTTCATAACGAAACATGGAGGCAAATGCTTAAAACTCTAGGTATGGATGTTTCCATTTTTAAAAAGGGTATTCCTAGCTTGGCACTAAAGAATAAGTGGAGGAACATGTTGCTTATTTTACAAAAATTTATAACTTGTGAAGGCAGATTTGGTACCCTCTATGTCTATCATATTCGGTTAATGATGCATTTCTTAGATGAGGAAATTAATTTGCCCTTTTTCCTACTTCATAGTTTGAAAAGAATGGCCTCAAATGTTCAAAAAAGGGTTCAATTTCTAGAAACAACTTTGTATCACCATGGTTTAGTCAAAATCTTAATTGAACATCATTTGAGGAAAATGGGAGATAATTGGGAAGAGTTTCTAGTGAGGAACCATTTTGAGGAACCCAAAGAATCTCCACCTGAAAGCAAACCTACAAGAAGAAGAAGGAGAAGGGAAATTTCCAAAGCTATTGAAGTTGAAACTGGTAAATCAATTCAAGAGGACAGTGAAGAGATGATTTCTGAGAAATTGGCTCAAATAAAGAAGCAGCTTAAGAAGGAGAGAATAATAAGAAAATATGCCAAATACAGAGGAGAAGGGCCATCTCAACCAAGACGGAGCCACAGACTTAGAGGTATACTAAAGAAAATAGAGGTTAGACAAACAGGGATCATAAACATTGAGGATGAAGAAACTCCAGAAATTGACCCAGCACAGCAACAAGTTTACAATTATATTGAGTCATTAGAGAGGAGAGCTTCAGAAAGTAGAGACAGAACTCCTAGCCCACCAAAATCTGAAATTGATGTGCTAAGAAGAGATAAGTATGAGTTATAAGTACTCAATAGGCACATCAAGAATGAGAATGACATTTTGAGGGTGCAGGTGAAACTAAAAAGTGATATGAATTCAACTCTGTCTTTACAAATGGAGAAATTGTACAAGGCCAGTGAAAAATTGAAGAATAAAAACAAAAAGCTAATCAGGGCACTTACAAATTTAAGATTCAAGTTAGTCATAAGGAAGCCCATAAGACCATTGACTATCAGGCAAAGCAAAAGAAGAGGGTTGGATGTCCTAGCAGAGGTCTCAGAGTACATGGAGTAGTTGCATGAGGACATGCAAAAACCTTGCAGTGGGGGTATGTTGAGCCCCAAATATGTTCTTCTCTTTCACCACATTCCACTTCATTTTCTTTGTCCCTCATCAATTACAGGCTTAAATTATCAATAGGATTAATTAAAATTGCTTTAAGAAATAATATAATGACTAACTTGCTATGTTTTCATGATTTTGTTGTTGTAGTAATTTTTTACTAAGACTTGGCTACAGAATACAGGCATTCTGTAGCCAGTCGTCTGTTCTGCAACTATCCTCATGTTTACGTAGGTTCCAAGTGTCACTGCAAAGAATAAGGCATAAGGGTGAAATCCACAATACTTCCCCATCATCTCTTGCTCCCCACAAAGCCTGAGTTAAAGTCTCCAAGCGGTTATGCAAGAAAAAGAGAAGCAGTTTCCTATCAAAACACGGACTCTACAGATGTCCGCAGTAAAGTACAACACTGTTAATAAGAGTTTTAATTTGATTAGAAGTGGGAAATACACTTATCCCTATTTTTCTCGAGAGTAGTTATGTAATTTCATTATAAGTATGACTCGAGAGACCGAGAAATTGTTAGTTAGATTTTGTTTTGTTGCTAGATCTCAGTGAACTGTGATACTCTGTTTTGAAATATTTCTCCTTTAATGAAAGAAGCATCACTTTAGTGCACGAGCTGAGTCAATCTTGAGTAGATTTTCGTGCTAATCCGGTGGTAGAGGGCCCCTGCTACCTGAGAAGCTTTGTTCATAAGATTTAGATAAGTAACCTAGCCTTGTTTCATTCCTAGTTTAATTAATTTTCCGAACTTTGTGTTCCTTTATTTAATTGCTTTAGATGCTACAGTCAGTCTTATTCTCACAAGTTATTCCAAAATATCACTAAACAGTGAATGAGAGATAACTGTAGTATTTAGGAGTTAGTTGCATTTCTCTTAACTTTATGATTTTGTGCTTGATTACATCAGTTGTTACAACTAGTCATGATCTTATAAACTCTTCCAAAATATCACTAACTTCGGATGAGACATAGCAGTGGTGTTTTAGAGCTTTGTTGTGTTTTTTTTAATTTTATGCTTTCATGCTCATTTACATAACATGTTGCAACCAGTCCTATTCTACAAACTATTCCAAAATACCACTAATTCCGAATGAGACAGAGTTGAAACATTTCAGTGATTAGTTGCATCTTTAGTCTAGTCATAGCACTCCGGAGGTAGATGTCATTCTAGTTTAATTCTGTCACTATATTTCAAGTTTGATAATGGCACTCTAGTTCAGTTTTAATTCACTGCATTTCAAGTTAGATTAGTGGCATTCTAGTTCAGTTCCAGTTCACTGTATTTCAAGTTAGGTTAATGGCATTTTAGTTTATTTGTGGTCACTGTGTTTCAAGTTTGATCAATTGCATTCTAGTTTAGTGTTATCCATTGTTCTTTAAGTAGTATTAACTGTCAACATTAGATTTCACGGCCTTCATTATTTACAAACTAATCTTGTTCTGACTTTCTATTAATACATCATCATATGGACAGGAATTAGTGATATTAGTTTAACGCCTTGATTGTTCTGCAGTCTTTTGCAATTTCACAAATAAGCCTTTTTCCAAAACTATTCTAGAAAATCTCTAACTTTCGAATGAGGTTTAGTAGTGACAAGCTGAGCTAAAGAATGGATTAATCTTAGCATTACAATTTAATTTAGAGTAGAAATCTTATTGTGCTACAAATAGTCTCTTTCAATTGTGTTCCAATAAACTTCTAGCCATGGATGAGATTCTTTGTAATATTGTAAGATGATTGTTTACTTAGGAGAACCTCATTTGCACTAAACTTGTCCTTTCCTCAAGCTATTCCAACATATTTCTAATGAATGAATTGGATGAGTTCATGTTGTGGGTTATTGAGTTCATGTTGTGATTTATTTCTTTGCCATGAGTCATTATCAAGCTTTGCATTTTCTGCTCTTTAGTGCCTTACACAGTTTAGAATAGGTTTTGCTCTGTTTTAGTGTAACTATCCACTTCTCTTTACCAACATTTAGTTCTTTTTGACATAAAACCATAAAACCAAAAACATCAGAAAAACACTAAATACAACGTACTGAGAAACAGATACCTAGGCACATATAGTGCACCTCACTTCAGCAGTTTACTAGCCTTGGTTGACAATTTATGACCTCAATTTAGGAACACTAAGTTGAGCACTACAGTAGGGGCAGATAAAAAATGAATAATTGATAGTCACCAAACATATCTCAACAAAATGTCACATCAAAGTATACATTATCAAGAGAAAATGCCTTGTAGTGAAACAACACTTTTACAAAGTATGGAAATTGTGGGTCTTACAAAATATTGTATATATTTCTTAATTTAAATCATTTTTGGGTGTTAATATTATTTCCTACAAGCATCAACGCTTACTTTTCAAACTAGGGGACATACACTTCAAGGCACAACACAGTTAATGCCAAGAGACACTGACCAATTCTGCAAGAATGCCAATCCTACCTCCAAACCAAATCATTAATCTTTTGAGTTTTGAAAAAAGAATGAAAACTCTAATCTTAAGTACTTGCACTACTGTGATGGAAACTTTTAAAATTTATTTTTCTCAATCTGGACACTAGCTACCTTGCTCGCAGACACTCCAAAAAAACTAATATTGCAAATTAAATAAAATCTTCAAAATAATCATTGGCCTCAATCTCAATTACTCAAAAGAGTGTTCAAAAGAATCACACGGGTTGTCAAAACATTCCTGCAATATTTAAACTTTATGTTAGGTCCATATATTACTATTATAGTCCCTTATTGTTGTTAGTGTAGCCCCTTATTGTTATTGTTGTACCCCTGTAACCCCAATATTGTTATTATTGTGCCCTTACATTATTTATGTTAGGTCGGCTAGGATTATATGGTGACCCCATGGACTCCTATATATGGAAGGAGGTTTTTTCATTTGTATCATCTAAGAATTGTTCATTTATGTAATGTAAAGGAGGTTTCCCCCTCAAAGTGGCTTATTTATAAGGCGCTGATCTCTCTTTTCTTCTATTTTTGGAGCTAGTTTCATAACATTTGGTATTAGAGCTTTGGGTTCTAGGGTTTTGCTGCTCCAAACAAGTCATCGTGGCATTTTCGCTATAACGTTTTTCTATGAAGGTTCAGAAGCTAAAAATTTTATCATGTGAAGCCGAAATACTGAGGAATGTCATGTAAATATTTCAGATCTCGGTTTCCAATATCTTCGAAGATATGATCTGGAAGTTAGGGCTTTTTCAGGCTCTCGAATTTAATCCTAAAGAAGTGACCGTGGGAAAATCATCATAACTCTCTCTCTGAGCATCAGATTGGAATTCTGTAAAAAGTGGTCGCAAGTACACAGACTGTAGTTTCCTGTGTATCAATTTCAGAGTCAAAGGAGGAAACAGTGAAACTTGGCATGTCGTACAAGTTTTCTCTACTGAACCAATCCATAATTACGTCATTGTGGGAGATTGGGCATAACTTTGCCTTGAAGAATCCAAATCAGGTTAGACCTATGGCATTTGAAAGAAGATTAAGAGGGATACTACAAAACCGATTTTAGATATTGAAGATCCTAAATCCCAAAGATAATTCAGTTTCAATATCGAGCTCCTCAAAAGAAAGAAAAAGGTGTGTGCTTTTTTTCGAATTTCATAAGCCTTGTTTGAAGAATCAGTTTGAATTGATTCCAAGGGAATATTGTAGAATAGATATCAATATTGGGTTCCAAAATTCCCCTTAAAAAGAATTCAACACCCATTAAGCCTTCAAAAGGCTCTACTATGACTCATGAAAACGAAGAAGTGAAACATGACATATTAAAATTACACGAGCAAGTGCACCAAATTTCGCTCTCACAAAGAGGAACAAAAAATGAAATCGAAGTTTTGAAGAAAGACATGGAAGCTAAGATGGATGACATAGAAGGTTTGAAAATTTTGATACAAGAAATGTTTCCTAATGGTGAAAATATAGTAGAGGAAACTCATGATGAGAAAAAAATAAATGTCAATCGTGATTTCATAAACTCTAATGTTGGATGCAAGACCCACCATATTCCAAAGATCGATATGAAGAAGTTTGATGGAAAGGATCCCATAACATGGATACTATAGTTGTAGTAATATTTTGATCTCAATAATGTGAAAAACACACAAAAGGTACGCATTGAAACTTTATATTTAGAACAAAATACATTTGTATGGTATCGATGGCTTTTCTCCCTAAAAAGTTGTTACTTGGTAAATTTTATGGAGGAAATGATAGCACATTATGAGTATACAAAGAGAAACACCTTTTTTAGCCAAATGATAAATCTCAAACAAAAGTCTTCAGTGGTGGAGCACATTGAGGAGTTCCAAAAATTGAATATAAGGGTAATTGATATTCCGCAGGAACGCAGGATTGATGTCTTCATAGGGACTTTAAAGGATAACATCCAATATGAGGTTCATGTTTGGGAACCTGATTCACTAGAGAAGGCATTTAGGCCGTTGGAAAGAAAAATTGAATGTAAAATTATGGCGACAAGGAATCCTACCACTCACATCTATAAAGATGGAAGTGTTGCTACTCCTAGAATTTCACAACCTACAAGGTTGACACCACAAAAACTAGAAGAAAAAAGATAAAAAGGGCTTTGCTACAGTTGTGATAGCAAATACACTAAAGGTCATAAGTGTGCTGAGAAGAAATTATTTTACATAGATTGTGAAGAGGAGGAAGAAAATTAACAAGAAACTTCAAAAGAAGAGGATATACACTAGCAACCAACCCTAGAAGAAGAATAAATGAGATCGATCATATCACGTAATGCATTGGCAGGAATTACCACTCCTCAAACTCTCAATATAGAAGTACATATCAAGAAGAAAAATGTAATAGTGTTGATTGATTCGGGTAGTACCCATAATTTTATTCATTGTAAGGTAGCCAAGGAATTGAATTTTTTCCTATACCCAGCACCAGAATGTCAAGTGATGGTTGCAAATGGAGGAACTATAAATTTCTTTAGAAAATGTCATAATATCAAGCTAACCATGGGGGAATATGTATTGAATAGTCCAATTCTTTCCATTCCAAAGGGAGGTGTTGATGTTGTACTGCGAGTACAATGGTTACAATCTTTGGGGACGGTGGCTTTTAATTTTCAAGAAAGTTTCTTGAAATATTTTTCGGAAGGAAAGGAAGTCGAACTACGGGGTATCACAAGGAAGAAAGGAAATATAATAAGCTCTAATGTCATAACAAAGCTTATGAATAAAGAACAACGAGGCGTAATTGCACAATTATGCTCACTAGAAGTTCCAACATCAAAATCATATATTTCTCCAGATCTCTAAAAATTCTTGGAAAATCATTCCAAGGTGTTTGTAACTCCCAAAGTACTCCCACCTATTCGTGGTCATGATCATGCTATTCATTTGATTACAAGAAGTGTTCCTCCAAACATCAGGCCTTATAGATATCCTTATGTCCAAAAGAGAAAAATTGAACGTATGATTGCAGAAATGTTAGAGACTGGTATAATTCAACTTAATAAAAGGTATTTCTATGCTCTAGTAGTATTGGTGAACAAGAAGGATGGATCATGGCGCATGTGTCTGGATTATAGGGAGCTCAATAATCCGGACACATAATTTCACTCATGCATCAATTAAACAAGTATCAATAAAAAAGCATGCCATGTTCTTCTGATCATACCAAAAAAAATATTGAATCACACTTTGTAATTTTTAGTGATATGGGAATTCAAAAATTCATCTATATCATGACTTTTTTTTACTCAAAATGATGCAACATAATATTAGTAGACAAGTCTTCAAGCAAATAAGATACCACATATCCTACACTAACACATAGTGAAGTTGAACAGATCTTGCATCATCACAAAACCCTAATATTTGGTGGCTTCAATGTTGTTTTATTTGTAGCACAATATCAAATCAAGTTACCCTTTGTTGAATATTCAAGACAAAACAAAAATTTTAAGAGAGTAGCCCTACCCAAACACCAATATCCAACCATTCAAGCTTTTAATCAAAACCTTATAGAAACATGTTTGCTTCAATTTATTAGAGCATATGAAACGTATGAGAGCCCCTTCAAAGTTCACTTCTCACATACCAAAATACATATGGATATATATAAATAAAACACGAGTTCAAGTATCAAATTTTTTAAGATCCAAAAGAAAACCCTAGTTTGTATAGATCTCCAAGACTCAACATTCTCAATCAAAAGGAATATAACTAGATCTTTAAAGGAAAAATCAAGAGTTAGAAAAGAAATAATTTATATGAAACAGAATTCAAATGCCTGCACTGCTAGAGAAATCTTCATAAAACATAGTATTTTTTACCTTTGGGTTAACTATGCTTCAAACCATGCACTCTTGGTAGCTTCTAGAAAACTTTTTTTTTTTTAAAGTGAAACACATATACCATACTAGTCTTCCAAAAGATACTCCACAAGATTTATATACTTGCACACCACGATATCATATCAATATAAAAGACAACCCACACAATTCTAGTTATCAAAGGTTCAACGAGTTGGGTTAGCCGCACCTTGACCAACCAACTCGTGGCCTTGTGGAATAGAAGCTAAACTACAGAGTTACACAAATCATTAACAAGATCGAATCTAAAAAAAAAAGGAACCTGGCATTTATTCTCTTTATATTAAATAAATCTCAGTCTTATCAAATATTGAGCTCAATAGTCTAGCTCCAGATAGATTTGGGCGATACAGGGGTCTCAAAATTAACAGTACACAAAATGACAGTATCGCTAACATATTACTCCCTATGACTCGATATATATAGAATTTTACACTGAACACATGGCCATAAAAATCCTTCCTATACATAAAAAAATATGAATTTTTTGGTAAAAGGCTCCTAACAATAGATATTCAAACAAGTTATCATTGGTCACCAAGATCTGCTTCCATCTCAAACTAGCTTCATTTAGAAAAGAGGTTGTAATCTGCAAGTTTTCAATTGAAGACTAAGAGTGATGAGTGTGCCTTGTTTTCCTTAGGATCCATGAAAATCTCTTGACAACTCACTTGAATTCCAACTAATACTTTTGTCCAACGATCCATACTTCTAGCTAGTGCATGAATCCTTTAGTCCAGTGCAAGAGTCCTGAGATCAAAAAATGTTGTCTCTTGTTGTAACACATGCACTCTATAATAGATTAATGGATAATTAAATACAAAATACCTTAGGATAACATCATATGTAAGAATTTATTCATTAATAATTCATCTATCAACATTTTTGTAAATATAAGCAAATTTATACCCACATCCTCATGAATACAACAATAGAAACTAGAAATGTGTGCATGAAGGTCTTTTGGGATTGTAGAACAGAGGGTAAAATAGGGTTAGCTGGGTAAAAAATAATACAATATAGGGGCCTGAAAATAATACATACAATATTAAATTGCACGTATACATGTGTGGGTCATAAATTAACCCATTGTGAGGCTTCAAGTGTTCTTATAATTTTTCAAAGGCTTTAGAGGCACACTTCAATGACCAAAATGTGCATTATCTTAAAGGAATATTTGTGTAACAAAAAAAATCATTATGGAGGGAGGGTAGGAAAACCCTTGAGAATATGGGTGTGAATGGTGACTTTGTAATTGAATGGAATGCACATACACAAGGGCTAGGTCTATGTAGTTCCAAAGAGAGGTCTAGGTAGGACAAAATAGTTTGGTCTAGGAATCCAATTGATGGAAACTACCGTATAAAACTCAATTATGCATCTCTATTTGTTCATGTTGTGAAAAATAAACCAACCTAGGGTTGGATGTAAATATAGAAAATAAAGACTCTCTAAAATTAAAATACATTTATATGGTGTTTGAAAACAAAGTCTCAACTTGAAAATATCTTAAAAATAGAGCCTAAAATGGTCATAATATTTGATTTCTATGTAAATAAAAAGGTGAATGTATATCATTTATTGAAAGAAGTATGTTTTTCATCAAAAAAATTTATTGGAAGTCAACAAGTGTGGGAAATTCAATCCTTAGTTGAAGCTTAGAAATCATGTTGGATGGGCCTATAAGTTAAGGACATGAGGGATTTTCCTATGACTATCATCTAAACCATGTGGCTAGCTAGGAATGAAAATATGTTTTGGGATTAGCTACCTAATTTTCCCCAATTTTTCCAAAGGTTCAAATATTTTCTTAAGGGAGCTAGCAATGAGGTAAGGCAAAAAGTTCATAGGAATGGGGATACTCTAAATATTGTTGAGCACATGGCATGGGTATTTTTTAAGGGAGATTCTAGAGGAAATCATAGGCCAAGTGATGGTGGAGGACTTATACAAATAAATGAGACTCAGTTATCCTCTTTATGCTTAAGGTTGAGCCATGGCTCATACCACTAGGAAAAATTGTACACCCTAGAAACACTACTTCAAATTGTTGTGGAGATGGGTATTGAGTCTCTAGGTCTTTAATGAATCACAATGTCATATAGAGTGGTTGAACGCAAATTTTATCCTTTTAAATTTGGGTCTTGTGAGCATCATGGATGAGGGTCTTTTATAAAATGATAAATTCAACGATATCTTCTTCAAGAATGTTTTCAAACACTTCAATTGCAATGCAAACCTATAGTCCAATTTTGTTGTATTGGGCCAACTTTGTTCTTTCCATATGTATTTGGTTAATGAAGTGGTGGTTACTAAATGTATAATGTGCCTATTATAGTTGGAACATTTCAATGCAGAGTTTTGACTAAATTTTGTAATGTAGCTTAGTTATTTCCTTTCCTAGTATACCTATAAGGAAAGGATTTTTGTGCACGATAGATGTGTTGATACTGAATTTTTAGGGATATATATATATATATGTATATGTATATGTATATGTATATATATATATATGTATATATGTATATATGTATATATATATATATATATATATATATATATATATATATATATATATATATATATATATATATATATATATATATATACATATATATATATACATATATACATATATACATATACACATATATATATATATATATATATATGTATCTATATTTGTATATATATATATATATATATATATATATATATATATATATATATATATATATATATATATATATATATATATATATATATATATATATATATATATATATATATATATATATATATATATATATATATATATATATATATATATCATAGGGTAATGCAATTTCCGAAGATGGGACTATCTTATACTAAGAAACTTCTTGTTCCATCTTATCAAGAAAATCCTCTACAATTTAAAGGTTCCAAATGTAGTATTGAAAGATTGTAAGGTATTTGAAATTCCCAAGAAAAGTTAAAGGAATAATATCAAGATTATCATAATCCTAATGAGTACTAGACAAATAAGGATATATATTCAGATCTAGTGGCATCCTCATTATGTGTGCCCACTTAATTCCAAGGATGAATAAAATTCTTAGAGAATAGAAGTTTTATTGAAGTCATGGCACACACATATCATAATGAAATTTCAACATATGAGAACTCTGCAGCGCAATATTAGTACAAAATGGCACAATCAAAGGAATGAGTTGCAAAATGCATATTGGTATCTTGATTCTTTGAAGCAAGTTGGTGAAAAATTATAATTACAAACTAAGAAGCAATGTCTTACTGAGGTAGTGCATAGTTTAAAACACGAATAGTAAAATACCAACAAAGTTAGCAAGAATATGAACAAAAAAATCTATAAAGAAAAATTTGAGAAACTTCTATTAGACAAGGAAAATGAAATCAAACGTCTAAAACTTTTGTCAAAAGATTGAAGAGAATAATCATATATATCTCAAATTTCAATAAATAAATTTTAACCAATTTGGTTGAATCAACAACACTTGGAGAAGTCGAAGTAGAAATGACAGATAAGAGAACTCTCACATATGAAAAAGAATAAAAAACCAAAGTATTATTAATGAAGATTTATCCATCATCAATAAACTCAAGATGTTGATCGACAAAGAAACACTTACCCATCCAATCATGGATGGAGGTCCAGGCTAAGGCCACTCCCATAAATGAAGTTGTATATCAACCTAAAAGGATAAAAAATCGGTGACGACCAAAGAATTAGTTTCCAATCACAATGTATCATAAAAATTTCACATATTAGACCCTATTGTCACCCTAATCACAAGAATCATTGCATGCAAAAATCAACTATCGACATCAACCAAAACAATGTATACTTTACAATCCTTGATATTAAGTGCCAAGAAAAATTGTTTCCAAGGTTATATTGAAAATAGTAATTGAGTAATCCATCATAAAATATTTCATACTTATGGTGGATCAAGATCTCCATAATGAGACAGTATTTTTCAAACTTTCAAATATATTACCCTCTTGTTGTTGTAGTCAATGTAACATACAAAGTAGAAAAAAAAATTATAATAACGAATAAGGACATAGTGTTTCGTAACTATTATTTTAGGAAAAAGCATCCTTTAAGGGACAGGACATGTAACGTACGATTTTTTCAAGCAAGAACTTGTGGGATATCCCCCTCTTCCTTGGTGTATCTAAAGCCATAATAACCATTGATAACCTCAAGATGCTTCACCAAATTTGACCTTGTGACATATGGACTTCCCATCAACAACATGCCTTAGGAAAATGGTTCACCTCATTGAACTAACCTTGGGCTAACATGAAATATATACAAATAAACATAGCTTAATAATAATTAGTTAGCAAGGTTAATAATGCTTAAACCTTGTGACTAATGAATGAATACTCTTACCATTAGTAGATTTATTGTAAATCGTCACATTCATTAAACATGTATATTTTATCCTTTTATCTTAACAATGTTAAATGAGAGGCTAGCACCAAATTTAGATTGTAAAGGGTGTAGGAATAGATATCAAGTACCCATGGTGTGAAGTGTTTGATGGAAAAAAATATTGTATGATTTGTTATGAAATATTTTGCATGAAACTTCCAAGCTAATTGTGGGGAAATTTGTTACACAGCATTTTGTCAACATCCCTGCAATCCCCATCCTACACATTGGAGGACCATTTTTGTGACTAATAAGAAGTGTCATGCCTTGCAAAGACCATCATTACATCCCTTGCCTTGAGGATAACACTTTCTC
The DNA here is from genome assembly GCA_034641835.2 of Pinus albicaulis. NCBI lineage: Eukaryota > Viridiplantae > Streptophyta > Pinopsida > Pinales > Pinaceae > Pinus > Pinus albicaulis. The sequence continues at coordinate 708,903,064 of CM076572.1, read as the reverse complement.
TGTTGACAATTCTCAGAGCATATCAGCAAAAACACATGTTTTTTGGTTGGCATTGGCAGACCGTTATGCCCTCACACCAATGAGGAAGATTAACATTGTGCCTTGCGCCCATTAGCGCTCTGTCACAGTGAGATACCCACGCCAAGTTGTTTTTGGAATGTTTTTTAAATATACAGGCGAATTTTCCATGCTAACAACTTCGTGGGCGAGTCAGCCTGGGTGGTTCGACTGAATAACCACGAACACCCTCCTTTGGCCTCTTGTTTCCACCTTTTGGGGGAACCTCCCAAAGGATAAGGCATCCCTTCCACCATTGTAGGGATCCCAACCTCCTCCTCTCCCTCTTTAAATAAAGCTATCTCCCATTGATACATTAGCTGAACAGTTGAATAGCTTAAGAGAATTGTTGAACATTTTGAGATGGAGCAGAGAAAGAGACCTTTTTCAAGAGAGAGCTTAGGCTTGTGTCCTCGCTTCGTCCCAATCCCCCGACGATCCTTCAAGACGCACTTCGACTGAACCCGCTGAAGGAGGCTGCGACGTCAAGGCTCCGGTTGTAATCTCTTTCTTTCCATTTATATATACATGACTAATGTTTGGTTCCCATCTTGTGTTAATATGGTTTATTTTATGGAATATTTTTAATCTTCCTTGACTGATTAGCTAGTTACGAATGCAATTCTTGTCTTGTATGCTGCTCTTGTCCTTTGATCTTTGTGCAGGAATTCGAGTACCATTGCTGAAGGACCGCGACTTTTCGGGATAGAGATCAAGAGGTCGCCACTGCTGCAACTGCTACAAACGCGTTGGACTCCAGGTAGGACACTCTATCCCAACCTATTTCAATTGTTAACTAGGAACCTAAACATTAGCTTGTTCCCTTGTTGCTAGACCCACTCTAGGGCTATAGGGATCGTCTCTATCTGTAGAGAGGATTTACCTACACAACAAGTTGGTGACTCCACTAGGGATTAGTGTGAGTTTGTCGTCTCATTGCTCATTGGGAATTTTCCTTGTCAAGTCGACTTCGATATTTTGATAGCGTTTCTATATTTTTTGGCTTGCTTAACTGTTTGGAATCCTCCTATTTAGCTCTAGAGTGTCAAGATTGAACTCTTCTCAATGGTTTTTCCCTTTTCCCATAGTTTTTCAGCTTGGCGTGGGTTTTATTTGAATAGTCATGCCAATTGGCGCTTGTTTCTTTTGTTGCAGTAGCGCCAACCCCTGTTTGGCGCGGATTACCGCCTAACAGTCGTGCTGAATCCTGTAGGATTTGGTTTGACCTCCCTTCTGAATTTTTGGTCAGTTTTTTAGTTAGTTGTGCTTGACTCTGTTACCATCAGTTTCCCACCGATAGAATTTGCAGAGGATAGATTTTATGTTGTCCAAGCTTGGTTTGTTGGGATTCCATAGCCACTATTTGGAAACCTTGTTATCATATCATGTGCCCATATGATCCTGCGATGAAATCTTGTTGAGTTTGAATTTTATTCAGGTTAAATATTTCATATTATAGGGAAGTTGCAAGAATTTCCCATGAAGCATAAATTCAATTACATCTTTATGAAGAGTAAATTCGGTCCAAAAAAGTAATTTCCTTTTTGTGTTACTGAATTGGAAGTGTGGGATTGTGGTTTTTATGAAGAGCAAAAAAAAAAATATGAACCGGAGTGGCGTAGCTGAATTATGAAGGAAAAAGGTATGACTGAGCATGTTATGTGTTGACATTTTGTGGTTTTCTTAATTGAACTTATAAATAAGTATTTTGCGGAGATGATTTATGTCAACATGCTCCAAATGCGGAGGTATAAGGTTTTATCACCATTATAGTTTAAAGAAATTTAAGTTTCACTTAAATAAATGGAAAGGGAGAATGCGCTAATACTGGGTGATATAGAGAGGAACATGCATTTTTATGTGAGATAATTTTTATGCATAATATGTGGGTTTTGACATTTGTGTGAGTGGCATTTGTGTGAAGGTGTGTGAATGATGTACCATTTATAGTATGCAATTGTATGGTGCATGAAAGTACAGGTGAGAGATGGAACAAGATGACACAGAGATATTGAATGTGAGTTGATATTTTTTATTTTAACTCTGGTTTTGAGGATGATATTTGCAAAATACAGGTTACAGATAGTTGAAGGAAATATCAGCAAACAAAGATCACAGTTTTAAAAGTACTAATGAAAGAAACTAGTAATCTGAATGAAACCAAAGTGTGGAGTAGAACCTTGAAGAATTCCAACGGAGATTGGATAAAAATAACATTTGTGTTCTTAAAAAGTGTAGATGAGTTGAGGCCTAGGGGGAGCAGAGAGGATGCTCAAAGAGGTTCTAGAGAATAGAGAACTAGTGCTTGCCAAAGACCAAGTCCAGAAAACTAGTGCTCACTTGATGCTGATTTCAAAACATTATTTCACTTTTTTTAAGTGACATAAGAAAATTGAAAAGAGAGTGCTCATATTATATGTTTTTCATGATTTTCATGGAGCTATGTTTTGAGATTGGAGATGACTTTATGACATGAATATAAATGTAAGTGTCCAAAAATTCTAAGCAAAGAAAAAGGAAATGTGTGCCAAGGTAAGTTTTGCATTAAATTTTTTGTAATTCTTGGAGTGATAAGTTGGATGTTGAAGTAATTTTGTGGAGTGATAAGGATTGATTTTTTGTAAATTTGGAGTGATCAGTTTTTCAAGGGAAAGCTCATTGTTGTAGGAGGTAGAGTCAGTTTTTTTTTTAAGATATTTTTTCCAAGAAGTTTTGGAACTTTGATTCCATGAAGATGTTATGAAGCTGCAAGATTATGTACTCCAAATTTTAATAAACCATATATTTTTCGTGGTTATTGTGTCCTAGATCCACCCGAAATTGAATAAGGGGATCTTAGGTACACGAAGGGTGTGTTTATGATGGTGCATGATTCATACTATTTCTTTTGATTTGTGTCTATTTTTGAGACATAAATGATATCATTTAACACACACATAAAGTTCAATGCAAGCAAGCACAACACCTGTAACAAAGTAGCTGCAAGGAAGGACAATTAAACTCAACACATGCATTTTCACCACTACAACAAAAAATCAAAGTTGTCAACATCAGCATTCTACCTCAACAAGAAAATTCACTTAATACAATCAAATTAATGAACCTGCAAACTCCAACATTTCAAAGCAAAGTCTACATCACTACAATCAAGTTAATGAATCTGCAAACTTCATCGTTTCAGAGCACATTCTACATCAACATTATTGAACTTGTAATCAAACTCAAATTGCATTGAATTGTAAGGATGCATTCTCGGTTGAAATCGACACCCAAGTTTTGCATTGATTCAAATTAAGTCAAATTGAATTCACTGTAGTGAGTGATTAAAATAATTAAGTGTTTTTGGGTGCATTTTCGACAGTGTTCGACACCCTTTCTTTAAGAGAAATCAAGTGAGTGCATGAGTTTAAATCTAAAGCAAAAAAACAACAAGTTCACATCTCCTGCAAGCGAGCGTGAGTATTCATTCAAGCAATTTCCATCATGTCAGTAAAAAGTTCAAACCATCAAGCGAGCCAGCATGAAGTTCATTGCAGCAACCATCAAAGCAACCAAGCAAGTTCAACTCTAACACCAATCAAGCAAGTTGAAATCTACATCAAGCAAGCGTGAGTATTCATTCAAGTGAACGTGAAGTAATCAAGAAAGTCAAGTGAGCGTTCAAGCAAAGCGATCGTCATCAAGTAAGCGTGAATTCAATATTTCAAGCAAGAAAGTTCCACAACTCTAGAAAAGTGTTCCAAGCAAGCACAATAAGCAACAAATCAAGTGAGCGTGCCATTCAAGCCACATACCAAGCGAGCCTGTCTTTCAAGTAACAAAATCAAGTGAAACAGTTCAAAGCACAACATCTATGAAAAGAGAGCCTGAATTCAAGAGAGCAATTTCAGATGGCGCAACACATCTAGTTGTTAAAAATCCTTCACAGTTTGATCCTCTCAAGTGATGAAGACATGGTGAAAATCAACAAAGAAACTCTTGCTGATCTTTCACGGCATCTACAAAAGACAAATGAAACCATTGAGTTTCTTCAAATAGAGTCGCAACTACAAAGAAATGAATTACAAGAAAAGAGTGATACTTTCAAGTCTTTGAACCATCCAGATGATAAGTCATTCATCCAAACAGATCTTCAAGTGTTGAAGTTGTTCTAGTTCAAATTTCTTCCAAGCCCATCATCAAGCCATCAAAAGAAATTCAAAGTAACAAAAATCGATGAGGCTAAGGATATGTCAACTATAACACCAACTTTCATATTCCAGATTATTCCAAGCCAATTAAGTTCGTCAGTGAGGGATTTCTTGAACAAATCACCTCAGCAAGTTCTGAGAATGGTGCAGACAAACAGAAATGCACGCAACCCGAAGTTGCAGTCAAATCGACATGTTCTCATTGTCAAAGAACCGGTCATATGGAAGATCAGTGTTTTGATCTACATCCTTGTCGCCATTGTGGCAAGCCAAATAATTCATCTGAGAAATGCTACAACCAACAAAAATCAACCAGATTAAAGATCAACTATGAATGTCTTGATCCTTGGGAATGGTCATCCACAGTCAAAAGATTGTCTCAGTTCTACAACCAAACACAATCACATATAGTGCAACCAATAGTGAAAATAAGATGGTACTCTCATGTAGTTGAACGAGGGTGTACACCAGTGCAACACTCCTACACCTAAAGGGGGGGAGTTCAGGAATAATTTCCAGAGGATTGTCTCTCCTTTCAGCTAATAAAGGGGGGGAAATGTCAATGAAATTGACGGTGGTTGTCAAACTTAAAGTCTCGACAAAACTAGCAAAAGTAGCCGGTGGGTAGCTTCTGTAGCCAGTGAGCATCTTCAATAGCCAATGGGCATCAAAAAAATTTCCAGTGGGCAGTCGACAACAAAGAAGCAGTGAGCAGTTTTCAACACAACAAAAGCAACAGTGACTTGTTTTTTACATCATCAGCCAATGGGCGTTGAACAAATTTTTTCAGTGGACAAAGGATGTTGATTTCACGCAAAGGATAGATGGATCCTTTTTCAACTTGGCACATGATGGAGTTGTAAAGCGAAATTCAAAGATGAATCAGACATGCAGCTGACTCATGGTCTCTTCAGATTGCAGTTTTTCACCATCTAGCTTTGGCGGTTGTTCAGGCAATATTTTTGAGGATCAACATGAGAACTTGGAAGATGGTTCCTCGTTCTTATTTTGGATTTATCATTGAAGGGGGAAATTTTAGACTCTCTCATAAAACAATAATAAATCCAAAAATAGAATAAATAAATTAAATATGAAAATTTAGGAATTTATGCCTAACTCTTTAGTTTGGGTTGTTCCTCTAAGATAGGAGTTAGTTTAGGTAGCTCCTATATTGGTGTGTGTTTGGTTGAGAAATTATCTCAACCAAGGTGTCTAATATAGCATACACTATATTAAGACACAGTCTCCTCATCTAGTTAATTTTAACACTACATTCTTTTTAATAATAAGAAAATATGGGAGGAAGTCATGAGGCTGAAGCCTTTTCCATGTATATTTGGCCTCTGGTTTATTATGTGTGTTTTATATATTTTTCTGAGTTAATTTGATTTTCAATAGACTCTGGGTTGTTTCTTTCATTTGAAATTGGTATTTTGAAGTTGTTTAGATTATTGTAACCTTGTTCTTCTCAGTTGTTTATCCATTGTCTCATTGGTGAAGTGCATAGCCCTAGGGTTTCTAGGTGTCTTTTGCTCACAGAGCCTTCTAATTGAAGTTTGAGTCTTTTTTATTTTTATCATTTTGATTCCCTAATCAATTTTGTTAGCATTTCTTGATCTATTGTGTTTTGGTTCGTTGAATGATTACTTTCGTTTTGGTTTGAATCTCCAGATTGCCACTTCGAGCATAGATCACATTGCTTGTTTGGGTCATTTTGAGAGCTTTATGTTTGTTTGAGAGAGTGAATCATTGATTCGAGTGTGTTTTTATGTCTATATTGCTTTTGAATCATTAATTTTAAGATCTCTACATTCACAGTGCTCCAAACTAGTGTTCGCTTTGCTTTTTAATGTAATAGTGCATTGTGTGCTTCATTCATTCAAAAAACAAAAAAATTGCATTCTTTCGTTTGCATCGAAAATGAAAAGTTCTTTTGCATAACTAGCTATTAGGGAACTAGGAAAGGGTTTTTAGTTTTTCGTTTGGTTGTATTAGATGCATTAGGGAATGTCTTCGTATGATTTCATTATTTGCTACTTTGTTAAAGATCTCTATCCTTCTCTTAGTTAGCATTCATCGAACGGAAGATGGTGTTATTTTTCATGTAGTGCGCATTTAGAAAATTTGAGATCAAATTCGGTAGGGCCTTGAAACTAAAACATTAATTCAAGATAAACTTTAAAATTAATTCAATCAATCTAAGGAAGCATTAGAACCTAACGCAAAAATTTTAGAGGTCTAGGCTAGTGACTGTTCTGGCGTCGTTAAACCTAGTAGTTTTCGTTCACCACCTGGCTTTAGACAGTGCTAGTACGCACTTGTGCTCCCTGTACCATCACGTATATAAAGGGATACCCTCATAGGTTCAAATACTTTATCCATAGGAAGCTGATTTTGCCACCCTGTAACCGTGATACACCGAACACAACATTCGGGGAGATTACCTTCACGTACGTTAATTCCTTGTCATTTCTCTTTCATTTCATCCCCAAGGTGTATATGGCAGTTCAAAGAAACTTGGTACACCCTCTTGCTTAGATTACCTGAGTAGTCGTTTCAATCTTTTCGTGACTCCTTAAAAAGTGAAGAGATCATCGAACACTTGTCCTTTCACGCTCATTTAATATTGAAAGTGACTAGAGTCATCTTTTGTCTATTTCTCGACTCTTAAAACATGAAATTGCGAAGTTCCTTTTCAATGTTGTAAAAGTAACTACCCACGATCACATGCCCGTTAACAGTTTCCTACTTGGCTTGTTTTTGTAGTTCCTTAGAGTTTGATCTTGAAGCCTTGAATAGGATATCTCGTTTTCCTTCTCGTGTTGAAATATTGTCACAGTGGCAGAACCACCAATTTTGTCGTCTTCTTCACTTCCTCCTAGTGGTAGTTCTTTCCCTAGTGTTTCTTTCGAAACCCCTCAATCCACTAGGCCTGCCGAGTTTTCATAGCCTATCCTCGTGACTATCTTGCCTCTTGCTTCCCGATTTCCTCCTGAAGGATCGGTTGAGTTAAATTGGCCACCTCAGGGTGTTTGGTCTGGTTTGGGGAGCGAGGAAGAATTCCCTCCTCTTACTTTGGGATCACCATTTTTAGCTGTTGTTTCACCTCCTAGTCCTCGTCATCTTTTCGACGATCTTACGGCTTCATCAGATATGGATTCTTCGGGTCCTGTCAGCAGTGAAGAACTGCTTGTTTCTGCAAGGGAATATCAACTTTTCCCAGAAGATCTCTCGCGTGTCTCTAGTCAACCTTCTTCTCAATCGGTGTCACTTCCACCCAGTTATCGTACTTTGAGTCAGATTATTTCTAGTGTGGTGTCCATAGCACAATCCAGTACATCGACAAGGAGTTTGGTCCTTCCTACATTAGGAATTTCGCCTTCAACACCTAGCTCTTTGGTCATTGTTACATCTGTCACGGTACAACCTACCGTTTGTGTGGCTTCATCTACACCGGTTATTACGACTCAGTCGTCAGGATATTTGGCTACTCACAGGTCTATATTTCTTAATCCTACGTGGCTTTTCAAACCCACCGTAAGTAGATCACAACCTCTTGTTGTGGAAGCCATGCATGTTTCCAGTGTGGCTACGGTTTCTACTTCTATCCCTAGCGGCCTTACTTTCGATGAGTATTTTTTGGTTTTCCAGCAGAAAAACTCTTAGGGTTCTCAGCAGCCCCAAGCTCCTATCAATCCTTCCCATCACTATGATGTCTACGGTAACCCCGTTTATTTGCCTCCCATCGATCCTCATCAAGTTGTTTATTTTCCTCCGTCAAATCCCTATCGGATCGTTCCTCATCAAGGGCCATTGTTACAGGGACAACCCTCGAGTCAACAAGGAAAAACCCTTACAGGGACAACCTTTGGTCCATTAGGGACAACCCTTTCGTCCTCAGGGACAACCTTACGATCCGTAAGGACAACCCTTACAGGGTCAACCTTCAGTCCAACAAGGACAACCCTATGGTCCTTCTGGTCAACCTCATTTTCAACCAGAAGCGTCTTATGTTCTTGGGGGGAAAATGTATCCCCCATAGGGGCAACCTTTTGTGCAACAGCAAAAACCTTACGTTCGGCAAAGCTAAGCTTTTTTACATCAAGGAAAACCCTACGGTCTTGCTCTAGTTCAACCTGGTTATCAAGGGAAACCTATTCCATCGCAACCATCGGGCCAACCTCTTCCAAAAGGGCAACCCGGTGGCCCTTAGTATCCAGCCAACCTACTCCGCAGGGACAACCTGCCCAACCCCAGCAGCCAATTCAACCTGCTCAACTCGCTCAGCAGCCGATTCAACCTATTCAACCTGCTCAGCAGCCAGTTCAACCTTTTCAACCAACTCAGCTGCTCGTTCAACCTGCTCAGCAGATACCACTTGCTCAACCTCAACGCGCTATTTATCCTCCTCAAGGTCAATTTCAGGCTGTATACAGTGTGCCCCAAGGTTCTACTTATTACCCTCAAAATTAATCCCAGATGGTGTATAATCCACCTTAAGGAAATTCTTACATTCCGTAGCAGAATCCATATGTTGCTCAGCAAGGACCGCAATGGCATGCTCAGAATTAGTATCCCGGTCCTCAACCCCAGTATGGGCAGAAATATCCATCTTATAACCCCTATGGACAGAATCTTCCAGGACAAAACATATGGGGGCAGAATTTCTCTCAGCCTGGGTGGAATGTTAACACTGGTCCTTATCAACGACCTCAAATGCCTTTTAATCCTAAATTGTTGTTTCTCGCTATGTTTGAACTACCTGATGTGTCAAAATTCATAAATGATTCAATTCTTCATAATCCGTATTGGCCTCCAATTCCAACCAAAATTCCTGGAAATTGTCCTATGTTTGAGGGAAAGTCCGGAGAAGACCCCCAAGCACACGTTATGACATACCATATTTGGTGTTCCTCTAACTCTTGTGTTGACGATTCTGTCTATTCCAATGGACTCTTACTGGTGCTGTTGCAAATTGGTACATTGAATTATCTCGTGGCATATTCCAAGATTTCAACTCTCTAGCCATGGCGTTTCTCACACATTTTCAGTTACCGGTTCGGTATGAGACTAGGACGCACCTCCTGACATTCTTGAAGCAAGATCGAGCTACTCATATCTCGGATCATATTCATGAATGGAGACGTTGATGTCACCTAATCAAGTTTGATATTTTTTATCAGCTTCTAACTGATTGGTTCACTACCTTGTTTTTCAATCAAATCGCTAAAGACATAGCTATGGGGGCATGTGTAACCGAAGAACAGGTCATTTCTCATGCCCAACACCTTGATCTCGTGTACTCCCAGTCTGGCACGTTGTATGATATATTTCCTGATGCTCCTCAACCTAGAACTTCCAAAGCACCGGCGACGCCATCCGTCAATGGTATCATCGGTTTCTTTTCTCAGACTTCTCGGAAGTCTTCTCCTTCGAATCCTAGGAAGAAAAAATCTAATCATTCCAATGATATTACTTCTCAACCTACCCTGAATTCTGGTAAAACTACGGAAGTCAATGTCGTTCAGGCCAATCCAGCAGATAAAGCTTCCAAGGGAAAAAATAATGGTAAAGGTAAGGCCAAAGTTGATACCCTGAAATAGGATTCTCAGAAATCTCGTGTTGATGATAGTTCACAGTGAAAACCAAAGTATCCTTGCTTGATTTGTGATGAAGAGCACTACACCAAGGACTGTCCTCGACAGGCCAAAGTGAGTATATTTATTAAAGGCACCCAAGGAACTATGATTGTTCTCAAATAACCTTTTCCATCACAGTAGACTCAGATGGTAGAGAAACCTCAGTCCTCTGCCCCATTTGGCTCTCAGGTCTTCATGATGAACGGTTCTGCATTCATTTCTATCACTACCAAGTCGAAATATTATACCGAACCAAGTCAAGCAGCGGGGAAAGAGATCGTTGATGGTCCTCCTCCTCTACCTTCTTCTAGCCCTCTTCAGATTGAAAGGCCTAGTACTGAACCCGTTGTACGGCCACATTCCAAAGATGTACTCTGTAAATCTTCTTACAATCCCAACACCCGTGTTGCTCAACATTAAAGTATTATTGAGGATTTGGCTCAGGCGCCATCTGCAATGTCTGCATTAGAAGTAATTCAGATTTTTCCATCTCAATGGAAGGCTTTTTTATCTGTGATCAGCGGGGTTGATCCTGTTGATTCAAGCCTTATCACTTTCGACTTGGAGAATTTTGTCCCACATCTCCCGCACCAACTTGCGCTCATCATCTAAGTTGGCATTAATGGACTGAATATCCATCGAGCGGTTGTGGACGAGGGTGCGTCTAGGTGCATCATGTCATTTTCCTGCTGGAAATCCATTGGTTCTTCAGCTTTGAATTCATCTCCAAACTGTCTTGAAGCATTTTATGGAAGGGAATCTAAACCTCCTGGTGTTCTCGCTAGTTTACCGATTACTTTAGAAGGGAAGACGGTCAATGTCGAGGTTGAAGTAGTTGACGCCAAGCTCAATTACAATATTCTCCTCGGTCGCAGTTGGACTCACACCATGCTATTCATTCCATCCACTCTCTTTCGTGTTTTAAAATTTTTTCACGAAGGAAAGATCGTTACTATTGATCAGTTGTCATTCTTCACTTCTTCTTCCGAGAACAATGTTCCGTACATGGATCAAATTCCTATGCCTTACGAGAGTGTAGGGTCGGGTCTTTTCAAATATCCTGCCCTCATGGGTGTTTTTCCTCTTCCTCCACCCAACACTGTTTAGATTAATATGATCTCTCGGTCTGACGACTCGTGGATCATCCCTTCACCTAAGCAAATTGATTCTTTTGGAGATTCGATGTCATTAAGTCCGATCGCGATTGACTATTGTGAACTTATTTCGGCTTCAGAGTCTCTGCCTCCTGATCATGCTCCTTTGAGCATGTCTCTCAATACTTATTCTCAATCCCTTTGCCCCGCCAATTTGGATTCGCCCGATCCCTTGAAAGAGATATTTCCCTCCGATGAAGCCATCATGGAAACTATGTCTCTCAAGGATCCTCTGTGGGACAATAGTCATCATCGTTCCTCGTTCATGCCTGGCCTCGGGGCCATGTCTACGTGTCTTGAGAGGTTCGCTTCTCAGGTTCCTTCTCCTCCGCTTCAAACGCCTATTCTGACACATGAATTTTGTATAGAGGGTAACTTGAGTAATATCACACAAATGATGCCTATCAACATTTCCATGAAACTGGGAATTGTCAAGAACATCCATATCAGGGTCACCTGTTCTTTAGATGAAGTTATGGTCAATCCTAGCCTTTTCCGCGAGTTCTGTGATGTCTTTGCATGGTCTTACAAAGATATGCCCAACATCGATCCTAGTATAGTGGTGCACAAAATTCCTACCTATCCTGGTGCAAAGCCTGTTCATCAGCGTCTTTGTCCTGTACACCCTAGAAAGGTTGCCGCTATTAAGGGTGAAGTTGAAAAAATTCTCAAAATTGGTTTTATCTATTTGATTCCCTTGACAAAATGGGTGTCCAATATTGTCCCTATGGATAAGAAACAGGGTACCATTCGGATCAGTGTTGATTATCATGACATTAATCGAGCCTGCCCTAAGGATAATTATCCTACTCCCTTTATTGATCAAATCATTGATGACTGTACGGGGAGTGAGATTTTTTTCCCTTATGGATGATTTTTCTGGCTACAACCAGATTAACATTCTCTCAACCAATCAACATAAGACCGCCTTTATCTGTCCCTAGGGTACTTTCGCATACAAAAAGCTCCCTTTCGGCCTGAAAAATGTTGGGGCTACATTTCAGCGAGCGATGTCATATGATTTTCACGATATTAAACACATCGTTCAACCTTATCTGGATGACCTTCCAGCTCATTTAGCCAAGCGTAGCGACCACCCTAACCATATTTGTTAGATTTTTCTTCGTTTTTGATGCTATAACATCTAGCTGAATCCACATAGGTGTGTCTTATGTGTCGATTCCGATAGACTCCTAGGGTTTATCGTTTCCAAAAACGGAATTCTCCTCAATCCGCTCAAGTTGAGGCTATCATTAATCTCCCCTCTCCATCCTCATTACATTAGCTGCAAAGCCTGCAAAGGAAGGCTAAATTTTTACGTCGTTTTATACCTAACTATGCCAAAGTGGCTAAAGGATTCACGCGGTTACTAAAGCATGGCGTCCCGTTCCTTTGGGATGAGATCGCCCATAAGACTTTCATTGCACTGAAGACGTTGCTTGTTAATGCTCCTCTATTGCGTCCTCCAAACTATCATTGCGGTTATTCCCTCTATTTGGTCGCTTCTTTCAGCACGTTTTCCATGGTTTTGCTACAAGATGATGATGTTGGTGACGAACATGTTATTTACTATCTATCTCTTAACCTTCTTGATACTAAAACTTTATATGCACATGTCAATAATTTGGCATTGGCTACGGTACAGGCAGTTCAACGTTTTCGTCACTACATTCTGTTGCATACAGTGACTGTGATTTCTAACTGCAACCCTATGACCTATATATTGTCTAGACAATTGCTGGGGGGAAAGTACTTGAAGTGGATTTTCATCCTCTAAGAGTTTGATTTGGTATTCTCTACTTCCAAGTCGAAGAAATCATTTGTCTTTTTCGATTTAATATGCTCCCTCCCCTCTGACTCCGCTCCATCTAGTTCCAAGGAACGCATTCCGGATGATACGCTTTTTTTTATTAGCACCCTTGATCCTTGGTACGGTGATATCATCGTATATCTTTAGACTTCTACCTTTAGACCTGAGTTGACAAAGGATGCTCGCTGATGCATCCGTCATCAATCGCAACCCTATCGTATAGTAGGAGATACGCTCTACCACATCGGAGTTGATTCCATTCTCCGTCGTTGTTTGACTCTCGAGGGGGATGAGAAAGCCCTGAATGACTATCACAGTGGCGCCTATGGCGGTCACATGTATGGTTATGCTACTGCACAAAAAATTCTTCGTGCTAGGTATTTCTGGCCCACTATCTTCAAGGACTACATTGTCACTGTTCATAAATTCCATGACTTCCATATCTATTAGTGCAAGATGCGTGCACCGCCTTCCCATCTCCACCCTGTCATTACCGTTGGTCCCTTTGCGAAGTGGGACATCGATTTTATGACATGTAACCCTCACTCGACCGAGGGGCATGCTTATATCATCGTAGTTGTTGACTACTTCACCAAATAGGCCAAAGCAATGCCTACACTTACGGTTGACGGTAAGACATCATCTCAGTTCATATTCAATCACATTATTTCTAGGTTTGGTGTCCCTCAAGCCATTGTTACCGATCATGGTTCCCATTTTTGGCATTATATGGTGGCATATTTGACTTCCAAGATGGGTCTGCGTCACGATAGCTCAACACCGTACTATCCTCAGGCCAATGGCTAGGTTTAAGTCGTGAATAAAGTTCTTGTCGCCATGCTTCAACGTATGGGATGCACAAATCAAATTGGCATCTCATGTTATTTTTGGCTCTTTGGGCATACCGAAACTCAGTTAAGGATACGACCGGATTCACTCCATTTCAGCTTGTTTACTATATGGAAGCTACCCTTCCGATTGAATGTGAGATACCTTCACTCAAGTTGGTTGTTGAATTGCTGCCGAACACTTCACCAAAAGAAGAGTGTCTTCTCTACTTAGAAAGGTTGGATGAAACTTGCCGCTTTGCTACTTTGGTCATTGAAGCACAGAACAAGCGGGTCAAATCTCATTTTGACCAGTCGGTTTCCCCTCGCTCCTTCGTAGAAGGAGACCTCGTCCTCATGTATGACCAAGCTCATGATAAGCTGGGGGCAGGAAAAATTCAACCCATGTGGCATGGTCCCTACATCGTTAAATGTGTTTTGTGGAATGGGGCCTATGAGATTATTGATTACGAAGGTCATCCTCTAGATCAGCCGAGAAACGGGTTGTATCTTAAAAAATATTATGCATGAGTCATTCGTGCATGTTTTGTGTACATAGGTGTTCTTTTCGTTTTTGTACATTTTTGGCTTGGTGTGCTTTGCGAGCGTTTTCCTGCTTATTGGGTCGTTTCTTATTGTGTAGATGTCTATTACCCCTTATGTCAGTTTCACGAATGGTGCTTCTCACAGTACCTAGAACCTGTCTTCGGTAGCCTGGGTGATTTATGATTCTGCTGGTGAGTTGATAGATCTTCAAGGTATCTGTCTAGGATGAACTACAAAAAACGACGTTGATTATAGTGTTGTTATTGAACTATTGACCAAGGCGATTACCCTTGGCATTCATGCATTGGTTGTAAATCTGGACTCATAGCTTGTCGTTCTTCAACTTAATGGACATTATTCAGTAAGAAACCCTCACATCTTAAGGTTATATTTGCATGTTCATTTGCTGGAAAGACATTTTGATTACATTACATATCAACATATTCCTAGGCGAATGAATGCATTAACTGATATAGTGGCTAACCTTGTATTAGATAGACATTTGAGTAATTTGTAAAAATCAGCATCCCATCAAAAAGATCCATATAGGAAAATATATATATATATATATATCGAATGTTTGCATCAGTGTGCATCATAAATTTCAAAAAATATGTGCGTTTCGGTTACATCATGAGACATCATGTCTCTCAAAAATATGCGAAAATAAAACTTAGGTGTCTACTCGGTGTGACACTCATAATAGCATGTCATCGCCCGTACAAGCCGCCTCAGCAAGCGGTGAACTCAGTTTGACACCCCTGCAGTGTGTCTCTGGTATGCACGAGGAACATCATCGAATTGCGCATAGTCTGGGATCCCACAAGAGATTCCCTCCAAGTTGCATATGATTTCCTCCTCCTCGCCTCCCTCACCATAAGGGCAACATCAAAGTGGTGAGGGATCCGCCTCGTTATCAGGGACATACCTGTAGATATCTCTGGGCCAACATCTACAAACACATGGATTTAATGTTAGAACATGCATAAAAAAAAAAAACATGTACTCATGAAAATAAAAAATGAGTCTTACCAAGTACTTCATCCCAATCCTCTCCTTCTGGGAGTGGGAGATCTTCATCACCAGTGAAATTTGTGCCAGAGTAGCGCCAATCCTCCATGACGATCAGCTGTTGGCAGAGCTACTCAAAGAACTCTGGTCTCCAGGAAATCTATTGACCACCCCATGACCTTGGCATCAGAGCTGCCCAACGAGCCATCCATGGTTCCTGTGTTGGTGGTGTTGGGACTATCACCTCTTGATGCTAGAAAATTGGTCGTCATTCTAGGATGAACGATACCAGAATAGACCCATAGCCAAAATACTTCAGTTTTCCTTTCTTGCACTTTGTCAGTTGACGCTTCATGTTGATTGTCACTTCCTCTTCCCAGTTGTAGAGAATCGGTGTCAGAAAATCTACAGCAAGAGGTATTTGTGTCTTTGTAGCTTCGTGTGGTTCTTGTGATCCTGTAGCTCATGTGATGGTGTGCAACACTACCTTTAGTGCCAAGTCTGAAATACTCTGGATATCCACTTTTCTGCTTCCTGATCCTTTCCTTTCCCCTAGACACACCATGTCGATCACCATACTCATGTTCTCCATTGTGGGTCCGGTGCCAGCCAGGATTGGTACTACCCCCCTCTAGGATAGCCTTGTTATGAAATAAACGTTAGAAACTTCAATCTCGATTTTTTGATCATGAATGATGAACTTTTCCTGATCAACGTCCCAGACACTGATCAAGTATTGCAGTAGCTCTGGTTGAGCTCTAAGGCATGGTGTTATGAAGAATTTCTTGAGCCCAAAATCTCTAAGAGCTTCCATGCATCTTTCATTTTCCATGGCAAGTTCGTCTTCTTCACTATGTTCTCATTCTTTCCATTCAATCACCATTTTTCCACTTCACACCTGCAAACACGTTCATAAGAATGTCATTAGCCAAATTCAAAGCTTCTAATTATTGAAAATGGGCCTATATTCTTGCATTTTTAAGCTTAAATGGTCTCCACGGTTCGCGCGACTGTTTTTGAAATAGTTGCGCCAATTGGCGTGCCCCAGTGCAAAATTTTGGGCAATTGGCACGAGTCTGCGCCCGTTACTCGCGCCAACCGCTGTGCCCTAAATTTTGTAATTTTCCCCATAGATTTCCAAATTTGGGGTGCAGGTAATGAAAGTATAATCAGAATTCAGGGAAGGATGTTATCTCTTACCTGGAACTTGTTATCACTCAATAATTTCTCTAGGTTCAAGAGAGAACTCACCGAGGTAACCACAAACCTACTTCAAACTCTAGGATCTAGCCTTCCTAGGGTTCAGAGAGGGCTCTCTCTTTAAGATTTAACTTTGTTTTAGTTTTGAATATTAGGCTAGTTATGAAAGTACAATTTGGTTTTGGTTTAAAGGTTTTGGTGGGAAAAAATCACTTAGAGGTAAAATAGAGAGAAATCTACTTGTCCATTGGGCTATGGAGTCTAAATCAAGCTAACAGCACTAGAAATCAAGGCCAAAAAGGTACAAATGTATTCAGGGCAAGATAGATAACCCTCAGATATTTGGGAGAGTGTTTTTTGTGAGGTGGTATGACAGGGATAAATAGCACTTAAGGATCCTTTGATCTGGAAAATGGAAGTAGAATGCAGAGGTCTAACGAGAGAAGGAGAAATTAAGGGTTCCTTGCACCGGAAATCAGAAGAAAACATTAAAATGGAAACTAGTTAAAGACAAGAAGCACTTGACTAATCCTATAGTAACACTCCTAGTTACACATTCAGATAGAAAAAACAAAAAATGAATGCATGAAACTTATAAAAGGAAACAGTGACAAGTATGAAGTACTTCACTCATCAGCTTATCATAGGGATCCTGAATTATGATGCCAGTCAGCTCGTCCAGTCTGCTACTTCGAATTAAAACACACAAGAGCCTCCAATTTCCAACAAAAATGTCTTTAGTAATTCTAGCAATTTTATTCCACACTAAAATACTTCAAAGAGTGAAGTATTTATACAAATTCTAAACTAGAATATCTTGAAAAAATATCAAGATTGGTTTACAAATATCTCCAATTGTTTTACATAAATATAACTTAAGTAAAGGACACTCAAAACTAATGCATATATTTGGCACTATTTTTTATGGATAGGTGATGACAAAGAGGAGAATTCGAATTTGATCTCAACTCTTAGTTGATGATGAGGCATCCAAGTCACTAACTGTTTCCTTTCTTTGTGCATTCTGCTCCAGCAATTATGCAAACTTGGGGTCCAATGATACCTTTGTATTTCTCAATCTTAAATACATATGTAAAAAGTGAAAGTTTTTATTGTATATGAATATGTTGGTGAGATAAGCCTCTCTCATTTTCCTAAATTTATGCTCCATCTGTTCACAATAGGCTCTGCAAAAGGATGTGTAAAAGAGAGTTTTACAGAGTCTGAAAATAAGGCTATAAAGATGCGCATGTATATTTCATTATGTAATACCTGTGCACAAAGTGAGATAGGTTTTTGTAGATGGCTCTCTTATCAACAAAAACCTCTAGTTTTGTAATATATATTTCTGATTGGCCACAATTGTCTCTGCAAAATGATGACTTAATAGGAATTTTGCACAAATTTCTTTCCAATATTATTTAATATTTCCAAATCCATAATGGTTGTTACAAAAGTGAGAGAGGTTTTTGTATTTGGACATCTTAAGAACATAAACCTCCTTCAGTTTTTCAAAATTCATCTTGGATTGGTCACAATAGTTTCTGCAAAAATGTTCCTTGTTATGTTTTCATCTTTTAACCTTTTTGTTCTTTTAACTGTTTTTACTTTCACTTTGGATAAACTTCATTGTTGTTGGTGAAATTATTTTCATCTCTATTAACCATTACTGCCTTTGTTTTACTTTTATCTTTTCACCTTGACTGCTCTGTAACTTTGTTTTAATTTTCACTCTGACTTTTACCTGATACACTTTAACTCTGATGCTCTTTGACTATTCTGTTTCACTGTCATTATGAATTCTGATTTCACTTTTACCATTCACTGTGCACATTTCATCATTCTGATCTCTCTCTGACTTGATTTTATTCTTTCTTTGTATACAAACTGTTTGTTGAATGAAGCTTTTGAATTAAAATCTGAGAATTTGTAGCAAACAATTTTGTCAACTAGTATTGAAATTGTTGGCCCAAATCCATATTCTAATAATAACCTGCAAAAATCAAGCAATTTGTTAATGAAATCTAGGTCTGCAGGGATGTGATTGAAGGTTTTTGGAAAGCCCTATGGAATGAGATCTTCTTGTGGAGGTTTAACTCTGTTTTTTAGGCATTTTTTAGGTAATTGCTGCAATATTAAACTGTTTACAGGAATTTTTTACTTCAACAAAGAGGAAACTGAGCAATTTAGGCTAAGGATAGCTTCATTTGGGCTTTTTTCTCAATCAAGTTTTCTCTGAGAATGAAAAACTGGCTTAAATAGAAAATAGGGGTTTTCTAAGTGGATTTAATGAAAAAAGGGATTTTTAGGGTATTTTCGACAGTTTTAACCCTTTAGGTGCTTTAAATTGGTCTTCACACTTTAGAAACTCGAAATTTGGCTATACAAAAGGCTCATAGTAGAAAATAGGGTTTGCTGGGAAAATTGGCCAGGGTTTCACCTCCTTTTAGGTGTTTTTAGGCAAAATAATTCGATGAAATCTCTTAATTAAAGCCTGGTTCTATTACCGAAGGTTTAAAATTGAATTTACAGGCTTCAATTTGTCGGAAAATACCTTAAGATGCAGGTATTTGGTTGTTGAAAAGGCTTTCAAAGGGTCTTGGTTGATTTTGAGGTCTGGTCCGGCTTATTGGAGCAACGAATAGCTCTTGGTCAATCTTTAATGGTGGAATTTGTGGTTGAATTCGTAACTTATGGGCATAAGTTGACAATCAGGGCTAAAAAGGATTTTAGACAGTCAAGAGGAGCTTTTCAAGGTTCATAATGCGCAAATAAACATAAAAATGTCGTATCAAAGGTTTTAACCCTTGATATTTTTCATCATAAATGTTTATTAAATGTGGGTCTTATCAATGGCAGGAGTGGTTTCAGATTTTAAAATGAAACCAACAGTGGTTATCGCGTTGATTTCAAGTGGTAAGTTGTTTTAACAGAAACAAACACGATCAAATGGAAAGCTAACATGTCGTGGAGGGCGAAATGGGGAATACCACCCATTTCGCGTTCAATTGGCATTGGAATGGACATTTATCTTTTCCGCGTGATATTGATCTTGCGCCGTCGGATCTGAGGTAAGGGAGCGAAGGGTCAAGATTTTTTTGAGAGCTGCGAGCAATCAAAGGTGGGACCGGGGTAATGTTAAGCGGGTGTTTAAAGTTTAAAACCTTAATAAAACATGACTTTTAACCAAGGTTTCGATATGATGGTGGATATAAGGATGCTTAAAGGAATATAACAAGGGTTAAATGTGTATGTTGCATGGTGATTATATGACGAGTTATCAATATAAATTATGAGGCTTTATATATCATGGCAGATATAGATGGGGTGGGGTTTAATGTTTACTTAAAATAAACCTTAGCTTATTTTATTTAAACATTAGATTTAGAAATATGCGGGGAGGAACGACATTGTTTGCATAAGGCGGAGTTTAGCATGGTGGCACTTCCAAGCTTTTTAACCTTTATAAAATGATAAAATATCATCCAAAAACTTAGGCTAAAATGTTGATGAGTGGGGTAATGTATTTCATTTCAAAATACATAGGATATGTTCAAATAAAACTCATTGGCGCAACTTTTATTTTATTTATATAGTATTAAACCTATTGAATGGTTTAATAACCATAGGGGGGCGGGATATTTCTTTAAAGGTAGTTTTAGACCAAAGGGCGCTTTATTTGGGTTTTATTTTGACATGTGGATAATAACTTTGGTCCAAAATCTTTATAATAATGGGTTTTTTGGGGTATTTAGATATAGGGAATTAGATAAATAGGATAAGGTTTTATTAAAGGATTTAATAAACTAAGTTAAAAGTTAATATGACAAGGGGAATGGAATGCACATAAAATAGACAATATGACTAAGTAAAGTGAATAAGTAAAGCAAAGCTTGTCTTTTCATCATTTCACCAATTTACTTAGAATAAAGCATTTTTTAGGGTTTTTGTATGTTTTTGAGTGAAGGAAGTTAATCAGATGGGGTTTTATGTTTCATTAAGTACGAATGAGTCTTTAATTATGAAAATTAGTTAAAATGTATGAATAAGGGATAAATAATGATAAATGGGGATTTAACATAAGAATTTAACATTTTCAACTAACCAGTCATCGAGCCTTGGGTCCGGTCCCAACAAAAGTCAGAGAAATGCTCTAAGCATGTTTGATTGATAGTCTAAAACACTAAATACTTACATGGAATGGGAAATTAGTGTTTTTTTGCCCGGTGATGAATGTTACATGCTTTTTCCCACTTCTTTCTACCTACCCAACAGTACTCTAACATTTTTTCTTCCTTTTGGCAGGTGCATTTAAGCTTGCAACCTCGAAATATTTATCATTTTTAAAGCAATAAAACTATCTAAATCTACTTTATTTCATCTGAGGGCTCAGATTAAACTGTTGAACTCCTCATTATTCACTACCTATCTACTAATTTTTCAGGATTAAACTGTCTGAAAAATCTTTATTCATTATCTAAAACATGGAAATTGAAAACATGAAAAGTCAAGATTAAACAGTTTAACTCATCATGGATTATGGCATTTATTGACACACTTCCATAATCATTTATTTAATAGAAAAAAGTAAAAAGTAGTGGCATTTGGACTTGCTCAATTTGATGTCTTATTTTCATCCTTTTTCTTTTGGGATCTATATTTTCTAAGTCCTTTGATCTTTCTTTTAGGACTTTTTACCCTCTTTTTGATTTTTTTATTATTTTTTTATTATTTTTTTATTTTTTTCAAAATATGGGAAAACAACTTGCAGAAAGCAAGGTATGTACATATTTAAAAGACTATCAATATTCAATTCAAAATTATGAATCATATATGTATAGGACCCTAACAGAACTGACGGATTCGAGATTGGTCTGCCGGATTGCTCGCTATCGCTGCCTCAAAATCACAATCTAAAAAGGGTAAAAGTTGCTCCATGAGAGGTAAAAGTGAAAAGTAATTATTTTTTACCATTTTTGGAATTTTATAACTTTTCAAAACCCAAATTAGGTTTTAAGACATATTTTTCGATTATTTCACTATGTTATTTCGAGAAATGGATTTTACGTGTGTCTCTTGTGCAGCGAAAAGTTTTTAATCTAATAGCAATGAAGTAACAAATTGTATTTTATACTTTTTCGGACTTAGTAAAAACACGAAAAAGTCACTGTTGGAGTCATCTTTCAGCTCTTTTTTTACTCTCTAAAACTGAAAATATTGTCGAGACTCTTGTCGTTTTGAACTCGTTAAATGGTTGCGAAATGATATCTACCCAGTATACATTTACCCCTTTTTTGGGCTGGGATAGATTATTTACAAAAAAGGAATCCTTTAGCCTATCGCGACTAAGAGGTTCTCTCAGACATAATTTTCTACCTTTTTGAATCTGAGGGACTATTTATGAAAAGGGACCTGTTGTAGTTTTCTTTTCTGCTTCTTTTCAAACTATCTAAACATGAAAATATGTCGAGTTCTTCTTTGTCAGTCTCGTTAAACCCTGATGACATCGAAAATCGTCACCATGACGTTAACCGAGCTCCTCCTTCCTAGGGCTCGTAAAATGTACTAGGATGGATTTATCCGAAGGATAAACTTACATCACAAGCATATGATATCCCCTTCAAGATTATTTTTCAAAAATTATTGGGGTACTCGCCAAATGGTGGGGGAAAATGGAACCAGTTCTTAGTCATGTCAGCAATATGTCGCTCTTGAACATGACACTCATCTGCATTCGTATCAGGTTGAGGACATCTCATTTCGTCATTTTTCCTCCATAGGTTTGGGTAATCTCTTTTTACCTCTCATATTCTCTTTTACACATCATCATGACCTCAGACCCCTTGATGTCAAATACTGTCAAATCCAGAGTCGTGTCACTAATATGTTCGAGAGAAGTTTGGCTTTGCAGTTTTCAACCTTCCTCTGATCCTCTGTTTAGTCCTGATTCACTATCATCATGTTCCTCTGTCTCGTGTCAATGATGTGGGAAACATTATGGCCCTCCTTTGACCAAGTCACTTCCTGTCGACTTCAGCTCATTATCCAGGAAGCTGACCTAGAGAATCCCTTCCGATACCTTGGAGCTTTCATGCCTCAATGGCAGGTTCTTCGCATTCGACGATAGGTCCACCTCATTGGCCTTCGATCGAGTGATTATGCGGATGTTCGACACCATATCACTGTTCACATTCCATGGATTTTACCTGTTGTACCTTGAGAGCCATTGTCATTATTGATGGTTTCTCTCGTGCATGTTAACAGCTTTCATCATTGGCTAGTAATCAGGTGACTTTCTTGCATGTTCGACTTCGGCTCACATATTCGCATGCTTGAATTTGTACTTGTTCGGGTCGAGATGGAGAGCAAGACCCTGGGTATTGTATGATAAGATCCAGGCTGTGAGATATTTTGGTTTATCATGACTTTTTGGAATACTCATTTGATTAGATGGTTGCGATCATACCTGAGTCTATTTGTTGATCCTTACTGCTGGATGGCTGCGTCCATACCTTGGATCTCAGTTTTTATGTACTCTATTATGGATTGCTATGCCTATGCCACATGTTCATGTATCAGAGATATCAGTTTTATTTGTACTTTCAAGTCTTTCGACAGCGGTGTTTGGTTCGAACGTGTTCTCGTAAAGCATTTCACCCCTCCCTCTCTCTTGGACCTCATGCTTTAGGGGCATCTGTTACACAGCATTTTGTCACCATCCCTGCAATCCCCATCCCACACATTGGAGGACCATTTTTGTGACTAATAAGAAGTTTCATGCCTTGCAAAGACCATCATTGCATCCCTTTCCTTGAGTACAACACTTTCTCTGTTGACAATTCCCAGAGAAGATTAGCAAAAACACATGTTTTTTGGTTGGCGCTGGCAAATTGTTATGCCCTCGCGCCAATGAGGAAGATTAACACTGGGCCCCACACCCATTGGCGCTCTTTCCCAGTAAGCTACCCGCGCTAAGTTGTTTTTGGAATGTTTTTTAAATATAGATTCAAATTTTCCATGCTAACAACTTCGTGGGCGAGTAAGCCTGGGTGGTTCAACCGAATAACCACGAACACCCTCCTTTGGCCTCTTGTTTCCACCTTTTGGGGGAACCTCCCAGAGAATAAGGCCTCCTTTCCACCATTGTAGGGATCCCAACCTCCTCCTCTCCCTCTATAAATAAAGCTATCTCCCATTGATATACTAGATGAACAGCTTAATAGCTTAAGAGAATTGCTAAATATTTTGAGATAGAGTAGAGAAAGAGACCTTTGTCGAGGGAGAGCTTAGGCTTGTGTCCTCGCCTCATCATAATCCCCCGACGATCCTTCGAGACGTGCTCTGACTGAACCCACTAAAGGAGGATGTGACGTCAAGGCTCCGGTTGTAATCTATTTCTTTCCACTTATATATACATGACTAATGTCTGGTTCCCATCTTGTGTTAATATGGTTTATTTTACGCAATACGTTTAATATTTCTTAACTGATTAGCTAGTGACAAATGCAATTATTGTCTTGTACGCTGCTCTTGTCCTTTGATCTTTGTGCAAGAATTCAAGTACCATTGCTGAAGGATCGCGACCTGTCAGGATACAAATCAAGAGGTCGCCACTGCTAGCGTTGGACTCCAGGTAGTACAATCTATCCCAACCTATTTCATTTGTTAACTAGGAACCTACACAGTAGCTTGTTCCCTTGTTTCTAGACACACTCTAGGGCTAGAGGGATCGTCTCTATCCGCAGAGAGGATTTACCTACACAACAAAATCATACAATATTTTACATGAAACTTCCAAGCTATTTTTTGATAAGAAATATATATGTCTAATTCATGCAATTATATAAGAGTTCAAATAAAACATTTGACAAAATGGTTATAAGCTAATATATATATATATATATATATATATATATATATATATATTGTTTTCATGAGACCCTTAGTTTATGTTTCACTCTTTAGCACTAAGATAAAGTTGTATCACACATTGAATAAATAAATTAAAATTTTGGTTGTGGCGGATATGTTTTAAATCACCCCCAATGGAATAAAGGGCTATAACGACACTTTTTCTTGTCTATAATGGTGTATATGTAATACTCATTTCTTCCTTCTTCTTCTTCTTTATTTTTGGCACTTAACTGCAATTTTTCACTATGAACATAAATTAATAAGGCACTTCAATCAAATTAACTTATTCACATGTAACAAGAGGACAAAAAATTTCTTAGGGAATTGTCAAAATATCGAAACAATAGTATTTTGAACATTTAAATTAAGAATGGAATCATATAAATTGAAGAAGTCATGTAATTTGAGTCATTGATTTGTTTAAAAAAAAAGCACTACAAAAAGACGTAATGTAAGGGACCAGCCTAAAAATTTTGAATAAGGGGTTCAAATACATCATCAAAGTCAAGTCATTGTAATCACATTTTAGAGTGTATGACTAGTAGTACCCAATCTCATAAGGTGACATAAAGTCAAGCGAGCATGATAGATAATCATATAATCAAGCCAGCTAGTACAAATGATCATGACAAGTGAGCATGAAAATAAAAAACAAAATGTTAAAGAAAGAAAACATTTACAAAACGTTTCTCAAGTAATCAAGAAATTACAAGAATATAAACATGATATTAGGGGAATTTTGAGGTCTAAAATGGGCCTCCTAAGGAAAACGTACAATCAAAATTCACTTTATGAGAACCAATCACATTTTAGGGGATGCCATCATCCCTAATGGTTGAGGTGGCATTGCTTGAGTTAAAGGTACTTGTCACATTCTAAATGGTGGATAAAAACTCATGGTTAACCATGGTAGTGCTCTAAGTACTTTTAAAGTCAAAGTAAAGTACTCATAATAAATTTCATTTCACATTTTTTGAATAAAATTTATACATGAAATAATATATTACATTTATTATATTATTTTTATATAGTACATTAATTACATGTTATTATACAATTTAAATAATATAAATTTTAATTAATAACATATTATATCATTAAGAATTTATGAATTTATATTTATATTTTATTTTAAGTTATTTATGTACAAAGGAAAAATGCATTAGTTTCTCAATGATAATGATTTTTTCTTGAAAAACTCATTCTTATTTATAGTCACATCAATACAATTTTTTTATTACTTTTATTTTGGTACAACATTTGAATTGAATTTAACCATGGTTACATGGATTGTGGTGCAAAAAGTGAATTGCAAATTCATAAATATTATTTTATTGATTTAGCTATTATTTTATTATTTCCTTAGGAGGCCCATTTTAGACCTCAAAATTCCCCTTTACATAATTGTCTTATTGATACTCAAAATCAAATAGATATGAAGGGTCAATTGATTTATATAGGTAAAATTAAGAGAAAGAAAAATCAAATTGAAGACATGTTTGATGCAACATCTATGGTGAGTAGCCTCATACAAAAAAATGATGCAAGTTGTGACACAAAGGATCTAATGAAGAAGACTAATGCAATGTTTGTTACAGAGGATTTTATCTAAAATTTTGATGCAACAAGTGATAGAGATGAGATCATGCAAAAGGTTGGCGTGACTTGTGACTTACTAGGCATAATACACATGTTTGATGCTATTTGTGATACAAAATACCTAAACATTGATCCAAAGAAAATAGAAATATTCCACACAATTGGTGAAGGAAATAGTGATTGAAGATGAGTCATAAGAAGAAGCAAAGGATGACAACAACAACAATAGAAAAAATAAAATTAAAGAATTAAAATAAAAATTTGATATTTTCATGGTGTTTTTCAAACTTTGAGAAGAATATCATTCATTAGAAATTTACATGGTTTTGGATATGACAAAAATGTTGATAAATCTAGGGGTAGGTAGATTAGGCAATTTCTCTTTGATAATTTCTTGTGATGTATTTTTTATTAAATTGATTAGCTTCTTGCTTCACTTGATTATTATTATATTCTTATCATAAAACAACTACCAAACTATGAATATCAAATAGTCACAAGAGGACACAAAATGTAGGTTGCAAGCCAGGGCAAAAACCTCTCCTCTTGAGAGAAAAACCCACAGGAATTTTTTTCTTCTTATAGAATGTTCAGATGACAAATTCCAAGACCTATGAATATGAAATAGTCACAAGAGGACACAAAATATACGCTGTAAGCCAGGGCCAAAACCTCACCTCTTGAGAGAAAATCCCATAGGAATTATTCTCTTCTTATAGAATGTTCAGATGACGAATTCCAAGACCTAAGACCTTTGTCAAATACCCCTCCAAGACCAAGTCAAACTTCTCCTTCTTGATTAACTCTTCCAGTTACTTTTACCTAGTAGCTTCTAGCAATTTCGACCTAGTAAATTCTAGCAAATTTGATCCAGCAACTTCGACCTTCCAGAAAATTTGACCTAGCAGCAACGTTGACTTCTCAACAACTTTGAATTCCCTAACTTCTTCTGCAACTTTTACTTCCCCAACAGTTTCTTCTGTAACTTCGACTTTCCTAGCAATTTCTGCAATTTCAGTCTAGCAGCTACTTTAGAAACCCTAACATGAGAGAGAGAGGTCCAAAACCTTGATCTTGCTTCTCTTCTTATTTTCCTTGAGCTTCATCATTTTTCCTTGTCTTCCAGCTTCTTTCTTGAGGTGATTAAACTTATTTCTTGCTTGAATGAATGTCTCTCAAATGAAGTCGAGGTTCCCTTATATATAGGCTTCTTAGGAGGTTGAATTGTTGCCCATGAGGACGACTTGATCCTTCTTGTAGATTGACTTGTTTGAAAGGTCTTGGAGGGTCTTTATGACACTTTTGACTTTACACAAAATTTATTTACAAGATACAACATGCCCAAAGGGGTTTTCCATGTATGACAATGATGCATTTGACTTCATAATTCTATGACAAACATAGGAGCACTCAATGGGTTTTGACCTACAAATAAGTTTATCTTGAGCATGAAACCCATGCATCAAGAATGACAATAATAAAAAAATTTCTCTTTAATTTAAAATATATAAAATCATAATTACAATAGACATTTTGAAGACTAAACCTAGTTACACATTTCAACACTCCCTCTTAACTAGGGAGGTATTCATAATCCATACACGGTACTTGGAAATTCCCATACTAAATAATTCTCATAAGAAGAGTCAGATTGGTAAGCCATATTATAAGCTATTTTATCATCTTATATATGTGTATCTCATCATATCAACCAGAATTGTCACATAGCAAGGCCTTGACTAATAGCTCTATCTCTCCACAAGATCGGAGCACAATGTTGGCCAGACAATGACCGATAGACAACATCATTATTCTCTTAAGGCACATACACCATACGTATGTTCACAAGGTATGTCCTTTTAGGACCATTCCTGTCTTGGAATAATATAACCTCAAGGAATTTCCTCTTCGGCTACTCTTGCCTATTGGATGCCCTACCAAATCCTCAAGGAGAATCAGAATCAATCTCATATGCTTACCCAATCCTCCATTCTTTCTTCATAACATGAATACAAGAATGATGTCTCTGTCTCTCCCTCTCAACTAGGAAGGATATACACATTCCTATAAAAGGAATATTTCCAATCTCCCTTTTAACAAGGGAATTTCCCAAGCTTCGGGCTTAAATAGGGACTTGTTTCCAACAATATCTATCTGCTCTTTGGTGGATATCATGGTACTATCACCTTCTTGCAGGGCACCTCTTTTTGCATCATGTCAAGAATTTCATCTTCTCCATCATGGAGCCTTCTTCATCATCACTTTATCGTAGAGAACCAGTTATCTTCTCCATCACTTTCCCTTCAATGAACCATAGTTTTGAACCAATAGCCATGTCATCCTTCTCTTCATTGGAAAGTGATATTTTATTCCGCATCTGGATTTTCTTCATACAGCTACCTCTTCCAAGTCATGTTTCTTTCAGGATCTTCCATCCGATCACATGAGAATTAGTTGTAGGTGACTTGTACAACTCTCTTTCGGTAGCATTGTTTCAACCCAACAAGATTATTTAAAAAATAAAATAAAAATGAACAATAAATCAAATTTGTTTTTTTATGATGGCCTTAAGTCATGAAATCATCTTCTTGCAACATCAAAATCCATCACATATATGAATCCATCTCCAAGACATACCTTACCAAGGTTATTATTTTCCAACATACATATCAGGGTCTTCATACTTTTTCCATGGATATCTCATAGCTAATCCTTTTGTTTTTAGATGTTGATCACTTATCTTATCTTGTGTGACTATAGATACATTTTTCACGAACTCTTCTTTTACCTTCTCTTCACATATTGCTTCCATAGGATTTTTTATACATAGTTCCTTTATCATAGGAACCATGAATTCCAACCACCTCATATTCTCCATGAGGTCATATTAATTCAATACATAGAAGAGTTCAAGGCATATTGTCTACATGCCTTCTTGTATCTTTCTAAAGGAAGAGGTTCTTATTTATCATGCTCATGAGATATAGAATTCTACCCATTCTATCTGCAACCATATGATGACATCTGATATAACCATGTAGACTTTCTACTTCAGCTATCCTTTCATGATTTTATGATGATGTCGTATCTACCTTGATATAATGCATCTTATCATACTTGTGATGCTTTCTATCACATTTTATCACTAAAAAGAACTGAGTGAGGGAGGTTATCTCAGTCATAGTAGAGATACTTCACTTCCTCCTTCTTTGATTTCTTTTCTGATTCTTCCACTCCTTTGGTAATATGGGCTTCATTTATTTCCCTTCTCTTCTTGTTGTCCTTCTTGAGTTTGGGACAATTCATTTAAAGTTCCCAAATTCATTACACTCATAGCGTTGTATATTTGACATATTGATATTCTTCTTTTTTTGAGGATCAATATTTCCAAACTTTCCTTTTCTCCTAGCCATGGCAACATAAGCTTGAACTTGTTCATTTTATCCAACAGTGCAAATTGTATTCAATATATTTTATTCAATCTTTCATAATGAAAATAATTCACTGAATGAAATGGAATTCATATTTCCATAGATACTTGATAAAAAGTTTCCCCATTTATCAGGTAGTGCATTGAGCACAATGGTGGTCATTTCTTTATCAGACATTATTTCTCCTAATTCTTGTAGTTGATATCTTATTTGAGATACCCTCATAAGGTATGAGGTTACCCCTTCTTCCTTTGATACATTCATTTTGTATAGTTCAGTTCTCAACAATATGAATTCTCCTATAGTGCTTACAAAAAACAATTCTACCAACTTTTCATAAATATCCTTCGATTTCTCCAATTTTTCTACATAAGCGATGAGGGAATCCTTGATTGATTCTATGAGGATTATTTGAACCCTTATTTCCCCTTTCATATACCTAGATAGTACTTGATATTTCTCTTGAGATGGTTTGGAGATTGAACCCTTAACATATTCAATAACTTCATTCTCTATGAGGATCAAATCTATCCTCTTTTTCCATGCAAGGAAATTTGATGGCCAAACCAATTTGTTGCTTTCCTTACAGAATGAAGTCATGTTGATAGTAGATTCAAACATAAATATAAAGATATTTACTTTCTTACTAAACATGCTCCTTTATGATGATATCTTCAACTTAGTTCCTTATTTACGATGTTGATTTTTGAAGATGCCTTCTTAATGATGATGACTTGATGACCTTCTACAAGGATGATTGAGATGTTATCCTTTCTTCAATGTGAAGGAGATCACTTTGATGATGAAGTGCTTTTTCTTGCTTCCTTGTTAGATAATTGCAGAATGTGTAAGATTCCCAAGAATGCTTCAGTTGTAGAGTCCTTTGAATGAGGTAGGGTCTTTGTGGACTTCTTTTTTTCAAAGTGGTGTTCCTTATAGATGATGTGATCCATGTGATGATATGAATGGTTCTCATTAATGCTTCATAGTTCTCCTTGATGATATATGTGTGCTCATTCTTTATGTATCCTTCTTCAATGGAGTTATATTTAAGTTGTCTCTTCTTGTCTTGTCACCTTAGCTCTGATACCATGTTAACAAATTTAGGGGCAGCTAGATTAGGTGATTTCTCTTTCTTTGATAACTCCTTGTGATGTATTTTTTAATTAACTTGATTAGCTTATTCGTTCACTTTATTATTATTATGTTCTTATTATCAAACGTCTACCAAACTATGAATATCAAATATACAAGAGGACACAAAATGTAGGTTGCAAGCCAGGGCCAAAATATCTCCTCTTGAGAGGAAAACCTATAAGAATTATTCTCTTCTTATAGAATGTTAAAATGACGAATTCCAAGACTTAAGACCCTTGTCAAAGACCCCTCCAATACGAATTCAAGCTTCTCCTTCTTGATGAACTCTTCCAGCTACTTGGACCTAGCAACTTCTAACAATTTCGACCCAACAACTTCTAGCAACTTCGACCCAACAACATCCAACAACTTCGACCTTCCATCAAATTTGACCTAGCAGGAACTTTGACTTCCATAACTTCTTATGCAACTTCGACTTCCCCAACAATTTCTTCTGTAACTTCAACTTTCCCAACAAATTCTACAATTTCAGTCTAACATCTACTTTAGAGACCCTATCATGAGAGAGATATGTCTAAAACTTTGATCTTACTTCTGTTCTTCTTTTCCTTGAGATTTGTCTTTTTTCCTTGTCTTCCAGCTTCTTTATTGAGAAGATCAAACTTATTTCTTGCTTGAATGGATGTCTCTCAAATGAATTCAAGGTTCCCTTATATATAGGCTTCTTAGGAGGTCGAATTTTTCCCATGAGTCCGACTTGATCCTTCTTGTAGGCCAACTTGTTTGACAAGGTCTTAGAGGGTCTTCATGACACTTTTGACTCTACAAAAAATTTATTTACAAGATACAGCATTCCCAAAGGGACCTTACAGGTATGTCAATGACTCTTTTGACTTCATAATTCTATAATAAACCTAGGAGCACTCAATGGGTGCCTCGCCTACAAATAAATTTATCTTGAGCATGAAATACATGCATCAAGAATGACAATAATATTTGTTTTTCTCTTTAATATCAAATATATAAAATCATGATTACAATAGACATTATGAAGATCAAACCTAGTTACACATTTCAACAAAATGAAATATCTTACATATTCCAGATTACTCCAAATTCGTTTAGTTTTTTAGTGCAGTATTTCTTGAAAATGTTCAGAATCTTGGTAATAAGTGCCAACGTTGTCAAATAATTGGTCACATGAAGATTCAATGTTTTGATTTCCATCCTTGTCTTCAATGTGCATAGACTGATCACCTCTCTGAAAAGTGTCTAAATCAAAATAAAGTAGAAAATAATTCATTACAGAAGGATCAATTCCTAGTGATGGAATCAACAAGGAAGTTGTGTGGGTCTTATCTTATAGTCAAAACTAAGGTAAAGACAAATAAAAAGGAGAAATAACAGAAGAAAAAATATTTCAACTAATTATTCCATATGATTTTGGGCATAGACGAAAAT
This sequence comes from Pinus albicaulis, assembly GCA_034641835.2. Classification (NCBI taxonomy): domain Eukaryota; kingdom Viridiplantae; phylum Streptophyta; class Pinopsida; order Pinales; family Pinaceae; genus Pinus; species Pinus albicaulis. The sequence continues at coordinate 708,871,127 of CM076572.1, read as the reverse complement.
CCAATTCTAAATGTTCATTGAAATAAAACATGAACCAAATATGGTACTCTCCACACCTCAAGTGGGGGAGCACATTAATGAAAAGATACTACTCTCTTACACCTTCAAGGAGGGGGGTACTATGATGAAACTCTCTTTCTCCTTAAGTAAGGGAGTGAATAAAGTTAGTGGTAAATAAAAAACCATTGCTATCAATGGAAGACGGTTAGTGGTCAACCAAAAACCAACAAATCAAGTGAATATGGATAGTGGTCAGCCAATAAAAGAAAAATATAAAGAATTCAAAGCTAAAACTTGGATCCCCTCAACTATGAACTATTGAATAACATAAAGAATGGAAATATCGAGTTTGGATCCCTTGAAAAAAATATTCCAAAGCTTACATTTGGATCCCTTAAACAAAATACTCACCTTGCATCTTACAGGGGGGGTATCAAATATCAATGTTGATAGTCAAACTTGAAAATCTAAGTCCTATCAGTGTTAAAAATAAATACACATTTTGGAATTTCAACACAGCGACTGGTCTCCTCAAATAAGTAAAATCACATATTTTGATTGTAATCAAAAGAATGGGAATGTTCAAACATGGCAGTGATTCACTTCCAAATTAATTATTCAACATCAATATATTGACAGGATTTTAGGAATATTTTAATTGAATGATTTTTTTTGGACCATTATATTGTTTATAATCTATCTTTATATTTTTAGAGTGGGAAAAGTGGAGGAATTAGCTCATAGGAAAATTTTTATCAGTGGGACCTAGTTTGTCAAATTAGGGTCAAAACCTTTAGAAATCAGTTTGAGGTATAAAACAATGTTTTTTGGAGGGAAAAATATTTCCACTTAAGTGATATTCTATACATGTATGCATTTCCAATGATGCAAGAATTGGCTCAATCAGAGTCCATATGAAAAATTTATCTCACTTGTAATTTGACCTTCATGTTTTGATCACCATGTTTCAAAAGGATCCCACGTCAACCCCCATTATTCATGGAAAAGGGGCTATCCACGTGATCATGATGAAGAAAAGTCTAGAAAAGTCAATATTGTAACTCTAGTTAAAAGCTAAGGAAGTCAAACCTAACCACTAGTAGGCTATCGAGTTGTGTTATAACCATGCCACAAAGAGGAAAAAGGGTTCCATTCTATTCGAATGCATTTTTTTCAATAGATGAGCATAGTAGTCGAGAATGAATAGGGAGAGAGAAAATAGAGAGGTTTTGTGCATTGTAGTAGACCATGGGCCACGGGCCTCACTTATTTGTACTTGCATCCATTTCCATTCAGAGAAGAGAGCAAAGCAACCTCACCTTTTAGCTGAGTTTTCTCTGGAAAGGGTTTCCCAAGTTATATCTTGCGTTAATTTGTGGTTTGTGATTTTTATTGTGTTTTTCTTTATTTTTTGCATAATTATAATTTTTATACATACAAAATAAACAATGATTAACATATTAAAAAATATAAACATATATAAACCCTCATAGTGTAGATTTCATATCTTATAATATATTTTAGTACATCTATTGTGATGAACTATCTAGTGGAATATCCACGTCAATTTACGGATCATATCAGTATCAAAGCATGTTTCTTTGGATATATTATGGGGACTTAAAGGGGATTTACATTTTTTAAGCTTAAAATCATAAAACCTCAATCATGACCAGTGAATTTTTTAATAACCCTCATGATTTTACAAGGGATAGGTTTGTGCATTTGAAAACACAAGTTGCAGATAAGAACCATGATGTGAGCCTCTTCATGGAGGCCTTGACAAATAAGTTGAGACTATTAAGATAATATGAAGTTATAATGTAAAGGTCATATTGGAGAGAAAATTGGCAGAATAGGAAGAACCAAAAAGGTAGTATAGGAAAGGAAATGAAAAGGATCAACCTAGTCTAAGTGTCATGAACCTAGTTCACAATCCCTATTCGAAATGGAAGTGAATATCAACATCAAGTTTTATCAAGGTGATATTGATGCTCCAATGCAAAATCATTGGTTGCAACAACCAGGAGTTTATTTTAGTTTCCATCATATAGAGGAAGAACAGAAGATCTTGTTTGCACAACTGAAATTAGAAGGTTGTGTCCTAACCTAGTGGGAAAGCCACATGAAGACCTTGAAGTTTGAGGGAGATCCTCCAATGACTAGGTGAGAGGATTTCAAAAGCCTCATAAAGTCACAATTTTACCCTATCGGGTATGTAGAAGACCAGTTAATTTGATGGCATTACTTCAGGCAGAAGCAGGGGTGGAGTGTAAAATAGTACACTACTAAATTATAAAGATGGTCATAATGTCGGGTATATCCCCAAAGAACCCAGGCATATTACTCAAGTATCTAGAGTGTTTACACAACCATCTGTGAAATAAAGTGATGTTGTTAAAAACTAAATTGGTGGATGAGGTTGTGTACAAGAATTGTACCTAGAGAACATAGGCTAGAAAAAAGGGCAATCAAGTGGACTGAAGCAGAAGAAACACCAAGATGTTTCAAGAGGGGAAGCAGAAGTACAAAGGGACAAAAGACAAAAATAGAACAACCACAACTCACTAGTGTAAATATTCTATTTCAAATACTATAACAATGATGATTATACAGAGGAGAAGTGTTGGAAGTTGCATACACAACTCAATTTGAAGAACAAAAAGAAAGATACTAAGAAGAAGAATCTCATGGTCATCGATTCAAGAAACCAAATTGAAAGCAGCTTGGACATGGATGAGAAGATCCTATGTACATCATTGTAGAAGGGATTGAATCTAAGTAGTCTTCAACAACAAGAAGAGAATGAAAAGACCAAACTCTTCCATATCAAGATATGAGAAGACAAAGGCAAATGCTCTGTTTGAATCGGGATCACAAACAAATCCCATTTCAATAGATCTAGTCAACATATTAGGATTGGAAATTCGATATGATCTAAGCCCATATCCATTGGGATGGGAAAATAAGGATGCGGAAATAAAGGTAACCAAATAGTGCGAAATTAGAGTTGATATCAGTGGTAATTTTATTGATGAAGTAGAAATTAATCTAATTCCCCCTGATGCATGTGGAGTGGTGTTTGGAAGTCCCTATATATACATGAATGATGCAATCTAACCAATGTGAAAATTTCTTAATCCTCTAAACATAAATCCTACTTTAGTAAATCTGATTTACTTCTCCTACTCATTTATTTAACTTAACAAGTTATTTTCTCAATAATTCATGAAAACATCGAAGTAAATACATTACAGACTACACAATTATACAGATCAAGTACTGAAGAATAAGCAATCATGCAGACAAAGGACACACAAATTTTTCATACAAATGTCCCTAGAAAAGCCCAATGCGGGAAAACCGGTGCAACATCTCTTTAGGGTTTTATTATTAAGCAGATTTCTGAATACAAACTAGTGTGCTAATGTGGCTCACCCAACAGAGAAAATCATCGGCATAAGTACCTCTATCCGAAGACAGATATTATGGCGGATCCAACAAATGGATGAAGAAACCCCATAGGTGACTACACATTCTCCAATGTTGTTAAGTGATGGCTACAGCAAGCTATACTGCGTCACCCTCTCCGTGAGCCTTCTTGGCTCAGAAATTGATGTGCTGGATAGTTTCCTAATCTGCCCCACAGAAACACCAGCGCAGCTCTACGAGTGATTGTGTCACCCTTTCTACTATGTGTCCCCTATGTGTGAGCCCTGTTGGTTTTGCGTCACCCCTCTTATGCCTGCGTTGCCTCTCTGGTGATGATCTGCCTCTATACCATTATATTCTTGGCCTTGGATGAAAATCACGCTTTTGAATTGCCCCTCACTGCACTTGCAAGCTCACTCTGAAATTCTCAGCAAATCGTGCCCCAAAATTTCAACTTAGCTCAAATGTTGCTACACTCTATGTGTTCTCCAATTGATCCCAAGCCTTCCTTTAATACTTTTCTAGTTGACAAATCAATTGTTGTGATCTAATCTCTAATCGATGGATAATATTAGAAAAGACTTGATCCTCGTCACTTAGAAAATTATCACTCACATATTTAACTTAATTCACTTTAATTATTTAATTTCCCTAAGTTTATACTTAGGGTCCCGATTAAAATAATTAATTATTTGAATAGCTTAAGCTCCGGGTAGAATTTCTCCAAACGATTCCTGGGTCTTGAACATCTCATGTGTTCTAGCCCCTCCAAAAAATTTCAGAGCAAGAGCACATTCAATTCTACCCAAAAATCAACACTCCCTCTTAGCGAGGAATGTGCTCTAGTAATACTTCAACCTAAATCATCACCCTGATCCACGGCATCATTCCTCTACGCTGCTAATGCTCGGCTACTGCTATCTGTACTGATGGCCACATCACTTCCACTAACATTGCCTCATCTATACTGCAACTCCCTCTCAAATGTTGCATCATGTTGCCCATAACACTGCCACTGCTAACTGATGCACTGCAACTCAGTTGCTGAGAATTAAGCAACTAAAAACATCACCCAAAAATCCTGGCATACAATTCACTCTAAGTGCACCTTGATATTAAAGCACCTTCTGTTGTTAATCTGCGTTGTCCCTCTGGTGCCTCTACAATGTTGTTGCTTTTCACTCCATAAGCATTGCCTCTGTGCTACTGAAGTCCATCAGCCTCTGTGTTACTGCTACGATGTTGCTACCTCTGTTATGCGTTACTCCAGTCTTCAGCATTCTAGCTTTGCCAATGTTGCTCCATTATCCCTTGTACTGACTGACTCAAGCCATCCTGCTACTGTCTTTAAGGGATCTCGTAGCTCGTATTTTATCCAAGAGTTTGGGCACCTCAAGGATCTTGCCCCCTTTTCACTGCATTTCGAAAGAACTACAGATAAATGTCGCCCCAACTCTTCTCCCAAGGCACATGATCACTCATGGCCACATCATCATCATCTCCATCATCTCCATCATCATTAGACTTATCCCGAGGCAATGTCTAGCGAAATGTCCTAGTTCACCACACCTGAAGCACCTAACCTTTGAAAGGTATTTCTTCGTCTTCCTTTGTTGCCCATGTTGTCCCTTAGATGTGAGAGTTGCATCTTCCTCCTCCTCCTTCTTGATCTTGATCCCTCTGTTGCTCATGCCTGCCTTGTTCATCCTCCTGATCTCTTCTTTTCGAAGATCTTCCCACCTGTTTTCCCAACTTGGAAGCATCGCTCCACCCAAAATTCCTTTGAAAAAATTCTCCCACTCATCGGAAATTGCATTCAGAGTAATCCTTACCATAATACCTTCATCAGGTGTGGCCCCCACAGTAACCAGCGAATCACGAATCACCTTCAATATAATGAGGAAGGGGTCAATATCTTCTACCTTCATCATCTGGAATAATCGAAGTTGATTCTCAAGAAGCATCCTCCTCTGAACAGAAGTCCCTTGATACAGTGTGTTCAAATAAGTCCACATCTCATGTGTTGTTGCCTTCTCAGCAATGTGTGGGACCACATGATCCTTGACTCTGTCCATGATCAAATGCTTAGCCTTCGCTTGAGCTTCTTCATACTTCTTGAGCGGATCAGTGTCAACATGAATAGAAACTACGCTCTCGGTGAGATGTCTGATATGATGCTCATCTAGTATTGAAAGGATTTTTGCCTTCCAGATGACAAAGTTGGAGCTCCATCCAACCTGTCATGATCCCTCAGTCCATATCTCTGCTCAATTGAAATATGTTGAACTGGTTAACTTCTCTGTCTTTTGTTTCTACCCCAGCAAAACTCATATCTAAGTTTCTTGGCACTAGAAACCCTCAAAGGAACTCGCTCCCTCTGAAAAATTATTTCCCTTCCAGAAATCCTCTACCGACTGATGTCGAATCAGTCCTCTCCAATCACTCTTTTTTTTTTATCACCACTGGATCTAGACTTCTTAGCAATAATTCTACTAAGGAACTACTTCCCTCTACTTTTCCACACCCTTTTAGACATTTTTCTTCAGCAACAAAAACAACGCCCCACCAACAACTACTGAAGAAAAATGATCTGCACTTCCAACCACGGCAACCGAAAAGACAGAGGCTTGAAACCCCTACGTTGTTCCAGCAAACACTGCGTTGCCACTGTTGCAGCTACAACGTCACCCTAGCTAGCTAACGCAGGATCTATGTGAGCCCCTATGGTGATTGTGTCACCCCTCCTTGCCTCCTCTGGGTCTGCGTTGTCACTGGGACAGCTACCTTCCTGTAGCTAATTTTCTTCGGTCTTCTACTGATGGCTTCAACTCTTCCTGATCTGCAAATGCTCTGATACCATGTGAAAATTTATGAATCCTCTAAACATAATCCTACTGCAATAAATCTAATTTACTTCTACTTGTTTGTTTAACTTAACAAGTTATTTTTTGAATAATTCATGAAAACATCAAAGTAAATACACTGCATCCTACACAATTATACAAATCAAGTACTAAAGAATAAGCAATCATGCAGAAAAAGGACACAAATTTTTTGCACAAATATCTGTGGAAAAACCCAATGCAGGAAAACTGGTGCAACAGATCTTGAGGGTTTTAATATTAAGCAGATTCCTGAATACAAGCTAGGGTGCCAATGTGGCTCACCAAAAAGATAAAAACCTTGGCAGAAGTACCTCTATCTGGAGATAGATATTATGGCAGATCCATCAATTGGATGAAGAAACCCCACAGGTGACTACATAGTCCCTAGTGTTGTTGAGTGATTGCTACAGCAAGCTAGACTGAGTCACCTTCTCTAGGAGTTGCATCACCCTCTTCGTGAGACTTCCCAGCTCGAAAATTGATCTGATGGATAGTTTCCTGATCTGCCCCACAGAAACCCCAGTGCAGCTCTACGAGTGACTGTGTCACACTTTATGGCTCTGCGTCCCCTCTACGTGAGCCTTGTTAGCTCTGCGTCAGCTCTACATGAACCATGTTGGCTCTGTGTCACCCCTCCTATGCATGTGTTGCCTCTCTTCTATTGTATTCTCGACCTTGGATGAAAATCTCGTTGCCGAACTGCCCCTCGCTGCATTGCAAGCTCACTCTGAAATTCTCAGCAAACCGCGCCCTAGAATTTCGACTTAGCTCAAGTGGTTCTACTCTGTGTGTGTTCTCCAACTGACCCCAAGCCTTCCTTTAATATTTTTCCAGTTGATGAATCAACGATCTTGATCTAATCTATAATCGACGGCTAATATTAGAAGATACTTGATCCTCGTCACTTAGAACATTCTCACCCACATGTTTAGATTAATTCAATTTAATTATTTAATTTCCCTAATTTTAGACTTAGGTTCCCCATTAAAATAATTAATTATTTTAATCACTTAAGCTACAGGGGGGATTTCTCCAAACAATTTCTAGATCTTGGAGATCTTATGTATTCTAGCCCCTCCACAAAATTTCGGAGCTAGAGCACATCCGATGCTACCCAAAAATCAACAACCAATACAGCCTCATCAAGGATGAAAATCCTTCACCGTTAACACGCACAATGGAAAGTCCAAAATTTCGTTGGTAAGTTCCAACCAAGCCAATAAATTGATCAATTCTACAAGAAGTATGTTTTACCCTTTTTAAGTAAAATCAGTCTACAGAAGACTATGAGAGCAAAGCCATCCCTAGACGGGTGTACTAAGAAATAAAAACATCAACTAAAATAATTGTTACAGGCATACAAGGGTGTGTTCCAGGAGCTTAAAGGGATACCAACAAAGAGGAAAATGGAGCACAAGATCCAACTATTAACGGACTCCCCATTTCCAAATATTGGGTTGTATAGGAAATATGTTATAAAAGCAGTTGAGGGGAAGAAGCAGCTACAACAACTACTAGAATAGGGTGCCATTTGACCAAGGCTTCACCATGTGAGTCACCCATCATCATTGTGTCAAAGAAATATGGGACTTTTTGGATGTGTATTGATTATTGGGCGTTAAAAAAATTTACACTCAAGAACAAGTACCCCCTGCCCAAAATAGATGATCTATTGGATCAATCACAACAAGACAAATACTTCACCAATCTGGACTTAAAGGTCTAATATCACTAGGTTCGAGTCAAAGAGGAAGATACCAAGACCACCTTCAAAACTAAGGAAGTTTTGTGTGAATGGTTAGTCATGTTGTTTGACCTATGCAATGTAATAACGATGTTTATGAGGTTACTGAATGATATGTTGCACCATTTTCTAGATTCGTTTTTTATTTTCTATTAGGATGATATACTAGTATATAATGCTATCTGGGAGGAGCACATCTCACATTTGATGTAGGTGCTAGAGACATCAAAAAAGCACTAGCTGCTAGTAAATCTCAAGAATTTTGAGTTTACACAACAATATTTGGCGTATCTAGGGTATGTGATAGTTGGAGAAGAAATGAAGATAGATCCTACCAAGATGGATGAATCATGTGCGAAAATTTCTAAATCGAAATCCAACTGTAGTGACTGATATTATTTCTTCTACTTATCATTCCAGTAACAAGTTATTTACAAAAATTACTTCAGTAAATATCAAAATAAATTCCACTGCAGCCCTCACAATTAAAATACTGAGACAAGATATAAAGAAATACAAGCACAAAAATGACAATTATTTTTGGACAACTGTCCCCAAAAAACCCAATGTGGAAAAATCGGTGCAACGTATGAGGGTTTCTTTATTATTCTTCTGCAAAAATCTAGACTTGTACAAAGAACAATCACCAGCAATGAAGATAAATCTTTGTGATAACACTAGAGAAAAATTTCTCACAAATATGGATGAGAACTTGATCCCTTAGAGGCCATGTTGCCTCCTCTGTGTCACCACTACGTGAGGACTGCATAGTTCTGCGTCACTGCATTGCGTTTTCCCTTTGTTTCTTCTGAGTTGTCCCTTCTTTGCACCGCGTCACCAGCGCTTGCACTCCTGACTGATGTTGATACCCTCTTTGTCCTCTTTGTTGATTTTATAGCATCACGAAATGTTCCAAGTCTCAAATTTGGTGAAGAGGCTTGGACAGCAGTTATTGAGAGAACCCAGAAATCGTTTGTGGAAATTCCACTTGGATCTTGCTTTATTAAAATAATTAATTATTTTAATGCAGACCCTAAATCCAAACTTAGGGAAATTAAATAATTAAAGGGTATTAATAAAGTAGAGTGTGAATCTTCTAGAAAACGAAGATCAAGTCATCTTTTAATCTAAGCCATTGATTATAGATATAATCTTGGCCATTGATTCATCAGCGAAAAGACTATAAGAAGAGGCTTGAGGTTCATTTGGAAATCAAGTCGAGGAAATTCTCAGTACCTGAAGGAAATCGATTCTGAAGTAAGAGAATTTGATTTCAGTGGGTGTGTTTGTAGAGGTAGGGTTGCAGAGGCGGAAGGAGGAGGGAGAGATTAGCTAACATAGAAGGAGAAGGCAGAAGGGTGAAGGGAAGGGTGTGTTGAGCAGTAGCACCACTCCCTCCACACAGAGTTACGAAGTCTAGGGAGGGATTCCGCAGAGCAGATACGCTGGATGACGTAGAGGGTGTAGGAGGTCACCCCGAAAGTCGGGAATACTGTCAGTTTGTTCAGAAAATTCATGCCATGTGTATGCTAATTTACTTTTCTCACCAAGACTTTTGTAAAAGATATCTTCATTTCTGAAGATAAATACAAACCCTCATTTGTCGCACCAGTTTTCCCACATTGGGTTTTTCCGGGGACAATTGTCCAAAAATAATTGCGTTCATATGGTTGTTTCTATTATGCTACTTGTATAATTTATGTTCTTCTACTTTTGATTATAGTGACGTACTGTAGTTTTGTTTATTTCTAAATTTACTGAAGCTTATATAAATAAATTATCTAATAAGTGGGAGAAATAAATCAATCACTGCAGTAATAATTTTCAGATCTGAAAATTTCACATGGTATCAGAGGAAAAAGCTAAAGACATAAAGGAAGGATTTGTTATGGACCAAAGATCCGGCATCCGGAATGGTTCACGCAGTGAGAGGGACTCACGCAAATACGTAGAGGGAACATGACATGATAGTGTTGGCATCCATACTAGAGGAGGATCTTTCTTGTGTGTCGAGCATGGCACCTCCAAGTGTTTGGTATATTGACAGTGGAGAATCTGGTCACATGACAAGGGTTCGAGAATGCTTCTCGAGCTACCAAGAAGAAAATATGAATTTCCATATTACTATGGGAAACAAGGCCAAGTGTACCCCCGTTGGAAGAGGTACCATAACATTTCAGACAGAAGCTGGCAACAAGATTCGGGCCACAAATTTTCTGCATGTACCAGGGTTGAGGATGAATTTTCTCTCAGTGTCTCAGCTCCAGAACAAGGTTTATGATGTATACTTTATTGGAAACAAAGTGTATGTCAAACATCCTAGCTGGAGCAAGAAGGCACAAATTGGAGTAAGGAGTCATAAGCTATATAAACTCCAGCTTGAATCCCCCATGGCCCTGATTGGCAATACAAACGACAGAAATTTGAATGAATTATGGCACAGAAAGATGGTGCATCTACATTATGGAGCCTTGAGGATTCTCAATAATATTGTCATAGGAGCTCCTGAACTCAGCATGAGGAGAGATGAAGTTTGCAGGGGATGCGTACTAGGGAAGTATGTTAAAGCAGCATTTCCAAGAAGCAGTAGCAGGGCCAAGAGTGTATTGGAACTAATACACTAGGATATTTTTGATCCAATGTCCACAACCGCTCTCAGTGGTGCAAAGTATTTTTCTACCTTTATTGATGATCATTCCAGGAAAAATTGGATCTATTTTCTCAAAACCAAAGACGAAGTCTTTGACCGGTTCAAAGAATTCAAAGCATTGGTATAAAATTCAATAGGAAATAAGATCAAGAAGTTGCGATCAGATAATGGTGAAGAATATATCGATAAGGAATTCACTAGTTTATGCACAAAGGAAGGCATAAAGATAGAATGGGAAGCTCCATACAATCTAGAGCAAAATGGAGTTGCAGAAAGGAAGAACCGGACCATAGTAGACACTGCAAGGGCAATGCTATATGACCAAGATATGCCAAAATTTATGTGGGCAGAACCCTGCAACACAGCAGTATATGTGCATAATAGAGTACCCCATAGAGCTTTGGGGAAGGTAACTCCTGAGAGGTGTTTACAGGCAGCAAGCCGGAGGTGAGCCATATAAGGATATTTGGTAGCATGGTGTACTGCCACGTTCCATATGAGAAGAGGAAGAAGTTCGATCAGACTACGAAAAAGGATTTTCTTGTGGGCTATAGTGAAAATGTGAAATCATATCGCATCTATATTCCAGAGAGCAAGAAGATCGTAGTAAAGAGGGATGTGAAATTCTTGGAGGAGAGAGCCTTCAGGAAATGCCGAGAAATGGCTATAGATGTGCAGATTAAGGAGGATCCACTAGTACAGCCTCAACGGCCTGCAGAGGATGGGTCAAGTGCCTCCCCGTGGCACAAGGATTCTGAGGAGATTTCCTCCAAAGAATACCAGGAAGGAGAGTAGGTGAGACCGCCTACCACCGATGGGAGACCAAGCAGAGAACTTAAACAAATTTTGAAGGATGCAGAAGAATTTTTTGGAGCCCCTAGAGATGGGAAGAGGGTACGAAGGAAACCTGACAGATATAAGGCCTTGGTAGCTCAGGTTGGAGAAAATTCTATCTTTCGGGAGGCAACTCAACATCAGGTGTGGGTGGATGCCATGGTGGAGTATAGCTCCATCATGACATACGACGTCTAGGAAGTAGTCCCTAGACCACATGAGAGATCAGTTGTAGGATCCAAGTGGATCTACAAGATCAAGTATGTCGCAGATGGTAGCATAGAGAAGTTCAAGGCTAGATTTGTAGCTAAGTGGCATGCACAAAAGGAAGGGATCGATTATGAGGAAACCTCCACCCTTGTAGCTCACTATACTTCTATCGGATCTTTCATCTCTTTAGCAGCGCAGATGGGATGGGAGATTCACAAAATGGATGTCAAGACAGCATTCTTGAATGGGGCGATAGAGGAGGAAGTGTACATAGAACAGTCAGAGGGCTTCGAGGCACATGAGCATGAGACTCATGTTTGTAGGCTTAAGAAATATTTGTATGGTTTAAAACAAGCCCCCAGGGCATGGTATGGGCGAATTGATGGCTATTTGCAGAAGATGGGGTTCGTCAAGAGTGACGCAGATACCAATCTCTACTACTTGAGAGTAGAGGATGAGTCGTTAATTGTGGTATTATATGTAGATGATCTGTTTCGTACGGGATCATCTAAGCTCATCAAGGACTACAAAGAGAATCTGGATGTAGAATTTGACAAGAAATATATGGGGTACATGCACTATTTTCTTGGATTAGAAGTCTGGCAGCAGAAGGGAGAAATATTCCTAGGCAAGGAAGATACACCACAGAAATCCTGAAAATATTTCAGATGGAAGACTGTAGACCCATGGCCACGCTAATGATTACTAACTAGAAGAAGATAGACACAACGAAGGATGATGAGGCTGATCCCACCTTGTATAGGCAGCTCATCGGATCATTGATGTATTTGGTCAACACTAGACCAGACATCTGTTATGCAGTGAATACCCTTAGTCAGTTCATGGTAGAACCAAGGAGGGCTCACCGGGCAGCAGCCAAACATGTTCTCAGGTATCTGAAGGGGACGGTCGAGTATGGATTGAAGTACACCAAGGGAAATGAGGTCCAGTTGAGTGAGTTTACAGATGAATATTGGGTTGGAAGCAAAGTGGATCGGAAGAGTACCAGTGGGTACTCTATCAGTCTCGGATCAGGAATGACCTCCTGGTGCAGCAGGAAACAAAAGTCCGTTGCACTAATTTCAGTCGAGGCAGAGTATATGGCATAAAGCACAACTTCGTGCGAGGCCATATGGCTTCGTAAATTACTCTTGAATCTACTCAAAAAGAGGATGGAACCAACCGGGATTATGTGTGATAATCAAAGATGCATTAAGCTCTCTTAGAATCATGTGTTTCATGACCGGTCGAAACACATTGACATTTGATGCCACTTCATCAAGGACTATGTCAAACGGGGAAAAGTACAGCTGAGGTACACTCCTACAGGGGAACAGGTGGCAGATATCTTCACCAAGGCTCTAAGTAAGATTAAGTTCACTTACTTTAGAGAGAAGATGTGAATGGTCGAGAACCCCTTCCATTAGAGGAACAAGTGGTCTACAGAGATAGAGGGAGCTGCAGTATGAATGAGGAAATGGCAGAGAAAGTGTCATAGGCAGCAGTATAGAGGGCAGCAATGCATCGATGAGGGGTAGCAGCCAAGACATCATCAGCGCAACAAATGTTCTAGAGTTAGAGCAGTATAATGGTATCTTGCTTGAACATTTTCCTCGCTAAGAGGGAGTGTTGATTTTATAGCATCGGGAAGTGTTCCAAGTCTCAAATTTGGTGGAGAGGCTTAGACAGTGGTTATCCAGAGAACCCAGAAATCGTTTGTGGAAATTCCACTCAGATCTTGCTATATTAAAATAATTAATTATTTTAATACAAGCCCTAAGTTTGGACTTAGGGAAATTAAATAATTCAATGGTATTAATAAAGCAAAGTGTGACTTTTCTATAAAACAAAGATCAAGTCATCTTTTAATCTGAGTCATTGATTGAAGATATAATCTTGGTCATTGATTCATCAGCGAGAAGACTATAAGAAGAGGCTTGAGGGTCATTTGGAAATCAAGTCATGGACATTCTCAGTACCCGAAGGAAATCGATTTTGAGCTAAGAGAATTCGATTTCAGTGGGTGTGTTTGTAGAGGCATGGTTGCAGAGGCAGAAGGAGGAGAGAGAGATCAGCTAACAGAGAAGGAGAAGGCAGAAGGGTGAAGGGAAGGGTGTGCTGAGCAGCAGCACCAACCCTTCCACGCAGAGTTATGCAGTCTAGGGAGGGACTGCATAGAGCAGATACGCTGGATGATGCAGAGGGTGTAGGCCATCACCTCGCGAGTCGGAATACTATCGGTGTGTCCGAAAAATTCATGCCATGTTTATGCTAATTTATTTTTCTCACCAAGACTTTTGTAAAAGATCTTTTCATTGCTGAAGATAAATACAAACCCTCATCTGTTGCACCGGTTTTCCCACATTGGGTTTTTCTGGGGACAATTGTCCAAAAATAATTGTGTTCATTTGATTCTTTCTATTGTGCTACTTGTATAATTTATGTTCTTCTGCTTTTGATTAGAGTGAAGTACTGCAATTGTGTTTATTTCGAAATTTACTGAAGCATCTATAAATAACTTATCTAATAAGTAGAAGAAATAAATCGATCACTGCGGTAATAATTTCCAGATCTGAAAATTTCACTCTCCACCTGCAACTCTGAATCGATTTCTTCTTTATGAAAAAACGATCTTACTCTGGCAACTGAGTATCTGTCTAGTGTGTTTTCCAAATGACCCTCAAAATTCCTTAAATAATCTTCTCGTTGACATTCAACAGGCCCTATTAGAAGCTAATCAATGGTTAAGATAATTTTGACTTTATCTTCGTCTTCTTCTAGAAGTTAAACCCACAGTTTATATTAATACCCATTAATTATGTTAATTTCCTAAGTTTAGACTTAGGGTCTCATCAAAAATAATTAATTTATCAAATAAAATTGTCTCCGAGTGGAATTTCCCCAAACGACTTCTGGGTTATCTGGAATACATGTGTTTAAGTCTCTACACAAAATTTGAGATTTAGAACACATCCGATGCTACCCCATATCAACATCATGAAGTGTTTGATGCCTACTAATATTTCCAAAGTCAAGAGTTTCGTTGGGGCAGCATAGTACCTGAGGAAATTCATAGACTCATTTTCAACAGTAGCAACACCTAATGGCAGTGTGGGTGCAAGCCTTAAGGAGAGTTGTTCAAACTTGGTAACAATATTCTCTAGTTCAGGAGGAATCTGATCATGATCTCCTTTTTCACTCTCGGTCATCAAAATTTATCAAATTTATTGATAAAATTAGTAAAATTGCACATCAGAAGCGAAAGGTCCCTTATACAATCATAGCATAATGCTGCACTTTAGAAAGTATTAAACCTTTGGAACAAGGTTTAAAAACCCTTCAGAAACATTATAATAAATCACTTTATAATATGTAATGATCTTGTTAAAACCCTTCGAAACTTTATCACATTAAAACTGTCGAAAATGAATGTTTAAACCCTTTCGGCAATATAATAATGTAATGTGCTTTAATCAATCATTAACCCTTTCTGAAGTGTTATAATGCACTTAAACCAATGTTAAAGACCTTCGGAACTCATACATCTGGATTTCAAACCTTTAACAAAACTCTATTTCATAAATATTCAGGTCCATACCTTTATTTAACTCCCACTCAGCTTTCCGACGTGACCACCGTTGGATTTTCCACAAGTCTGATCCAATGGATATCGCGTTAATTCGACCCCCGATCTTTAGCACTCAAAATCAACGTGAAATTAGTTGTTTTGTTGTTGTGACGTGTCGCAACCTTATTTTATCGTGTTCAAAAAGAAATAAACTGCTCACATGCCAAGAGCGGTGCGAAACCAGTGGTTTGGTTTTACAAAACCACTTTACTGCAAACTTTGTTTAAATCGTATTTGAAGCTGGATTTCCACCGGATTTCCTTGTTAACTTCAATTTTCCTCGGAAACTTCTTTCCTACTCTATGACTTAACAAATATAAGTCGATCTATGATTACTGGCCGATATTAAAACAAAGAAACCAAATTCCTTTGATTCCTATCTCAAGCCAAACCAAATTTCACTCAATTTCTTCCAAAAGCTTTACACAGAATTAATAACTCAAATTATACACAGCATATATAAGAACCAAATGGATTTTCGAAGGGTGAAACCCTCCGAGAACTTGTCAAGAATACACAGATAAACAAACTCTGCAATTTTATTAAAACAGAGGGAAAACCCTCTCAATCCATTCTTCTACTGCCAAACCCTGAATTCCTCCTTTGTAGAGGTTACAATTTATAGTTCTTTTACATAACAATCGACCTCCTCTTGAGGATCGAATTCATAAAATTTAGACAAAATCCTAATTACATGATATCCTCCTAAATTCTATCAATTGAAGCTAAATATGCTTAAACAAATCTAAAATTGTTCAATCCTGCTAAATACTAGTTCAACCCTATCTATTACAACTGTAATTTGACAGCTAAAGGTACCAACACCTTTTCTTGTAACATTTTTTTGGATTTTTGGAATAATTGATGAATTTTTTTGTCTTTAAGCCTCATGCCCCTGCATCAGAATCTTGAGGACAAAAATCTTCATGGGCTCTTGTCCATGAGCTCCTCCACAGAACTGCCTAATTTCTGCAGCATGGTTTTTGTCATCCAGGTAGCATCTTCAATTGGTTGATCCTTCCACTTGATCAAATATTGAAAATACCCCTGTCCCCTGGTCTTCTTAAACACTTTCTTGTCTAAGATCCTCTCTAGTTGTAATGGCTCTGCTGTGGGTAATTGTTTTACCCAGTCAATCTGTTCTTTGTCTTGTGGTTTGTCATCTGTGCCACCATCTTCATATCTGTACAAGTCAGCAACATTGAATATTGGAGATATTCCAATATCAGATGGTAATTCAATTTCATAGGCATTTTCAGAAAACTTTCTCAATATCCAGCATGGTCATATATTTTTAAATTTTAATTTTTTATACTGCTTCTTTGGAAATCTTTCTTTTCTCAAGTGTGCCAAAACCAAATCACCATCTTCAAAATTAACTTCTCTTTTTCTTAAATCTGCTATGTTCTTGTACTTGATGCTACTGCCTTATAGCTCCTGCTTTACCTATTCATGTATTGCTTGAATTTCTGAAGCAAACTCCTCTCCTTCAGCACTTCTCATTTCTACTTTTCCCAAGTTCCTCAATTCAGATACTCCTCTTGGGTGCATTCCATAAACTATATGGAATGGACTCTGTACTGTACTTCTATTAGGTGAATAATTATATGCATACTCTGCCTGTGGTAAAATATGATCCCACTATTTAGGATGTTCTCCTGCAAGACTTCTCAAAATATTACCCAAACTTTTGTTCACTACTTCAGTCTGCCCATCAGTGTGAGGGTGATAAGCTGAGCTGAAACTCAGTTTAGTACCAAGATTCTTCCATAATGTCCTCCAAAAATGACCAACAAATCTGGTATCTCTATCAGAAACAATACTTTTAGGTAACCCATGTAATCTAACAATTTCTTTGAAAAAAAAATTAGCAACATGAGTAGCATCACTGGTTTTATAACATGGAATAAAATGTGCCATTTTTGAAAATCTGTCAACTGCAACATAAATTGCATCATTTCCTCTTTGTGTCTTAGGCAATCCTAAAACAAAATCCATACTTACCATATCCCAAGGTCTGTCTGGAATAGGTAATGGAATGTACAAACTTGCATTTTGACTTTTCCCTTTTGCATATTGACAAATTTTACAATTTTTCACATACTTTTCTACGTCAGATCTCATCTTTGGCCAAAAATAAAAATGACTTAATTGTTCATAAGTCTTATCAACACCAAAATGTCCAGCAAGTCCACCACTATGTTTCTCCTTGATTAAATTTTCTCTCATAGAACAATTTTGTATGCACAACTGATTTCTTTTGAACAATAAACCCTCTTGAAAGAAATAATCTAACCACTGACTTCTGTCTATTAAAACAGGATTACAGCATGCTTCAAATGCTTCTTTGAAATCCAAATCTGTTTTATAGAGTTCTTTAAGAAAATCAAAACCCAACACTTCAATTTGACTTTCTTGAACAAGAATGTTTTTCTTAGTCAAGGCATCAGCGACCTTGTTTGCTTGACCACTTATATGCTTCAATACAAAGTTAAAAATTTGAAGATATTCAACTCATTTTGCATGTTTTTTATTCAATTTAGGTCGCTGCATAATATACTGTAAAGCATGATTATCTAAATATAGCACAAATTCTTTAGACATTAAATAATGTCTCCACTTCTTCAATGACTGTACAATTTCATAAAATTCCTTATCATAAGAAAAGTACTTCCTCCTTGACTCATTCAACTTCTCACTGAAATATGCTACAAGTACGTCTTCTTGACTTAATACAGCCCCAATAGCTTCCCCACTAGCATCACATCTTACTCGAAATGGTTTATTAAAATCAGGCAAAACTAAGACAGGTTTCTCAGTTATCTTTTGCTTTAAAAACTGAAAAATAAATAAATAAATAAAATAAAATAAAATTTCAGCTTCAGCAGTCCATTTAAATGGCTATTTGTCCTTCTTTATGGTTTCAATGATAGGTGCATTGATCTTACTAAAATTCCTTATGAATTTTCTATAAAAACTAGCAAGACCGTGAGAAATTCTCACCTCAAAAACATTTTTAGGTGAAGGCCACTCCACAATTGCCTTTATCTTTTCTCGGTCCATTTTTAATCCTTCAGCAGAAACAACAAAACCCAGATATACAAATTCTTCTTTCATGAATGAAAATTTCTTTAAATTTATCAATAATTTCTCTTGATGTAACTTCCTTAAAACATAATTAAAATGTCTCAGGTGTTCTTCCTTTGTTTTGTTGTAAATTAATATATCATCCAGATATATTATTGCAAATTTACCAATAAATTCCTTTAATACTTCTTCATAAGCCTCATAAAAGTGCTAGGTGCATTTGATAAACCAAAAGGCATTACCATCCATTCATACACTCTCTCATTTGTTTTAAAGGTTGTTTTCCATTCATCACCTTCCCTTATCCTAATTTGATGATACCCACTTTTCAAGTCTAGTTTTGAAAAATATCTTGCTTCACTCAAACAATCCATCAAATCTTCAATTCTAGGTAAAGGAAATCTATCCCCGATTGTTATTTTGTTGATTGCTCTTGAATCAGTGCACATTCTCCAACCTCCATATTTTTTTGGACTTAATACTGTAGGTACTGCACAAGGACTCAAACTTTCTCTGAGCAAACATTTGTCAACCAATTCCTGCACTTGTTTTATGATTTCTTCATTTTATGTAGGAATCATTCTGTAAGCTGTTTTGTTTGGCAGATTTGATCCTGGAATCAAATCTATCTGATGGCCGATTCTTCTTACAGGGGGTAATTCATCAGGCAAATCATCCACAATAATATCACAATAACTCTCCAACATTTCTTGAATTTCAATTGGAAAATCAGAAATTTTAGTAGAAGTAAATACTACCTTAGGTTTGCAAACTAAAGCAAAATTTACCTCATCATCTTCAATCTGCTGCAAGTATTCTTTTCCACTCAACAATAAAGCCTTTGGATCATACTTTTTACTTGATGCATCTCCTTCCTCCATAGGTAACAATGTTTGATTCATACCATCGTTGAAAAACTTGTAAGTGTTTCTCTTCCCATCATGTACTACTACTCTGTCATACTGCTAAGGTCTAACCAGCAATATGTGACACACATTCATAGGCATCACATCACACATGATTTTATCTTTGTAACTGCCCATCTGCAATTCTATTTCACATTGTTCCTTTACTATCAGCTGATGTCCCTTCTGAAGCCATGACACCTTGTAGGGTGTTGGATATTCCCTTGTTTTCAATTTCAGCTTCTCTATCACCTCTGTAGAGACCAAATTATTTGTACTGCCACTATCAATGACCAATTGACAACATTTCCCTTGAACTTTGCACACACTTCTGAACAAAGTCTTTCTTTGTGCTGGTTCAGCAACTTCCTTTTTTGTTTTAACAAAACTTTGTTAACCACCAAAGATTCTCGTTTCTCTGGCACAATTTCTTTCTCTGTTTTAGGCAACTTTGCTGCTTCTTCTCCAGTCTGAGCAACAATTGCATTTCTCTGGTTTGTCCCCACATTCTCTTTCTCTGGACATTCATAGGCTCTATGTCTTAATTTGTTACATCTGTAACATCTAACTTCTCTTCCTCTGTTTTTGCCTCCTCTTCCTCTGTAAGAACTCCTTCTGCCACTTGTATCACCTTCTGTGGGTGCATACTAAGGTGAGCTACTGCAAGCTCCATCTCTTGGTGTTGTAGATCTTCCTCTTCCTCGGAAAGTACCTCTTCCTTTGGCAGATTTCTTTCTTAGGAGTTTTTCTTCAACTTTTAAGGCCATCTGATAAGCCTCTTCTACTGTCTTAGGAGACAGTATACTTATCTCATCTTGAATCTCCATTCCGAGACCATTTATGTACCTGGCAATCTTCTCTGCTGTATCTTGAATTTGTCCTGCTCTTATGCTTACTTTGTAAAATTATTCTGTGTATACTTTCACTGTCATTAATCTCTGTCTAAGATTCTGCATTTGTCTAAATAATGAAAGTTGATAATCACTAGGAAAAAACTTACCTCTCAGCTTTGCCACCATTCTGTTCTAATTCTTGATTGGCTGCTTACCAACTCTCCTTCTCTATGCTTGCACTCCATCCCACCAAAGTGTTGCATGTCCTTTCAACCTTGTGACAGCAAACTTAACTCTCTTTTCTTCACCCATCTCTTCATAATCAAAGCATTTATTCATTTCATTGATCCGGTCTATCAACTCTTCTGGATTCAATCCTCCTGCAAAAGCTAATACTTCAAGTCTAGGCTTGGATGTAGAGCCTAAAACTGATTTAAAGAATCTCATTTCAGGAGTAAGCTCAACATTTTCTTCTTCTGCTTCAGCTTCAGGTTCACTGGCATCTTCAGGATCTCTAAGTTGTCCTACTTCAATTGCTTCCAATCTGGCTTGAATCTGCTGCATAGTCTCCAGTACTTCTGCATTTGCAACTGGTCTACCTCTTCTTCTACCAGCACCACCTCTACCAATTCTGACAGCCATGATGGATTTCTTTTTCTGACTTTTGGAAGCCTGTTCAATGTCTGAAAAATGCTCTGAAGACTGCTCTGATACCACAAATGATGGCAGTGTGGGTGCAGACCTTAAGGAGAGTTGCTCAAACTTGGTAACAATATTCTCTAGTTCAGGAGGAATCTGATCCTGATCTCCTTTTTCACTCTCGGTCATCAAAATTTATCAAATTTATTGATAAAATTAGTAAAATTGCACATCAGAAGCAAAAGGTCCCTTATATAGTCATAACATAATGCTGCACTTTAGAAAGTATTAAACCTTTGGAACAAGGTTTAAAAACCCTTCGGAAAAATTATAATAAAGCACTTTATAATATGTAATGATCTTGTTAAAACCCTTAGGAACTTTATCACATTAAAACTGTCGAAAATGAATGTTTAAACCCTTTCGGCAATGTAATAACATAATGTGCTTTAATCAACATTTAACCCTTTATGAAGTGTTATAATGCACTTAAACCAATGTTAAAGACCTTCGGAACTCATACATCCAGATTTCAAACCTTTAACAAAACTTTGTTTCATAAATATTTGGGTCCATACCTTTATTTAACTCCCACTCAACTTTCCGACGCGACCACCGTTGGATTTTCCACAGGTCTGATCTGACGGATATCGCGTTAATTCGACCCCCTATCTTTAGCACTCAAAAGCAACGTGAAATTAGTTGTTTTGTTGTTGTGACATGTCACAACCTTATTTGATCACGTTCAAAAAGAAATAAACCGCTCACATGCCAAGAGCGGTGCGAAACCAGTGGTTTTGTTTTACAAAACTGCTTTACTGCAAACTCTGTTTAAATCGTATTTGAAGTCGGATTTCCACCGGATTTCCTTGTCAACTTCAATTTTCCTCAGAAACTTCTTTCCTGCTCTATGACTTAACAAATATAAGTCGACCTATGATCACTGCCCGATCTTAAAACAAAGAAACCAAATTCCTTTGATTTCCATTTCAAGCCAAACCAAATTTCACTCGATTTCTTCCGAAAGCTTTACACATAATTAATAACTCAAATTCTACACAGCGTATATAATTACCAAATGGATTTTCGAAGGGTGAAACCCTCCAAGAACTTGTCAAGAATACACAGATAAACAAACTTTGCAATTTTATTAAAACAGAGGGAAAACCCTCTCAATCCATTCTTCTACTACCAAATCTTGAATTCCTCCTTTGCAGAGGTTACAATTTATAGTTCTTTTACATAACAATCGACCTCCTCTTGAGGATCGAATTCATCAAATTTAGACAAAATTATAATTACATAATATCTTCCTAAATTCTATCAACTGAAGCTAAATATGCTGAAACAAATCTAAAACTATTCAATCATCCTAAATACTAGTTCAACCCTATCTATTACAACTATAATTTGACAGCTAAAGGTACCAACACCTTTGCTTGTAACATTTTTTTGGATTTTTGGAATAATTGATGAAGTTTTTTGTCTTTAAGCCTCATGCCCCTACATCAACACCACTCTATGCCATAACAACAAATGGCAAGAGTTTCCAATGAGGAAATAGCTAATATATAGCCTTTAAGGAGTTAAAGGAGGAGATCACTCAAACACCAATTTTGGCATTGTTGAACTAACAACCCTTCAAAGTGGAGACGAATGCGAGTGGGTATGTTATGGGAGTGGTCTTAATGCATAGAGGAAGGTATGTATGCTACCACTATGAAGTATTTCATGGGGCAATTCTTAACTAGCCTACGTACAACAACAAGTTTTATACCTTGGTGCAAGTTGTGAAGAAGTAGAAACACTATAAGTGGGAAATGAGACAATAATCCACACAAAAAACCAGCCACTATAGTATATGCAAGCCCAAAATAAGCTACAATAAACCAGGCATTAAAAATGGATGGGGTTTTTACAGTAGTTTCATTCAATAATCAAGTATAAAAATGGAAACACGAATAATTTGGTTGACATGATTTAAAGGTAACCCATATCAAAGATCACGCTTTGGGAACTTTGATGCACATGGAGTCATTCACTCATGATGCACATATAGAGGCACATTCATAAGTTGAGAACTTCAAGAAGGTATTTGAATAGTTGCTGAGTCAGTCATGTGCACAATGGTGATAGCACAATTGATTACCATCTCCAAGATGAGTTACTTTACAGGCTGGATAAGTTATGTGTTCGAGCGACTGAAGCCTATTAGAGAGGCTCGCACCTCCATGGTTGCATGGCACTTTGGTCTAGGAAAGATAGTGGCCAACTTGCATAGGTATGTGTATTGGCCTAAGATGCAAGAAAATGTAGCTAGGTTCATAAAGAATCCACGCTTTGTTGTACCATCAAGCCTATAAATAGGAAACAAGGTCTATATCATCCCTTTCTTATACCCACTCACCCTTAGGGAAGTGTTTCCATGGACTTTGTGTGAAATTTACCAACAACGAGGAAGGGGAATGACTACAAGTTCATGGTAGTTGGCGTGTTCAACAAGATGTGTGTTTTAATGCCTTGTAAAAAGACCATCAACAAGCAAGAAGTAGCGAACTTATTTTTATGGATAGGTTTGGGCGCATTTTGATATATTGAGGAGCATCGTTTCAGACACAGACACGATTTCCCAGCTCATTTTGCACTACATTGTGGGAAAAGATGGGCATTGTGTTACAAATTCTACAACGTTCCATCCACAAACACATGGGCAAATAGAAGTAGTCAACAGAACTTTGGTGCAGCTTTTGAGATTACACAATCGTAGACATTCAAAGACCTAGGGTGAAAATTTGGTATATATAAAACACTCTTATAACATAGCAATTCACACTTCTACTAGTAAGTGTTGATTTATAGCATCGGGAAGTGTTCCATGTCTCAAATTTTGAGGAGAGGCTTGGAAAGCAGTATTCCAGAGAACCCAGAAATCGTTTGTGGAAATTCCACTCGGATTTTGATTTATTAAAATAATTAATTATTTTAAAGTGATCCTTAAGTCTAAACTTAGGGAAATTAAATAATTAAAATGTATTAATAAAGTAGAGTGTGAATCTTCTAGAAAATGAAGATCAAGTCATCTTTTAATCTAAGTCACTGATTAAGGATATAATTTGGGTTGTTGATTCATCAACGAGAAGACTATAAGAGAAGGCTTGAGGGTCATTTGGAAAGCAAGTCGGGAACATTCTCAGTACCCGTAGGAAATCTATTCTTAAGTAAGAGAATTCGATTTCAAAGGGTGACGCTGTAGAGGGGTTGTAGAGACAGAAGGAGGAGGGAGAAGTCAACAGAGATGAAGAAGAAGGAAGACAGAAGACAAAGGGAAGGCAGCGCTAAGCAAAAGCACTAGCCCTCCATGCAGACTTACGCAGTCCAAACAGTGACTGCGCAGAGGGGCTACACAGATTAACGCAGAGGATGCAAAAGGACATCTCGTGTGTCAGATTTCTTCTAGATTGTCCAGAAAATTCATATCAAGTGTATGTTATTGATTATGCTCGTCGTGAATTCTGTAAATGATCCTTTCACTACTGAGGATTAATACAAACCCTCATCTGTTGCACTAGTTTTCCCACATTGGGTTTTTCTGAGGACAATTGTCCAAAAATAACTGTGTTCATGTGGTTTTTTCTATTGTGCTATATGTATTCTATTTGTTCTTCTATTTTTTATTAGAGCGAATACTGCACTTGTGTTTATTTCAAAATTTACTAAAGCATCTGTAAATAACTTATCATAATAAATAGGCGAAA
Organism: Pinus albicaulis; assembly: GCA_034641835.2. Taxonomy (NCBI): domain Eukaryota; kingdom Viridiplantae; phylum Streptophyta; class Pinopsida; order Pinales; family Pinaceae; genus Pinus; species Pinus albicaulis. The sequence continues at coordinate 708,846,525 of CM076572.1, read as the reverse complement.
TAAATCAACTATTGTAGTAACAATTTTCAGAGTGAAAATTTCACAGTAAGTCCCTAGTTGGAACTTGTTTTGGATATTTTTCACCTTGATCGTTGGATATTGCATATGGGAAACAACGAGGAAGGAGGGAGGATCTTACAAGGGATGCCTTAAAGGAAGAAAAATATGTTGAGAAGATCGGGAAAAACGCTATACAAGTATAAGAGACACTCCAGAGGTCACAAGATATATACAAGGTCAAACATGATCAACACATAACAAAGAAGTCATTCAAGGCTTAGTTACACTTCAACAGGGAGCAACTACAGGGTCATGAGAAGAAAATCAAAGCTCTGTGGTATCATCCCTTTGAAATACTGGAAAGGGTGGGAGATAATGTGCCTATAGACTCAGTTTACCCCCATACACGCGCATTTACTCAATATTGAATGTAAAGAATTTAAAACTCTATAAGCCTTCCATGCTTTCCTCCCTATGTAGAGGATTTGGCACTAAATGCTTATGCATAGTTGATAGAAGATGCAACTTTGTAGAAGAGTTCTAGAAATACAAGACAAGAGCAACATGACCTTTGACAGATTAGCTTGAAGGGATAGCTTCGAAGCAAGGCTAAATGATAAACCTAAGAAGAGGAAAAAAAAATTCACCTCATAGAAGCTTTTGGGGACCAAAACCTCACAAAATGGGGAGGTGTGATCCGGATTGGATCATTATATTGTTTGTCATCCATCTTGATGCTTTCAAAGTAGGAAAAGTGGAAGAATCAACTCACGGACCATTTTTAATGTAGGAGCACAGTGTCTCAAAATTAACCTTGTTGACTAGACCTAAGGGGTCTTGGAATTTACCAAAAGAAGTTGGTTCTCTTAATTAAAATTAAGATAATTTAGGATTATATTTTCATGTAATTATAATTTTCAAGAGAGAATCTAGAGTTGTTATAGTATTTTTAATGAGTTAGTGTTCTTGGTTGTGTGGCACTTTGTAAAATAGATAAATAATTGGGTTGGAAAGTTACGTAGTTTCTAGAAAGGAGGACAAGTGTAGCAAAATTACAAGACTTTTAGTTAATGGCTAGATATTTTAAACAAGGATAGGAGTGAGGAGCAGATAAAGGTGAAGGGACCAAGAGAGGTCCAAGAGAGAAGGAAGAAAGGGCCAAATAATATGAATTAGGCCATTAAGGCACTAGAGTATGTATGTACAGCTATTGTGGATTAAATACGGTTCATATAATTATCATGTTTATGAATTGTCTCTAGGTTAATGAATGAATAAGAGAATTTCAAAACTGTGTTGTAAAACTAGATTGTTTCCCTTCTAAATTAACTTGTGCTAAAGAATCTAACAATGTGTTCAATCATTGAGTTTGAGTTGGGGTTTCATGATCATCTTATCATTGTCCAAGTTTGGAGTTTTGGACTAGATCGAGTTCGTTTATTGTAATCACGTGGACAACAGTAGATCCTTGCAAAAGAATTGTTAATGAACGAAGAGAATCTCCATCATCTAAACTAGTCAAGGATATCTAAGTTGGATTCTACCAAGGAAGTGGAAATTGTTATAGCAAAAAAACTCATGAATCTAAGTATTTTCGAAATGATGTCAACCGATGATGTCACCAACCTTCCTGTCAATATCTCTTGTCTCTTGGCTCTCAGATGATTGAGAGTTTAATGTGGCACCAAGAGACCCTTGCTAATGTCAATCCGAGATTTAACAAGTTGATCCATCGGGTGACAGGCCCGAGAAACAGAGATCTTCCAGTGAATTGTTATTTTTTCTTACCGCCACTGCCTAACAAGGAGATTGAAGAGTTACAAAATACTGGAGGTCCCGCACAAGGCAATCTGATTTGGTAATGGACTCGACGAACAAACACTTTCACATCATTTGCAGTGTCTTTTGTCGGTCATCGACCTTCGAGCTTGATTATGCCCAATCACATATCCATATGCAAAAGTTATGCCACTCAAAAGTTGACCTTGTTTTAACGTCCATGATTTGAGAAGATGCCACGTCGGTTCATACTATTCATGGAAACGGGGCTAACCATGTGATTGTGATGAAGACTCTAGAATAGTCGATATTGTAACTCTAGCTAAGAGTTGAGGATGTCAAACCTAACAACTAGTAGGCTATCCAGTTGTGTTATAACTAAGCCAATAGGAGGAGGAAAAGGGGTTTCATTCTATTCAAGTGCATTTTTTTTTATAGATGAGCAAAGTAGTTGACAGTGAAGAGATTGAGAGCAAACATAGAGGGTTTGAGCACTGTAGCAGCCCATGGGCCACAGACCTTGCTTCTTTATACTTCCATCCATTTCGATTTAGAGAAAGAGAACAAAGTAACCTCACCTTCCAGCTAGATTTTCTCCTAAAAGGTTTCCATAGGGTATATCTTGTGTTAATTTGTGGTTTGTGGTATTTTATTTCATTGTTCTTTATTTTTTGCATAATTATAATTTGCATGCATACACAATAACAGTGATTAACATATCCAAAAATCTAAAGGAAAAAACAAAAAAATCATAGTGTAAATTTCAAATCTTCTAATAGATTTTAGTACATCTATTATGACGAACAGTCTAGTGGAATATCGATGGTAGTTTATGGATCATCAAGTTCAATTCAATAATTTCAAATTGATTGTGATATAAATTATTGTTAAAAGGTACAATTATTCAGACTTGTGATTGAGGGAGAGAATGTTAGATTATGAGTCCTTAGACAATTACGAAGTCCAAGACCACCTATTTATGGGTTCCAATTCTTGTCTACTGATAAGATGTGGTCATGATCCATTGATGAGTTGTCAATGAGATCTAAATCTAATATGGTCAAATTCATGTACTACAAATTGATATCAAAAAGATCAACACAGTGAGTTGAAAAATGGCTTAAGCCTTTTCCACCATTTCCCTGTTATGTTATGTTATGCTTGTGCTCAATTTTTAACAAAAGAATACAGCTTGGGAAAAACCAAATATTCAGGATGTCTAGAACACCGATATTTTCCACAATAAACAAGACTACACTAATACTTTGTGAATATATGTAATGCACACAAGCACCAATCCAAAAAATTCAAGAGTTAAAGAGGAGTGCATGGCATATTTGTTTGTTATTCTATGATGCCGAATCTGGACTGGGCCTTTGCAATGCCACACCCTCCACATTGGAGCAGATGAAACTAACTCTTTTTAATATTCTACTAATGAATAACAAGCACCAAACAATACAAAAATGCGTCCTGTTGGTGTTGTTGTATTCACTTGATGTTCCAAGAGAGAGAACTTATTGATAGAGTTATTACTCTCAAAAAAGAGTGACAACAATTCAAGTCCAGTATATTGACTAGAACAAATTAGGAGTCAAATTAATGGCACTCTCACAGTGATGATGGAAAGTGAAACCGTACTTGACATCCTGATGCATTTATAGGTCTTCTGGGCCTGCAAAAGGAGTGAAAAAGCCAACCGAGTGGCCTGCAAGGAAGAGGAAAAAACATTTAATAGTGGTAGTGATGCTATTTCCACTGTTTTCAATCAGGTCCCTTCAAATCATCCTCTGTATACAGATGGTTCTGATCTGCCATTTTCATCAAATGGGTACACCCATAGAAGCTCATATTTCAATATATTATTCTTTTAACAAAGATAATTGACAAAACTCTAATGATTACATCAAAGTATAGCATAGCGGTGAATAATGGTTGACAGGATAAAGATATGGGTTCAACTTACCACTATGAAACCCATAAAATTGATTACCATAGATGCCATAGAAATGTATTCAAGACCATAGATGCCATAGAAATGTATTCAAGACCATCAAGTGCTAAAGAGGCATGTGATATTCTCCAATAGACTTAGCTCTATCGTGTATTATGTGGTTGGTACATAAGAAACAAGCTTTCAACATATTGTACCATATAGGATGTAACACAATCCGAAAAGATGTCAAATTGATCCTTTTGGTAGCCATCAGCAGAAGACTTGTTACAATGAAGCATGTTAAAGGTTTGATCATATATACTCGTAATTTTGCCTCACATAGGAGCTGACTGATAACGCCAATAAACTCAAATGTCAAAATATAATTTCTACAGTTGACTGCACTGCTGAAGTAGAAAATCTCTGCAATGGACTATAATGTAGAATTATTCATTGCCCCCGGTATACATTACCAGGAATAGCTCTGCCTAAGAACAAACAATAAATTGGCACAAAGGCATCAAATAATAAATATGGCCTGTGCACACAAGCTAAATTGGGGTGCACTATTTCAGCAAATATGATTCAACCACTGAACGCCCAAACTTCTCTTGGATATCCTTAGGAGTCTCAATCTGCATGGAAATTACAGATTAGTCTTGTGACATTCAAATGAATAAGCTGTCAAAATCACTTTTTCCTTGAAGCTGGTTCTGATATATGTACAAATAAATCTAGATTTGGCAAACTAAATAAGTATGGGCCTCTGCAAATACAAGTCAGCAAATGACAAAGGACAGATTTCAAGGCTCTATGAAGAAGTAAAAAGAGGCTTGCAATGACAAATGTACATCCTTTTTAAGATCAAAAACAATCAGAATCTCTTTGAATAGTGGGTGAAATCACTTCTTGATTAAGCAATTGAAAGAGCGTGGAGATCAATCAGAAAAATAAAGATGCAAACACAGAAACGGGAAGAGAAGGTATATCAACTTGAATATAAAACAATCAAGGTTTCTTTTTTCCATAATTTATTTTTGTGCAAGTAGAAAATGGAATAAACAAAACAAATATGGATAATAGTGGGGATGTTTTAGGAATACATACCATGTTCAGAGCTTTGAAAAGAGCTTTTACTGTATTATGTGGATGTCGTGAACCAATCACCTACAAAAAGACACGTTACTCTCAGATGAGTTGTTTTCCAATTAGTTTTTCAGATTTCTTGACCCCCAAAAAATGTTAGTCCCAAAACAGACCTTAGACTTCACATTCTTGTACCCAGCCAAATAGAGGACACTTTCAATTGTACTGTTTGCCCTCATCCCTGTTCCAATAGCACCAGGCCACAAGTATATCTGCAAACGATCAAGAAGAAAACCTCTCAAATATGGAGAAGAATGTCTTACATTCCATATATCAGTAACATAATCAAAGTTTGCAATTAGAAGATTACCTTGGTTTTCTTAAATTTGGTCTGTATTGCATGAGGGATTGTATGCTCCTCGTACCTTTCTACATAATGAAGGTTCTGAAAACTCTTTGCATATGCCTGAAATGGGCATCAGATAGTGTCTCACTCTTTTACAGAAAAGAAGGATCAAACAATTTACTCATTTAAACACCCCCACCATGGACCAGTGTTCCACCTGTCCTTACAACCACATTAGCATGCATGAAGCAAAAATTCATCAAGAGAGAAACATTCAGAATATTGATCGATTAATTGGGATCTTCACATAGCTATTTTTTAGGTTATTGTAAAGTTGGACATTCACAGTTTGTCACTAGACCTAAAAACAGCAGAACAGTTTTGCCCCATTTCAGGCCTCATCTTACTGATACCCTTGATTATGCTGAAGCCTTAAACTTGACCATTGAATTCTCCATTTCTGTGTGTTTTAGATATGTACTTGAATAAGTGTATGGAAATCTAATGCTTGAGTGACAATCTACAATATCCAGGTAGTGCTTGGAGTATAGTTAGCTTAATAAAAAAATTTAAAGAAAAAAATCATTATTTTCAATATTTCAACTGTAAAATCAGAAAATACATCGAGGTTCAAGCCCCTATAGCATGTGCTTATGACCAAAGTACAGCATTATCAATCCTGCATCTACTTTAAATTTAGCTTAATAAGTTTATGAATGATAGATTTTTATTTCATTGCATATTAGATGCCTATGATAAGTCTAATTACATTTCATATCCGTGTTGAATAAGCCCAATTCCATGTGAAAATGCTATATTTCATATCAGGTGACAAACGGTGAACAAAGCTCCATGAAGGTACAAATTCGAACATATGCACATTGCCATTGACTGTAATCTAGTTACATGTGTTGGATGATCATTTTGGAGCAGTTGTATTCAGTAGACAATAAGGCTCCTTGGATGGCAGAGTTGTTAAATTTAGATAACCATGGTATGTTCTATGCTTAAAGCAATTTACTTCAATCTTTCATATAGGCCCAATTCTCACATAATCATTGAAAGTAAATGCTGATGGAACATAATAATAGATCGACAGGAGACAAGCCAATATAATAAATCAGAATTTACAATTCTTCTTGTCCGGCAATGATAGAGAGAAAAGTTTGTTACAGCAGTCAACAGGATGCCCTAGCCAGCAAAGACTTTGGCTGGTCAAACCAGCTCTTCCAACCTCCAGTTCAGTCAAACACATACAAGATCAGCCTTCCTTCAGTGTCACACACACCTCATGAGACAGCTCCAAAAACAGTCAACGCAAGTCAACAAAAGGATTTCCGGCATCCATTTCTGGCATCATCCATATTTCCGGCATCCATATTCACACGTGGGAGAGAGAGAAACCTCTTCTAGGCTGTACGAACCAATCAGATCATGAGGAATTTGTGTGACGAGATGATGAGCAAATGAGCATCAAGTCTCTCCAATTTATATCCATCAATGAGGGTGTGTGACACATCTGTTGGGCTTGTGAGCCTACATTGCAATTCAGGCTGACCTTGACAAATTGCATGAGTGGAAAATAAAATGAAAATATATGTTCTGCTCATCCAAACAAGATGATCTTCAGATCAATCTTGCACCTTTCCGAAAGAGGAATTCAACAAAAATATAATCATCATCATATGAGCAGTGCAACATGAAGTTTGGACCTAGTTGCCCAAAATTAACACTCCCTCTCAACTAGGGAGAACTCCATCTGTCCACTTGTGCCATCCAGTGATTAGTACCATCGTGTACTATCATCAACCGTTCCTGTGTCATCCTGCTTTAACATGCTTTGTCGGCTCAAGGGCAAACAAACGAGAGTGAGTCACAAAGACATCACACTCCGTTGACCCGAAGTTAGCCTAGAGGGTAAAACCTCAATAGACTCAAAAGAGTCACATTCTAACCCGAAGTTAGTTTACTGACCCGAAGTCAGTTTAGAGGTAAGAACCTCATCAGACTTGATCCCAAATCAAGGTGTTGGACACATGCCATCCTAGACATAGAGAGTACGAAAATCTCCAATGCATCCATCAGTCTTGCTATTGGTCTCTATCCACATTTCCCACCTCATTGGCCAAATGAGAGGTACTTCCCATGAGTCTAAAACTCCATGGGTAGGATGCATGTTGGGCATAAGATAAAAGAGAAGGTGAACCAACTCAAACATCATAACAGTGGGGCAAAAGCACAACACGTTCCGAAAAGCCTAGCCCCATGTGTGCTTATATCTCCAAGAAGCTATCCACAAGCCCCCCAGAGCTCCTAGAGCTCATAGTCCAACTCAAGCAGGACCCTCACAATAGGGTCTTTCCACTATTCAAAGCTTCTCGCGGAAGGTTAGGAACTTGACCTTCCCTAGGGGCTTCATGAGAATATCTGCGACCTTCTCATCAGTTCCTATGTGATCGAGCCTTACGACGCCTCATTGTACCATGTCTCAGACAAAGTGGTACCTATGCTTGGATCAATCATGGAACACAGGATTCTCAGAAAGAAGAATCCCACTCTAGTTATCACAAAGGATAACGGTGGTACCTAGCACATGTCCAAACAACTCACTAAAGAGCTTTCTCAACCAAATAGCTTCACAACAGGCCATACTCGCTGAAATGTATTCGGCCTCAGCAATGCTCAAAACCACTAACTTCTGCTTCCTTCTCATCCAATATATCAAAGTAGAACCCAAGGCGAAGCAACATCCAGATGTGCTCTTTTGATCCACCACACTGCCAGCCCAATCGGCATCGGTATATCCATGGAGTCTCAAACCCGGCAGTGTATCTCAGCCCATGGTTGATTGTGCCCCGAAGATATCTCAATATATTCTTGGCACCAATCCAGTGAATGTGATGAGGCTCAACCATATGTTGACTCAAAGTGTTCACTGCAAAACATACGTTCGGACGAGAGTTCATTAAGAACATCAGGGCCCCTACGAGTTGTCGATACTCGGTGGGATTTCCCAGCTCAGGCCCAGTAGCGCTTCCACACAACTTTTTAAAGTTGAGTTCCATCGATGTCGACACAGACTTACAGTCCACCATACCAAATCTCTCCAATAGCTTCATGACATATTTCCCTTGAGAAAGGAAAATCTCGCCTGGCCTTTGCCAGCCCTCTAAGCCTAGGAAATAGTGCATTAGTCCTAGGTCTTTCATCTCAAACTCGGAAGCTAGCTCCCTCTTACATTGATGAATGAGAGGGTCAGCACCTATCAGGAAGAGATCATCCACATAGAGAACTAGAATGAGAGGCCTTTCTCTATCAACCTTAAAATAAAGGTTTGGACCAGCATTACTTTGAGTGAAGCCCAGCTTCATCAAGTAGCTATTTATCCTCTCATACCAAGCCCTGGGGGCTTGCTTCAACCCATAGAGGGCTTTCTTCAACCTGCATACATAGGTGTCTCTATCTTGGACCTCGAACCCCAGAGGTTGCTCCACATAAACCTCTTCCTTTATTGAAACACGCAGAAAGGCAGCCTTCACATCCATCTGATGGAGACTCCATCCTTGCGTTGCAGCAAGGGCAATGATAGATCGGATGGTGGTATAGCGGGCGACAGGTGCAAATATATCATTATAATCTATGCCTTCTTTTTTAGAGAAGCCTCGGGCAACAAATCTTTCCTTGTACTTTTTCAGTACTACCATCAGCTCCATGCTTGATATTGAAGAGCCATTTCGAGGTGACAACAGATTTGTCCTCAGGTCTTGGGACCACTTCCTAGATATCATTCTTCATAATGGACTCATATTCTTCGTGCATAGCATCCTTCCAAAATTGATGCTTTACGGCTTCTTTAAATGATCCAGGATCAAATTGTACAATTGTACTCATGGCTACTAGATACCCTTGGTATCTATTTGGCTTCTTGCTTTCACGGAATGTCCCCCTTGGGGAAATATGTCTCTCGGCATCTTCGAAAGTGTCCCTAAGCCATGAGGGTCTCCTCTTATTTGAAGGAGGTGGATCAATAGGATCCATTGGTCCTTCAACATCAGGCATTAGTTCAGCCTTCGGCTCTTCCTGCTTCCCTACTTCTTCTTCTTTGTCTTCATTTGAACTAGGAAGATTCCTAACTTTCTTGAGGGCAACTTCTTCATCGAAGGTGACATTCTGGCATATCTCCACTTCTCTTTGACCAGGCACATAGATTCTATATGTCTTCGAAGTTTCATGTAGCCCACAAACATTCCTTTATTTCCAGAAGCATCCAGCTTGCTTCTCTTTTCTTTCAGCACATGAAAGTAAACAGGACACCAAAAGCTCTAAAATGAGAAACGTCAGGTTTCTTACCAGATAATACTTCTTCGGGAGTCTTGGAGTCCAATGCGGAATGCGGGCATCTATTTTGAACATACACTGCAGTGTTTACAGCTTCTCCCCATAGAAACTTCGGAAGACCTTGGTCATATAGCATGGCACGGGCAGCTTCCACAATGGTTCTGTTCTTTATTTCAGCAACACCATTTTGCTCAGGAGTATACACAGTTGAGGTCTCCCTCTTAATGTCAGCTTCCCTGAAAAGTCATTGAATTCATTTGACTCATACTCGGTCCCATTGTCGGTCCTCAAAATTTTCATTCTTTTCTCGGTTTGATTTTCCACCAAGGCCTTGAAGGTACAAAACCATTTGAATGCTTCGTCCTTCTTCTTCAAGAAATATATCCAGATATTCAGGATAAGTCATCTATAAAAGTCATGTAATAGGAACATCCTCCCAAGGATGTTACGGGCAGCATACCAGATGAATTAATTGCAAGATATCAGATGTCTTTGTGACACTTGAGGGGAATGGTCCCCTTGTATGCTTCCCTTCGGCACAACCCTGACATATACCTTCATGATCATATTTAAACTCAGGCATCCTTGTCACCACCTTCCTTGCTTTGAGAAGGGCTTTGTAATGAAGGTGTGCAAACCTCCGATGCCATAACTTGGTTAGAAGAGTTGTATCACAGGACATCGCCCCCAACGAACTTCCTCCAACCTGGTAGAGTGTATCAACTTTAAAACCAATAATAAGAGCTTCTTTGAAGTTGTTCTTCTAGATGCATACCTTTCCATCATCGAATGCCACATTGAATCCTTTGTCTTCCATTGTCAAAATAGACACAAGGTTCTTTTTCAAATCAAGTACGTACAACACATCTTGTAAGCGGAGGATTTGACCTTGAGATAGATGAAGGGTCACAGTCCCTGTCCCTTTCACGAGATAGGTGGCATTATCTCCAAGGATAATTTCTAAATTAGTATCATTCTCAATCAAATCAGAGAGGGCTTCTTTATAACCAGTGAGGTGCCTTAAAGCACCACTGTCAATCAACCAGACATCCAGGGTATCGGGAGGAGATGCAACAAAGTGGGTAGATACAAGAATATATTCATTTTTCTTATTATCAACAACATTAGAATCATCGTATCTGCAATTTCTTGACCTCTTGAAAGGTTGCCCATTTCCACCTCGATAAGAGGGAGCCTTTCTCTTTCCTTTGAACCTGTTGTTCCTCTGATTGCCATTCCCCCTGAAGTTGTTGTTGTCATCATCCCTGGGAGAGTCCCTTCTACTGGGGCACTCTCTTGCATAGTGACCAGTCTTGTTACAAGTGTAACATCTTCCCTTCCTTCCTTTGAGCCCCGCTCTTCCATGGTTTTGATTTCTCAAGCCACCATGGTTCTTCTTCTTTACATGAGCGGCGAAGGCAATAGGGTCACCTCCATTCCCATTAGAGGGATGATCTCTCTCCATCATTCTAGTGTCCTCTTGAGTGCATTTGGTCAGCAATTCATCAAAATCAAGAATCACATTATTATTAAGAATCGTAGTATTAAATACATACCAGTCTTGGGGAAGTCCTCCAAGAGCAATGAGGACGAGCTCTCAATCAGCTACTTCTTCTCCTACGGCAAAGAGATCATTCATGATTTTTGTGAGCCTCATAAAATATGATTGGAGTGCACTTGATGGAGGCTCATGAATCTTCCTTTGCACATAATCCATGACATCTTGATCTTCTAATGCCAAATCCAAGTACATCTTCCATGCATGATAATCAGACTTGTCAGTCAACTTATCATCAGATTTGAAAACCCTTTTAGGTTGAGGAGGCCATTGATCCTTGACAAGACTTCTTCTTCGGTGATTGCTTTTCACACTATCTTGGGCTTTGTCTTCACCTCAGCTCTGATACCATGTTAAATTTAGATAACCATGGTACGTTCTATGCTTAAAGCAGTTTACTTCAATCTTTCTTATAGGCCCAATTCTCACATAATCATTGAAAATAAATGATGATAGAACATAATAATAGATCGTCAGAAGACAAACCAATATAATAAATCAGAATTTACAATTCTTCTTGTCCAACAAAGATAGAGAGAAAAGTTTGTTACAGCAGTCAACAGGATGCCCTAGCTAGCAAAGACTTTGGCTGGTCAAACCAGCTCTTCCAACCTCCTGGAGGTTCAGTCAAACATATACAAGATCAGCCTTTTTTCAGTGTCACACACACCTCATGAGACAGCTCCAAAAACAGTCAACGCAAGTCAACAAAAGGATTTCTGGCATCCATATTTCCGGCATCATCCATATTTCTAGCATCCATTTCCGGCATCATCCAGATTTCCGACATCCATATTCACACGTGGGAGAGAGAGAAGCCTCTTCTTGAAAGTAAATGCTGATGGAACATAATAATAGATCAACAGAAGACAAGCCAATATAATAAATCAGAATTTACAACTCTTCTTGTCCGGCAAAGATAGAGAGAAAAGTTTGTTACAACAGTCAACAGGATGCCCTAGCCAACAAAGACTTTGACTGGTCAAACTAGCTCTTCCAACCTCCTGGAGGTTCAGTCAAACACATACAAGATCAGCCTTCCTTCAGTGTCACACACACCTCATGAGACAACTCCAAAAACAGTCAACGCAAGTCAACAAAAGGATTTCTGGCATCCATTTCTGACATCATCCATATTTCCGGCATTCATATTCACACGTGGGAGAGAAAGAAGCCTCTTCTAGGTTGTACGAACCAATCAGATCATGAGGAATTTGTGTGATGAGATGATGAGAAAATGAGCATCAAGTCTCTCCAATTTATATCCATCAATGAGGGTGTGTGACACATCTATTGGACTTGTGAGCCTACATTACAATTCAGGCCGACCTTGACAAATTGCACGTGTGGAAAATAAAATCAAAATATATGTTCTGCTCATCCCAACAAGATGATCTTTAGATCAGTCTTGCACCTCTCCGAAAGAGGAATCCAACAAAAATATAATCATCATCATATGAGCAGAGTGCAACATGGAGTTTGGACCTAGTTGCCCAAAATTAAGAAGAGTCCATAAGACCTTAGAAAAACATTCTATAAACATACTCCGTAAACTTGTCTGAATGGACTGCATGAGACCTGAGGCTACTAGCTTGTACATCCCTCAGGTGATTGAAGCATTTAATCTATGTAAGTCGTTGAGGGGAAAAAGAGTTCCTGTTAGGTGGATTGTTTGAAATGCTCCTCTACCTTGTCATACACTATATTGTGGTAAATCTAATTGAAGTTAGATGGGAAGGGGACTAGCATGAATATGCTCGATACTATTGATTCAGCCACATATATATGCCCTAGGGTGTTCCCAAGGTACGCAACAGATGATATCTTAACTAATGGATCGGATGCCTTCCAGTCCCACACTTGTATCATGTCATGCTAACAGTATTAGTGTTTGATGAGCTTCTTAACTGAAGTGACAGCTTATGGACTATTACAATACACAGACCAAGAACATAAAAATAGATGGAGAAAAACAATAGTGGCTGTAACGCAAACGACTTTCAAAAGGCATAATTAAAAAAAAAAATAGTACAGAAGCATATATTTCCTCCGAAAAGCACAGATCATGCTTAAAGTTAGATTGGGCTTTCCAAATTCCAGCAAACAGATAACAAATGTCTAATCATTCAAGGTTAGATTACCATGATGACATGATTTACAAAAATGCAAAACTCACCCTCTGAATAGCAACTGGCACCGCTCCACCTTTTCCTTTACCATACCCAACTACACCATGAAAATTACCACAAACAACCATAGCAGTGTAGCTAGCTATTTGTCCTCCCTAATAGAAGCAACAGATATTCTCAGATTATAACAAGTCTCAACTATGATCAAGTTATGCTAGAAATGTAGAAAATACAGATCGATGATTAAGTACCGGCAAAAGTAAACAGAAGCTAAATGGAAGAAGAAATCACCTTAGTAACTTTGCAGGTCCGATTTACATCTATGAGCTTTGCATCAAATCCCTGCAATAAAAATTGACAAACTATAACTCAAGTTTTTGCAATTTAAAAGGATATCAAAACCCAATATAAATTACGACCATTACTATGTTACCCAAAGATTTAGAGGTGTAGCGATAGAGGGCCGAGATTCAAGTATAGCACGGGGCTACCCTCAAGTTTCAGGGGATGAAGGGACCGGGACAACAATATAGGATATTGAAAATATAGAAATTATTTTATAAAATAATTTTGAAAACAATTAAATATATAGTTATAACACATAAGGGTAAATAGTATATGTGGTCAATAGGGTAAAGATATAAAAATCTTATATGCTATACTGCATTGCTTTTTGGGACCGGGGAACAATGGGGACAGGGGGATGCTTCCCCAGGATGGCAATTATATATATATATATTAAAAATTCACCCTAAACATTTACATTTGCTTCAAGCTTGTAAGCATAACAAACTATACAGTATTATACTATCATGCACATCCCTTAGACATGCCAATTCTGAAAAAGCTCCAGCAATTCAAAAAAAGGGTTGAGTGACATTCCATTATTGGCCACCAGACATGAGCAAAGTACAGTTTAGCTTTAGGAAGCTGAAGTGAAACTATTCAATTTGCAATAAGGTCCATGATCTATGAAATAGAGAATTATCTCTGCAGCAGCTTTTCTTCATCATATTTCTTGTCAATGATGATTATTTTAAAACATAAAAGACATTCCCTTCTAAATTGGTTTTGCATATTTTTATAGCAGTGTTGAAAACCACTATTAAACACTTTGGTTTTTGTGAAGAGATTAGATTCATATTTCAGATTAAGAACATGACTGAATAGAAATTTATTCAAACATTTAATTTCAACTCACTACTATCTGATTGTTTTCACAATGCTTGAGGTTGGGATGGTCGAAGCACTGGACTTGAATGACTCTTGGAAACCCATGTATAATATGTAAAAGCTGAGATGACCCAAAAATGAGGACAAGAGCAATAACAACAAGGATCAGCCGTTTAAAATGTTGCATCTCCTGTTTTTTTGACACGGAGGCTTCACTTGTTTTAATGTTGTCGCTGAAAATAAAATACTTAAATCACAAGAAACCAAAATTGAAACCCATCATACAAAACCCATGTATTGAGCTGCAGCCTTTACAATATTTCTCACCTTTTGTTTCAAATAAACCTTGGCAACCATGAAAATAGTATCTGTCCACCTCCATTATATTCTTATTCCTCATTTCTTTCCATGTTTAAAGTAAAGAAACTACTATTGTAGAAAAATGTATATTAGACTATAACACCTCCATTTTTTATGTTATGGCATTGTTGTAGCCTCTACAACACCCTCCAAAAAACCCACACATTAAAATTTTTGGAGCCCCTTGAGCATTACAATAGAAAAAAAAAAAAAACTAAGGTAAAGTCTGAGATGGTTAAGTCGCTAAGTCACAGATTTCTGAAATTTTGGAAAATAGCAACCCCACGACCTTGCGACCCCCGAGGTCGCACCTCCCTCAAACCGCCGACTAGTGCAACCCAGCAATCTCATTTATGGCTCGCACGCGCGACCCTTTTATAAATAGAAGGGTTGCTAGGTCGCATTATGTCCATGCAGCAGATAGAAAGAAACGCTTCTGACAGGTCGACTGGAGCACGATTTTCCCAGGTAAGTTGCCTTTTCCCCCTGTTGTTTCCTTTTATGGTTTTGTTGCCTTAATTTCCCCTATCCCAGCCTTTAAATTGCCCATTTTCTTTGCTCCTTTTTGTCATTTAAGACCTATGTTGCCAGGAAACGTGGGTGCGGGGACGGGGACGGGGACGGCACTTTTTGAAACAGGGTGCGTGGGTGCGTCGGGGGTATATACTATATATATATTATATTATATAATATTATATATAAATTATAATTTATATATGTGAATTTGTATAAAACAGGAAAAAAAAAATATTTTTTATTCTAAAATTAAAGTTTAAACTTCAAACTTCAAAGATTTAAACATGCACATCATTGAACATTCAACATTCACATAATGATATATAATATGAATCATGATAATATTAAATAACTTAATAAGTTATAAAAGTCATGATATATGTCCATTGTCATACTACATTCAAAATTTCCCTTAAGGGCAAAGAGTCAAGACATCTCCAAACATGAACTAGGAAATTTCAAAATACTCAAATAAAAATTTAAAATAGTGAATAATGGCTTCCTCAAGCCACATCATCAGCATCCATGTCATCAGCATCACTTATATCTTCAGTCAGCATGCTCTCAAGGTAGGAATCACTCTCATCTTGAGCCTCCTGCTCATCCATAACAGTTGAAGGTAGCTCAATAAGGCCATCTGGTTGTATTTCCTCATCCACACACATAGCATCATCTGTGTATTGGTCCCATCTCTTGAAAGGACCATCTTTGTACCCAGGGTCTTTTTGAGATATGAGACGAAGTGTGCTATGAATGTACACTAAGTTCTCTGCCTTCTTTGAGCCCAACCTATTTCTTTTTACTGAATGGATAAAGCACATATCTAAATTTCCTCGTAAGATGAAGTAACCAGTTACCCTGAAAATAGTGAAGCCCAGCCAATTAATTAAAAATTAAAAAGAAAACAAAATGAATTGAAAATCAAATACAAAAAAAATTTAAATGAGAAATAAGATGAGGAACTCCAAACTAGTTAGTAAGTTACCTGTCCAAGTAACCGTATGGCAAACTGCTGCAACTCAGGAGCATCAACACCATGAAGCCACCACCAATCAATTGGATCCTTCTTCTTGCGTCTATTGGTTGCAGTGGTATAGTCGATAGACTATAGTTCGGTTGCAGTGGTATAGTTCTAACAGTTAGCTTCTTAGGGTTGGTTGATCTTAGCCTTTAGGTTTACCGTTTAACTTTAGTGTTATAACTTATAACTTGTAACTTATAATTTTTATTTTTAAGTTTTAATTTGATTTTTAAAATAGTGAACAATGGCTTCCTCAAGCCATGTCATCAGCTGCAGCATCACTTAGATCTTCAGTCAGCATGCTCTCAAGGTAGGAATCACTCTCATCTTGAGGCTCCTACTCATCCATATCAGTTGAAGGTAGCCCAATAAGGCCATCTGGTTGTATTTCCTCATCCACACACATAACATCATCTGTGTATTGGTCCCATCTCTTGAAAGGACCCTCCTTGTACCCATGGTCTTTTCGAGATATGAGACGAAGAGTGCTATGAATGTACACTAAGTTCTCTGCCTTCTTTGAGCCCAACCTATTTCTTTTTACTGAATGGATAAAGGCATAAGTACTCCAATTCCTCTCGCAAGATGAAGAACTAGCTACCTGGAAAATTAGGGGAAGCCCATTAAATTAATTAAAAATTTAAAAAGAAAAGCTAAAATGAAAATTGAAAATCCAATACAAAAATTTAAATGAGAAATAAGATGAGGAACTCCAAACTAGTTACCCCACTTGTATGCAATCCTAGATGGCAACCCACGGTGACCCCATATCATGTTGTACCATGAAGCTACCACCAATCAATTAATCCTTTCTATGTCATTGGCTATGGGTAGTAGAGCAGCCGATAGACTATATTTTGTTTTATGGTAAGTATAGTCAATGTTTTGTCTCGTAAAGGAATACCCTAGCCTTTAGGTTTACCACATAATTTTGTTTCAGTAACTTATAACTCTATAACTTATAATTTTTATCAAGTTTTAATTTTAATTTTTTAGTTTTTAATTTTATGAGCAGCTTTAAAATTATTTTAATTTTAAAGTTTAAATTTTAATTTTAATTTAATTTTTTACGTTTTTATTATTTAATATTTAATAAATTAATTAAGTTTTGAATTTAAAATTAAAAAAAAAAAAAAAAAAATCGCCTTAAGAATAGACTATAATTAACTTATAAATTATTTAATTTTAATTTTAATAAAAAAATCTTAAATTTTAATTAAAAAAAATTAGATTATAGTCAAATTTTGATTTTTTTTTTTTTTTTTTTTTTTTTTTAATTAGCCTAAATTGCCCCCCGAAGAACCCGAAAAGAACCCATTTTCGGGGTTCTCCGTCACTGAAGAACCCTAAAAAAACCTTAAAAGCACCCGAAAAGAACCCGAAGAACCCTAAAAGAACCCTAAAAGCACCCGAAAAGAACCCGAAGAACCCTAAAAGAACCCTGTTTTTGAGTTGGACGTTTCGGGTTTTTCCATGAAGAACCGAGTTCTTCAGGGTTCTTCTGAGAAGAACCCATCCCAGCACCCGGTACGTGGGGACGGGAACCCGGTGCAGGTGCGGGAACCCTACCCCTGGGTGCGGGTACCCGTGCAACATAGTTTAAGACTTACAGTGGCCCTTTTGCCCTAACACTTCCCCTCCTTGCATAATATTGCCACTACTGCCCATCCAGACTCTTATGATTTGTATTTTGCCCGTGAAACTTCTCCCTTTCTCTGTTTGGCCCACCTAGCCTTGCACTTTGAAGATAAAGGGAAAT
Organism: Pinus albicaulis; assembly: GCA_034641835.2. NCBI lineage: Eukaryota > Viridiplantae > Streptophyta > Pinopsida > Pinales > Pinaceae > Pinus > Pinus albicaulis. The sequence continues at coordinate 708,828,524 of CM076572.1, read as the reverse complement.
TTACTTAACACGGCGCGCGCTAAAACCCCCCGGCTAGCCCTAGCGTGACTTGCGACCCTTGCGACCCCGGTCGCTGAGTCGCCAGGTCGCATTCGCCTTCTTTTCTCCTTTCTCGCGACTTCGCGACCTAGCGACCTCACGACCTCACGACTTGGTCACAAGGTCGCAGAGTCGCACTTCCGTCGGTTTCCCTAGAACTTGCGACCTAGCGACCTTGTGACCTGGTCGCAGGTCGCAGAGTCGCACTTCCGCCGGTCTTCTTAGAATTTGCGACCCAGCGACCTCGCAACCTGGTCGCAAAGTCACAAAATCTTTGAGACTGTTAACATCGCGACCTTTGCGACCCAGTCGCAGGTCCCTAATTCAGCCCTTCCTGTGTCTCCAGTTGAAAAAACTAATAACTGTACCTAAGCTTGTATTATCATGGCATCTTTCTTATCATGGGACTCTTTCATGAACATGACAGGTGAATTCGAAGCAGACTTAGAGTGTGTCCTTGTCTCCTCAGATTCAAGCGACATGGGACCTCCAGTGGCCCGGAAAAAGAACAAGAGCCCGGAAGCAGAGGACATAGAGATGGATATACCGATGTCCCCGCCCCCGATCTACAGGGACACCCTGTGCACATTTGCCAAAGGGGACAGCATGCGCTGGTAACAACTGTACCAAGAATTTGCTCGACAGGAATTCCCAAAGGACCTCCCTGACCGACAAGCATACATACAAGTTAAAAGGTCAAGGCTCCATCTTGCAGGTGCCCACCTTGCTATATTCCTATGCGCGGAGGTCATAGAATGGATTATACAAAACACTGACCCCAAAAAGTGGGTAATCAGGGACTACGAAGGCAAAGCTTTCGCGACTCTCAAAGGCTCGGATGCCCAAGTTTACTATGCATTGCCTGAACGAGAGGAGCACTTCACAGAAGATTGGGCCATCGCCCACGCAATCCCCATAATAGACACTTTGAAGGGGTGGTGGGAGGAGCCCGAGAAATTCAAGGCCAAGAAGGATCAAGAATATCCAGTGGTAGGCCTTAGGAAAGTGTATAAACTGGTGGCCGCTATGTTTTGCAGATTATACGAGCGCCCCGACGCCACCACTTTCAGCGGTACGTGGGCAACCCTAATGGAGTATGTCACTGTCCACAGCACCCGGTTCAACTGGGCCAGCATACTGGTGGTCTCTCTTAAAACAAACATATCCTCAGCATTGGTACCGGATGATGGATATCCTTCTGAATTCTACATGGCCTCCTACTAGTTGGATGTTGTTTGTTCGAGATGCCACTTTGAGGGATGGGTGCACAACAAGGATCCAAAGCAGGCACGCCCAATCCACTTAGAGACGAAGGTATTTTGGGATTCCAGATATAAGCAGGACATAGAGCCGATCTCTCAAGTCTTCATCCCAGCTCTCTACAGAAAATTGTTTGGCCAGTACACTCCTTGCATGTCTTGGCGAGCCATGGAGACATTAGGCAAGGTGGCACACTGGTTCCCACTTGCCGAGTACACATTCATTCGAGTCTTTGGTTCAAACAAGGCTCCCCATGCTATGCCCCGATATGTTACAGATAAAATGCTCATTCAAGAGGTCTATTTCCAGATGACTTCCGGTTTCTCTAAGGTCCTGACTAAGGGCAAAAAGAAGCCGTGGCCTACGCTACCCCTCACCGTCGGTACCTACACAGTCAAAGATTTTAGGGAGGTAGAGGCAGAAGCAGAAGAGATGAGAAGTTATCGCCTTGGGTCATTGGACCACCAGACATATGACCCAGAGAGAATAGTCCCTGATCACTGTAAACAGGCTAAGTTCAAGTGGAACTACCAGCGCACGGAGTGCCCGGGCGAAGATGGAAAAAGAAACTGGTATAATGCAGATAGGCAACTCGCTCCGAGGGCGTGGTCTGATCAAGAAGACCCAGATGACCAAACATTGGAGGAAAGAAGCCGTGAATTAGGAGGCACTTCTTCTCGGGCTAAGAAGCCTCGAACTAGCACAGGGCATAACACTGCTGCCCAGCAGAAAGAGCAAGAAGCCAAAGCCTAGCACGAAACAGAGAAGAAGATGAAAGAGGATGAAGAAAAGCGCAAAAGGAGCCTGAAGTCAGAGCAGAAGAAGAAGCAGGCAGAAGAGGCTAGGAGAAAAAAGGAGGAACAGGAAGCAGAGGCTGAGGCGGAACGACAACTCAAAAGAGAGTTAGATCAAGTGGAGGCTGAATGCCAGAAGAAAGCAGAACAGGAAGTGGCAACGGAGGCTGGACGCAAAATAAAAGCAGAACAGGCAGCAGTAATAGCAACAGAGCGTAAAAGGAAAGCTGAACAGGAAGCAGCGGCAGAAGCAGAGCGTAGGCGGAAAATAGAACATGAAAAGGCAGAAGTAGAACCGATGCGGAAAGAGAAAGAAGAAAAGAAAATAAAAGAGGAGGATAGAATACTAGAGAACATCGAGACATATCCCCAAGGCGCAGTATCACAAACAAAGCTACAGCCCCTCGAAGTGCCTGTAGTCAATACACGCGCTACACTCTCCGATGTGAGTTCCTACGAAGGGCCAGAAGAGGAAGTATTCAATCTTACCAAGCTCACATATGATCAGTTCTCCTTCAAGATCCGACAAGAGAAAAGAAGATGTCTAGCACGAAATCCTTCTGCCTCATCCACAGCCGCGATGGAGAAAGATATAGTCCTAGATACTAGGACTAACCCAGTAATGATAGCATTGGCCGGCACGGATTTCGCCGCGGCCACGAAGGAAAATGTAAACAGAATGAGCAGAGAGATCCTCTCTCTACAAAATAAGCTACAAGAAGCAGAGCAGAGGGAGGCAAGAGCAGAACATGAAAAGGCAGCGTTAAGAGAAGAGATTCAACAGCTCCAAGACAGAACTGCTCCGATCAACGAAGTACCGTTCACCGTCCAAAGAGAGCTGGATGTATTAGAGGTCACTATGAGACAGATCTATGGGGAAATGTTCACTATAAAACAAACAATTGCCCCCTCGGTAAGAGATCAAGCAGAGACTAAGCAGAGGAGCGAGCAGCTGAAGGAGGCCTCAGCCGCTTTGGATAGAATGATAGAATGGACGGGTCGATACCCTTAGGCTCCAGAAAACTTGCCTAAGAAAGACTGGATCCACACCCAAGATGCCAAGGTCCAGATCCGGATTAAAATGCAGTCTAAAGATAAGTTGTCCAAGGACCTGGATAAGGTAATGGCCGCATACGAGCATCTAATTAGCGGCATCGATTCAATGCACGTCCTACACCACATTCCATCGCTGGGAGCATTGAATGAGGAGAAGACATGGGGACAAGTGGAGAAGGAGATTCAGACATTTTTGCAACCTATCAGACAAGTCGCTGCCACTTCCGATCTTGCGGCATCACATGAGAACCTGGGCAAGTTCCTTGTCACACCAGTCTGGATCTACACCAAACTCGCCTCCCTATCCAACCTGGTCACGCAGAAAAGAGAGACTTTAATCCCAAATGCCTTGGAGTGTCTGCATCGGTTGAGAGAAGAAGTTCCTTTGATTTCCCCCATAGCGGCAGATTATCGTGTGTGGCAGAACTTCCTCAGAGAACAACAAGTTGATGCCCCTGACGTCACGATCGCGCGCACATCCTCATGATCAGGGGGCAGTATGTCGTAGGTCACACTTGGAAATAGGTCGCAGGTCGCACTTCGCAGCTAAGTTGCAGGTCGCAGCCCTCAGTCAGGTCGCAGGGCAGCTCAACAGTTGGGGAGGCAAAAAGTCAGGAAGCCCAAAGGGCAAATTTTGGTTTATAAAACTCCCTTCAGGAAGATTGTAAAGGATCTTTCTTTTGGGGGACTCAAAGAGTTAGAGAGCATTGTATAGAAGGATAACACTCTTTTGCATGTGAATACAGATACTTGTTAAACTCCTTTTGGATCTGATGTGTTTTGTTGTGCGAACACTATGAGTATTTCTTTTACAGTTTTAAATATCTTTTGATTAATGAAGCTGCGTTTCTGATGGCATCATTCATGCATGATAGTTCTTTGTACTTGTGTTAATGATGTTAAGTTTATCTATGCTTCCCCAATGAATGTTAATAACTTTGTTTACTGACATTTATATTTTCATCGTAAACATTTAAGGAAGTGAAGGTTGTCCCTGCCACAAAGAATTGTTTCTTTCGTGGCTAGAACAACGTGCAAGCATGACCCTTACGATATGCTGTTGACAGTATTTCTTTTGGCTTCATGTCTCATTATTCGCCTCGTTATGCATAGTGTTATATACTTGTTTAAACTCATCAATCATGTATCTTGTATCGTCTGAATAAGTGTGTGTCCGCAGGTTCACTGAGTTCTTTTGAGACCTAAGGAAAGGAGACTTAAGCGGTAGCCGGACCCACACCCCGTACGGGATCCCTACTCCAAACGGTTTAGAGTCTAGTTGGGACTTTTTACCAGGGAGATCCCCTTGCTGTTGGCCGGACAAACTTTCCTGTCAATAGAATTAGCGCTAGAAGGAGGGCCTGAATGGCATCCTCCCAACACACAAGCAATATTTCATCACAAACTCCCCAAGGGGAGGTCATAAACGATGATACTATTCCTCCCCCTTTGGAAGATGTTCAAGGGGAGGAGGCTCCATATTATGAGGTCACCAGGGAGCAGTTGAGAACCCTGCGCCCAGTTGCTCGCAATCTCATCAGGGACTTGCAATTCACCCCAGTCATGAGTTTCTTGACCCATACTAGGACCCTTGCTGCTAACATCACTCGCAACGGTGCCCTTGTGAATTCCCTACCTCAGTTGATAAATTTTATGGTTGAAGACCTCGCCACCGATGTCCAGAATAACGAACCAATTCCCGAACTCCAAGGGGGCGAAGAGGAGGAACCTGACATGAATGAACCCCATCCTGACCCTCAACCCAACCAAGCCCAACATAACAACAATCAAGTCCGCCACCCGCCAGCAGGAGGCGAGGGAAATAGAGGCCGAGGGAATGAAGGTGAGGGAAATAGAGTCCACAGAAATGAAGGCGAGGGGAATATAGGATGAGGAAATGGAGGTGAGGGAAATAGAGGTCAGGGAGTTAGAGGTAGGGGAGATAGAGGCCGTGGCCAAGGACACCATGCCACACACCGCCGTCAAAACCAAAATAGGCCACCTATCTACAATTGGGGATATCTCAGGAATATGGCCAACCGTGAGGGATATCAGGATGAGCACTCTCGCCATGGGGGGGAAGCATCTGCGTCAGGCACGGGAGTGAATCTGAATCTGAGATCAGGCACCACAAGCATGCCAGGCGAGTGCAACCACTTGCTTGGATGGCCCAGTCCCCATTAGATCTTTTGGGCCCCCTCCATGACATGCCCAGGCACCCTGAGAAGCATCTCCCCAAGTTTGACCCCGAGAAGGGTATGTTGGCCGAGGATCATATAAGCAACTTCTATCTTTCACTGCAAATTATGAGAGTTCAAACAGATGACGTTGCTTGTCGCCTTTTTCCACACACTCTCGAGAACAAAGCGGCCACCTGGTACCGCTACCTCCCAACTGCCTCCATAACGTCATGGGACCAATTCCATCACATTTTCTTGCAGAAATTTTCGGAGGACAAAACCCCTTCCATGCTCCTCACGGAGTTAAGTACCATTAAATGCCAAAAGAAAGAAAAGGTCAAGGATTTCAATCAGCGCTTTGCTCCCATATTGCAAAATTTTCCCCCCAACTTGGCGTTGGACGACTCCATTACCATAGACTACTATACCAAGGCTCTCCCAAGGGATATTGTCGTCTTCGTAAAACGCGAAGCTATGGCCACCCTTGCGGCGAATTACGTGGTCGCCCTCGCTGTAGAAAAAGACATGCTTTCTATAGGAGCCATCGATCATGAAGGGAGAGACGACCACAAACCCACCGCGAAGAAAAGTCAGTCCTCCACACCCAAGATCGCGGATAAGGATAAGGATGCTTTTGACTTCGAGAGTATAGCAAAGACCCTTAAGCTATTGACCAATGAAGTCTCTGACCTGAACAGAAAGGGCATAGAATCCACTACTGGCACTAAGACGCAAAAGCCCTTTTTCAGAAAGAGTAACCCCACCACCAGCCGACCTCCATCTAACCCGAACACTATTCTCAACGTGGAAGAAACAGGAAAAGATAACTTTTGTTCTTTCCACCAGGCTGCCCACTCTAAAAAGACATGCCCACAATGGATTGGCAGCATGACTGCAGTAGTAAATCAACTTCTGGACGATCAAACCCCAGGGGATGCAGGGGAGGATGATGTTTCTGACAATGAAGAAGATTTGCCCCCTAATGAAGAACCAGGATCCTCTATTCTTGCATTCGATTTAATCCGCGGGGAGAGCAATCATACCATCACTGATATCAATATGGCAGACGATCCTAAGGTCAAACTCGTACGAAACTATGGCCTTAGAAGCAAAGGATTGGTTCCCGAACAGTCCTTTGAAGAGAAGAAGAGGGCTTTCTTAAGGAAAATTCTACCCCCTGGGAATGAACAACAAGCTGTTCCTGAGAAGCCCACGATCAACAACACCCGAGTAAACCAAAAGAGCAAGCTCCCGGTGGGGTCGCCCAAAGCCACTACCGAGCCTAGTCCTCATGCTGATTCCGGTTACAACATTGTTGAGGACATGAAGAAAACCAGAGCCAACATCTCCCTCTACGAGCTTGCCCGCATCACCAATCAAGGAGAACTTATTCTCAAATCCTTCACCAACACCTTGACTACTAAGCCTGTGAGCAATACGTCTGCGCAAGCTAGTTCAAGTATTCAGTCTATTGTAAACACCAGAAATGCAAATTCCAGGGGATCCACTCCTCCCTTCCTCTTATCATTCGAGATTTTTAACTTCAACGTCCATAACTGCCTGGTTGACTCCGGCGCATCCACAAACGTCATGCCCCTCTTTGTTTGTAAGAAGCTGAACATTCGCCCAGAGAAAACTGACGCTAGGATCATCCAGCTTGATAGATCACAAGTGCCCGTTGTAGGAGAGCTGAATAATGTCATTATCCGCCTTTCTTCTGACTCAAGGGTTCACCAGTGTATAGACATCGTAGTTGTAGACATCCCGGAAGCCTACGGCCTATTGCTTAGCAGGGACTGGTCTAGCAAGCTGCAAGGGTATTTTGCTACCGACTGGTCTCACCTGTGGCTTCCCTACAAGGGCCGGAACAACCAGATCAGGGTTGAAAGCGAACCTTATATGAAACACACTGTGACTAATTTGGATGCTACTAACGAACCTGTCAGCTTTGCCCAGGAAGAGCTTGGCATGTGTTTCTTGGAGGCCATTTTCGGACGTTACCATTCTCCTCAGTCCCCTGTGAGCCCAGAGGTCTAGTCAGAACTAACACTAGTCACGAAAGACCAAGCCACCCCCATCTTACACCAAGTCGAGATCCCTCCCCAACCCACAACTCCGAAGGAGCCTGAAAACGACGTGTGGACCTTGTATTATGACGGTTCCAAGACCCATGATGGAGCTGGCGCGGGCTGCATCCTGCTAGACCCCCAGAAGAACAAGTTCTTGATTTCGTGTCGGCTAGAGTTCCAGTGCACCAACAATACTGTCGAATATGAAGCCTTAGTCCTCGGACTTAAGAAAGCACTGGACTTAAAGGTAAGATGCTTACAGGTCATCGGAGACTCTGAGATCATCACTCGTCAGGTACGCAATACCATTCATTGCTTGTCTCCGCACTTAAAAGCTTATCAACAAGAGGTATGGCGTCTTATTTCTGCATTTGATGCGTTTGGAATCAAATCCGTGCTTAGAATGCATAAAGCAGCAGCTGAGACTCTGGCTAATGCTGCTGCTAGATTTACCCCTCTGAGGGATGGCTTTTCTATTGAAGTAATGTATAAACCCTCCGTGCCAGATAATATTACTAATTTACGCATCTTTGATGATGATCAACAGATATTGGAATTCATGCTCAGACCGAAAAGTTCAAAGATCCGGTGATAGATGAGGCGGATCACGATCAAGCTTTGCAGAAAGAGCATGATAAACGCAAAGAAAACCCCATGCCCGAGGGGATAGTGTCGCTTGAAAAGCTCTTTGATCTGCAAAGCCGTTTCCGCGGGCCCCCAAATACCAAAATACAAAGTTCACCTTGGCACATCGGCAAGTGAACTTAGGATCAAATGAGGATCCGAAGTTCATCAACCTTGGGAATGACTGTTCCGACCAGAAGAGGCAAGCTTTCACCCAGCTATTTCGAAAGTATCGAGACGTCTTTGCTTGGACGTATGATGATTTACGTACGTATGATACTCGGATTATTCAGCACGTGATACCTATGAAGGAAGGAGTGAAGCCTTTCCAGCAAAAGCTCAGAAAAGTGCACCCTACACTGGAACCGATGATTCAGAAAGAACTTAAGAAGCTTTTGGATGCGCATTATCTTCAAAGTTCGCCACTCCACTTGGGTATCAAATCTGGTCCCAGTACGGAAAAAGTCTGGCGAGATCCGTTTGTGCGTGGACTTCCGAAATTTAAATCGGGCCTCAGACAAAGACAATTACCCGGTGCCCCCTATGGAACAAATATTGCAAGTCGTGTCCGGATCCGAAATGTTCTCCTTATTGGATGGGTTCTCCGATTACAACCAAGTGCTGGTAGCTGAGCCAGACAGATTGAAAACTACTTTCCGGACCAAATGGGGAACGTTCACTTTCAGGCGCATGCCCTTCGGATTAATAAACGCGGGGGCAACTTTCCAACGGGCCATGGATATAGCTTTCCGTGGTCTAATAGGACGGAGTGTGGTAGTCTACTTGGATGACGTCACCGTGTTTTCGAAACACCGAGGCGATCACTTACGCCACCTCAAGCAAATTTTTGAAAGGTGCAGGAAGTACGGGATCTCACTCAACCCGAAGAAAAGTGTTTTCGCCGTGTCAGAGGGAAATTTGCTCGGCCACATCATAACTAAGCAGGGCATTGTTGTAGATCCCGAGCGGGCAAAAGCCATTGCCCAGATTCCACCCCCTAGCAGCAAAAAGGCCATGCAATCTTTCCTTGGGAAAATCAATTTTGCCCAAATAGTCAGGCCTTTGCGGGGGATGATCAAGAAGAATGCGATTTTCAAATGGAATTCGCCAAAGAAGGAGGCTTTCAATAAAATCAAGCAGGCTATAGCTGAAGCACCATCTCTCCAAAGTCCAGATTTTAGCAGAAGCTTCATCTTGTATACCTTCGCTTCAGATTCATCACCCGCAGCTGTCCTCACGCAAAAAGACGCCAACAATGATGAACGGCCTATATCCTTCATGAGTACCGGGTTGCATGGAGCTGAACTGAATTACCCTCAGATCGACAAGCAGGCTTATGCAGTCTACAAAGCAGTCAACCATTTCAGGCCATACATCTTGAAAAACCATGTCACAATTTTCATCCCCCACCCAGCTGTCCGCTCACTGTTCATGCAGCAAGAGCTGGGTGAGATACGAGGCAACTGGATGGCATGTCTTCAAGAGTATGACCTAGAGTTTAAACCAGCACACACTGTCAAAGGAGAAGGACTCTACCAAATGGCTACGGAGGCTGCAAGCTCACACGGGGTTGAAGAAGAGTGTTGGGAACAGGAAATCGACATGTATCAAAGTGACCACGCACCTCAACAGAGAAACCCATCTTGGTACTCTAACATTTTGGGATATTTGGCCCATGGCATCTTGGACCCTGTTTTGACTGCCCGGCAAAAACGCGCAATAAGGCTTAAGGCTGCGTCTTACCAGTTAATCCAAGGTAAGATTTTCAAGAAACATCACGATGGAGTTCTGCTACGCTGCTTGGAACATGATGAAGCACAGAGCATCTTGACCGAACTGCACGACGGACCAGCTGGAGGGCATTTTGCAGGCAATACCACCGTCCACAAAATAATACGCGCAGGGTACTATTGGCCAACCCTTTTCAGAGATGCGCATGCATATGTCCGGAAGTGTACCCAATGCCAGAAGTTCGCCAATCGGGAAGCGTGACCAGTCACTCCCCTACAGTCAGTGGCAGTAGAGGAACCCTTTCAACAGTGGGGCTTGGACGTGATTGGTTAAATCCTACCTCACTCCTCCAAGCAACACCGGTATATTCTCACTGCTACCGATTATTTCACCAGGTAGGTCGAAGCAGTACCATTATGCCAAATCAACGATCAAGAGGTAATAGAATTTGTCACTCATTCAATCATCACCAGGTTTGGCATTCCAACTTCCTTAGTTTTTGACAATGCAACTTATTTCTCATCCTTTAAATTGTATGATTTTGCTTTGGAAAATGGTATTGTGCTTAAACATTCTGCAAATTATTACCCCCAAGGAAATGGGTTAGCCGAGTCAACTAATAAAAATCTGATCCGCATCATCAAAAAGATTTTGTTGTCCCACCAGCGAAACTAGCATAACGCCCTCCACAACGCTCTTTGGGCTAACCGTGTCACACCCAAATCCTCACTCGGCACCTCCTCGTATTTTCTTGTGTATGGAAAAGAAGCCGTCCTTCCTCCCCACTTATCTCTCCCTGCCCTTCAGTTGTCCCAAGAAAGCCATGGTACCCCATGCCCCACCTTGCAGACCTGGATCGACACACTACTGAAACTAGAGGAAGAGAGGCAAAAAACCCGCGAAAAATTCGCCATCCACCAAAGTCGGATTAAGAGATGGTTTGATAAAAAGTCTGCAGGGAGTAAAAATTTTGAAGTAGGAGACCTAGTCCTTAAGTGGGATAAAGCTCACGAAGAAAAGGGAAAACATTCCAAATTCCAAGCCCTGTGGACAGGTCCATTCCAGGTAAAGGAGAAATTAGGTTCCCACACGTTTAGACTGTAAACTCTAGAGGGAAGAGTCGAGGTCCTCCCGGTGAATGGGCATGACCTCAAACATTACTTCACTTAGTAGCCCTCGGAGCGCTGTCCCACCCCTGTACCATATTTCATGATTTTCCGTTCTAGTTTCGTTTGTAGGTGACCTTTTATCAACTCGGAGAGAAGAAATAAATTTAAAAAAAAAAAAAACTCAAGAAGGTGGAAGGCCTTGTCAGAGCCACACAATTGGCATACTCCACCAGGTTCTATGCTGATGGGAAGCCTTTCCCGAAAGACACAAAGGTGGTGAGAGCTTGCCTGTAATTGACACCCAAAGGTAGTACATGACCTAGCTTGAGCCACCAAGCGCGGGTAGCTCACCTAGCAAGCTTGAAAGGTGTCTGTGAGAAGAAAGTTGGATCCAGCAGCGACTAGATCGAAAGGGAACAGAGTTAACTTCAGGTGACATCAAGATATCCGGGAAAAACCAAAGTCCTCATACAGACCAGGAGCAACCTCTCTTGCAAGTAAAATAAGTCGGGATCCCTCATCCACCCAGGGAAAAATCGCCCCTCCCAAATAAGTGCCATGAGCACACCTAAATAAGTGCCTTAGGCACATTCAAAATAAGTGCAATAACACACCAATAAAGGGTAAAGGATTGAGAAAGGCTTCCTGCGCAAGGAGACGATGTGACGACTCCGCTGGGGTACTGACCAGGCTCGCTGGCAGCGGAGCAATGTTTATGACTCCTAGGCAGTGACTCCACCGAGACCGCGAGGTTCACAGGCAGCGGAGCAACACAATGAGGACAAAATAATCGTACCGGATCCTGTGGGCACCTGAAGTTCTCCAACCCTTTCAGTCCAGAAACTTGAAGCAATGAAACTCAGTTAACCAACACCTAAACAAGCTAGCAGGCCAAGCAACTTCGCAAAGTGCCAAAGGCAAGGTAGTAGGGACCTTAAGGTGAAAGGAACAGCTAGTGAAGGCCCCTCCCTCCCCCCACCAAGGCAAACCATCGGCAGAGGCTCTATGTCCGACCAGTGAATCACCATTTGTTGTAGCCTCTACAACACCCTCCAAAAAACCCACACATTAAAATTTTTGGAGCCCCTTGACCATATAAAATAAAAATTTTAAAAAAAACAAAAGAAGAAGCTAAGGTAAAGTCTGGGATGGTTAAGTCGCTAAGTCGCAGATTTCTGAAATTTTGGAAAATCGCGACCCCGCGACCTTGTGACCCTGCAACCCCCGAGATCGCAAGGTTGCGAGGTCGCGAGGTCGCACCTCCCTCAAACCGCCGACTAGTGCGACCCAGCGACCTCATTTATGGCTCGCACGCGCGACCCTTTTATAAATATAAGGGTTGCTAGGTCGCAATATGTCCATGCGGCAAATAGAAAGAAACTCTCTTGACAGGTCAATTGGAGCGCGATTTTCCTGGGTAAGTTGCCTTTTCCCCCTGCTGTTTCCTTTTATGGTTTTGTTGCCTTAATTTCCCCTATCCCAGCCTTTAAATTGCCCATTTTCTTTGCTCCTTTTTGTCATTTAAGACTTAAGGTGCCCCTTTTTCCCTAACACTTCCCCTCCTTGCATAATATTGCCACTACTGCCCATCCAGACTCTTATGATTTGTATTTTGCCCGTGAAACTTCTCCCTTTCTCTGTTTGGCCCACCTAGCCTTGCACTTTGAAGATAAAGGGAAATTTACTTAACACGGCGCGCGCTAAAACCCCTCGGCTAGCCCTAGCGCGACTTGCGACCCTTGCGACCCCGGTCACTGAGTCGCCATGTCGCATTCGCCCTCTTTTCTCCTTGCCCGCGACTTCGCGACCTAGCGACCTTGCGACCTGGTCGCAAGGTTGCAGAGTCGCACTTCCGTCGGTTTCCCTAGAACTTGCGACCTAGCGACCCTGCAACCTGGTCGCAGAGTCGCACTTCTGCCGGTCTTCTTAGAATTTGCGACCCAGCGACCTCGCAACCTGGTCGCAAGGTCGCAAAGTCGCAAAATCTTTGAGAGTATTAACATCGCGACCTTTGCAACCCTACGACCCAGTCGCAGGTCGCTAATTCAGCCCTTCCTGTGTCTCCAGTTGAAAAAACTAATAACTGTACCTAGGCTTGTATTATCATGGCATCTTTCTTATCCTGGGACTCTTTCATGAACATGACAGGTGAATTCGAAGCAAACTTAGAGTGTGTCCCTGTCTCCTCAGATTCAAGCGACATGGGACCTCCAGTGGCCCGGAAAAAGAACAAGAGCCAGGAAGCAAAGGATATAGAGATGGATATACCGATGTCCCCGCCCCCGATCTACAGGGACGCCCTGTGCACACTTGCCAAAGGGGATAGCATGCGCTGGTACCAAGTGTACCAGGAATTTGCTCAACAGGAATTCCCAGAGGACCACCCTGACCGACAAGCATACATACAAGTTAAAAGGTCAAGGCTCCATCTTGCAGGTGCCCACCCTGCTATATTCCCATGCGCGGAGGTCATAGAATGGATTATACAAAACACTGACCCCAAAAAGTGGGTAATCAGGGACTATGAAGGCAAAGCTTTCGCGACTCTCAAAGGCTCGGATGCCCAAGTTTACTATGCATTGCCTGAACGAGAGGAGGACTTCACAGAAGATTGGGCCATCGCCCACGCAGTCCCCATAATAGACACTCTGAAGGGGTGGTGGGAGGAGCCGGAGAAATTCAAGGCCAAGAAGGATCAAGAATATCCAGTGGCAGTACTTAGGAAAGTGTATAAACTGGTGGCCGCTATGCTTTGCATATTATACGGGCGCCCTGATGCCACCACTTTCAGCGGTACGTGGGCAACCCTAATGGAGTATGTCACTGTCCACGGCACCCGGTTCAACTGGCCCAGCATACTGGTGGTCTCTCTTCAAACAAACATATCCTCCGCACTGGTACCGGATGATGGATATCCTTCTGAATTTTACATGGCCTCCTACTTGTTGGATGTTGTTTATTCGAGGTGCCACTTTGAGGGATGGGTGCACAACTAGGATCCAAAGCAGGCACGCCCAATCCACTTAGAGACGAAGGTATTTTGGGATTGCAAATACAAGCAGGACATAGAGCCGATCTCTCAAGTCTTCATCCCAGCTCTCTATAGAAAAATTTTCGGCCAGGACACTCCTTGCATGTCTTGGCGAGCCATGGAGACGTTAGGCAAGGTGGCACATAGGTTCCCACTTGCCGAGTACACATTCATTCGAGTCTTTGGTTCATGCAAGGCTCCCCATGCTATGCCCCGATATGTTACAAATAAAATGCTCATTTAAGAGGTCTGTTTCCAGATGACTTCCGGTTTCTCTAAGGTCCTGACTAAGGGAAAAAAAGAAGCCGTTACCTACGCTACCCCTCACCGTCGGTACCTACATGGTCAAAGATTTCAGGGAGGTAGAGGCAGAAGCAGAAGAGATGAGAAGTTATCGCCTTGGGTCATTGGACCACCGAACATATGACCCAGACAGAATAGTCCCTGATCACTGTAAGCGGGCTAAGTTCAAGTGGAACTACCAGCACACGGAGTGCTCGGGCGAAGATGAAAAAAGAAACTGGTATAATGCAGATAGGCAACTCGCTCCGGGGGCGTAGTCTGATCAAGAAGACCCAGATGACCAAACATTGGAGGAAAGAAGTCGTGAATTAGGAGGTGCTTCTTCTTCTTAGGCTAAGAAGCCTCGAACTAGCACAGGGCATAACACTGCTGCCCAGCAGTAAGAGCAAAAAGCCAAAGCCCAGCACGAAACAGAGAAGAAGATGAAAGAGGATGAAGAAAAGCGCAAAAGGAGCCTGAAGTCAGAGCAGAAGAAGAAGCCGACAGAAGAGGCCAGGAGAAAAAAGGAGGAACAGGAGGCAGAGGCTAAGGCGGAATGGCAACTCAAAAGAGAGTTAGATCAAGTGGAGGCCGAACGCCAGAAGAAAGCAGAACAGGAAGCGGCAGAGGAGGCTGAACGCAAAAGAAAAGCAGAACAGGCAGCAGCCCAGCGTAAAAGGAAAGTTGAACAGGAAGCAGTGGCAGAAGCAGAGCGCAAGCAGAAAACAGAACATGAAAAGGCAGAAGTAGAACAGCTACGAAAAGAGGAAGAAGAAAAGGAAAGAAAAGAGGAGGAGGATAGAATACTAGAGAACATCGAGACATCTCCCCAAGGCGCAGGGTCACAAACAGAGCTACAGCCCCTCGAAGTGCCTGTAGTCAATACATGCGCTACACTCTCCGATGTGAGTTCCTACGAAGGGCCAGAAGAGGAAGTATTCAATCTTACCAGGCTCACATATGATCAGTTCTCCTTCAAGATCCGACAGGAGAAAAGAAGATGCCTGGCACGAAATCCTTCCGCCTCATCCACAGCCACGACGGAGAAAGATATAGTCCTAGATAGTAGGACTAACCCAGTAATGATAGCATTGGCCGGCACGGCTTTCGCCGCGGCCACGGAGGAAAATGTAAACAGAATGAGCAAAGAGATCCTCTCTCTACAAAATAAGCTACAAGAAGCAGAGCAGAGGGAGGCAAGAGCGGAACAGGAAAAGGCAGCGTTAAGAGAAGAGATTCAACAGCTCCAAGACAGAACTGCTCCGATCAACGAAGTACCGCTCACCATCCGAAGAGAGCTGGATGTATTAGAGGTCACTATGAGACAGGTCTATGGGGAGATGTTCACTATAAAACAAACAGTTGCCCCCTTGGTAAGAGCCCAAGCAGAGACTAAGCAGAGGAGCAAGCAGTTGAAGGAGGCCTTAGCTGCTTTGGATAGAATAATAGAATGAAAGGGTCAGTACCCCCAGGCTCCAGAAAACTTGCCTAAGAAAGACTGGATCCACACCCAAGATGCCAAGGTCCAGATCCAGATTAAAATGCAGTCTAAAGATAAGCTGTCCAAGGACCTGGATAAGGTAATGGCCGCGTACGAGCATGTAATCAGCGGCAT
The DNA here is from genome assembly GCA_034641835.2 of Pinus albicaulis. NCBI lineage: Eukaryota > Viridiplantae > Streptophyta > Pinopsida > Pinales > Pinaceae > Pinus > Pinus albicaulis. The sequence continues at coordinate 708,812,734 of CM076572.1, read as the reverse complement.
CGATTCAATGCACGCCCTACACCACATTCCATCGCTGGGAGCATTGAACGAGGAGAAGACATGGGGACAAGTGGACAAGGAGATTCAGACATTTCTGCAACCTATAAGACAAGCCACTGCCACTTCCGATCTTGCGGCATCACAGGAGAACTTGGGCAAGTTCCTTGTCACACCAGTCTGGATCTACACCAAACTCGCCTCCCTATCCAACCTGGTCACGCAGAAAAGAGAGACTTTAATCCCAAATGCCTTGGAGTGTCTGCATCGGTTGAGAGAAGAAGTTCCTTTGATTTCCCCCATAGCGGCAGATTATCGTGTGTGGCAGAACTTCCTCAGAGAAAAACAAGTTGATGCCCCTGACCTCACAATCGCGCGCACATCCTCATGATCAGGGAGCAGTAGGTCGCAGGTCGCACTTCGCACCTGGGTCGCAGGTCGCAGCCCTCAGTCAGGTCGCAGGGCAGCTCAACAGTTGGGGAGGCAAAAAGTCAGGAAGCCCAAAGGGCAAATTTTGGTTTATAAAACTCCCTTTGGGAAGATTGTAAAGGATCTTTTTTTGGGGGGACTCAAAGAGTTAGAGAGCATTGTATAGAAGGATAACACTCTTTTGCATATGAATACAGATACTTATTAAACTCCTTTTGGATCTGATGTGTTTTGTTGTGCGAACACTATGAGTATTTCTTTTACAGTTTTAAATATCTTTTGATTAATGAAGCTGTGTTTCTAATGGCATCATTCATGCATGATAGTTCTTTGTACTTGTGTTAATGATGTTAAGTTTATCTATGCTTCCCCAATGAATGTTAATAACTTTGTTTACTGACATTTATATTTTCGTCGTAAACATTTAAGGAAGTGAAGGTTGTTCCTGCCACAAAGAATTGTTTCTTCCTTGGCTAGAACAATGTGCAAGCATGACCCTTACGATATGTTGTTGACAGTATTTCTTTTGGCTTCATGTCTCATTATTCGCCTCACTAGGCATAGTGTGATATACTTGTTTAAACTCATCAATCATGTATCTTGTATCATCTGAATAAGTGTGTGTCCGCAGGTTCACTGAGTTCTTTTGAGACCCAAGGAAAGGAGACTTAAGCAGTAGCCGAACCCACACCCCAGACGGGATCCCTACTCCAAACGGTTTAGAGTCTAGTTGGGACTTTTTACGAGGGAGATCCCCTTGCTGTTGGCCAGACAAACTTTCCCGTCAACAGGCATATGCTATAAAGTGACATGTAAATGTGTGTGTGTGTGTGTGTATATATATATGCAAAGCTTTGTCAAGCTTGGATGCCCCTTGGGATAGATTAATTACCCCAAAAGTGGCTTCCATTCTCAACCCCTCCCCATGAGGTTTGAACTTGAGACCTAAATGCGTGTAAATATTACACTTATGGTGTTTAACATCCGAATTTTGTAAATTAGGAGCTCAAGTGCCAAGGCCCATTAAGAAAGGCATGTACTCATGCATGTGAATATTGTTGTCCATTTCCATATGTTTGTGGCTCTTAAACACAAAGTCACGAAGGGATGTAATTAAGGAGCATGATAGCGAGATTGAATCAAAACAACAAGAGGGGAGCAGATGATAATTCACTGTATATATTGGCTTAGAATCACATTACTGATCAATCATTTATTTGACAAAGATATCCATGGAATACATGATGTATACTTCTTTGCATACATGACAAGCTATATTGCATCAAGTTATATAAATGGGCATTGGGGGCCAGGGGAACAAGTTTCAGGGACAGACAGAAATTAACCCAAAATTTCTAGGTGTTGGGGTATGGAGATAGCAAGACATATTTTGAAAAATTAAAATATTATATTCAAACTCAATAAAAGTAGCATTTATGAGATAATAGGTTTAATATCCCTTGTTTGAATGGACATTATGTTGGAGTATAACGCCAACTCCAATAGTATATACAATGTGATGTTAAGGTCATGAGTTAAATTAATTAGATATTATTAAATGACATAGTTAAGTTGTATGGGTATACCTAAAGACTTGGAAAATGAAATAAAAGGGGATCAAACCCATTGTATCATTGACTCAATACAAAACAAATAATTTAAATTATGATATAATAGGTCCAATATACCTTCTCTGAGTGGACATTATGTTGGAGTATAATGCAAATAGTGTATTCAATCTAATGTAAAAGTCACGAGATAATTTAATTAGATATTATTTGATGACAAAGTTAAGTTGTATGGGTAATGTTACTACAAAATCTAGTAGCCTCACTAGGCAACAATGAGATCAGCCACCAATCTCACCTTAGTGATTGTTCCCCTGTTGTTTTGTGGATGGATGTTATCCCCACAAGGGAGGCTTCCCCAAAAGGTCTCAAAGATTAAGTAACCCAAGAATTCCTAGGTTAAATACCCTCCAAGGAACCTATTAATTAAACACCCTAAAATAATATTCAACAAAGTAGGGCTCTGGGTGAAATGAGGTAGCTAGTTCAAAGAATCGATGGCTAAATCTAGAAGGATGAGATAAGTCCCAGAGATGCTCAAATAGATTTTAAACACATGCTACCATAATTAAATGATTGTTGTTATAAATTAGAGTTTAATAAAGGAAATTTACAACATGCAAAATTTATGACAACAATAATAAAGACAGACCGCAAATGATGATATACAATAAATTATCAAAGGCTATTCAATGGGAAAACAAGGGAAAAGATTAAAGCAACTTTTCAATGGCTGAAAATGCACAAAACAGCTATAAAACCCTAGACATCAGCCCTAGAATTATGGCTGAAAATGCATAAAAATGATATTTTTCCATTTTCAATTTAAGTGATGCAAAATCTAACCCTAGGACCATGATATTTAAGGTATTCTATGCTAATTAATGCAGATTTTGTGTAACCCAGCCCTAGTTTACCATAAAAAAGAAGAAAAAACTAATGACACATTAGGACTAGTGCCTTATCAATCTTAAGTATATGGAGTCGAAAAAAGGGTGAGGTCAAAAGTGGAAGACCTTGGTCAGAGCAAGAGAGAGAAATCCTCTCAATCAAACCCTAGCAATTATAAATCAATTGGAGCTTTAAGGTCAAGGAATGTTATTCTAAGTTTCCTTGAAGGATTCTAGGTGACGAATCTTGTAAAGGAGATTTTAGAGCTATAAAATATTCAACAAATCATGACGACTTCTTAGAAACGCTAATTCGACAACATTGCAAAATGGAAGAAGATACTCGATAAAATAACACAATTCACCACAGCATCACTTGATTAATCCAAGAGAAAATCCTCCAACCAATTTTATCCTCCCCAAGATAATTCGCTATCCTTTAGTGATTCATTATGTCCAAGAGTCACGAGCAACTAAAACTCACTCTCTGATAAGAGAAATAATGTGTGTGACAATGATCCTCCTAAATTAACCAATCTCTATTTAAATTAAAGAAACCAAGTCGATTTAGCAAAAAATTAGACTTAAAGCCCTAAAAATAATATTTTAAGTGTTTAAGAGTTAAGTCGGTCACAAGCCGACCTAAAAGATCGTTATCTCGATTCTCAATGATAGAACATAACAAAAACCCCCCTTTTAGCTCACACGTGTCAGCAAAAGGCTTTACAAGGGGGACATCATTCTCCAATGGTGAAGATTTCCATCAAGAAGGTGCTAAGGATGCGTCGAAAGATTGGTCCTCACTCCAAGCCATCTCCTCATCAACAAACGTGCATCATCAAGCAAAAACACTCCATGTCATCATGTCATCATCAATCAAGCCACACATCATCACTCTAGGCCTCATAAGAATGACATCATCATCCAAAAAGGTGTACCCTCCCTTCCAAAGGAATCTCAAGTCATCATCATCATCAAATTAGTGAAATAAATAGGGAAACATACATCAAGAAGGTGCAATGTTGTCTTGGGGGAGTCCTATGGTCTTTGCGGTACATCTTCATCCTATGAAACATTCTGGCCTTAATGATCAACATTTCAAGCTCTCGAGGAACATCAGCAATGTTGGATCCATCCCAAGGTCAATGTTTTTCTCTAAGTGGTCAATATCCCGGCTACAGCGCCTTGAAGTGTCATCAAGTGGCATTGGACATCCTCTTTGGGTGTTGGAGAAGTCCCAATTAATTCCTCAAGGGACATCAGCTCTACCTAGAAGAAAACATTTATAACCTCCCCTAAAAATAAAGTGGGATCATCACCATAGGTAAATAAACCATAAGGGTATCAAAATGGACCATATTTAATGCAAAAGGAACAAGAGTACTTCACACAAGCATCATCTTCAATGTCTTTCTAGCTTAGGATTTGTAAACAAGTTACCATGCTTAGATATGGGAGGATTATCTAAAAGCCCTATTAGGTGCTTCAAAGTTCAAACCTTGAGGGGAAGAACAGTTCCTAGGCTGACACATCAATCAACAAGTGCAAATGGATAGTGGGATGGTTGAGGTTTTACTTCGTGGAAGATGCCATTTGTGCATCAACTACACAATACCATCATTCTTGAACATTATAATGTGAAGAGGGAGAAATCTTAGGGATTGAGTTACCCCTCTCCTCAGCCTATTTTTACTACCTCTATCAAGCACCTTTATATTTAATTACTTTCATTTTCTTGCCTAGCTTTGGTCACAAGCTTTATGCATCAATTACCCCTTAAAGATGAAGCGATTTATTGCTAATCAGGGTTGGAATATCAAAGTTCTTTTCATTTTGATTTGTTCATCCATTAGCCAAGAACTAGGTGAGGGAAATGTTATCAAAACTAGACCATTGAGCAAACCGGTAGACCCCCCAAATCGGGAACCAGTGAGAACCAAACTAGAAGAGGTAAAAAAATTGAACCAAAAAAACGTTCAACCAAAAATCAATAAAATATTTAAATTTTAAAGAAAAACATATTTATTCATGTGCATCCATATGAATCCAAACCATTTATACACAAATATGCAAAAGTTCTCATTTATATAGCATGTAAGGTGCACATAGCCAAAATAGCACTAAGTGCAATTCATCTCTAAACCAAAAATACATCAACAAACACGTTCTCAATGGCTTCTAGCATGCAAAAAAAATCATGCTACAATAAATAGCTACATATCATCAAAACCATCACCTATATTAGGATCTTCACCATCAATATCATCCTCTAAGCATTAAAATAAGATAGAAAAAGCTTAACATGTCAAGTCAATTTTTTGTTCGAGTGATGAATACATTTTTACTAGGGTCATGATAGATGAGTTCAACAATCAATGACACTAATATCAAGGTACATAGAGGACTTCGTGCTCTTGATTAAATACTAGTTTTGTACCCTTGTACATGACGAAATCCAATGGAAACATTGCAATCACCCCAATTCTGAAATCCGAAAAATTGTTAACTTTGCTAGATTTTGAGTGGCATCTAAAATTCTACTTTCTCCATATGAAATATAACGAGGTTTAAACCATTCTCAAGCATCCCGAGTCAATTAATGGTAATGTTGAAAATTTAAGTAAAAGGATACTTTTACTTTAATAATTTACATTACCATTAATTGCATAGCAACAATAGGCCCCTAGGCTTGAATATTAGGCTACCCCACTCAAAAAAAATGTTTTCCTTTTTAACTTAATGTTTGGAACATCCTTGGTCACATTGTACAAAACCAGCCAGTTTGGTACCGAACCAACCATTTCTAGTTCCAAACCTCGAACTGGACCAGTTTGGTGATCAGTTACAGTCTAGTTCCAATAACATTGGGTCAGGGATAATAAGGGAGGTAGAGCTCAAGCTAGGATTTTGTCCACGTACGCTATTATAAATTTATATCCTAGCCAATTTTTTACACTTTGGCTCATGCTCTTTCTTTTCTTTCCATTGCGTCAACCTCGTAGAGAAAAGTTTTCAGGCCCCCACTCTAGATTGAGGATAATAGGGAGGCAATATTGGTGATAGATAGCAAACAACCCAAATATTAAGATGTGGATACAAGGGATAGGTGGAAAGAGTTAAGTATGGATTACCATGGACACACAACATCAGTCAGCGCCTCCTATATGTGCCCCTCCTAAACAATGGAAAAAAAAGGCCTCAAAGAAGATCACACGAGACTAAGGGCTAGTAATAACCACCAAGGGGAAGCATGGGAACAAGAATACAACCAAAAGCGGTCAATCATCCAACACAACCTATGATTGACACCAACATGCTCTTAAACATTAAATGAAAGCACTTGATTATAAAAATGGTTACCGTATCTTACAATGTATGGCCCACCTTCATCTAATAAGTAATCTAGATGTCACAAAGAACTAACCAAAGCATAGATGGAGGGCCTTCAAGACTAGCTATCTATAGATCATATAACATTGCTAGCTAGCAAGCTAAACTAAATGGGAGACAAAGTTTTCTCCTAGGGGTCACCCATTGGGGTGAGTAACATCTAGCTCCAACTCAGGGACATCTCACCATAGAGTGCGTGATCCATTTGCTCGAATGAAGAGTGCATGAGAATCCCAACAATCCTTGCTATTCACAGACCTTTTACCTATATGTCTCTAAAGAAATTGTTGATATTAACTATGCAAGGTGCTAATTGCCATCATTGCAATATGGGAAAATATCAAAACTCTAACTAAATAAGAAAGTTATCTAGTTATGCCAAACAATCAACATGAAGAAAGCAAGGAAGGATGCAAAATCAAGAATGCAAGACATGCAATCCTACTCCTACCTACTCTAACATGTTATAAGAAAGAGCTAAGTATAGTCATATAACTAATGAAGCTAGCATAGTATCATACTAAAATCAAGCATGCGAAAAATCCACAATTACAATAAACTGAAAACTATTCTTCTCACTATTGCAGTTTATTTGTCTTTTGTTAATTAACTAACGACAAATAACTAATAGCTCACTATCGCAATCTTCACAATTAAAATAAATGTTGTAGAAATAAATCAGGAATTGAGAAACAAAGTACACATAAAATGACACCAATAATTTGGATTAGCGTCCCTGGAAAAACACCTAAGGGAAAACCAGTGCAACAGATGAGGGTTTATATTTTATTATCTTCAGCAAATTAAAGAGTACATAGCTCTACTAGCCAAAACACTGGCAAAGATCCAAAAATTTATCTTCGCCACTCCAACTAGTAGATCGACTTGGAAACCCTTTGTTTCCCTTGCAAAATCAAATTTGACCTCCTCTAGTAAATGTACACAAAAAACGTTGCTGTGGGAAATACGCACTAGTTGGAAACTGAGGTTCTATTGATCTTGCACTCCTTCGGTGATCATGCACTCGCACTAGGCAACTCGCTCTATCCTTTGGATTTCATTAGAGAAATTTTCAGGTCAAGAATGGTCCTCAAAACAAAAATGTACAACCAAAATACGCTTTATAAGAACCAATAGGATTCAAGATGATGATGTCAACCATGAGAGATGATTCCCCATTTTTGGAGTAAAAATGTAAAAAGATTAAATAAATAAATAAATAACTACTCTTTCAATTCGTATTTTCAACTTATCTCCCTACGGTTATACTCAAATTTTAAGCAAGAGCACTCGGATGTAGAATTTAATTCCTCATCCAAGGAGTACCCATGTTCCTTGCTTTCAATGGACCTTGCTACATTTAAAATGAGAAATACATGAAAATCGTGATTGCAATCATGTTTTTTCATGTATTTATCATTTTTCATATAGCAGGGTCCATCAAAAGTATGCAACATGGGTACTCCTTAGATGAGGAGTTAAATTTTTCATCCAACGAATGCTCCCACTCGAAATTTGTGTAAAACCATAGGGAGATCTGTTGAAAATACGAGTTGAAAAAGTAGTTTTTTCTTTTTTCCCTCTAAAATTTGATGATATAATCTAATCTTATTTTATTATTTCCACTATCATTTTATAGTATTTATTAGGAGGCCCATTTTAGACCTCAAAATTTCTCTAATGTATCCACGACAACTAGAAATATGATCCGCTACCCAAATCTACACAGTGGATAAACCGCACCCCCTAGTACGACTTTCCTATAGAAGAATTCGACCTTCCTTCCGACTCTAGAAATCTATGGAAATATCCCCTAGAAATCTCTCTCCAATCTCTATTGAACCCTCTCAATGATGCTCTACCAGCTCGAACTCTTTCCTCATTGAATACTGAGCACTGGGAAATCCGCACTCTGCCTTGGTCCCTTGCTCATTCAATGTGTCTTCTCCAAGCCCCATCGACTTGCTTTTATATTTCTCTCGCTAGAGCACCAACAGCAAAGATCTAATCGTGATCGATGGCTCAGATCATCTTAGTCTCTATCAAATCTAAGTTGCACTGAAACAGATACAGGAACAGATACGAATACAGGGTTTGAAACGAATACGGAAAATTTTCAAAAAAAATGGATACGATACGGCAAGGAAACGGAATATATATATATATACACATAACAAAATAAGAATTTCATATTACCATTCATCTTTTAGAATCTAGATTCTATATCTAAAAATACATAATCATCATCATGAATTCAACATGAATAAATCACCATCATCAATTCAACATAAACATTGTCATCATCATTAGTGATTATTATAACATTCAACATATTATCATCATCATTAGTAATGTAATCAGAAATGCTACAACCTGTGCTTTTGGGTCCAACTACTTCAAAGAATTTGTCATGCATGGCAGATGGTATATATCTTCCTTGCATGGAAATTAAAAGGCCCATGGGATCATTGGGATATTCTGTCAAGACCTATTTGAACATTTCAATTTTCTTAATGTCAACTTGGTCTCTTGACTATATGCAAGCAAAAGATTGGCTAGAGAAGATTTGTTATACTGGAGGGATTTATGAAATCAAGAGCAAAATCAATGACAATTAACAAAACCTTAACCAAACTGAAAATTAATCGCTCAAACAAATCTCTTTACAATGACATTCATTAAACCCTTCTGTTTGTATTTTTGAACATCTATCTTTTTCTTAGTAAGAATCCTTGATAAATATATGAGTGTTGTTGTTTTTAAATATTTAGAAGAGACGTTATGAGACTGTGATTATAGTGAGTTTATTTGCAAATATGATTTTTTCATTTTTATTATTTATTTATTTATGGCTATACAAATTTTCATGCTTTTTAACATTTTAAGGGTGGATTCCGATCACAATTTTCGTGGATCCATTTCTGAATTTCCGGAAACAAATCCAAAAAAATTAAAAACCAGTGGAAATGTATCCACTTCCAAATCTGAAGTTTCTAATTTTTTGAAATGGCACAAAAATGTTTTACAGCGTTTCGGACAAGGATCGTCGGGGATCCACATTTCCTGTTTCCGGTAACTTAGCATCAAATTACTTTTGAGAAGTCTTTAGAGAAAAAGTTGATTTCCTTAATTCGTATACTTTAATTAACCAGTTTCCGTAAGCTAGGAAATTTTAATTATTTGGTCAATTAATTTAATTAAGGTGTTTCAGATTCATATCTCATGAAACCCTTTTTGGGTATTGGATATCTCATGTTCCTTAGCCTCTCTGACACCTTAGAGACTATAACACTTATCTGACGCTACCATAAGAATAAAAAACAAACACTCCCTCTTAGTGAGGAAGATGTTCTCTCCTCAACATCCTTCACTTCAAACTATAGTTGGATTGTCCATGTTGTTGATGTCTAACATTTGTGACACCTCCATTCTTCACATCTCACGTTGATCTAATTCCCTGACACTGGAAATCACTATGAAGAAGCGGACTGGTAAACATTTTCCATCAACTACTGCACATACACTGATCCACCTCAGTTGTTGCTACTACTCTGTTGAGTTTGATCTCCTCAAAACTTGAAGCTCTAAACTTCCATAGGGTTGCTCCCTTTGAAGCTAGGCTCCCTCTGAGTCTCGATCTCCTGATGGGAAATTCATATCACTTTGCCTAGAACTGCATTTGCACCCTACAATTGAGCAATTCGCACTGCCTGTGCCACTGCAACTATCTTTGCATTGTCTCTGACTACAACTAGCTCTGTAAACACTGAACCTATTTCTATGATATTGTGGGCCCCTATAGCAAAGGTGATGGTCCTATTGCAACAGTGGGGACTGGTCTAATTGATCTCCATGTTGTATCTGCACTGGACCCTGCCCATCTTGACACGTTAAGGTATCAAGTCCCTCCTCCACCTAGAGGTATTGCAGTTATCAGTGCAAACTCCTCCAATCTGGCAATCAATTCATCGATATCTGTCGAAGTTGTTTTCCACTCCTGCTTCTTGTCCTTCATCCTTTGAGGACATTGGGAGATGTAGTGGCCAAATTCACCACACCTAAAACACTTGACCTTTGGCAAGTCTTTCTTCTTCTTTTCTCCTCCCATTAAGCCTTGTCCCTAACTGGGACCCTTCTTCACCTTTCCCTTACCTACAAGGGCTACGTTCTCCTCATTCTCCTCCTCCTTTCACCCCTTGTTTCTGTTGATAGTACCTGCTACAAGACTGAGCCTCAGCTCCTCCTAAGTGAAGTCACTCCATAAACGATCCCATCCTTAGCGAATCTCGCGCAGAAATAACTTGGACGAAAGTATGCCACTCCGTGGTGAAATCGTTGAGAGTTGTCTGCACTAGCTCACTTTCTTCAGGTTTCTCCCCCACTTCTGCAAGTTCATCTCTGACTGTCTGAATTCGAGTGAGATAGGATGTACCGTCTTCTCCCTTCTGCATCTTGGTGATCCTCAACTTCTCCTTAAGAAACATTTTACGATTCTCTGATGAATTCTCATACAGTTTTATGACGGCATCCCACATGTCCTTTGTTGTATTCTTGTCTGAAATATGCGGGACTATGTGATCCCGAACACCATCTAGGACCATCCTCTTAGCTTTGGTCATTTCTTTCTTGAAGGTAGCCAATTTTTGTGGATCTGTTAGCTCTGTCATGACATTTGTCATGAACTACTACAAACCATACTCATCTAATAGGAATTGCATTTTGGCCTTCCATGCACCAAAGTTAGAGGCTCCATCAAGTTTGACTTGATCCCTATGACCTGTTGTGACCATCTCTGCGAAACTCAAGTATGTTGGAGGTCAATGAACTAGAACTCCTTTTTTTCTTTCCTGCAATTGGATCTGGCTTATTCTATTGCTCACACTCCTCCTGGAATGCATAGATTTGGCCTCTGGATACAGCCTCGGATCTACCTCCAGGTGAGACATCTAGCATTCCTCTACCTCTGGAAGAAATTTACTCTGCCTTTCGAACACTAATCTGGCCTCTGGCAACTGATCAAACCCTCGTCCGACAACTCACACTGCTACACTGGCTAATTCGCACTACAAAATTAAACCTCCTACTATTGGAATTTCGATCTCCTCTCCCTTAGTAGAAAAACTAGAAACCCTCTGTGAAATTGTTGGAAATTCCTTTTGTGTGCTTTCCTCTTCCTCCCCAACGCAGATTTGCAACTATAAACCCCTGCTGCAAATTTTTGTGCCCATATCTACTATGCGAACTGACTGATCTACTCACTGGAAATACTTCTCGGCAATACCACTGCCTGTTGCCATAGATTTGAAGCCAAATCGAATTTTCCTCCTGGATTTGAAAATCGATTTTCTGCTCCTCTGCAAATCAAACCCTAGCTTGGCCTGCACAGATCTGGATCTTATGCTTCAGATCTCCCTCTAAAACTACACGATCTCACTTCCTTTCGCATCCAAGCCATAGATCTAATCAACTACCGCTCTGATACCATGTGAAAAATCCACGATTACAATAAACCATAAATTATTCTTCTAACTTTTATAGTTTATTTGTCTTCTGTTAATTAATTAACAACAAATAACGAATAGCCCACTACTGCAATCTTCACAATCAAAATAAATGTTGTGGAAATAAATTAGGAACTGAGAAATAATGCACACACATAAAATGACACCAATGATTTGGAATAATGTCCCCAGAAAAACCACAAAGGGAAAACCAGTGCAGCAGATGAGGGTTTATATTTTATTATCTTCAGCAAATTAAAGAGTACATATATTTTCTTGCCAGAACACTTGCAAAGCTCCGGAAAATTATCTCCACCACTCAAACTGGCAGATCAACATGGAAACCCTTTGTTTCCCTTGCAAAATCAAATTTGGCCTCCTCCAGTTAATGCGCACAAAAAACGTTGTTGTGGGAAATACAAACTAGGTGGAAAATGAGGTTCTGTAGATCTTGCACTCCTTCAGTGACCCTACACTCACACTACGAAACTCGCTCTATCCTCTGGATTTGATCCTTGGCAACTAGAAATGTGATCTGCTGCCCGGATCTACACACTGGAGAACTCGCACCAACCCTTTGTTTCCCTTTCAAAATAAAATTGGCCTCCTCCAGTTAATGCGCAAAAAAAACGTTGTTGTGGGAAATACAAACTAGGTGGAAAATGAGGTTTTGTTGATCCTGCACTCCTTTAGTGACCCTACACTCACACTAGGAAACTCGCTCTATCTTCTGGATTTGATCCTTGGCAACTGGAAATGTGATCTGCTGCTCGAATCTACGCACTAGAGAACTCACACCCCGCCGATACGGCTTTCCTGTAGAGGAAAATGGCCTTCCTTCTGACACTGGAAATCTATGGAAATCTCCCCTAGAAATCTCTCTCCAATTTCTGTTGAACCCTCACTGATGCTCTACTAGCTCGAACTCTTCCCTCGTTGAATACTTCCCATTGGGAAATTCGCACCGACTTGCTCCATTGCACATTCGATGTGTATTCTACAAGCCCCATTGAATTGCTCTTATAGTTCTCTTGCTGGAGCACCAATGGCCAAGATCTAATCATGATCAATGGCTCAGATCATCTTAGACTCCGTCAAATTACTTTTGAGGAGTCTCTAGAGCACAAGTCGATTTCCTTAATTAATACACATTAATTAACCAGTTTTTTAAGAGTTAGGAAATTTTAATTATACAGTCAATTAATTTAATTAAGGTGTTTTAGAGTCATATCTCACAAAACCATTTCTGGGTATTGGAGATCTCATGTTCCTTAGACTCTTTGACACCTTAGTGACTAGAACACCTGTCTGATGCTACCATAATAATAAAAAACTAACAAAGCATTCTATCATTATGCTTAATAATGAGATAAAAAAAAAGGAAATGTCACAATCAGAAATCATCATCTGACAGTGCTCAAGGATAGTATCAAAGTCATAAGTTTGGGTTGTGGAAAGTTTACAATAAAACAATAATGGCTCTCTCTTGCTACAAGCACGATTCTCATGATGCAGACCTAGAATATCAAAAGTGTGATCAATACGACCTCTTTGACTTCCCTCAATATCATCGCCAAAAGGTTGAGAAGGGATCATCAAGAACCTAGAAAGAGTTTTAGAATTTCTTAAGTGAAACCAAAAGATGAAAAGAGAACTATAGAGCTCAAAGTAAAAAAATTTGCTCAAATTTCAACACTTGTTGCATCTTTTCTTTCAACTTGAAATATATGCAACAAACTATGAATTGTAAACATTCATGTGCCATAGTCATTTCAACACCAAACATGCAACTCTCGATTGTGTCCTCATTTTGAAATGCTTGTTACCCTTCATAAATGTCAAATTTAAAAGGGTACATCAAAGTTAACTTATCACATAGACAATTATTTGAATTTGAATATGGAAACATCTACAAATTAATATCAAAAGGTACAAATGGCTCAAACAAATATGTGATCATGTCCTCCTTATGTTGCCTAAAATCTCGATAACCATCAAATATGCACGGCTAGAAAAGGTCACAAGAATCCACCTAACACACTCTCATCGAAGAAGGTTGCCACAAAGGGAATGATTTCATGTCCTCAATTATGGAGTCCTTATTGGTATCATAGATTGGATCTCCATCCAAGTAATAACAACTCATATCCCATTTGTATTTCTACACATGTAGAAAATCATCAATGTTATTCTCAATCCTGAAGACATAATAGGACCTTCCTTTTCCAAGATTTGGAAAGATGTATCATTGAACTCAAAAGCATTCAAAGGAATGGAGCGTGTCTCATTTTCATCTTCATGGGAAAAAGCATCATCTTTAATAGGATCCTCTTCATAGACACAATCTTGAATATTAAACTTTTTTGCAACATCATAATCTTCATCAATATCTTCTTCAATGTGTTCTTCTCAATAATCAGGAAGGACTTATCCTTACTCTTGGTAATCTTCTTCATCAGCTTCCTCTTTTGCGCCTTCAGAAACATCTAGAAGATATTCCTTCTAAAAGGCCTTGGTCAAGTCTTAAAGAGTAGCAATGAACAATCTCATAAGTGCATCTTCATGAACAATATTAATCTCTGAAGTATATTTTAAGAATCTTGCCACATGATCAATGGTTGAAGAAAGATCACCATCGAATTTTGGGACATCTCTTATAAAATTTGTACCATAACGATTAGGATATCCTAGAATATCCTTGACATCCAAAGCAGGGTACATTTCATGCAAATCCCAAGGAAACATTTTGTATCCCTTGAAATTTTCATAACACACAACTGTGGAATCATAGGGGTGAATTTAATTGCCTTGATGCTTGCTTCATCCTACAAGCATAAAATATTTGAAAATCAATGAAGAATTAAGGCTTTCTTCTTCCAATGGAGTCACCAAATGAGCAATTCAATCAAAGCTTTGGAATAAGCTCATCAAGAAGGAATGAAGCATAGACTTCGGATCAGGAGAAGGACTCAACTCTTCTTTAGCAATGACGCTAAAGATGTTACTGCAAATTCTAGCAACCGAGTGCGAGGCCTCACTAGGCACTCCATGTTAAGGCCAATAATGAGATCAAACACCACTTCCACCTTAGTGGATGTTACCCTATTGTTCTGTGAATGTATGTTATCCCCACAAGGGTGATCTTTGCAATATGTCTCAGAGATTAAGTAACCCAAGAACTCCCAGGCTAAATACCCTTTGAGGAACCTATTAAATAGATACCCCAAAATAATATTCAATAAGATAGAGCCCTAGGTGAAATGAGGTAGTGACTTTGAAGAACCTATGGTTAATTCTATAGGGCTTAGATAAGTCCCAAAGATGCTCAAATAGATTCCAAATACATGCTACCTTAATTAAATGATCATTGTTATAAATTAGGGTTTAAAATAAAGGCATCTTTTAACATGCAAAATTTATGACTGTGATAATAAAAACAGCCCACAAGTGAAGATAAATAATACGTTATCAAAGCCCATTCAATGGGCAAAAAAGGGAAAAGATTAAAACATCTTTTCAATGGCTAAAAATGCACAAAACCTTAGACGGCGAGTCTAAAATCTATGTCACACGGTTCGCCGAATTTGAACAAATTTGAACCTAAAGACGAACCTGAAGCCAAATTTATAATTTATAAAAAAAAAAAAAAAATTGGTGTTTGAGCTTAGATTTCGAGCAGTTTTTGTCAGTTGTTTTAAGGTTTATGAGAAAAACCATGGGTAGCACATGGTTTTCTCTTGTTCTGCTTCCCGCCAATTAGTTTCCCACAGTGGCCACTGGTTTGTCTTTATTTACCATGGTTTTCGATAGATTTTCACAAGCCAACTTCAACCTGAGTGTACTTGCTCTATTGTGCTCAACGTTGTATTCTCTGCAATTTCTTGAATTCAATTTCTAGACGTTGCTTGTCCCCACTTCCCGGAGCTTGAAGTGAATAGTGGTTGTGATTTCTGACTCATGCGTTCTCATTGCTATTCATATAACTTTATTGATTGATTTTGATTTATTATATATATAGTCGAACTTAATGTTGAACCTCATGCGAACCTCAACGAAAAATTCGAATTTGAATTGAACTTAATCGTTGCCGAAAATGCATAAAAATGATATTTTTCCTTTTCCAATTTAAGAGATGCAAAACCCAACCCTAGGACTATGACATTTAAAATATTTTATGCTATTTAATGCAAATTTTGCCATAACCTAACCTAAGTTCACCATAAAAAACAACAAAGAGATCAAAATTTTAAAAGATTGACACACAGGGACTAGTTTCTTATCAATCTTGGGTATATGGATTCAAAAAAAAAACGTGAGGTCAAAGGTGGAAGACCTTGGTCAAAGCAAGTAAAAGAGAGAAAGCCTCTCAATCAAACCCTAACCATTCTCAATCAATTGGAGGTTTAAGGTCAAGGAATGCTACTCTAAGTTTCCTTGAAGGACTCTATGTGACAAATCTTACAAAGGAGATTTTAGAGCCATAAAATATTCAACATATCATGAAGACTTCATATAAACCCTAATTCTACATCATTGCAAAATGGAAGAAGATACTCGCAATAAAATAGCACAATCCACCATAGCATCACTTCATCAATCCACGAAAAAATCCCTCAAGCAATTTTATCATCCCGAAGATAATTCGCTATCCTTTAGTGATCCAATTGCATCCAAGAGACATGAGCAACTAGTGCACACTCTCTCATAAGAGAAATAATGTGTGTGCGACAATGATCCTCCTAAATCGACCTCCTCCTATTTATATTAAGGAAACCAAGTTAATTTAGGGAAAATTTAAACTAAAAGCCCTAAAAAATTATTTTTAATGTTTACAAGTTATGTCGGTCACAAGCCAACCTAAAAGATAGTTATCTCAAAGATAAAACATAACAAAAAGCCTTCTTTTAGCCCACACGTGAGCAAAAGGCTCTCCAAGGGTGACATCATCTCCAATGGTGAATATTTCCATCAATAAGATGCTAAGGATATGTCAAAAGAGTGCTCCTCACTCCAAGCCATCTCCTCATCAACAAATTTGCATCATCAAGCAAAAACCCTCCTCATCATCATGTTATCATCAATCAAGCCCCACATCATCACTCTAGGCCTTATGAGGGTGATGTCGCAAGCCTACGGCATGGCACCATCATTAGAAAGGTGTACCATCCCTTCCAAAGGAATCTCAAGTCATCATCGTCATCAAATTGGTCCAAGAACAAGGCAACATCGATCAAGAAGGTGTAATGCCAGCTTGAGGGCATCTTGTGGTCCCTTGGGTACATCTTCATCCTAGCCAATGTCTTGTCCTCAATGATTAGTGTGTTACGCTTTAGAGGGAGAGGAGGTCATCATCAATGTTGTATCCATCCCAAGATCAATGCTCTTCTCTAAGTGGTCACATCCTGGCTGCAACGCCCTAAAGTGTCATCAAGTGGTGTTGGACGTCCACTTTGAAGTGTTGGAGAAGTCTCAATCAATCCCTCAAGGGATAGTAGCTCTACCTACGAGAAAGCATTTGAAAAATACCCTCAAAATCAAGTGAGATCATCATCATAGGTAAAGAAATCATAAGAGTATCATTGTTGACAATATTTAATGCAAAAAGCACAAGAGTACTTCACACAAGCATCATCTTCAAATGTCTTTCTAGCTTCGGGTTTATAAACAAGTTACCATGCTTAGATATGGGAGGGTTATCCAAAGGCCCTATTAGGTACTTCCAACCCTAAGGGGAGGAAAAATTCCTATGCCAACACATCAATTAATAGGGGAAAATCAGTAGTGGGATGGAGGGGGTTTTACTTCATGGAAGATGCCACCATTTGTTTATTGACTATAAAATACTATCATTCTGAAGTGTTATAATGTGAAGAGGAAGCAATCATGGGACCTAAGTTACCCATTTCCTTAGCCTATTTTTACCACCCCTCTTGTGCGCCTTTTCCTTTAATGATTTTCTTTTTCTTGCATAGCTTTGGTCACAAGCTTTTATCCATGCATCAATTACCCCTTAAAGATAAAACGGTTTGATGCTCATCAAGGTTGGGATATCAAATTTCCTTTCATTTTGATTAGCTCATGCATTAGCCAAGAACTAGGTGAGGGCTAATGAAGGCAGTAGAGCTCAAGCTAGGCTTTTGTCCACGTACTTTTTTATATCCTACCTAATTTTTTTCATTTTATCATAATGTCTCATGCTCTTTCTTTTCTTTCTGTTGCATCAACCTCTTATGATGATATTTCCAAGCCCCTACTCAAAAATGAGAACAAGAAGCCAATATTGGTGACAGATAACAATCAATCCAAAGATTGGGGTGTGGATACAGGGGATGGGTAGAAAGTGTTAAGTATACATGCAACATCAATTAGTGCCTCCTATTTGTGTCCCTCCTAGACAGTGGAAGGAAAAGGCCTCAAAGAAGGTGACACTAGACTAAGGGGTAGGCATAACAACCAAGGTGAAGCATAGGAACAAGAATACAACCAAAAGCAGTCAATCATCCAACTCAACCTATGATCCATACCTATATGCTCTTAAAAATTAAATAAAAGCACTTGATTACAAAAATGGTTAATGTACCTTACAATGTGTTGCCCACCTTCATTTGATTAGTAAGCTAGAGGTCACAAACCATTGATTGGATCATAGATGGAGGGTCTTTGAGGCTAGTTATCTGTAGATCACATGGTTGTTGGCTGGGAAGCTGAACAGAATGGGAGAGATCACATAGGGTTGTCCGCTGGCAAGTTGAACAAAACGAGAGAAAAAGTTATCCTAGGGGTCACCCACTTGGGTGAGTAACAAGTAATACAAAGACAACAAATGAAATAAAAGGGGACCAAACACATTGTATCACTGTGTAATATTCCTAATGGAAAATTAACAGTGATAACCAAAGACGGGAAAAGAAATTCAACACATATTTTTCAGCCAACACCCATGAAACAAGAAATGCTCCAAACACACCAAATGGGCAATTTTATTATATATATATTTGTTGGAGTACAATGTGAAATAGAAAGAGTGCACCTGGGCTTGCACAAGGCAAGCTACAAGCCTCAGGTGATCGTTATATCAATGCCCAACTGCTGCAGGAGTTTGTCTTCCAGAAATCTACACTGGCCCAGTAATTCTACATTGTTGGCTGTGTTGAGACCCTAATTTGACCCCTCAAATCCGCCCAGAAAATTATGCAAAATTAGAGTTGAGATCATTGCAAAAAGCGAGAAAGGGTTTTGGAAAATTCTACTGACCACCCGAGACCCAAAATTTGAGCTCACTACTCCTAACCCGCTGCTAAATAATCCTATTGTTTGGGGCATCAAAACTCCTCCAAAAATTCTACAAAATTAGGGGCAGACTCCTTGAGGCTAGTCCAGCAAAACCCAAAAATGTTTTGGGCTAATTCCAACCTCCCAGAATTACCCAAATTTGGTGCTACACCCTCCTTGACAGTTTTTGCGTCCCCCGCAATTCAAGTTGTTGGATATGTCACCAATTCCTTCTCAATCAGCTGTAGGATTTCCCTGCAAATTTCCTCCAGAAGATGTGAGTGAAATTCCTTCCGAAACTCGACACAAATAAGATGAATCCAACCCCAAAAACTATGCCCAGTAATCCTTTTGCACAGGCCTTAAAATGGTGAGTTTGGCTCTCTTAGGAGCAGCAACTTCTAGCCCCAAAATTATCCACAAATGTTGGTCCACCCTTAATGAAATTTCTCCTAAATTCACTGGATACAATTCCCCTTGAAACTCCCTCAACTCAGTGGTTCGATTTCTACCTCTACGTCCTCCTGGAAGTTCAAACTCGCTGAAGCAAGAGCTGATGTGTCCCATGAACTCCAGCAAATCTCTCCCCGCTAAGTTCTGAAATACTCTTCTTGAGAGACAGTGCTTCTGTCACCACTTCCAGGACATCTCATTCAAGATGAGCATCGTGGATACCTTGATCCGCCCCACCGTTCTTTATGGATCAGAGGTTTGGGGCCCCTCATTATTGGAGTCATATTGGGCCTCGACAGAGCGAATCCATACCCTTCTCTTACGCCAGTTCATTCGGTGCAAGCAGACAGTCCCTCAGAACATCATCCTAGCAGAGTTCGGGGCTAAGCCCTTCCGCCTGGAGACGATCTTTAGGATAGTCTCATTTCTTCATCGGATCCGTGGGCTGGCAGACACGAGAGAGGGTAGAGACAGGTACCCATACTTGGCCTATTGCTCTTCGAAGAGCATCGCTCATCTGTAGACAAGCCGAACCAAATGTTGGTTCACTAGTGTGACAGAACTCCTAGGTCTTATAGGTATCCAAATGGATCATCTCCCCCCGTTCCAGTATTCATTGAACGCCCCGAGGCACCTTCTTCCAAACTAGCAAGAACTCAACAAAATCATCAAGGAGGACATCTACAAACAGTACATTCAGACCACATGGATCAATCCTCCGGGCAGTCTGCGCCCAAAGATGGCCTTCTACGCTGAGCACCTTCTGGAGATCAGAGATGGACTCATTGTTTGACCGCAGTATACCCTCCAGCATTGGATGCACGATATTAGGATCCCTCTTGGGTAGCTCAGGGTTGGATCACACAGGCTTCGAGTGGAGACAGACCATCACATCGACAAGACGGAGAGGATCTGTCAACTTTTCCACTTACAGGAGGTGGAGACTGAGTTACATTTCATCTTCAGATGCCCAGCCTACTATGAGATCCGAGGACGTTTTCACTGCTTATTCAGGGGCCCCCAAAGCCTGACCAACTTCCTTAGATACACTGACCAAAGATGCTTGGCACTTTACCTTCAGGAGACCTTCAGGCATCGTTCGCTTCTTCTCCATCCTCCCACCGTTTCGGACACCACACAGAGGATCACATCTGTCTTCAAAGTGCTCCCTTCATCGCGGGGCACCAAGAGAACCACCGATCGATCTGTAGATTATGATTCCAGATCAGTGAGGATCAGGGGGTCTCGTCCCACTAGACCCCATCAGCGCTTCAAGACCAGACCCTCCCCCAGGAGACGCCCCAAATCCTCCAAACGACAGCAGCAGCAGTCCAGTTCCTCCTCGGGTCAACAGACATTGACAAGTTTCCTTCAGTCCTCTTCTATCGGCCTCGGATGCTAGGAGTAGGAGGCTCCCCCCCTTCAAGAGGCTCCTCTTTCTCCTCTAGGACTTCTTCATCGCAGCCCATTATCAAGATGCTTTAGTCATCTAGCTTTTACTTTGCATACTTTGCACTCCTTTTAGTTTGTGTTTCTTGCTTTTATAAAGGAAGGAGACCGTTTGGTCCACCGACTAGGCATGTTGTAATCATTGTAACCGGCAATCCCATTGACCTGTTTGTGGTCATTCGTTGGACATTAATAAAATTATCTTATCTTATCTTCTAGGGTGACACTCGAAGTTCACCGAAGGAAGAGGCGGAATTCCTGCTTGGGAATTCCTTGTGCTAAACGGCACTGGTTAACTTGGCTAAACAGCTCAAGGAAACTTGTTTTCAAAAGTTAGATTGTCAAAGATACCAAATGGAGGCCTCCTTGCCTTATTTATAGAAGTTGGCCCTCTTTCTCTTGGTGGACCCATTCTCCACTAAATCGCACCTCGTTTTCTTTCTCTCTCTTCCTCCACAAGTGTAAATTATCTCCAAGGGTAGAATTGCCTCCTTTTTGTGGTCCCCACATTCCTCTTGCCCTAGTGGTGCGTTGTGTTGTGGCCCTATAATTTATAAGATTGGCAAAAATAAACGATAGAGGACAACATCAAACCACTTTGGAATCCAGGACCTAGCCTTCCTAGACTCAGAGAGGGCTCTCTCTACTTATGATTTAATTTTACCTTAATAATATGAATGTTGATGTTAGGCTAGTTACAGTGATGATGAGAATTGGGATTTTGTTGGTTGGACGAGCAGGTCTGCAGGGGCTAATCCATTGGGCTATGGAGTCAAAAGGCTGGATTGTTGCATCAACTTTTCAAGAGCATCACAGGGCAAGCTAACTGTGCTAAATGGATCTTTAGAGCGGTGTGAATTATGAGATAAAGGAAATAGTAGTGTTCAATAGTGATTAAAAGATCAGTTAAAAATTCTTTAATCAGACTTCAGCAAAAAACATTTAGATTGTAAAGACAGACAGAATTAAGGTACTCCGACAACAAATCTTAATCTAAAATTTCTATTTTACAATCAAATGAATAGATGCACAGCAAGGAAAACAATGGAAACATTTAACACAGAGAAGTAGCACATCACCATTTAACACAACTCAAGTATCCTGTAAACGGCCTTTGATTATTGATACCCAGCTCCAAAAATTACAATTGCTTCAATACAGTAGTTCTTACAATGTAGGGTCTAACGAAGTCCAACCCCTGACACTGCCAATGCATGCAATATTTAACTAAAAACTATATCGGTTGCCCTATCTACTTCGGCAAATTTTCATTAATTACAACTAAGCAAATCTGGACAAGTGTGGCCATACAATGGCCAATGATAAGAAAAATCCGACAAGCACTGCATGTGAAATTAACTCCAGCAGCTCTTCATGAATCCAAAAGTAAGCCCAAAGTGGTTGTGGTGGTCTCGAAGTGGCAACAATCAATGGGCTCTGACATCTGGCTCCACCCTTTGGACCGCCTTTGCTGGATCATTAAATATGATGTGGTGCTGGCACAATTGGCTGATCAGTTGTTGTGCTGACATGTTCACTGCTGAATCTGTCGAAATGGCTGATTTGGTACCTTGAAATCTAATTTGTTGTCTTTCATCATCCTTTATTTTGTCACAACTATTTGAGGAAAAATATAATCTAATTAAATCATAAAAATGAATTTCATGATTAAATTTTTCAATATATTCATTTGAAGAATATATTTCTCACATCCAAGTGTCGCTTTCCTTTTCCTCATGGATTTTGAAAAAACCACATGTTGTTTGCAAAAAACCATGCCCTGTTTATCCCCTTACTGTTGTGAATGTAATTCCAAATTTACCTGTACCTATGGATTTAGAAAAACCATGTGTTGTTTGCAAAACCATGTCCTGTTTCTCTTTTTACCGTTGTAAATGTAATTCCAAATTTACCTGTACCTATGTTCAGAAAAACCATGTGTTGTTTGCAAAACCATGTCATGTTTCTCTTTTTACCCCCAAAATTTACATGTACATGTAAATTCGTTTAATCTTTTAACTGTAACTTTAGTTTCACATGTACCAATAAATTATTTTTACCTCTGTCTCTTTTACCCGAGCCTTTTATCATGAAATGAATTCACATGAATATTGTTTTTGTTGTCTTGTTCATTCATTTCATAGCTATATGATTGCACAGCCTCCCTTTTCATTTTCCTGTGCGGTAAATTTGCTTTTGCCTGTATATGTAAAATCATTTTGCACATTCGCCTCCCAGCCATATAACATTTATTCCATGTCTTAAAAAATTTCATTCCCGTGACCTTTATAAGAGTAAAACGACAAAGTTAATGGTATTCGGAGGGGGCATAAGGTAGTAAGAGGTTTAGGCTTGGGGGGTGCGGAATTCATGTGAGGCTGACAGCTGTAAATTGTGGTAAAAAGTGAAAACCATTTTTCGGACCCCCCTGGTTAAATGTCAAAGGGGATGGGGGGATGCGAAGTAACTCAATAGCCATTCGATTTACTTGCACGCATCTCGAGGGTTATAACATAAGGGGCATGTTAATGCATGAATGTGGGCTAGGCCATGAAATTATTCTAATGTTTTTAGAGTTTATATTTAATTTTAATTTTTGAATTAATTTTAATAATTCAAAAATAAATAATTTCATAACTAGGCAATTTTCTTTGTTTTATTGTTTACAGGAGAAAACTTCATCCTTCTCTATCTTGTGATCCAGGAGTTGGAATTGGGCGCAAGATATATCGTTGGAAAGTTGCTTTCAAGTACTCTCTAATGGAAACACCTACAGAATAATCTGACCCAAACATGCCCTGCAAAAATCTTCTTGATCTTTCAGACTTGGCCTCTTACTGGAAATAATTTGCAGGATGAAATATTATTGACAATTTCATATGACTAATAGAAAATATTCAATCACCTTGTGATACTATGAATTACAAGAGTCTAACACGTTGTGTACAGGGTGAGTGGTTCACCTTCCCCTGTGATACCCCATGATGGTTGGCACGTGTGTAGGGTGAGTGGTTCACCTTCCCCTACGATTAATATATGCATAGGATGAGTGGTTCACCTTCTCCTATGGCATATGTGCAAGATAAGTGGTTCACCTTCTCTTGTTGATGCCCCAGCATACATCCTACCCATGTAGTCTGAGACTCAAGGGAAGTACCTCTCATCTAGCCAATTAGTTGAGAAATGAGGATAGAGACCATAGCACTATCGATGGACGCATCATGTATTTTCGTACACTCTATTCTAGGATGCATGGTGTTCAAACATCTTGATCTAGGATCAATTGAGGTTCTACCTTTGGACTGACTTGAGTCAGTGGAGAGTGGCAAGGTCTTGTGACTCACTCTCGATCAATCCTTCTTCATTATTACTTCAAGGTTCAGCACAGCAGAGCAGGGATGACAGAGTTGGTACAAGTAGGCAGATGGATTGGCAGGTGGAATTCTCCCTAGTTGAGAGCAAGTGTTAAAATTGGAAACTAGGGCCAAACTCCACCTTGGATAGCTCATATGATGGAGATTATATTTTTATTGGATTCCTCTTTTCAAGAGGTACAAGATTGATCTAAAGATCATCTTGTTCGAACAAGTACAAGTGTGATTTTGAATTTATTATTCACACATGTTCAAATTGTCAAGGTCGGCCTCAGACAAATGTAGGCTCATGAAGCCCAACAAATGTGTATCCTCACACTCAACGATTTGTATAAATAGAAGTGACCCTATCCTCATTTGGACATCATCTAACATCACATCATTTATCTCTCTCCTTTCTTGATTATTTCATACACTTGGAGCATCTCTCTCTCTCTTCGCACATGTGGCAGGAGGTCGTACACTTTAGGGTCAAGTACATGTTGAATTACAAGAAACAGACCAGCGTTGACCAAGGGTCAAATCTCATCC
This sequence comes from Pinus albicaulis, assembly GCA_034641835.2. NCBI lineage: Eukaryota > Viridiplantae > Streptophyta > Pinopsida > Pinales > Pinaceae > Pinus > Pinus albicaulis. Next base: position 708,787,880 of record CM076572.1, on the reverse strand, counting down.
TTGACTGTGGTTTCAATGCAAGAATTCCAATTTCTGTAGGCTGCATTTATTGGCATAGTTTTCGAGGCAGTTTGACTTCAGGGTTTGACTGCAGTATTACAGAAGCATTTGATTGGGTTTGACTAGACTATTTTGGGTTGACTTTCTTTCTCTTGGAAGGCTAAATTGGATTGTTGTTGACAGAGCTGCTTGGAGGACATTTTGGATCCACTTTGACCAGTGTTGACTTTCTGGTTAGGGTTGCAGTTGAATGTTGTTGACTATTGATTTTGACAAGACTGTTTTGGGCAAGTTATTTTGATATTTGTACTCTCTCTGCTGAACTATTGAAGAATAATAAGAAGAATTGAACAAAGGGTTTTCCCCACATTGGGGTTTTTCCTTGGCATCTGCCAAATATTGTGTCCTCTTGTCTTGGCTTGTCGTCTGCATTTTGTTTATGTTCTATCTGCATTTACTACCAATGTGATTAAGTTAATGTGAATGCTAAATTGATATTGGGCTAATAAGGAACATTGAAGTAAATTGTGTTGGAAAGTGTAACTAGGTTCGGTCTTCATAATGACTAGTAATTATGAATTTATGTAATGAAGAAGACAAAGATAATAAAATGTATTTTGTAAAGCTTGACTCATGGGTTTCATGAGCAAGGAGTTTTTATTATAGGTCAAAGACTTCTTATTGATGTCTTTAGGAGTTGTCATCTTGTCATAAATATAATATAAGAGTCATGTATATGAAGTGATGTTACACTTATAAAGGGACTAACTGTTGCTCCAAGACCTTGTCTAATCGCCCCACCATGTCGGCTCATAGTATGATGTATACACTCCTTATAGAAGTCGGCCTATATCATGTCAGCTCACTGAAATATGACACAACGGTTCACTAGGCACAGGTCGGCTAATTAACAGGGTCTGGCCACTATATATACCCATGTAGACTTCGCTCAGATTGCAAGAAGAACAGTCTGCATAACTCTGAGATTTTCGGACTATATTGCAGGAAGGAAATTCGGATAAGGTCTATGAAAAGGTGTAAGGTTAAGGGCTGTAATTTGGTGAGAGGAAAGGTGATATTCCAGCGAGGATAAAAGGAGCCATATCTCAAGTAGGTGCTCTCTGTTTGGGCTCTAAGAGCTCAATCACGCTCTCAGCTAAGATACGAAAGTACAAGACTGTAACAAAGCAAGAAAAGGAGGTCTATCAGTGTGAAAAAAAACAGTTCAACAAGATAGAAGGATCGTTGTTTGGGTTTTAGAAGAGCCTGATCTCGGGTTGTATCATATATCAGAATTGCAGAAAGATGAGAAGTATACAAAGAGTTAAGGTTTGGATCTTAACTCACTATACGGCAATGTGTAAGGAGGTGCCTTGGCAGAAGGAAGACTTGGTGAAGAAAGAAGGCCGGAGAGAAGGGACTGAGTATCCCTTGTGTTGGTGTAGAATAGTGCAGAAAAGGAAGAACAACATAAGGAGCCAAGAAAGAGCAGTGACAAGGTCTTGGAGGCATACTAGTGTAAAGGGCCTCTGTCATGGTCATGGTACTTGTCAATTGAAGGTCTATAAGAAGAATTATTTTTGAGTTTTTTCTCTCCAAGAGGGAGAGGTTTTGGCCTTGGCTTGAAGAGCCTAAATTTTGTGTCTCTTGTATTTTGATAATTGACTTGATGAAAGATATAATAAGCTAACAAAGATGAGATCCAAGTAAAAGAAGCAAAATAAGTATAACACAAGCAGTTATCAAGTAAGAGAATTGAATTAAACTCTGCCCTACCAAATTCTCAACATGGTATCAGAGCTATGGTGCTAGAAAGGTCATAGAGACACTCAAGGATCAGGTTTCATGAAAGGCATCAAAGCAAGGTGAAGGATTGAAGAATCAAAACCAAAGAAGCAAGTCTACGCAGGAGTTCGGATCTTTGTATTAATGAACAGCATTGGATCACAATTTACAAAGCAAGGATTTGATTAGAAGAAACGTCAGTTTTCCACAGTGAAAGAAATAAGACAGTTTGGTGTTAAAGGCAGTATTATAGTACCATCTTAAATGTGCCAACAGTTCATTGCCATCTCAAAGTATTGCCATCAAAAGCTTCAAGGCAAGTTACCTATCATCCTTGATCATTCAAGGAAGCAACAAAACATCCTCATCAATCACCATCAAAGGGGAAGCTAGATCTAAAGGCTTTGACATCATAAAAGGAACAATCTCCTTCATTAAGGACTTTTCATTTGGAAGAAAATCATTCAAAGGAAACTTCAACCATCATCAAAGTAATCAAGCTGAAAATTTCATCTTCACTTGTCAAGTATCTATTATTCTATAATCAAAATTGGTAAAATGACTTTGTGTTTGCAAGGAGATCTGAAGTCTGGAAGATAGAAATAATCCTCAAAAGAGAAGTCATTGATATCTATGGAAAAATCTCTGAAGGTCAAGTATTGATTGAATACATGAAAAAGGATCAAAGGACTCAAAGGATTGGAGATACCAAAGAAATATGTGATATCAGATAAACTATTCCCTGAAGATGCAGTAAATAGAATCTTAATTATGAGATCTAGGTTAATCATCACTATTCTAACTAGTGAGCAAGGTAACAAGTGTCCATGGTGTTGAGATTTTGTGTATTTGGGGTAGCATCAATTGTGCTCTAGGTCCCAAATTTTGAGGAAGGACTAGAGTTCACCTGATCTACAAGACCCAGAAATGGATTTGGGAAATTTCATCTAGTTTAGGAGATATTAAATTAATTAATTATTTTAATGTAATTCCTAAGTTAAAACTTAGGAAAATAAAATAATTAAAGTGAATTTCATTAAACATGTCATGAAATTGTCTTAAGTCACACGGATCAAGCTTTCTTTTAATTTAGCCATTGATTAAAGATTTAATCTTGGCTGTTGATTTGTCAACGAGAAAAGTATAAAGGAAAGGCTTGGGGTCATTTGTAAGACACACAGAGGCAAAGCCCTGAAGTTAAACTGAGATTCTAGGGCAGGGTTGCTAAGAATTCTCAAGTGTTTCCGTTGCAGAGAGGGGAATTTAGACCAAGGGGATGATCCGATCCTGGGGTCTAGAATACAAAGAAGCAGAGAAGAGATCAAGAAAGACAGTGCAGAGGAAGGCAGCAGCAGCAGCAGACGGCATCAGCATCAGCAGCAGACGGTAGCACCAGCAGCAGCAGCAAGGACAACGTGATTTTGAGGAAACCCTTCAGGGGTTACGCAGATACCCTTAGCGGCAGCGTAGTGACTGCATCATCCAGTCTGGGGTAACGTAGTCCCTTCCAGTGATAGCACTGAGCATTTGGAGGCCTTCAGAGGTTGACGCAGTGTCTTTCAGGGGCAGATCTGGGGTTTCTAGACCTAGATCTGGCTGAGTTCTGTAAATCCCGTTTGAGGGTGTGGATCAGTCAGTATTGTTGGTCTTAGATCAACCAAGTGCTGCAGATCTAGAGTTTTCTCTATAGGGTTTTCCAAATCTGGAACCCAGAGTTGTGTATTCAGAAATATTCTTAATAACAGAGCCCTCCAGCAGCCAAAGACTGGCTTTCCCACATTGGGTTTTTCCGAGGACAGTTTGTCCAGATATAACTGTGTCACTTTGTCTATGTGTGCATGTGCTTATTCTAGATCTGAATTGGTAGATATCTGTTATGTGTTTTGCTTTGATGTTAACTTGAATTTATTCAGTTGATAACTTGTATAAGTAGGAGAAGCATAATCGGATTAACAGAAATAATTTCTGCATAAGAATTAAGATTCATAAATTTCTACACATGGGACAAGAAAGTTACCTCATTCAACAACTTATGGTTTCCATGCAAGATAGAAAAAGACAAGTTGTGGGAAAAAGTATTAAAAGTTAAAGAAAGCTCATATCACCGAAAAAGGAAGGAGGAAGCTGAAGAAAGGAAGTTCAAGGAAAGAGGGAGTAAAAGATCTTTACTATGGTTAAGATAGTCTCCCTCACAAAAGGTCTTTTCATACCTTCTAAATGATATATAGGATATGACTACAATAAATAGATGCGGTGTGACATCATGAAAGCATTAAGAAGCAAGAGATTGTGACATCACCATAGGGAATCATGGAGGACAAGAAGAACAAAGTTCATGGTAATCAAATAAGGAAGATATAACTCTTGGGAACCTCATCGAAGAATTCATCTAGGACGAGGCTCATCATACATCAAAAGGAAACATTTGTCAAAATAAGGATATTCAAGATCCTCAAAATTCTCTAATAGAATCCTCATCGAAGGATTCACCGATCTAGAGAAGAAGCAAGTGTTCATCAGGAACTTCAACTTGTGAAGTTCATGGAATGATGATGACATAAGAGATGAAGCAGATCAAGGGATTGAAGACATTTCAATCAAGGAAGTTGCTAAAAGAATACTAGATGACCTAAAGGTAAATAAGGTATGTATGCCTGTATTTGATATTATAATGTCATGTCGTATGGTTGCAGCTAACACAGATCACTACTCCTATCCAGAGGAGCGTGATCAAAGGAAAGCAATCTCCTCCTCTAAAAAGATGTCGAAAGGCAAGGTTCACACTAGATGAAATCAACATAATATATTCTCATATGAAGTATGAGATGATTTGCAACTATTAAGGAACTCTGATTGGAAGCTCCTGGGAATAAAATTGTGTGGAAGGAAGAGATCGTGAGAAGTGCAACTATGGTAAACGGAAGACAACATCCAAGGAAGAAGAGTTGACTAGGAGATCTCCTGGGAAGATATGTGGACTTTGATAGAAGTCTAGAAAAGATAAAGACCCTTGACAATACATATCTTTAGGAAATGTGTCAATCTGTAAACAAAGGATGTCGATGCCTACAAGAAGATGTCATGATGAATAATATTCATATTTAATTTTTATTTAAGTATTCATATTTATAATTAAATAATATCTGGATGAGCTTATGCAAGGTTGCCAAAGGAAAGTATATGTCTTCCATAGTTGACAACCATACGAAAGGATGGAAGATCCTTTGAGGAAATATGGTTTGAAGGAAGGCAGCATGACATGAAGCTAGACCAGATGAGGAGACTGATGGATCACCCTCTGAAGGAATTATGAAAGTGATGGATGGTCTGTGCCCGTTGAAGAAGTCCTAAAAGAAGAAGACTTCACAACATGACATTGAAGGAAGAAAGTTACTCTGTGCAATTGGACATTCCATGGAGTTGCTACAGGTCTCTGATTAAGAGGGAGTTTAGGTACATTCCTTGCATAGGAATGAGTACATTCCTTTAAGGAATGGATTGGTCATCCCTGGTTAAAAGGGAGTGACGGTTGTGTTTTTCTATCGCATGTGTCATGTACTAGACCAGGACTAACAGCCATAAGTCTTAGTGAAGGCCATGGAGAGGAATGTAGACACATGGTAGATGCTATGTCACAGGGTTCGCCGAACCTGAAGCTTGAAGTTCTAAATTCGGTGAACCTAAAAAAAAATTTCAAATTCGATCAAGTTCGACAAACCTAATGCCGAACTTGAAGCCGAACCTTAAATCGAACCTGAAGACGAACATTATTCCAAACCTGAAGCCGAACCTTATCGAACCTGAAGGCGATTTTTTTTATTTTTTCCCATAAAATTCGATTTTAATAAATTTTATGTGTTTTTTTTGCTTGAGCGGTTTTTGCTAGCGGTTTTTGTTAGCAGTTATTAAAAACAATGGGCTATTCCCGCCAATTATTTTCCCGGTTTCCATTATTTAAGAATGGTTGCTATGATTAATTTTTACAAGTGAAATAGTTTGTTGTGTTTCCGCTGCCGAGTTTGCTGAGTGTTGTCGCCGCCGCATTCCTGAATCTTGTTGCTATGTTCCTACGTTCAAACTTCGTTTTGTAGTGCGACTGTGTATGATGTCATCATCGTTTTTCTGTGCAGCTATGTAGGCTGTCATCATCGTGTCCAAGCTTCAAGTTCAAGCTTTCAAGTTTCAACAGGTTAGTTCAAAGTTTCAAACCATTTTTATTTTCCGCGTCCACCATTTTTATTTGGAATGCTGAGCAGCTGAGCCTGTCCTCATCCCATCCGAAACCGCAATGCTGAAGCCTGAAGCTTCAGCCTGTCTACAATGTTATTTTAATTTTTTGCCGTCCACAATGTTCATTGTTATTTTACCGTCCACAATGTTATTTTAATTTTTACCGTCGTAATGTTATTTATTAAGATTTGAGGACGAGCTCTACGTTATGCGTCGAGAATGCTGAGCCTGTCCTCATCGAGTCATCCCATCTGGCGTCTGCAATTTACATTATAGACATTTTTTTTTCTTTTAAATTTTGGAAATTAAAAATTATGGCATTCATTTTTGTATTTGCAAACTAATATGGTGTACCGTGTACCGTGTATATTTACATTTAAGTAATGTCATTGATATAATTAGATCCTATTATGATTAAGTTATTCATGTGTTTTACTAATCAAAATTCCTACTCGTAGTTTTATAATTTATTAATTGATTTTGATTTTTTTTTATGCCATATATATATATATATATTTATTGAAAAATATGTATAGTCGAACCTAATGTCGAACCTCATTACGAACCTCATCGGAAAATTCGAACCCGAATCGAACTTAGTCGTTGCCGAACTTGAATTCGAACCCGAACCGTGTGACATAGGGTAGATGTATCCTCCCTATGCGAGAGGGAGAGATAGACATGCATTCTTGTCTTCATTGGAAGAAAGAATGGAGTATTTTGGGATTTGGTAACCATCTGGCATCCGATGCTCTTTGAGAATGTGGTAGAGCATTCCGATAAGAGCAGTCGAAGGACCGATATTCTTTGAGGATTAGCTATCCTGTTAAATTCTGAATATGTTCTATGCTTAAATGCAAATATACTTTAACCTTCTAGGGCACAATGAAAGTAAGATGCAGATAGAACATACCAATAGATCGATGGAAGACAAGCCAAAAATAGAGATAAAGAATGGTGGCGTTACAGCAATCAGCAGGATGCTTCAACCAGCAAAGTCTTCATAAGGTCAGCCACCCACATGTGTCACAAAACCCCAAGACGTTTCATCGAGAATACTCCATCAAGAAGCCCTAAACGTAGAACCAAGAACACTGCTCCATCACCATCCAAGAGAGAAGAGAATGCCTACACAAAAAATGTGTGTATAAATTGAACTCCATGTCTCTCCAATATATAGGCATCTTTGGGGGTGTGTGACACATCTCTAATGCATGTGGGATAAATCAGGCCGACCTTGCACACGTGGAGTAAATTCAAAATACATGTTCTTCTCATCCGATCAAGATGATCTTTAGATCGATCTTGCACCTCTCCGAAAGAGGGATCCAATAAAACTATTGGCATCGTCATCTGAGCATCACAACATCGAGTTTGGACCTAGTTGCCCGAAATTAACAATCCCTCTCAACTAGGGAGAACTTCATCCACCAGTGCCATCCAAACATCGTGCGTCATCCCGCCATAACTTGCTTCGTTGGCTTCTTTATTTCAAAACAAAAGGTGAGTCACAAAGACATCACTTTTGGCTGAAAAATCAGCTCAGAGGTCTGAAACCTCTATAGGACTCAAAGGAGTCACATACCAACCCGAAGTTGGTGTAACTGACCCGAAGTCAGTTGGAGGTCTAAAACCTCACTAGACTTGATCCCAAATCAAGTGGTTGGACACGTGCCATCCTAGACATAGAGAGTACGGCAATCTCCGATGCGTCCATTAATCTTGCTATGGTCTCTATTCACATTTCCCACCTCATTGGCCAAATGAGAGGTACTTCCCATGAGTCTGAAACTCCATGGGTAGGATGCATACGGGGCATAGATCAAAGAGAGGTAAACCAAATCAATATCATCACAATGGGGCGGAAGCACACCAACAATGGTTCGACAAGCCTAGCCCTATGGTTTCTTATAGCTCCAAGAAGCTATCCCCAAAGCCCCCCTGGAGCTCCTAGAGCTCATTGTCCAACAAGACCCTCCAAGTAAGGTCGTTCCACGATTCCAAGATTCTCACGGAAGGTTTAGGAACATGACCTTCCCCAAGGGCTCTGTGAGAATATCTACGACCTGCTCATCAGTTCCTATATGATCGAGCCTTATGGCGCTTCGCTGTACCATATCCCAGATAAGTGGTACCAGACATCGACATGCTTGGTTCGATCGTGGAACACGAGATTCTCTAACAAACGAATCCCCCTCTGGTTATTGTTGGAACACCTAATCCTACATGGGTAGGTGTGGAATATGAAAAGTCACAATGGAGTCCAAGTGGCCTTGGAATATGAAACCAACAGTCACACCATTGTACTATAAATGTACATCTTTGTATAATGGAAAATAAGAAAGCCTCACGCTTATCCTTCATTGTGTTGAGTCTCTTGTGTGTGTGTGTTCTCTTCCTCATACACCATGTGTGTGCTTCAACATGGTGTTTAACATGGTATCAGAGCGGGCGATTTCTGGCCCTGCTCCAAATTGAGTGAGCCATTTGTGTTTATGGCCTATGCATATCTGCAAAAATTGTTGGTTTTTTTGCAACACTCAAGTGTTTGCAGCAGTGTTTTTGCCGCCATTCAGAGGTGTTTTGAAGAGGAGCAGCATTCAGTGATTCTGCAGCATTCAAAATCGCAGCATTCAGAAATTTGCCCCATTCAGCATTGGTTTTGAAGAGAAGCAGTTGGGCCCATCTGAAGGTTTTCATTCTCATTTTTCCTGCAATTTCTATTAATTTCTGCATTGAAGAATTGCTGGAAAACACTGTTTAAATTGGGTTTCTGAACAAGTTTCTGAGTTTTCACTGGAAATATTTCTGAGTTTTTCATTGAAAAAAAAAATTCTGCAATTCTGGGTTCTTCTGCTGCTGGGCTATTGAAAAAAATTATGGGTTTCTCTACTGCTGGAAATTTGCACTATTGCTTTCATTTCTGCAATCTGCTGCCTATATTTCAGAGTTTAAAAATCTGCTGCTGTTTCAAAGGTCTTCTACTCTTCTTCTCTGCTGTTTTAACATTTAAAACAAATAAATAAATAAATAAAAAACAAAACCCAAATTCAGGGCCTTCGGCCCCCTCCTCTCTGCAATACCCAAATCCCTACGCCACTACTCACACAAGCAATCCACCGTCACTCTTCAACACTCAACTCTGCCCTGCGCTATCTCCCTACACCCTCAGCGCTCCCCTTAACACACTACGCCATACACCCCCATCTACCTGGCTACCTGCTATCTCAACGCAACAACAAACTCACATACGCCCTCACCTATCGCTCACGGCCTTCCCATTAGTCAAACTCGTCTCTCCCCTAACGCTGTTGCCTAACCTATCTACCCCTTACTCCCATCTACCACTCATCAACGCCACTCCCTCAACCTAACTCTTATACTCCGCGGAACCTCTCCTCTCTGCAACTACCAATCGACCTTCCCACGCGGGTTCCTACCTGCTACACTCCTTTTCAGTTAACGCACTCCTTTTCAGCTAACGCACTGCTCACTGCCCATTTACCCACTCGGCCGCCCTGCTCTTCTCATTATACCATAACAGCCGTTCTCTTACCACGGCCTCACGGCCCTCTCGCCTGCCCTGTCAGCGTTCTACCCGCCCTCAATTCTTTTTAAACGCCCCCCTCTCACCACGCGGCTTTCACCTCCCTCCATACCACGCCCATTATACGTAACAGCCCATTCAAAATATAAAAAAAAACCGCCTATTCGCTCCACACTCATTCAAACTCTGCAAACTCCGCCCTCATCTTACGCCTTCTCTGCTCCGCCTCCCTTTCACCACGCAGTCCCTCATCTTACGATTTTTACAATACCGCCTGCATTATTAATACCGCCCCCCATTAACTCCGCCCTCCCTTTCAACTTGGCCATTCGGCCTTTCAATTTTAAAAATAGATTTTAATTCCCCCCCTCCTCCATTAATAAGACTTCCCATCCATTCTAAAATTCTGCCCTCCTATTTAAAATAGCGCTCTCCCTTATTTTAAATTCATTCATTATATTTTTAAATATTTTTTTTCAATAGCTCCTCCCACCATTCGATTTTATTTAAATCTCCTCCCACTTTTTTTTAAATCAACCCCATTTCATTTTAATATTCCCTCCCCACCCCCATATAAATTTCCCTCTTCATTTTTTTTATTACCCCCATCCCTTTTAATTAATCCCATTCCCTTTTACTTTTAATTATTCTCATTTTTTTAAATTAATTTAAATAAAAATTAAAAAAAGAAAAACAGAGAGAGAGGAAAGAGAAAAGATTTGAACAGCAGAAAAAGAGGAATGACATGTGAGCAGAATTGAAGAAATACATATAGAAGAAGAAAGTGAAATTTGACATTGTGTGATTTTTGACATGAGAGTGATTTTTTGAAGATTTTTACATGAGAAGACAAGTTTTCCATCGTTTGAAACAGCTATTTGAAGAAGAGATTTCAGCTGCCTCAAAGGCCTCTTGCATATTGTTTTTTGCTGCACATTTTTGCAGAGATATGTATTGAGCTGACATTGTATTTTGAGTGGAATTTGTAGCTTCTTCATAGTTGCAATTAGTATTTGAGTTGTTGGATTATTGATTGCCCTCCATCATTTGAGGAGCACACTTTCTACTTTGAGAATTCTTTGGAGTCATTTGTATTTCTTGTTGAATCACATTGTAAACGGGTGCATTTTTGGTTGTAGCCGACACCCTTTCACTTTTGAGCCTAAGTTGTTGAAAATGGCCAAAATCAATGAGGCATTAGTGTTGTTGAATGGCCTTATTAATTCAAATGTTGATGATGTGATAAAAATGAGCAAGGATGCTCTATGTAACATTCAGAGTTGTTTGCTAGATGCACATGAAAAGATTGAGTTTTTGCAGTTGGAATCTCAGCTCCAACAAGAATAACTTCAGCGAAAGAGTCACCATTCTGAACCTGTTTCTGTTCAGAAGATTGTGAAGGACTCTCATCAGAAGAAAGAAGATAAAGTTGCAGATGATTCACATTCAGTTCATTGCACTAGAGCGGTTACATGCGGATGCAACCACTGTTTGCACTTCTCAAGCCCATCATCAGACCTTGGGAAGAGCTTGTCCACAACAAGCACAGAACTGGTCTTGGATATGACAAGGATGTGTCCTTTCATATTCCGGACTATAGTAAGCCCATCATATTTCAGAGTGTCGGATTCCTGTATGACAGTTCACCTGCAGCTGTTCCAAACCCTATTCCACTTCCACAACAAATTGTAAAATGCCAACACTGTGATCGAGTTGGCCATATGAAAGATCATTGTTTTGATCTTCATCCATGCAAGCACTGTGTTCGGCACACCCATTCTTCAGACAGATGCTTCAGACACAAGTCTCCTGCAAGAACCAAGATTCATCTTGGATGGATGGCTTCTTGGCAATGGGCATCAGCAGCCAAGAAGATGTTTACGACACATGTTAGAACTTGTTCACGGATATTGAACAAACTTGCAGTTGAGTTTTCGCCATCATCTCACCTTGTCCCTGACAGGGGGGAAAATGGTGGTCATGTACAAGCCGACGACGGATCAGCGGCTTTGAAGCCACGATCTCTCATTCCATGTTCGAGTTGTAGCCAGCAGAAGGTTCAGAGAGCACGAGCCACAATTCGTCATTCGGTTCGGAGAGATGTAGCCAGAGATACGGATGCCCATGAGCATACCTCGGTTGGTGGATAACCTAAAACCATCATTTTCGGTTGGTGGATAACCTAAAACCATCATCTTTGGTTGGTGGATAACCTAAAACCATCTTTTTCGGTTGGTGGATAACCTAAAACCATCATCTTTGGTTGGTGGACAACCTAAAACCACCACAGGTCGTAGACCTCCCTTCTTTTAGGTCGAAGGTCTCCCTTTTTATGAGGGACAATTCCTCTAGCAGAAGCCTTCAGCTTCTTGCCAGTTTTGGAAGAGTTCCGGGAACTGCAACAAGTTTTGCGTTCCAGTGTTTGTGGTCATCCTAAAACCACCTCTTTTTCCAACATTTCAGAGAGTTGATTCAGCCCAAGTGCTGCCATGTATACTTTGTAGATTTGTATTACAACTCTTTTCTTGGACTCACACATACCCCTTCGGATTAAGGAGGGATGTTGGAACACCTAATCCTACATGGGTAGGTGTGGAATATGAAAAGTCACAATGGAGTCCAAGTGACCTTGGAATGTGAAACCAAGAGTCACACCATTGTACTATAAATGTACATCTTTGTATAATGGAAAATAAGAAAGCCTCACGCTTATCCTTCATTGTGTTGAGTCTCTTGTGTGTGTGTGTTCTCTTCCTCATACACCATGTGTGTGCTTCAACATGGTGTTTAACAGTTATCATAAAGGACAACGGTGGCATCTAGCACCTGCTCGAACAGCTCACTGAAGAGCTTTCGCAACCAAGTGGCTTCACAACAGGCCATACACGCTGCAATGTATTCGGCCTCAGCAGTGCTCAAAGCTACCGACTTCTGCTTCTGCTCGAAGCAAACTCAAGTGTGAAGCAGCATCCAGATGCGCTTTTGTGATCCACCACACTGCCAGCCCAATCGGCATCAGTATATCCATGGAGTGTCACGCTCCCGACAGTGTATCTCAGCCCATGGTTTATCGTGCCCTGAAGATATCTCAACAGATTCTTGGCACCAACCCAGTGAATGTGATGAGGATCAACCATGTGTTGACTCAAAGTGTTCACTACAAAACATACATCCGATGTGTTCACTAAGAACATCAGGGCCCCTACGAGTTGACAATACTCAGTAGGATTTGCTAGCACGGGCCCAGCAGCGCTGCCACTCAACTTCTTAAAGTTCAACTCCATCGGTGTCGACACAGACTTACATTCCACCATTCCAAATCTTTCCAACAGCTTCACAAAATATTTTCCTTGAGAAAGGAAAATCTCGTCAGATCTCTGCCAGACCTCCAGGCCTAGGAAGTAATGCATCAGTCCTAGCTCCTTCATCTTGAATTCAGAAGCAAGCTCCCTCTTACACTGATGAATGAGAGGGTCGGCACCTGCCAAGAAGAGATTGTCCACATAGAGAACCAGAATGAGAGGCTTTCTTCAACTTGCAAACATGGGTGTCTTGATCCTGGACTTCAAACCCCAGAGGTTGCTCTACATACACCTCTTCCTTTATCGCACCATGCAGAAAGGCAGTCTTCACATCCATCTAATGAAGATTCCATCCTTGCGTAGCAGTAATAATAGATCATAGGTGCAATCATAATCAATGCCTTCCTAGAGAGAAGTCTCAGGCAACACATCTTGCCTTGTACTTTTCAGCACTCCCATCAAATCCATGCTTGATCTTATAGAGCCATATCGAGGTGACAACAGCTTTGTCCTCTGGTCTCGAGACCATATCCCAGACATCATCCTTCATAATGGACTCGTACTCATTGTGTATAGCATCCTTCCAGACTTGATGCTTAACAGTTTCTTCAAATGATCCAGGCTCATATTGTACTCATGGCAGCTAGATACCCTTGGTATTTATATGGCTTCTTGCTTTACCAGAATGTCCCCCTTTGGAGCCATATGTCTCTGAGCCGTGAGGGTCTTCTCTTCTTTCTTCCAACAACGATATTAGCTCAGGAGCATATACGGTTGTAGTCTCCCTCTTAATGCCAGCTCCTCTTGTGAGGGAAGACATCTATAAGAACATCCTTTCAAGAATTTCACAAGTAGCATATCAGATAAGTCAGAGTGTATCAGATGTCTTTGTGACACTTGAGGAATGAAAAAAAGTCCCCTAGGCTTTCCTTTGTTGCAACCTTGACAAATGATTATTTTGAATGCGGGCATCCCAGACACCAACTCGGAAAGGGCTTTGAAATCATGGGCCTAAATCTTATTCTGCCACTATTAAGGCCATACAAGAATCATAGCCATATGCTGCCATATATCTGTCATGCATCTTGACAGATATCATATTTTGTCATTTTCATACATATCACTATCATATTCATCACTGCCTGACAGAACGGAAGATATCAAACTTCATGGTTATATATGATTTTACATCTTCCTACACATCAAGAACAAATAAAATGACTTACTTGCTAAAGATGCACCTCACTTACATCCCTTTGGACTCTTGTCCTTGATGTACCAGGCAGGTTCTCTACCTCCTATACCTGCAGAGAGTACTGTTGCTCCGATACCTCTGCCTAAGCTGCTCACAATGTCCTTTGCTGTTTCAGATACACTTGCACATATCAGCCGATCAATCTACCTTCTATCAATGACAATGCTCCTCCAATGTTATTGAACATAGGCCTATATCAGTGTGCCCTCTAACAGTGATTGCCACATCATAAGCACTGTTCTCAGGGTCTTCATATCTCTACCTTCTAACAGTCCCCTTGCTGCTTCAAGATCACTGATCTTAGGGCACAATTCCACCAGCAATCTCACAATAGTAAGCTGCTCCTATACTACTGTATATCAGCTCCAACACGCTACTACCCTCTCATTCCTCCAAGGACAGACTTCCATGGAGAAAACTCTGCAACCATCTACACAAGACTTAAACACTACACACCCTTACCTTACCTTAGGGATCTCAGCTTCTGTGGCACTTTACTCAGCCCTGGACAAGTCTTCTGTGGCCACTTTAGACTAGGGTCTGAACCACCTATGGACCAAAAACTTGGATCTGCCGTCACTATAACAGCCTCTGGAAAGGTAGAGGTAACTCAGCCCTGGATTCTGCCTATGAAACAGACATTTCAGCCTCCCTTTCCACAAAACATAAGAGCTACAGCCTTCTCCAATACTTCAAGAAGAATACGCACCAGATAGTTGTTCATTTACCCACAAACACAAACATCAAACCACATAACCATGCCATACCAAAGAGTAGAAAGGGTTGTTCTAAAGGATCTACTTCAAATCGCTCGGCAAACATAGTGTAATTTCATACAAATTTTACAGCTACAACGCACTTTATTTATATGCAGACTCAGTGTAACCAAATGCATTCTACAGCCACGTCTTGCCCAACGCACAGGTGTATTTAGCCTCAATATTTAAAGATAAGCGCACAGCGAGCAGCTTTAAGCATTATTAGTCCAATTACTAAATCTTTATTGAACAATGAGCTTCCCTAGCTGAAGCTCCTGATTGACGCCGATGATGGCCCTGTCGAAGAACGAGAATGATCCACCGACCTCTCTGCGAGAATCCTTTCCAGTGATTGACGTCCATGAGAATATCATAAATATTGTCGGACTTGTAATTGAATTTCTCTATAATCATAATCGTTTTAAATCCCTCTCTAACAGCGGTGTCTTGCTCCGAAGGAATTTGTGGGCTTTCTAACATTTGGAATTACACGGCTTTGGTTGATTTGCCTTACATTGCTAGTCGAGAATGCCGGGGTGGGTGAAGATCTCGACATCAACATCAATGTCAACGATAATGCATCATTTCTGAAGTTTTATCCACGATGTCATGTCGTCACAAAGACTAATGTCATCGCAGGAATTAAATACTGTGTTTCACATAATGCGATCTCTATGCCCATAAACTTTGAGCGATAACCATATGTGCCAGTCTCCAAGATCGAGGGCCGAGCTTCTAAGACCGATTTTTATCATATCATATCAAAGGACCGTGATGAGGAGTCTTCCCGAGCCGCTCATGAAAATTATTCTCTCCATTGCATCTGCTAAATACAAGCCGCAAATTTTTGCAAGCGAAGAGGGGTCGAGATTGTATCAGCGCATAGTATGACGACGACTCTTCCCATTCTCTAAATGTGCGTTATATTAAGCACCAGAGGTACCCAAATTGGTTTGGCAAACCGTTCCATGTTATAGAGTAGATTCATCCGATCAAACGTCAATTCGATTTAGTTGCCCAACAAAACACTTTCCCATGATAACAAAATGCAGGTTTTATAGGCATGATTTTGGTATCCAGGCAGGAATGGCTCGATGGGGATCCATGACGTTACAGAACAAGTTTCAAGGTCAGAAAGTATAACTCTGCTTTAATAATCCATGCTTAACGACAGGAATAAAATGACCACTTTATTGACGTCTCTAATGGCATGCAAACATTAGAGATGGCACTTGCTAGTTGGGTGTGCATGGATCAGTTTATTCCAGTCTTGGTTTCTTATTTTATAAACTTGTATATATATACACGGTGCACAAACATATGAAAGCCCCATTTCCCAAAATCATGTTTGCGTTATAGAGCCATACCCTAATCATATTGATTAAGTATCTAAGATCTCAGAAACATCGAACCTCAAAACATCGAATTACACTTTGGAGATTCACCCATCCTTCTTCTAGCAGCTTGGTCATCTAAAAACAGTCCTTATATCTTGCTGCCCTAGATTCTCAACTAGAATGCGCTTTGTCTTTTCCTAGCTCTGATACCATGTTAAATTCTAAAGATGTTCTATGCTTAGATGCAAATATACTTTAACCTTCTAGGGCACAATGAAAGTAAGATGCAGATAGAACATACCAATAGATCGATGGAAGACAAGACAAAAACAGAGATAAAGAATGGTGGTGTTACGGCAATCAGTAGGATGCTTCAACCAGCAAAGTCTTCATAAGGTCAGCCACCCACATGTGTCACACAACCCCAAGACATTTCATCAAGAATACTCCATCAAGACGCTGCACCAAGAAGCCCTAAACGCAGAACCAAGAACGTTGCTCCATCACCATCCAAGAGAGAATAAAATGCCTACACAAAAAATGTGCGTATAAAATGAACTCCAAGTGTCTTCAATATATAGGCATCTTTGGGGGTGTGTGACACATCTCTAATGCATGTGGGATAAATTAGGCCGACCTTGCACATGTGGAGTAAATTCAAAATACATGTTCTCTTCATCCGATCAAGATGATCTTTAGATCGATCTTGCACCTCTCCGAAAGAAGAATCTAATAAAACTATTGGCATCGTCATCTGAGCATCAAAACATGGAGTTTGGACCTAGTTGCCCAAAATTAACATATCCCGATAAGAATAGTCCTATAAGGTCATACTCGGTGAGCACTCGGGTGGGGTATGTACCTTGAGAGATGATAATGATAATTAGAAGTCATTAGTCTCGCCAGTATTGTGCTCTGATCTTATAGAGAAATAGAGTTGTTAGTCAAGGCCTTGCTATGTGACAATGTTGGTTAATATGATGCTATAACAGATGGATTACCAATTGAATTCTTCTTGTGAGATTCTTCAAATTGAAAATGACCATGTACTATTATGAATACCTCCCTAGTTAAGAAGGAGTGTCAGAAAGTGTAACTAGGTTCGGTCTTCATAATGACAAGTAATTATGAATTTATGTAATGAAGAAGACAAAGATAATAAAATGTATCTTGTAAAGCTTGACTCATGGGTTTCATGAGCAAGGAGTTTTTATTATAGGTTAAAGACTTCCTCTTGATGTCTTTAGGAGTTTGTTGTCTTGTCATAAATATAATTTAAGAGCCATGTATATGAAGTGATGATACACTTATAAAGGAACTAATTGTTGCTCCAAGACCTTGTCTAATCGCTCCACCATGTCGGCTCAAAGTATGATGTATACACTCCTTATAGAAGTTGGCCCATATCATGTCAGCTCACTGAAATATGACACAACGGTTCACTATGCACAGGTCGGTTAATTAACAGGGTCTGACCACTATATATACCCATGTAGACTTCGCTCAGATTGCAGGAAGAACAGTCTGCATAACTCTGAGACTTTCAGACTATATTGCAGGAAGGAAATTCGGACAGGGTCTGTGAAAAGGTGTAAGGTTAAGGGCTGAAATTTGGTGCGAGGAAAGGTGATATTCCAGCGAGGATAAAAGGAGGCATATCTCAAGTAGGTGCTCTCTGTTTGGGCTCTAAGATCTCGACCAAGTTCTCAGCTAAGATACGAAAGTACAGGACTGTAACAAAGCAAGAAAAGGAGGTCTATCAGCGTGAAGAAAAACAGTTCAGCAAGATAGAAGGATCGTTGTTTAGGATTTAGAAAAGCCTGATCTCGAGTTGCATCATATATCAGAAATGCAGAAAGATAAGAAGTATACAAAGAGATTAAGGTTTCGATCTTGACTCACTATACAACAGTGCGTAAGGAGGTGTCTTGGCAGAAGGAAGACTTGGTGAAGAAAGAAGGCCGGAGAGAAGGGACCGAGTCTCCCTTGTGTTGGTGCAGAACAGTGCAGAAAAGGAAGAACAACATAAGGAGCTAAGAAAGAGCAGTGACAAGGTCTTGGAGGTCATGGTCATGGTACTTGTCAATTGAAGCTCTATAAGAAGAATTACTTTCAGGTTTTCCCTCTCCAAGAGGGAGAGGTTTTGGCCCTGGCTTGAAGAGCCTAAATTTTGTGTCTCTTGTGTTTTGATAATTGACTTGATGAAAGATATAATAAGCTAACAAAGATGAGATCTAAGTAAAAGAAGCAAAATAAGTATAACACAAGCAGTTATCAAGTAAGAGAATTGAATTAAACTCCGCCCTACCAAATTCTCAACAAATTGTGCTTAAGCATAGAACATACCATTGTTATCTAAAATTAACAAATATAAAGGGAATCTTGGACAAAACTCAGCTATGTGAACTAATTCGACCCCTTGGTGGGAAAAATCATTCTTGTAATGTAATATTTTATGAAATTACTAAGTCTTCGACATGTGGATGACTAGTAAAAGATATTTTTCTAGAGGAGTCATCCAACTAGCTATTAGCTAGTCGTTATCTAGCCATTATTTTTTTTTTTAATAAAAGGCTAGCCTCCCCTATAACAAAGGATTTTGTCGTCTTATGAGAATAGTTCCAATAATAAAGAACTTCATTTGCAAATTGGTTTTGAATAAAAAAATGCATTGTGTGGGTTGGCCATGACTGTCTTCTTTTCCTTGATATATTGTGGTAGTCGGTTTAATCAATAATTTTTCCAATTAGTAAGATCACACAAAGCTAGAGGATCAAGCCATTGAGGGGCTACATAGCCACGTGGAGGGGCAAACTAGGGAGAAATCTTGATTTGTTTTTTTATTGTAAGTGGGTCGTCCCAACAAGAGTTGACCTATTCCAACAGGGAGCTTCAACCGGGAAGGGGGCTTGCATTTCACCACATACTCGAACTGAAGGCCGAAAAAAGACATGCTAAAGGTCGCCCCTAGTTGGGTCTGAAAAATGCAAGGAATAAGAAATAACAAGTGAGAGTGATTTCTCTAGAAGACCAATCCCACTTTTCTGAAAATTTGCAAGATCAACTTAAGGAGTGTATTTCACGACCCAGCTCTAAGGAAAAGTTTTTTTTGGTACAAGGTAAAAATTACAGCAACCACTTTATTTTAAAAACTCAAAAACTTTTGATTCGTGTTTTAGTTTAGGATTTACTTGCTGATTTTTCAGAGTTATATCACAAACAAGGAGCATACTCACCTTTGGATATTAAAATAAAGCTAAATCCAAGCCAAGGTTTTGATACATTGAGTTGGAACCCCTATTGGATATCTTTTCCCCTACATATCAAGTGATTTTATCGCAGATCTGTGCATTTTACTGGCTGTAACTGAAAAATCTACAACATTCTTCAAGGTTCTCTACTCATACCAAGTAAGTAGTTCATTTGGAACCTTGCATTTAGACTCTAGTTTAAATTTATATTGTTGATTTATTAATTTAGATTCAAAAATACAATTATTTCCAGTTGTCGTTAGAGTAAATTGAATTCTGGAAACTTTATGGACATAGCACCTAGTGGTTATTAATCTCAAGAACACAGATATACAATTTTTATCTTCCTAGAAATTGGTATTTAGTGTTGTTCATAAGCTTGGAAGCGGTCTTTCAAGATCAAACTCATATCTTTCAACTTCCCCACCCCTAGATCAGTGATCTAAGAGTACTTTGGCACTCATTAGGTGGTCTGTTTGAGTGAAACCAGTTGCTATCCCTACAATTTATTGCAGATTTTTCAGTCTGTTTTGACAAGGAAGCAAGTGTTGGAAATACTGAGAGGGGTGTGAATCAGTATTTCTTTTCAATTGTTAATTTTACTAGTTAGAACACTTATATTTAGAACACAAAATGAACAATAAAAATAAATGCTTTTATTAATTTCTTCTTTACAATAAATCAAGTACAATATATGTAGAGCTCCAACCCTAGATGAAGACACCAATCTTCAATTTCCCAGGCTCCAACCAGTGTTTGCCAAGCACCGACTTGGACTTCCAAGGCTCCAACCTTGTCAATTCTGAGGCACCAACCTCAAGGGCTCCAACCCTATATCTGGTACAAGCTCCAACCTAGTCTCTTAAGGACTCCTATCCTCTAGGGCTCCAACCCTATCTTCCAAGGCACCAACCTTGTCTCTATGAGGCTCCAACCTCCTGTTTCATTTCGTCAAGATATATTTGATTATACTTACGGCTCCCAATGTCTTCTTCAACGAGCCTGACAATCTTCAGCTTACTCTTCACTGTAATCTACACATCACGTCATCAATGACAACCTTTTCTTCATAGAAGGTGTCATCGTTGCTCTTCATCGTACCCAAACAATTTCTCCAAGTTACCTCATGATGGCTTCATCAATGCATCATCGTCTTCACAAGATCTTCAATATGCTGCTTCACAGAGTTCTTCAATAAGTTGTTTCAAACCTGACCTTCAAAACCAGTTGTCCAAACTTCTTCATATTTGCTTCAAAGACTCCTTCAAATGTGAAATTAAGTCTTCTCAAAAGATCCACAAGATTCTTCAAGAGCTTCTTATTCACACACCACAGGTTCAAGGTATCTAAGGGACTGTTCTTTTCACAAGTCAATAAACTTCAGACCCAAGCTTCAATCTTCCCACAAGCAGTGATCCTTCACACAAGTCTGAGTCACTTGTATAAGTAATTGTCTTCTATAAACACTGCCTAAGTGACTGTCCACAGGGATATGTCTACAGTTCCAAGCTCATTGTTGGCTATCCTTCTGAAGTGTAGTCTTTTACTGGACCAGGTTTCTTATTGGTGACAATCCACCATTTGATTGAGCTACAACAGCCTTCTCACAGGTGTATACTGCCCAAACTGTATATGCCTCCTATAGTCCGAGCTTGAATGAATTTCCCAAACAGTGATATCCTTAACTGTCCTCCAAAACTGGTTTACTGCCACAGAACAGTACCTAAAAATATACTAGTACTCTTGTGTTAACAATTTGTTGTTGTAGGTCCGGGCTCCACTAGCCACAGGTCCGAGTTACTTGATGAGATGTTAAGTCTGAGTTCCCACAGTCCACATTAATCACAAAAATGCTCGAGCCTAAAGTCTCCACAACAATCCTTCTTCAAATCTCCAAGACTGTTTTAACAATTCAAGTTCAATGTATCACAGATCCGAGTCTGTGAGAAAGGATTGTTCTGAGATTGAGACTACGCTGGTTAATCACAGGTTCAAGGCTTCCACGGACCGAGCTGTAATTGGTTTGAGTTCCTTCTCAAATTTTGAATGTCAGCCCACCACAAATATAATTTCTCACAGGTCTGCTACCAAGCTTCCAGGGAATGTTTGCTGTCTATGCAATTCGAGTCTCCACATGATTCAATCAACAAAACTGAGCTTGACGTCTGCACTTGTCCGAGCTTCAGATTCGAGTTGAAACAGTCTTAGTCCTCTACAAATTTGTTGTAGCTCCGAGCCTCTGCAAGTCAATAACGTTCAGATTCGAGGTATTAATGTTGAGCCTTCATCCATCTGAGTTTTCAAGGAGACTGTCCTTTAAGCCGAAATCAGCGATACCACTGGAATGTTCTATACCACTGGTCCAAGCTTCTAATCCATAGTCAATAATACGATACCCAATCAAAGGTTTGCAATCTGAGGTTATGAGGCTTATGGTCAAAGGTCCGAGCTTTTCTCTGGTTAATAGACCGAGCAGTTCGATAAGCTATCTCTGCATGAAGCTCTACGTAATATATTTCACAATGTTCTTCGAAACCCTTATTCAGGTCCGCACAACTATTACGCACATGTATTTTCTGCAGGTCATCGATTTCAGATTTGCTAGGTATTTTTCACAAATATGACTTTTAACTCCTTGCTTATACCTTATATTTCTTCCTTTCTTTTCGATGGTCTCTTCAACAAATCCACTTGCTCGTATATATATGTATATGCCAGGGGTCAAAATAAAATCGTGTTAATTTGAAGTAGAAGCCGACATCTGCTGATGGGGCCGACTTACAAAATTGGTGTAATGCATTCAGCGTTCAACGTTAATGACCAATGTCCAACGTCATTATTTTTGAGGTATGTTTTGTATATTATATAAATTTCAATGGGGCTCGAATGGCATGACAGCTGGATTTAAGGAGCTACCTTATGATGGTGGGGCTAGCCAGTTACCAGCTTAGCATATTATGTAGTGTGTTCACGTATTTGATATGTGATATGTGTAATGTTTAATGAAGGTAAGGTATCGGGGTATGTTTGTTCAATGTATATGGTGTTTATCATATACGGTGGGTATGCTTCAATAAGACTAGGGTATCCTACCAATTTAATGCTTAGGATTTTATCCTTTCATGTAGTATATGCATCTAGTTTTTTTCATTCTTTATCTAGGGTACTTCAACCTATCGATGGTTTAACCAAGTTAGCGCTAGGGCTTTGATAGGTGAAGAATTAGGGTTTGAGGTTGGACTTAGAGTTAGGGTTAGGGTCAAGGTTTGCATGAGGTTAGGGCAACATCATGAAAGAGTTATTCATGTGTCACAAGAATATTTGCCATCTCCAACTATGCCATATTGACATCAATGACAACCTTGATTAACAATCTCCCCCTTTGTCATTGATGGCAATATTCTTGCCCTTCTAATCTCTCTCCCCCTTTGACATCAATGGCAAACAAGGTGCCCAAATACTCCCCTTGTCAATCTGCTTCTTTTCTTCATGAATTGTAGTCCTTCATAGGTATGTTACTCCCCCTAACTATATGCATGGTCTCTTTTTGGCAGGGTTTCACCATCAAATACTTCGAATATCAAGGATGACTTCATCTAGTCAACAACATGTGTTGTTTGCTGGAGTGTTCAAGGGACTTCTGGATTCAACTTGATTCCTTCTCCATACTTCTGTAACTTTCTTCTCTGGCATGGTTCTAGCTTGTGCAAGGGCCTAACTTAAATTACAATCACGTGCCATATGTCCAATGTTATGGCAATTGAAGCACTCTATCTTGTTCATGAAAAAGGAATCATGACTTATTCTTGCAAAATTGCTTCGAGGAGATTGACAGAGATCATTATATTTGTCTTTGTGATATGCCCTACAATATTTTGCCATGTGCCCAAAGTTTGTACAAGAATAGCAATATCCAAAAAATATACTTTGGTACCTGGGAGATGAAGAGTTCCTTGAAGTACTTTTGAAGTCTTTTTGCCTTGGGATTCTTTGATGATATTCATTGCCTTTTGTATTCTTGACACCATATGCAAGTCTCCTTGGAGTAGAATTTCTTCCGTTGTTGTCTTGATTCTTCTCCTTGCCTTTGTTGGAACTAGGAGCATCAACATTTCTTTCTAGGTTCCTCACATCTTTGTTGTTTGAAGCATTATCGTTCTTGCTTGAGGATTCACCTGCATAGCCAAGACCTGATTTGTCAAGGGGAGACCTTTGCTGACTTAGGATGCCATCTAGTGTTTGAGAGCTTTTCATGTTTTTATTCAGCAATTCAACTTCCTTTTCAAGAAAGACAATTTCTTCTTTCAACTTTTCACAATCTTCATCTTTCATAAGTAGTTGCTTCTTCATTTCTTCCATCATCCTTGTTGCTTCATGTGCTTCGATTTTAAGTGAGATGATATTTGATTTCATTATGAAGACTTCTTCATTCTCCTTTGCTAGACTGCTCTCCATTTCTTCTTTTATTCTTGTAGCTTCACATGTTTCAGCCTTGAGAAGATTGATGTCTGATTTTAGTTTCAAGATTTCTTCATCCTTTTTGTCTAGTTGGCATATCATGGTGTTTCTCTCCTTTTCTACTTCATTAACTTGTCCTTCTATGAATGCCAAAGTTTCCATCACCCTCTTAGCTCCTTGCGCTTGTTTCCTTGCTTCTTCTAGTTGAGATCTAAGAGAGGAGACCTCTTCCTTGTATTGAACAATCTTTGCTTCAAGGTTGTTCAAGCTCTTAAGTCTTTGTTCAATGTGGCTTGACATAGTTTCTTCCCTTTTCTTTGCCTTATCCAATTGATTTGTCATAGATATGACTTCTTCATGATGCTTTCTTTTGTTTTGATGAAATTCCTCTTTAAGTTTGGCAAGCTCCTCATCTCTTTCTTGTACTTGAAGCTTGACAAAGTCAACTTCCTTCCTTGTCTTGTCTTGGTTACCATCTTGCGTTTTCTTCTTAAGTTCTTCATTTTCTTTTTTCAAACAGTTAATCTCTTCCATGGAATCCATAAGTTTATTTAGGAGATCTTCTTCAAAGTCTTCTTTATTCTCTTCATCTTCTAGGTCTTCTTTAGCCTTGTTGTCATCTCTCTTATCTTCAGCTTCCTTGATGAATTCTAGCCTTCTTTCTTGTTTTCCATCATCTTCTTGACTAGAGATCATTGTCAACGCTCCTTTTGAGTGAAGATCATGAAGTTTGACCCATATGACTTTTGTTGACGAACATTTTTCAAAATTGGCCTTCACAGAATTTGGTAACCAATTCAAAATTTCCTTCATTGCTCTTGTATTGTACTCCTTGGATTCTTCGTCCATCGTGTCATTAGTAATCACTAATTTCCAAACTTCAATTCCTTGAGTCTTCAAGAAATTCCTCATTCTTGCCACCCATATATCAAAGTTTCCATTGAATAATGGAGCCTTCGCAAATTGATTTACTTCAATTTCCATGGCTGAGGAAGACATGTCTTTAGGAGGATTGGAGACTTTCTTTCTTGGCTTTGCCATTTGTGTTCTAATGATCAACCTTCAAGCAGTTAGGCTTTGAGTGAAGGTACTGGCTCTGATACCAAATTGTTGGAAATACTGAGAGGGGGGTGAATCAGTGTTTCTTTTCAATTGTTAATTTTACCTGTTAGATCACTTATATTTAGAACACGAAATGAACAATAAGAATAAATGCTTTTATTAATTTCTTCTTTACAATAAATCAAGTACAATATATGTAGGGCTCCAACCTTAGATGAAGACACCAATCTTCAATTTCTCGGGCTCCAACCTCTATTTGCCAAGCACTGACTTGGACTTCCAAGGCTCCAACCTTGTCAATTCTAAGGCACCAACCTCAAGGGCTCCAACCCTATATCTGGTACAGGCTCCAACCTGGTCCCTTGAGGACTCCTATCCTCTAGGACTCCAAACCTATCTTCCAAGGCACCAACCTTGTCTCTATGAGGCTCCAACCTCCTGTTTCATTTCGTCAAGATATATTTGATTATACTTATGGCTCCCAATGTCTTCTTCAATGAGCCCTGTCAATCTTCAGTTTACTCTTCACTGTAATCTACACATCACGTCATCAATGACAACCTTTTCTTCGTAGAAGGTGTCATCGCTGCTCTTCATCGTACCCAAACAATTTCTCCAAGTTACCTCATGATGGCTTCATCAATGCATCATCGTCTTCACAAGATCTTCAATATGATGCTTCACAGAGTTCTTCAATAAGTTGTTTCAAACCTGACCTTCAAAACCAGTTGTCCAAACTTCTTCAAATTTGCTTCAAAGACTCCTTCAAATGCAATATTAAGTCTTCTCAAAAGATCCACAAGATTCTTCAAGAGCTTCTTATTCACACACCACAAGTTCAAGGTATCTAGGTGACTGTTCTTTTCACAAGTCAATAAACTTTAGACCCAAGCTTCAATCTTCCCACAAGCAATGATCCTTCACACAAGTCTGAGTCACTTGTATAAGTAACTGTCTTCTGTAAACACTGTCTAAGTGACTGTCCACAGGGATATGTCTACAGTCCAAGCTCATTGTTGGCTATCCTTCTGAAGTGTAGTCTTTTACTGGACTAGGTTTCTTATTGGTGACAATCCACCATTCGATTGAGATACAACAGCCTTCTCACAGGTGTATACTGCCCAAACTGTATATGCCTCCTATAGTCCGAGCTTGAATGAATTTCCCAAATAGTGATATCCTTAACTGTCCTCCAAAACTGGTTTACTGCCACATAACTGTACCTAAAAATATACCAGTGCTCTTGTGTTAACAATTTGTTGCTGTAGGTTCGAGCTCCACTAGCCACAGGTTCGAGTTACTTGATGAGATGTTAAGTCTGAGTTCCCACGGTCCATATTAATCACAAAAATGCTCGAGCCTAAAGTCTTCACAACAATCCTTCTTCGAATCTCCAAGACTGTTTTAACAATTCAAGTTCAATGTATCACGGATCCGAGTCTGTGAGAGAGGATTGTTCTGAGATTGAGACTGCGCTAGTTAATCACAAGTTCAAGGCTTCCACGCACCAAGCTGTAATTGGTCTGAGTTCCTTCTCAAATTTTGAATGTCAGCCCACCACAAATATAATTTCTCACAGGCCTGCTACCAAGCTTCCAGGGAATGTTTGTTGTCTATGCAATTTGAGTCTCCACAGGATTCAGTCAACAAAACCGAGCTTGACGTTTGCACTTGTCTGAGCTTCAAATTCGAGTTGAAACAGTCTTGGTCCTCCACAAATTTGTTGTAGCTCTGAGCCTCTATAAGTCAATAACGTTCAGATTCGAGGTACTAATGTTGAGCCTTCATCCATCTGAGTTTTCAAGGAGACAGTCCTTTAAGTCGAAATCTGCGATACCACTGGACTGTTCTATACCACTAGTCCGAGTTTCTAATCCATAGTCAATAATACGATACCCAATCACAGGTTTGCAATCCGAAGTTATGAGGCTTGTGGTCAAAGGTCCGAGCTTTTCTCTAGTTAATAGACCGAGCAATTCGATAAGCTGTCTCTGCGTGAAGCTCTACGTAATATATTTCACGATGTTCTTCGAAACCCTTATTCAGGTCCGCACATCTATTACACACATGTATTTTCTGCAGGTCATCGATTTCAGATTTGCTACGTATTCTTCACAAATGTGACTTTTATTTCCTTGCTTATACCTTATATTTCTTCCTTGTTTTTCGATGGTCTCTTCAACAAATCCACTTGCTCGTATATATATGTATATGCCAGGGGTCAAAATAAAATCGTGTTAATCTTAAGTAGAAGCCGACATCTGCTAATGGGGCCGACTTACAAAATTGGTGTAATGCATTCAACGTTCAACGTTAATGACCGATGTCCAACGTCATTATTTTTTAGGTATCTTTGGTATATTATATAAATTTCAATGGCATTCGAATGGCATGACAGCTGGATTTAAGGTAGTGTGTTCACGTATTTGATATGTGATATGTGTAATGTTTAATGAAGGTCAGGTATCGAGGTATGGTTGTTCAATGTATATGGTGTTTATCTTATACAGTGGGTATGCTTCAATAAGGCTAGGTTATCCTACCAATTTAATGCTTAGGATTTTATCCTTTCATGTAGTATATGAACCTAGGTTTTTTCATTCTTTATCTAGGGTACTTCAACTTGTCAATGGTTTAACCAAGTTAGAGCGAGGGCTTTGATAGGTTAAGAATTAGGGTTTGAGCTTGGACTTAGAGTTAGGATTGGGGTCAGTGTTTGCATGAGGTTAGGGCAACATCATGAAAGAGTTATTCATGCATCACAAGAATATTTGCCATCTCCAACTATGCCATATTGACATCAATGACAACCTTGATTAAAAATCTTCCCCTTTGTCATTGATGGCAATATTCTTGCCCTTCTAATCCCTCTCCCCCTTTGACATCAATGGAAAACGGGGTGCCCAAATACTCCCCCTGTCAAGCTGCTTCTTTTCTTCATGAATTGTAGTCCTTCATAGGTATGTTACTCCCCCTGACTATATGCATGGTCTCTTTTTGGCAAGGTTTCACCATCAAATACTTGGAATATCAAGGATGACTTCATCTAGTCAACAACATGTGTTGTTCGCTGGAGTGTTAAAGAGACTTCCGAATTCAACTTGTTTCCTTCTCCATACTTGTATAACTATCTTCTCTGGCATGGTTCTAGCTTGTGCAGGGGCCTAACTCAAATTACAATCACGTTCCATATGTCCAATGTTATGGCAATTGAAGCACTCTATCTTGTTCATGAAAAAGGAATCATGACTTATTCTTGCAAAATTGCTTCGAGGAGATTGACGGGGATCATTATATTTGTCTTTGTGATATGCCCTACAATCTTTTGCCATGTGCCCAAAGTTTGTACACGAATAGCAATATCCAAGAAATATACTTTGGTACCTGGGAGATGAAG
Organism: Pinus albicaulis; assembly: GCA_034641835.2. Taxonomy (NCBI): domain Eukaryota; kingdom Viridiplantae; phylum Streptophyta; class Pinopsida; order Pinales; family Pinaceae; genus Pinus; species Pinus albicaulis. The sequence goes on along the minus strand of CM076572.1, from coordinate 708,759,498 downwards.
AGTTCTTTGAAGTACTTTTGATGTCTTTTTTCCTTGGGATTCTTTGATGATATTCATTGCCTTTTGTATTCTTGACACCATATGCAAGTCTCCTTGGAGTAGAATTTCTTCCGTTGTTGTCTTGATTCTTCTCCTTGCCTTTGTTGGAACTAGGAGCATCAACATTTCTTTCTAGGTTCCTCACATCTTTGTTGTTTGAAGCATTATCATTCTTGCTTGAGGATTCACCTGTATAGCCAAGACCTGATTTATCAAGAGGAGACCTTTGCTGACTTAGGATGTCATCTAGGGTTTGAGAGCATTTCAAGTTTTTATTCAACAATTCAACTTCCTTTTCAAGAAAGACAATTTCTCCTTTCAACTTTTCACAATCTTCATCTTTCATAAGTAGTTGCTTCTTCATTTCTTCCATCATCCTTGTTGCTTCATGTGCTTCGATTTTAAGGGAGATGATATTTGATTTCGTTATGAAAACTTCTTCATTCTCCTTTGCTAGACTGCTCTCCATTTCTTCTTTTATTCTTGTAGCTTCACATGTTTCAGCCTTGAGAAGATTGATGTCTGATTTTAGTTTCAAGATTTCTTCATCCTTTTTGTCTAGTTGGCATATCATGGTGTTTCTCTCCTTTTCTACTTCATTAACTTGTCCTTCTATGAATGCCAAAGTTTCCATCGCCCTCTTAGCTCCTTGCGCTTGTTTCCTTGCTTCTTCTAGTTGAGATCTAAGACAGGAGACCTCTTCCTTGTATTGACCAATCTCTGCTTCAAGGCTGCTGAAGCTCTTAAGTCTTTGTTCAAGGTGGCTTGACAAAGTTTCTTCCCTTTTCTTTGCCTTATCCAATTGATTTGTCATAGATATGACTTCTTCATGATGCTTTCTTTTGTTTTGATGAAATTCCTCTTTAAGTTTGGCGAGCTCCTCATCCCTTTCTTGTACTTGAAGCTTGACAAAGTCAACTTCCTTCCTTGTCTTGTCTTGGTTACCATCTTGCGTTTTCTTCTTAAGTTCCTCATTTTCTTTTTTCAAACAGTTAATCTCTTCCATGGAATCCATAAGTTTATTTAGGAGATCTTCTTCAAAGTCTTCTTTATTCTCTTCATCTTCTAGGTCTTCTTTAGCCTTGTTGTCATCTCTCTTATCTTCAGCTTCCTTGATGAATTCTGGCCTTCTTTCTTGTTTTCCATCATCTTCGTGACTAGAGATCATTGTCAACACTCCTTTTGAGTGAAGATCATGAAGTTTGTCCTATATGACTTTTGTTGACGAACATTTTTCAAAATTGGCCTTCACAGAATTTGGTAACCAATTCAAAATTGCCTTCATTGCTCTTGTATTGTACTCCTTGGATTCTTCGTCCATCGTGTCATTAGTAATCACTGATTTCCAACCTTCAATTCCTTGAGTCTTAAAGAAATTCCTCATTCTTGCCACCCATATATCAAAGTTTCGATTGAATAATGAAGCCTTCGCAAATTGATTTACTTCAATTTCCATGTCTGAGGACGACATGTCTTTAAGAGGATTGGAGACTTTCTTGGCTTTGCCATTTGTGTTCTAATGATCAACCTTCAAGCTATTAGGCTTTGAGTGAAGGTACTGGCTCTGATACCAAATTGTTGGAAATACTGAGAGGGGGGTGAATCAGTATTTCTTTTCAATTGTTAATTTTACTAGTTAGATCACTTATTTAGAACACAAAATGAACAATAAGAATAAATGCTTTTATTAATTTCTTCTTTACAATAAATCAAGTACAATATATGTAGGGCTCCAACCCTAGATGAAGACACCAATCTTCAATTTCCTAGGCTCCAACCTGTATTTGCCAAGCACCGACTTGGACTTCCAAGGCTCCAACCTTGTCAATTATGAGGCACCAACCTCAAGGGCTCCAACCCTATATCTGGTACAAGCTCCAACCTGGTCTTTTGAGGACTCCTATCCTCTAGGGCTCCAACCCTATCTTCCAAGGCACCAACTTTGTCTCTATGAGGCTCCAACCTCCTGCTTCATTTCGTCGAGATATATTTGATTATACTTACAGCTCCCAATGTCTTCTTCAACAAGCCCTGACAATCTTCAGCTTACTCTTCACTGTAATCTACACATCACGTCATCAATGACAACCTTTTCTTCGTAGAAGGTGTCACCGCTGCTCTTCATCGTACCCAAACAATTTCTCCAAGTTACCTCATGATGGCTTCATCAATGCATCATCGTCTTCACAAGATCTTCAATATGCTGCTTCACAGAGTTCTTCAATAAGTTGTTTCAAACCTGACCTTCAAAACAAGTTGTCCAAAATTCTTCAGATTTGCTTCAAAGACTCCTTCAAATGCAATATTAAGTCTTCTCAAAAGATCCACAAGATTCTTCAAGAGCTTCTTATTCACACACCACAGGTTCAAGGTATCTAGGTGACTGTTCTTTTCATAGGTCAATAAACTTCAGACCCAAGCTTCAATCTTCCCACAAGCAGTGATCCTTCACACAAGTCTGTGTCACTTGTATAAGTAATTGTCCTCTATAAACACTGTCTAAGTGACTGTCCACAGGAGTATGTCTACAGTTCCAAGCTCATTGTCGGCTATCCTTCTGAAGTGTAGTCTTTTACTGGACCAGGTTTCTTATTGGTGACAATCCACCATTTGATTGAACTACAACAGCCTTCTCACAGGTGTATACTGCCCAAACTATATATGCCTCCTATAGTCCGAGCCTGAATGAATTTCCCAAACAGTGATATCCTTAACTGTAGTAGAATATATGCTATTGTTCCTATAGGAGAGTATTATATTGCTGGTGCTTCTTGGGGCTTGAAACAGCCACACACTTTGATCTACACCCACTCGTATTAACCATTATATTCCCCTTGTTATTACTTGGACGCTCTATTGAGTGGATGGAATAATTGTTGGGCACATGCATTTGAGCCTAAGACTGAGGACTGTTGCTACTGTTGTTTAAGGAGGCCACTGACATCCTCCCATGGACAATATAACCAGGATCCTCTTGATTTAATGCACCATATTCTTGGCTGAATGTCTATGTAATATTTTTATTCATTGATTATATACATTTCTGGGTTATTTGTATTGAATATACAGTGGTTTAGTTGCTGTAGCACTCTTGTTTCAGTGAAAAATGTTATATGTGTTATATGTGACCATCAATCCTTGTGCTGGGCTAAGCATATAAGTATTTATCTGGAGTCCGTGCATTTGTTTTTGCTTAATAACTTATGAAGAACACCTACAACAGCTTGTAAACAAACTGGTTGACCAAACGCCATGATGACCCATAGCATATAAACTCTGATAAACTACCGTGAGTATTTGGGAAATTTTAAGAAAGAACATTACAGTGGTATCAGAGCCATGACCCTGGCCAGCTGTGGGTGATATCAAAGTGAAGAATTCGAAGCTAAAGGCAAAATTCTTCTCAATCAAAAATTTGAAGAGTACAACCGAGACTTCTCAAACATGTTAGAGCAAATGGAAGTGTGGCTATTATCCAAGAAAGAGAAGAGAAATTACAATCCTGAAGCAGAAGACAAAAGGGAAGTTGGGAATATAAACAGAATTGAGGAGGCCGTTGAAGAGGAAGCTTTACAAGACACATCTAAAGGGGACAAGGAAACAGTGGATGGTAATTCTGCAGAATTACACTGAGAAGACATTTCAGTTGAATGGGCAAATGCATGGTTCCCGGAAATTTTCTAAGGCAAAAAGACATGCCTTTTATCCAGATGAGAAGGCTTACACGCTAGACTTGGAAGACCTGCATTCTAAACTATCTGATAGTACGACCACAGATGTGTATGGGCCTTTCAAAAATGAAGTCCTAGTTGGCAAGGCCTTAAGAAATCTGCCTGGTGAGAGGGGTCAACTTGCCACTAAGTTTGGCAATGTCATCCTAGAAGGACCAGTAAAGGAGAAGGTAATTGATTACCCTGTCAGGCAATGCATGCAGTCTATTCTTACTACAGAAAAAAGGAGGCAGAGAAGGACCTTGGTAGCCACAGTCTTCGATCGTGGCAAGGGAGGTCCACCTAACAAATTTCAAAAAGGAGCAGTCAATTTGAGGGTGGAAACTTCTATTGTGCACAAGGAAAGTCCAATTTCTGAGTATGTGTTCTACAAGCCCCCTCATTTTCCTAGCATGAAACTTCCATATATTGACTGCAATCCTATAAATCCATATAGCTATCTTCAGCAGGCATACAGCTCTCTTGCTATTTGATCAAAATCAAGGGGAAGACATTTTCTGCCTAGTCATTACTTCATTGATATGAACACTTTGCATAGTGTGAATCACAATGATGGTGCTGAAAGCAAAGGGGCAGATCCTCTTGGCACTGTCTCTTCAGGGGAGAAAAATATTTCACTTATAGGTGCACCAGTTTCTAGATTTTGGCTCGAACTGCAAGAGGACTAAAGACAATGCCCTCTGGATCATCTGAAGCTTCAGAAAGAGCAAGGCCTGTACTGTCTGCAATGAGTGAGAAGTTTTTAACTGTTGAGGGTGGAAAACATGTTAGCAGTGAAGTAAAGATAATGAATCAACTACTGACAGGTGTGCATATAGCTGCTGCAGCTGAAGTCTTGTCATGTGGTGCACGATCTGGAATTAATACCCGTATTCTATATAATATCATACCCTATGATGCATGGAGTTCTTGGATCTTTATAGATTGGGTCCTTCAAAGGGTGTATGGGGATTACAGTCACACATTATGCTCTAATTATTTTGGTCAAGGATATGGGAATTGTGCTAGATGAAACCAAGACACTAGCTTTCCCTCTTCCTCTGGCTGCTATGGCACATCAACAGTTCATTCATGACTCTGCTTGTGGTTATGGTGAGGAAGATGATGCTGCAATTGTTAAGAACTGGCAAAGGACAATATGTGTCTACCTTGTGGCCCTAGATGAAGGTTACCCTCCCGAACAGATTGCCACTCCCAATACAGTACAGCAAAGTGGTTTCATTAGCCTTGGAGCAATAGGAATTGGCATGTCAACCCAACTTATGAGATCAGATTATCATGTTTATGGTTTTGATGTATATGAACTTGCTTTATCTCAATTTGCAAATGCGGGTGGCTTGATAAGAAAGAGTTCAGAAGTTGCAAAAGGTGCCAGGGTTCTCATAGCTATTGTTACTTATGAAAGGCAGGTTGAATGTACATTGTTTAGAGATGGAGGGGCAATGGCAGTTTTGTTAGATGGGACAGATGGAGAAGCTTGTAGTGAATTTTTTATTCAGATTGCTGCTGCTAATTGCAAACCAAGACAGTCCTTCAATATCCCTGAAGCAACAACAAATATGAAAAATAATATCAGGAAACCTAGCTGGCAAGCTGGGAAACATGTCTAAGCTAAACTTAGCAATACAAGATATGTCAAAACTCATAATTGAGCATCCACACTGGGGTTACATGCAGCGGGTATCCTACCAATAAATGATTGCAACATGTGATGAAAATGATGAGAAGTCTTGTGACAGTCTGCACGTGGAGAAATCAGAGCAAAAATTAAGTTCATGTCTTTTTATACTTGAGCAGAAGTACTTTATACCAGCTTCTGATGCTCTTCATATGCTTTCTAATTTTTCTTACCAGGATGGGCAGCTCTTTCTTTCGCATTATCTATTACATAACGCTTTACATCGAGAGGTTTTGCAAGAGGAACTTCAGGTTTTCAAGACTACTGAACTCCTGCAAAACAATACAAAAGAAGTTTGCTATGTGCTTGCTCGTGTCATTCTGTCTAGTGGTTCTAATATGCCTACTTTGAAATGTGCATCATATTTTTGGGGTGGCGAATCTGATTGCCATCAATGGTATACAAATTTCATGGAGATGGTGTGTTTTCCTTATGACTTGAAACTCTTGGCATATTTCATGATCCCTGAAGAATCTCATTCAGATGGGAGGCAACAAAGACTTTTCAGGGTTCTTGATCTCTTCATGCTGAGTATGTGTGTCTTTGTTACCTGGTTAAAAGGGGATGCAAGGGCACTACTTATAATGATCAAATCGCCTGATATAGACAGTTCTTCAGGAGAATTTGATATGAAGGTGTAGTATGAACACTTGTTTTCCCTTGTAGGTCTGGCACAGAAAAATGCGATGGGAGGAAACACAGCTAAAACTTTTAATGTTGACCCTGAGCAAACAAGTCATCCAAACAATAAATACAGTTTGCAATTAATCCCAGCAGATGGCAAGTGGTGACTTGTTGGAGTTTGTATCTGGGATAATCTTTTATCTTTTCTCAAAAGGAGTTATCTGGCTGTTCATATTCTGCAGGTGATTCTTTTGGGAAGGCAGAGACAAAATCAGTGATAGGAGGGACGAGTCTGGAACATTTGGAAAGATCATTGTTGAGTGCCTTGGCCATCATTTCTGTTGACCTAAAAAGACAGTTTGCATGCACTTGAGGCAAAGCTTAAACACACTGCCTCAAGGAGGCACTGCTTTGGTATTCGATACTCCCAACAGGCACAATTGTGTGAATCCTTAAAAGGAAAATAATTATTTTGTGCATCAAGGAGTTGACACCTTACTAACTGATGAAAATAAGGATAAATGCCTTGAAGAACTTTGTCAGATTATGGTATTTCATAACGTGGATTGCTCAATTATTACATCTGAGGGGTTTACAGAATTTGAACATAGAAACCATGGAGGTATTGGTTACATAACTCGGAGCACTAAAGATTTAAAGATCAAGGACATATTGAGCATAGCACCATAGAAAACCAAAGAGATGCGGAAGTGTAATGATCCACCTACCATTACAAACAGAAAGTGAATATTAGCATGCATACTAGGCATGCGTATGATAGCTACATATGCATGCAACGCATGTACTGCACTAATATACCTACTAATCAATCGTGAACATGTCTAAGTATAGAGTAATGAATTGATTTGTGAAATAAATACCTAAACTCACCAAAGTATGATAAAAATGTCGAGCGAGAAACTTAATACGCATACCATCGTTATAATATATAGTTAATACATTATTTAATAACAAAGTAGATATACAAGATTATGAAGTAATTAATTTTATAAATTATTAAAATTATAAAATTAATTACATTTATAAAATCAAATATTAATAAATAACAATTAAATTAAAAACATGTTATTAAAAGTATAAAATTGAATTAACTATAAAATAAAAGTAAATTAAACAAATTAAAATTAAATTAAAATCTTAAAAGTCACTTTTATAAAAGTTTAAATTTAAACTATGAATAAATTCAGAGAGTTAAGAGAGAAAAAAAAAAAAAAAATATATATATATATATATATATATATATATATATATATATTCAAATAAACTTATAAAAAAAGGAAACCGCCTCTTCAAAGCGGTGGAGAAGGCAAATGACCAGCAGGATCTCCACGTGCCAGAGGGCAAGGGAGACAGAAGGCTTGACGGAAAATTGAGACGGTGGCATAGAAATGTATAAGAAGAAGGTAAAACACACAAAAGAGAAAATTTTGGGAAAAATTTACAGAGACGGTAAGAAATTCTCATAGTTTTATTGATAGAAGGAATTTTGAGCTCAATTGTTCTGAAGTTTTGGGCACAGCGGTCAGAGTACCTCGAATCTGAAGTACTTTGGAGCTGAGTACTGAAGTTGTGCTCAGTTTGGCTGGGTGATTTTGGTCTTTTTGGTAACGGGTGCAGGAACGAGAGCTATGGCAGAGCAGAGACAACTTCAACCACCGAACTTCAGGTTAGTATTCATGAGTTAAATCAACAAATTTATATATATATATATATTGCAGAGAAGTGTAATCTGAGGACAATACTGATTATACTTGTTAAATTCCTAATTTGGGTTTCATAAACTGTTCTAGAGTTTTAATAACGTTGAAATAATAAATCTTTAAATTCTGGGTCTTACAGGAAGGTAACAGGTGGATTTGGGATCCTGACATAGATATGCAGATTCTGGATTATTTACAACAGGGGTTTCCTAGGTATGTGTGGGATCCGGGAACACAGTTCCAATTGCTTGAGGACAAGCAATTTTTGGCGGGGAGGACTGTAATGTCCCCAATTTTGTGCACATGAAAATCACTAAAGCGTTTTGCCAAATTTTGATGATATTAAGGGAAAATATTATTGTATTAGAAAAAGGCAGCAAAATACTTTCCTTATGCTGCCTTTTCCAAATAAAATATTATTTTATTAGGAAAGGCGGCAAAATAATATTTTATTTGGAAAAGGCAGCATAATATTATTTTGTTTAAAAATGGCGGGAAAAGGTTATTTAGTGGAAAGTGGCCCCCACTAATAAAATAATATAAGAAAAGGTTGATCTAGAAGCTAGAGGGAGTCTCAATGAAGAATTATAAAAGGAGGGTGGACTCGTTGGCAAAACATTCTATTCCTATCATTTATGTTTGACATTGAGAAGAAACTCAAGTGAGTTTCAAGTGAAACTCAATGCTAATTTCGGTGGAATTCGAGTGCCACCTTAGTTAACTTTGGGGGCAGATTATTTCAGATCTTCCAGTTGGGCATATTGCAGAGAGTCTTCATCATCAAGACCGAATCTGTCGCTATATCCATAAGGCTGAGTTACTCAGATTCAAGGAGTAATCGGTGCAATTTCCAGATCTTGCTGTGCTCAAGTTGCCAAGATAAATTCACACTTCTCTTGTGCCATTGCCAAAGAACGTGTTCAGAAATGATAGAAGGGCTGAATTAAATATGAGGGCTGAGTTATTATAACTAGAGGAACCCATACACTCAGTTTAGGAAGGCATTTACTCTCCAAGCTCAGAATTAATCTATCCAAGTGGTCGAACAGTCCTGCTGTAGCTGGCCATGGGCACCAAAACATCTCTGAGCTAAGTTCTGCTCTTTATGAGGCTCGAACTGCCTATTATGACTGCTGGTTAAGTCTGCACTAAAGGGCCAAGTATCCTCTTCATTGCTGGCCAAGTTGTGGCCACTCTAGTTGTTGGACTGATAAGCTAGAAGAAGGCAGAGATTCCTCCGATTTTGCACGTCGTGTCTGTTGTCAAGAAGAAGGGTCAGGTACTACATTCAACTCTTATTGACTGAGTACAACATGAGTCCAAGACTGGTTATATGTAGATATTGAGTTCCTTGCTGAAGCTTACTCGAATTGTTAGAGATGTATTGCTGGAGCAGTGTTAAATTTAGATAGACATGGAATGTTCTATGCTTAATGCAAATTTACTTCAATCTTTCTTAGGCCCAATTCAATTTAGCAATCACATAAACATGAAAGTAAAATGCTGATAGAACACAACAATAGATCAACAGAATACAAGCCAATAATATAAATCAGATTTTACAATTCTTCTTGTCCAACAAAGATATAGGATGGTGCGTTACGGCAGTCAACAGGATGCATCAGCCAGCAAAGTCTTTCTTAGATCAGCCAACCCTCCAAGTATCACACACACAGCCCTCAAAGTCAGATCATCAAAAGTCAACGTTGGTCAACAGAAAGTCAGTGCAGAAAAGTCAATGCAGAAAGTCAACGCTGCAGATTTAGGGCTTCAGTCAAAGTGCTCCTTTTTCCTCCATTTTTGTGCCCAGCAATACAGCCTTCAAAAATCGGATTTTCTGCAAAGTTTGGAGGTCAAAACATCAAGGTTTGACCACGGTCAACGCTGGTCAACACACAGCAAACAGCCCTAAAACCAGTCCGCAGATTTACCCAGCTTCAGCTCTGCACGTGTGAAGGAAAGAGGCCTCCAAAGGCTGATCGAACCATTCAGATCACAAGAGAGACTGTGATGAGTTGATGAGCAAATGATCTCCAAGTCTCTCCAATTTATATCAATCAGTGAGAGTGTGTGACACATCTATTAGGCTTGTGAGCCTACATTACAAATCTGGCTGACCTTGCACAAGTGTGAAAAACAAAATCAAAATTTATGTTCTGCTCATCCAAACAAGATGATTTTTAGATCAATCTTGCACCTCTCCAAAAGAGGAATCCAACAAAAATATAGTCATCATCATATGAGCAGTGCAACATGTAGTTTGGACCTAGTTGCCCAAAATTAACACTCCCTCTCAACTAGGGAGAACTCCATCTGTCCACCTGTTCCATCCAGAGATCAGTAGGATCGTATACCATCATATAGCATCGTACGTCATCCTGTTGTAACTTGCTTTGTTGGCTCTTCTAATCAGATAGAACAAAAAAGGGCGAGTCACAAAGGCATCACGCTCTGCTGATCCAAAGTCAGCTTAGAGGTTAAAACCTCTCTTGGACTCAAAAAGAGTCTCATACTAACCCGAAGTTAGTTTACTGACCCGAAATCAGTTTAGAGGTAGAAACCTCATCAAACTTGATCCCAGATCAAGGTGTTAGACACAAGCAATCTCTGATGCGTCCATCGGTCTTGCCATTGGTCTCTATCCACATTTCCCACCTCATTGACAAAATGAGAGGTACTTCCCATGAGTCTGAAACACCATGGGTAGGATGTGTGCAGGGCATAGATCAAAGAGAGTTGAACCAACTCAATATCATAACGGTGGGGCAGAAGCACAACAAGGTTCGGCAAGCCTAGCCCTGTGTGTGCTTACAAGTTATAGCTCCGAGAAGCTATCCCCAAGCCCCCTAGAGCCCATAGAGCTCATCGTCCAACTCAAGCAGGACCCTCACAATAGGGTCTTTCCATGATTCCAAGCTTCTCATGGAAGGTTAGGAACTTGACCTTCCCCAGGGGCTTCGTGAGAATATCTGCGACCTTCTCATCAGTTCCTATATGATCGAGCCTAATGGTGCCTCGTTGTACCATATCCAGATAAACTGGTACCTGATTTCAATATGCTTGGATCGATTGTGGAACACGAGATTCTCAGAAAGATGAATCCCACTCTGGTTATAACGGTGGTATCTAGCACATGCCCAAACAGCTCATTGAAGAGTTTTCTCAACCAAACAACTTCACAACAGGCCATACTCGCTGCAATGTATTCGGCCTCAGCGGTGCTCAAAGCCACCAACTCCTACTTCCTGCTCATCCAAGATATCGAAACAGAACCCAAGCTGAAGCAACATCCAGATGTGCTCTTGCGATCCACCACACTGCCAGCCCAATCAGCATCAGTATATCCATGGAGTCTCAAACTCCTGGCAGTGTATCTCAGCCCATGGTTGATTGTGCCCCGAAGATATCTCAATAGATTCTTGGCAGCAATCCAGTGAATGTGATGAGGCTCAACCATATGTTGACTCAAAGTGTTCACTGCAAAACATACATCCGGACGAGAGTTCACTAAGAACATCAAGGCCCCCACGAGTTGTCGAAACTCGGTGGGATTTCCCAGCTCGGGCCCAACAGCATTTCTACACGACTTCTTAAAGTTGAGTTCCATCGTTGTCGACACAAACTTACAGTCCACCATACGAAATCTCTCCAGCAGCTTCACGACATATTTTCCTTGATAAAGGAAAATCTCGACTGCCCTCTGCTAGACCTCCAAGCCTAGGAAGTAATGCATCAATCCTAAGTCTTTCATCTCAAACTCGGAAGCTAGCTCCCTCTTACACTGATGAATGAGAGGGTCAGCACCTGTCAGGAAGAGATCATTCACATAGAGAACTAGAATGAGAGGCCTTTCTCTATCAACCTTAAGATAAAGGTTTAGATCAACATTACTTAGAGTGAAGCCCAGCTTCATCAAGTAGCTATCTATCCTCTCATACCAAGCCCTGGGGGCTTGCTTCAACCCATAGAGGGCTTTCTTCAACTTGCATACATAGGTGTCTCTATCTTGGACTTCGAACCCCGGAGGTTGCTCCACATACACCTCTTCCTTTATAGAACCATGCAGAAAAGTGGTCTTCACATCCATCTGATGGAGACTCCATCCTTATGTTGCAGCAAGGGCAATGATAGATCGAATGGTGGTATAGCAGGCGACAGGTGCAAATATATCATCATAATCTATGCCTTCTTTTCAAGAGAAGCCTCGGGCAACAAATCTTGCCTTGTACTTTTCAGCACTACCATCAGATCCATGCTTGATCTTATAGAGCCATTTCGAGGTGACAACAGATTTGTCCTCTGGTCTCGGGACCACTTCCCAGACATCATTTTTCATAATGGACTCATATTCTACGTGAATAGCATCCTTCCAAACTTGATGCTTTACGGCTTCTTCAAATGATCTAGGCTCAGATTGTACAATTGTACTCATGGCTGCTAGATACCCTTAGTATCTATTTGGCTTCTTGCTTTCACGGAATGTCACCTTGGGGCAATATGTCTCTCTGCTTCTTCGAGAGTGTCCCTAAGCCATGAGGGTCTTCTATTATTTGAAGGAGGTGGATCAATAGGATCCATAGACATCGAGCATCGGTTCGTCCTGCTTCCCTGCTGTGAAAATTTATGAATCTTACATCTTACTGTTAAATCTGGTTATGCTCCTCCCACTTAATTAAGTTATTAAGTTGAACATTCAGATTAATATCGGAGCAAAACACATAACAGACTTTCGCCAATCCAGATCTAGAAAAAGTACATGCACACATAGACAAAGTGACATAATGATTTTCTGGACAAATAGTCCCCGAAAAAACCCAATACGGGAAAACCTGTCTGTTGGCTGCTGGCTGCTAGAGGGTTTTATTATTAAGAATTTTTTGAATATATCAAATCTTGGTTCCAGATCTGGAAAACTCGATAGAGAAATAATAGATCTGCAACTCACTGGTTGTTCTGAAGCAAAAATAATGACTAATCCACACCCTCAAACAGAATTTACAAGACTCAACCAAAATTAGGTCCTAGAAACCCCAGTGTTGCCCCTGAAGCCCCTGCGTCAACCTCTAAAGCACCTGCATCCCTCAGCACTGGCTGGGAAAGGGTTGTGTTACACCAGACTGGGTAATGCAGTCCTTACGCTACCCCTTAGGTCTCTGTATAACCCCTGAGGGTTTCCAATTGAATCACGCTGCCCTGGAAGGGACTGCGCAGCACCCACGTAGCACAGTTGTTGCCCTCTCTGCTGCTGCTCTCTTGCTTCTCTGCACTGCCTCTCTGAGCTGATCTCTGCCTCTAGTTGATTCTAGACCCTGGGATCAGATCATCCCTTTGGCCTAAATTTCCCTCTCTGTAGTTGAAACACTTATGAGAATTCTTAGCAAACCCGCCCTAGAATCTCAGCTTAGCTTCAGTGCTCTGCCTCTGTGTGTGTTTACAAATGACCCCAAGCCTTTTCTTTATACTTTTCTCGTTGGGAAACCAACGGCCATGATCAGATCTTGAATCAATGGTTAAGATTAAAAGAAAGCTTGATCCGTGTGACTTAAGACAATTTCATCACATGTTTAATTTAATTAACTTTAATTATTTCCTTTTCCTAAGTTTAGACTTAGGAAATACATTAAAATAATTAATTAATTAAATATCTCCTAAACCAAATGAAATTTCCCAAATCCCTTTCTAGGTCCTGTAGATCAAGTGTACTCTAGTCCCTCCACAAAATTTGGGAGCTATAGCACAACTGATGCCACCCCAAATACACAAAATCTCAACACTCCCTCTTAGCATCAGGAGTGTGCTCTAGCAATACATCACACTATGCATTACAAGATTTTGGGTATTGGTTCTGTGCTGCTGATGCTTGGCCTGGGGCCACTCAACTCTACACTGCTGCTGCCATTCAGTACTGCTGCCCATGACTCTGCCTCTGCCACTGTCACTGCAACATATGTACTATAGCTCCCTCTCAATTTGTTGCATTTGTGTTGCTCATATCACTGCCACTGCTGATCTACTGCACTGCAACTTCAATTGTTGAGAGAAACAACTGAGTCTCCTGCCCAATCTTTGACAGACAAGTTAGTTGGGTTGCATCCTCGTCACTGAAGCTCCATATGTTGTTGATCTGTGCTGTCATCTGAAGGACGATGCACAGCAACAGCTCTGCACTGCGTAAGCAGACTCCCTCTGCACTGTTGAAGTCACATCAGCCCCTTGTGCTGAAATCCCTCACACTGTTGTTGTGTTGCATTGTCCTCCTGAAGCCTCCATGATGCTGCAACTCTGCTTTGCGTAAGCAGCTCTGCTCTGCGCTGTTGAAGTCACATCAGCCCCTACGTTGTTGTTGCCTCTACGTTGTTGTTGCATCTGCATTGCGCTACTTCCAGCCTTCAGATCTACCTCTGCTTCATCTGTGATCTATGCACCCATTGTTCCACTTGTCCTGCTACTGTCTTAAGGCTCCCGTAGCTCGGATGTGATCCAAGAGATGAGCTGCTCAAGGATCCTACAACCATTCTATAGCTCCTATATAGATCCATGTTGCCCCACTTTCGTGGTTCATGAGCGCTCATGGCTGCATCATCTTCCGACCCATCATCCGCTACAACAGCCTTGGAAGAAGAAGCTTCCTTGTCCCTTTTCTTCTGAGGACAATTGCTGGCAAAATATCCCATTTCACCACACTGGAAGCACTTGATCTTAGACAGATCCTTCTTCTTCTTTCTCTGTTGCCTCTTTGATGCCAAGGCTGCATCTTCTTCATCTTCCTTCTTCACTCTGCTCAATCCAGAGTTGTACTGCTTCTTGGTGATTCTGCAGAGTTCTTCTTGATGCATAATTGCCCACGAGTTGTCCCAATCTGGTAGGTCCGCCTACCCAAGATACTTTGGACAAAGGTTTTCCACTCATCTGTGACAGCGTTGAGAGTCGTCCTGACCATCAGCTCATCTTCCACCTTAGCACCCGTTGCAGTCAACTAATCTCTGATTGACTGCAATCTGAAGAGGAAATGTTTTGTGTCTTCACCCTTGGTCATCATGAATGACCGCATCTGAGTCTCCAACATCATCTTCCTTCGGACAAACTTTCCCTCATATAGGGAAGTTAAGGCCTTCCACATCTCATTAGTTGCTTATTTTCAACTATGTGTGGGACAATATGGTCCTTAATTCCATCCATGATCAGCCACTTGGCATGCCTAGCAACTTCATTATGCTTCCGTAGGAGATCTGCATTGATCGATGTGGCCAGAGTTTGCTCTGCATGGTCTCTTAGATGATATGCCTCTAGGACTATCAAGATCCTAGCCTTCCAAACTGAGAAGTTGGATAGACCATCCAATCTATCCTGATCACACAATCCATGAGGAGCCATCTGCTCGGAAATGTGTTGGAACTTCCCTTTCTCTCTGTTAGAGAACTGGATCTAAGGCCCTTGGCGAAACAGGCACCTTCTGCTACCTCTGACAACTGATTCCCCTCCTTGGAAATCTGCCAAATCAACAATGATTCAGCTCTCCTTGATCCTCTAATCAACCTGCAAGTTTCTTTGGCTAGAAACTTTCTGAGAAGTTGATCTCCTCCCGCTCTTTGTCACTTGTGCTTAGGATAAAAATCTGAAAAACTTCAAAAATTTAACCCCACCAGCACCCTCTGATTTTCTGCAGCTATGCTTCAAGCTCTTCTGGATCTGATAGATCACTGGTTGGCTTCTGACAATCCCAGCGCTGTCTCTGAATTGACTCTGCGCAGTAATTGCGTGGGCTTGCTGTGAGACAACGTTGGACTGCGTCACCCTGACCTTTGCGTAACTTCTGCAGCTTTGAAAATTGCGTTGTCCCTCCAGATCTGCCCTTCTACTGCCTTTTCTTACTGCTTTCTGTAGCAAGAACCTTCAGTCTTCTGCTGGTGACCCTCCTAGATCTGCAATTGCTCTTATACCATGTGAAAATTTCTGAATCTGTCACTTATGCAGAAATCTTATTGTTAGATCTGGTTATGCTCCTCCTACTTAATTAAGTTATTAAGCTGAAAATTCAGATTAATATCGAAGCAAAACACATAACAGACTTTCACCAATCCAGATCTAGAAAAAGTGCATGCACACATAGACAAAGTGACACAATGATTTTCTGGACAAATAGTCCCCGAAAAAACCCAAAGCGGGAAAACCGGTCTGATGGCTGCTGGAGGGTTTTATTATTAAGAATTTTCTTAATACAGTAAATCTGGGTTCCAAATCTGGAAAACCCGATAGAGAAATAATAGATCTGCAACTCACTAGTTGTTCTGAAGCCAAAATAATGACTGATCCACCCCCTCAAACAGGATTTACAAGACTCGGCCAAAATTAGGCCCTAGAAACCCCAGCGATGCCCCTGAAGCCCCTGGGTCAGCCTCTGAAGCCCCTGTGTCCCTCAGCGCTGGCTGGGAAATGGATGCGTTACCCCAAACTGGGTGACGCAGTCCTTACGCTACCCCTTAGGGTCTTTGCGTAAACCCTGAGGGTTTCCATCTAAATCACGCTGCCCTGGGAGGGACTGTGCAGCACCTGCATAGCACAATTGTTGCCCTCTTTGTTGCTCTCCTGCTTCTCTACGCTGCCTCTCTACGCTGATATCTGCCTCTTGCTGATTCTAGACCCTGGGATCAGATCATCCCCTTGGCCTAAATTCCCCTCTCTGCAGCTGAAACACTTCAGAGAATTCTTAGCAAACCCGCACTAGAATCTCATCTTAGCTTCAGTGCTCTGCCTCTGTGTGTGTTTACAAATGACCCCAAGCCTTTCTTTTATACGTTTCTCGTTGGGAAACCAAAGGCCATGATCAGATCTTGAATCAATGGCAAAGATTAAAAGAAAGCTTGATCTGTGTGACTTAAGACAATTTCATCACATGTTTAATTTAATTAACTTTAATTATTTCCTTTTCCTAAGTTTAGACATAGGAAATACATTAAAATAACTAATTAATTAATTATCTCCTAAACCAGTAGAAATTTCCCAAATCCCTTTCTGGGTCTTGTAGATCAAGTGTACTCTAGTCTCTCCACAAAATTTGGCAGTTGGAGCACAACTAATGCTACCCCAAATACACAAAATCTCAACACCTGCTTCTTCATCTTCTTTGTCTGCCTTGAAGCTAGAAAGATTTCTTACTTTCTTGAGGGCAGCCTCTTCATCGAAGGTGACATCGTGGCATATCTCCACTTCTCTTTGACCAGGCACATAGATTATATATGCCTTAGAAGTTTCATTGTAGCCCACAAACATTCCCTTCTTTCCAAAAGCATCCAACTTGCTTCTCTTTTCTTTCGGCACATGAAAGTAAACAGGACAACCAAAAACTCTAAAATGAGAAACATCAAGTTTCTTACCAGAGAAGACTTCTTCGGGACCCTTGGAGTCCATAGTGGAATGTGGGCATCTATTTTGAACGTACACTGCAGTGTTTGCAGCTTCTCCCCATAGAAACTTCGAAAGACCTTGGTCATATAGCATGGCACGGGAAGCTTCCACAATGGTCCTGTTCTTTCTTTCAGCAACACCATTTTGCTTAGGAGTACACAGTTGTGGTCACCCTCTTAATGCCAACTTCACTGCAAAAGTCATTGAACTCATTTGACTCATACTCGGTCCCATTGTCGGTCCTCAAAACTTTGATTCTCTTCTTGGTTTGATTTTCCACCAAGGCCTTGAAGGTACGAAACTATTTGAATGCTTCGTCCTTCTTCTTCAAGAAATATATCCAGGTCTTGCGAGAGAAGTCATGTAATAGGAACATCCTCCCAAGGATGTCACGAGCAGCATACCACATAATCAGAATGTATCAACTATAAGATATCAGTTGTTTTTGTGACACTTGAGGGGAATGGTCCCCTTGTATGCTTCCCTTCAGCACAACCTTGACATATAACTTCATGATCATCTTTAAATTCGGGCGTCCATATCACCACCTTCCTTGCTTCGGGAAGGGCTTTGTAATGAAGGTGTGCAAACCTCCGGTGCCATAACTCTATTTGAAGAGTTGTATCACATGACATAGCCCCCAATGGACTTCCTCCAACCTGGTAGAGTGTATCAACTCTAAAACCAATAGTAAGACTCAAGAGCTTCTTTGAAGTTCTTCTTCCAGATGCGTACCTTTCCATCAACGAATGCCACCTTGAATCCTTTGTCTTCCATTGTCGAAATAGACACAAGGTTCTTCTTCAAATCAGGTACGTACAACACATTTTGTAAATGGATGACTTGACATTGAGATAGATGAAGGGTCACAGTCCCTATCCCTTTTACGAGATAGGTGGCATTATCTCCAAGGATAATTTCTAGATTAGTATTCTTCCCAATCAAATCAAACAGGGCTTCTTTATAACCAGTGAGGTGCCTTGAAGCACCACTATCAATCAACCAGACATCTAGGGTGTTGGGAGGAGATGCAACAGAGAGGGCATATACAAGAATAAATTCATTTCTCTTATTATCAACAATATTAGACTCATCATACCTGGAATTTCTTGACCTCTTGAAAGGTTGCCCATGTCCACTACGATCAGAGGGAGCCTTCCTTTTTTCTTTGAACCTGTTGTTCCTTTGATTGCCATTCCCCCTGAAGTTGTTGTTGTCATCATCCCTGGGAGAGTCCCTTCTATTAGGGCACTCTTTTGCATAGTGACCAAACTTGTTACAAGTGTAACATCTTCCCTTCCTTCCTTTGGGCCCCACTCTTCCATGGTTTTGATTTCTCGAACCACCATTGTTCCTCTTTTTTGCATGAGCGGTGAAGGTAGTAGGGTCACCTCCATTTTCATTAGAGGGATGATCTCTCTCCATCATTCTTGTCTCCTCTTGAGTGCATCTCGTCAATATTTCATCAAAATCAGGAATCACATTATTATTAAGAATAGTGGTATTGAATACATACCAATCACTGGGGAGACCTCCAAGCACAATGAGAACCATCTCTCGATCAGCAATTTCTTCTCCAATAGCTAGAAGATTGTTCCTGATTTCAGTGAGCCTCATAAAATAGAATCGAAGGGATTCATCCTTGCCCTTCTTGATATTCTTCAATTGATTCTTGAAGAAAAGAACTTAATTAGCATTGCTAGCCCTGAACATGCTAACCAGCCTATCATACATCTTTTTAGATGTGCTCAGCTCAAAAAAGTAAGCAAATAAGCGCCTACGAATAGAATCTTGAATAATCATATTTGCTTTGATTTCCACTTTTCTATACTTCGTCTTTGTGGCAGCAGGTGCAATTTGTTGAGATTTTGTGTATTTGGGGTAGCATCAGTTGTGCTCTAGGTCCCAAATTTTGAGGAAGGACTAGAGTTCACCTAATCTACAAGACTCAGAAATGGATTTGGGAAATTTCATCTAGTTTAGGAGATATTAAATTAATTAATTATTTTAATGTATTTCCTAAGTTAAAACTTAGGGAAATAAAATAATTAAAGTGAATTTAATTAAACATGTCATGAAATTGTCTTAAGTCACACGGATCAAGCTTTCTTTTAATCTTAGCCATTGATTAAAAATTTAATCTTGGTCGTTGATTCGTCAACAAGAAAAGTATAAAGGAAAGGCTTGGGGTCATTTGTAAGACACACAGAGGCAGAGCACTGAAGCTAAGCTGAGATTCTAGGGTGGGGTTGCTAAGAATTCTCAAATGTTTCAATTGCAGAGAGAGGAATTTAGACAAAGGGGGTGATCTGATTCCGGGGTCTAGAATACAAAAGAAGCAGAGAAGAGATCAGGAAAGACGGCGCAGAGGAAGGCAGCAGCAACAGACGGCAGCACCAGCAGCAGCAAGGACAGCGTGATTTTTAGGAAACCCTTCAGGGGTTACGCAGAAACACTTAGGGGCAGCGTAGTGACTGCGTCACCTAGTCTGGGGTAATGCAGTCCCTTCCAGTGACAGCGCTAAGCATTTGGAGGCCTTCAGAGGCTAACGCAATGTCTTTCAGGGGCAGATCTGGGGTTTCTAGGCCTAGATCTGGCTAAGTTCTGTAAATCTCGTTTAAGGGTGTGGATCAGTCAGTATTGTTGGTCTTAGATCAGCCAGGTGTTGCAGATCTAGAGTTTTCTCTGTAGGGTTTTCCAGATCTAGAACCCAGAGTTGTGTATTCAGAAATATTCTTAATAATAGAGCCCTCCAGCAGCCAGAGACCAGTTTTCCCACATTGGGTTTTTCCGAGGACAGTGTCCAGAAATAACTGTGTCACTTTGTCTATGTGTGCATGTGCTTATTCTAGGTCTGAATTGGTAGAGATCTGTTATGTGTTTTGCTTTGATGTTAACTTGAATTTATTCAATTGATAACTTGTATAAGTAGGAGAATCTTAAGCGGATTGACAGAAATAATTTCTGCACAAGAATTAAAATTCAGAAATTTCTACATGGTATCAGAGCAATTGCAGATCTAGAAGGGTCACCAACTGAAGAATCTTAAGGATCTAGCTGCAGAAAGAAGTTGGAAAGGCAGCAGAAAAGCAAATCTGAAGGGACAGCACAGTTTTCAGGAGCAAAATCACGCAGAGGGAAGGGTGACGATGTCTAGTGTTGTGTCCTAACAAGCCCACGAAATTACTGCGCAGAGGCAACTAAGAAACAGTGCTGGTTGGGTTTGAAGCCAGCCACTGTGATTCAGATCTGAATCTGTCAGATCCAAAAAAGGTCTACAAAAAAGTTGTAGAAATTTAAAAGAGCTGGTGGGGTTAAACTTCTGAAGTTTTCAGATTTTTAACCTTAGCAAAAGTGACAAAGTTTGGGAAGATATCAGCTTCTCAGAGAGTTTCTTGCCAAAGGAAACTTGCAGTTTGGTCAAAGGATCAAAAGAAGAAGCTGAACCATAGTTGATTTGGTAGAATTCCAAGGAGGGAAATCAAGTGTCAAAGGGAGCAGAGGGTTCCCAGTTCGAAAAGGACCCTAGATCCAAGATCTCTAGCTTAGAGAAGAGGAGCTCCGACACATTCTGAGCAGATGGCTCCTCATGGACTGCGTGATCAAGATAGGCTAGAGGGCCTCTCAAAATTTTCGGTATGGAAAGCTAGGATCCTAATTGTCCTAGAGGCATATGGTCTAAGAGAACATGCAGAGCAGACCCTAGCCACGCCGACAGATGCAGATCTCCTACGGAAGCATAGAGAAGCTGTTGGGCATGCCAAGCGGCTGATAATGGACAGTATCAAGGATCATATTGTGCCACACATAGCTGAGAAGAGGACAGAGAATGAGATGTGGAAGGCCTTGACTTCCCTATATGAGGGAAAATCAATCCAAAGAAATATGTTGTTGGAGGCCCAAATGAGGTCATTCATGATAACCAAGGGAGAAGACATCGAGCATTTCCTCTTCAGATTGCAATCAATCAAGGATCAGCTGACTGCAACGTGTGCAACCGTAGATGATGCAGTGATAGTCAAGACTGCCCTCAATGCAGTCACGGATGAGTGGGAAACCTCTGTCCAAAGTATCTTGGGCAGAGCGGACCTCTTGATTGGGACAACTTGTGGTCGATCCTGCGGCAAGAAGAACTACGAAGGTTCACCAAGAAGCAGCACAGCCCTGCGTTGAGCAAGGTTAAGAAGGAAGAGGAGGAAGATGCAGCCTTGGCATCAAAGAAGCAGCCGAAGAAGAAGAAGGATCTTTCTAAGATCAAGTGCTTCTAGTGTGGCGAAATGAGACATTTTGCCAGCCATTGTCTAGAAAAGTAGAAGGACAAGGAAGCATCTTCTTCCAAAGCAGCAGTGGCAGATGATGGGTCCGGAGATGATGTAGCCATGAGCGCTCATGAACCACGGAGGTGGGGTGACATGGACATGTAGATGAGCTACATGGAAGTAAGGCGGGATCCTTGAGCAGCTCATCTATTGGATCAACAAGCGAGCTACGGCAGCCTTAAGACAGTAGTAGGACAAGTGGAGCATTGGGTGCATAGATCACAGATGAAGCAGAGGCAGAGGCAGATCTAGAGGCTGGGAGGAGCAGCGCAGAGCATAGCAACAGCAGCAACGTAGAAGCAGTAGCAGCGCAGAGGCTGATGTGACTTCAGCAGCGCAATGCAGTACTGCTTACGCAGCGCAGAGCGCTTTAGAGGGACAGCGCAGTGCAGCAGCAATGTGATAGATTTCAACACAAGGAGCTTATGTGACTTCAGTAGGGCAGAGGGAGTCTGATTACGCAGGCAAAGCTGTAGCTGTGCATCATTCTTTAGATGCCAGCACAGAACTGTGACCTATGGAGCTTCAGTGATAAGGATGCAGCCCATCTGACTTGTCTGTCAAAGATTAGGCAGGAGATTCAGTTGTTTCTCTCAACAACTGAAGTTGCAGTGCAGCAGATCAACAGTGGCAGTGCTATGAACAGCACAGATGCAGCATATTGAGAGGGAGCTGCAGTACAGTGGTTGCAATGGCAGTGGCAGAGTCATGTACAGCAGTACAGAATGGCAGCAGCAGTGCAAAGTTGAGTGGCAGGAGGCCAAGCTTCAGCAACACAGAACCAGTGCCCAAAATCACGTAATGCATAAGTGTGATATATTGCTAGAGTACACCCTTGATGCTAAGAGAGAGTGTTGAGATCTTGTGTATTTGGGGTAGCATCAGTTGTGCTCTAGGTTCCAAATTTTGAGGAAGGACTAGAGTTCACCTGATCTACAAGACCCAGAAATGAATTTGGGAAATTTCATCTGGTTTAGGAGATATTAAATTAATTAATTATTTTAATGTATTTCCTAAGTTAAAACTTAGAAAAATAAAATAATTAAAGTGAATTTAATTAAACATGTCATGAAATTGTCTTAAGCCACACAGATCAAGCTTTCTTTTAATCTTAGCCACTGATTAAAGATTTAATCTTGTCGTTGATTTGTCAACGAGAAAAGTATAAAGGAAAGGCTTGGGGTCATTTGTAAGACACACAGAGGCAGAGCACTGAAGCTAAGCTGAGATTCTAGGGCGAGGTTGCTAAGAATTCTCTAGTGTTTCAATTGCAGAGAGGGGAATTTAGACCAAGGGGATGATCTAATCCCGGGGTCTACAATACACAAGAAGCAGAGAAGAGATCAGAAAAGACAGCGCAGGCAACAGCAGCAGCAAGGAGAGCGCGATTTTCAGGAAACCCTTCAGGGGTTACGCAGAGACCCTTGGGGGCAGCGTAGTGACGGCGTCACCCAGCCTGGGGTAACGCAGTCCCTGCCAGTGACAGCGCTGAGCATTTAGAGGCCTTCAAAGGCTGACGCAGTGTCTTTCAGGGGCAGATCTGGGGTTTCTAGGCCTAGATCTGGCTGAGTTCTGTAAACCCCATTTGAGGGTGTGGATCAATCAGTATTGTTGGTCTTAGATCAGCCAGGTGCTGCAGATCTAGATTTTTCTCTATAGGATTTTCCAGATCTGGAACCCAAAGTTGTGTATTCAAAAATATTCTTAATAATAGAGCCCTCCAGCAGCGAGAGACTGATTTTCCCACATTGGGTTTTTCCGGAGACAGTTTGTCCAGAAATAATTGTGTCACTTTGTCTATGTGTGCATGTGCTTATTCTAGATCTGAATTGGTAGAGATCTGTTATGTGTTTTGCTTTGATGTTAACTTGAATTTAATTAGTTGATAACTTGTATAAGTAGGAGAAGCTTAACCGGATTAACATAAATAATTTCTGCATAAGAATTAAGATTCAGATATTTCTACACATTTGATGAAGGCTCTTGAATCATTCCCTGCACATAATCCATGACATCTTGATCTTCTAATGCCAAATCCAAGGACATCTTCCATGCATGATAATCAAACTTATCAATCAGTTTATCATCAGACTTGAAACCCATAGAGGTTGAGGAGGCCATTGGTCCTTGATAGGATTTCTTCTTCGATGATTGTTTTTCACACTAGGCTTGGGCTTTGTCTTCACCTCAGCTCTGATCCCATGTTAAATTTAGATAGACATGGAATGTTCTATGCTTAATGCAAATTTACTTCAATATTTCTTAGGCTCGATTAAATTTAGCAATCACATAAACATGAAAGTAAAATGATGATAGAACACAATAATAGATCAACAGAAGACAAGCCAATAATATAGATCAGATTTTACAATTCTTCTTGTCCAACAAAGATATAGGATAGTGTGCGTTACGGCAGTGAACAGGATGCATCAACCAGCAAAGTCTTTCTTAGATCAGCCAACCCTCCAAGTGTCACACACACAGCCCTCAAAGACAGCTCATCAAAAGTCAACGCTGGTCAACAGAAAGTCAGCGCAGAAAAGTCAACACTGCAGATTTAGGGTTTCTGTCAAAGTGCTCCTTCTTCCTCCATTTTTGTACCCAGCAATACGGCCTTCAAAAATCATATTTTCTGCAAAGTTTGGAGGTCAAAACATCAAAGGTTGACCACGGTCAATGCTGGTCAACGCACAGCAAACAGCCCTAAAACCAATCCGCAGATTTACCCAGCTTCAGCTCCGCACGTGTGAAGGAAAGAGGCCTCCAAAGGCTAATCAAACCAATCAGATCACAAGAGAGAATGTGTGATGAGTTGATGAGCAAATGATCTCCAAGTCTCTCCAATTTATCAGTCAGTGAGGGTGTGTGACACATCTATTAGGCTTGTGAGCCTACATTAAAAAACTGCCTGACCTTGCACATGTGTGGAAAATAAAATCAAAATATATGTTCTGCTCATCCAAACAAGATGATCTTTAGATCAATCTTTCACCTCTCTGAAAGAGGAATGCAACAAAAATTAATCATCATCATATGAGCAATGCAACATGGAGTTTGGACCTAGTTGCCCAAAATTAACAAGCAGACTATGTATTGGGGCTTATTGGTGGGGGTAAACATCAGATTTGTTGTAGAATATGTACTGTTGTTCCTATAGGAGAGAATATTATATTGCTGGTCCTTCTTGGGGCTTGAAATAGCCATACACTTTGATCTACAGCCACTCGTGTTAACCATTATATTCCCCTTGTTATTACTTGGACGCTCTATTTAGTGGATTGAATAATTGTTGGGCACATACATTTGAGCTTAAGACTGAGGACTGCTGCTACTGTTGTTTAAGGAGGCCACTGACATCATCCCATGGCACTATATTCTTGGCTGAATGTCTATGTAATATTTATATTCATTGATGATATACATTTCTGGGTTATTTGTATTGAATATATAGTGGTTTAGTTGCTGTAGCACTCTTATTTCAGTGAAAAATGTTATATGTGTTATATGTGACCATCAATCCTTGTGCTGGGCTAAGCATATAAGTATTTATCTGGAGTCTGTGCATTTGTTTTTGCTTAATAACTTATGAAGAACACGTTCAGCAGCTTGTAAACAAACTGGTTGACCAAATGCCATGATGACCCATACCATATAAACTCTGATAAACTACCCGTGGGTATTTTGGGAAATTTTAAGAAGGAACATTACATTTTTCCACATTAAAATCAAGTACTCACATGTCATATCTACTATCATTTGGTGTAGTGTTTTGCTTTTTTAGTTTTCTACTGCATACTTACATACAAAAATCAACAGCAATGTTGCGAACATCAGCATCGGGATAAAATCAGCAAGGGTTCGGAAAACCAAAAAATCGTAAAAATCGGGAAAATATCAGTGAAAATCGCCGAACATTGGCAAAAGTAAGACACCATCAAAATATTGGTAAAAATTGGCTAGGCCAAAAAATTGTGATTTTGCGATAAAAACAGGATGTTATCAAGATGTTCGCAATGCTGATCAACAGAACAACCCTCATAATGAACTCCTCCACCTCTTCTTGACCCTATTTAAGGCACTAGTCTTATTTTCTCTACAATGAAATTAAGTACTCACAAGTCATATCTACTATCATTTGGTGTAGTGTTTTGTCGTTTTTAGTTTTCTACTACATACTTACATACAAAAATCAACAGAACAACCCTCATAATGAACTCCTCCACCTCTTCTTGACCCTATTTAAGGCGCTAGTCTTATTTAGAGTTGGTTAAGGTATTGAGCAGGAATCCTCCCTTGGCCTTTCAAGAAGAAGTTGGGCCTAAAGAGCAAGTGTTCAGGCCAAGGTGACAGTGGTCCCTTACCCTCTGTGTACCAATCCTAGTAGGTTGCATGGACCTTTGCAACCCTGCTAATTGGATTGGTAACAATTCCCAAGGCTTTGAGAATCAATTCAGTGTCATATTTACCCATTCTGCATCAGTTGGCTTCTCCCCAGCTGCTACAAGTTGATAACGGATTTGAGTGATCTTCATGAGATAACTGATAACTAAATCTAATCTGGACATCTAAATAAATATGGATCATATTCCTTAATATTGTCTTCATATTTATGTTCTTGCTCTGGTAGAGACTTACCAAGGCATCAAACATTTCCTTGGCCATCTTCTTCTCAAATAAGTGAGGAATCAGATGATCCTTCCCTGCATCTAAGATTACCCGCATGGTTGTGATCTCCTCATGAGTTGTCAATTGTTGCAAATCTGTCGGTGAGGGAATTACTTTGTCAACAATCTCCCAAAAATCATTTTCCTTCAAAAGCAAAGTAACTCTTGTTTTCCAGGGCCCAAAGTTTGAAGCTTTGTCCAGTTTCACTTCAAATCTCAGACTAGCTTCTGCCATATTCCATATCTAAACAAAATTTCCCTATAAATGTGCTTAATCCTTCAAGCACCCAATAAAAAAATAACTTGTGGTCCTCAAATCTATTAGATCTTCCTATAGTATACCCAGATCTGCACTAGATCTATCTGCTGGTCACTCAAATCTACAAGATCTGTTGGCCACTCAGATCTGCAAGATCTGCTTGCTGTGAATCCAAATCCACACTAGATCTGTTTGTCGGTCACTCAGATCTACAAGATCTGCTTGTTGTATATTCAGATCTGCACTAGATCTATTTGTTTGTCACTCAAATATGCAAGATCTGTTTGCTATATACCCAGATCTACACTAGATTTGTTTGTCGATCACTCAAATCTACAAGATCTACTTGTTGTAAACCTATATCTGCACTAGATCTGTGTGCTAGAAACTCAAGGTAGCCTTCGAAATTGTTGTTGTAATCTTCAAATCTATTGTAGTAACCTCCAAATCTATTGCTATAACTACTTGGAAATTAACTTCTCACAAAGATCAAGCCCTGATACAATGTAAAAAAAAATATTCCAACATCCTAGGTAAATTAATTCCTTACCATTTCCTTACTAAAAAATTAATTTAGATTGAATTCTTCAGCCAATAGAATAGAATACACTTGCCGGAAATTTAACTAGAAATAAATAATCAACGAAAGCTATAGAAAACCAATCTCCAAAATACACTTGGAAAATTCTACCTTTGAAAGATCAAGTTTTCATTCAAATTACTCCAAGCTTACATGGGCTTCCATCTGGGAAAATAGCCCACTAAGAAAACAAGAAAAAATTATATCAAAACTCAATTGTTCTGGTGCACCATACAACCTAAACAACCCTACAAAAATTTATTGTAAAAATCCCCATGTTGCTACTGAAATCTGTCCTAGAAATTTGTACGACTGCCCTTCTCTTTTGTTAGGTTGTACAACATCATGAAGTTGCCTTTGCACCTGCTATGTATGGCCCCTTCAATTTATGAGAGCTGGATTAATCTCCTTTTGCTACCACATTGTTTCTTCTTTTCTCCTTTAGGCTTGCACACTGAGTGAAAATCCTTCATCACTCCCTATGTATCACAGTCTCTATACCCTTTCCTTTCCCTTTGTCTTTCTTTTTTAACATTGAGTTGATGACCAAGTCTCCATAACCCTAATCTCTCAATGAGACTGATGGTCGAGATTAAATCTCAATCGATGGTGGAGAATATATCTAAATCGCTAATATAGATACTTTACATTTTATTAGACATTTATTAATTCACTAATAGAAGACACTTCACTTTAATAATTAATTTGAATTAAACTGAATTACAAAATAGAAAAGACCTTCTTTTGGACAACTTTCACATGTCCAACACTGGACCTTTGTACAAGTTCTTATCTGATGCTGCGAACATCAACAACCTTTCCCTGTAATAGGGCTAGAGGGAATCAATAGATTGTTTCTACATAGATCATTGTAGATGACTCATGATGATGAGATACATTTTTAATATAATTTAATGTCATTTTATACTGTGTATTTAGTTCTAACTTTTGAGTCCTTGACTAAACAACTCTCAAAATTCGATATTGACTTTTATGCGTCATTTGGCATCCTATATATCTTATGTATTAGTCTTTTCTCATATTTATCTGTCAATGTGATTATTTGATGGCATTGTTAGTTTATATTTTTTTTAAATGAATTTATTTTGTAGACTTAATGCTTGTTCCAATTATCAAAATTTGCTAATTTTTTGCACAAAATTGTCAATGTCCAAACCCTCTGCAATTTCTTGTCAATGTCAATGTTTGCAACACTACTAGGAACAAGTGAAAGTACTTAGCCTTTTTTGGTAGAAATGCCACAAGAGCTTGATGGCTTATTTTTCGCTTCCCTTGCCTAGTTGATGTGGGGAACATGAGTTGAGAGTACCCTATTAGCCTAAAAGGAACAACTATCTCTTGACTAGTATATGTGCTTAACAAGTGTAACTACTTGCCACAAAAGATAACACGTCTTATCATGGTTGATCATTCATGCTTTGGCATCATTGTTATTCTTTGAGAAAACCCTTGGGTTGGGTTGGGAAGCTTTGTTTGATTATGTAGGCATGGCTCAACATAGGGGGTGGCCTTCTCATGATAAAAATTTTAACTAGTCAAGTAGAAAGAAGCTCTCGAGCAATCCAATGCAACTACTCTATTTAGAAATAATGTTCAATGAAATTCCACTATGTTCAATGGAAAATTAAAGGCAAAGTTTTCTTATTGCCCCCACTAGGGTTATTGTGACATTTCACCCTTAGTGGACCAACATGCCCTTGTAAGAGGGCAATTGATTAGCAAAACCCATTATGGTTGTTTAGTGGCATTGGAGGGTCACACCTACGATAGAAAATGACATCCCATCTTTTTATAGGTGGTGGATGCTCAACACTTGTTCAATGGAAGAACCTTGTCACAGCATGCTGCATGACAGAATAGATTCATAATGAGCATGACTATCCACATCCTAAGCCTATCAAAAAGAAATTATACTCTCTAAGAATTCTCAACCATGAGCAAAATATGACCCAATCCCCAACAAGAGGTTCAAACTTGTGTCACATCCACATATTATAAAATAAGTGAATTTTACATCTTAAAATAAGCATCTAGTTGCTGAAAAACATTCAAGTCTAGTTGACTTAAGGACCACCATCTAGTCAACTGGGCAATAGAAAGGACCTTGACACAAAAGAATTTATTTCCAATGGTTGGACAATAGAAATAACTTCCCATAAATTCTTCAAGAACTTTTGAATTTGTCAAATCCAAGAAAAAATACAAAAATTGTAGAAATGAACAAAGAATAAGATATCTTTGGCACCATTTAATCTTCCAAGAATATTCATAATCTTATTTTTGGATGGTTGAGATTGAAATTTAAGTAAAGAATGTGATAGAGACCTTTGTGACTTTCAAGGCTTCACATTTTCAAAAACAATCAACTATAGTCCTTCCAAAAGCATTACTTTAAGTGGCCAGCATTTCCCCTTTTGCTATCATTAGAAGTCTAAGTCCCATTCTCCTAAACATATCATATTTACATGCATCCATCAAGTAACTCTTCAAGTCCACGTATACAAAGAACCTAATTTGCACTCAAATAAAGATGGGGGGAGGAATATGGCAAACTTTTAGCAAAGTGAAAGGAGAATATTTAGCCCTAGATGGCATGGGCAC
Organism: Pinus albicaulis; assembly: GCA_034641835.2. Classification (NCBI taxonomy): domain Eukaryota; kingdom Viridiplantae; phylum Streptophyta; class Pinopsida; order Pinales; family Pinaceae; genus Pinus; species Pinus albicaulis. The sequence continues at coordinate 708,729,856 of CM076572.1, read as the reverse complement.
ACTTGGAATGTTTGCATGGAGGCTTGTACTTGACTTGAGGATGCTTGGATTAACAAAGTGGTCACATAGGTGCAGTGGATCTAAAGGAACACATTGCTTTGGAGGAGCATTGGAGCATTTGGAGGCATGTAAAGGAGTTTTCTACACATCTCACGGAGCATTCATGCCTTGGAGTTTTCTTGTCAACAACATCACTTTGGAGCTCGACATGTGTCTGTTTGTAGTGTAGTGCTTCACATGTTTCAACCTACCAGTGTAGAGTAGGTTGCTTGTAGAGGTGGCTTAGGCTCATTTTATATTGTTGGTCTCCCTTACCTCTCCTATAAATAAAGGAAGGAGAGAATCCTTCCACATATACTTTTCATTCAAGAGTAACACACTAGTCTCTCTCTCTCTCTCTCTCTCTCTCTCTCTCTCTGGTGTATTCTTCATAATATCACCTCTCTTTGTCTTGAATGCTAGGGTTCTTGGATAAATTCAAGGTTGATCTAGCGTTAGGGTTTCACCCTAAGAAGACAGAACCTAGGGTACCCAAAAAGGGTTTGATTAAGTAGGGAGACATCTTTCCAAGGAGGATTGGCCTGTGTTGGTGTTTGCTTCTTGGAAATCTTTGGTTAAGGCTAGGGTTTTCATCATTTTCCCTAACTAAGGTTTCGTTAATTTTCTTATCCTAGCATTCCAAAAATTAGTTTTGAGTAGATTTATTTCTACTGAATAAAAGCACAACTAGGTTATCAGCAAAATAAATTCAGTGCAAGCAAATTTACCAATCTCAATCACAAAAATGACACAGATTCTACCCAATCACAATTCTTCATTAAAATTCTAAACTTACTTGGGCTCCCCTCCGGGGAAAATGGCTCAACTAAGAATTACATATAACACTGGATATAATACAACTGATCAAACCCTCCTTGGTTGATCTAGATCTCTTTGTTGATCCTTCCTCGGACCCAACACACTCACTGAGATGTCTCTCTCAATCTTTTGTTGTTGTATATGGTGTGTCTTCTCCTTCTCCTTACCCTTGCTTTTATAACTTTACATTGAGCTAAATCCCTAACACTGAACTCCAAAGTGATTTCACGGCCGAAATTAGATCTCGCCTCACTTGAAATCAAGGGCTAATATTAAAATTTAAAACATATTCACTAAAGTAATTTACTTTACTTTTCCTAAGTTTACTTTAGCTTAATAAGCCAACATAATAATTATGTATTTTTCTTAAGACTAACTTAAGCTAAGTTACAAAGACAACTTGCTCACACTAGAGCAAGTATCTAAGGAGATTGTGGACCACTTCTACATGTCTAGACACTTAGGCATGTGCAGAAGTACCTACCCAAGCTACAAACATCAAGAGGTATTATAGATTTAGAAGGATTGTACCAGCTTTGTGATAAAGTCATGGTAAGTGCATGTACTTGAACATTCTATGCATATATGAAATTTCCAGCTATCCAATACTTGTGTAGTTGCATATTTCATTTTCAATGTTCATTGTCTTGTTGATTGGGTAATTCCCAACACTTATAGTTCATGCTAATCTGACATATTTAAGAGCTGAATTATTGAGTGATTTAACATATAGTTGTGAAGTTTATAGCAGTCTAATACTTGGGCATTTGCAGATTTGATTTTCAGCTTCTATTGTCTTCTTGGTCGGGTAATTTCCAGCACTTATTGTTCATACTTATTTGACATATTTAAAAGCTAAAATAGTTAAGTGATTTAAAATGTAATAAAAGCATATGAGAGCAGATTTTCTGCTGTAATAAATTAAATTTCAGATCTAGTATATGCTTCAAAAGTGTGCCCTAAGGGCTACATGAATAGAGAGAAAAGGAGATGGATGGTAATTACATATAAATAAAAAGAAAGAGATCTTAAGTACTTGAAGTTATCACCAAGCTCAGACCCTTCGTAGAGATATTTGAGGGGCCAAGGAAATTAAGGATAAAGGGTCGGCTCAGGACCTTTCCTTTGTTGAGAAATCTAGGGCAACTGAATTATGGTGATTTCTCTTACTTTGATAACTCCTTGTGATGTTCTTTTACTTAACTTGATGTACTTTGTAGTTAGCTTCTTCTTTACTTGATTATTATTGTATTATTTTATCATCAAACAGCGACCAAATTATGAAGATCAAAGAGACATTAGGACACAAAATATAGGTTTCTAGCCAAGGCCAATACCTCTTCCTCTTGAGAGGAAAACCCACAAGAATTCTTTTTTTCTTATAGAATCTTCAAATGATGAATTCCAAGACCTAAGACCCTTGACAAAGACCCCTCCAACACCAAAGTCAGCTTCTCCTTTTGATAAGCTTATCCTTCACAAAGTCAACCCTAGTCAACATGTTCCAAACTTCAGATTTCGACCTCTTCTTCAAAATTTCAGTTACTGCTTCAGGACTCTACAATTTTCGGTTTCTACTGCATAAACCCTAATTTTCCATGTGTGAGAAAAGATGGTGAACTATGTCTCTTTCTTCCTTCACTTGGGGAGCTACTTCTTCCTTAGTAACTTGGCTTACAAAATGACCCTTTTGACACTTGATTTCGGCCTCCCAATATGACTGTAATTTTTTGTCTTGCTGCAATATATGTTTCCCTATTCCTTTTGCACGTGTGGGAGATTCAGCCCTAAAACAGTGCTCTTCAAATTCAGTTTTGGTTTCCTTTTATTCTCCTTCGCTCCTTTTAGGTCTCCTTTTCTTCCTTGATCGAACATGTTAGATGTGTCTTCAAATGAGGTCAAGTACCTCTTATTTATAGGCTTCCCTTGGAGTTTGAATTGACATCATGAGGTCGACTTGTCCTTCCTTGTAGGACGACTTGTTGATGGCTACGCCAAATTGATCTTGGAGGGTCTTTATGACTCAAATTGACTTACATAAATTTCTTTGACTTGATACATGATGTCCAATGGGGTATTTTATATATTACAATGACTCATTGACTTCTTGACTCCATGACAAACCCTAGAAGCACTCAATGGGTGCTTGACCTACAAATAAATTAACCTTGAGCATGAAACCCATGCTACAAAAATATAATAATTTTTCTTTCTTTTTACAATATACAAGAATCAAGAGTACATTTCATATTTATGAAGACTGAACCTAGTTACATACTTCAACACTCACTCTTAACTAGGGAGGTATTCATAATCCATACAAGGTACTTGGACATTCTCATACTGAAGAATTCTCATAAGAAGAGTTGAATTCGTAAGCCATCTCATAAGTTATCTTATCAGCTTATATCAGTGCATCTCATCATATAACCAGCATTGTCATATAGCAAGGCCTTGACTAACAGCTCTATCTCTCCACAAGATTAGAGCATAATGTTAGGGAGACAAATGATTTATAGCCACCTTCATCATTGTCTCACAAGGCACATACCCCATCTGGATGTTCACAACGTATGTCCTTCTAGGACCATTCCTGCCTTGGATTAATTTCCTCTTCAACTACTCGTACCTATCAGATACCCTACCTCATCCTCAAACAGTATCGATATCATTCTCATATGCTTACCCAGTCCTCCATTCTTTCTTCATAAAGAATACAAGAATGATGTGTTTATCTCTTCCTCTCAACTAGGGAGGATCTACGCATTCCTATAAAAGGAATATACCCAAGCTCCCTCTTACCTAGGGACTTGCCCAAGCTCCCTCTTAACTAGGGACTTGTCTTCAACAACAGCTATCTGCTCTTTGGTGGAGATCATGGTACTATCAGTTGCTTGTAGGGATCCTCCTTTCTGCATCAACATGTCATGGATGAACTTCAACTTCTTCATCATGGAGCCTTCTTCTTCTAGAACTTCTTTGTAGGGCATCAGCCATTTTCTCCATCACTTCCCTTCAACAAAATATAGTGTTGAACCAATAGTCATGTCATCCTTCTCTTCATCGAAAAGTGATCTTCTAGTCCACATCTGGCTATCCTTCATACAACTACCTCTTCTAAGTCATGTTTCTTTCAGGATCTTCCATCCAACCTTAGTTGTAGATGAACTTCTACGACCTTCTTTCGGTAGCCCTGTTAGAACCCAACTAGATGCTTTCTTTCAAAAATCAATAATGAATATCAAATCAACATTACCTCTCTACGATGGCTCTTTGTTATGGCAACATCAACATCCTTTCGCATACTGTATGAATCCATCACCAAGACAGACATTACCAAGATTCTCCTTCTCCAACATACATATCAGGGTATTCATAGTACATACCTTCTCCATGGAGATGTCATAGCTAATCTTGTTATCAGATGTTGATTACTTATATCACGTGACTTTTAGATACATCTTTCATGAACTCTTCTTTCATTCTCTTCACATATTGCTTTCTCAGGATCTTTAATACATAGTTCCTTCATTATAGGAACCATAGTTGCCAACCACCTCATTTTCTTTATGAGGTCATATCATGTAGAAGAGTTCAAGGCATATTATCTATATGCCTTCATGCATCATTCTAATGGAAGACTTTCTTCTTCTTTTATCATGCTCATGTAGAAGGGCCCCCATAGCAAGGTAATGATCCATGAGGAAACACCATCCGATGCTTGCCTCACTGGACCCTGCCCAAATCTCTGCGACTAATGGAGTATATCAAGCGAATGCCACCGGCCCTTATAGAAACTCCTCAAAATTCCTCCAAAAAGCCCCTGGACCTGCTGGTGACACCGACCTGTACTTGTGATCTGTTTGCTCCCAACTCTAGAAATCCATCCTAACCCTGTCATGAGGAACACCAAAAAAGGAATATTCCATTGATTTGGCAGAAATTTTCACACTTTGTCAAAATATCACTATTCCCAAATCTAGGATGCACCCAAAATATGCAACGAAGCCCTAGGTCTAGGGTTTGGAACCTCCTGTATCTACTCCAATATAAAATATCCTCTTCAAACCATGACTAAGTGTGCATTGTGGCCTCAAGTGATGAAGGTCCTCCTCAAATCAAGTGCCAAGAAAGAGGATCCAAGAAACAAGGCATCAAATCTATGAAGAAAACATGTGGAATGTCATCAATGATCAACTAACTCAAAGAAGAAAAAGGACAATCCTCATTGACCAATAAAATAAGACAATGTCTCAACATGTGTGCAAGATACTCCTCTAAAGATGGCATGTGTGACCTGTTGTAAAATGTAACTAGGTCGGTCTTCATGTTGACTATGTAATTATGGAAAGAAGAAGACAAAGATAGATATGCTACAAGGAGCCCTCCACAAAGCCTTCAAAATGTGTTAGAAGTCAAGCTCCTTATACAGTGAAAAACAACGTTGAAATATATATGAAATAATGACAAAGAATATAAGTTGATTGGTCAACCAAAATACTAGTTGTTTGGTCGGCTTAATAAATAGACAAGTCATATATATATATAACTATTCTGCGGCCAATTTAATATGAAGAATATTGCGGACTGGTCTTTGAGTAAGTGCAGATATTTAAGGATGACATCACAGTGAAGTTTGCGGTGGATAACATGGACAGAAGGGTAACTAATGCGGATTCTTTCTGAGGTTGCTCTAAGATGAATTGTGGATAAAAGGACAGGGTTTAGTGTGTATTGGAGGCTACAGAGTTTGCGGACTTATCTGAGGTGGTATAGCATCTAAAAGGGATGCGGATGCACCTGAAATAAAAGTAACTGAAGGCGTAGACTGAAGGTGTAAACTGAAGGTACAGACTAAAGGTATAAACTGCGGATTGATGAAGCTAATTTGAGAAGAATACAATGCGGATACTTACAAGGTCACAATGCAGATATCGCAAGGGTTGTGATGAATTTTGAAGTGTAATGAAAGGAAGGTAAATCTATGATTTACCTTCCTATAATAAAAGTATTACTTCTGCTTAAATCATTTGTGTCCTGTACACTTTGGTAATTGACTTGATGAAGGATTAATTAAGAAGAATACATAAGCAAACAAGCTCACAAGTAATTATCAAGAAGAGAATTTATAACCCCTCCAAATTCTCAACATGGTATCGGAGCTAAGGTGACAATTAAGGAAGGGCATCTAAGGGACATGCAAGGATAAGATTTCAAAGCATATAAGCCAGTCGAAGTTCATCGCAGAAGGGATAAGTTCAGAGATCTAATTCTCTGAGATTTTGGGAGGCAATCAGAATCCGAATATCACAGCCTACAATTCGAATCATCCTCAGGAAATCTCGGGCCAATTTCAGAGGTGTTTTTCGGTAACCTCAAATCAATGAAATCACAGCAATGCTCTTGGCATACCTAGTGTAGATCGCATGTTCGGACAAGGGCACATTCAATGATACAATCACATGTTTTGTTTCGGTTCTATCCCTTATCTAATTCGGTGCTTCCTTCAGATCTCTGTAAAGACAATAACAGAACAATATCACAGTCTTGGTTCCTTGCCACATCTGAAGAGAAGGTCAAATAATATCAACAGCAAAGATGATCTTGGTCTTGGCAATATGACATCTAACTCAGTTATAAGACTAGCAGGATAAAAGGCATTTTTATCTCCCCATTATTGCAGCAAGGATCCTCTCCATACACATTGAAGAAGCTCATTCGAAGAAGTGTCAATCAACATCAACAAAGGAAACTAGATCTAAAGATGTTGTCATCATAAAAGGCAACAATCTCATTTATTGAAGAAAAGATTTTTCAATTAGCAGAAGATCGTCCAAAGAGAGCATTAATACATCTTTTCTCAACCACCATCGAAGCGACCAAGCTGGAGACTTTATCTTCACTTGTCAAGTAAATATCTTTCTTTCTATAATCAAATTTGGTAAAATGACTTTGTTTTTGCAGGGAGATCTATAAGCTGGTTGGGTTACCAAGATTCCTTGCATGAGGAGGATGGTCACAGTCCTTGAAGAAAGTAAAGTCAAGAAAAGTCTCCGAAGGTCAAGATTCATCTAAATACATGGAAAAGGATAGAAGGGCTCAAGGATTCTTCTGAAATCAGTCAAAGTCCTTGCATCCCTATATAACAGGATTGGAGACATCAAAAGAATATATGATAAGTTGAAAGAACCATTCAATGCAATAAAGAAGGTCATGACACTTAGACCTGATTTACACAAAATTGAAGGTATCAAAGAATGAAGGGATATCTTCATAAGATCTCAACTATGAGATTCAGAAGAGATGATAAGATGGACAAGCAGGAAAAAGAAAAGTTTAGGAAAAGTGGAAGACTTATGGACAGTTGGTTCTAAAGAAACAATCTCAATAAGAGGAAGAAAGGAAGTTAAAGAAAAGAAGAATTTAAGGAAAATCACACAAACTTATGAATAAGAAATTGACTTCTGTTGGTTAAGTGATAATGTAGCATCCTGATCTAAGCATGGCAGGAGCTCCTGGCGAATCAGCTCCAGGAAAACCTCTCTGACAAACATTACTAATGTAAAGCAGTCATCAATAGCAAGGGTCATCATGGAAACATATTTCTAGATGTAATGACATATTGATGAAGCAGGTCAGGGGAATAAAGCTCTTCATTCTTGAGAAATTGCTACAGGATGACTCAAGGGAAAAAGGCATGAGGTATGTATATATTTATATGCTGACATTGGATGTTTTGAAGTCATGTCATATGGTTGCAGGTAATGGACTTTTGTACTTAGAAGTATGATCTATGGAGAAGTATCTCTCAATGCACAGACAGATGAAATCAACATAATACGTCCTCATGAAATATGAGGTGGTTGTATATGAACAAGAAACTAGGAAAGTTGTACGTTCCTGGGAATCAAGAATGTGCAAAGAGGAAGAGATCATGAAATGCAACCATGTCAAGAGGCAGTTATCATCCGGAGGCCAATAATATGTGACTAGGAGATCTCTTGGAAAGATATGTAGACTCTGACAAAAGTCTGGTAAAGAAGAAGACCCGTGGAAATCATATCATTAGGAGATGTGTCAAACTGTATGAAGGATGTCGATGCTTACAAGAAGAAGTCATGGTGAAAGATCACCACTGAGGTAACTTTGGTTTAAAAGGTTCATATGTAAATGTTTATCTGGACAAATTTGTGCAGGGCTGCTAATCATGAGCAAGGATGTATCATCCTAGAAGATGATTCGAAGGAAAGCAGCATGGCACAATAGTCTGGTGAATCACTCTGATAGCTGACAAGGCTCAGGATGGAAGTGATGAATGATCTGTGCCCTATGAAGCTAAAAGATGGATATTCCTCAATATCGAAATCCATGACATCGAGGACAGGAGTTCTTCATGAGCAGCTGGGTGTATCACCATTGTTGTTGGAGGTCCCTGATTAAGAGGGAGCCCGACGATAAGTTTCTTACTTGGAAGAAACTTGGTAATTTCCAAGGACGAGCTTAGGTACATTCTTTGTATAAGAATGAGTACATTCCCTTGTGGAATAGGTCCTCCCTGGGAGGGAGAGATAGACACATCATTCTGGTCTTGGGAAGACAGAATGGAGGATTGGGTAATCATCTGGCATTCGATACTCTTTGAGAATGTGATCAGGCATTCAAGATAAGAGTAGTCGGGGACCAATATTCTTTGAGGGCTAGCTACCCAAGAGAAGAATAGTCCAAGAAGGTCATACTTTGGGAACACCCGGGTAGAGTATGTACCTTGGAGAGACAATGACGAAGGTGTCTATAAGTCATGTGTCTCGCCAGCATTGAAGCCCATTGTCTCGTGAAAGAGATGGGGTTGTTACTCAAGGCCTTGCACTAGTACAATGCTGGTTGGAATGATGCTATACAGATGCGATTACCAATCCGATTTTTCTTATGAAATTCTTTAGTTTGAAAGTGATCATGTAACTATATGAATACCTCCCTAGTTAAGAGGGAGTGTTGTAAAATGTAACTAGGTCGGTCTTCATGCTGACTATGTAATTACGAAAAGAAGACAAAGATAGATATGCTACAAGGAGCCCTCCACAAAGACTTCAAAATGTGTTAGAAGTCAAGCTCCTTATACAGTGAAAAACAACGTTGAAATATATATGAAATAATGACGAAGAACATAAGCTGATTGGTCAGCCAAAATACTAGTTGTTTGGTCGGCCTAATAACTAGACAAGTCATATATATATATGACTGTTCTGCGGCCAATTTAATATGAAGAATATTGCGGACTGGTCTCTAAGTAAGTGCGGATATTTAAGGATGACATCACAGTGAAGTCCGTGGTGGATAACATGAACAGAAGGGTAACTAATGCGGATTTTTTTCTGAGGCTGCTCTAAGATGAAGTGCGGATAAAAAGGACAGGGTTTAGTGCGTATTGGAGGCTACAGAGTTTGCGGACTTATCTGAGGAGGTATAGCATCTAAAAGGGATGCGGATGCACCTGAAATAGAAGTAACTGAAGGCATAGACTGAAGGTGTAAACTGAAGGTACAGACTGAAGGTATAAACTGCGGATTGAGGAAGCTAATTTGAGAAGAATATAGTGCGGATACTTACAAGGTCACAATGCAGATATCACAAGGGTTGTGATGAATTCTGAAGTGTAGCGAAAGGAAGGTAAATCTGTGATTTACCTTCCTATAATAAAAGTATTACTTCTGCTTAAATCATTTGTGTCCTGTACACTTTGGTAATTGACTTGATGAAGGATTAATTAAGAAGAATACATAAGCAAACAAGATCACAAGTAATTATCAAGAAGAGAATTTATAACCCCTCCAGATTCTCAACATGACCATCCAATCCATGCAACCCATCCATCAATTCATAAATAAAGGAACACTCTATGGTTTGACCAAGTAAAGATGCTCCTTGTGTGAAAATTCCTTGAAATACAGCAACTGGAATTAATTTTCCTAATTGTCCTAATTATTCAGTTTATTAATTTTCTTATTAATATCGAATTAATCACAATGCAATTTCTTCACAAATAAAAATAAACATTGCGAGAAAAAAAATGTTGGAAATTGAGAAATGATAGCATACACACAAAATTATGACACCGTTATTTTTGGACAATTGTCCCCAAGAAAACCCAATGTAGGAAAATTGGTGCAACAGTGAGGGTTTTTATTATTATTATGTAGCAGAATTTCTGAGTACAATAAAATGTTGCCAAACTGGCGATTCTACCCAAGAGAAATATTGGCAAAAATATACTCAGTGATTTTACCCTCTCTTCGAACAATCCCGGCACCTGACTACCTCTGAAAAGCAAGCCTTCCAACCTGCTTTGCGTAGGCCCTACATCACCCCTACATAGACCCTCTCACGCTCAGCCTGGAACTACTACCAATCAAATCGTCTTGCTTGCTACTGACTGGGAAACTATCTCTCCAACACTCTAGAAAATCTTCCAAACCTCTGGAACTGAAAACGACATTCCCTTCAGCCAAATCGAACTACTCTGTTGAAGCAACTATGCAGTGCCTGCGCTGCTTCCTAGAGAATAATTTCGGCCTCCTCTTTCTAACTCTCCGGAACTGGAAAATCCTCCGGAATACTGCTATGCTACACCTCTGCTGCCTACTACCACCCACTGGCTCGATCTCTCCTGCTAAATTACCTGCACTGGAAAATCGAACTACCTAGGCAACTAAGTATTTCCACTAGTGTGTTATCCATCTACCCATCGACCTCCTCTTAAAATCTCCAGTTGGGACTCCAGCAGCGACGATTAAAACTTAATCGATGGTTGAGATCATCTCCAAGTCGATCCGTATGAGTTTCTAGAGAATTCTCACCTTTCTCAATTAATTACTATTAATTAACCATTTTTCCTAAGTTAGACAGGAAATTTTTAATTGAGCCATCTCTAGGTGGAATTTCCAGAAACGATTTTTGGGTTTTGAAGAACTCTTGTGTTTTAGCCTCTCCACAAAGTCTCGAGGCTAGAATACCATCCGATGCTACAAAAACTAACACTCACTCTTAGCGAGGAAGGTGTTCTCTCCAACTAGTGTTGCACAACTGTCACAACACCCTGTCTCTACAACATCCTCCAACCATGTTGTTGATGTCTGACATCTGTAGCTGCCTGCTACTGTCCATCAACCACTGCGCTAACTCTGATTCATCTGCCACTGACTGTAGTTGAACCAAACTGATGCATATGTGTTGCTACTAAAACTACACTGTACAACTTGTACTACTGCCAACTCTGCATCTGCACTGCAACTCAATTCACACTCCCTCTAACTGTTGTTGTTGCTACTGCAACCACTGCAACTGAGAAGCATCCAAAATACTGAATAATTTGTGTCTCTATGTTGCAATTGCCTCCCAAGCATCTGACTGCTACTAGCCTCTACATTGTCCACAGAGAAGTTTGTGCTATTGTTGACTCTATAATGAGCCTCCTTCTCTGCAGTCAACATTGTTATGCACTCCTCAGCATCAAACAACTAGTAGTTTGCAATTGTCACTATAGAACTGACTGCATCATCTGACATTGATCTTCTTGCCCCCATAGCAAGGTAATGATCCATGAGGAATAACCATCCGATGCTTGTCTCATTGGACTCTGCCCAAATCTCTGCGCAACTCTGGGACTAAAGTTCCATATTGTGTTTATTTTTGGTAGCATCGGAAGTCCTCTAAGTCTCAAAATTTGTGGAGAGGCTTAGGCACATGTATTCCAAAGAACCTAGAAATCGTTTGTTAAAATTCCACTCGGAATGTGTTTTATTAAAATAATTAATTATTTTAATGAGACCTTAAGTTTAAACTTAGGAAAATTAAATAATTAAAGGGTATTAATAAAACAGAGTGTGAATCTTCTAAAGAACATGGATCAAGTCAAGTTATAATCTTAGTCATTTATTGGAGATCTAATCTCATTTGTTGATGTCTCAACAAGAAGACTATAAAGGAAGGCTTGAGGGTCATTTGGAAAACACACCAATGCAGATACTTAGTTGCAGATACTCATTTGTCCAAGTAAATTGATTTTCTCAGTGGCTGAAGTTCGACAAGAGAAAATTGATCCAGAGGGAGCGTTGCAGGTGGAGGAGAGACAGAGAGGGTTCAACATCAATCCAGGGTGCAGGAGCAGATGACGCAATGAAAGGAAGAGACAGCGCAGAGGCAGGAAGGGAATAGCACAGAGGGGTGACGCAGTTCTGCACAGTACCCACGCAAAGCCAACGCAGTGGTGATGCAAGTGGCCCAAGAGGGTCCCTCTAGGGTCATTTCTCAACAGGAAATTTTGTGAGAAATTTCTCCAATGTTATCATAGAGAATTCTCTTTATTACTACTGATTGTAAATTGTACAAGAAGATTTTTGTTGAAGAATAAAAGAAACCCTCATCTACAGCACCGATACTGGATTATCATACTGTTTTTATTAGCATTACTACTAAGACTATGAAGTCAGCATATATCTTGCAGCTACATGATAGCATACTCAATAAAATGTAACATGTAATTTTTCTACTCGATGAAAGATTACGAATTTTTCCTCTGTGAAAAAGGATTTCAAGTTTGAAATTTTCACATTGTATTAGAGCAAGGTTGGACAAGAAAGCATTGTGAAAATTTACAAACAGTTGCATGATAGATTTATTTCTCCTACTTATTATTTCAATAAGTTATTATTCAGAAATATTTAGGCAAATATCGAAATAAATACTACTGCAACATTCACAATTATATATGTAGAGAAATAAACAGTAGAGAACATAAGCACAAAAATCAATCACATGTACACAATTATTTTTGGACAATTGTCCCCGGAAAAACCCAATGTGGGAAAACCGGTGCAGTAGATGAGTATTTTATTAATTCTTCAGCAAATGATATCTTTACAGGAAAAATATACGACAAATAAATTATGAACCACCTGAGACTGAATTTCAGGCTTACTTAGACAATTCTCTGACACCCAGAGCAGCCCCTGCGTCTCTCTGCGTGATTCACTGCACAGTCCCAGCGCTGGACTGCGTGTGGTCTCTACGCTGCAGCCTAAAGCTGCCTCCAGTGACCCACTGCTGCCCTCCGACCCTGATCTTGATCACCCCTGACCTCCTCCTTCTACTTCTACAACTTCTCGCCCTAAAACTCTCCCACTGAGATTGAATTCTACATCAGAATGGATCTCCTTCAGGTACTGAGTGTATGCCCGGCTTATTTTCTAAGTGACCCTGAAGCCTTATTTTATAATCTTCCTGATGGAGAACCAACGGCCTAGATTAAAAGATTAATCAATGGCTAAGATTAAAACTTGACATGATCCATGTTTTCTAGAAGATTCACACTCTGACTTATTAATACCCTTTAATTATTTTATTTCCCTAAGTTTAGACTTAGTGTCTTCATTAAAATAATTAATTATTTTAATAAGTCATGAACCGAGTGGAATTTCCACAAATTGTTTATGGGTTCTTTGGAATGTTGTTGTCCAAGCCTCCCTGCAAAGTTTGAGACTTGAAACACTTTCGAATGCTACAAAAATCAACACTCCCTCTTAGCAAGGAAGGTGTTCCAACAATATGCCTGCTGCATGCTGCTCTGATTCTGAAGCACCCTTTGCGCTGCTGATGTCAGGATTCTGCTCCCCCCCATCTGATGCGTTGTTGCCTCCTATACTGCTGCCTTTGACACTGCCACGGTCACTTGTTGCCTTTGTACCATAGCTCCCTCTGAATACAAAATCCTCCATTCTGTTGGAAATACTAAGAGGGGGGTGAATCAGTATTTCTTTTCAATTGTTAATTATTGCCAGTTAGATTCTTCACAATTAAAGACAGAGAGATATATATAATAATAATATTAAGAATTAAAGAGAACTTCAAACCCTTTATAATAATAGTATACAATAGATGAGAGAAGGGCACCAACCCTTTTAATGAAACAGGCACCAACCTGTTGCCAAGCACCAACTTGGACTTTGGTGAGGCTCCGACCTCTAGGGCTTCGACCCTATACTTCTCAAGGCTACAACCTTGTGTTTAGAGGCACCAACCCCTAGGACACCAAACCTCCAACTTTTAATAAATAGAATGAATAAGTAACTTACATCAGTTTTTCCACAAGTCTGTTCCAGACTTCCAATTTGTTCACTGAATATTCTTTACTGTCCAAAACTCCACTGTCAAACCACTAACTGGTACACTGTCCAAGATCTTCAAGTTTGTAACTTGTACAGGCCTCCAGCTAGCACTTCAAGCTTTACTGTTGACTGTTCATGCCTCCACTAGCTGTCCAAAGAAAGAACTCTGATCACTGAAATGATGATGATCATTCCACAGTTGTATCACCACAAATTTATTACACCGAGCTTTCCACAATTGTATCTCCAATCCTCCACAGATTTGTCCTATCCGAGATCCAAAGAAGCACTAGTCAACACCACTGATGTGTTCTGTCCGAGCTCAGAAGAAACACTAAATTTACACTTCAGGTTCACTGTCCGAAATTCTGTGGTGAGGTTTTATAAGCCTGGTCAAGTGACTGTCCGAGCTATATAACACAATTATGAGGTATGGAGGGTGTAATTAACAGGACCAAGCCCTTATTTCACTGGTCCGAAGCTCTGTCCTGCAGTCTTTAAACAACGAGCCACTACAGTCACTGTAATTGCAGACAAGTGTGAGGTTGGTACACTCTCACAGATCTGAGGCTTATATTCTCATTCAGATTAGAGGTTGTAGACTCAGAAATATGCTTTGTATAGGCTCCTTCTTCTTGATGTTTGAAAGTTCACGAGTTGTGAACTGTTGTTGCTTCTAAGTTCTCACTGTGTCCTTGACCGAAAAAGATGATTGAATGTCAAGTCTAGATGTCATATATATACTGGTTTTGATCATAAACGAAAAGACACGTCCCTTCGCCAAGGAACATGAGCCTACACAAGTCGGCTTATAGGTTGGCTGGGATAAAATATATTATAATATTAAAAAATCGATATCTCTTCAACCACTAGGAGTTTGAGGGCAAGTAAGAGCTCGTTGGAAAGAGGGAAAAATCCTCTTTAATATGGTCTAGGATTCATTGTGAAAGGATGCCTCCAAGGTATCTAAATTTATTTTTCTTTGTGACAGTTCATGAAATTTTAGAGCAGAAGGTGATTGAGGTAGTAAGAGATCATTAGAGCTTCTTCATCATGGTGTGTCTTCCATGTCATCATGATAGTACAACATCATGCCATCATATGATAGTGCACATGTATGTCATCATATGTCATAGTGCAACATCTATCAATTTTCCATTAAGAGAGCACATCAAGAGGGCTTATATTCCATCAATGACAATTATTGACCAACACATTCCTGCTACTGGAAGGGATTCTTCATCATCCCTATCTTCTCTCTGAAATAGACAAACTTTGTCTTTCCTAGAGCCTTTGTGAAGATGTCTGCCACCTGTTCTCCTGTTGGAGTGTCCTGCAACTGAACAGCTCCATGTTGTACACAGTCCTTGATGAAGTGACACCGGATGTCAATATGTTTCGACCTATCATGAAACACAGGATTCTCAGAGAGCTTTATGCAACTCTGATTATCACATAAGATGTTGGTCGCTTCCATTTTCTCCTTGAGTAGATTCACTAGTAGTTTCCTAAGCCATATGGCTTCGCACGAAGCTATGCTGGCTGCCATATACTCTGCTTCTACTAAACTCGGTGGCACGGACTTCTGTTTCCTACTACACCAGGAAGTCATTCCTGATCCCAGACTGAAACAGTACCCACTGGTACCCTTTCGATCAACTGAACTTCCAGCCCAATCTGCATTAGTGAAACCACTCAACCTGACATCATTGTCATGGGTGTACTTCAATCCAAGCTCGACTGTCCCTCGAAGGTACCTGAGAACATGCTTGGCTGCTAACCAATGTGCCCTCTTTGGTTCCACCATGAACTGACGGAGGGTATTAATAGCATAATAGATGTCTGGCCTTGTATTTACCAGATACATCAATGACTCTATGAGTTGCCTATACAGCGTAGGATCAGCTTCGTCATCTTCGGGTGTGTCGATTTTCCTCCTGTTGGTGATCATTGGAGTGGTCATGGGCCTACAATCCTCCATCTAAAATCTCTTCAGAATCTCTGTAGTGTATCTTCCTTGACCAAGAAAGATCTCCCCATTCTGCTGCCAAACTTCCAACCCCATAAAATAGTGCATCCGTCCTAGATCCTTCATGTCAAATTCTTCAGCGAAATTCTTCTTGCAATCTATGATGAGCCTTGATGATCATGTCAAGAAAAGATCATCCACATACAACACCAGTATCAAAGGCTCACTCCCTACTCTTAGGTAGTAGATATTGGGATCTACATCACTGTTGACCTATGTCACAGGATTCGGCGAATTTGAACCTTGAGGTTCGAAATTCGACGAACCTCAAAAAAAAATTCAAATTCGTTTAGGTTTGGCGAACCTGAAAGCCGAACCTGAAGGCGAATATGAAAGTCGAACCCGAACCTGAAGGCGAATTTAATGAAAAAAATTCGTTTAGGTTCGATTTTTAATGAATTTAGGGTTTTTACTACGGCGGGCAAGTTTTCTCTTCCCGCCACGATTTTCCCTTCCCGCCATGGTGCAATGATGTTCGATTCATTATTTAATGGTTAGTGCGTGATTTATTTTACAAAGCAAATTCGTGCTTTATCCGATCGTGTTTTAGCCTGTAACTACTGTTGACGTTTGCTTGTGGTCATGTTGCTTTGCTATCGGCTGCCGTGTGAGGTCTCATTGCTGCCGACTCCCGAGTAGCCGTCTGAGCTTTGAGGTGAAGCTCTGTGGAGTCGAGGAGTGTTGCAGCCTGCCAGTCGAGGAGTCTCATTGCTGCCGTCAACCTGTTGCTACGCCTGCGGTCGACTCGTCGAGGAGTGCTGCTCAGTGTTGCCGTCGTGGTGTTGTTGTAGGCTGCCGTGGTGTTTGCTGCAATCGACGGTCGAGCGACAAGGAGTGTTGTAAGTTTGTGGCGAAGTGTTGCTACAGCCTTACAGGTTAGTTATCAAATCTTTACGAATCTCTATGCGTGCCGCAAAGGCTGAGTTCGGCCCTTCTCTTGTGCTCATCAGTTTTGGAAACCTTTCATTAGTGGCTATATATCAAATTCGCCCTGGTAAACACCATTTTACCAAGATGAAATTTTGTGATAAAATTCACCCAGTCAGTTTGTCAAACAGTTTTCATGCATCCTCGAAGAAACTACAGATTTGCACATGATAATTTTTTAAGATGATGATTTGTTAAGATGATAATTAACAAATGGTTGGATTTTTTAGTTTTATTTTTACCTCAGCCTTTTTTCACTTTTGTCTATTAGTGTTAGCTACAAACACGACACCTCTTCCACAGTGACTGTATAGCGCACCTCGTTTCTCTTGGTGCAAATATACTGCCAAATTCTGTGTTGAATTTACAGATTTATCTCAAAACACTGAACACCACCAGCTTCAAAGTCAGGGAGTTTTGCCTATCTAGAAGGATTGGAATGTACTTAGAATAAACCATTCCCTTCTTGTGACACCAAAATGTCGTACGAGAATACCACATAGACTTAAACACATGAAGCGGAATTACAACACACAAAGGATAGATGGGTTAAAATATGCCAGTTCATCTTGAAAACTGAATTTTCCTTCATTCTGTGTTTGGTCATTTGGAACGTTTTCTCTTGTCTTTTCTCTCAGCTCATGGTGATAGACAATAGAACTATTCGTTGACTATGTTCAAGTTGTATTACTGTTTCTCCTTGTATATTTTAGCAAAGAAATATGGTGAAAGATTTCTGAATTTCTTGTTAAAATATATGATAGGACTGTTCTTTGTGTGCATGTTTCAAAATGGGCTCCTTCATTTGAGCAATCTCCCTCCTTGGTGCAAAAACCCCCATTTTCCCAATGAACCTCAAGGCACAGGTATAGTTTACATTCAGCCACCTTTTTTGTTCTCAAACTGAAAATATCTGAGCAGCAGAACCTAGACTTATGAAGATATACTCTAAAATCTGCTGCTTCCTTTGAGTCAGGACTCAGTGCTCCATTCTTCACAGCCATATTCACATGGCATTGACTGTAGTATTTACCTCTGTTCAGTGGGTGCCAATTGATGCCAATTCCTTATAATGCAGATAACTATTTAGGTAATCCCTAGTGTATTTCATGATGAAACTCATCAATTTATTCCTTGTGATACATTGTTCATGGTACCAATATATAATTGTTGGAGTACTAGTTTGTGCATGAACTGTTTGACAAAATATATTAAACATCCTAGAACCAGCAAGACTTTCTTTTAATTTTATTCCTTGCATATTGGGTATAGATGCATGATTGAAAGCTGATAAGTCTTTTGTGACTAGAAAACAAGATATGTTGGTATAAAACATAAAATCTAAATCAAGTCTATAGATCTTGCAAATCTGTAGTTTCTTCGAGGATGCATGAAAACTGTTTGACAAACTGACTGGGTGAATTTTATCACAAAATTTCCAGTAGCCTTTGATGCTCTGTTTATTTGCCTTAATTAGAATTTGAGAGTGTTATGGCACACCTCGTGTGAGGTTTGTCTACAAACTATTTGAAGAAATATCAATGAGTCTCCTTTATAAAAGCTCAGCGACACTCACTTATTCTCATTGTACGGAAATTAAGGATTAAATACCCAAAAAACACTCTTCTCTAAAACTGCTTTTAATATTAGTTAGGAACAGAAAGGAAATCCTACATGTACAGTTCAGATTGAAGGGAAATAATCCAAAAAAAAATACTTAAAAAAATGCACATCAGCTTATCCTTTAATTTCTTATCACCAAAGAAGGTAAAAGAGCCTTAGGCACTCAAATTATATGTAGACTGTTCTGGTGAGGTCTGTAGCAGCCAAATCATAAAACAAAAGCTTATTTGTATTTTATTTTTAAAATTTTATCATTTATTTAATTAAGCTTTGCACTAATGCCTTTAAAATTCAGTTAGTTTAAATTTTAAAAATGTGGCTTATTTGTATTTTATTTTATAATTCTTATCATTTATTTAATTAAGTTTTCCACTAATGCTTTCAAAATTCAGTTAGTTTAAAATTGTGGCTTATTTGTATTTTATTTTATAATTTTTTTTTATTTATTTAAATTTTAATTATAGTGTGCAAACAAATTGCAAAAATACTTGCAATGGCACCTCCAAAATCAATAGCAGAAGCATGGAAATATGTGGAGAAATTGGATGGGTCTAGTGGGAGACATCTTAAATGCAAACTATGCAATGATGAGTTTGTTGGGTCTTTAACTAGAGTGATGGACCATTTGCTGTCTATCTCTAATGGTAAAGGAGGTGGTGCTGATGGTTGCAAGAATGTGTCTGCAGAGCTCAAGGAGATGCTTCAAAGAGATTATGATAAACTGAAGAATGCTAAGCAGGTGAAAGAAAAGAAAAGGCAACGTATTCAAACAGAAATTGAAATGAATTATGGCTCATTCTCCTCACTCTCCTCGAGCATGGTTGGCATTGGAAGTTCATCTCAGCCAAAGAGCAGTAAATCTGGTGGGACAGCAACATTAAATTCTCTTTGGAAGCCCAAGCAGAAGCAAGAAGTTGATAATGCAGTAGCTGATATGTTCTTTGAATCTGCCATTCCATTTAATGTGGCAAGAAGTCCTTATTTCCTCAATGCATGTAAGATGATTGCAGATTTTGGTAAAGGTTATGTCCCTCCCAGTTCTGAGACAATAAGGACCACTCTTTTGAAGAGGTCAAAAGAAAGGGTGACAAATAGATTGCAAAAGATCAAAGACTCTTGGAGGGAAACAGGGTGCACAATTTTATCAGATGGTTGGTCAGATATGAATCATAGACCTCTAATTAATGTGTTGGCTCATTCCCCTAAAGGAGTAATTTTTTTTAAGGTAGTTGATGCATCGGGGAAAAAAAAGACCTCTGAATACATTTTCAAGATTTTAGAGGAAGCTATTCTTGAAGTTGGAGAAGAAAACGTAGTCCAAGTTGTCACTGATAGTGCTTCAAATTGTGTTGGAGCTGGAAAGTTGATCATGGAAAAATACAAAAAAATATATTGGACACCTTGTGCTGCTCATTGCCTTGACTTATTGTTGCATGACTTGGCCAAGTTTCCATGGATTAATGAAACAGTTCGGAAGGGGAAACAAATTGCGCACTTCATATTCAACCATCAACTCACTTTGAGTTTGTACAGGAGTAAAGCATCTAGAGAGCTGCTAAGGCCTTGTGAAACCAGATTTGCTACATATTACATCACTGTCAAAAGACTAGTTGAAGAAAAATCAAGTATAAGAGGTATTTTTTGCCACAATGACTGGGAAAACTCTACCCTTTCAAAGGAAGCTAAAGGAAAGGAGTTGGAACAGGTGATTTTAAGAAATACTTTTTGAGACAATGCTCTAAAGGTCTTAAAAGTATGTGAACCAATTGTTGATATGCTCCGCATGGTTGATAGTGATACTCCTTCCATGGGATTTGTTTATGAAGGCATGGATCGTGCTAAGGAATCCATTGCAAAATCTTTTAATAATGAGGAAAATGAATACAATGAAATATGGGAGGTGATTGATGAAAGATGGAAGATGTTGCATAGCCCTTTGCATGCAGCGGCTTGTTATTTGGATCCTAGACTCTTTGGGATAGAAAGAACAAATGATGCAGAGGTCATGAATGGCCTTTATGAAGCAATTGAACGGTTGGTCCCAGATTTAGAAGAATCCAGGAGAGTTAGAGAGCAGCTTCTGGCATACAGGTTGGAGGAGGGAGTGTTTGCAAGGACTAGTGCTGTACAGGATAGGCCTAATGTTTCGCCAGGGAGATGGTGTCAGTTTTATGGATCAGAGACTCCTAAATTGCAACGTTTTGCAATTCGTGTTTTAAGCCAGGGATCAAGTGCTTCTGCTTGTGAAAGGAACTGGAGCAACTTTAACCATATTCAGTCCAAGAAAATAAACAAATTATTGTCTACAAGGTTGGAAGACCTTGTTTATGTTCGCAGCAATTTGAAGTTGGCCTTGAGCAGTGTGGCCAAAGATGCATCTAGTTCCTCTCGATCGTTGTTTGAGTCCATACCAGAAGAAGATGATATTAGCATTGATGATGACTCACTAGATGAGTCAAATGATGACTTTGATGATCACTCTTCTAGTGGCTTTACTAGGCCATTTGCTTATGATGATTTAGAGATTTAGAGCTTTATGATGTTGCAACTTGAAACTTGCACGTAGGCCAAAATGATAGATAATCTATGTTTTTGAATTTTGTAGAAGAATTTTATGGATTATAGCTACTTTGACATTATAAACTCCTTTTTAAAATTTTGAAATTTGAAGATGTTCTCCATCGTTTTGAAATATAGCTTTATTGTAAATTGTAATTTGTATGCTTAAATTCTAATTATGTTTTGATTATGTGATTCTAATTATGTTTTGATTATGAAAATTATGCGATTCATTTTTGTATTTCCAAACTACTATTGTGTATCGTGTATGTTTACATTTAAGTTTTAACTAATGTCATTGATATAATTAGAGCATGCTATGATTAAGTTATTCATGTGTGTTTACTAATCAAAATTTTTATTCATAGTTTTATAATTTATTAATTGATTTTGATTTTTAATTAATTTATGCCATATATCTTTATATTTATTGAAAAATATGTATAGTCGAACCTAATGTCGAACCTCATTACGAACCTCATCGGAAAATTCGAACCCGAATCGAACTTAATCATTGCCGAACTCGAATTCGAACCCGAACCGTGTGACATAGCTCTTGACAAATCCCATCTTCTGCAGATAGTTGTCAATTCGACCATACCAGGCTCTAGGAACTTGCTTCAGTCCATATAATGCTTTCTTCAATCTGCACACATGAGTTTTTTGATCATGTGTCTCAAATCCCTTCAGTTGTTCTATATACACTTCTTCTTCTATCGCAACATTCAAGAATGTCATCTTGACGTCCATCTAGTGAATTTCCCATCCCATCTGCGCAACAAGGGATATCATGGACCTGATAGATGTATACCTGGCTACTGGGGCGAAGGTTTCTTCATAGTCTATTCCTTCCTTTTGAGCATACCCGTTAGCCACAAACTTGGCTTTAAATTGTGAAAAATCTTAAATCTGGATTCCTACTGCAATAAATTTGAATTACTTCTATTATTTTTCATAATTATTTCATTACAGTGAAATATCGAAGTAATTACTGAGGCGGTCTACACAAATAATACTGCGGAATAAATCTAAGTGCTGAAACAAATTGAACAAAATACAATGAAAAACATCCACATTTGACAAAGTTATTTTTGGACTAAGTCCCCGTTAAAACCCAACTCAGGAAAACCGATGTAGCAGATCTGAGGGTTTTGTATTATTAAGCAGCAGAATCTTGAGTACAACTAGGGTGCCAATATCATGCTCACCCTTCAGAGAAAATCTCGGCAACAAAAGAAATGTGAGATATACCTCACTCTGCAAAATCCCCGACTGATTTGAACAGTGCTGGTGAAGCCCCTCTCTGCCTCTGTGTGATGCCTACGCTGGAACTGCGTGGGCAAGCTCTGGAACTGTGTCACCTCTCCTCTACAACTGATCAAAGTTGATCTAAAACTGGGTTTTGGCCCTCTTGGCTCAGAAACCCCAACTTCCAGCTATCTTCGAACTAAATACAAAAGGCACTGTCACTTCTGCGTGATTCCCTTCAAGAATTGCGTCACCTCTCCAAGTGACTGCGCTGCCTCTCTCTGCGTCACTGTTGCCTCTCTCTGAAATGTACTCCTGGCCCTCCTGACTAGTTATTGCATCTGCCCCTCTCTAGAACTGATCACTAAATAAAATCACTTAGCAAACCCAACCCTAGTGACTCGATCTTGACCAAAAAGTTACGTCTCTCTCACAAGCTCGAAAATGCCAAATGCTCAATGTGCTCAAATGTGATTTCCATAGGCCCCTCACCCTCCTTATATTCTTTCGTTGACCCTTCAACAACCAAGATTAAAACATAATCAAGGGCTAAGATTAACTTGGAGGTGATCCATGACTTTATCTAGAAGATTCACACTTGGTTTAATTAATACCCTTTAATTAATCAGTTTTCTTAAGTTTAGACTTAGGAAAACATTAAAAAAAGATTAATTAATTTAATTAAACCATCTCTAAGTCTAATTTTCCAAAATCCTTTCTGGGTATTATGGAATACATGTGTCTTAGCCTATATACAAAGTTACAAGGCTAGAGCACATCCGATGCTACCATAAATCAACATCAATTTCTCGATGCTACCATCTACAACATATTTGATCTTGTAGATCCACCTGAATCCTACAACTGATCTCTCTTGAGGTCTGGGTACTACTTCCCAAACATCATTTGTCGTGATGGAAATGTACTCTTCCACCATTACATCAACCCACACCTGGTGTTGTGCTACTTCCCGAAAACTTGAAGGTTCTCTGACTTGAGCAACCAAGGCTTGATACCTTTCAGGATGCTTACGCTATCTCTTCTCATTTTGGGGGATTCTGACAAAGTCCTTTGCATCCTTCAGAATCTGTCGAAGTTCACTGCTCGTTCTTCCACTGGTGGTGGGTTGATTTACCGACTCTCCTTGCAAATCCTCGGGAGACACAACCTTTGGATCACTCTGCCTTGGAGAGGCAACTGAATTTTTTGTTGCTAGTTGTTGGGGCTGGACCAGAGGCTCTTTGTCTGACTGCATAGCAGAAGGCAGTTCTCGTGATCTTCTGAAGACCTTCTCCTCCATAAACTTCACATCCCTTCGCACTACTACTTTCCTGCTCTTAGGAATGTAGATGCGATAAGCCTTTGCATTCTCGATGTATCCTACCAGATACCCCTTTTCAGCAGTCATCTCCAACTTCTTCCTCTTCTCACTAGGCACATGACAGTAAGTTGTACTGTCGAAGATCCTAAAGTGACTCACTTCAAACTTACTTCCAGTGAAGACACTTTCTGGCGTGATCTTTCCCAGTGCAATGTGAGGAGTCTTGTTCTGAATGTAGACAGTTGTATTACACGCTTCAGCCCATAGAAATTTGGGCATGTCTTTGTCATACAGCATAGCTCTGGTTGCTTCAACAATAGTCCGGTTCTTCCTTTCTGCCACACCATTATGTTCCGGATTGTATGGGGTCGTCCATTCTCTTTTGATGCCTTCCCTTGCACAGAATCCGGTGAATTCTTTATCTATGTATTCACCACCATTATCTGATCGCAACACCTTGATCTGCTTCCCTGTCAAATTTTCCATTGGAGCCTTAAACTCTTTAAATCAACTGAAGTCTTCATCCTTGGTCTTCAAGAAGTAGATCCAGGTTTTCCTTGAATGGTCATCAATGAAGGTGACAAAATATTCGGCACCGCTAAGAGCTCTAGCGGACATCAGCCCACAGATATCTGAGTGTATTAGATCCAACACACCCTT
Source organism: Pinus albicaulis (assembly GCA_034641835.2). Lineage (NCBI taxonomy): Eukaryota > Viridiplantae > Streptophyta > Pinopsida > Pinales > Pinaceae > Pinus > Pinus albicaulis. Next base: position 708,705,471 of record CM076572.1, on the reverse strand, counting down.
GGCCCTATTGTTGCTTCTCTAATATGTTGCCTTGGCATATTTCCCCAATACGCACCCCTTGCAGACATCATCTCATTTGGTGCTCAGTTCTGGAACACCTGTGACAGTCTTCTGGAGAGTTCTCAACGCCCCATGATGTAAGTGCTCCATTCTTCTGTGCCATAGCTCATTTAGGTCCGTTTCATTTGCATGCCAACTAGTTCCATTAGAGAATCAAGTTGTAGCTTGTACAGTTTGTTGCTTCTTACCCCGATCTGTGCCTTCTTCTTCCAAATGGGGTGCTTGACGTAGACACTATTGCCAATAAAGTAAACATCATATCCTCGGTTTTGAAGCTGTGACACTGAGAGTAGATTCATCCCCAAACCCGGCACATGCAGTACATTAGTGACCCGGATTCTATTTCCTGCCTCGGTCTAAAAAAATACGGTACCTCTCCCAATGGGAGTGCACTTTGCTTTCTTACCCATGGTTATTTTGAAATTCATCTGCTCTTCTTGGTAGTCGGAAAAACAATCCCGTACTGCCGTCATGTGAGCAGAGGCTCCGCTGTCAATATACCAGACATCTGAAGATGCAGTGCTTGATACACAAGCAAAATCTTCCTCTAGTCTGGATGCCAATACAGAGACATCGTGATCCATCTGTTCTATCGTGCTTCTTCCCCCTCCTAGAGAATTGCGTGAACCCTTCTGCGTTGTTGCTGCAACAATAGATTTTCGTTCACTGATAGATGTCCCCTCTTTGTTATTCATCTCTGGCTCTTATACCATGTGAAAATTTACAAACAGTTGCAGTGATAGATTTATTTCTCCTACTTATTATTTCAATAAGTTATTATTCAGAAATCTTCTGGCAAATATCAAAATAAATACTACTGCAACATTCACAATTATATATGCAGAGACACAGTAGAGAACATAAGCACAAGAATCAATCACATGTACACAGTTATTTTTGGACAATTGTCCCCGGAAAAACCCAATGTGGGAAAATCGGTGCAGCGAATGAGGGTTTTATTAATTCTTCAGAAATGATATCTTTACAGGGAAAATATACGACAGATAAATACTGAACCACCTGAGACTAAATTTCCAGCTTACTCGGACAATTCTCTAACACCCAGAACAGCCCCTGCATCTCTCTGCGTGATTCACTGCACAGTCCCAGTGCTGGACTGCGTGAGTCATCGTGGAGACTGTGTGGGTTCTCTGCACAGTAGCGTCAAGCTGCCTCCAGTGACCCACTGCTGCCCTCCAACCCTAATCTCGATCACCCCTGACCTCCTCCTTCTGCTTTTGCAAATTCTCGCCCTGCAACTCTCCCACTAAGATCGAATTCTACATCAGAACGGATCTCCTTCGGGTAGTAAGTGTATGCCCAGCTTATTTTCTAAGTGACCCTCAAGCCTTCTTTTATAATCTTCATGTTGGAGAACCAACGGCCCAGATTAAAAGATTAATCAATGGCTAAGATTAAAACTTGACTTGATCCATGTTTTCTAGAAGATTCAAACTTTGACTTATTAATACCCTTTAATTATTTTATTTCCCTAAGTTAAGACTTAGGGTCTTCATTAAAATAATTAATTATTTTAATAAGTCATGAACCGAGTGGGTTTTCCACAAACTGTTTTTGTGTTCTTTGGAATGGTGTTGTCCAAGCCTCCCTGCAGAGTTTGAGACTTGGAACACTTCCAGAGGCTACAAAAATCAACAAGCAGGAGGGTCTACGCTAAAGGGAACTCGTGGTGCTGCTCCAGCAGCAAATTGTACTCCTGAGGGCTTACGCATTCCTTCTGCAGAAGCTGCTGGGAAAAGGAAAAGCACGAAGAAGATGGAAGATCATGTTATTTCAGAGTTGGCCTGAAGGTTAGAAAGGGAATGTGTGTGTTTATCTAGCTCTACATCATCAGATGATTGGTATATTGATAGCGGGGCTTCAACCCATATGACTGGAGTAAGAGATCATTTCTCCAGCTATCAAGAAGAACGAATGAACTTCCAAATTACTATGGGAAAAAAGACAAAGTGTACCCTTGGAGGAAAAGGAACCATAGCATTTTGAGACAGAAGTAGGAGACAGTCTCCAAGCAATAAATGTGTTGCATGTGCCTAGTTTGGGAATGAACTTACTTTCAGTGTCGCAACTGCAGGACAAGGGATATGATGTATACTTCATTGGAAGGAAAGTGTACGTCAAGCATCCAAGCTGGAAGAAAAAGGCTCAGATTGGAACTCGAAGCAACAGGTTATACAAGTTGCAGCTCAAGTCTCCAATGGCAACGGTAGGCAGCAGTCCAAGTGCGAACCAAATCTGAATGAGCTATGGCACAGACGAATGGGGCATCTACACCATGGATCTCTGAAAATGCTCAGAGAAACTGCTACAAGAGTTCCAGTCCTAAGCACCAAGCATGGTGACGTGTGTAGAGGGTGTGTATTAGGGAAGTACGCTAAAGCAGCATATTCCAGAAGCAACAATAGGGCGAAGAGTGTATTGGGACTAATACATTCAGATATCTGCGGACCAATGTCCACTAGAGCTCTTGGTGGTGGTGAATACTTTGTCACCTTCATTGATGACCATTCCAGGAAGACTTGGATTTACTTCTTAAAGACCAAGGATGAGGTCTTTGATCGATTCAGAGAATTTAAAGCTCTGGTAGAAAACCTGACTGGGAAGAAAATCAAAGTATTGCATTCAGATAACAGTGGAGAATATACTGATAAGATATTCACAAATTTTGCGCAAGGGAGGGTGTTGGAGAGGTAAATCCTCTCTGCGGACAGAGGCGATCCCTACTAGCCCAGATCGGGTCTAGCAACAACCAAGTCACGCTAAGACGCAAGTTCCTAATTGCAAAAGACCAAGATGCAACAAGAGGCCTACCTTAAGTTCTACGTTGCTGTCGTTTGTGGAGAAGATGGCGCTTCCGTCCCTTGCTTTGGCAGATCACAATTCTCCCGCTCAATGCGATCAAACACCTGCACGTACAAGAAAAAACAACAAACAAACAAGCGTAAAACCCAATACATGCAATTATGTATCAGTCAGAGAAGATACAACTCATAACATAAAACATGAACATCTTAGTAGAACCATAATCGAAGTCGCTTATTATTAATCAGAACAAAGAAAGATACAACATGAGCTCTGACGCTGGATCTTCCTTCGGCAAGTCGACAGAGGAGTACGTCTCGGTAAAGCTCGTCGGGAAAAGGACAAGTCTCTCTCTCTTCGGCTGTCTGACGATAATCTCCTTACAATTGATTCAGCTCTATTCAGGCTACCAAGACTACTTTGCTCAACCATTCAGCCCTTTCATCAATGGAAGATGGCTATATTTATAGAGGAGAGGAGGAGGTTGGGATCCCTACAATAGTGGAAGGGAGGCCTTATCCCTTGGGAGGTTCCCCATAAGGTGGAAACAAGAGGCCAAAGGAAGAAGGTTGTGGTTATTCAGTCGAAACCACTCCTCATGACTCATCCACGAAGTTGTTGTAATCGAAACTTCGCCTCTTTTTTTTAAAAACTTTCCATAAGCAGAATGCCGCGGGTGCTTAACTGGGACAGAGCGCCAACTAGCGCGGGCCCAGTGTTAATTTTCCTCGTGAGGACATAACAGGCTACCAGCGCCAAGGAAAAAATAGGTGTTTTTAGGGGTCTGCTCAGGAAATGATCAACAGAAGGAATGTTGTCCTCATGGCAATGGATGCAATGATGGTATTTGCAAGACATAACATTGCTCACAGGTCACGGAAACGACCCTCCAATGGGTGAGATGGGGATTGCAGGGACGGTGACAAATTACTATGTAACAGATGCCCCCTAAAGCATGAGGCTCGAGAGAGAGAGATGGGTGAAATGCTTTACGAGAACACGTCCAACTGAAAACACTATCGTCAGAAAACCTGCGTAGACAAGTACAACTGATATCTCAAATACATGATATATGTGGTATGGGCGCAGCCATCCAGTAAGGATCGATAAATAGACTCAGGCATGGTCGCAGCCATCCAATCAATGAGTCATGTAACCAATCATAATAATCCACAAAATCACAGCCTGGATTCTAACAGACAAAATCCGGGATCTTGCGCTCCATCTCGACCCGAACAAAGTACAAGTTCAAGCATGTGAATAAGTGAGCTGAGGTCGAACATGCAAGAACATCGTCTGATTACCACCCAATGATGAAAGTTGTTAACAGACGCGAGAGGAACCACCAATAATGACAATGGTCCTCAAGGTACTATAGGTACAATCCGCGGAATGTGAACAGTGAGCTAGCGTCGAACACCCGCAGAATCATCCGATCAAAGGTCAAAGATGAAAACCTTGCGTCGAATGCGAAGAACCTACCATTGAGGCATGCAGGCTCCAAAGTACCGGAAGGGAGTCTCTATATCAGCTTCCTGGATAATGAGCTGAAGTCGACAGGAAGTGACCTTGATCGAAGGTGAGCCATAATGTTTCCCACATCATCGACGCGAGACAAAGGAAAATAATGTTTGTGAATCAGGATCAGATGAGAATCAGAGGAAGGTTGAAACTGTAGAGGTCAACTTCTCTTGAACATATCGGTGACACGACACTGGATTTGGCAGTATTTGACATCAACAATTCTGAGGTCATGATGACGAGGCAAAGAGCAGATGAGAGGTCAAAAGGGATTACCCAAACCCACGGAGGCAAACAGAGAATGAGATGAGATGTCCCCAACCCGACACGAATGCAGACAAGTGCCATGTTCAAGAGCGACATACTGCCGACACAACGACGATACTGGTTCTATTTTTCCCCACCATTTCTGGCGAGTACCTCTTTATTTTTACACAAGCTTGAAGAGAATACCATATGCTTGTCATATAAATTCGTCCTTCGGACGAATCCATCCTAGTACATTTAACGAGCCCTAGGAAGGAGAAACTCGAATATCGTCATTACGACTGAATCCGATGTCATCAGGGTTTAACAAGTCTAACAAAGGAAGAACTCGGCGTCTTTTCATGTTTAGAGAGTTTGAAAAGACAGCAGAAAAGTAAACTCCAACAGTCCTTTTTCATAAATAGTCTCTCAGATCCGAAAAGGTAGAAAACTATGTCTGAGAAAACCTCCTAGTCGCAATAGGCTAGGGTATTCCTTTTTCGTAAATAATCTATCCCAGCCCGAAAAAAGGGTAAACATATACTGGTTAGATGTCGTTTCGTAGCCAATTTAATGAGATCAAAACGACAAGCGACTCGACAATCTTTTCAATTTTAAAGAGTCAGAAAAGAGCTGAAAGCTGACTCCTCCTGAAGGAACGAGTGGTATTAAGGTAGCTACTGGTTCCGGTAATGATGGAACTGCTCAAAACAAGTAAAGGTTAGGAGGCTGGCTAACAAGACCACTCATCGCAACGGTTCCTCAGGTACAGGTAAAACAACCAAGTGAAGGCATATAATCGGCCAAGCAGATAGTTACGGTGGAATGAGAAAACCAAGGCTTATCTGGCAAAAACAAGCTGATAAAATGGCAATCACAAGAGGTAAAATGGGAATGGTTTCATTTTTACACGAGCTTGAAATCAGGAAACTCTGCTTGAAGTTGGTTTCATTTTTACACAAGCTTGAAACAAAGATAAACTATGCTTGAAACCGGTTTCATTTTTACACAAGCTTGAAACGGAAACAAACTATGCTTGAAAGAATTAAGCATGCCCCCAGCATGGTGACTCAATTCTAGGTACATGCCCCGCAAGCTTCAGTCCATATGAAAGGCAGATGGAGTGAAGGTTCAAATTACGAGATCAAGAGATAGACTCGACTGGTATTTTACGAGAACTTAACCAAGACTCGAATTGAACAGGAATGTGTTTCATTGTTTTAACGAGGTTGACACATTAAAAGAACTATCCTCAGATGACCTTGTTTCATTTTTTAAGGAGCTTGACACCAGAAAAACGAACTATGCTCCGAAGAGCTTATTTCATTTTTTAAGGAGCTTGACACAAAAAAACGAACTCTGCTCCGGTGACCTTGTTTCATTTTTTAAGGAGCTTGACACAAGAAAACGAACTATGCTCCGACGGACTTCATCATAATGAATAAGAAGTCATAGCTTCCAAGAGTTCCGCACCAGATGGGAGAAAAACATCTCGGAAGTCAGGACCCAATGCCCCCAGCACCTGATGCACAACGGCACCATCACTGAGTACAGGCACGGGGTAGGTAGCCACATAGTTGACCTGCGGTGGGGCAGATACAATGGGTGGATAAAAACCCAGAAGGGATGATGGCGGGCCAGCTGCCATATCAGGACCAAAGAACAAAAGCTGATCAATGGTCATGATCCGTCCTTCATGTGGAAAATAGACCACACGAAAAAGGGAGTAGACAAGCGCTCCCATGGCATAGGTGTAATCGCGCCCCAAGAGTAGATTGAAATCTAAGGGGCCTGGAACAACCATCACGTCCATATGGACGGTTTTACCTCCCAAAGTAATAGGTAACCTTGGAAGGATCCCTAACGGTTGACTAGTTCTTCTGTTGAATGTCAACAGATTCTGTGTAACAAGCATAAGCGGCGACGAACCAAAAGCTTGCCAAGCAGTTGAGGATAGAACACTAACAGACACGCCTTCATCTATAATGGTGTTGGGTACGACCAAATGAGAGGCCTGTACCGTGATCTCAAAAGGCACATAGGACGGAAGGCGGTATCCTGAAAATCGACTCCAATCAAAGGAAGCGACCAAACTACTCGGAGAGGCTACCATCGAACCGAGATGGTCTTCCGTTGGTGTTACGATCGAAGAAGGAGCATCCTCCACAACCTCCATCTCAAAGACAAGAGGAGTATCCTTCGGGACCTCCATCACGGGAGGTGGAGGAGCAGCTTCTTGAGATATAGGGACAGGTGAATCTTTCTCCAAGTCCAAGGAATCTGAAGAAACAAGAAGAACATGAGGGATGTGAGATCCACTCTCAACGGAAAAGACCTAATGCACCGCAGACGGGGCCAGCTCAACCGATCCCACGACCAATGGTTGGTCGAGAATGGATTCCTGAATTTGAATTTCCGAGGGAGCGAGATCGACCAAGGATGACTCCTGACCAATCGTGGCATCAATTGGTGGAGGACTCAAAGAAAGTTGTTTATAACCAGCCGGGAGGCATGGTGTAGAAACAGTTGAGTTGTCCAAAACTCGCTTGGCTTCATCCATATATGGACAAAGGTGAATGGCATGGTGTCCTTCACACAACTTACAGTGATTGGTGAGCTTACCCTGCTTCTTAAGAGTTTTACCAGCACTAGCTGAAGACGTGCCCCCAACCTGACTCGCGGAAGCCAAAGGCAACGGCGGATGACCGTTGGACCATGCTTCGAGCACCTTGGGAATGCCAAGGCAATCTCAAAGAAGATGGTTTCCTGTGCACAACATGCAAGGGAATTTGACTTTCCGCGGAGGGTTGGAAGGTTTATCAATGGAAGGCTTCTTAAGCGGAACAGCCACAGAGCTAGCCTCTCCTTTATCTGACTTCTTCTTCTTTGTCTTATTCTTCTTCTTCTTAGCCACCTGGTTACTCAAATCCAGACTTTCACCAAGCGAAGAAGAAGAGGAGGACGCAGAAACAGGCGAAGAAGGGGAGAGGTCCATCTTGGAATCAACATGATGTTGTTAAGAAGGAGGAACTGATTGAACAGTAGCCGAGATATTCGGGACCACAGAGGTTGAAAATAACCAAACAGGCAACCCAACAGTTAACCCAAGAAGGGACAACGTTGCCATATAAGGAGCGCCAACATTTCCAAAAGGAGGGAAAGGACCAGGATTCCCTTCGGAGGGGATTCCTTGGTTGGTGAACTCCGGAAAAGTTGCCATTAGAAACAACTTTAGAACAAAACCCTAAGGAAACTAACTTTAACCAAGAATATTTCGTGGGCAGTTAATTTTTAAAACATTGAAACAAAACTCCATTGTTTCATATTTTAAGAGTCGAGAAACAAGCAAAAGGTGACTCTATCGATTTCAGATTGGAAACAAGCGTGAAAGGACAAGCGCTTGATGATATTTTCAAATTTAATGAGTCAGAAAAGATCGAAATGACTGCTCTTAAACTCTAGGCAAGAGGGTGTACCAGATATCCGTGAACTACAATATACACCTTGGTTAAAAAATGAAAGAGAAATCAACCAATGACTTGACGTACGTGTAGGCAATCTCCCCGAATGCTGTGTCCGGTGTATCACAGGTATAAGGCAGCAGACTCAGCTTCCTATGGATAAAGGATAGCAACCTAGTGGGGTCTCCCTTTATATACACGACGGTACGGGGAGCACAAGTCCATACTAGTGCTGTCTAAAGCCAAGGGGCGAACGACAGCTACTAAGTTTAACGACGCCGGGACACATCACTAGCCTAGACCTCTAAATATTTCGTTAAGTTTCAATGCTTCCTTAGGTTAATTCAATAAATTTTATGGTTGATCTTCAATTATGTCTCAGTTTCAAGGCCTTACCGCATGTCATCTGACAATCTCCTATATGCAGCTATATGAGAAAAGAAAACTTTTCAATTCGATGAATGCTATCTAGTTAAGGGAAGAGCTTCAAACAATGGTGCAACAGACAGCAATACTGAAAACGAAACTTTTTCCAAACTAAATGACTTTCACTATCCAAAAGTAATTTCAAACATTCAATGATGCGAATAATGCAATGTAATCTATGCAAAATCCTCTTTTTGAAAACTATGCAATTGTAATCTATGCACAATTTCCTTCTTCTTTTCAAATGATAAGAATGCACTCAATGCATTTTTCGATGAAATGAGAATCTACTTAATGCACGCTTTTAATGAAAGAGAATGTACTCAATGCGATTTTTAGCTTTCAATCATTAAACAATGTGATCTAAGTTCAATGATAAATCTCAAAAATACTTTTCAATGCAATGTGATCTAATGCATTTTAACAAAAGCAAACTTTGAGACAAAAACTAAATGAACGCAAATCTTCTTAATGAAAGGATGAACGCAAAAGGGATGCAAACAAACACTAAGAATGCAATCGTTGTTTTAAAACACTTTGTAACGAAATTCCTCAAAAGGTGACGAGACATATGAAGTCAAACACAAAGAGGACTTCCAAAGCATGAGATCAAAACAAGGCATTCATCCCCTTTTACATCAAGCAATCATGGAGAGAAGACATTTCAAACAATGAGCAATGTAATCTATGCTCATACAGTGAAAAGACCAGAAGGGAAAGACACACTGGTGAAGGATTTAGGGAAAAAATCTCAATTTTCAAACACCTTGAAATTGGCACGACTTTGTCACTGACAACTAGTGCCAACTGGCGCGACTTGTTCACTGACAACTAGCGCCAATGGCAAATTGGCGCGGGTTGCTAACTGATAACAAGCGCCAACGCCTGAAAATGAAAAAACAAAGAATTTCTCCCAACCAAGACCAGACTCACCACTTCAAGCAGAATCTAAAACTAACCCAGAAGCAAAGTACTAACCAAAAAACTTCCGAACAAGGGAAAACCCTAGCACCTACAGGAAATGGCGTGACTGTCTGGCTGTAATCCGCGCCAGACAGGGTATGGCGCAAGTGATGAACTGGCAACCTGCGCCAATGGGCACGACTGTCAGGGTGGAAACCACGCTGACCAAGCCAACCATGAAAAGATGAAAATTTCAGAAAAGCACAGGTCAAATCTGATCCTCTGGGGCTGAACAGAGGTTTTACACTAGAAACAAGGTGAACCAAAAGAGCTGATCAAGCAGATAAAGACCAAAATCAACCGAAAAGACAAGACAAACTCCAATAAATGTCTCACCAGCGGAGTCACCAGTTTGTTGGAGAGGTAAATCCCCTCTGCGGACAGAGGCGATCCCTACTAGCCCAGATCGGGTCTAGCAACAACCGAGCCACGCTAAGACGCAAGTTCCTAATTGCAAAATACCAAGATGCAACAAGAGGCCTACCTTAAGTGCTACGCTGCTGTCGATTGTGGAGAAGATGGCGCTTTCGTCGCTTGCTTTGGCAGATCACAATTCTCCCGCTCAATGCGATCGAACACCTGCACGTACAAGAAGAAACAACAAACAAACAAGCGTAAAACCCAATACATGCAATTATGTATCAGTCAGAGAAGATACAACTCATAACATAAAACATGAACATCTTAATGGAACCATAATCGAAGTCGCTTATTATTAATCAGAACAAAGAAAGATACAACCTGACATCTGACGGTGGATCTTCCTTCGGTGGGTCGACAGAGGAGTACGTCTCGGTAAAGCTTGTTGGGAAAAGGACAAGTCTCTCTCTCTTCGGCTGTCTGACGATAATCTCCTTACAATTGATTCAGCTCTATTCAGGCTACCAAGACTACTTTGCTCAACCATTCAGCCCCTTCATCAATGGAAGATGGCTATATTTATAGAGGAGAGGAGGAGGTTGGGATCCCTACAATAGTGGAAGGGAGGCCTTATCCCTTGGGAGGTTCCCCATAAGGTGGAAACAAGAGGCCAAAGGAGGAAGGATGTGGTTATTCAGTCGAAACCACTCTTGATGACTCATCCACGAAGTTGTTGTAATCAAAACTTCGCCTCTTTTTAAAAACCTTTCCATAGCGTATCAAGGCGGTGTTTAATCGGGATGCAGCACCAATCAAGGCTCCGGTGTTAATTTTCCTCATTGGCGCAAGGACATAACGGGCTACCAGCGCCAAGGAAAAAACAGGTGTTTTTAAGGGTCTGCTCAGGAAATGATCAACAGAAGGAATGTTGTCCTCATGGCAATGGATGCAATGATGGTATTTGCAAGGCATAACACTGCTCACAGGTCACGGAAACGACCCTCCAATGGGTGAGATGGGGATTGCAGGGACGATGACAAATTACTGTGTAACAGAGGGCATCAAAAGAGAATGGACAGCTCCTTATAATCCGGAGCATAATGGAGTTGCAGAACGAAGGAATAGGACTATTGTTGCGGCAGCAAAGGCAATGTTGTATGACCAGGATCTGCCTATATTTATGTGGGCAGAAGCATGCAGCACAACTGTATATATCCATAATAGGACCCCTCACAGAGAATTGGGCAAGAAAACGCCCGAGAGTGTCTTCACAGGGGTGAAGCTGGAGGTAAGTCACTTCAGGGTTTTTGGGAGTGTGGCATATTGTCACATTCTAGATGAGAATCGAAGCAAATTAGATCAGATTGTTGAGAAAGGGTATCTCGTAGGATATAGCGAGACATCAAAGGCATATAGAATCTACATTTCCAGTAATAGGAAAATTGTAGTGAGGAGGGATGTGAAATTCATGGAGGATCGAGCCTTCAAAAAATTTCGAGAAATGCCTACCGAAGAGCGGTCTCAGCATGTACCTCTTGTCCAGCGACAACAGGGAGAAGATCCAGCAAATGGACAGCCAGCAGGGTCAAGAACTGTGACCAGTACTAGTATTTCTTCAGGAGAAGAAAATCCAGGTAGCTCACAACAAATGGGACAGCAGGAAGAAGAACTGATTGAACCACCCACCACCAGTGGCAGAATTAACATAGAAGTACGACAGACGCCTAGGAACGCAGAGGAGTTTGTTGGGGCTCCTAGAACCGGGAAAAGACAGCGTAGACAGCCTGACAGATATCAAGCATTGGTAGGACAGGTTGAAGAACCCTCTAGCTTTGAGGAGGTCGTACAGCATCAAGTTTGGGTGGATGCTATGGTAGAGGAGTACAGCTTTATCATGACTAATGATGTCTGGGAAGTTGTACCTAGACCACAAGACAGATCAGTTGTAGGTTCTAGGTGGATCTACAAGATCAAATATGTTGCAGATGGCAATGTAGAGAAGTACAAGGCCAGGTTCGCGACTAAGGGATATGCTCAAAAGGAAGGGATAGACTACGAAGAAACCTTCGCCCCTGTAGCCAAATATACCTCTATCATATCCATTACACCCCTTGCAGCGCAGATGGGATGGGAGATTCACCAGATGGACGTCAAGACTGCATTCTTGAACGGGGTGATAGAAGAAGAGGTTTACATCAAACAGCTAGAAGGCTTCAAAACACGTGAGAAGAAAACTCATGTATGCAGGCTGAAGAAAGCCTTGTATGGGCTTAAACAAGCACCTAGAGCATGGTATGGTCGAATTGATGGTTTTTTGCAGCAGATGGAATTTGTCAAGAGTGATGTTGATCCCAATCTCTACTATCTCACAGTAGAGAATGAGCCTTTGATTTTGGTTTTGTATGTAGATGATTTGTTTTTGATAGGATCATCTAGGCTCATCAAGAACTGCAAGAAGAATCTGGCAGAAGAATTCGACATGAAGGATTTGGGGCTGATGCACTATTTTTTAGGGTTGGAAGTTTGGCAGCAGAAGGGAGAAATCTTCCTTGGGCAAGGGAGATATGCTACAAAAATTCTAAAGAGATTCAAAATGCAAGACTGTAGACCCATGGCTACTCCAATGATTACCAATTCGAAGAAAATTAATGCATCTGAAGATAAAGAAATGGACCCCACCTTGTATAGGCAGCTCATAGGGTCTCTCATGTATCTGGTCAACACCAGACCAGACATTTTCTACGTTGTTAATTCCCTCAATCAGTTCATGGTAGAACCAAAGAGGGCGCACTGAGCAGTTGTTAAACACATTCTCCGATATGTACGAGGAATAGTCGGATATGGATTAAAATACACCCAAGCCGATGATATCAGATTGAGTGGATTCACAGATGCAAATTGGGCAGGAAGTTCAGTAGATGGGGAAAGTACCACAGGGTATTGTTTCAATATTGGATCAGGAATGACCTCCTGGTGCAGTAGGAAGCAAAAGTTCGTAGCACTAAGCTCAGCTGAAGCAGAATATATGGCAGCTAGCACAGCTTCGTGTGAGGCCATATGGCTTAGGAAATTGCTCATGAATTTATTCAAAAGGAAGATGGAGGCAACCAGCATTCTATGTGATAATCAAAGTTGCATTAAGCTCTCTGAGAATTCTGTTTTTCATGATCGGCCAAAGCACATCAACATCAGGTGTCATTTTATCAGAGACTGTGTTTAACAGGGGGCAGTATAGTTGCAGTACATTCCCACAGGAGATCAGGTAGCAAACATTCTCCTTAAGGCCCTAGGGAGAACAAAGTTTGTTCACTTCAGGGAAAAGATGGGGATGGTTTAAAATTCGTTTCAATAGTAGAAACTGATGATGCAGCACTTGAGAGGGAGTTGTAGTACAGATGCAACAGTGGCAGTGTCATGGGAAGTAGTACATTTGCAGCAGCAACGCAGTGGTTGGTGGACAACTTGTCAGACATCAGCAGCGCAGAGGATGCTTCAGTTTCAGAACAATATGTAGCAGACATGTTGTTAGAGCACTTTCCTCGCTAACAGGGAGTGTTGATTTTTGGTAGCATCGAAAGTGCTCTAAGTCTCAAAATTTGTGGAGAGACTTAGGCACATGTATTCCAAAGAACCCAGAAATCATTTGTGAAAATTCCACTCGAAATGTGTTTTATTAAAATAATTAATTATTTTAATGAGACCCTAAGTTTAAACTAAAGAAAAATAAATAATTAAAGGGTATTAATAATACAGAGTGTGAATCTTCTAGAAAACATTGATCAAGTCAAGTTATAATCTTAACCATTGATTGGAGATCTAATCTCAGTCGTTGATGTCTCAATGAGAAGACTATAAAGGAAGACTTGAGGGTCATCTGGAAAACACACCAGTGCAGATACTCAGTTGCCCCAAGTAAATCGATTTTCTCAGTGGCTGAAGTTCGGCAAGAGAAAATCGATCCAGAGGGATAGTTGCAAGTGGGGAAGAGACAGAGACAGTTCAGCATCAATCCAGGGTGCAGCAGTAGGCGACACAGTGAAAGGAAGAGACAGCGCAAAGGCGAGAAGGGAAAAGCGCAGAGGGGTGACGGAGTTCTACATAGTACCCACACAAAGCCAACGCAGGTGATCTAGGAGTGTAAGGCCCCAAGACTTCATGGGTGCGTTCGGGGTAACGGGCATGCTTGTTGGGCGTTTGGATGAGTTCGGGCGCCGTGAGACGAAACAAGCGGAACGCCGCACCAGAGAGGCACGGGCGAGTTGGAGGAGAGGCGCGTCGCACTTGACCAACACGGTGTTGGCAAGACGTGTTTATACCACCAAGGGGCGCACCGTGGACGAGCCAAGCCAACGGGCGAGTCGGTGGAGCGACCGACGCGACACTTCATGGGCGAGCGACCAAATGACGGGTCAGCTCAGGTCAACCGAGCGACCCACACTCCACTTGGGCGTCCATATATATATGAGGGCGTGCAGATGAGTGGAGAAATCAACAATCAACGAAAAACAACAAGAACAGTCAAGGGTTAAGGCGTTGGTCACCACGAGCATTCCAACATCTCGTTGGTGAAGAAACGTAGCAACCAGCGAAGGAGGACGAACATTGGGCGAGTCAGGCCGTAGTTGGGCGAGCTGCACCGCAGACGGGCGAGTCGGGCCGCAAACCGGGCGACCACACCCCCGGGCTGGGTCGGGTCGGGTCGGGTCGAGCGCTTTTGAACGACAGGCGGGTCGAGTCATGCACGACTGGGCGCCCTCTACCCGAATTGAACTTCAGTTCGGACGCAATTCCGGGAGCGTCGGGAGTCGGATTTGAGTGTCGTAAAGTGTCGAATGTGCGTATCGACAGGCCGCATCCAACCATACAGTTGGGATGCGAATTGGACACACGAGGAGCTCAAGGGACGGTTTTAACTGATTTGTAGTGCCGATTGAGTGACCCAGGTGACCCGACAGCACTTGGGCAGCTTTGTGCAGGAAATTCTGCAAGTGAAAATCATTGATTGTAAATGACTGTTGTAGGCTATTTTGATGGTTGACAAGCCTTAGAGCTTGGTCAAAAGGCAAATTGCCTTGCCAAGGAGCAGGAGTGGCTTCTGCTGGATTGGACATTGTACACTTGTAATTTTATGAAACATATTATCGGGCGGACTCATTATTAACAGGGAGTTGCCCCTCCCTTGTATGTATGGGCATACTTGTGGATTGGTAATGATGTTTATGTTTTATTCCGCATAATTGAAAGAACATTTGATAATAACTAACAAATGTTGCTAAAGGCATAGTCTGCATACTAGAGTATTTGAAAAAAGAAAAAGTACGGCAGTGCCACACCCGTCTACAACGTGGTTGGAAGACACCCAAGGTGTAGGGGCATGACAGTTGGTATCAGAGCTATTGATTCAGATGGTTTGAAAGTCTGATCCCACTGTTGTTGCACATCAGTTGGTATCAGAGCTACTAGTACAGATGAAAGTCTGATCCCACTGCTGTTGCACATCATTTGGTATCAGAGCTACCTTCACTGGGAGCTTTTGTACTGAAGCAGGGACACAACTGCAGGGTTGCAGGTGGTATTGAAGCTAAACTTATACATTGGGGTTTCTCTTGAGACCTTAGCTGAAGCAAGGCATTTGTCAGGGCTAAAGCTAGAAAAGAAGACATGCCAACTTTGGAAGAATTCGGGGAGAAAGCCCTTGAAGCTTTACTATGGATGAAGTACATGAGGGAGAACTTGCGGATTCGAGAAGATCTTGGAGTCTTGTGGAAAGAAGTGGTGAAATCTTGGAAGAGAGCGAAAGCACTCATAGAAGAGCATGATGTTGTAGCACAATCTCTTAAGGCCTTGTATGAGGAAGGGATATCCTCATCTAACAAGGATGAAGCTGATCGACTTTTTGAAAGGATGGTCCATTTCGATGAATGGATGGCGTTATGCTATGAACTAGAGGCACGCACTTCGAGAGGAGATTGCCGAAATTGGAAAGAGGTATATAACCGAACCAAAGGATGTTGGGAATGTAGTTGAGGAGAACGAAGAACTTGTAGAACAAGTTGAACCCGAACCAAGCACATTACAAGCATTACAGGTTGAACCGCACAAGGATGTTGCAGATGTGGAAGATGTTAAGGATGAACTTGATAAACAAGTTGGACCAAGACCGTGCATGTTGCAAGCATCGATGATAGATGATTCTCATGAGGATGTTATAACGATGGAAGAGACGAAGGACGAACTTGTGACACAAGTTGAACCAAGACAAGACACAATGCAAGCATTGGTGGACAAACCACATGGAGATGTTGCAAATGTGACCATGATCGAGGAGGAACTTGATGAGCAAGTGGTACCAGGATCGAACACATCAAAGGCATTGATGGGGATGGAGGACACTCACTTGAGGAGTCTTCATAAAGATATGACTTGTGTTTCATGGAAGCATAAGAAGGATGGACCGCATATGGGGATGAGGAAGAAGATGACTTCTTTGCCAACACCATGGATGACTACTCCTTGGATGCCTATGATGAGACCTTGTACATTGATGGAACAAGGGACATGGAATAATACAAACCTTGATGGGGCAATTTGTGACCTTACACTTGATGGTTCAAATGCCCTAGACAAGGGTGGAACGTGATGACCTTTGTGATGGAAAGGGTCATGCTTAGCCACATAGAATGGCAAGTGCTCGGCATGACCCGTAGACTACCTTGGTGGTAGGGCACGTTGGTGGAGTGGACTTCTTCATGGCTTCAACCAAGATGGACCTCTTGGCAGACCTTAAGTGGGGGAGTAGCCTTGAAGGAAGTACTCATATATGATGAAGGTAGGAGCGACCGAGAGCACTTCACTTCGATATGTATGGACATGATGATGATGAGAGTTGAGTTGAGTTCACTTAGATGAACACATGGGCAGCCAAAGTCATGGACATGGACTACATGAAGATCTTTTATAGATGGACTGATGGGACGTTGTTCACCATGAGCAACTTGGACATTGGTTGGATGAGGAGCCTATGAGACATTCATATGATTTGCAGAGTGAGAACTTGTGCTGGCACTCATGGCCAATACAAGTAGGCTTACCAACGCTTTGGATATGATGAGGCATGGGAGTTCATGATGGAGTTGCATTCATTGGAGTCTTCATATTATGGTGATCTTGGAGTATCTGACTCATTGAGGAGCTGAGGTCAGGATTGGTCCTAATTTTGATGCATTATGGGATGCATACCTTGGAGCACATTTATGGGGTGTGTTCAGGAGGAGTCACTCGATGGAGATGATCGAGCTAGGACACTTTGGAGTTTGATGGAGATGCAGCGATGGATGCCTTGGTGGTATACACTTTGGCATGGGCTTGTGTCTACTTGACTTAGCCACTCTTCTTACTTTTGATGACGCTTGGAGGATTAGTCTACTTTGCATACAAGTAGCACATGGATTCGCATTATGGACAGCATGTTGTGGATGAGATGGACACACTTCATGGACCCAAACATGGCACACTTGGATGAGATTCAGACTTGATCGAGTTGATGGATGTGACAAATTGCAGAAGGAACAACTAACAGTGACATGAGGAGGAGGAGTATTCTCATTGTTTTGGACGTTATGTTGGATTGATCACCCAACTATTTCGAGCTATGGGGGCATGCAGTACACTGAGTTATGCTGGATACATAACAGATTTTGTTGTGTTGATGTTGGTTGGAGTACTTGATGCAGAGATTGACATGGATTTGACAATGATTGGGGAGATATTTCATGGACATGAACCTTGCCGGTTTATGCGACAATGTTGCGACGATATTGTGCGATGAGACTTTGCAATGAAAGTTGCAATGATACTTTGCAACGATGGTAGCACTATCGAGGACGATAGTCATATTTGAAGTGGAGGAGGATGTAAGGCCCCAAGACTTCATGGGCGCGTTCGGGGTAACGGGCGCACTCGTTGGGCGTTTGGACGAGTTCGGGCGCCGTGCGACGAAACGGGCGGAATGCCGCACCAGAGAGGCACAAGCGCGTGCATGTAGCGGAGGCGCGTCACGAGGGCGAGTTGGAGGAGAGGCGCCTCGCACTTGACCAACACGGTGTTGGCAAGACGTGTTTATACCACCAAGGGGCGTACCGTGGACGAACCAAGCCAACGGGCGAGTCGGTGGAGCGGCCGACGTGTTGGGTGCGACCGACGCGACACTTCATGGGCGAGCGACCAAACGACGGGTCGGCTCGGGTCGACCGAGCGACCCACACTCCACTTGGGCGTCCATATATATATGAGGGCGTGCGGATAAGTGGAGGCATCAAGCAATCAAGCAAGACATCAAGAACAGTCAAGGGTACAAGCCACGAGTTAGCCAACAACTCGTTGGTGAAGAAACGACGAACGGGAGCGTTGGGCGAGTCAGGCAGTAGTTGGGCGAGCTGCACCGCAGGTCGCACCGCAAACGGGCGAGTCGGGCCGCAAATCGGGCCACCGCACCCGCGGGTCGAGTCGGGTCGGGTCGAGCGCAGCTGAACGGCGGGTTGGGTCGAGCACGACTGGGCGCCCTCTACACGAACTGGGCGTCAGGAAAAACGCGATTCCGGGAGCGTCGGGAGACGAATTTGAGTGTCGAATGTGCGTATCGACGGGCCGCATCTAACCACACAGTTGGGAGGCGGATTGGACACATGGATAGCTCAAGAAACGTTCTGAACTGATTTGGAGCAACAGTTGAGTGACCCGGGTGACCCGGCAGCACTTGTGCAGCTTTGTGCAGGAAATTCCGCAAGTGAAAACCATTGATTGTAAATGACTGTTGTAGGCTATTTTGATGGTTGACAAGCCTTAGAGCTTGGTCAAAAGGCAAACTGCCTTGCCAAGGAGCAAGAGTGGCTTCTGCTAGATTGGATATTGTAAACTCATATTTTTATGAAACATATTATCGGGCGGACTCATTATTAACAGGGAGTTGCGCCTCCCTTGTAGTATGGGCGTACTTGTGGATTGATAATGATGTTTATGTTTTATTCCGCATAATTGAAAGAACATTTGTATAATAACTAACGAATGTTGCTAAAGGCGCAGTCTGCATACTTGTGTATTTGAAAAAAGAAAAAGTACGGCAGTGCCGCACCCATCTACAACGTGGTTGGAAGACACCCGAGGTGTAGGGGCGTGACAAGGAGGGTCCCTCTGGGGTCATTTCTCGTCAGGAATTTTTGTGAGAAATTTCTCCTATGTTATCATAGAGAATTCTCTTTATTACTACTGATTGTAAATAGTACAAGAAGATTTTTGCTGAAGAATAATAGAAACCCTCATCTGTTGCACTGATTTTCCCACATTGGGTTTTTCCGAGGCAATTGTCCAAAAACCTATGTCATTTTTTTGCTAGTATTTTCTTATAGTTTTTCTCAACAATTGTATGGTGAAGACTGCAATTGAATTTATTTCAATATCTACTAAAGAGATTTTTATAAATAACTTATTTCTGAATAATAAGTAGGAGAAATAAAATCAGATATTGCAGTAGGATTTCAAGTTTGAAATTTTCACATATCGCCCCACCTCACTCCTAGAGGTATAGCTGCAAACATGGCAAAATCTTCCTCCAACCTGGAAGACAACTTGTCTATCTCTACGGATGTTGCCGCCTGATCTTGCTTCTCCTACTTGTCCTTCTTCCTTTGAGGACACTGTGTACTGTAGTGGCCAAAATCGACACACCTTAACCACTTGACCTTAGATAAATCATTATTTTTCTTCTTCTCCCCTTGCAAGCCTTGTCCCTGACTAGGACCTTTTGTGTTTCCCTTTGATGCAAGGGCCACATTATCTTCCTCCTTCACACCTTTTGATCCCTTGTTGTTGTTGCCACTGATGGAGGTCTTCACTAGTGATCGCCTCATCTCCTCCTACTGCCATAGTTATCAGAACCAGGCCGGTCATTGAACCGATAGATCCCCTGGACTTTGAACCAGTCATTACCGTACAGAAACCGGGCAACAACAAAACAAACACAACAACAACAGAAGAAGAAGAAAACAAAAAACAAAAAAAACCCCAGACGAAAAAACCGGTCAACCAAAAACATATAAAATATTCAAAGTTTAAATAAAACATATATATTCATGTGCATCAATATGAATCCAAACCATTTATACACAAATAAGCAAAAGTTCTCATTTAAGGGTGCAGATAACCAAAATAGCACCAACTGTAATCCATTTCTAAACCAAAAATCCATCAGCAAAAAAGCTCCACATGGCCTTCATGTGCATCAATATGAATCCAAACCATTTATACACAAATAAGCAAAAGTTCTCATTTAAGGGTGCAGATAACCAAAATAGCACCGACTGTAATCCATTTCTAAACCGAAAATCCATCAGCAAAAAAGCTCCACATGGCCTCTAGTATCCAAAAAAAATATGCTATCACAAATACCTACATATCATCAAAATCATTGCCTATATTGGGATCTTCGTCATCAATATCACCCACTAAGCATTAAAATAAGATAAAAATAAATCATAGCATGTCTAAGTCAAGATTTTGTTTGAGTGATGGTTATTTTTTTTAATAGGCTCGTGATAGAGGAGTTCAACAACTAATGCCACTAACATCAAGGTACATAGAGGGCTTGGTGCTCTTAATTAAATACTAGTTCCATACGCTCGTACATGAGAAAATCCAATGTAGCGTTGCAATCCCCCCAATCCTGAAATCCTCGAAAACTGTTAAGTATGTTGGATTTGAGATCTAAAATTCTACTCTCTCCATATGAAATCCAATGAGGTCAAAACCACTCTCAAACATCCTGGGTCATTTCATGGTAATGTTAAAAATTTAAGTAAAAAGATGAAAATGAAAGATAAAGGAGAATGTCACTTTCACTTTAAGAATTTAACATTACCATGAAATGCATAGCAATAGTAGGGCCATAAAATTACCATGAAATGCATAGCAATATTAGGGCCATATGCTTGAATATTAGGCAACTATTTTGGGCTAATGCCTAGCTAAGACAAACATTAAAAGAAAAAAAGCAAAACGGGCCCCACTTGCTCCGTTTTATGTGGCTTTACTGTACCGTTTTATGTGTCCCACCTTGGTAATGTATCTCGTCCCAATGGACAAAGATTTCCCAATCCTCTGAGACATTGTTCAGGGCCAAACACACAAGTTTTGTATCTTGAGGCGCTTCTCCTACGACTACAAGTTGATCTCGGATATCCTAAATTTTGGTGAGAAAGGGATCTATGCCTTCACCGTTCTGCATCCTGATATTCTGTAGTGTCTCCTTCAGAAACATCTTTCGTTGCTCGAAAGGATTCTGATATAACCCAGTGAGAGCATCCCACATCCTTTTGGCCGTGTTCTTGGTCACTATATGTGCGACTATATGATCTCAAACTCCAACGAGAATCATCTGCTTTTCCTTGGCCATTTCCTTTCTGAAGTTTGCTAGTTGTTGTCAATTAGTAGGTTCTGCCACAATGTTGTCTGCATAAGTTTTCATACCATGCTCATCAAGGAGAAAGGACATTCTGGCCTTCCAAATGACATAGTTGGAGGCACCGTCCAATTTGTCTTGATCTCTGAGCCCGACTATGGCCATCTCTGCAAAAACTCTACCTAAAGCTGAAATCTCCCTCTTTCTCTTGCTCGATTGCTAGCTCTGTTATTTGCACTCCCTTCTGAAGTGAGAAAATTTGCTTGTTGCTACTGTCGACTACAACTAGAACTTTGGATTTTTGAAGCTAGAAAACCTCTGAGAGAAATTCCCTCTATGTGTGCACTTTCTCTTCCACCCGGTGTTGATTTTGCTCTAACAACTTGCAACAAAACCCTTATGCGCCCAGACAAGAAATCTGCTCAGCGAAAAAACTAAGTTGTTGCTCCCTCTGCCTCCTGGAATCACTATTCCGAACAAATCGAACTTTCCTGCCACCTGCAACTGGAAAATCGACCCCCTGTCCAGCAATTCACTCTACCTGGTTAGGCATTACACAACCCCTGAAAATTTCAACTTGTTGCTCCCTCTAAACAACAAAATTTTCTCTCTTCCACCTTTGAGCTTCCTATCCGTCAAATATGCTCTGATACCATGTGAAAAATCCTTGAAATGTAGCAACTGGAAATAATTCTCCTAACTGATTATCCAGTTCATTAATTTTTTGATTAATATCGAATTAATCACACTACAATTTCTTCACAAATAAAAATAAATGTTGCGGAAATAAATATGTTGGAAACTGAGAAATGATAGCACACAAACAAAAATTATGAAACTATTATTTTTGGACAATTGTCCCTGAAAAAACCCAATGTAGGAAAACGACCTTCCCTTCAGCCAAATCGAACTGCTTTGTTGAAGCAACTTCGCAGTCCCTACACTGCTTCCTGGAGATTAATTTCGGCCTCCTCTTTCTGACTCTCCAAAACTAGAAACTCCTCTATAATACTGCTATGTTGCCCCACTGCCACCTGCTACTCACCCACTAGCTCGATCTCTCCTGTTGAATCACCTACACTAGAAAATTGAATTGCCTAGGCAACTAAGTATCTGCGCTAGTGCATTCTCCATCTACCCATTGACCTCCTCTTATAATCTCCAATTGGGACTCCAACGACCACAATTAAAACTTAATCGATGCTTGAGATCATCTCCAAGTCGATCCATGTGAGTTTCTAGAGAATTCTCAGCTTTCTCAATTAATTACTATTAATTAACCATTTTTCCTAAGTTGGACTTAGGAAATTTTTAATTGTGGTCAATTAATTTAATTGAGTCATCTCTAAGTGGAATTTCCAAAAATGATTTATGGATTTTGGAGAAATCCTGTGTTTTAGCCTCTCCACAAAGTCTCGAGACTAGAACACCATCCAATGCTACAAAAACTAACACCTTGGTCTACATAAGATGATAGATCCCTCCAAAGGGTGTGCTCCTCCACAAGCCATAAAGCATATGACAATGTTACTCCACATGTGTGCCATCAATCCATGAAAACATCCTCAAAGTATGTGCAAGGTACTAGATCTATGGAAGAAAGAACCAAACAAGCCATGTATCATCATCAACCATATGCCAAGTCATCCAAACGATCAACCAACTCATCAAGAAAAGGGAAAAACCTCAAGGAAAAGTGGAACAAATGTGTGTATGCCTCCACGTATGTGGAGCCAAAGAAGGGGAGCGCTCCATGTAGGAACGTGATCCACCTCATCATAAAGCAATTTAAGTGATAGACCAAGCCACATAAGCTAGGGTATCCTTATACCAAGGCTCCAATCATGCTAGACCATGTCAAATCACCCCAAATGAATGTGAGATCCGGTGGGACCAAGTGTAAAGTGCCAAGCGCTCTATACCATCATGGATCTAATCAAACAACTACATTAATACAATGTCAGCTTAGCCCAAAAGTGCTAGGCTATTCCATCAAGTGAGTCATATATTCTCATATACCATCAATTCCTAGCATAAACTAAGGTTAGAACATTACATGACCAAGTCCAATCTTATCTCTCTATGATAAGCAAGTATACCAAGCAAAATAGCATCAAGACAACCTTGACTATATCATTTCATAAACTATCAGCCAAGGCACTGAAATCATCAAGTGAACTCACAACCTCTAGTCCATCCAAAGCTCCAGCAACCTGTAAACTTGGCTTTGTAATAAAAAACACAAATGTAGTGAAAAAATTCATTAGTGAAAGCCTCATGCAAAAATAAGGGGTAACAAAGCCCACATGGATTTCTTTTGGTTCTCAGACAGAGATTAGCTTGCCTTGATAATGGATCGAATAGAATCTCTTTCAACCATCTTAATAACTCATCAAATGCAAATCTACGTCAAATGCCGGCAAGTTTTTTGAATACGTTCATTGTTAAGGATATTAAAAAAATTATTTAAAAATTGTATTCAATATCTAAAATGCCCCTGCTTAACACATTCTTCGTTACAAAATGGAAGGATCTTATCAACCCATGAATGAGAAATCATAGATCAGACATATGGATCAGATCTGAAGAGTTTCATGCTACCATATATCATTACCTCCCTGTAATCACAGGCTGGATATAAGCAGACTCAAACCACTGACATCTGACACAGGATAAGCCACTGTCTCCGAGGCCTCCCTAAACGGTTGAACTTTTCATAAGGTAATAAGTAGAAATACCCATTTAATCTATCGTTCCCCCACCATAATTTCTTATAAAGTCATGTCAAATTTCATAACATGAAAACACCCAGCTAGTAGGGGATTGCCACATTAGAGTAGCTGGCTAATTCTCTCTTTTAGCTAAGGTACGTAACATTGGAGATTTGCTTTAGACGAGAAATCCCTGAAGATATGAAGAGACCAGAAACTAGAGTTGCAAAAGACGGAACAAAAAGCAATATATGGATCTACTCTCAGGGAATAAATAAGCAGATGTTAAAAATACCAGGAATAACCGTCATCAGCAGATAATAACATATTGGCATGAGAACCAACTAATAGCGATTACTGGACAACAAGCAATAATATCAGTTTGCATAGATATCGCGTGGATGAACTGAAGTGTAAACTAGTCAAGCCAAGATCTCTTCTGTGAATAAAATCAAGATTAGGAACGAATTGCATCAAAAAATGAAATGGAACTTGGATGAAAATGTTCAAAATGTCCTGTCAATGGTCTTGGCAAATAGAAAACACTCCCAGATAGCATTCACACAACAGAACAAGTGGTGAAGATGAACTCCAGATCTACACGGAAATTCCCGGGACTATTGTTTTGGCACAGTTCCTAAAATCTGAGTATAACATTGAAAGTTATTGGACCTTAATTGCGATTACAATATACAATCTCATTCTCTATATTGAGCAAGGATTGCTTTCAAGTTTCTACAAGTTACACACACCTATTCTCCAATAGCTAAGATAACTAACTAAACAATCAAGCCGGTGGGCAGAACTCTGCAAGCAGAAACTTTAATGGTTGTTCTAAAGAACCATTAATGAAGTCGAATCTCTCTGGATCCCGAAGTCCTGCTGTTCTACCACCTAAATAACAATTACATTAAAAATAACGGAATCCTAGGGAAGGAAACCGGCAAGGAAGATGCACAACACAAGTCAGATTCCTGATTCAATTCAACTCTTAGAAATCAAAGTACATGTCAATTTAGATTGCCTAATGCTAATGCCCATTTCATTACTTAATCCAAGCTCTTCCAGCATAAGTTGTGCACTAAAAAATTAATAACTGAACTCTTGTAAGAGTTTTAAGGATGCCCTTCTAATTCCCTATTTGCCCATTATAGCTGACTTAAGACTAGAATTACATTTTATTGTGGCACTTGTGCACTTAATTATGCAACATCTATCATATTTAATTTATGTTCAGTAAAAGGGGTCTGTTACCGGGATACTAATTAATGAACAAGAATTGGACTCCCAACCTTTCAAAGATATAAATTCAAGACCTCGTTATTTACCAACAAGTAAGATGAAAGGAGACGTACTTTTCTATAAAGAGGTTGTTTCTTCTTTTCCATTAAGGACTTTTTGAGCTCTACGAGCTCTTTGATCTCCTCTTCTAACTCTCTGGATTCCTTTCCAAAACTAAGTTCCATATCTGCAAGTTTCTTTTTAATATCTTTATCTATAGAGCGGAGCTTGTCACGCAATATTTCCTCCTTATCTTCTTCATCAGAAAGATCTTCATCCTCGTGATCAGTAGCAGGAGCTTGTCCTTCAATCTGTTTTTTTTTTTCTTTCTCGGCCTCTTCCAAGTCTTCTGTAGAGGGTGCATCATCCTGCTTGATGACTCCCCAGTTAGCAGGGTTTTGGGGATCAAATGCCTCTTTCCATTCCAATTGCTTAAGAGCTCGCTGAGTCTTCATCAAAAGCATGAAGCGTTCTTTGCCGGTGGCTTGCTTCAGCCTGTTTATTAGCCACCCAACAACCTTGTATTCGTTTGACAATGCAAAGTGCTTTGCTTCAAATCGATCTATCCGGTCCAGAAATGCATATGCTTCATCGAAGGAACCTGCCCACGTATTCTCACATATAAGATTCCTTAGAAGCCCACGAGATCACAAAAACCTGTGATGAAGTAAACATGCATATCCAAAATACTTCTTTGAAATTTTCAGAAAAAAACGCTCTCACAAGTTACAATGAGTACACTGTACCTATAAAACATTAAATACTAATAAATTTATCAGAGAACTATACAATTTCCTTATGAGTTCAAACTTCGCACCATGCCCTGTCAAGCTTTGCACGACCTCTTTCTTCCAAAAACATTTTAAGAAAAAGTTTTTATGGAAACCAAACTCTGGCAAAGTGGTTCACGGCCAGAAATTTCAACATCCGTAACAAATAAGAGACGCAAATTCGAGCAATATCCCTGAAGATTGAGTCTTCTAAATTGACCAATTTGTATGCGAAAGACATGATAAGAACAATGGCAATTCAATTCAATATGCATATCAATCCATGAATAATGGATTACCTGAGTTGCGAAAGTTCTTCAAGAGGTCCTGGTATTTCTGAAACTTTTTGTCAAATTCTTCCTTCCGTATCTGCTGAGCTTTCCTCGAGAATCTCTCGTCCTCATCATCAGTGTCATCGATATCCCAAGGGTTATCGTATTCGTCATCTTCTTGCTCGTTTTCTTTCACATCCTCCTCTACAATCTCACCAAGACCCATGTAATCCTCCTCCTCCTCGTCTTTCTCTTCTTCTTGATCCTCTTCGTCTCCGTCGTCCTTACCTTCCGCAAGTCTCTGTTCTCTACGTTCTTCTTTCTCTTTTTTCTCGCGCTCTTCTTCTTTCTGGAGCTCAGCTAACATCTCCTCGACGTCCGCCAATCTTCCACTAGAGAAGCTTCGATTGTTCCACCCATTGAACAGTGGCGTTGGCATTTTCCAGATGGGAATGGGCTTGGGCTTTTGAAAAATGGTGGAAAAGGCTTTAATGGAGCAGGGGGGAGGATGATCAGGAGCAATGTGGACTGTATGATTTGAGGTTCTGCGCGCTAACAGACGAATGGAGGAGAATGTGCAGCGAAGAAGCATGCGAGACCAGCCTCCTCCTCCGGCTCTGCCCATTTCTTCTATCTTTCTGGGTTCATTTCAACATTTAAAACCTTTTTAGTGTTTTTCTGTTCCTTCCTGGCACATTTTCGGCTCAAACCTTCAGGACTGGAGTGGAGGTTTAAGAAGATTCCTTCACCTTAAACCCTTCAAATGTTGCATATCAGTGCTTCACCAGTGTATTGATATGTTTCAATTCTGCAAAGAGCATTTTAGATCCCTTAAGCCGCAATGCACTGCTCTTAATAGATTTACATTAAATCTCTGAACAGAAAACATATTATTATAAACCTAATGAAGCCACTTGAAACTATTGCATGAACTCCATTTTAAGGCTAAACCTCCATGGTCTTGAACAAGTTTCATTTTAAGGGTAAACTTTTATGGTCTTGAACAAGAGAGGATGAAGTTTCAGTTCTCTTTTAGAAAGGAGATATTTTTTATTTTGTTTTTCAGTTTAGTTTAGTATGAAAATTTTTATTTTGCTTTTCAGTTTAGTTTAGTATGAAAAATTGTTGTAATGTTTTGTTATGTTAATTTATTTAAATATTTTGGATTGGTTAAATATTATAAAAATAATAATGGTAATTATAATTAAAATAAATTTTAATTAACAAAATTAATTCATAGTTGGTTGTTTTGTGAATAATATTTTTATTTAATGTAACTTATTTAAAGGTATAAAATTTCAATTAATTTTCAATTGTCTAAAAAGTGTAGCAGGCTTTTTGAGCTATTAATTTTTTCTAGTTGTTTTGAACTAATGTTAGGTCAATAATCTTTTTCTCAAAGTTTATGCACAACTAGATCTATTTCCAATGTGGTCCTAGTCCTACTGTAAAGATTTTATGTTGAAGTAAGTATTGCATTCTTTTTTTAGAATATTAAACTAAAGGTAGGAAAACCACATTTGTTAATTTTAATTATGGATAATCTTCAAAGGTTCATTTATAGATTTCTTTAGAATTCTATGATAATTTCCTTAGTAGATTTGAAATTGTTAACTGTAATGACCCAACTCGAATTATATGGAACTTAGAAATATTAGCATGCATATGAAACCTGCATATGATAGCTACATATGCATGTATCACGTGTACTGCACTAGTATACATACCTGCTAGTATGGAAACTAACTAAGAGTAATGAACTGAATATCGCAATGCATTTATCTCACTGAGATATGATGGAACATCAAGCTAGAGACTGAACGCATGTACAACTCTTATATGAGTATGCCTGGTAGAGCATTATTCAAAATAAATAAATAAATCTTAAAATAATTAAGTAAAGTCAATATCTCCATAAATGACTTGGTCAATAAGTCAATATCCCCATGAATGCCTATAATATCTACATTAATGACTAATATTTTAATAAATCTGAGATATTTATTAAAATATAATATTTTGAGATATTTTAATAAATCTGAGATATTTATTAAAATATAATATTTTTAAGATATTTTTCAAAGATATTTATTAAAAATCATATTCTAATAAATATCAGGAATGGAGTTTGTGTATAAAAAGGGAAGAGGGGTAAACTTGAAGGGGGGAGGGGGTAGTGAGTGGGAACACTGACCCGGATGCTATTAGAGGAGTTATAACTGCATGATCCATGGGCAGTGAGTTGAAGAGTTCTAACTGAGTTATGGAATGCTCTCGATTGTTCTCGGAGTTTTGGGCACGGGGGCCAGAAGACTTGTCTTCTGGATCTGGGGACCGGAGAGGTTGACCTCAGATAGGCTGGGAGGAAAAACGGCGGTTTGGTAACGGGAGGTGGAACCATGGCAGATCAGGAACATCTCCAAACACGGTTCCAGGTAAGTATTAAATTGTCAATTGATGTATATATTCTGCTTCAAAAATCCCACTCGGAATTGTGTAGTATGAATTCTGTGAATGATTGTAAATCTTGAAAATTAAGGGCTTTACATTTCTCAAATTTTATGAATGGTGTTTGCATTCCGAAAATCAAAATTTAAGGCTCTTACATTAACAATGGGTTGTTGGTTAAACAGAACTCTAGCTAGTAAAAAAAAGTGCATCTCTGCCTTTGCAGTAGACCCCATATGCATCTGAAATACCCTAATAGCCCCAAAGAACCTCTTCGAGGATTCTTCCTTGGCTTGAGACTCCACCAAAAATCGATGTCCATGTCAATTTCAAACCCTAAAGACTTACCTGAAATGGCAGAAATCTTAAATGTGGTCGAAGCATATCTCACAACCGAATTAGGATCGATATCCATCTATTTAACCTTCACTCTATAACTGGCATATGAATCTGTGAGGACCACCAGAAACCCCATATCGATGTGAGATACACCTATGATTGGGAAATCTATTTATTCCATGAAAATATCAATTAGCGGACACACAAGGAGTGTCTTATTGATTTATATAGATGAATCCTTTGGCGGTTGCGGAGAGAGGTCTCTGGAGCACCACTCACAACCACTAATACATCATTAGGATTCAGTGTTGTCAGTAGGGTTCGATGGCTATGGCTTGGCTGTTTAGATTGGTTCAATGGCTTGGCATGTGAGATTGCTTTACTGTAAGCTTATTCTCTGTTTGAATTAGTATCATTAATGCCTTCAAGGAATTAGAGCACTTTGATATTATCTTATATGATATCTCCATTTTCGAAGTCAATTCCTTGCTATTCTTCTCTTAATCATTTCCAAGGTCTTCGTTTTAGATGGAAATTCGGCATTGACTCATATATAAAGGAAAGTATTCTTGCTAGTACCTTAGAACAAATAACCTAACTTCTAAGCTTCCACGCTTCCTTAACATTTTAGTTTCCACTACAAATTTGTAAAAATAAATCTAAATAAATATTGATTTTAAAATAAATTTAATAAAAAGGTAAATAGAATGTTGTTTGTGGCCCCAAAAAACAAACCCTCTAATGTCCATCATGGCAACATGTTAAGAGGATGCAACATATTAGATGTGTCAATGGCCCAAGGAGAACATCAACGCCATATGAAATATGCAAGGTCCGGTTTTTATAATGACAATGTATGGGTGGATTGGTCTATAGTGTATTTCTACCCAATTTGCCATAGCTAAAAACAAATGTGAAGTAAAAGTACATTGATGTGAATCTTGGTACTTTTTGTTTAAAGTGATTAGAAAATAAGCCTTTGGTTTTGATATGCCTTCGGAAATCTTGCTCTTATGAATGGTTTTTCATAGTAGGTAGCAAGCTTAATCCTGAACTTGTTGGCTTTGATAAACAAATAAACTATACAAATATCACATACCCACTCACAAAAAATCAACCATAAATTACAATAAATATGCACATCAAAATTACATATAAATAATTAAACTACCTTCAAATTGTAATAAATATACATATTGAAATTACATTTAAATAATTAAACTACCTTTCTTGACGGACATTCATCAAATTACAACTCTAAATGGAAAAACCTACCTTTCTCGACAAATATTCTTCAAATTCCAACACTAAATGGAAAATGTCACCCTGCTTTCTGTGAATGGGACACCAAATCTTATAAATTGCACTCTACTTTTTGTCAAATAAGACGCCAAATCTTATAATTTATCTAATTTTAAACTAGATTAGAGGCAAGTATACTTTGTTTCCATGTTGCAAAAATTTCTATAATTCACTTGAGGTTTTTATATTCCTTTGATAAAGGGAAGTTCATAGCGCACATATATAGAGCCGCGACAAACACAACATGAGTCCTTATTCTAGTCACTGCATAATTAAAGTCACACATAGCTTAGTAGTTAATTACTTATGTATGTGCAACTCCCTTTTTTAGCCATTGTTTTTTCTCTCTAATTAATTAATTAACAAATATTTTATATTAAAAAGTAATATATGAAGAAAAAAAGAGTGAAACCACCCATACGCATATGTGGGACCACCCAAACGGATTTGAACTAATGAGCTACAACAAGAATTGTCTTATCAGCGCACCCATTCACCATCAATCCAAAGTTCTATAAACTTATAAAAACTTAAAGTCAATCTCGTCGTTATTGATTACTATTTTTTTTTTGGTTGATTCAATGGATTGTTGATTCATGGGGATCTTTCTTGAAGGACATGTTGATTATCCTTGAATTTAAAAAGTGTTCTTGTTATTTATTTTATTTTAGATCAAAGGGAGAATAAATTAAAAGTTGTTAATAAGGGCCCTTAGTTTATGAATAATGCTAACATTTGTATGAAGTCATGGGAACTCAGTTTCAACCCACTTAAAAAAGCATTAACATGGGTTTTAATTTTGGTAAGAATGTATTGCCTCTTTTGTATAACATTGAAACTAGAATATTGAAACAAGAATATCCTTAATACCATTTGTAATAATGGATAGTTGATTTGCATGAATCTTTCTCAAAGGACTTGTTGACTATCCCCTAAATTTAAAGAGATTTTTAATTCTTTATTTTAAATTAAAAGAGGATAGAGCACAAGTCATTGATAAGGATTCGTGTTTTGCAAACAATGTGAACTTCATTGTTAAGCTATGGAACCTTGATATCAAACCACTTGGGTTTTAAATTGGGTAAGAATGTACAAACTCTCTATGTAACATTGGAACCAAAATATTCGTGAAGTCATTAGTTACACTTTGGGCAAGTACATTATTATGGACCATCTAACAACCTCTGGTTAAAAATCCATGTAATAAAGTTAATAAAGACAAAATAAAACCAAGGTCATGGGACACATATTCCAGGCTGAATGTTGGGAAAAAAACATAGTGACACGGAATCACTTATGATTAATTAATGGCTATGGAAATTGGAAAAGGCTTTGTGATGCAGGGGCATTAGACACTAGCCAGCAATGTAGGAGGTTTTTTCCACATGTTGTGGCTAGGAGGGTTCGAAATCATTTGAATTGTAACAACTAGGTGTCAATACCTCAGCTGCTTGTTGCATTTAGATCAGTTAGGATTAGTAGAAGTCGAATAGTTAGGTTCAGTCCATCTATCATGTTTCTGTTATTCGAATAAATGGTAATTAGGCTTTTGGTTTACTGAAAACGGTCCTCACAGAGGAACCGAAAAGGCACATAATGATGTATATAAATTGTATACCCCGAATGCATAAGGGGAGGAGATTTCTGCAATAAAATCTGTGTGTTAAACAATTGCTCCCGGTTGAATAAATTCGTGCTCGTTGGCTATCAAATTGTTTTGGATCGATTTTGTGAGGGAATTTGTTTAATTGTGAGGCGATTGAATACTGTCTTGTATATAATTGCTGAATTGAGTTGTTGTGCAATCTCCACATCTCTCTGTTCATTGTTTCCCTTGAATTGTTTGAACAATTGAAAATCCCACTCGTAGCGGAGGTTTGTGTGCAATCGTGGCCGTCGAACTCTGTTTAATGGTAGTGAAAATTCCACTTAAAGAGAATTACACTTGTTTTGTTGTTAATTGGAAATCTTGCCCGTAGTTAGACCCTGAGTTATTGAATCAAAGGATAGAGTAACCCCAAATCAACTTTGGTCAATCACTGTTCCAAAGCCGAGAGTAGATTTGCGAAACCAAACCGCCATATTGCACATCTTTTGTGGAGTAAGCGGTATTTTCCATTTGGGAGCGATTCCATAGAGCAGTCGACACGTGGCCTAAGGCGGGACCCCCAAAACTGCCTTTTTCGCGTGCCATCGCACATTAAAGTTCGACTGAGGAGGCAGTGTGATATCGACGAACGCCGTCGATCTGGAGGGAAGCCCATCAAACGGTGGTCGCATTCGGAAGTAGCACGGAGGATAATCCAAGGTATGGTATATGTATTTAATTGAATTCCGTCGATTGTATGTGTGGGCTCGAAGTATATTAAAGTGTTTCTTTGCAAAGATTGTCGGGTTATTAATATAAGTCAGAAGGATTAAGGTTGTAAGGTATGAGGAGGTGGACATAGGACTGTCACAAAGTTATAATGTGGAGAATTAAAGTCCAGAAATATATTTAAATTTTCCAAGTTTGCTGAATATATTTATTTGTCAATTTCTTCGAAATTGATAAATAAAATTACGAGAAATAGAGGGAGACTACGTGGCACCTACTGAGTTAATGCAAGGGAACGCTGACAGAGTTACAATTGTAGACCAGCTCTCCGTAAGGGGTCAACTTTTACTTTTGTTGTCGTCACTTTGGAAAGCCATGAGACATTAATTTGCATTTTATTTACGAAAATAATGGAAAATAGGAGAAAAAGAAGGTGAAAGGTCATAGGTTAAAATAATGGAAAATGTGTAGGTTGTAACCTTGTACATAAATTATCTGCAAATAAACTCTTAAAATAGAAACTAAAACGATACCGAGAGCTTAAAACAGAAAACATATATACACAA
This sequence comes from Pinus albicaulis, assembly GCA_034641835.2. Classification (NCBI taxonomy): domain Eukaryota; kingdom Viridiplantae; phylum Streptophyta; class Pinopsida; order Pinales; family Pinaceae; genus Pinus; species Pinus albicaulis. Next base: position 708,672,153 of record CM076572.1, on the reverse strand, counting down.
ACATTTTCCCTTAGATCCCAAAAGCGGGACTACCAGCTTAATTTTTCATTATATTCCTCTCAATGTTACAACACATATTTATACATGTCGAAGCATTCATAAACCCCAATCCATTAACCCTGGATTAGAACATAACCATAGTTCCCTTGACCGGATCTACAAAATACCATGGGGAGAAAACCGTCATGCCCAAAACCATGTGCAAACCCATGCACAAAACCATAGGAAGGTTCGCCCCCTGTGACCCCCTGTTGCACTCAGCGCAAGCATAGGGGGGTTGGCCGCCCCCCTCTTACCCCCCCCCCCTGCTTCTCGCCTGAAGCTAGTCATGGACCAATTCACACACCCAACAAAATGAATAAAATAGATGACTCATTGATAAAAATGCTTTTGAGGACCAATTCATTTCTTTGGGCAGTTCAACCTTTTATCAGTTTTAGCTTGGAGCTCTCTCTTCTATTCTCTCTCTCTCATACTATTGGACACATATTTTTCTTGGAGAACTCTTGAAGGAGTTTGGCATACTTGAGATTTGGAGCAAGAAGGCAAAGGAAAAGCAGAAAAGCGCAAGAGGACAACAAGATCAGCAACTGCAACGATTTTTCTTTGTAGGTATTGAGTTGCATGTATGATTTCTTGCTAATTTTGGCATGCATGGCACATCCATGTGGTTTATTAGTTATGAGTTGTCATTGGCATGGAGGATTTCCTAGATTGACAGTGGTTTTGCCTTGCCTTACCATTTCCTAGATAACCATGGTGTTGTGGGTTTTGTCTTTGTTTTATGGTTGGTGCTCATGTTCCTTTGATTGTGGGTTGAGTTAGTAGTTCCTAGAGCCTTGGTTGGACAAACGCTTTGGAAGCCCTATAACAACTTAGGTTAAGTTACTAGTCTTGGAAGACTTGGTTGGAAAAGCCCTCTAGAGCCCTTGGTGGGTTGAGTTACTAGTCCTGCAAGCCTTGGTTGGACAAATGATCCGGGTAAATTCATGTTACCCTTAACCAAGAACTTTTACTTCAGCTAATGTGTTAGAATTGCATTTAATCAAAGAATTAATGAACATAAATGAACGTCTGCATATTGTAAAGAAGTGAAACATAACAAGCATTAGCAACTTACGATATTGATAACGGAGTTCGTCCAGGAGGCACTACGTCTCCGGGCCTTGGTGTCAAGATGGTGTAGGTCGCTGCACTAAGTGCTAGAAAGAGTGATGGTGTACATGGATGGTGTTTTCTTTGTCATACAAGGAAAATGCCCTCACGCGGGAGTGGTTGGACCTCTCCATGAGATGTTCCACTACGGGAACTCTCATTAAAAAAGAAGGACTCCTATCAATATGACAATAACTCACACATGATGACTATGAGTATCCCACCAGCATGGCAACAAAGGGATCTCAAACAAACATACATGTGACAATGAGTATCCCACTAACATGGCAGCAAAGGGATCTCAAAAATAATACAAATCCATGATAGAAATTACATCTCACATCAAGAACAAAACAAGATCCCTCATCAAACATCGACAATGATCTAAACATCACAATTCATCTTATAGAAAATAGACAAAGAAGTACATGATCACACTACATATACCTCACATCCTGGAGCTATCTGAAGAAAAGGATGATAAATTGTTGGATCTGGTTGTACCATCAATCTCATGGCGTCGAATATCTTGAAGACGATTGCTCACACATTGAATGTTGATACCTGCAACTCCACTCTGAAAGGTGGCCGAAAAACATAAGGCTTAGATGGAAAATATGAATACACCATCATGTTCGTGGCGTCGAATAAGTGCAAAATCGACTATCAAATTTCTGAATTTTGATAAAGTGAAAATATGGGGCTAAAGGAATATTTTAGATTCCCTCTAGATTCCTCAAAGATTCCCTCCTCCGGGTCATATGAAGATCTGCTTCTCAGATTAAAATTATGTCTACGCCATCAGGTTTGTGTCATCGAGAGGTGTGGGATCGACATAAAGTTTGTCCAATTTGGACACTGGAAAAAAATCAGCCTCCTCAAAGTTGGGCTCAATCATGGTTTTGCTCCTTATTGTCTGGGCTCATGGTTCCATCTACAAATACAAAATTGCTACCTCGAACTATGTGCGTGCTCCGCTCTGGTCTAGCCTAGGTGCACTGTGCAAATGTCGAGTTTTATATAAAATTTTGGGCGGAATTACCAAGAGCCACCGTTGGCGTAGTCGTAAATTAAGTAATTCGTTTAAGGGAAGGTTGGGGGATCAAATCCTGCCTTTCCCAAATCCGCACGTCATATTTATTTTGGCTCGTTTTTAAATTTTGGTATGGGTCGGGTCCACCTTGGGTGGTCCGCCCAACACCCGCCGGTGTGGTATTTAATATAACATGGTTGGTTATATTTTAAGATATATATATATGGTGTTATGGGTTGTGTTGGTTGGGGTGGCAAGGTTGACCGTCAACCACCCCTCCACATTCGTTATGTATGTGGGTTGTGGTCCCATGGGGTCCGGTAGGGGTCATGGCCCATTGGCCCATTCATAATATTTTTTTCATTATATAGTATGTGGTAATGCGGTGGGGTGCTGGGGGTGGTGGCCTGCCACCCCCTTTTTTTAATTAATTTTTGTTCTTAATAAAACAAACTGTCATTTTTTATTAAAAAAAAAAATTGAAAATAGGTCGTAGGGGTATTTTTAAGGAGGCCACAATTTCACCCAGAATCTGGTCGGAGCTGGCCAGAAAAGGTCGAAATTGTGCCTTCCTTAACCCTGCCACATGGGCCAAGTCAACCCAAAACTTTGACTGGTTCTAACTTCTCCATACGGACTCGGTTTGACGAACCATTCGCATTGTTGCGATCAGGACAACGAGATATACACCCTGGACCTAGTTCGAAAGCAAACAAAACACTTTGATTTTTGAGCTTCCATAAGCCCTTTTTGTCCTCTATGTGTATATGGAGCCACTTGGATCATTCCTCCCCACTGAGGAGATTTTGGTCCTCCAAAAGCATCAACAATATTCTGCAACTACTTTGTACAATCTCTGGATCACAAGTGTCTTGAAAAAGGTCACCCTTCCATCTCCTTCACCTTTGTTCTTCGGAGCCTTAAGCGATGAGCCAACACCTGCATCCTCTGCAAACCTGCAGTACAATCCCCTGCAAATTACATGCTCAAATTGACCAACTATGACCCAAACATTTCCATACTTGCCATGAGTTTATAACACATACTCGGTGGTCAAGCTTACATCAAAATGGAAATCACACCCCAGCTATCATTATAAGACCAAAACATCACTGTCGAATTTCAAAGTGATGGCAAACACATCATCACTTTTACATGAAATAAATGCATCATACGACCTATAAAACAAGGCCAAAATATCATTGTTGCTCAATAAGCGATGGAAAACACATCATCACTATTACAGTTTAACATGCAACATGATTTACAAACACGACCATGACACACTACCACATCTAGAAAAACCATCTTTCACTTATCAAAGTGAATGGGTCATCTCCCTGTGGCACGTTCACTTGTCGAACAAATGCTTCAACCGGTTCATGCACCGACGCTTCATCCTTAAGGTGTTGCTCTCGATGGAGCCTCAAACACGTGGCTCTTTGATGGTTACCTTGGTTGCAATGGCTGCAAAATTTCTTCTTCCTCCATACCTACTTAACTAGCTTCTTTTCCTGTTGTGGAGAAGGCTTCTTATGCCTCATCCTCCTTTGTGCTGTCATTATTTTCCAATACTTAGAAATAACATGGTTATGTAAACCACAAAAATGACAAGTTTTTCGATGCCATGATTTACGTCCATGATTAGCAACATTTTTATAATAAAAATAAACTCTGGAATAATGAGACTGGTTATACCTTCTCTGGTGGTCTTTGGTGCAATTAAGGTGATGAGAGCTTGCCTCAGCTTTTTCACTGCAACGTGCACATCCATGGGACGATAGTGAAGTGTTCCCATCAATCCTCTTCTCTGGTGAGTTCAACAATATTGGTCTGCCTTTGATGTCCTTCAAACATCCTTCTTCGGTGTATCCCAAACCTGCATAGCGAGGTCTCTGCACAACCTCGAATGGTTGAGTTATGCCTTGGCCATGAATTCCAAGTCCTCCTCCTTTGTACCCCATCCTGGTAAGGAGTCTCATGCCGGTTGCTGTAATAGGGATCTCCACACTTCCAACATAAATGATATTAGGTGAGGATAAAACTGAAGATAAATCAACACTGTTTACCTTAGTTGTCGATTTTAAAACAGGTGAAGAAGGCTTCTCTAAGCCTTCGTTGCACTTCACTTCCCCAATGCCTCTGTCACCGCTTGTAGCTGAAGTCGCAATCACCGCTTCTCCTCCTTCTCTTCTAGTAGGAGTGTCTTCAATGTTGCATGATCTGCTTGAATATTTTTGTCGTGGCGCTTCAATTCTTCCAACGCCTCTGTCGTGGCTTGCAATTAAAGCTGCAATCGATGTTTGTCCTCCTTCTCTTCCTGTAGGAGTGTCATCAAGTCAACATTGTCTGTTGCTTGTTTCTCATAAGCTTCGTACAACATGTTTGCTCTCTCGGACACCCTGAGCATGGTCTCTTACATTTCTTTGACATCCTCGATTGCTCAACTCAGTGAACGTTCAATGGTTCACGCCTGCAATCCAGATCAACAAGAAGACCTCTCTGATACCACTTTGATCTGGGTAAATTCTTGTTACCCTTAACCAAGACCTTTTGCTTTAGCTGATGTGTTAGAATTGGATTTAATCAAAGTGTTAATAAACATAAAGGAACATCTGCATGTTGTAAATAAGAGGAACATAACAAGCATTAGCAACATATGATATTGATAACGAAGTTCGTCCAGGGGGGACTACGTCTCCGGGCCTCGGTGTCAAGATGGTGTAGGTCGCTGCATTAAGTGCTAGAAAGAGTGATGATGTACATTGATGGTATTTTTTCTGTCATATAAGGAAAATGACCTCACGCAGGAGTGGTTGGACCTCTTGTTACACGTTATTTTGTCACCATGACATTTTACTGTCCATATAGGTTTATTACTACCTATATTGTGCTCCCTTAGAAGTCAAAAACCCTAATGTTCCCAAACCAAGTCTTGGAATTGGAGAAAAGCTCATTAAAACCCTTAAAAGTCTAACTCCGCACTTTTCCTAGCCTTTTCGTGCGGGTTTGCGGATACTTGTTCTATAGCTTGAGGTAGCTCCCGCTCGTTCTGCTAATAAAACGTATGGACCCCCGTAAAAAGACAAATAAAGGAAAAAGTAAGTTCTAGAAGCACAGCTGGTCAAATATTCTCCCAACTGAAAGCTTCTAGAGGCGCGATCATTTCAAGCTTTATCCCTCCACTCATGGAGCTCTATCCCTCCACTCATGGAGCCTATCCCTTGGTCTATTGAGCTCAAATCCCTTCATGAGAAGAATCCATCCCCCTCTCCATGGAACTGAAACTACCTCCATTTCCCTATAAATTGAGCTCATGTTTCAGTCTCAAGGGTAGATGGTAGACATATATGTTAGTTGCTAAAGAAATTATGAAGAGAGCATACTCTCTAAACTAGTTTTTGTTGGCATGAGAATTATCACACCTTATGTCCATAACTCTATGTTGGTTCAAAGAGAGGAAGGTTTGTCAAACTAAAGGAGGAACGATTGTTCAGGACCCCGGGAGAAACTTGTACGACATCAAGGCATCAGGTTGTAAAGTTACTCTTTTCATTCAAAGATAATACATATGGATCTCCTTTTCTCATTGAGTTGTTCTTGTGCTTATTTGAATAATTCAAGACTTATACTCCTTGATCACTAAGTTAGATTAGTGGTTTTTAATTATTATATGTTGCAGGTGCTTTTAATTCTTTTGTCTGTCTTTGATTGCAGGTTCTACTTACTGGAGAAGCCTCTTTGGAGCGTCTAGATAAAAGACCGCACCAAAAGTTGAATTTCAAGGTAGGGGCATGTCCTCTTTCTTTGTTTATAATAATTCTGAATTGAAAATAATCTAGAGAAAACGATTTAGAAATGGATGTTTATTTCTAGCTATTCGTAGAATACTAGGGAGATCGCTCTTGTCCGCAAGAGGGATTAATCCGCATAACACCTCTCCAAGAGATGTTCCACTATGGGAACTCTCATTAAAAAAAAAAAGGACTCCTATCACTATGACAATAATTCACACATGATGACTATGAGTATCCCGCCAGCATGGCAACAAAGGGATCTCAAACAAACATACATCTGACAATGAGTATCCCGCTAACATGGCAACAAAGGGATCTCAAAAATAATACAAATCCATGATAAAAATTACTTCTCACATCAAGAACAAAAAAATATCCCTCATCAAACATCAACATAGATCTATACAACATAATGCATCTTATAGAAAATAGAAAAAGAAGTACATGATCACACTGCATATACCCCACATTATGGAGCTATCTGAAGAAAAGGATGATAAACTGTTGGATCTGGTTGTACCATCAATCTCGTGGCATCAAATATCCTGAATATGACTGCTCACACATTGAATGTTGACACCTACAACTCCACTCTGAAAGGTGGCCGAAAAACATAAGGCTCAGATGGAAAATATGAATACACCATCAGATTCCTGGCATCGAATAGTGCAAAATCGACTGTCAAATTTCAGAATTTTGACAAAGTGAAAGTATGGGGCTAAAGGAATCTTTTAGATTCCCCCTAGATTCCTCAAAGATTCCCTCATCCGGGTCATCCGAAGATCTACTACTTAGATCAAAATTATATCTATGCCATCAGGTTCGTGTCGTCGAGAGGTGTAGGATCGACATAAAGTTTGTCCAATTTGGACACTGGAAAAAATTCACCCTCCTGAAAGTTGGGCTCAATCAGGGTTCCGCTCCCCGTTGTTTGGGCTCATGGTTCCACCTGCAAATACAAAATTACTGCCTCGAAATATGTGTGCGCTCCGCTTTGGTCTGGCTTGGGTGCATTGTGAAAATGTCGATTTTTATATAAAATTCTAGGTCAAATTACCAAGAGCCACCGTTGGCGTAGTGGTAAATTAAGTAATTCGTTTAAGGGGAGGTCGGGGGATCAAATCCTGCACCCCCCCCCCCCCAAACTCCACATGGCACATTTAATTTGGCGTTTTTTTAAATTTTGGTATGGGTCGGGTCCGCCTTGGGCGACCCGCCCAACACCCACCGGCGTGGTATTTAATATAACATGGTTGGTTATATTTTAATATATATATGGTGGTATGGGTTGTGTTGGTTAGGGTGGCGGGGTTGACCGCCAACCACCCCTCCACATTCGTTATGTATGTGGGGTCATGGCTCGCCGACCCATTAATAATATTTTTTCATTATATAGTATGTGGTCATGTAGTGGGGTGGCGGGGGTGGTGGCATGCCACCCCCTTTTTTAAATTATTTTTTGTTCTTAATAAAACAAACTGTCATTTAAAAAAAAATTCAAACATAGGTCGTAGGAGTCTTTTTAAGGAGGCCACAATTTCGCCCAGAACCTGGCCGGAGCTGGACGTAATCCAATGGACGAAAAAGGTTGAAATTGTGCCTTCCTTAAGCCTACCACATGGGCCAAGTCAACCCAAAACTTTAACTGCTTCTAACTTCCCCATACGGACTCAGTTTGACGAACCGTTCGCACCGCCATGATCAGTACGACAAGATCTACACCCTGGTTCGAAATCAAACCAAGAAATTTGATTTTTGAGATTTCATAAGCCTTCTTTGTCTTATGTGTGTATCTGGAGCCACCTGGATCAACAAACGCTCTGGAGCTCAACGACAGTTGTGGGTTGAGTTACTAAACTTGAAAATCGGGTTGGAACAAACACTCTAGAGCCCTAGACAACTTAGATGGAGACCAACATGGTGATGGTTAGTGATGTCCGACCATGAGGTGGAATCAATGGTTAAGGGCTGATGTGGTTTAACCTTTGGAAGCCATGGTTTGGTTTTATTGGTTTATTCCATGAGTTCCCACATTCATGCTTGAAATATGACGCGGGGGTGATTAGCTGAAAGAGAGATTTGGTTCAACCCAATCTATGGTCGGGTAGTACATGGAAGTCCCTAACCTGGTTTCATTTTGCATATGTTAATAAGAGATCCTTTCCTCTTGTATTTTATGAATGTAATTGTTATTAAGTGATCTTAATGGTTGTTATATCATTGTTATTTTTTTGTTTATATGCTGGTATAAGCATGGATTTATGACAGATTATAGTTATGGCTCTCAGCATTTTTTGATTAGTAAATGAATGGACAATGAATGTAAGAACTAATAGATGATATTGCAGCTTGTTATCACTCTAGCAATTCTTAAGTTGTGTGATTTTAGTTTTCACTCTAAGAATTATAAAGGTAACCACAAACCTACTTCAAACTCTAGGATCTAGCCTTCCTAGGGTTCAGAGAGGGCTCTCTCTTTAAAGTTTATCTTTGTTTTAATTTGTGAATATTAGGCAAGCTATGAAAGTGCAGCTTTGGTTTGGTTTTGTTGGATTTGCAGGGAAAAATCACTTGAAAGGATGGATAGTGGGAAATCTATTTGTCCATTGGGCTATGGAGTCAAAATCAAGCTAACAGGACTAGGATCTACGACAAAAAGGTCAAATGTCTTCAGGGCAAGATATACAACCCTTGGAGATCTTGGAAAGTTGTTTTTGTGAGGTGGTATGATCGGGATAAAGGGCACTTAATAATCCTTGAATCCGGAAAAGGGAAGTAGTAGGAGAGGTCAAACGAATGAGGGAGCAATTAAGAATTACCTACACTGGAAATTAGAGGAAAACATATAAATGACAACTAGTTAAAAACAAGGTGCTACTAACATATCCTGTATTAATACTCCTAGTTATACATTCAGATTTAGCATAAACATAAATGGATGTATGTAACAGAGAAAAGAAACAATGACAAGTGAAGAAAATACTTCACTCCAAATAGCTCATCACAAGGATCCTGAAGTATGATGCCAGTTTGCTTTGATCCAACGTGCTACTCGAAATTTTGACACACAAAAGCTTTAAAGTCCAAGAAGAAATGACTATAACAATCTCGGCAATTTTATTCCACACAAAATACTTCTAAAGATGAAGTTTTTATACATAATGTCTTACAAAATATCCTAGATGACTTCTAGGAATAATCTTAGGAAAATAAAATATCATTACAATAAAAATAGAGACAGTTGCTTAACAAATCAGCAAGCTGCCCTATTTTATCCATAAGAAATAGAAACAGTTTTGAGGATAAAGCAGGTGGCTGCATTCTGTCCTCCTTGCTGCTCTTTAGATATTTTCTGAAATCTGACATGCCTTGATTGATACTCTTTCTCGGATACTCTTTATTCACTTATACTCTTTAACTAATACTCTTTTACCCTTAGTCAAAATTGTTTACTGCTGCAAATAAAATATGTTTTGACTGTCATTCTGAAAATTACCTTTTGTCTTCTTTTCACCTACTTGTTTTTTTCCCTCATAACAATTATGTAAGAGCTTGCCAATCCTCATTTTTAGGAATCTGAATATTTTTTAATTTCCTAAAATTCTCATCAGCTTCTGTATATCTAGCAAATGTGGGCTTGATGACAAATAAGTGCTTGATCTCATACTCTAAGTAAAATAAATCTTCAAAAGTTTTCAGCAATACTTTTCCTGTGGGAATGCCTTGACCTGTTGCCTTATTTACCTGTTCCTTGGCATATTCTCTTATCTTCTTGTCGTAATAATTTTGAGGCATCAATTTATCATTGATAACCATGATATCAAGAAGTCCCTTTTGCCTCAAATTGGTGAATTTAACCATAAATCTAGTTATGGCAGTATTCATACCTTCACATTTTTCTTCAAGTTGCCTCATCAAATTTCTCTTTGTGGTGACTTTCCTGATTTATGGGATAGTGGCAGTTCTATCTATTATTTTGAGCTCTTCTAATTCCTATCTATTTTTGCTGTTGAGGAAATTGATTAATCTTACAGCCTATTATGGTTTGTCAGCCAAATCAGTCTGAGTCTTAAGAATTTCTGCTTGAGAAACCAATAATAACTCTCTTTGCTCAAAAATTACCTGAATTGAAGGCCATACATCACGGACGGCTTCAATTACATTATTCCATAGGTAATTTTTTTATGTAAGCTATCTAATCTTTGAGATTTAATTCTTTTTGTAACTTCTTTACCTCTTCACTCAATCTGTTGGCATTTTGTTCATGTATTTTAGCATTTATCTGAGTTGATTTATTTGTTTTTTCAAGATTTTCAATCATCTTTGTCAACCTGTTAATTTCAATTGTCTTCAAAGACATCTCTTCCATTGCTTTTACTATCTTATTGGCATCATCTATAGGCTGTACTACTATGGTAGATGATTCAGTTGCTGATGTAGTGGAAGAAGTCACTAGCACTGCAGTGGCCAGTGGCTCTTTGGGTGCCAACTTTTCTCCTAAATTTGAAGGCACTGCTGCAGTGATGACTGGGATGACTGTAGGGATCATTGGTTCTTTTACTGTCTCCTTTTATGGGACAAGTTGATCCATATGTACTTCCATTTCCTTAATCTGAGCTATCAGCTGAAGAATTAAACTCATCATTTCATCTTTTTCCTTTTGTTCCTGTAAGACTTCCTTTGTTTGAGGATGCTCACTTTGAGGAATTTTGAGTTGTTTCCTCAAGGCTGCTATATCCTCATTTTTCTTCTTTACCAATGCTTCTACTGCTTTGATGTTTGTAGGATCATATCGTACCTGCAATACTAATTCTTATAAGGCTTTAATCCTTAGATCCTTTGCATATAATGAAGCTTTATCTATCTTCATTTGATCTTGCATATTAGAGATCGTGTTTTGAAGCTTATGAGCACTCATAGCTTTTGTTGTAACTGTGGAATATAACATCTCTAAGGTTTTCCTATGAAAATCTATATGATCTAATTCATGGATTTTGTCTATAGCTACTTCCATATCAACTTTCTTATAGCCAGCAACTGTCTTTGGATACTGTGGGATGTAATACTGACATAATCAATTTTTTACTTGAGTAATCAAATGCTGATAGGAATCTGTTTTGATAACCTGGATTTTGTTTCAAAAACTGAGAGTAAATTTCAGTTTTGATTTCCTCATTCTTCAACTTGATTTGTTTGTATTTCTCCTTAATATCCAAATCCTTTTCCTCAGTTGAATGTGAGGAAGAAGCCTCCATGCTTTGCTTCCTTTCCACCATCTGTGTAATATCTTCATTATTCAGTTTTTCTTCATTCTGATTTGGCTCACTGATAACTACAGTAGCTACATTTGTCTCTGGAAAATCAGCGTTGGTATTCAAGGGCTCTGTTTCTTCAACATCTATTGTCACTTTGCCTTTACCTGTTGTATCTAATTTTGGCCTTTTGTTGTAAATGATCTTGAACTTTTTTTCTGTTGTAGTCTCTGCCACATATGCTCCTTCTTCCCTTATTCTTTTGATGAATTTTTCTGGTTAATTGGCAGTCTCTAAGGTATGACTAGTATTACCTTTGCTTACTGCATCTATTAATGTGTTTTCAATCCATTCAAGCTGATTGGCAAACTTTTCTATTTCTGGTTTAGCTTCATGTATGAAGGGTGTTAATTTTCATTTTACCCTCAGCTTGCACAAGATCTCTTGTGGATCATAGTTCCAAGGGAAACTCTCTTCAAATTTATATTCCAACAATTTATTTGTTGCTTCCTTCTCTACATCCCTGTGATTGCATATGAATGGACCAATTTTATTTTTAAGTTTGAATTGGGTCTTCTTCTTGGCTACCATGAAGTTGATTGAATTAAAATTTAGGATCTGCCTGATATTGTCCAAGGCAAAGATCCTCATTGGAGGATGTTTGGGTAACTTGTAAGGAAACAAGTTTGACCCAAAAACTCTAATTTCAGTATATTTCTCATACAAATACCAGTCACCAACCTTACTCTGCTCTGATAATTGTAATATTTTCTTCATTTCCTCACTTATTATAGGTTGCTCTGTTTTGGTCAACATGGTGATCACTAGATGTAAAAATAACTCTGCAAACTCTGAATAGCTGAAATCTGTACCTTCTTTTCTGAGTATGGATGTCCAAAAGATGACAGATAAAGGTTTTCCCTCTATGTCCAGCTTTTGAAGTGAAATTGGAAAGCTATCTTATTGGAAGTAAAGAAACATGTGGAAAAGATAGGAGGTATATCTGAATCCTCCTTCAAGCTGTAAATTAGTCAATTGATAGTGAATACTATCAGCAATGAAACCAACATAATCAAAGATAATTGAAGGTGGTTGACTTGGAGAAAAGGTGGGCAAAAATACCAAGATAGACTCATCAGTGAAATACCCAAGGATGAAGGAAAGCATGGAGATTACATGCCTTGAACCTTCGGGGAATTTAGCAGTTGAATATGGAGGATTTAACTTGGGAATTTCAACATGCAGAGGCATAAAATTCTGAAAAATCATGAACCTTTTAGGAAAATCTAGGCCAATGTATAGCTTAGTGAGGGCCTCAATAGACAAAGGGACTACTTGGGGGTCTAGTTGAAGCTGCAACATTTGGTTAATTGACTCTGCAGTGATAGTAAAAAGCACTTCTTTAATTGCATTTACAATAGCTCTTTGTTCAGGAATATATTATCGGTGACATAATCTGATAATCTCTTGACAAGGGTGAGTCAATGGGACTACATATTTGGGAAAATTAGATTCCCAAATATGAACTTCTTCATGGTCATCTAAAGACTTCTCAAAGCACCATTTATGGATATCTAACAAATTGAATTCAACTATGGGATCAACTATTTTGTAATCAAAATCAGCAAGGGGAATGTGTTCAATATCAACAACTGGGGGTTGTAATGGATTGACCACAATTGCAGTATTTGGAGTCATGGCAGGAGTAGGTTTAGGAGTTTTAGAACCTTCAAGCTTGCTTACACTTTGTTTTTTAGGCATCTTAGTCTGCTTCAGCAAGTTTAAATAGTTTGCAAACGTAATTTTACTATAACAGAGGCTTAATTGGGAAAATTTGGAAAAATAGAGTCTGTTTTTGGGTTTTCCACTCAATTAGGTTTATCAAAGAAGTTCTGAGGGTTTAAATCTGGTCTAAAACAAAAAACAGAGGTTTTCTGAGTTTCTTGATTGAGAAATGGGGCTAAAACTCTGTTGAAAAGGGTTACAGAGGGTTCATGATACCTGCAAAGGTTTTCTGGCCTTTTAGAGCTTGAAATGGATCATTAAACTGTAAAAAATTTGATAAATTACCTTGAAATAGCGCGTAGCAGACAAACAAGGTTTTTGGGAAAAATTTGGCAGAGTTTGGCCTGTTTTTGGGACTTTTTGGCAATTAATTTCAAAAATTCGGAAATTGTTTGTTCTTTATAAGTCTTTGAATTTGATTGTAGGTTCGATTTTTAGAAAAATACATGTTTGTTTTACAGGTATCGGCTTTAGAAGATTTTATGAAGTTCTGGTTGAGTTGATGGTTACAGTTGCTTATCTGGAGCAAGGTGCAGCTTCTCAGCAATCTTCAAAGGCGTGCTTCGGTAAATTTCAGAGGTTTCGGGCATAAAAATGGCAACAAGGGACTTTTAACATGGTTTTTATAGTTGGGAGAGGCAATGAAGTGGGTTTAAACGCGCAAATAAATGGATAAATGCCTTACCAAAGGTTTTATTAAAACATTACAATTGCATTGAATGCAAGTCTTATCAGGAGGGCGGTTTTTGAATTTCAAAGGGATAGGAAACCGATGGTTATCACACAGGTTTCTGGTGGTAAGCATTTTTAAACTAAACCCACGTGATCCAATGGCTGAAGGGCACATGGAGGAGAGAGAAATGGGCGAAACCACCCATTTCGCGTGGCTTTGGCATTTGGGCGGCCTTGCATCTTTTCTATGCGATACTGGCTTCCGACTGTTAGATCTGAGATTTGGATGCGAACGGTCAAGATCATTTCGGGAGTTGTAGAATGGGATGTGGGACCGGGACGTATTATGCGCGGATGGGTTTTGAATTTTATCAATATACATTAATTTAATTCAAAAACCTTAAGTTATAAAAATGTTGGCAGGGAGTAATTCTTTTTATTTAAAACTTTTGAAAAAATGTTTCAAATTTCCTATGAGAGCGCGATAGCATATTATATAGTTTTTTCAACTTTCACTGTTGTCAAACCATAGGGGTGGGATATTTCGAATAATGATAAGTTTTAGACCAAAAGGCTTATATAGGGCGGGATTTTTATATTTAGCATGTGGGAATAATAAAATTTGTTCCAAACGTTATAATAGTGGGTTTTTGGGGTATTTTAACTATAAGGGAATTAATAAATACGGGAGGGTACTTCTTAGGGATTTAATAAAAATATGTTAAAATTTTAATATGAAAGGGTAGTGAAATATAATATAAACACATTTTATCTCCAAGTGAAGTGTATATGATAGAAAAAGCAAAGAAGTGTTGTCTTTTTTAATATTTTACACTTTAACTTAGGACAAATTGTATTTTTGGGGTTTTATGAATGCTTTTGAAGGGATGAAGTTAATTATTTTATGGTTACAATTTTACTAAGTAAGAATGTGTCTTTACTTAGGAAAAATGGGTTTTAATGTATGAATGAAGGGTTAATGATGATAAATATGGGTTTAACATAAGAACTCAATATTTTTAACTAGCCAGTCATCAAGCCTTGGGTCCAGTTCCAACAAAAGTCAGAGAAATGCTCTGAGCATGTTTGAATGATAGCTTAGAATACTGAATACTCATAGGGGAGGGGAGATTAGTGATTCTGCCCGATGATGTTTTATTTACATGATTGCTCCACTACTTGCTACCTACCCAACTTTATTTCTAACATTTTTTCTTCATTTTATAGGTGCATTTATACTTGCAACCTTAAGACATTTTCTTTCAAAGCATAAAACTATCTAAATCTACCTTATTTCATCCGTGGGCTTAGATTAGACTGTTGAGCTCCTCATTATTCTCTACCTATCTACTGATTTGTCAAGTTTAAGTTGTTTGATGAATCTTTATTCTCTATCTAGAACATGAAATTGAAAACATGAAAAGTTAAGATTAAACTGTTTAATTGATCATGGATTATGGCATTTATTGACGCTCTGCACATAATCATTATTCTTGTAGTAAAAGTAAAAGTAGTGGCATTTGGATTTGCTCACTTTCAGGTCTTATTTTTATCTTTTTTCTTTTGGGGTCTATATTTTTCTAGGTCCTTTGATTTTTCTTTTAGGACTTTCACCTTCTTTTTGATTTTTTATTGTTTTTTTCATTTTTTCAAAATATGGGAAAACAAATTGAAGAAAGCAAGGTATGTACATATTTACAAGACTTATTAAAGTCAATTCAAAATTTATGAACCCTATTATTATAGGATCCTAACAGTGGCTCCACATGGGGTGACATTTCCTAGTGAAATATCAAGAACTTTGAGACTAGTAGCCTTTAGAATTTCACTGTGATGACCCTGTAAATGTCTTTTGATATCTGCAACTTATTCATACTTATGATATTTACCTCTCAAAGCTTAGGGCCTTCTCTTCAGTGTTCAACTTTGCTAGGAAACATCCAATCCAATCTAAACTTTGTAAGGTATATGTACAATGATCAGACTGAATAAAAACTAACTGTTTGTTAACTCATGAGAGTAGTAGTGCTTCAACATTCTGCCATTTACTGGTCCTCCTTGCAGATCTGTTCCATCCATTTCTTTCAGAAAGAAAGCATTATTACCTCTATATCCATAAAGCACATAGGGTCCTTTCCACAAAAAAACAAATTTTCCATGTTTTCCTTTGTCTTCTCTTCTGGAATCCCATTTTAACACTTTATCTCCTATGTAGAAATCATCCTCTTTAGTCTTTTTATTAAAAAAATTCTTGATTTTATCGTGAATGACTTGATATTTGATATAAAATTCTTCCCTTGTTTGTTGCAAGTGAATAGTTTCATTGATTCTCCTTTGAATGTCATTAGTTTCCACTTGTAACTCTTGGATAATCTTCATCACTGGTACACCTAGGGAGGATGGAAAAACAACATCCATTCCATAGACAAGTTGGTAAGGGGAAGTACCAATGGATTTTTTAGTAGTAAGCCTATCTGCTCATAAGGCAGTGACTAACTTCTTATTCCAAGTCTTTTTATTGTCTTCAAATAACTTTTTGATGATATTTACAAGGCTTTTGTTTGAGGATTCAGCTAGGCCATTACCTTGAGGGTAATATGCAGTGGAATGACCTCAGGTAATATGTTATTTGTGGCAAAAGTCAATCATTTTCTTGGATTTGAATGCTACTGCATTGTTAATAATTATCTTTTGGGGGCATCCAAATCTTGAAAGAATGTTGTTTTCTAGGAAGGAAATAATGACAGTATCTATGTCTTGTTTGGAGGTTATAGCTTCAATCCACTTAGTAAA
The DNA here is from genome assembly GCA_034641835.2 of Pinus albicaulis. Classification (NCBI taxonomy): domain Eukaryota; kingdom Viridiplantae; phylum Streptophyta; class Pinopsida; order Pinales; family Pinaceae; genus Pinus; species Pinus albicaulis. Next base: position 708,655,666 of record CM076572.1, on the reverse strand, counting down.
ATAATCACTGGCTGTCAAAATCCACTTATGTTAGCCTGAAGGAGGTTGAATTTCACCAATGAAGTCTAAAACCCATTGTTGAAATGGAATTTCAGTTGAAATAGGCTTTAAAGGGAGGGGTAATAATTTCTTCTTACCCTAAAAAATTTAGCATTTATGACATGAAGTTACATACTTTTTGACATTAGTAAACAAGGTAGGCCAGTAAAAACCAGCTCTCAGGATCTTATCTGCTGTAGTTTTCCAATATAAGTGTCCTCCACAATCACCTGCATGAAATTCTTCAAGTATTTTGTTAGCTTCTTCCTTTAATAAACAATTTAATGAAATCCCACTATGATCTCTCAAGAAAAGTACATTATCTAGAATGCAAAATCTTACTGATTTAAGTTTTATGAATCTGGCTTTGGTTTTTGACAATCCAGGAGGAGCTTGTAAGTTTTGGAGTACAAATATAATATATGTATACCAAGGCGAGTCTGAGAAGGCTTTACTGATCGATGGATTCGCCATCTCTTCGTGATCATCTACTTGAGCAATAAAATTTATGTCTAAGGCATTGCAATTAGATTCAGCCATAATTTTGGCTATTCCTTGAACTTTGATGAGTTTTGTGGGTTTTATCTCTATGTCATATTCTAAGATAGTGGAAATCCACTTACCTCTTCTTCCATCAGAACCATCCTGAGTAAGAATGTCTTTTACTACTGAATTTGGGACATAGGAAATGATATGCGAGTAGAGAATATAAACTCTTAAGTCTTTAATGGTCTTAACCAAAGCTAGGGCTTGTTTTTCCATAATGTTGTACTTCAAAGGAGCATCTCTAAGGGTCTAACTGAAAAAAGCTATGGGCTGTTCAAATCCTTGGTCATTTTTATGTAGTAAAACTGCAGTAATGGTGTGTTATGAAGCAAATGAAAAAATTATGAAATCTTTCTTAAAATCAGGACTTATTAGGACTGGAGTTTTAGTTAAGGCTTGTTTGATATAGTCAAATGATTGTTTAGCCTCAACAGTCCATTTAAGAATTGAATATTTTTTGAGCATGTTATTTAGTTCTCTAATTATCTTAGCTAAATTAGATATGAATCTTCTTGAAAAAATTATCTTACCTAGAAAGGTCTGTAATTATTTGATGTTTCTTGGTGGAATGATGTTTAGAATTGCTTCTATCCTAGCAGGATCTATCCTAATTCCTTCTTTTGAATTATGTGTCCAAGTAACTTACCTTCTTCTAATCCAAATAGACTTTTCTTAGAATTGAAAGAGATGCCATATTTCCTACACTTAATAAAGACTTGTTTCAAATGATCCAAGTGTTCATTATAAATTTTGGAAAACACAGTGATGTCATTTAAGTAAATTACTAAGAACTCATGTATTTCCTTTGCAAAAGCTATGTCCATAGCCCTTTGAAAGGTTGCTCCTGCATTCATTAGACCAAAAGGCATTTTTACATACATAAAAGTACCCCAAGGAGTAGCAAACGTTGTTTTAGCTTGATCTTCTTTTTGGACTAAGATCTGGTTGTATCCTGAAAAACCATCTAAAAGAGACATCCTAGAGGAACCAACTACCCTTTGTAATATATGATCCATTTTAGGTAAAGGGTAATTATCCTTCAAGGACACCTTGTTTAGATTCCTAAAGTCAACACATAAACTTATCTCTCCTATTTTCTTCCTTGTTAGAACTAGGTTAGAAACCCAATCAGAATATCTAATTGGTGCAATGATCTGTGCATAATACATTCTTTTCACTTCTTTTTCTATCAAAGGTAATAAAACAGGGTTAATTCTTCTCAACTTTTGTTTAAATGGTTTCTGGTCTTCTTTTATTGGAATTTTATGTTGGATTATGCTGGTATCATAGGATTTGAGATCCTCATAACTCCAGGCAAGGACATCTTGATATTCCTTTAAAAGAGTAATGCATTTTTCCTTCTCTTGTTGAGGTAAAATTTTGGAAAGTTTGATTGTTTTGGGTCTTAACTCTGTTCCAATGTTGCATTCTTCTATATCAGATCTAACTGGCTCCTTTTTTGGTTTTCTAGTTACATCATTTGAGTCAAAAAGATCTTCTAAGGAAGTTAAACCTTTAAGTAAGAAATTATCCTTAAGATTCAATATGTCTGATTCATCTTCAATAATTTCTTCAATCTCTAATTTCTATAAGCTATCTATATCAGCTTGGATAAATCTAGTTGGTTTATCAAACTTTATTCTATTTACATCTGAGTTATTTAAATCTATTTCATAATCCAAATCATGATTTATAGTACAATCTGTATGTATAATACAATTCTGAAATTCTCCTTCATTGTTCATAAACTTGTAAATCTGTTCATCCTGAGAAAAAAATTGCCAATACTTAAGATTGTCTATAATTATTGGCCTATGCTTGACTTTAGCAGTATATATGTGATTAGGTTGGAATGGTAAATTGCATGTACTAGCAAAAGTTGCAAAACCATGAGCTTGTATATTTTGTTTTCTAGGTATAGCAGCAAACTTAAATTCCAATAAATCATCAGTTAAATTTATGACAGTATCTCTGTATCTGCTTAGTCTAGGATTGTAAACAGAATAAATTCCATTTACTTGTTTTATGATCAACTCTGAATCTCCCATGATTAAAATTCTTTTACCTCCTGAGTTCCTAATTATTTGGAGTCCTAGGATGAGGGCTTCATACTCAGCCATATTATTTGTACATTTAAAACTGAGCCTGAAAGCATGGCCTTCTGAGTGATTAGTCTCCATATTTGTTATCCAAACTCCTGCTCCTTCTCCTAACTTATTCACTGAACCATCAAAGTCTAAATGCCATAGATATTCATGAAAAATATTATCATTGTTTGGTGCTCTCTTTTTCTCTATCAGTTCAGTTTGGATTTCATTAATTTTAGAGTTACTTAGGATAAAATAATCAAGGTCAGTTGGTGTAGAGTAAATGGGGTAATTTATAGATCTTTCAACACTATTGACCATGTACTTCATCAATGTTTCCCTATATAACCTTTTAGGCTGGCAAAAAACTGATATAGTAGCATAAGACATGTCCAATTGTAGAGATCCCTGTAACTTTGCTCCCCATGAGCGAGAAAGTAACATTCCATATTTAGGTGGGATATCAACTACTACAATGTCCATTAATATACTCTTACCAGGTTATTGAACTAGTGTTACACACAAATCTTTGATTAAACCTATGCATTTAACTTTACTTGAATCAAAAGAAAACAAATCTTTGTATGTCCTTGTAATTTATAGATTTAGAGTTTCCATTATGGATTTAGGCATTAGATTATTGGAAGCTCCTGAATCTAGCATGGCATTGTGTAAAATTTGATCATGAATGGTAATACTGATATAAAATGGAGGAACTGCTCCATCTGCATGTTTTCCATTTACATCTAGGCCAAAAATCAACTCTGGCTGATCATCATCTAGATTTATGGAGTCCTCTCCATCATTAATATTTAATGTTTCAGTTATGGTTGATTTATACAAGTCATTTTTTACCAATTCAGTCAAAGGAATTGATATTTTAAGCTTTGAAATTTCTGATTGTATGTTGAATGTAGGTTGATTTTTACTGATTTGAATCAATTCTTCTTTGGTAATTGTAGTTTGTGTTGGTTTGTCTTGTTTTTCTATAGTTGTTTTTTCATTTTCAAGTGTTTTGGGATTCTCTGTTTGTGTTTCTTGTGTTTTACTACTTCTAACTTTCTTATCAGGGATTGTTTGTGAAGTAGTAGATGTTCTTTCAGACTTAGAATTATCAGCAGATGTTTTTGAAGTAACAATTTTTGGATCTACTGTTTTAGGATCAACATAAGGTTTTTAGGATCTAAATTTGTTGTTTTAACAAAATTAGAAGCTTTAGAAGTAGTATATTTTTGTGAATCTTTTGCAGTTTGAGCAACTTCATCAGTAATATCAACAATTTTAGGGCCTGATGCCTTTTTAGGACTAGAAATGTTTTGGAAAGAACTTGAGTTTTTCTTATTTTCCCTTGGGAGAATTTGCAAAACCTTTGTTTTGGGAGCTTCTACTATTTTTTTATTCTTAGTTTGAGAATTTTTCTTGGTAGAAGACTCATTGTTTTTCTTGTTTCTAAGGTTATATTGACTGTGTATTTCATTTATTGCATAATCATAACCTTGTTTATAATCAAAGGATTCACTAGAATCTAATTTGAGTTGTTGGAGTTCAAATAATTCTTGATCTTCCTGAGTAAGGAAAATAGTATTATTGTCATCTATGCCCATTAGATTGATAGCATCCTAATCATCATCATTATTCTGAGAAATTTCAGCATAATTCTCTTGGAATGGTGGCTTTATTGTTTGGTCTGGGGCTGTTTCTTTTGCTTTTCCAGAATTTATGTTTTTTCTAAAATTGGGATTTCTGATTTGTTGTTGGTTATCCCACTGAGGTATTCTTTCTATATTATCTAGTCTACCAATCACCCTTTCTAAGGTTTTAGCTATCACATCCATTTTTATGTTTGAATTGGCATTTTATTCTTTAATGGTCACTCTTCTTTCATTTCCGAGTCTATCTTTTCTGGCTAAAATGTTTACTTCTACACTAACTGCATCTGTTTGCATTTTTTCTAAGGTGTCTGCATCTCTTTCCCTTAATTAGTAAGCCATATTTGTATCAAATCCATCAGGGAATTTGAGTAGAACTGAATAAGGAGTTGGTTTAAGATTTGCAGGGATAGAATTATAGACACTATTATATCTGGTGCAATAATCTTGGACTGACTCATTTGGAGCTCTTTTCAAGGAATCAAACTCAGACAAAATTTGGAGGGGGTTCTTTTTGTTTTTCCATTTATTTAAAAACAATATATGAAACACAGCTAAATTAGTTATACTACCAACAAATAAATATTTAAACCACTTCTTAACTTCTCCAATCAAAGTTTGTGCAAATAGCCTCATTTGAACATCCGAGTCATCAATTTCATAAATTTCAAAGAAGTCTGTCATTTTAGTAATATGTTTCTGAGCAGTATATTGGGTAGTGCCATCAAACAATGGTATTTTATTAGTCTTCAGGCATATCATGAAGTTGTTGTGGTAAGACTAGGGGAGCATATCTAGCAGCCATAGCTTGAAGCTTAGCTTGGCTAGGAGGTAAAGTAGAACTGCTTGGATTTGTACTAGAAATGATAGCAGATGAACTAAAGATTGTAGTTGAAGTGCAGGGAAATGAAACTGGAATATATATGGAACTACTAGGGAATGAGGATGACGTATTTAGGAAATCAAAAGGTGAACTGATGGATATAGTGGATGAAGTGATTGGTGGAAATAACACTCTAAGTTGTAAAGGTAACCTAGGGATAAATGGATCTATAGATGAGATGGTAGTGGAATTTATAAATGATGTAACGGCATAAAGAGATGAATCTCTAGCTGGTATTATTGTGGTATGTAATTGAGAAACTGGAGGTTTGTTTGCATAGGTCAAAAATTGAGCTAATTCAATAGCTTCATCAATATCTTTAAGAATAGTAAGATTAAGTTGTTCAATTCTAGTTTGATCTTGAACTTTCTGTGTTTTAAAATCTACTGTAATATATTTATGTTTTGTATTCAAAAATGAAATAAAAACAGGGTCTAAGATAGTAGTTTTAAGATCACTTTCAGATTTTCTTCTAAATAAATAATGCTCAAATTTCAATCAAAATCAATATCTTGCAGACTTACTAACGCTTGTGGTAATGAATTAACTCTTTTCAATGATACTTCAACTTCTAAATTTTCTCACTGTTTTTTCTTTTTACCAATTTGGTCTGGGTTATCTACTATAATTGTAGGCTTAGGATCCGGGTTAGACCTGGTACAATAGACTTTCCTAGAAGCCAGAATTACTTTTTTCAATATACACAACTTATAAAAGCAATCTTAAAGTAAAAGGATGTATAAAATAATCTTCTTTAAGACTAGTTTTAAAATTGAGGATTGGTTATTCCCCAATATGGTCGCCAGTAATTTTATCACTCTAGTAATTCTTAAGTTGTGTGATTTTGGTTTTCAGTCTAAGAATTCTAGAGGTAACCACAAACCTACTTCAAACTCTAGGATCTAGCCTTCCTAAGGTTCAGAGAGGGCTATCTCTTTAAAATTTATCTTTGTTTTAATTTTTGAATATTAGGCTAGCTATGAAAGTGCAACTTTGTTTGGTTTTGTTGGATTTGGTGGGAAAAATCAATTGAAAGGATGGATAGTGGGAAATCTATTTGTCCATTGGGCTATGGAGTCAAAATCAAGCTAATAGGACTAGGATCTAGGGCAAAAAGGTCAAATGTCTTCAGGGCAAGGTAGACAACCCTTGGAGATCTTGGAAATTTGTTTTTGTGAGGTGGTATGATCGGGATAAAGGGCACTTAAGAATCCTTAAATCCGGAAAAGAGAAGTAGTAGGAGAGGTCAAACGAATGAGGGAGCAATTAAGAATTCCCTATACTAGAAATCAGAGGAAAACATATAAATAACAACTATTTAAAAATAGGGTGCTATTAACATATCCTATATTAATACTCCCAGTTATACATTCAGATTTAGCATAAACATAAATGGATGCATGTAACAGAGAAAAGAAACATTGACAAGTGAAGAAAATACTTCACTCCAAATAGCTCATCACAGGGATCCTGAAGTATGATGCCAGTTTGCTTTGATCCAGCCTGCTACTCGAAATTTTGACACACAAAAGCTTTAAAGTCCAAGAAGAAATGACTATAACAATCCCAACAATTTTATTCCACACAAAATACTTCTAAAGATGAAGTATTTATACATAATGTTTTACAAAATATCCTAGATGACTTATAGGAATAATATTAGGAAAATAAAATATCATTACAATAAAAATAGAGACAACTGCTTAACAAATCAACAAGCTGTCCTATTTTATCCATAAGAAATAGAAACAATTTTGAGGATAAAACAGGTGGCTGCCTTGGTGTTCTCCTTGTTGGCCTTTAGATATTTTCTGAAATTTGACTTGCCTTGACTGATACTCTTTCTCGGATACTCTTTATTCACTTATACTCTTTAACTAATACTCTATAACCCTTAGTCAAAACTGTTTACTGCTGCAAATAAAATCTGTTTTGACTGTCATTCTGAAAATTACCTTTTGTCTTCTTTTCACCTTCTTGTCTTTTTTCCCTCATAACAAATCTGTAAGAGCTTGCCAATCCTCATTTTTAGGAATCTGAATATTCTTTAATTTCCTAAAATTCTCATCAGCTTTTGTATATCTAGCAAATGTGGACTTGATGACAAATAAGTGCTTGATCTCATACTGTAAGTAAAATAAATCTTCAAAAGTTTTTAGCAATACTTCTCCTGTGGGAATGCCTTGACCTGTTGCCTTATTTACCTGTTCCTTGGCATATTCTCTTATCTTCTTGTCATAATCATTTTGAGGCATCAATTTATCATTGATAACCATGATATCAGGAAGTCCCTTTTGCCTCAAATTGGTGAATTTAACGATAAATCTAGTTATGGCAGTATCCATAACTTCACATTTTTCTTCAAGTTGCCTCATCAAATTTCTATTTGTGGTGACTTTCCTGATTTCTAGGATCATGGCAATTCTATCTATTATTTTAAGTTGTTCCAATTCATGTATATTTTTGTTGTTGAGGAAATTGATTAATCTTACAACCTGTTCTGGTTTGTCAGCCAAATCAGTTTGAGTCTTTTGAATTTCTGCTTGAGCAGCCAATAATAACTCTCTTTGCTAAAAAATTACCTGAATTGAAGGCCATACATCATGGATGGCTTCAATTACATTATTCCATAGGTAATTTTTTATGTAAGATATCTGATCTTTGAGAGTTAATTCTATTTGTAACTTCTTTACCTCTTCACTCAATCTGTTGGCATTTTGTTCATGTATTTTAGCATTTATCTGAGTTGATTTATTTGTTTTTTCAAGATTTTCAATCATATTTGTCAACCTAATAATTTCATTTGTCTTCAAAGACATCTCTTCCATTGCTTTTACTATCTTATTGGCATCATCTGTAGGTTGTACTACTGTGGTAGATGATTCAGCTGCTGATGTAGTGGAAGAAGTCACTGGCACTACGGTGGCTAGTGGCTCTTTGGGTGCCAAATTTTCTCCTAAATTTGAAGGCACTACTGCAGTGATGACTGGGATAACTGTAGGGATCATTGGTTCTTTTACTATCTCCTTTTCTTGGACAAGTTGGTCCATTTGTACTTCCATTTCCTTAATATAAGCCTTCAGCTGAAGAATTAAACTCATCATTTCATCTTTTTCCTTTTGTTCCTGTAAGACTTCCTTTGTTTGAGGATGCTCACTTTGAGGAAGTTTGAGCTGTTTCCTCAAGGCTGTTATATCCTCATTTTTCTTCTTTACTAATGCTTCTGCTGCTTTGATGTTTGTAGGATCATATCCTACCTGCAATACTAATTCTTCTAAGGCTTTAATCCTTATATCCTTTTCATATAATAAAGCTTTATCCATATTCATTTAATCTTGCATATTAGAGATGGTGTTTTGAAGCTTATGAGCACTCATAGATTTTGTTGTAACTGTGGAATATAACATCTCTGAGGTTTGCCTATGAAACTCTATTTGATCTAATTCATGGATTTCATCTGTAGCTACTTCCATATCAACTTTCTTATAGTCAGCAACTGTCTTTGGCACTGATACTGTGGGATGTAATACTGACATAATCAATTTTTTACTTGAGTAATCAAATGCTGATAGGAATCTGTTTTGATTACCTAGCTTTTGTTTCAAAAACTGAGATTAAATTTCAGTTTTGATTTCCTCATTCTTCAACTTGATTTGTTTTTATTTCTCCTTAATATCCAAATCCTTTTCCTCAGCTGAATGTGAGGAAGAAGCCTCCATACTTTGTTGCCTTTCCATCTTCTGTGTATCTTCATTATTCAGTTGTTCTTCATTCTGATTTGGCTCACTTATAACTACAGTAGCTACATTTGTCTCTGGCAAATCAGTGTTGGTATTCAAGGGCTTTGTTTCTTCAACATCTATTGTCACTTTGCCTTTACCTGCTGTATCTAATTTTGGCCTTTTTTTGTAAATGATCTTGAACTTTGTTTCTGTTGTAGTCTCTGCCACATATGCTCCTTCTTCCCTTATTCTTTTGATGTATTTTTCTGGTTGATTGGAAATCTCTAAGGTATGACTAGTATTACCTTTTCTTACTGCATCTATTAATGTGTTTTCAATCCATTCAAGCTGAGTGGCAAACTTTTCTATTTCTGGTTTAGTTTCATGTATGAAGGGTGTTAATTTTCATTTTACCCTCAGCTTGCTCAAGATCCCTTGTGGATCATATTTCCAAGGAAACTCTCTTGAAATTTATATTCCAACAATTGATTTGTTGATTCCTTCTCTGCATCCCTGTGATTGCATATGAATGGCCCAATTTGATTTTTAAGTTTGAATTGGGTCTTCTTCTTGGCTGCCATGAAGTTGATTGAATTAGAATTTAGGATCTGCCTAATATACTCTAAGGCAAAGATCCTCATTGGAGGATGTTTGGGTAACTTGTAAGGAAACAAGTTTGACCCAAAAAATCTAATTTTAGTATATTTCTCATACAAATACCAGTCACCAACCATACTCTGCTATGATAATTGCAATATTTTCTTCATTTCCTCACTTATTCTAGGCTGCTCTGTTTTGGTCAACATGGTGATCACTGGATGTAAAAATAACTCTGCAAACTCTGAATAGCTAAAATCTATACCTTCTTTTCTGAGTATGGATTCCAAAAGATGACAGATAGAGGTTTTCCCTCTATGTCCAGCTTTTTAAGTGAAATTGGAAAGCTATTTGATTGGAAGTAAAGAAACATGTGAAAAAGATAGGAGGTATATCTGAATACTCCTTCAAGCTATAAATTAGTCAATTGATAGTGAATACTATCAGCAATGAAACCAACATAATCAAAGATAATTGAAGGTGGTTGACCTAGAGAACAGTGGAAAAAAATCCCAAGATAGACTCATCAGTGAAATACCCAAGGATGAAGGAAAGCATGGAGATTACATACCTTGAACCTTCGGGGAATTTAGCAATTGAATATGGAGGATTTAACTTGGGAATTTTAACATGCACAAGCATAAAAGTCTGAAAACTCATGAACCTTTTAGGAAAATCTAGGCCAATGTATAACTTAGTGAGGGCCTCAATAGACAAAGGGACTGCCTGGGGGTCTGGTTGAAGCTGCAACATTTGGTTAATTGACTCTGCAGTGATAGTAAAAAGCACTTCTTTACTTGCATTTACAATAGCTCTTTGTTCAGGAATATAGTACCGGTGACATAATCTGATAATCTCTTGACAAGGGTGAGTCAATGGGACTACATATTTAGGAAATTAGATTCCAAAATATGAACTTCTTCATTTTCATCTAAATACTTCTCAAAGCACCAATTATGGATATCTAACAAATTGAATTCAACTATGGGATCAACTATTTTGTAATTAATATTAGCAAGGGAAATGTGTTCAATATCAACAACTGGGGGTTGTAATAGATTGACCACAATTTCAGTATTTGGAGTCATGGCAGTAGTAGGTTTAGGTGTTTTAGAACCTTCAGGCTTGCTTACACTTTGTTTTTTAGGCATCTTGGTCTGCTTCTGTCAGTTTAAACAGTTTGCAGAGGCAATTTTACTATAATAGAGGCTTAATTGGGCAAATTTGGCAAAATAGAGTCTCTTTTTGGGTTTTCCGCTCAATTAGGTTTATCAAAGAAGTTCTAAGGCTTTAAAACTGGTCTAAAACAGAAAACAGGGGTTTTATGAGTTTCTTGACTGAGAAATGGGGCTAAAACTTTGTTGAAAAGGGTTACAGAGGGTTCATGGTACCTGCAAAGGTTTTCTGGCCTTTTAGAGCTTAAAATGGATCATTAAAATGTAAAAAATTTGATAAATTTCCTTGAAATAGCGCGTAGCAGACAAACAGGGTTTTTGGGAAAAATTTTCCAGAGTTTTGCCTGTTTTTGTGACTTTTTGGCAATTAATTTCTAAAAGTCGGGGATTGTTTATTCTTTATAAGTCTTTGAATTTGATTGCAGGTTCGATTTTTAGAAAAATACCTGTTTGTATTGTAGGTATCGGCTTTAGAAGATTTTCTAGGGTTCTGGTTGAGTTGATGGTTACAGCTGCTTATCTGGAGCAAGGTACAGCTTCTCAACAGTCTTCAAAGGCATGCTTCGGTAAATTTCGGAGGTTTCGAGCATAAAAATGGCAACAAGGGGCTTTTAACATGGTTTTTATAGTTGGGAGAGGCAATGCAGTGGGTTTAAATGCACAAATGATTGGATAAATGCCTTACCAAAGGTTTTATTAAAACATTACAATTGCATTGAATGCAGGCCTTATCAGGAGGGCGGTTTCTGAATTTCAAAGGGATAGGAAACCAGTGGTTATCGCGCAGGTTTCTGGTGGTAAGCGGTTTTAAACTGAACCCACGTGATCCAATGGCTGAAGGGCACGTGGAGGAGAGAGAAATGGGCGAAACGACCCATTTCGCGTGGCTTTGGCGTTTGTGCGGTCTTGCATCTTTTCTATGCGATATTGGCTTCCGACCGTTAGATCTGAGATTTGGATGTGAACGGTCGAGATCATTTTGGAAGTTGCACTAGAATGGGATGTGGGACCAGGATGTATTATGTGCAGACGAGTTTTGAATTTTATCAATATACATTAATTTAATTCAAAAACCTTAGGTTATAAGAATGTAGGCAGGGGAGTACTATTTTTATTTAAAACTTTTGAAAAAATGTTTCAACTTTCCTATGAGAGTGCGATAGCATATTATATAGTATTTTCAACTTTCACCGTTGTCAAACCACAGGGGCAGGATATTTCGAAAAATGATAAGTTTTAGACCAAAGGGCTTAGATAGGGTGGGTTTTATATTTAGCATGTGGGAATAATAAACTTTGTTCCGAACGTTATAATAGTGGGTTTTTGGGGTATTTTAAATATAAGGGAATTAATAAATACGGGAGGGTACTTCTTAGGGATTTAATAAAAATATGTTAAAAGTTTAATATGAAAGGGTAGTGAAATATAATATAAACACATTTTATCTCCAAGTAAAGTGTATATGATAGACAAAGCAAAGGAGTGTTGTCTTTTTTAATATTTTACACTTTAACTTGGGACAGGTTTTATGAATGCTTGTGAAGGGATGAAGTTAATTATTTTATGGCTACAATTTTACTAAATAAGAATGTGTCTTTACTTAGGAAAAGGTTTTAATGTATGAATGAAGGGTTAATGATGATAAATATGGGTTTAACATAAGAACTCAATATTTTTAACTAGTTAGTCATCGAGCCTTGGGTCCGGTCCCAACAAAAGTCAGAGAAATGCTTTGAGCCTGTTTAACTGATAGCTTAGAATACTGAATAGTCGTAGGGGAGGGGAAATTAGTGTTTTTTCCCGATGATTTTTTATTTACATGATTGCTCCACTACTTTCTACCTACCCAACTTTATTTCTAACATTTTTTCTTCATTTTATAGGTGCATTTAGACTTGCAACCTTAAAACATTTTCTTTCAAACCATAAAACTATATAAATCTACCTTATTTCATCTGAGGGCTCAGATTAGACTGTTGAGCTCCTCATTATTCTCTACCTATCTACTGATTTGTCAAGTTTAAGTTGTTTGACAAATATTTATTCTCTATTTAGAACATGAAATTGAAAACATGAAAAGTTAAGATTAAAATATTTAACTAATCATGGATTATGGCATTTATTGACACTCTGCACATAATCATATTCTTGCAGTAAAAGTAAAAGTAGTGGCATTTGGATTTGCTCACTTTCAGGTCTTATTTTTATCTTTTTTTTTTTGGGGTCTATATTTTCTAAGTCCTTTTTTTAATTATTTTTTTCATTTTTTCAAAATATGGGAAAACAACTTGCAGAAAGCAAGGTATGTACATATTTACAAGACTTATCAAAGTCAATTCAAAATTTATGAACCCTATTATTATAGGACCCTAACACAACTATGTTGAGAAGGCATAATTCCTTCTCAACAAATCTCAAATAAGTATGAAGCCCATGTGTTCAGATGTGTATTTATGACCTGTACATTTCGTGTTCATGAGGTGTTTGACGAAATGCCTATCATGATTAATATGAGCCAGGTCAGCTCCTTGTTCAAGTTTTGCATTAGAGGCCTTGTCTTCCTATTATTTTTCATTTCTGAGAATTTCATCAAGTTCTGGGGAGAGGAATGAGTCCTAGCCCTAAAAAAGTGGCTCAAAATTCGAGGTTGTTGGCACAAAACTACTTGGAAAAGTATGAATCGCATGGATGCCTTGTCGTGGGAGCGACTGGAGGGTTTCAGTTGCATGGAGGGCTTTTCATTGGTGCAACTGGGGATCTAGTTCAGTTAAAGAGCAGGCTCACTCAGGGGTTGAGCACCTGGAGTGGTTTGTTAGCCCCTGCGGTTCCTGTAGCTCCTCAAGAAGGTCAGTTTGGTTTTTTTTTGTCGATTCCACTTCCTTTAATTTACTTGGGGAGTTGAATCATATCATAGTAACTCTTCGTCACATGTTTACCTCGATGGACAAGTTAGCTTGGGTAAATGTGGGAGGAGGGCGTTACAGGAAAAAAAAACAAAGTCTACCACCACCACTACCTAAATTTACATTTATGTAGATGCAAGAAAAGTACATATGGACAAATTTGTGTTGAATTTGAAGATTTGTAGTTGGACTTAACTTTTGGACTAATATAATATAGTCTCTATGTATTACCAAAACAATAATCAGTTGGCTCTGGCCTAAGTGGTAGTGTCATGGAATGTCATCTTCCCGACCTAAGTTATAATCTAATTAGTCATATGAAAAAGCTTTAAGCTTTTGTATATTTAGGTTTACCTTGGGTACCATTCACGAAATGAGGGGAAGTACCAAATGAGATTCCTTAAGAATTGTGTTACACTTAATACTAATAATCCTAATGCCACTAATAACAAAGTATTGTTTATTATTGGGGGGCTTTCTTCCAAAACTCATTGATTATCCACTTAGTTTAAAGGAAATTTTATTCTTTACTTTATATGAAGGAAGGAAAGGGCACAAGTCACTCATAAGGCCCTAGGTTTATGAACAACACTAGTCTCTCTACAAAGTCGTGGAATCCTGATTCAATCCATGTGTAGAAACATTAACATGGGTACTAATCTCGGTAAGGATGTACTCTACCTAATTCTAAAACAAGAACACTCTTAATGCTAGATCTAACACTTCAAGTGAGTTTATTATTGTCGACTAAGAAACATATATGTGGTCTACCACTATTGCTACCTAAATCTACATTTATGGAGATTTAAGCAAAGGACTTATAAACAAAATTATGTTTGAGTTCAAGAAATGTCGTGAGACACAAATTTTGAACAATGAAAATATAAATTTCCATTTAGGGCTAGCTTTGAGCATAGGCATGTAATATTTTATTTCCCAAAGGCATAGGTACCTCATTTCTAAGAGTTATAAAATAGCATACCTCATTAGTGTAAGGAATGATAACAAAGTCACCATTAAGTGAATCCACCTTCATAGCCAAAGGAAACCATACTTGAAGCTTCAATGAATGATTATGCGCCAAATTCAACGGGAGGAGATGTAGATATTTCTATGGAGACGACCAAATAGTTATTATAGGAGCCCTCACATAAGCATTCCATTTGAAGGGTTAAACAAGATGTATGAGTCAAATAGTTGAAATGAAGAGAGGTAACCCAGATTGGATATCATGGATCATCACACATCCCCAGATCTGAAGATATTAATCCAAATGACTCTGGAGCATGCAAATAAAATTAGTTTTTTTTACTCGGGGGTTGTCACATTTGGTTGTGAATTGTTTGGAACAACACAAGCAATTGCACTTTGACGAACTTGACATTCTAGGCTAGAATCGTGGTGAATTTATTATTGTGTATGTAGTCATGGTTAGAAAAATATGGTGATAAAGTCATTCGACTTTGTAATGCACCTAATTTTTAGCAAGGATTATTTTGGGGATAAGGATTTCGGTCTACAAAAGTGGCCACTAGTCGGTCGTTGGGAATTTGCAAAAATGGGTGGCTTAAAGACAAAATTAGTGGGTCGACACACATTGGGCTCCCATCTTACAATACAGGCCCATGATTAGTATACTACTCAATAATTGGTTCTGTTTCCATTTCCTGCACCCAAAATATGCAATTATGATCTTCGATAAACCATGGTTTCAAGGACGGAGCCTCTTGAGTCTTCAACATTGATATGTGGGTTTCAACCTTATCCATGAGATTCCTTGGTGAAAATTAATTTGGGTAAATCTCCCTGGTCTTCCTCTGGAGCTCTGGACCCAAAATTCCTTGAATCATATTTGAGATGAGACTGGAAAAAATTTATTACTAGATGATCATAGTTTGGTTGGTTCAGAAAAGCGGGTTGTTTGGATATTATTTTAGATGGAATTATCTTATGGTTTGTTGGTCGATTTTGACTTAGAGTGGGGCATTTTGTCACACTGTTAGCATATTGACTACCGTGGTATCCTTTTTGTTGCTTTGGTTGTCATCAAATTGGGCATCTGGTTGCAAAATTCCCCAGCAATTTTGAGGCTCCTATTTTGCTCCAACATCAAAGCTGAATCTGTGTTTGGTGCGTCAAGATGGGACTCTAACGATGTTGGTTGCTGCAGATGGACTTAAAACAAATGTTCACGACTCAGTCATATATGCCAATTTTGATATTTTTTCACATTTTCCCTCTTCTGATGATTATTGGAAATATATAGAAGACGATGATATAATGAAAAAAATTATATGTGAATAATTTCCTGGTCGATAATATTGGATATATTTCTCCACATAAAAACCTTGTGATTAGGTTCGGGGCTAATTGAATTTCGTCCATTTTTAGAACACTCCCTCGTTTGGGGCCTTTTCCACTAGTTATAGATAATTGGGCTCTATAAATCCTCTAGTGGGTCATGGACATGGCTCTTATGATGAGAATAATAACCCCCCTCCAAACTACAATTCCATTGTGATCTAGTTTGGCACCTACATGGGTACAAACTCCCTACGAAATATGTTAGTGGTGATATTGACTTTCTAAAATAATCAAACCTTAACATTGAACCACTTATTATTCACTGAAATCCTTTGATGTCCTCCCCATAAACCTAGATTCTAAACGCAATGTTACTGTCTGTAAGAAGCACAAAGGTAGGTTGAAAGTGGGTCCACTAGTGGACCATTTTTCACGTGGGAAAACATTGATGTATTTTGATATTTTAGATTTATATGAATCTACTTTCCTTTTCGATTCAGATATGTGGACTCTTAAAGAACATTTTCTTGTTTCCAATTCCCCTCCATGAAGATTATGTCACTGAATATCTAGGGTTTATGGGATGACCCTAAATGGAGTTCCCTATGTCACTTGATTCTAGAAAATAAACCATCTCTTATTCTAATTCAGGAGACTACGATAACTAGAGACAAGGTTCGAAAATATGCTCGAGTTGGAAATTATGTTTTATTGACGCCATGGGTCTCTAGGTGGATTAAAAAATATATGGGATTTGTGCCATGTTAATTTCCTATCATTTGGATCTATTGTATTTGTCTTATTAACGAGTTTCATTAGGGGAAGAAGGGAATTCATATTTTGAATGTATATGCTCCCTATGATTCCATAATGGATTTATGGAACATGTTGGAAAAGTGTGGGTTGTTGAAGATTGGCTCTCTAATTGTGGTGGAGATTTAAATCTTATTGTTTTCATGGGGGAGATGTGTGGCTAAAGAAGTAGATTGGATCTGTTAAGTGGTTAATTCATGGAAATTTTTGGACAAAATCACTTGCTGGACATCCCTCTAGTTCCACTTCCTACCACTTGGAAAAATGGACATATTGGACTGGATAGTTTAACCAAGAGACTCAACAGATTCTTAGTTCATGAGAGATTATTGGAACAGTTCGGTTTGATGTAGTCGTGCATCAACTCTTCTAACTTATCTGATAATTCCCCTATATTTCTGCAATGTCATGGAGAATTTGCTTAGAAGGGTCTTCCCTTCAAATTTAACCATTCATAGTTAAAAGGCATATAATTAAGAAACTTGTTCGGGATACATGGAAAAACGAATATTTTCACCAAGATATATCTTGTATGGAAGTTGTATGTCAAAAACTAAAAGCTTAGAAGATGGAAGTAAAAAATTGGGAAAGAAATAAAAATAGAGGGAAAAAACAAGAACTTGTGGGGATTGATCTCAAACTTGATTCAATTTCTTCTCCATTAAATCTGAGTTACTTATCTGCTGAACTGAAACAAAAGGCTTTGGAACTGGAAGCTAGAAAGAGAAATATTTTAGCACAAGAAGAAGAAGAATGGAGGCTCAAGAGCCATGTCATTTGGATTTCCAAAGGACATAACAATACAAAATTCTTCCACAAATTTGTCTCTCAAAGAAGTAGGGATAATACTATTTGGGAATTGGAGGACGAAGAGGGTAGAAATATATATAAGCTAAAGAATCTACACAAGGAGGTAGTTAGAAATTTTGGGAATTTATACAAAGCTAGGGAGGGGGTAGACATTAATGCACATTTAAGGGTCATAAAAAATTACCCACTGATGTTTTATGAGGAAGACCATGAATTCATTTGTAACATCCCCGGGATAAAAATCCATGTAATAAAGTTTATAAAGGCAAAACAATAGCCGAGGTCATAGGTATCGAAAGATCGAGGAGATCTTTGTGGCGAAAATACTATGGCAGCTAGGGTTTCAATCGCAGGATTCCATGAATACTCGTTGGTGCCCTCACTTGGAAGTCTTACAGGTGGGTTGTAGATTGGGGATCGCCCCATCCATGCTCCATTACCTCAGGATCGGATTGTAGAAGCCGCGACAGGAACTTTGGACGCTTCCCGTCTCCTTTGTGACTTCCTTAGATACACCTCACGGATGGACACGCTCGCATGCTCTCACCTGGATTTTTTGCTCGGACACAACACTTCTGGTGGTCAACAATTTATTGGGTGCAATGGTTTGCTTCAGCTTATTCGCCTCACATTGCATGAGATTTGGCCGCTGCAGGGGACAATGATTTTTTGGGGGGTCAGAGATTACTGCTACCCACTGGGGTTTGGTAGCGCATTGCAGTGCATAGTACATGCCTTCTTCTCACCGACCTCCTCATTTCCTTACGGCTCAGACATCATTTCTGGATCTCTGCGGACCAAGCCTCTGCTACCTGCACCTAATCGAATGGGAAAACACACATACAATAATGTCAATAAGGTAAGCCTTATCATTTCGTAGAACCCATGTGGGGAACATCATTATAATATGGGCTCAGGAAAACGAGGGGATTGCAAGCCTGAAACAAAATATCAGTCAAGTTTTAGGCTATCCCACCCACTTGCAATATTTAATTCATTGCGGGAGATCTCTGCAAGACTCCCGCACAATTAAATATTACTCCATCTCTTCCTGTTCCATTAACTTTCTCAATCTGAGATTGAGGGGTGGCACTGTTGAACTACACAGAACTCAAGGTTTTTCTCAGGGAACCGGCACTCAAAAACCACAAAAACCTGATCACCAGAAAGGCCCATCATACAGGAATATATTGTGGGGGAAAAACAAAGCTGATATTCCATATGTAGCAACAGAAAATGCACCTAAACCATATATTGTGGAGCAACTAAACTCTGTTCTAGAATTGAACATAGAAATCCTAGAGATAGATGAACACTAAAATTCTTTTGAATCATAAGCGACAATATGCATATTTAATAGCTTCTGTCCTAAACCCATGGAGCTCTTTCATTATATTTTCTTAAATTGGACTTTGGATTGTGAAATCCACCTCTGTTCTAAGGGGTTTTTCATTGTCAAGTTCACAACCTCAGAGGCCAGAGATATCATCATGAGGGAGGGGCCATGGTTTTGGGGATCCACAGGGATTTTCATCACTCATTGGTTCCCGGATTTCAACGCAAACACCATGGAGGTGACTTGAATTTTGGTCTGCGTCCGGATGTACAACCTCCCTCTTCATTTTTGGAACGAAGTAGTTTTGGTGGGCATAGGAAACATCATTGGGAGATACATCAAATCAGACACACTATGTTTGGAGGAGCGTTTCTACACTTTTGCACGAATATGTGTGGAAGTGGACCTCAGTAAAGGGCTGCCAGAATGTATACAAATGAATCACAAACAGTAGAAGTGGATGCAGCATCTTGAATTTGATAACACTGCATTCAGATGCCGAATTTGCAAAAACATCGGTCACCTGCAAAACACATGCGCGGAAGTAAAAAGAGATAATAGGAAAAAGAAGAATACAGGGAAAAATCTAAAAGGTTGGCTATTTCCCTTAAGCGAACTAGAATAGGAGACAAAAGAAGAAGATGATGTCCACATCCCAAAGGCAGACGACCAGACAACTACAGAACCAGAGACAAAAGAACAAGAGATGCAAGACCCTTTCGATGTCAACACCAGCACTCAGCCGGCAAAAGACCATGGGGCACGAGACACAGGTGGGAATAAAAGGCAACACACCTCAGATACTTCAGATTTAGATAAGGACATTGGAGCAATGAATGAAGAGAATAAGCTCGCTCTTATCTCGGCTATGCCAACACAAGGTGCTTGGCGGAAGGTCGAAAAGAAGAAGGGAAGAAAAACTTAATTTTTTTTTCTTCCCATGTAACATTGCTTCTTTTTACTTGCAACCTCTTAGTTTGTCTTGATTGAAATTACCAACACTTGTAACATGTATTTTTGTTTTCACTAATAAAATTATGAATTTTTCCTGGGAAAAAAAAGATAACCGAGGTCATGGGACACGTATTCCAAGTTGAATGTTGGTAAAAAAACATAGTAATGGGGATCACTTGTGATTAATTAAGGGCTATGGAAATTGGAAAATGCAATGGAAAAGGCTTTAGAAAGGCATGAGGCATTAATTGGCATTTATTTTTTATGGAAACGGTTATAGTTTATTAATAGGTGGAAATTGGTTGGGCTGGGGCCAAATCAACCATCATTACAAAGCTTCAAGCCAGCTTTCCATGACAAGAGAAAATTCACTACAAAATTCAGGGAATAGAGATTTGAGAAGGGGTTTAATCATTTTTTTTGAAAGCTCCTTGCGGCAGAAGGAAACCTTTGTTTGCATTGGTGTTTCATTCCCTGTTCGAACCTCAGAGAATGTGCAAAAATTGTTATGAGGAAAAGTCTAACAACATGAAATTCAGCCTTCGAAGGATCTTATTTAGGACTGGATTGTTGAATTGGTCCTCTGAATTTCAATTCTTTATCAAAATTTCTGAGTCGCCGAAAGCTTGGAATTCTCTAATACCTTTCTCACGAAAAGTTTGGCAGGCTTTTAGAAGACCAAGGAATTTTTCCTGATTATTAGTTCTCTGCCCAAGGCCCCAGCTGAATTTGTCTCTTCGTAGACCATCCAAGGAGTAGAGCACTCCACCGGCACTTGCAGTCCAGGGATTTCCTTTGGAGGCACCATAAAAAAAAAACGTTGCTTTATCGTGCTTCCTCCATCACACTGGAAAGGTTTCGTCTGTGTCCTGTAAATGCCATCCTGGATTGGTGAAGGGGCAAGTTGAGGCTTGTTTTATGTCCTGACAAGCAAAGGTTTCCATCCAATTCTTTTCTTCAGGAAGGAGAGAGATTTCGGGTTTATGAGAATGTTGAGTCACTGTTTCAAGAAGGAGAGCTTTGGCTTTGGCTGCAGCCGTCGAGGGAGACCAAGAAGTACTATTGAAAATCTGCTCATTTCTTGCAAGCCAATTTTTCCAGCAGGCGTATTTGGGGATGGTATGCCAAACATAAAACCAAAGCATGTGGATAGCACATCTTCCAAGTGGAAAATAAATCAACCATAGTTGGGACGGTAAAATTGAGACCATGAAGGATAAACTTCCACACATATTTGGCGAAGGTGCAGTCCATGAATAGGTGATCCATAGTTTCAAGATAATTTTTGCAAAGCGCACATCACTGAGGACCGACAATGCTTCTTTTATCATATTTCCCTAGTCAATATTTTCTTGTGCATTAGAACCCAAAAGAAGAAATTAATTTTGGGAAGACCAAAGGAGTTCCAAACCTTCTTCCAAAAGGTCATAGGCTGATTTGTCTCGTGCTGAGATTGGAGATACAGAAATCCTTGCGCTGCAGTGTAGGTTCCGGTGTTTCCCCAGCCCCAAAATTTTGAAGCCTGCTCGTGAACTGGAGTTGAGTCTGTTAACTCCGCTTTGAGAATGTTCTATTGGGATTGCAGATGCTCAGGGACTTTGGGAAAGATCCAAGATTTCCAATTTCCTGTCTCGTCCCAAACAAAAATGTCTTCAAGTTTGAGAACTACATGCTGAGAAAGCCACTCATGGATCTCTTTTAGATCTTCAGAATTGGCAAGGGGCGAATGTCCCATTATACTATCTTGCCACACCAAAATTCTCCTTCGATTACCAGGAATACGATAGAGGTGGTTATGGAAAAAACAAATTCCTCACTGGAAAAGATTCCAAATCAACGAACCTTTCAGAGTGCTATCGGCCTGCATATTTCTCAAAGGGACACCTTTGGCATACTTATTTCTTAAAATTTGACTGACCATGTGTTTCAGATTCACATATAGCTTCCACAAAATTTTGCAGCCCAAGGAAATTTTTGCGTGGATGGGATCTCTGATCTGAAGTCCACCTTTCGAAATTGGATGTTCAAACATTTCCAAATTAACTATATGGAACTTCTTCTGATTACCTTTCCCACCATGCCAAATAAAGTTGCGGATTAACTTTGAAACTTGCTCGGTGATAGAATTTGGGGCCAGTAGAAAGGGCCTGATAAATAGGCAAGGCAGAGAGAACTGATTTGATGAGGACTAATTTTCCACTGTTGGTGAGCCCATGGCCTCCCCAAGAGGTGATTTTCTACTTGATTTTGTAGATAACATCAACCCACAATGAACACTTGTTTACTGCAAGAGTTAAAGGAAGCCCGAGATATTTAATTTTTTCCCAAGAGGCATAACCAACAAAACCCAATTGATGCACAATTATGTGGATGGCTTTTTGCTCAACATTCCACCCATACATTGCACTCTTCCTGTCGTTGATGAGAGCACCAGAGACGTTGTAGAAGCTATGGAGGATTAAATTGTAGACATTTGAAATCCTTATGGAGGCTCCGCCTAATAGGAGAGAATCGTCAGTGAAGAAGGCATAGTTGATAGGATCCAATCCTTTCATCAGTCTTATTCTTGGGACTGTCCCTGCGATCTTTTAAACTGTCAATTTTCTGCTAAGAGAGTTTGCCATCAAAATGTACAAGAAAGGGGAGAGAGGGAAACCTTGCCTTAATCCCCTCAATGCTTGGAAATAATTGGTAGGTCTTCCATTGACAAGAGGAGCTATCCATGGCTTATCGGTGCAGGCTTTGATGAGATTGAAAAAATCAGGAGAGAAACCAAAAGAAATAAGGACTCTGTAAAGGAAGGAAAGATTGACTCTGTCAAAGGCATTTGTCATATCAAGCTTAATCAACATCCCTTGCTTCCGTTGATGGCTGGAATGCATCGCTTCTTGTACCTGAATGGCATTTTCCAGGACATGTCTACCTTTGACAAACCCTCCTTGAGAGGGGGAGATGAGGTTCCCAAGCAATGACTTAATTATGTTTGCGAGAAGCTTGGTGAGGTTTTTGTACGAAGCATTGTGCAGGGAGATGGGCCTAAATCTTTCAAAGGATCTAGGATTCACCTCTTTAGGGATTAATGCTAAGAAGGTAGAGTTAGTGCCACCCCACACCTTATATTTTTTCAGGAAGCCTTTAATAATTCTCAACAGATCAACTTTGATTATTTCCCAACATATTTATGTAGAAGTGAATTGAAAATATGTCGGGCCGGGCCTTGTCGGGTTCCATTGACCAAATGACTTAACAAATTTCTTCATCAATGAAAGGCTTCATGAGGATTGAATTGTCTTCTCTGCTAACAAGAGAGGGAATGTGAGAGAGGAATTCGATTGTGTCCTCTTCGATGCATCACTCTCTTTTCTATAGAGGTTATGGAAATGAGAATTTGTAGTTGCTTTGATTTGGTCGAAGCCTTTGCAGACCAAAACTTCAGAAGATATAATTTCTGAGATGTGATTACGAGACATGTGAAATTTGTATTGGCAGTGGAATAAAGAAGTGTTTCGATATCCAGCTTTGAGCCACAGGCTGAGGGACTTAATTCTCTAATATTATTCTTCATTGCAGAAGGAGCGATGGGAATTGCTTTGGGCGATTTGTTCCTTTTAAAGCTCCGAAGAGGTGATGTATTTTATTTCCATATCCATTTGTAGGTTATCCAACAGATAGAAAACTTCTTGTCTCTGACTGCTACAGGTTTTAATGGGATTTCTGATCCACTCTTTCAAAGCATGCTAAGTGACCTTGAGTTTTTGCTCCCACACAAAACTTGGAGATAATATGACAGGTTTGGACCAAGCCAAACGAACAATGTCAAAGATCCCATCTATATCAATCCAAAGAGGGCTTAACCGAAATGGGATTGGGCCCAAGTTTTCTTCCTCTTCCAAGAGGAGAAGGATAGGCTTATGACTAGAGGTCAGCTTAGGTAGGATTTTTGAGGAGGTGAGCCTCTTTTCCAACAGAAGCGAACTCTGAATAAGAAACTTGTCTAAACGAGCATAAATGTGCTCTTCCCCTACTCGATTATTAGACTAATTTTAAGAGGGCTCTCGTGGGTTTGAAATCCAGGAGGTCCCATTGATGAACACAGTCTTCCACCAGGGGAAGAATTTGGTCCCTGCTACAGATGCCTGATCTCTTTTCTTTCAAATCCAAAACAATTTTTATTTCTCTGACTAATATGACGTTCTTGGGAGAGTGAAGGTCTAAAAATTCAGAAAGAGATTTCCAACAATCTCTCTTTTCAGCATAGAGCACAGGGACATAAATATTAAAAAGAGCAAAGGTTAAATTACTTGTGGAATGCCTTAGCTTGGTAAAAATCCAGTGTTGGGTCTCAAAGGAGATTTCTAGTTGAAATTGGTCCTCCGACCACAGAGCTGCAATTCTACTTGAGGAGACCCTTGCACTTATAGCCTTTCCTGTGTTTTTCTTCCATTTCGATTTGATGATGTCGAGAAGGGTGTCCCCTTTGATTTTATTCTCTTGGAGCATGAGGATTTCAGGAGGGTCCATTTTCAAGAGATATTTAATGGCTTCAACTTTCATTGGATTCCCCAAGCCTCTGTGATTCCAAGAGACTAATCACATTATTTACTAGTGATGGTGTTGGTAACACCTCCCTTGGGAGGCCTTGTTCTGGTGTTTCTCCCAATGGACATTTCAATGGTGAATTGGCTTCCTTGAGTTTTTTGCCTTTATGCCTCTTCTTCTCTAGCTTCTTTATGAGATTTTCTCCCAACTCTTTTCGAAGGCCTCTCAAAGGTCTCGTCCTCTGAAGAACAAGAGATTTCCATTGGCTTCTTTCTGATTATTTCGGTATATGAGGGAGGGGAGGAAGTATCTAGGGATTATCCAGAGAGAACTGCTTCTGCATTACCTTTTTCCGAAGAGGGGGGAGTGTTCTGTTGTTTAGTGACTTCCAAGGTTGATTCTGGAGGGTTTGCTGGAGTGTTGAGCACTTAAATAAGATTTTTTGGGACTTATACCGAAGGAGGAATGGAGATCCCTTCCCCTAGAGTTTGTCCTGCTGTTGGTGCATTGGTCCCTTTTCCTTTAGCTCTTTTATCTTGTTTTTTCGGAGCTGTTTTCTGAACTAGGGTCCATTGATATCCTTTCGATTTCTTGCTGTCTTCTTCAACCTTCTTTTTACAATGCCTTATGAAATGGCCATAGCCATGGCAATGCCTGCATGTAAATGGAATTTGTTTGTATTCCAACTCCTGGATATGGGTCCAATCAACAACTGTTAATTTAATAGCTTCCGGTAGCCTGACTTCCAAATATACCTCAACGCATATATGTGCACATGAGTATTGGTCTTTTTTCACTGCTTGGTCGATGTACTTTACGAGGGTATTTACAATGGTTTGAAGAGACTTCTGGTTCAAGCAATGCAGTGGGAGATGAGGGAGACACACCCATAGTGGGACAGCTGAAGGCACATCTTGAGCTGGATCGAAATCGGAAGTCCATTGTTTAAATATAGACCATGAGGACCCATAAAATACGGTTCATTTTTGAAAATGAGGATTTTGTCTTCCACGTTATCAAAAACAAATACAAATAATCCTTTACCTACAAAATGACTTCTGATGCCTTCCGATACTAATGGAGTCCAGTTTCTCTGCGCCTAATCTTCCACAGCTTTGGGAGAGGGCCAAAGGCCAGTGAACTGCCCGATAAGCCCCCTTCCAGCAAGATTCAAAGTAGATCGGCATGTTTCTTCAATTGGGAGGGAAACCGACAGAATGCTGTCCAACTTCTGCATGAATTTTTGTTGTAAATCTGTCAAGGAACTTTTGTAGCTAGCCGTAACCATCTTCTTAAATTCCACAATGTTTGAAGGAGGAGGAAGGGGATCCTCGTGTCCCCCTCCTGTAACCATGGCGGTTAGAAGAAAAATGCATTTAGGTATCTCGCCAAGGCAGATGCCCACACTCTCAGAAATCCATATACTTAGGCATTAATTTTCATTTTATTTATGAAAATAATGGGAAATATGAGAAAATTTAAGTGAAAGGTCACAGGTTGCATGTGAGGGGAAAATGAAGTAAAATAACGGAAAATGAAGAAAATAGAGGCCTCATTGATAAAAAGGTTTTTGAGGATCAATTCATGGCTTTTGTTAAGTTCAACCTTTTGTTAGTTTTAGCTTGGAGCTCTCTCTTCTATTCTCTCTCTCTCTCTCATACTATTGGACACTTAAATTTTTCTTGGAGCACGCTCGGAGGAGAGTGGAATACTTTGGATTTGGAGTAAGAAGGCAAAGAAAAAGAGGGAAAGTGCACAAGGACAATAGGATCAACAACTACAATGGGTTTTTCTTGTAGGTACCAAGTTGCATGTATGATTTCCTTGCTAGTTTTGACATGCATGGCACATGCATGTGGTTTATTGGTTATAAGTTGTCATTGGCATGGAGGATTTCCTAGATTGATAATGGTTTTGCCTAGCCTTTCCATTTCCTATATAGCCATGGTGTTGTGGGTTTTATCTTTGTTTTATGGTTGGTTCTCATGTTCCTTTGGCTGTGGGTTGAGTTACTAGTTCATGGAGCCTTGGTTGGAAAAACACTTTGGAAGGCCTATAACAACTTGGGTGTTAGAAAATTATATATTATGGAGCAATGCAACACATAAAAATATGCGGAAAATAAAAGCACACAAAACACATAAAACTATAGAGACACAGATATACGTGGTTCACCTAGTTTGGGCTACGTCCACCCCGAACAGCCAGTCCTTCCTTTTTATTATCCAGCAAAAATGAAGAAACAAAACCTACAGCAGATCTGCAGTAATATCCTCTGTTCTCTCTCATAGTCTCCCTCTCTGTTTCTCGCTCCGAGAATACACATACGATTCATAGCCGCAATACAATGCCCTCATAAAAAGGGAGGGGTTGCCTTCTAGGGCAAAAAACCCTAATCTAAACATAACTTCTACCGTCAGATCATTTGCCTAATGAACGACCCATATTGACTATAAATTATTATACTTTTACAAGGCAATTTTACATCTGTTTTTAGCTTCAGGGGCGCTGCCCCCGAACCACGGCAGCGATTGATTACGGGCGGCGTTTCCGCCCCTTTTAAGGTACAAGGGTCCAATGTTGTGATACAAAGTAAACAAGATAATCAGGTTCCACACCCAACAATCTCCCACTTGGAGACTGATTGTAGCAACTCCACTGCTGCTTCATTTGCTGGACAATGAATCCTCTTTGGATCATCTTCATCGTCATCCTTGAAGACCAACTGAAACTGAGCATGTTCTCAGTTTCTCCCTGGTTACAACTTTTGTTAGCATATCCGCAGGATTCTGGCTAGTGTGTATCTTTTCCAGCTTCAACTCTGCATCTTCTAACACTGACCGTATGAAATGGTACTTGAGATGTATGTGTTTAGTCCTGGAATGAAATGCTAAGTTCTTTGCAAGATGAATGACACTTTGGCTATCACTGTATAGTGTGCCCATATCATGCTTCTTACCCAATTCATCCATAAACCTTTGTAACCAAATCATTTCTTAACTAGCCTCTGTAGCAGCAACATACTCGGCTTCTGTTGTTGAAAGTGCAACAACACTTTGGATTTTTGAAACCCAACTAACAGTTGTTCCACCTACAATAAATACATATCCTGTAGTGCTCCTCCTGTTATCTCTGTCACCTGCCATATCCGCATCAACATATCCCTGTAGAGCAATGTTTGAACCACCAAAGCATAATTCTTGATTTGTGGTACCTCTCAAATATCTGAGAATCCATTTTACTTCCATCCAATGTTCTTTTCCTGGATTGTTCATATACCTGCTTACAACTCCCACTGCATGTGCAATATCAGGCCTTGTGCAGACCATTGCATACATTAAACTTCCAACTGCTGATGCATATGGAACTTTAGACATATAATCCATGTCTTCTTGGGTCTTTGGGCGCATCTCCTTACTAAGTTTGAAATGGCTAGCAAAAGGTGTACTAACTGGTTTTGCATTGTGCATATTAAATCTTTTCAACACCTTTTCTATGTACTCATTTTGAGACAATGTTAATTTACGATTTTTCCTGTCTCTAGTTATCCTCATACCAAAGATTTGTTTTGCAGCTCCCAAATCCTTCATTGAAAATTAATTTGCCAATTTTCATTTGAGCACATTTATTTCCTGCATGTTAGATCCTGCAACAAGCATGTCATCTACATACAATAACAATATAAGATAGCTGCCATCATTTTGCCTTTTTAGATAAACACAATGATCAGAGTGACATCTAGTATAACCTTTTTCAGACATAAACTTGTCAAATTTTAGATACCACTGCCTTGGAGCCTGTTTTAAGCCATACAAGCTCTTCTTTAACATGCACACCAATTTTTCTTTCCCTTTTACCTCATATCCTTCTGGTTGCTGCATGTATATCTCTTCCTGCAAATCTCCATGGAGAAATGTTGTCTTTACATCTATCTGTTCAAGATGTAAATCTTCCGCAGCTACAAGACTTAAGATAGTTCTGATTGAATTCATCTTAACAACAGGAGAAAATATTTCATCAAAATCAATACCTTTCTTTTGTGCAAACCCCTTCACCAAAGTCTAGCTTTGTACCTCTATTTTCCTCCATCTTCTTCCTTCAGCCTGTAAACCCATTTATTCTGCAACGTAGTTTTACGTGCAGGAAAATTGACTAAGTCCCAAGTCTGGTTATGCATTAAGGAGTCCATCTCTTCTTCCATGGCTAGCTCCCACTTCTTCCTACTTTCAACCTGCATTGTTTCTTCATAACATTCAGGTTCACCAGAATCAGTCAACAATAAATAATATAATGAAGGAGAGTATCGTTCAGGGGGTCTACTTATCCTGGTAGATCTTCTAACACCACTTTCAAGTGTTTGAGGTGCCTGTTGCTGTTGTGGTGGTTGCTGCTGCTGTGGTTGTTGATTATTATTATTTTCAGGCACCTTTACTTTTTCAGATATCTCATCAAGAACCGCGTATTCCTTGCTTTATTTTTCCTGTTTCTTTTCCTGCAACTGATTCTTATACAAGACCTTTTCATTGAATATTACATCTCTGCTCCTAAATGATTTTGTGATTTTCATAATCATATAAGCGATAACCAAAATCATGAGCACCATATCCAATAAAGGTACATTTCTTTGATTTTTCCTCAAGCTTTGTTTTGTTTTCTTTATTAATATGGACAAAGGCCTCACAACCAAAAGGCTTTAAAAAAGAGTAGTTTACCTTTTTACCTTTCCATGCTTCCTTTGGAATACCACCATCCAAGGAACTTGAAGGCCCTGCGACATTAGATAAACAACATTATCTCGACATACGCAAATTGTAAAGCAATCTTGCATACAATCTCATGCACCTTTGTTGAGAGGTAAATCCTACGCGGACAGAGCGATCCCTACTAGCCCGGCACGGGTCTAGCAACAAGCAGCAATCATCAAATGCTACGGCGCAAGTTCGTTAACGAATGAAAACGGACCAACTATGGAGGCCCTCGGAGTCCGGTGCTATGATTCGTAGAGACGGCGTTCCGTTCCTCGGCCTCGGCGGATCACGATCGCCACCCCGATCTCGCATTGAATGGACACTTACACATGCAAGAAACAACATGAATACAGAAGCATAAATCCGAATGTACCTTTATATATCAGTCAGAAAGGATATAACTCATCATTAACATAAGTGAAAAATAGAGTGGAACCATAACCAGTAGTCATTCATTAATAAGCAATCGAAAGAGAGTACAACCAATGTTCTGACGCTGAGGTCTCTTTCGGAGGGGTCTCCAGTCGTACACGTCTCGCAAATCCTACCAGGGATGGGACAAGCCTCTCTTAGAGTCTCTCGACGATAGTCTCCTTGCTCGAGTTTGGACTTAAGGGAAGAATGAGGGCTCTTGCAGCATGGAGGCTCTTGGGAATTTGAGAACTTGGAGATTCAAGGCTTGGGCACTTCAAGACTAGCTTGTAATGGAAATGAGCTAGCTTTTATAGATGGAGGAAGGGGAGTTGGGATCCCTATAATTGTGGGATTGGCCCTATCTTCAATGAAGCTTCCATGAGAGGTGGCAAACCACTTTCCTTTCATGGAACTCCCGGAGCCAAACCTCCCAACTCAAGATAGATAACAGTTTCTGAGTCTGTTGAAACGAAACTTCCGCCATTCTTATTTAAAAAACACTCCTTAAATTAGCTGGCACGACTGCGACTCTGGGACAGAGCGCCAGTTGGCGTGGCCTCTTTGTAGGATTTTCCTCATTGGCACGAGTGCTGAACTGGATACCCGCGCCAGTGAAAAAAGGGATGTTTTTATGGTTTTCTACAAGGAGATGTCTTTAGGGCAATTGAAGCTCATGTTTAGAGGAATGCAATGACAATGGTTTCAAGGCATGACATTGCTCACAGGTCACAAAATGGGCCCTCCAATGTGCGGGACGGGAATGTTGAGAATGATGACAAGTGCGTATAAGCATACTCCATGATTGTTGTTTATCCTTTCTGACACACCATTTTCTTGTCGTGTTCAGGCTGTACGCTCTACGTTCCATGCTCTGAACAGTACCTATCAAACTCTTTGCTGCAATATTCACCTCCATTGTCTGATCTGAGATGCTTCAACTTATTTCCTGTCTCAATCTCAACCAAAGCTTTCATTTCTTGAAAGTATCAAATACATCAGATTTATTCTAAATACAATAAATACATGTTTTTCTAGTTGCATCATCAATAAAAGTAACATAATAATGAGAGCCACCGAGAGATGATACCTGAGCAGGTCCCCATACATTTGTATGCAAAAGCTCCAATTTTTCGCTCTTCTTTTCTTTCCCAACTCTAAGAAATCTGACTCTCTTCTGTTTCCATAAATGCAATTCTCACAGAAATCCAAATCAACATTCTTCAAACCCGACAACAAATTTCTTGAGTGAAGAACCTTCATCCCCTTCTCACTCATGTGTCCGAGCCTATGATGCCATAATGCTGCATCTACTCCTTTGGAAGTTAAAGCATTAGCAGAGTTAGAAATATCATTGCATAAATACAATGTACCAACCTTTTCGCCTCTTGCTATTACCAGTGCTCCTTTGGTGACCTTCCAAGTTTTATCTGTGAAAGTTTTCACACAACCTTCACTGCCTAACTGCCCTGTTGAAATAAGATTTTTCTTCAGATCTGGAACATGCCTTACCTCCTTTAATAGCCATTGGTTTCCATTCTGTTGTTTTACAAGAACCTTACCCATTCCAATAATTTTACAGGGTTTATCATCACCCGAATGGACTTGTCCAAAATCTCCTTGAACATAGTCATGAAAATATTTCTTATCGAATGTGATGCATGGAATGAAGCCCTGAATCTACAACCCGAGGCCAGTTAAATTTTCGAAAGAAAGAATCAAAGCATCTTGTAACACATCACTTGTCACATTTTCTTAATGATTGTTTTCTTGTTGTGCGTCTCCTTCTTTTCCCTTCCAATATCTACAGTCTTTCTTTAGGTGTCCTTTCTTTCCATATTTCCACCACACTATCCCTGATCTAGACTTGGATCTACCTTTCCTTGATTTCTGCGATATCCTGAGCTCTTTCCTTTTCCATTTTTCTTCCCCTAGACTCTGCACTCAAAGCATTTTGATGTCTCAAAGTCTTTTAAAGTACATTTCCTTTAAGGATAACAACATCATCCAAACTTTAAAGTACTAGATCCAGGAAGCGAGTTATAGCAGCATTACCAAACTGTCATGCTCTCGGCAATGAAGCACAAAGTCGCGAACTCTATTGTCACATCAAGGTGTTCTCTGATGCTTGGTAGTAGCGCTGTTAAATTGTTTAAATAGTGCAACAAATCCACCTTGAGCATCTTCATATTAAATAGTCGTTTCATAAATATCTTGTTTGAGGGCGAGGGTTTCATATAGTTTAGCCAGCGTTTGCATCAAACCTCTGTTGTTGTTTCCTTGAAATATTGAAGGCAATAATGGCATAATTCTAATAATCTTGTTAATTTGGTTAAGTGCCTTTCTATAGCACCTTTCCATTCAGCAATCTTGTCGTAACTTGTGCATCTTGTGCAGCTTCTTTGTTTTTCCGCTCAATGGTAGGTATAGATCTTTCTGATACAGATAATCTTCCATCTGCATCTTCCACAGCGGAAAGTTTTGGCCGTTAAATTTCTCGACCCTAAACTTACCATCTTCCACCATTGCTCCCACTTGAACCAGGAACCCTTCTTTCCTGCGAGTTTATCAGCCAAATATACCTTCGGCTTTGATACCAGTTGTTAGAAAATTATATATTATGGAGCAATGCAACACATAAAAATATGCAGAAAATAAAAGCGCACAAAACACATAAAACTATAGAGACATAGATATACGTGGTTCACCCAGTTTGGGCTACGTCCACCCCGAACATCCAGTCCTTCCTTTTTATTATCCAGCAAAAATGAAGAAACAAAACCTACAGTAGATCCGCTGTAATATCCTCTGTTCTCTCTCACAGTCTCCCTTTCTGTTTCTCGCTTCGAGAATACACATACGATTCACAGCCGCAATACAATGCCCTCATAAAAAGCGAGGGGTTGCCTTCTAGGGCAAAAAACCCTAATCTAAACATAACTTCTACCGTCATATCATTTGCCTAATGAACGGCCCAGATTGACTAGAAATTATTATACTTTTACAAGGCAATTTTACATCTGTTTTTAGCTTCGGGGGTGCTGCCCCCGAAAACCCCCGCCAGGGGGGGAGCTCCGAAAAGCACTGTCGCCCCCCCCTAGACCCCCCACGGCAGCGATTAATTACGGGTGGCGTTACCGCCCCTTTTAAGGTACAGGGGTCCAATGCTGTGATACAAAGTAAACAAGATAATCAGGCTCCACACCCAACATTGGGTTGAGTTACTACTCCTGGAAGCCTTTGTTGGATGAATGCTTTGGAACCCTTGGTGGGTTTAGTTACTACTCCTGGAAGCCTTGGTTGGACAAAAACTCTAGAGCTTGGTGGTAGTTATGGGTTGAGTTACTAGTCCTGGAATTTGGGTTGGAACAAACACTCTGGAGCGTTGGACAACTTGGATGGAGACCAATCTGGTGATGGTTAGTGGTGTTCTACTGTAAGGTGGAATCACTGGTTGAGGGTTGAGATGGTTGGCCTCTGGAAGCCCTGGTTTGGTTTTATTGGTTTATTCCATGAGATCCCACATTCATGCTTAGAATATTGCGCAGGGGTGATTGGCTGAAATAGAGATTTGGTTCATCCCAATCTATGGCCGAGTGGTATGTGGAAGTCCCTGACTTCGTTGCATCTTGAATATTTTAATAAGAGCTCTTTTCCTCATATATTTTATGGGTAAATATACTTTTGGTAATGTGATATTAATGGTTGTTGTATCTTTTTTATTTTTTTGGTTATATGCTGGTATAAGCATGGATTTATGACAAATTTTAGTTATGGATCTCATCATGTTTTTATTAGTAAATGAATGGATAATGAATGTATGACCTAATAGATGATATTGCAGCTATGTTGAGAAGGTATCAGACCTTCTTGACAAATATTAGATAAGTATGAAGTCCCTATGTTCAAATATATAATTATGACATATAGATTACATGTCCATGATATGTTTGACGAAATTCCTATCATGGTTAGGATGAGACAAGTCATGTCCTTGTTCAAGTTTTGCATTAGAGGCATTGTCTTCATGTTATTGATCATTTATGATAATTTCATTAAGTTCTGGGTATAGTTATGAGTCCTAGCCATGAAAAAGTGGCCCAGAATTCGGGGTCACTGGCTCAGAACTACCTGAAAAAGTTTGTAGTTGCATGGATGCCTTGCTGTGGGAGCGATTGGAGGGTTTCAGTCGCATGGAGGGCTTGTCATGGGTGTGATTGGGGGTCTAGTTTAGTTAAAGAGTGGCTCAACTTAGGGGTTGAGCACCTGGAGTGGTTTGTTAGCCCTAGGGGGTCCTGTAGCTCCCGAGGAAGGTCAGTTTGGTCTTGGTTTGTTGATTTCACTTCCTTAACTATACTTGTGAAGTTGAATCATATCATCATAACTCTTTATCACATGTTTGTAGAAATTATATGCACTAAGCATGCATATGTCCTTGATTCACCTGATCTCACACTATTTAACTTTATGCAAAATACTGACTCAATTCCACTTGTTAATCTTTTGCCAAAAATTTAATTGCACAGACATGTGAAGCATAAACAAAAATAATCAATTGCACATAACACAGTTTTTAACCGGGAAAGCCTGAAGCTGAAAACCCAACTATATATTATGTATCATGGAATCATACGACAATCCTCCTACAAAGCTTATCAAGCTCTCAGTACAGTACAATCATCATACACTAATCAGGAACAATCTTGCAAATCCATGCACCGATCTTTGCCCTTCTGCTAGCCTACCTCCACTGCTCAATCCCTGCTGAAGAATAGCTCTGAATGAATTCAAATTACCCTTGCCTTGACTGCGCAATCCTCATTGGCAACTCCAATGTGTGTGTGATGTAATCAATGCATCACTATAGTCACAACAGATAGTCTATCTTGCCCTTTCACCTACCTCTCCACTGGGTCTCTACTGAAACTGCCATGCACTGTAGTTAACTGCTATATTGTTCATTTGATTAATGAGTTATTATTTGTGAATTAATTAACTAATTAATTCACTCCACTCTCACTAGTGTATCAATCAGTTAGACTAGATACAACTAGCTCAGCTAGATCTAGCGGAATACAACTCCATAACTACTTCTAACAAGTACCATAACTACGCAACGGAGTTTGAGTGAGTCCTCCATGCATTAGCTCCGATGTAAACCCTTGGGAATTGCGTAATTCCCTCGTATGATGCGCCACATACGTACTTACCCTTTGAAATGAAGTGCTCCAAGAAGAAATAGGATTCTTTGTTTAGTGTCGATTATTATTAAGGAAACTAATAATAATCGACATGCATATCTTTAGATCAACGATATATAAATAGACTTTGCCCAATATATCTAAAAATAGAAGTCCATATATTTTTCCAACTTGACCAACCATCCACATATAGCATCCTGCAACTCATAGAATATGATCGACATGTCTAAAAATAGACTTGCGCCAAAAATAGCCTGCGGGCCCACTTAGTGAAGGCGACTCTTTTCACTAAGCTCATCATCTTGTTGAATCTTAACAATGTTTGCCCCGATGGACCGGTTAGCTTGGGTAACCGTGGGAGGAGGGTGTTACAAAGTGGTATCAGAGAATGGTTCAACACTTGGACTGGATGGGCGGGATGTGTTTGTCGTGCATACATGTCAGTTGCATATGTGTTTATTATGTTTGTGGTATGTGTTCTTGTAAAACATGCATGGTTGTGGACATTTTTATAGTTGCGTTTTCATGTGGAAGTTGGTGATGTTATTTGTAATATCCCAAAATAGTGATGTTCATGTGGTCAATATGTTTTAGTTTTTAGCAGTTTTGCTAGCTTTAGGTGTCATTGAACACCGAGGATGGTGTTCCCCTAAGGGGCAGGGGTCTGTAACAATCCCATGTTAAAAATCCATGTAATAAAGTTTATAAAGGCAAAACACTTACCAAGGTCACAAGACACGTATTGCAAGCTGAACGTTGGACGAAAAAAACAGTGATGGGGATCACTTGTGATTAATTAATGGCTATGGAAATTGGCAAAGGAAATGGCAAAGGATTTGGAAAGGAATGAGGCATTAATTGGCATTTTATTTATGGAAATAACGGGAAATAGGAGAAAATTTTAGTGAAAGGTCACAGGTTGCACGTGAGAGGAAAATGAAGGAAAATAATTGAAAATGAAGAAAATAGAGGCCTCATTGATAAAAAGGCTTCTGAGGATCAGTTCATGGATTTTGGTTAGTTCAACCTTTTGTCAATTGTAGCTTGGAGCTCTCTCTTCTATTCTTTCTCTCTATCATACTCTTGGACACTTAGAGTTTTATTGGATCACTCTTGGAGGAGTGTGGCATACTTGGGATTTGGAGCAAGAAGGAAAAGGAAAATTAGGAAAGCATAAGAGGGCAACGAGATCAACAACTACAATGGGTTTTTATTGCAAGTACTAAGTTGCATGTATGATTTCCTTGCTAGTTTTGGCATGCATGGCACATGCATGTGGTTTATTGGCTATGAGTTTCCATTAGCATGGAGGATTATCTGGATTGACAGTGGTTTTTCCTAGTCTTGCCATTTCTTGGATAACCATGGCGTTGTGGGTTTTATCTTTGTTTTATGTTTGGTTCTCATGTTCCTTTGGTTGTGGGTTGAGTTATTAGTTCCTGGAGCCTTGGTTGGACAAACACTCTAGAAGCCCTATAAAAGCTTAGATTGAGTTATTAGTACTTGAAGCCTTGGTTGGAAAAATGCTCTGGAACCCTTGGTGGGTTGAGTTACTAGTCCTGGAAGCGTTGGTTGGAAAAATTCTCTAGAGCTTGTTGGCAATTGTGGGTTGAGTTACTAGTCCTAGGAGCTGGGTTGGAACAAATTCTCTGGAACCCTAGACAACTTGGATGGAGACTAATCTGGTGATGGTTGGTGATATTCGAATGTGAAGTTGAATCACTGGTTGAGGGTTCAGGTGGCTTGGAATTTGGAAGCCCTGGTTTGGTTTTCTTGGTTTATTCCATGATATTGCACATTCATGCTTGGAATATGGCGCAGGGGTAATTGGCTGAAAGAGAGATTTGGTTCGTCCCAATACATGGTCGGGTGGTATGTGGAAGTACTTGACTTGGTTGCATTTTTCATCTGTTAATAAGAGCTCCTTTCCTCTTGTATTTTATGGGTAAATATACTTGTTATTATGTGATCTTAATGGTTGTTCTATCATTGTTATTTTTCTGGTTATATGCTGGTATAAGCATGGATTTATGAAAGATTCTAGTTATGGCTCTCATCATGTTTTGATTAGTAAACGAATCGATGATGAATGTATGACCTAATAGATGATATTGCAGTTATGTTGAGAAGGAATCGAACCTTCTTGATGAATCTCAGATAAGTATGATGTCCCTATGTTCAAATATGTAATTATGACTTGTACATTACATGTCCATGATGTGTTTGACAAAATTCCTGTCATGGTTAGGATGAGTTAGGTTAGGTCCTCGTTCAAGTTTTTCATTAGAGGCCTTGTCTTCCTGTTATTTATCATTTCTCATAATTTCATCAAGTTCCAGGCAAAGGTCTGAGTCCTAGCCCTGAAAAAGTAGCTCATAATTCGGGGTCACTGGCACAAAACTACCTATAAAAGTTTGCAGTCGCATGGATTCCTTGTTGTGGGAGTGGATGGAGGGTTTTAGTTGCATGGAGGTCTTGTCATGGGTGCGACTAAGGGTCTAGTTTGGTTAAAGAGCAGGTTAAATTAGGGGTTGAACACCTAGAGTGGGCTGTTAGCCCATAGGGGTCCTGTGGCTCCTGAGAAAGGTCAGTTTGGTCTTGGTTTGTCAATTCCAGTTCCTTAATTATACTTGGGGAGTTGAATCATATCATAGTAACTCTTCATCACATGTTTACCCCAGTGGACTGGTTGGGTTGGGAAAATGTGGGAGGACAATGTTACATCATTAGAAGGTCGATGACATTTGAAGAAGTTGAAGCAATAATTTAGTCCTTTGATAGGGAAAAAATCTCGAGTTCGGATAGGTGGACCGTGGAATTATTTATACATTTTTTGGATATTATGGGGTCAAATATGCTACACATGGCTCGAGACGAGGACCACTTGTAAAATTTATGGTGCCTTAAATTTCACTTTTATTGTGTTAATTCCAAAAGTTTCAAAAGCCACTTATTTTAAGGATTATCACCCTATCTCACTATGTAACATTGCTTAAAAGTTGGTGTCTAATATTATTGCTTTGAGGATAAAATATTTTCTTTAAAAACACATTTCACTTGAACAATTTTAGTTTTTAAAACGTCATCAAAATCAGGATGTAGGGGCTGTTGCACAAGAATGCATACATTGAATTAAGACAAATAATAATGAGGCAATACTACTAAAACTTGACTCAATTAAAGCATATGATTGTTTCAACTGGTGTTTTGTGAGGATGGTTTTACATAAAATTGGTCTTTCAGTGGAGTTTGTAGGTTAGGAAATGACATGCGTCACTTTTGTGAACTATGTGGTGAAGGTTTTAACCATGCACAAAAATTACTTGCAAACAAATTCTTAAAAAACAAAAAATAAAAAATGGCAAGAACATAAAAGTGAAACACATATAGACAAAGATTTTCCCCTGGATCCCAAAACCGGGACTACCAGATTGATTTTCATTATATTCCTTTCAATGTTACAACACACACACACACACACACACACACACACACACACACACATATACACATGTCGAAGCATTCTTAAACCCCAATCCTTTAACCCTGGATTAGAACATAAATTTATCTCCCTTGATCGGATCAACAAAATAACATGGATAGAAAAATATCATGCCCAAAACTATGTGTAAGGCCCATGGACAAAACCATAGGTAGGTCCGCCCACCTAATATAGGGTCCAGAAAACAAATTTCCCAGGGCGCTACTTCGGACCCCATGTAGGGGGGCTACTACCCCCCTTGTGAACCCTTACTATGCGCAACACAAAAATGGGGGGGGTGGGGGTGGCTACCCCCTGCTTCACTAGTCATGGAAAAAATATAACACACACCCAACAAGTCATCCTGATAAATGGAGTGCATGAAATTTTCTTCAAGGCTTTGAGAGAGTTGAAGCAAGGATGCTCTTTATCTTCCCTACTATATTTTATGATAATAGAAGGATTGAGCAGAATGATCATTGAGGCAAGAAATAGCGAAAATTTTGTGAGTATTAAAAGAACCAAAAATTATTCCATTACACACCTTATGTTTGTGGATGATGTTTTAATTTTTGTGCATGTCTCCTTAATGGAATGGAAATATATGCATCATACTATTTCCACATTTGGTTTTTCCACAGGCCTTGTTGTGTGCATCATGAAATGAATGATTATTGATGCGGCCACAAAACAAGACAACGTTCTAGAAATCGTTGATTTATTTGTTGTAAGTGTGCTTGATTTGGACAAGGGTTTTAAATATCTTGGCTTTCACTTGAAACCAAATAATTATGGCATTAGAGATTGGGCCTGGATGATACATAAATTTGAGAAAAACCTGGCCATTTGGTCCCTAAAGTGGCTCACAATTGGAGGAATACTAATTTTGGCACAAATTGTTTTACAGAATATGTCGGTAAACTAGATGCACCTCTACTTGATTCTTAAACATATTATCAAACAAATTAATTAAGTATTCTCAAACTTCATATGGTATGGTGTTAAATATGTTCATAAGATACATCTAACTCAATTCCGAGAAATTAAAAAAAAGGAAGGAGGATGAAAGTCGGGGTTTAAAAAACATTGAAAATTTTGGTTGGGATTTGGTGACGAAGACTTATGGCGTGCCTTATTTGGGGATGGAATATGAAGAAAAATGACTACATCAGTTCATAGTTTGAAAGACAAATGATAGAAAGCCTGGTAATTTTCCTCAAACATAGGATTCACGCTCAAGCAGATAAGAATGCAAGGGTACAAGAACATCCAACCTGGAAAAGGAAGTTGAATGTCCTGTAAAATTTCAAAAAATCCAAACCAAATCATTGAAGGAAAAGTTTCAAAATCAACCTTGACGATATTATTATCACCTGCGAATGAACAAAGAAAAACAAATGTTAAATATGTTGTTCAAAGTAAGTGAATTAGAATGGTATATGAGTAAAAGCAGAAAACCAAAAGAATATTAACCTAAAGAGACTTCTTCAAACATTGTGCCTTGACATAACTCTGCAAAATATAATCACATTTATATAAAAAAATGAAATCATTGTAGTTCTGGTCAAAACCCCAAAAAAATAAATAGAAGAAAAAACCTTGAGGCAGTTAACTAAAATTAGTTAAGGTTTATAATCTCGTGATAATCCTAAGCTAGCGTCAGAATAAAAACAGGTATGTTATGGTATATTTAAACACATTTGTAGGGATTAAACCCTAACTATAACATTATTGAACTTGATAAAAATACATGATAAAACTAGATATATTTAACGATTA
Organism: Pinus albicaulis; assembly: GCA_034641835.2. Lineage (NCBI taxonomy): Eukaryota > Viridiplantae > Streptophyta > Pinopsida > Pinales > Pinaceae > Pinus > Pinus albicaulis. The sequence goes on along the minus strand of CM076572.1, from coordinate 708,615,689 downwards.
TTGTTAATATATGAAAATGAGTACCCAAGACTTTTGTATGGTTTGAAGAAGATACATAATTCCAAAGGAATAGATATAAATCCCTCCACGAAAACCTTGTCACTTTCATATATGGTAATATGGAACTGCTTGCTATTAATGGAAGTCAAATATCTCACCATTGTATTCATAGTGCCCAACAATAATAAATACTGCCCATTATCATTCCACAATGTCAAAATCACATTCGTGATAAAATGCTTACATTATAAGCTCCTAATTATTCAAAAATTGAATTAATGTGTGCAAAATGGGTAGAGAATTTATCGCAGGCCCAGATTTACACTGCACCGAAGACAATGTTTTCAATCAGTATTAAGTATGAAGATGTGTATCCAAATCACCATGAAACAACACATGACTCATTGTACGCCTGCCAAATTTATACGTACTTGTTGATTGTTCTTACACATTTTCCAACAGGAGGCTCCTTGTCCATCCAAGGATCCCCCACCATTCAGAGTTAGACCATATACCTTCGTGAACTGCAACCAATATTGATTTGGAATTTGTGCATTCCATAAATTATTTTTGGACGGTGCAATTAAATTCCCAAATATCTTCCAAAACACATCTCAATGATCAAAAGAAGGAAATATATAAATATTGATACGAGGAAGGATTGAATATTAATAGTTTACCTGCACCATAATGTTAGCATTGATATGAGGAAAGATTGAATATTAGCAATTTACCTACACCAGAATATTAGCATTCTTACATGGCCCCATAAAGGAAGTTGGACCAACCTGAGATTTTCCTTTCGATATGTAGACAATAGATGGCTGAGTAGAAGAGCAAGATGCATTCCAGGCTGCCACAAATGCCCACATATAAGAAACAAACAACAAATTTAATTGTTATAAATTATGCCTCTACCCTTTTTTTTTCAGTTATTTAAGTTTCTCTCACCTTGATATTGTCAATGGTGCCATCTGCTTTTGCACCATATTCCTGAACATTATACATGACAGAAGACTCCATTTTGTTGTCTAAATGGATACGTGTTGAATTCACCCTTGGAAAAATAAAATAGCCATTGAAAATCACAACAAATAATAAGAAGAAAAAAAGCTTCATTGTTTAAAAAATGCAATTGCTTACAATGAGAGATCCTTCCAACATGCTCTACAACTATTTTTCAAAAAACACTGAATTAGATAAGTTTGGAGCTCGCCCATTTTTATACAGTGATGGACCTCCTTGAAACCACTTGTTCTATATAACGGAATAACATTCCATGAATGCATCCCATCTCCACTAATTTGTAATATTTTATACTTATGCGGCAGGTGTGGTTTAAGGTTTTACTTATGCGGGAAATCTTTAGACTGTCGATGCTTGTTTATTGATGGAGGTGGAGGTAGAACCAGAATACACACCGGATCCATTTGAATTGGTTGGCGTTTTCTTTGATGGGGTTGGGGCTCAATCATTATTGGTGGGTTCGAAATTGGACCCGGGTCTGACCTACTCGAGGTTTTTACTTGACTGGACCACTCATGGGGCTAGGCTGATGGTGTCATTGACAGATTGTTTGGGGGTGAGATATTCACTAGATGAAGCAACCCTTTATGCTAAATAGTTGGGGCCTCTTTGGGGTGATGTGGGTGTTACTGGGAATAAAGGTGTATGTCAGGTTATTTCCTCATAATTGGGGCCTCCTTCGGGCCGATGTGAACCTCTCCTGAACCATTTGTGCTCTGCACAGTTATAGGAAATTCATTTTGTTGTGAGGGAGGTGATTACTGGAACAAAATTGCTTGAAGGAATGGTGGCAGAACGAATCTCTACATAAATATGTTTATATGAGGATTCTGGGTCCTTTCCGGTCGGGGATGTAGCCTCTTTTTCTCTATGAGGGGTGGGGGCTAGTATTCGATTATCTCCTTTGGTTGGACACTCACTGGTGGAGAGGGAGAATGTTGCTACATCTCTGTTTAGTGAGGTTTTATGAAATTTATTGAATGATAAGGTTGCGGAGGGAGGGCATGCAACTGTTTCTCTCCCTGGTTCGGGGGGAAATCAGTCGATATTGAAAGATAGAGTTGAGCCTCTAGACAGAAGGGGCATAAAAAAAAAATCAATGCGATGCGTATAAAATATTGTGGGGAAGGGTTAATTTTTGGGGAGGATGTCCCAATGTCCAAGTTGGTTGAATACTTTGATTTAGATATTGTTGGTCGGGCCCATGGTAGACATTTGGGGGCTCCTTTTCTCAGGGACTGGATTAAGGAGACTTACGGTACTAAAATTTCATATATCCCCAAGGTTCAATGGTTGGAAAAAGGCTGGTTTACATTCTTTATGCAAACTAAAGATGACGCTGAATGGGGGTATTTGTGGGTTTTTCTAGGTGTTTTTCTCTATTTGTTGCAAAGAGGGAAAATATTTCTAAGGAATTGGTTTGGGTATGCCTCCCATGTCTTCCTAGTGGTATTTCAGAGTTGGATTGTATAAAATCAATTGGGAATTATATTGGGAATTTTTTTGTAGCGGATATGTCATATGTGGAGACTGGGGAAGTGTAATGGCTCGCATTTGGTAAAATTGAAAATGAGAGAAGGATTGATGACCGAGATCCCTATTCACATACCATAAGGATCATTCAAACAACAATTGGATATGAAGTTATATATTTTCGGTGCTACAGATGCCATGCTTATGGTCACTCGGTTGATCATGTAGGGTGTTGTTTCGACCTAGGTTTGCGAGGGCAGATTTTGGTGGCTGCAAAGGGGGAGTTTCTGGTGTTGCATCGGATGTGGTGGATGGTGGTGATCATCGGGGCCTGGGATCTTTGGGGAGGGGGGGGGGGATCGAAGCAGACCCCTCCTATCATTCACATGGTGGGGTATCTAAAGGAGAAGGGTGTTACAAGCAAGGTAGAAGAGTTGCACATGCCGAAGTCGATGGTCCCAATGACTGAAGCAACCGGTCCTCTTGGTATGTCACCAACTGTTACTATGGTACATGATTCTTTGTCATGTGATAAATTAGTTGATGTCTCATATATTTTTTTTCCTCTCCGGTTAAGGTAAATTTCATGATTCCTAGCATTGAACAATGTATTCTGTCTCCTACAGTTACTTTTTTGTCTTTGTCTTCGCTTTTGAGCAATTCATAAGAGTAGTGCATTCGGTACTTGCTCTATAATAGGGTTATATTGGAAGGTGAAGGCATATGTGCTTGCATGCACAAGCTCGTGCGAAGCTCAATTTAGCTTTTGGGACACAGTCTTCCATTGAATGGGCACTTAAAGTAGTGAAATCCAGGATTGTTGTTACATTAGGAAGAATTTGTCATTTAATTGTCGACGGTTGGCGAGTCTGTAAAAAAAATCGTCACTTCGCAGACTGGTATTGGAAATTAAGCTGGATAGTATTTTCCTTCAAGAGAATTTGGGTAATGGTGAAAGGGTGAAGTCTTCTCTTGAGTCATTGCTAGGGGTTTGGACCTTTCAGGCCATTGATGTTTGTGGTTGTTCTGATGGTTTGGTAGTGGGATGGCTCAATAGGTCCAGTCGATGTGAAAACATTTAGGGTTTTGAGTCGGTTAAGGGGCTGGAAATTTACTCTATGGAATTGGATACGTCTCTGTTAGTTGTTAATATCTATGGTCCTTACATTGATCGTATCCCCTTCTTGGAGGATTTTTTTCGTAAATCATTGTTTGAAAACAAAAAGGTGATTTTGGGTGGAGATTTAAATTTTACTTTGGGGGCTTCTGAGGTGTGGGGTCCGAATGCCAATCCTGATGCACTTTATCCATATTTAATCAGTCTATTGGATTCACATGGGCTAGTGGAAATTGAACCTATTAAATTGAATCCTTCTTGGAGGAATCACCGCTCTGGTGAGGATGTTATTTCTAAGAGGTTGGATCACTTCTTGGTGGTTGAGGATATTGCTTCATCTTTGTACTATTTGAGGCAATGGGTGGTTTATGGTAGAGAATATGATCATAACCCGATCCCGTTGGAATGAAAAGGGTGGGGAAGGGAACCTCCGAGCCCATTCAAATAAAATGTTGAATGGTTGAAAGAAACGCACTTTGTTGAACTAGTCACAAATATTTGGATTCCTTTTAGTCAGCATAGAGGTCACGAGGAGGTTCAATTTGTGAAAAACTGAGGAATATAAAGCATATTACTATTGCTTGGGATCATGAAAAGAGATTCCAGGAGGATCGGGAACTAAAGGATATTGAGGACCAAATATTTAATTTACTAGATGGGAATGGTAGCGGTTTGAATTCAGAAGGGGATAAGCTGGAGCCTAGAGGTTACTGGTCTTGAGTGCAGAAGGAGGGTCATTTTGGCTAAGAAGGAGGTGGTTTGGTGCTTAAAAAGTTGAGCTATTTGGATGTAGAATGGAGATGAGAATACTAATTTTTTCCAAGATGTTGCTCGGGGTCGTAAAAGGAATAATACCATTTGGGAGTTGGTTGATGCAGATGGGAATAGACAGCCCTCATTTGAGGGTTTGGCTTGTTTGGGGGTGAATCATTTTAACGATATTTACAAGGATCTGGGCGGGACTTCCATTGAGGAAATTATTTAGGTATCTCAATTGTTTCATAGGTTTATGGAAGCAGATGACAATGTGGAGTTGATGGCTGAGGTGATAATGGAGGAATTAAAGACAATTCTTGCATCCTTCAAGAAGGATAAGATCCTTGGACTGGATGGGTGGCTAGTGGAATTATTTATGGGATTTCTTGATTTGATTGGGGAAGACCTCATTCGGGTGATTGAGGAATCCCGAAAGGAAGGTTACATTCACCCTCTTGTTAATTCCACTTTTATTGCATTAATTACCAAGACAGATAATCCGGTTTCACTAGACAAGTATCAACCTATCTCATTGTGCAATTGTTTATACAATATTATATCCAAGGTTATTACTTGTCGGCTAAAGGGGATCCTCTCTATTAGGATTTTAGGAGAACAATTTGGTTTTTTGATGGTAGACAGGTTCATGAGGCAATTGGGGTGGCTCACGAGGGCTTATACAACTTAAAGACTAGGGGTTTAAAAGGTGTTGTTATTATATTGGATTTTTCAAAGGCCTTTGATTGGGTTAATTGGCTTTATCTCTGACTTATTTTGATTCATCTATGATTTGATGTGGGTTTTATTCGATGGATTATGAGCTGTGTGACTTTGGTATCCTTTGTTATTCTAATTAATGGGGTGGCTTCTCCTTTTTTCACTCTTGGGAGAGGTCTTCGTTAGGGGTGTCCTCTGTCCCCACTACTTATTTTGTTGGTTATGGAGAGTTTGAGCTGTTTTCTGGATCATGCTAAAATTACTGGCAGTTGCAAAGGGGTTCCTATATCTCAGGTTTTGTTCATCTCCCATATTTTATTTGTCGATGATATTTTGATTTTTTGTGATGGGTCATGTTGAGATGTGGATAAGATGTGTAATGGGTTAGAGTTGTTTAAGAAGGCTACAGGTATGGTTATAAACCTGGATAAATCCTCTCTTACCTGCTCCAATATTGATCCAGGTGGATATTGGTGGCCTTCCGCCTATTCCACTTGCACCCCCACCATTTTTTCTTTCAGTTTTTTAGTTTCCTTAATTGTAGCACAATTTACTATTTTTGGTAGTTTTGCGGGTCCTGAACTTCCATAGCCGTTTTGAAGCCCTAAACGACGTTTTTTGGGCATGAAAGGTTCTAAAAATATGTGTCAAAGACTCAATATTCACTGTTAACTATTGCAATCCTTGGATAGATATTTATAACAAGGTATCATGTGTATCAAATAGAGATAGTATACCAAAGTTATGACCCCGAGAAATTGATGTACCAATTTATCCCGCCGGGGCCCATAGTCTAGCGTTTCATCTCCTAGGGTTAGGTTTTTGGATGTTTAGGGTTTTCCATTGTTTCTAAATAATAAATAGGCCTTTGAGCCTCATTTTAACATAGTTCATAGGCATGTAGCCGCCACAACTCTTCTCATATATAAACTACCAACGCCTTAGCTAGTTTATTTCCATTATGTCTGTAAGCATATTTTAGTTATGAGATATTAATGAAATGAAGGCTTATTTCTGCTGCATCTATGTGTTTATGTGTATTTCTGTATTTTATTATATTCCTGCATAAGTACAGATCAAATTTTGAGGTGGTGGAAATTGAATATTTTTCCTTTAAGTTTGCTTGTCCTGTTTTGAATATTGATGAGGGTCTCAAGTATTTGGGTTTATATTTAAAGCCCATTGATTATTGGAAAGTAGACTGGAAATGTTTAATTTCAAAAATACATAAGTGCTTGAATGTATGGAGCCATCGATCGCTCTCGAGGGCTAGAAGGATGGTTTTGGTCAAGTCTGTCTTGGAGGCAATTCTGGTTTATTGGATGTCACTCTCTTGGATCCTTAAGGGGACTCTAGAAAAGATTCATCGATTATGTTTTTCCTATTTTTGGAGGGGACATACAGAGTAGGGTCTGCCTTAGGTCCATTGGGATGCAGTATTTGTGCCGAAATCCCTGGGTGGCTGGGAACTCAAGTCATTTTTCAAAGGCGTTGGCGGCTAAGGTTTGGTGGCATCTCATATATATGAACAATCTGTGGACTTCTGTGATGATTGAGAAATACATTAAAACATATTCTTTGACTGAGTGGATGAGGCTTCCTTCATGGTCTATTGGGAATTCTTTCATGATGTGGAAGGCTTTGTTAAAATCCTTTTATCTGATTAGGAATGGCTTGGCATGGACGGTTGGAGATGGGAAGTCACTTCGGGTGGGAATAGATCCTTGGTTAGGTAGTGGTATTGAACATCTTCTTCCAACGGATTTATGCGCCATAATTGTTGATGTTGGGTTCAGAACACTTCATCAGATCTGTGATCTTGACACAACCACTAATTGGCAACAAGGTTGGATATCTGGGGAGTGCCTCAATCTGTTGGGTGAACACCTTGATCACTGGAATAGATTCATAAATGCACTTTCGTCTACTCAGATTCGTATCTTGGATAGGGTAGATGAGTTGGTTTGGGACTCTAATATGAAGAGGGCTTATTCACCTAAGGCCAGATATATCAAGCTCAATGTGGATTTATTCATATAGATTCCTAAATGGTGGTGGCGCAGACTATGGAAGATTCGATACCCTGCAAAATCAAAGTTATTTGGTTTGTCATTGTTAGAGGGCAAGGTACCTACATGGGATTTTTTTACAAAAAATATAGTTCAATGGTCCGGGGTGGTGTAGCTTGTGTAGAATGTCATCGAAGGATATAACACATATTTTTGTTAAGTGCCCATTTTCCTCTGCAGTTTGGATGGATATTACTGGCATGATGGGTCAACAATTTTTATGGGCATGTAATTCATTTAAAGAGGAATTCCATGCATGGTTTATAGTGGATTCTTATAAGCAATTTCATGCTTTTCCTTTGATTATTACCTGGGGTATTTGATTGGCGAGGAATGCTTCTATATTCCATGACAAACTCTTGATCTCATCAGTGATAGCTTTACAAGCTATTGGTATATTATCATATTTTTCATCCTCACCTTTAGTGGGGCATATCCGTGATATACAGGCAAAATTCATTGACTACACTTTACCTTGGGGATATTTTGATGGTTCCCCTGGGGGGAATCCACCTGTGGGAGGGGCAGGGGCTGTCCTCTTCCTTTCTAAAAATCAATGCTATTATTTCTCTACAGGATTGGGGGAGGGGACTAATAATTTTGTTGAATTAATGAACTGTACATTCATCTACAACATGCGATTCTAAAAGGATGTCGATCTATTCAAATTTTTGGGGAGTCTCACATCGTTGTGCACTAGACAAATAGGATTCAACATTTTCATATTATTTTTTATTTTCCACTCATTGAGGATATATTTCTCTTGATACAACAATTTGATCGGTTTTCTATTACACAAGTTTATAGGGAGAGAAATGTCCTAGCAGATGAGGCTGCCAAGAAGGGATCAGAACTACAGGTGGGACTGATGCTGATTGAAGAGTTCCTTCTAGATGGGCAGAGGGGTTTATATCATTGAATCTACCGTCAGAGGGGCACTACTTAAGTTTTTATTAGACAATATCTTGTATGACGCAGATTGGGCAAAAATTTGAATTTTTTTATTATTATGAACAGTAATGAAATGTAAGTAATATACAACATGTAAGCATTATATAGGGGTCTTTTGATACACTGAAATATATGTCCAACATATATTTACAAATGTAATTTCTATCTTTTTTTGGAAGTAATGAAATTATGGATTTTTCCAAGGAAAAAAAAAAACTTCATTGTTAACGTTAAGCTTAATTTTTTATTATAATTTTAAGTGGGGAAAAATAGAATAACTGAATAATTATTAGTTAGTTATTCATTGCTTTTTTTTATTTAGCCAATATTAAAATATATAAAATATATTTGACAATATTTACATACACAAAATATTAATATTTTAAAATATATTTAACAATATTGATATACTTAAACACAAAACTATTAATGTTTTGCTACTTCATTTTATTGATTATGGGGTTTTGCACTATTTTTTAATTAATACTCATTATATCTTGTAAATATAATTCTAATGTAAAATATTTGTGAGTGTACCCAAAAATTCCATTAATAATTGGCAATCCATTTATATCCATATTAATATTTTGATTACAATATTTATATATCAAATATCTTCCGGTTGTCATCATATTGGACAGAAAATTGTCGACGTGTTTCGAACCATCCAATGTGGTTCATCTTTAGGACAAGATGAGAGATTATATCGAGTCATTAAGCTTATATAGATGTAGAGAAGGCTAAATAGTTGTTGGAGAAACAACTAGTTTGACTAGGAAGGAAAATTATTTATGATAATTTTTTTTTTACTTAATATATAAAGTTAAAATATTATTATTAAATAATTTAATAATGAGTATAAAGTCAAATCAGGTGGGCTTGTTTGATTCCGAAGACAATTTTATTTATTTATTTATTATTTAATAGAATCAACATAATGAAATTAATAACAAAAAAAGGGGGGGCGGAGGGGGGTAGATCTTGTCCCGCTCCCCCCCTCTATTTTTTTTGTTATTAATTTCATTATGTTGATTCTAATATATATATATTCTTCGGAGTCAAACTAGCCGTCGGTTGATTGACATTATACTCATTATTAAATTATTTAATAATAATATTTTAAATTTATGTATTAAATAAAAATAATTTTTTTTATAATAAATAATTTCCCTTCCTAGTCAAACTAGCTATTTTCCAACAACTATTTGGCCTTCTCTACATCTATCTAAGCTTAATGACTCGATCTAATCTCTCATCTCGTCCTAAAGATGAACCACACTGAATGGTTCGAAACGGGTCGACAATTTTCTATACAATGTCGTGACAATTGAAAGATATTTGATAAATCACTATGATCACAGAAGCATGAATTCAAATAATATTTATATACCCCACACAAAAATATTAATATTAAACTGCTTTATTTTATTAATTTAGGGGGTTTTAAATATTTTTCAATAAATGCTTATTATAACTTGTAAATATAGATTTCTCATAAAATGTTTATGAGTGTACTCATAAATTCACTAAATAATTGTGAAGCAATTATTATATACATATATATCTTTGAAGGTTGGTTTAAATGATCACTAACAAGAATCATTTCTTTTCAAAAAATTGAAAATAGTTTCTAGTAAAATATTTTCCTTATAATATGAATGTGTGCGTGGGTGTGTGCGCGAAGTAATTCTCCTTTTAATGCAACATTTATACTATCACCTTTCCACTATCTTAGTGATGGGTCATTATGCTTCGGGACTATTTTTTGAAAAACATAATTATTTTTTGGAAAATATTGAATTAGATAAGTCTATAACTCACCAATTCTTATACAATGATGACCTTCCATGAAGCCACCTATTCTATATAAAGGGATAACATTTCATGTATGCAACCCCTCTCCACTAAATTTTAACATTTTATGTTTTTTTCTTTCATACAAGTACATTTATTTAACATAATTTTATTAAATTAATATTTTACATTTTTGTTATGTTAATGCAAGTGTCCATATTGCATAGTCGAGCCGCTCCTCCGCGTGACAGCGGGCAAGGCCACATGGCCTTGCATGGCTCACGCGGATGGGCTATTAATGCCCGTAGGTAGCACTCCGGTGCCATTACTCTGTCCTTGCAGCGCCATAAATCTGGCCTCTTTATCCATCCTCTCGGCTGCCATTTGCAATACTTCATGGACTCTGGCGAATTATTCTCTGCCACCTCTCCCTGTCGTTTTTCTGTCCAGGTGAATTTGGTTCTTCAGCCCTCCATCCGCCATTGCTCTGAGAACTCTGCCCTTCATCCCTCCATCCGCCATAGCTCTGAGCACTCGGCCCTTCATCCCTCCACTCGACCTGCTTTTCAGTTGGAAGCTTCCTACCTCCTCACCTTCCGCAAGCTTTTCCGCTACCCCTCCATCCTTGTGCTGTTCAACAACTCCATGCCTCGTAGACAAAGAATATGGTGCCGCAGGGGTCGAGGATGTGGCCAGCCCTCTCGGCCTCCTCATCCTCTCCGTGATGATGGTTCTACCTCCCTCGGTGATAATAACTCCGCCTCCCCTCACGATTAAGGTTCTAGACCTGTGGAGTTCACGGTCCATGTGAATTCTATGGATGCCCCAGAGCTGCATCATGTCTCGGCTCTCTTCTCGCTATGCCTCCCAAACGTCCCTTCCAACTCGAGCTCTCAGAAGCGTTTTCGGAAATATACCTTGACGCCAACCCATTCTCAGTTCCACATGAAAAAGGAATCTCTCCCCACCAAAACTGTTGAGCACTCCTCAGACAACGAGTGTAGAGATAACTCAGCCAAGGATGACAACGTTGCAGCTCCGGGAACGCGCTCTGCCTCCATGTTTGATTCGACTGCCCAGATGTCAAAGCAAGACGGTGACTCCTCAGATGACTACGAATGCTTCATTGTGCAAGAGCCACCTCCAGAAGATATGAAGAATGACAAGTCGGGATAGGAATAGCGCCACGAGACAGCCCTTCTTTGCTAGTAACAATTTCAATGCTGCTTTTTTGCTTTACTTTTGTATGCACAATATGTTTTAATTTTGGTTGACTAAGTTATGTGCTAGTTTCCCCATCTGGGGCAGCACTGCTACTCAGAACTGGCTTAATCTCGGAACTGGTTTCCCCGACAGGGGCAGTCCCAATTTTGCTATTTTGAACATTCTTCCTACTGGAATTGGCTAGTTTTGCAATTCAGCGGGAAAGGCTTGATATGTATTACTTTTGTATCATATAATAGAATTAGACTAACTTAGAATTTTATTTATTTATTTATTTTTTCAATCAATATTTACTATAATTTCATTGTTAACGTTAATTTTAATTTGTGATTATAATTTTAAATAGAAAAAATAAAATAACTGAATACTTACTAACAAGTTATTCACTGATTTTGTTTACTTAGTCAATATTAAAATATATAAAATATATTTTTACAGTATTTACATATACAAATATATTAATCTTTTAAAATATATTTTTAACAAGATTTACATATACAAATATATTAATATTTTAAAATATATTTAACGATATTTATATACTTATACACAAAACTATTAATATTTTTCTACTTTATTTTATTGATTATGAGTTTTTCAACTATTTTTGAAATAATGCTTATTATATCTTGTAAATATAGATTTAACTTAAAATATTTATGTATACCTATAAATTCGACAAATAATTGTTAATTCATTATTAAATCTATATTAATATTTTGATAACAATGTTTATATACTCATACACAAAATATTAATATTTTAATGCTTTATTTTATTAATAATGTGTTTTTAAATATTTTTAAATTAATGTCCATTATGACTTGCAAATATAGATTTCCCCGTAAAATGCTTATGGGTATACTCAGAAATAAAGTGAATAATTGTTAAGGTTATATATATATATATATATATATATATATCATTTACAGAAAGAAACATATATATTTGTCTTTGAAGATTAATTTAAATGGTCACAAACAAGACCCATTTCTTTCACAAAATTGGAAAGAGTTTATAGTAAAAGTATATATATATATATATATGAGGTAATTCCCCTTTTAATGAAACATTTATACTATCACTTTGCACTATCTTAGTGATGGATCATTAGTACATGGAAATAAAGTCTTATTACTCATTTAATCATAACTCCTTCAAAATGAGTAATTGTCATCTCTTACTAAACTAGTATCTTTTTACGAACTTAGTAAGAGGTCATCAAACCTATCTAGATCACATATATATTATTATAGAGTATTCTTTAAAGGCGAGTTTTTGGAAACTTTTCCAGTTCATTTTCTGATTTAATTCATCTAGAATTTGGGAGGGATTAATTGAAATCAAAGTTGAAAAATTCACAATAAAAGGGCCCCAAGGGTTTTTGAGGGTATTAAATCCATAAATGCAGTAAAAAAACCAGTTTAAACAACACAAATCAAGATTTGGCCACAAATTTTTTCGTTGGATTCTGGCCATCTTCTCCAAAAATTCGCACTTAAACACTACTCCTATTATTATTCTTTTGAAATATATTTATTATTTTTCACATTTTGGACCCTATTACTATTTCCTACCACGCTCTTTTAGACTTTGTTTTCTAGAGTTACTTCAAGTTTAGCCCCTCCTTAAAGCTTTAGCATTGTGTCTTATGCACATCAATCCCAAATATATTGACCAATAACTTTTCAAGTGTTTTTAATTAATTAATTAACCTCTTTTAATTATTTTGTCGGTTTTATATATCCATCACAACACCGAAGGTTTTATATCCAGTGAAATATTTAGGTTAAATTATAAAATTTGATGATTTTTTTTTTGTTTTTCCTATATAAATTATTTGATTTTATACCTTGACCTCTCAATTATATGCATATTTGGACTTACTTACCAACATTCTCTTCGTTTATTCATTTTCACTCTAGTTTTCCTTCTCAAGACATGCCTATCACATGGGATCCTCTATCCTAAACATTTCTTAGATTCCTTTCCATTTCTTAAATGATGGGTCTTTTTCTTTGAATGTTTGTTTAATTGGATATCTTGTTCCATGTCAAATCAAATGTCTAATGGGATACAACATCGTTATTGGTATTTATATTAGTTGGCCATCATACCTCCAATGTACCATGTCCTTTATATTTTGATGAATTATGTTCTTCTAAATCAAACCATCTCTTGTTAGATACCTAAAAATAGGGATTATGGTGTATTGTAAATATTATTGCTATTCATTTAGGAGAAATATGAAAAGTCATATGTGAACAAAAATAATCAACATACCTCTTTGAAATTGAAACCAAAGGTCATATCTCAATATTTTAATATGTCACGCGCATTAATAAAATTCATTCAATATTGGAGTCATTCAAGGTTTGTAAGTGGTATTGGAGCCTTAGTGGTTTTATATAACTCAATGATCATTAATATTGGTTGTTTCATTTTTTCACAATAGCTCTAGAATGTCCATCGTCCATTTCCTTTTGAAGTTTGAGATATATGGTTATTAAAAAATATCTACTGCAAAAGTTTATATAGTCGCTAAATGGGTTTTCATGGATTTTGGAGAATTTCTCTCTCTTATAAATTACCCTTCCCACTCCTCGATTCAAATTGGTATTACTAGATGGAATTTATCGCTTTCCAATAGACCATACTCAATGTTACCATGCTTGTTGGCAATGTTTCCTTTCCTTATAGGTTGTGCACAACTGTCTAATGCATGTTGGGTGTCTTCCCTTTGCTTGTTGACCATTAGTTGACTCCACCTACACTATCATAAATTTAATTACTCATATTAGTCAAATTATCTTTATCCATAGGTAATTTTCCCTTTCCTTGAAAATTTCATACTTTGCTTTGGATGTTCTCCCTTAGTTGGGTGATTTTGCATTTTCGATGGGTCATTTTCATCTTCCTATGGATTTCTCTCTCACCCAAAGGCTATACGACAACCATATAATACTCATACAAACCTCTCTTTCTCTCCATGGGGTTACATGATTAATTGTAGGCCATTTTATTACCTAGCTGAGTTGACTTATAATTCTGTTTGACTGATTTCCTAATCATTTTATCATTCCTTTAACTAAGTGACTTAATTTGTTTACCTTGGCGATTAAATTAGTAGCATGACTATCGAATTAGTTATTGGGTCAACTTGTCTATGTTTTCCTATAAGAAGGTGCATGTTGAATGTTTTAAAGCTAGGATACTATGTTCTTGTTTTGAATTATCTAGTGCATGTGGCTTGAAGAACCTATAGTAAACCAACATCGCTAGTCTTGGGAATCATTTTGGCATGGACATTACTTATAATTTTTGAGTGATTTTGTTTATGGAAATGCATTATCTTGTCTCAATTTTTGGTGTGGCGCTTAGTGGAAATAAACTTATATATAACTCTAAAGAAATAATGAGCACACTTTGATCTTTAATTATTTTTATGATAGCATTTGTGATGCAAATATTTCAACTATTAAACCTACAACAGATAAACATCTTGTAGCATGAACAAATAAATATAGGAAATCATCTTCTTTGGTTATTATTTTTGTAAATGAAGAGGCGAGTCATCACATTATATCTATAAAATATTAATGGTGTGCCTTGAAGAAGTTGAATGTTTTATGGTTCATATTCAAAATTGGAGATAATTCAATTATAGTTAAATCTCTTTAACCTAGAGTTGAAGGGTAATGATCGTATGGCTCTGACATTCAAAATTAAAGTCATCATGCATGAAAAAATAGTGTTGTTTGTATGAATATAGACATTACTCTCATGTAATTTATCAAGGCCCTCTAGCCCACATATTCTCACTATCTGGAATCACTTCAAGCCAGTGACCAATTAAAGCCCGTCAATTTTGAATCTCTAGTGGAGAATATTGCAAAATGTGAGAAAGATTTCAGGTAGAAAATGATTTAGGCCATTGGAGAGACATTGTAGCTTGCTCAAAAAGGGAATAATTGATCACATGATTCTTCTAGAGGAGAAGGTGGTAAGAGAGGACATGGAAATAAGTATTTTAGAGGTAGGGGGGGGGGGGGATCTAAGTTGTAAAAATGATGGACATGATAAAAATACATGTAGGATATCATGGGATAATATCAAAGAAAAGTGAGATCAAAAGGAAGAAAAAGGTAAATATCCTAAAGCCACTCATTTTGTTGTTGTTCATTGCAATATTTGCATAGATGAAGATTTGTTAAAAACTCCATTTGCTTCTAAGAGAGATTCATGGTTGCTTGATACTTGTATTACGCACCATATGAATTTTTAGAGAGACTTAAATGATGAATTGAATGACAATATATAGGTTTTTTTATTCTTTTCAAATAGATCCATTCTCAAACCTACAAGGATTGGCACCATTAGGCTTAAATTACTTAGATTCCCATATTTTCTTTTTCATGCTGTTTTATATCCTCTTGAGTTGTGTACGAATTTGCTTTCTCTTATGCATATCCAATAACAAGGCCATAATACTCAAATGTTTGACTAAATTTTTTAAATAAGGAAGCATTTTGACAACATGGTCATCATTACAATATGGGAGGATGAGAGATTGTTGAAGCTAAAAGGGAGATATGCACAAGCCCATAATCTTACATGCCTCTCTCATGACGATGAAGGCACATTGTCATCCAATAATTTATGGAATTCTAGATATGGGCACATCAACTGTGTTAGTATTCATATGTTAAAGTAAAATGGTGTTTCTAGTTTGCCTACCACTCTAATAAATTTGAGGAAATATGATAAATACATCCTTGGTGAACATACCAAGCATCCTTTTCATGATTCCACTTCAAGAGCATGCAGACAACGAGAGTTGTTACACTATGATTTATGTGGCCCTATTATTGTTTCATATGCTTTTGGTAATGAATATAACATGGATTTATTGATGATTACACGAGGGTGTCTTGGGTTTATTTGTTAAAACATAAATATTAAGCATTTGAAACATTTAAATTTTCCATGTATGGGTTAAAAATGAAGAAAATATTGTATTGGCACTCTTCCTACCAAAAATGGAGTGGACCATACTTTTAATGTGTTTGAAATAAATCTTCACCAACTTGGGATTAAAAATAAAAACAATATTCCACACAATCCTCAAAATCATGGTGTAGCTAAACGGATGAATAAAACACTTTGAAAGTTACACATTGCATGCTGTCTTTTAGGAATCTGAAGTTGACGTTTTGGGTTGATGTAGTTATGTGTGTATTGAGACACAAAATTCCATCTCATGCTCTTGGGAAAAAAATTCCTTATGCAATGAGATATGAATATATTCCTTTAGTGAGTTTCTCAAGATTTTTGTTTCTACTTGTTATGCCTTAATTCTTGAGCAAATAAATAAAATAGTTGCAAGAAGTCAAAAGGGATATTGAACTGTAGAAATTTATTAATATTGTTATGTATTACCAGACTCTCCTGATCTAACAATTATATCCACTGTTAAATACATAATCCTTCTACTTAATTCTTTGCGGATATTTAATCGTCAATTGCGAACACATGAGGAAAAAACAATCGCACATAACACATATGTTTTTATCGGGAAAGCTTAATGCTAAAAACCCAAACTATCATATATTATGTATATCATGGATCATGAAACAATCTCATACAAAAATATACTCCAAGAGCTCTTAGTACAATATACAATCGTCTAACACTGTCATACAAAAATTGGCTCACACATGCACCAATTTACTGCCTCCTGACAGCCTGCCTCCACTGCGCAGTCCTTGCTGATGAAGATCCCTGAATGAATTCAATCTTGCCTTGCCTTGACTATGAAATCCTCATTAGCATCTCCAATGTGTGTGTAGTTGCATTGAATGCACCACTATAGTCACAACTGATATTCAACCAGGCCCTTTCACCTATCTCTCAATTGGGTCTCCACTGGATCTGACATGCATGTAGTTAACAATAGTATTTCTTCAGTTGCATGTGAGACCACTGCTTTTGAATTAATTATATACTTAATTCACTGATCTCTCACTACTATATCTTTAGTTACAACTAGTTACAACTAGCACAACTAAGTTTAACTCACTTAAATAAGTTAAACTAAACAACAACTCACATAACTACACATTCAACTATGTTACAACTTTGTATCACTCAGTTACAACAAATTCCACTCTTCATGTCCCACCAACCAACCTCAGAACTCGTAATTCCTTCAGTGAACTGGCTTTCCACATTAGTTAACTGAAATCAAGTGCTTCAAGAGAATAGATTATTATTTATTGTCCAATTATTATTAAGGGTTAATAGTAATTGACATCCGATCTATTTTTAGACATGCGATCTATAAATAGACTTTGCCCATCAATATAAAAATAGAATCTCATCTATAAATAGAATTTTCTCAACCATCTATAAATAGACTCTCGCTATAAAATATGCTCACCATTCTAAAAACAAACATACACCAAAAAATAGCCTGCGGGCCCCACCTAGTGAAGGTGCTTAATTTTCACTAGGATCTTCATGTTGTTGAATCTCAACACTCCCTCTCAACAATAAAGGGATTATCCTTCACCCCGATCATGTCTCTATGGTATTCTAATTTTCTCCTGGTTAGTGCCTTCGTTAGAATATCTGCATCTTGATCTTCCGTAGGAATGTACTGAAGCAACATGATCTTCCGATGCACACAATCTTTGATATAATGATACCAGATATCTATATGCTTAGATATATCATGAAACATATGATTAATCAAGAATTTAATGCAACTCTGATTATCACATTGAATCACTGTAGGATCTAAATGAGAACCGAACAAACCGACCAAGATCTTCCTCATCTAGATAGCCTCACATGCAACTTGACTTGCTACCATGTATTCTACTTCCGCTGAAATGAGTGCCACGAATCTCTGTTTCCTGCTGTACCAAGAAACAACTGTAGATCTGATACTGAAAACCCCTCCTAATGTGATCTTTCTATCCATTGGGCTGCCTACCCAATCTACATCTGTGAAGCCATGCAACTTCACCTCATCCGTCTATCTGTACCATAAGCCATACTCAGATGTGCCCTTGAGATATCTTAGGACATGCTTGATCACCTTCCAAAGGAGCTTGGTAGGCTTAAACATCGCTTAACTAAGCTGGTTCACCGCATAGCATATGTCCGGTCTTGTATTAACTAAATACATGAGTGAACCCACCAACATCGATAGACAATAGCATCCACTACCTCTCCAGATGTAGCGTCCTCTTTCCTCTAGTTTCTTGGAAGAGGAGTATCCATGGGTTTGCAACCCTCCATGTGAAACGTACTGAGTATCTTCCTTGCATACTTGCCTTGAGACACAAATAGTTCACCTTCTCGCTACCATATTTCCAATCCAAGGAAAAGTGAAGGAGGCCCATATCCTTCATCTTGAACTCATTTGAAAGATCCTCCTTGCATGAGTGTATTAGCAGCTCATCACCAGTCAGTATTAAATCATCAACATAAAGAACAATGATTAAAATCTTACCCTCCACCACAATATGGTATAGGTTTGCATCCGCCTCACTCTTGGTGAAGCCAAGTCCAGTGAAATAGCTTTTGATCCGAGTGTACCAAGCACGAGGTGCTTGCTTCAACCCATACAACGCTATTTTGAGTCTGCACACATGCGACTCGCTGCTGAAGACCTAAAATCCTTCAAGCTGCTCAATGTACACTTCTTCCTCAATGATCCCATTAAGGAACACAACCTTCACATCCATCTGATGAATGTGCCAATCCATCTACGATGAGAGAGAAAGGATGGTCCTTATGGAAAAATATCGTGCGACAGGTGCAAAGGTTTCTTCATAATCAATCCCCTTGATCTATGAGAAGCCCCGGGCCACAAATTTTTCCTTATACTTCTCAACACTCCCATCAGTGACGTGCTTTACCTTGTAGATCCATCTTGAACCTACAACTGATTTATCAACTGGCCTTGGAACAATTTCCCAAGCACTGTTTCTGACAATGGAGTCATACTCCTCCTCCATTGCATCTACCCATGTGGGCTCTTGCACTGCTTCCTGAAAGGAAGATGGCTTGGTCACAATAAATTTTCTCATGAGAGCCATGTATCTAGTGAATCGGTCAGGAGACTGTCTCTGTCTGCACTGTGAAGTAGGGACTCCTACATTCTGTGCTGCATTAAGCTTCAGCCTCTCAGCTTCTGTGGTATGCCTTCTGCCAGTTATGATGTTTAGCTCTATGTGAGTGGACTCCTCCACTCCATGAACCTCCTCCTATGGCTGATCCATATCTAGAGACTCATATTTGGGAACAAGCAGTTCCTCCTCTACATGCAAGTCTAGCTCCCTCTCAAGCAACAACTTCATGGCTTTCTCCTCATTGGATTTTATATCCCGTCGCACCAAAATCATTCGACAGTTTGGAAAAAACACACGATAATTATGGGGTGTTTGTGTGTACCCCAAAAATATCCCAACTTCAGCAGTCGGCTCCCGCTTCTTCCTGGCGTTCTTGGTCACATACACAAAAATAGATGAACCAAAAATCTTAATTGAGAAATATATGGTTTCTTACCAGTAAAATATTCTTCAAGTGTACTCATGCCAAGTACTCTATGAGGACAACGATTTTGCACATAAACTGCAGTGTTGCATGCTTCCACCCACAAGTGCATTGGTAGGCCCTAATCATGCAACATAGCTCGTGCATCACCCATGATTGTTCTGTTGATCCTCTCTGCGACCCCATTCTGCTGTGGGTTATGAGGTGCTATGAGTTCTCTTCGAATTCCTTCTTTTCTATAGAAGTCTTTGAATTCGTTCAAGATATATTCACCACCATTATCGCTCCGTAGAGCCTTCACTTGCTTCCCCGAATCTTTCTCCACCAATGCTTTAAACTCACCAAACTTTGAGAATGTTTTATCTTTCTTCTGCATGAAGAAGATCCAGCATCTACAAGAATAGTCATAAAAAAAATAACATAATACCTATGTTTTGTTGTTGAAGCAACCGAGAATGGTCCACACACGTCTGTGTGAAATATCTCCAGGATCATGAAGCACGGTTCTCCTTTTCATGAAAGGTGGAATTCACAAACTTACCCATAGTACATCTCGTGCATTGATCTATCTACGCAAGTGTACCCTTGGGAAGTCTAGTAGAAATCTGCTGCAAAATTTTCAGGGCGCCATGGTGAAGATGGCCCAATCGCCTGTGCCATAATTCGCCCTCATCCCGGATCACCACTTCTTCTTCTTTGCCCACTATTGCAACGCAACCATCTACCTCCAGCTTGTAGATATTCTTGACTTGAATCCATATCTTCTTGGTTTGACTCGTTGTTTTATGTCGTAGGAAAGCTTTTCCATCGCTGAAAAAAACGTCATAACCTCTGTCCTCCAACATTGCGACTGAGACCAAGTTCTTCTTTAGACCTAGAACATGCATAACATCTTTCAACAGAAATAGTTTACCTGACTCCTTCTCAAAGGTAATGGTACCAATTCCAGTCACACTATATCATCCATCATCACCCATCTATATATGCATTTGGATATCTTTCTCCTCCAAGTCATTGAAAATATCCTTATCTCCCGTCATGTGGAAGGAAGCACCACTATCAAGATACCACAATGATCTCATTGCGCTTGAAACCAAGCATGCGATCAAAGAGAAATCAATTTCAAATTATGAGGCAAGGGCCTCACCAGCTGCAGCTCCAACAACCTTATTTTTATTCTTTTTCTGTGGGCAGTTAGTGGCGAGATGCCCATGTTCGTGACAGTGAAAAAAATTCACCTTGGACAAATCTAGATTCTTTCCTTTAGCCTCGGATTTTGAGTGGAATTTCCTCCCCTTCCCTTTCCTAACTTTTTCAGCCAAAGAATAATCCTCTTCATCATCATGCTTTGATGAAAATCCATCCCTGGTGTTCCGCCTGAACTCCTCCTACACTAGATCCGACCACAGTCGTTCCCAATCCAGTAGTTTTTCCCGTTCGTTGACAGAGTCTTAATAACTATGCCAACTCATAGGAAGTCCGAAGAGATCCAAGCTCACCAAATCATCATCAACAACCATGATTCCCAAAATCCCCAGTTCATCCTGACATTGGACAAACTTTGTGAGATACTTGGGAATATTGTCGCTATTTTCCATTTTGATTTTTCTGAGTTTATCCTTCAGCGCCAATTTCCTATGGTCACTGCTGCTTTGGAAAAGATCTGTCAAAGCCTTCCACATTGCAAATGCAGTAGCTTTCCCATGAAGGCTTGAGACAATATGGTCTCTCACACCTTCCAACATAATCCTTCTCGTATTTGCTACTTTCTTTTGCTAGGCGTCAAGTAATGCAACATCTGTTGAACTGGGCTTAAGAACATCACTGTCGATGAATTACTTCAGGCCATTATCTTCAAGCACCACCTCCATCCTATCGTTCCATGCAATGTAGTTCGAGATTCCCTCGAGTGCATACTCTAGCCGCAAACCATTGAAATCCATTTCGATGTTTACTCAACTATCGCATCAAGAAATTCTTGCAGCAAATTCGAATTGTTTCCACCAACAAAACTCAGCTACTGATTCAATATTGAAATCTTCTTTGCTCCGATACCATGTAGAAATTTATTAATATTGTTATGTATTACCAGACTCTCCTAATCTAACAATTATATCCACTGTTAAATATATATCTTTCTACTTAATTCTTTTGTAGAAATTTAATCGCCAATTGCAAACACATGAAGAAAAAACAATCGCACATAATACAGATGTTTTTACCGGGAAAGATTAAAGCTAAAAACCCCAACTATCATATATTATGTATATCATGGATCATGAAACAATCTCATACAAAATCCTACTCCAAGAGCTCTCAATACAATATACAATCGTCTTACACTGTCATACAAAAATTGGCTCACACATGCACCAATTTACTGCCTCCTGACAGCCTGCCTCCACTGCGCAATCCCTGTTGATGGAGATCCCTGAATGAATTCAATCTTGACTTGCCTTGACTACGCAATCCTTATTGGCATCTCCAATGCATGTGTATTTGGATTGAATGCACCACTATAGTCACAACTGATAGTCAACCAAGCCCTTTCACCTATCTCTCAACTGGGTCTCCACTAGATCTGAAATGCATGTAGTTAACATTAGTATTTCTTCAGTTGCATGTGATACCACTGCTTGTGAATTAATTAAATACTTAATTCACTGATCTATCACTAGTGTATCTTTAGTTACAACTAGTTACAACTAGCACAACCGAGTTTAACTCACTTAACTAAGTTAAACTAAATAACAACTCACATATCTACACATCCAACTCTGTTACAACTTTGTATCACTCAGTTACAACAAAGTCCACTCTGCATGTCCCACCAACCAACCTTAGAAATCGTAATTTCTTTAGTGAACTGGTTTTCCACATCAATTAACTAGAATCAAGTGCTTCAAGAGGATATATTATTATTTATTGTCTAATTATTATTAAGGGCTAATAATAATTGACATCTGATCTATTTTTAGACATACGATCTATAAATAGACTTCTTCCATCCATCTAAAAACATAATCTCATCTATAAATAGAAATTTCTCAACCATATATAAATATACTCTTGCTATAAATACAATATGCTCACCATTCTAAAAATATACATACACCTAAAAATAGCCTGTGGGCCCCACCTAGTGAAGGTACTTAATTTTCACTAGGATCATCATCTTTTTGAATCTAAATGTGAACATCAATATGCTTTGTCTTAGAATGATATGTTGTTCTATTTGCTAGGAGTATTTCATTTTGACTATGCCAATCTATCCTCATAGCTCGTTGTACCAACCCATACTTGAACACAATCTGTGTAACAATACTTCTTCCTTTCTTGCATGAGTGTTTACCATGTATTCAAATTATATAGTTGAGAGTTCCATTATAGGTCATCTCTTACTTGTCTAAATGATTGCTCCTCTGAATATATTAAACACATACCCACTTGTATATATTCTTTGATCCAGATTTTTATCATAGTCGGCATCATCAAAGCTATTCATGTCCAACACTGTATCAAATTTTGGCATTCCTCAGTAGCACAATACATAACCAACAATTCCACACAAATACCTACAAACCCTCTTTACTATTGCTCAATGTTCCTTCCTTTACTTTGACATATACCTGCTCAATACTCCAACTGCATGTGCAATGTATGGTCTAGTGCGCACCGTTGCATACATCAAACTTCCAACTACAGTAGAATACAGAACATGGGACATGTCCTCTTATTCTTCATGTGCCTTGGGGCACTAACGTGTAAGTAAATTTACACCTGCAGGGATATACACCTTTATCGGTTTACATTCCTGCATACTAGATCTTTATACAAATTGTCTCAATATAATTCCTCTGATTGAACCAGAGTTTCATATTTGTTCAATATCTTCTAATTTCCATTCTCAAAATGACATTTTTAGCACCAAGATATTGCATGTCAAATTTATATGACAATTGAGTTTTCACATCATGGATGATTTCCTTATTGTTTCCAATCAACAACATATCATTCACATACAAGACCAAATAAATAAGATGATCACCAACTAATGACATAATGATCTTCTTTGCTCCTTTTGAAGCCAAGTTCCGATATATAAGTATCAAATTTTTGACACCACATCCTTGGTGATTGCTTTTACCCATTTATGGACATTTTCAGCATGGAGACAAGGTTATTCCACTACAAGTAAAAGACCCTCTAGCCCAGATATCCATTTTTAGCAGAGGTCCCTAGAGGAGGCTGGCAGGTGGAGTTTTTTGCGGTGCATTTCTCATCATAAACCGCACTGGTGCGTTTTATGCAAAACGCACCAGTGCATACTAAAAATTGGTACACCGAGATACCGTACTCTTCGTACAACCGGTGCGCCTAAGTACTCTGGTGCATCAGTGCTCTATGTATAAATAAGCCTAGTGTGCCTTCATAATACAACACACCGTAACGATGTGCGGTGCACCATTGATAAAACCGCCTTGTGCATCTCAAATTCCTGCACACCGAAAAAGGGTTAATTAAAAAAATTACCAGCTGTATAATCCTCATTTTTACTTGTTCAATGCTCTAGACCTCTTAAGCACCAGTGTGAGTTTGTCTTCTGTGAGGCACCCTGCCATAGGTGCTCCCATTGCACGCATTGCTGCCATCCATTTCCCATGGTGTGGAGTTCGAATTTTCGAAAACGGTGGGCAAATTTGGTTTCTTGAATTCCTCAGAAAATATGCCTCGACATGCAAATGTACATGTAATCTACTTGTTTCTCAATAACTAAACCTTTTAGCGGATTAAAATTTGTGTTGGGTGTGGAGCCTGATTATCTTGTTTACTTTGTATCATAGTATTAGACCCCTGTACCTTAAATGGGGCGGCAACACCGCCCGTAAATTAATCGTTGCCGTAAAATTGCCTTGTAAAAGTATAGTAATTTCTAGTCAATCTGGGCCGTTCATAGGCGGATGATCTAACGGTAGAAGTTATGTTTAGTTTAGGGTTTTTTTGCCCTAGAAGGAAACTCCTCTCTTTGTATGAGGGTATTGTAATGCGGCTGTGTATTACATGTGTATTCTCTGAGCGGGAAATAGATAGGGAGATTGTGAGTGAGAACAGAGGATATTACAGTGGATTTGCTGTAGGTTTTGACTCTTCATTTTGCTGGATAATAGAAAGGAAGGACTGGATGTTCGGGGTGGACGTAGCCCAAACTGGGTGAACCACATATATCTGTGTCTCTCTGGTTTTATGTGTTTTGTGTGCTTTTATTTTCCGCATATTTTATGTGTTGCATTGCTCTGTAATATATAATTTTCTAACAACTGGTATTAGAGCCGAAGGTCTATTTGGCTGATAAACTCGCAGGAAAGAAGGGTTCTTGGTTCAAGTGGGAGCAATGGCGGAAGATGGTAAGTTTAGGGTCGAGAAATTTAACGGGCAAAACTTCCCGCTGTGGAAGATGCAGATGGAAGATTATATGTATCAGAAAGATCTGTACCTACCATTGAGCAGAAAAACAAAGAATCCGACGGCCACGACAGATGCAGAATGGAACATTCTCGATAGAAAGGCACTCGGAATAGTACGGTTGTGCCTTGAGGCATCAGTCGCCTTCAATATTTTGAAGGAAACAACAACAGAGGGTTTGATGCAGACGTTGGCGAAACTATATGAAAAATCCTCGGCCTCAAACAAGGTATTTCTTATGAAATGACTATTTAATATGAAGATGTCGGAAGGTGGATTTGTTGCAGACCATTTAAATGATTTTAATACAGTTACCATTCAGTTAAGTTCTATAGGGGTAAACTTTGATGATGAAGTTAGAGCTCTGTTATTCTTGTGCCCATTACCAGAGAGTTGGAATGGTTTAGTAATGGCCATTAGTAACTCTATCTTTGGATCTAGTACTTTAAAGTTTGATGATGTTGTTGGTGCTATCCTTAGCGAGGAAATGTGACGGAAAAGCTCCAGTGAGAAATCGGGTAATGCTTTGAGTGCAGAGTCTAGGGGAAGAAGAATGGAAAGAGGAAAGAGCTCGAGATATCACAGTAAATCAAGGAAAGTCAGATCCAAGTCCAGATCAGGGATAGTGTTCTGGAAATGCGGAAAGAAAGGACACCTAAAGAAAGACTGTAGATCTCGGAAGGGAAAAGAAGGAGACACACAACAAGAAAACAATCATGAAGCAAACGTGACAAGTGATGTGTTACAAGATGCTTTGATTCTTTCTTTCGAAAATTTTATTGATTCTTGGGTTGTAGATTCAGGGGCTTCATTCCATGCCACACCTGATAAGAAATATTTTCATGACTATGTTCAAGGAGATTTTGGACAAGTTCGGTTGGGTGATGATAAACCCTATAAAATTGTTGGAATGGGTAAAGTTGTTGTAAAACAACACAATGGAAACCAATGGCTACTAAAGGAGGAAAGGCATGTTCCAGATCTAAATAAAAATCTGATTTCAACAGGGCAGTTAGACGGTGAAGGTTGTGTGACAACTTTCATAGATAAAGGTTGGAAGGTCACCAAAGGAGCCCTGGTAATAGCAAAAGGCGAAAAGGTTGGTACATTGTATTTATGCAATGGTATTTCTAACTCTGTTAATGCTTTAACTTCCAAAGAAGCAGATGCAGAATTATGGCATCATAGGCTTTGACGCATGAGTGAGAAGGGGATGAATATTCTTCACTCAAAAAATTTGTTGCCGGGTTTGAAGAATGTTGATTTGGATTTCTGTGAAAATTGCATTTATGGAAAACAAAAGAGAGTCATATTTCTCAGAGTTGGGAAAGAAAAGAAGAGAGAAAAATTGGAGCTTGTGCATATAGATGTATGGGGACCTGCTCAGGTATCATCTCTCGGTGGCTCTCGCTATTATGTTACGTTTATTGATGATGCAACTAGAAAAAATTGGATTTATTGTATTCAAAATAAATTTGATGTATTTGATACTTTCAAGAAATGGAAAGCTTTGGTTGAGATTGAGACAGGAAATAAGTTGAAGTGTCTCATATCAGACAATGGAGGTGAATACTATAGCAAAGAGTTTGATAGGTACTGTTCAGAGCATGGAATTCGCAGAGAGAAGACAGTTCCAAAAACACCACAAGAAATTGGTGTGTCAGAAAGGAAGAATAGAACAATCATGGAGCATTCAATGTGCATGAGATTGCATGCAGGATTGCCTTTACAATTTTGGGCAAATGCTGTAGATACTGCTGTTTATCTAATAAATAGAGGGCCTTCAAGTTCCTTGGATGGTGGTATTCCAGAGGAAGCATGGACAGGTAAAAAGGTAAACTACTATTTTTTAAAGCCTTTTGGCTGTGAGGCCTTTGTTCATATTAATAAAGAAAACAGAACCAAGTTTGAGGCAAAATCAAAGAAATGTACCTTTATTGGATATGGTGTTAATGATTTTAGTTATCGCTTATATGATTATGAAAATCACAAAATCATTAGGAGCAGAGATGTAATATTCAATGAAAAGGTATTGTATAAGAATCAGTTGCAGGAAAAGAAACAGGAAAAAGAAAACAAAGAATACATAGTTCTTGATGAGATCACAGAAAAGGTAAAGGTGCCTGAAAATAATAATAATCAAGAGCCACAACAACAACAACCACCACAACAGCAACAGGGACCTCAAACACCTGAAAGTGGTGTAAGAAGATCTACCAGGATAAGTAGACCCCCTAAACTATACTCTCCTTCATTATATTATTTATTGCTGACTGATTCTGGTGAACCCGAATGTTATGAAGAAGCAATGCAGGTTGAAAGCAGGAAGAAGTGGGAGCTAGCTATGGAAGAAGAGATGGACTCCTTAATGCATAACCAGACTTGGGACTTAGTCAAGTTGCCTGCAGGTAAAACTACATTGCAGAATAAATGGGTTTACAGGCTGAAGGAAGAAGATGGAGGAAAACATAGGTACAAAGCTAGACTTGTGGTGAAGGGGTTTGCACAGAAGAAAGGTATTGATTTTGATGAAATATTTTCTCCTGTTGTTAAGATGACTTCAATAAGAACTATTTTAAGTCTTGTAGCAGCGGAAGATTTACATCTTGAACAGTTAGATGTAAAGACAACATTTCTCCATGGAGATTTGGAGGAAGAGATATACATGCAGCAATCAGAAGGATATGAGGTCAAAGGGAAAGAAAAATTGGTGTGCAGGTTAAAGAAGAGCTTGTATGGCTTAAAACAGGCTCCAAGGCAGTGGTATCTAAAATTTGACAAGTTTATGTCTAAACAAGGTTATACTAGATGTCACTCTGATCATTGTGTTTATCTGAAAAGGAAAAATGATGGCAGCTATATTATATTGTTATTGTATGTAGATGACATGCTTGTTGCAGGGTCTAACATGCAGGAAATAAATGTGCTCAAACAAAAATTGGCAAATTCATTTGCAATGAAGGATTTGGGAGCTGCAAAACAAATCCTTGGTATGAGAATAACCAAAGATAGGAAAAATCGAAAATTAACACTGTCTCAGAATGAGTACATACAAAAGGTGTTGAAAAGATTTAATATGCACAATGCAAAACCAATTAGTATACCTTTTGCTAGCCATTTCAAACTTAGTAAGGAGATGTGCCCAAAGACCCAAGAAGACATGGATTATATGTCTAAATTTCCATATGCATCAGCAGTTGGAAGCTTAATGTATGCAATGGTCTTCACAAGGCCTGATATTGCACACGCAGTGGGAGTTGTAAGAAGGTACATGAATAATCCAGGAAAAGAACATTGGATGGTAGTAAAATGGATTCTTAGATATTTGAGAGGTACCACAAATCAAGCATTATGCTTTGGTGGTTCAAACATTTCTCTACAGGGATATGTTGATGCAGATATGGCAGGTGACAGAGATAATAGGAGGAGCACTACAAGATATGTATTTACTGTAGTTGGAACAACTGTCAGTTGGGTTTCAAAAATCCAGAGTGTTGTTGCACTTTCAACAACAGAAGCAGAGTATGTTGCTGCTACAGAGTCTAGTAAGGAAATGATTTGGTTGTAAAGGTTTATGGATGAATTGGGTAAGAAGCATGATATGGGCACATTATACAGTGATAGCCAAAGCGCCATTCATCTTGCAAAGAACTCAGCATTTCATTCCAGGACTAAACACATACATCTCAAGTACCATTTCATACGATCAGTATTGGAAGATGGAGAGTTGAAGCTGGAAAAGATACACACTAGCCAGAATCCTACAGATATGCTAAAAAAAGTTGTAACTAGGGAGAAACTGAGAATTTTCTCAGTTTCAATTGGTCTTCAAGGATGACGATGAAGATGAGAAACAACTAGGTCCAAAGAGGAGTCATTTTCCAGCAAATGAATCAGTGGTGGAGTTGCAACAATCAGTCTCCAAGTGGGAGATTGTTGGGTGTGGAGCCTGATTATCTTGTTTACTTTCTATCACAGCATTGGACTCCTGTACCTCAAATGGGGCGGCAACGCCGCCCGTAAATTAATCGCTGCCGTAAAATTGCCTTGTAAAAGTATGGTAATTTCTAGTCAATCTGGGCCGTTCATAGGTGGATGATCTGACGGTAGAAGTTATGTTTAGTTTAGGGTTTTTTTTTCCCTAGAAGGCAACTCCTCTCTTTGTATGAGGGTATTGTATTGTGGCTGTGTATTACATTTGTATTCTCTAAGCGGGAAATAGATAGGGAGACTGTGAAAGAGAACAAAGGATATTACAGTGGATCTGCTGTAGGTTTTGTCTCTTCATTTTGCTGGATAATAGAAAGGAGGGACTGGTTGTTCGGGGTGGACGTAGCCCAAACTGGGTGAACCACATATATCTGTGTCTCTCTGGTTTTATGTGTTTTGTGTGCTTGTATTTTCCACATATTTTATGTGTTGCATTGCTCTGAAATATATAATTTTCTAAAAAATTGAAATTAGCTATTTAAAAATAAATAAATCTATGCAATACGTTCGTGCCGTTCAACTTGCACCATTCGCAGTGCTTCCTGTAAATTTATAGGCCACACTACGAACGGTGTTAACGAAAACTTTACCGGGTTCTAGTGCGATACCAAAAAAACACGCACCAATAGAATTTAAAAAATAACACGGTGGTGTGGTCGTTTAAATGACCACACCATTGACTATGTAATACTGTCGGGAGAGCGTTGCGTTGACCAAACTAACTACCCCAAGGTGGATAGTTAGGTTAGTGGACCGCCCACCTGAAAACATTACATAGTCAACAATGAAGTCGTTTACATGACCACAACGTTGACCAAAATATCCGCCCCAGTGTAGATAATTAGGTTAGCGCACTGCCCACCCTACATTATTACATAGTCAATGGTGCGGTCGTTTACATGACTGCACTGTTGACCCATGTACTGCGGTTGGGCGGTGCGTTGACCGTTATAACGTGATTCGATTGTGGGAGGCATGACAAAGGGAGAGAATTTTGTACCCTCGCCTTATTACGACAACCACCTAGTTGATTCTAAGGGAGGTAGGCCTCCTCAAGTTCTACGAGGAGGATACTTCATTGAAGGGCCATAGTGGGTTATTGGGACAAGTAATCTACAGGTGGGATTCCCACTGATAGGCTTTCCAGGTCGGTCATGACTAGTGGTACACGCCCACTGAGGAGGAAATATATTTTATTACTGGCCTATCTAGGAGAGGGCATGATTTTCCCTAGTTCCCAGATGTCCCTGTCAGCTATGCAAGAGGGAGTCAGTTAGCATACTCCCAGAGATACATTAGGGACGATATAGTTTCTCCTGCAGATTTTCAAGTGTCCGGTGGTCAATTATGTATTGCTTAGTTTGGTCTAGAGGAGGTGAGGTGCCTCTCACTACTATTGACGACCATTGCACACCATACCAGTGACGGGAAACACATTAGTTTCCCGCTTTTATTTTATTTTGATTCTTTATTCTAGGCACCACGACTTGTGAGATGGCCTCTAATTTTTTTGTGGCATTTTTGTACAACATTAGATAGATTTCGTTCTCAGACACGTGGGAGGTTGAACTTCCCTTTTTCTTTAGATTTATTTTGTTTATTTTTTGAGAGGTTTTCGGAGACAAGGCCTACTTTTGTTCAGTAGTCTCGTAGGCTGATGTTGCATGTACAGATGCATATGTGGGGCTAGATGATGCCCAAGAGGGGCCAATCTGACTTTTCGGCCAGGATATCTATTGATGCACTGGAGTTGCTAGCCAGTGCTGATGATCACTTGTTCGTGATGGTGCCGTGTCCGTACACCTGTTTGGACTGGCAAGGGTGTACTTACATCCTCTTCACACATGATGAGCCAATGGACGCGAGAGGTAATATTAGTGTTTTATTTAAATTAATATAGTTTCATTTTATTGTCTTAATTAATTAATTAATTAGAATTATCAAATTCATTATAACACGTTATTTAACTTGTTTTATTAAATTATTTATTGAAATTGTCTAATTATTGTTGTGTACTATATATTTTGTAGATATTGGGACATTCGTTGGGGACATGATTCCACCCCTACCGAATGATGCAGGTGTAGATGTTGGTGAGGAGATGGCAGAGGCGGAGGATCACAGTGACAAAACTAATCCTCGGGTGCAGATACTTGTGGGGGTGCGGCGTAGGCCAAACAAACAATTCAAGATGGAGTTGGGAAACCGACTGTGTTGAATCCTGGTTGATGAGGGAGTTTGCCCTGCTATGATCAGAGAGATCCAAACTGATCATAGGCTCACACAGCTTTGGAGAGACATGCACCTGGATATGATGACCCTCATGCATAATATCATTGGAGATTCCAGAGTATTGGCGGCTAGGAGGGATAGGTGTCATGGATATGCATGACAGAGAATCTCATCTGATGATCATGATAACGAGGGGAGTGATCATCATTCTAGTAGTCCACCTCCTTGTCCTTCAACTCGCGCTAAAGATTATGAGAAGCTAGCATCTAGTCCCGATCATGAGGCATCTTCTGAGTAGTCTACACCATCTTAGTAGACACCTAGTCCTGAGTAGGTGCAACCATCGACTGAGCAGGCACCTGATCTTAAGCAGGCAGGTCCATTTGAGCAGGCTGCACCATCGATGAATCATCAACATGCAGTTCCTGAGAAAAATGCACCATTGACTGATCAGTAGGCACCTTTGGAGGAGGCACGTCATCTATCTGAGCATGAGGCTGCACCATCGACTGAGCAGGCCTTGACTAGTACTAGTATTGATGTAGTACCATGAGATAGTTGAAATTTATATGCAGTTATATATATATATATATATATATATATATATATATATATATATATAGATGGTCCATGTATTTTATGTTCATCTTAATTTACTTAATTTACATGTTGGTGTTCATCATGATGTGTATATTGCTAGGTCATGTTAGATATGTTCATTTAATGTGCTTGCAGATAGATGTGTATGTGATAGGAGTTATTTGACATGAGATGTGTATTTGATGTTTGTGTTGTGACGATGGTATACAATTCTTGTGTTTTGTTAGATGATCATGATCATGATGATTAGATGATGTTAGCGAATTTAAATGTGTATTTTAGAATATGATGCTTGTGCGATGATTATCATGATCATGATGATTATTTGTAATTTTAAATCATGATATTTATTAAATATTATGTCGTGATTATAATTATAATTGTATGTAAAATTGTAATAGGAAGAACCTTATCTTTGAATAACCTATAGTTGGTCATGGACAATATTAAATGTACATTAATGTCGATAATCATTAATGTTCATAAAATTGACCATTTGTAATGTTCATTGTGTGATTATATTTCTCAAAATATAAGGGAATTGATGGTCAATTACCTATAAGTTTCTAAGAAACATGCATTCGACAAGCCAAAATTTGCTTTCATGTTGTACAGTAACATCGTTGTCCCCAACTGGGTAGACTTTGACTGACTGCCAGGTCCAAAGAGAGGGGTGGTGGAAGAAAATTTAAGGCTTTCAAAAAAGGTATCAACGATATGAGTATCATCCCCTAGCTGATCATCGTTGTGGAATGAATCTAACAACATTGTCTCCATAGCAGTTGTATCCCTTAATTAATCATCCATACCAACCTCTATTTGATTGCCTCCATTGCCAGCTTGTGAAGAACTACTATTGCTGTAGTCATTCCTAATTGGTGAATTTGGACGTAGTGAGAATTGAATAGGTGGTCGATTAAACCATTCTTGGTATCATTCCTCTTCGAGTTTTTCTCTTAATTCAGCCTTCTCACGATTTGACATTATCGTGGGGTGCAACGAAAGATGGTACGTAGGTCGGTCATCATCACTAGTATCCTAATAATTTCAAAAAAATATATTTGAACATGATTAGTACAAAATATATGATATCTATTAGTAAGCAAGTCGATGATGCATGATTAATTGGTTTTACGTTGAAATAATTACATTAATATATCAAACAATTATTATTACCATCATTGTCCCAGGATTGTGGCTAGAAGATTCAATGTTATAATTGATAGGGTGAAGCGGGTCCATTTTCATCTACCAAATGTGTCTTTCAGTATGCTGCTCCTAATAAGAGCTTCTGACGTTTTGGAGCTATTTGAATATTTTGTGCATCTGAACTCAATTTTGAATCTGCATGAACCTAAAAATTTGTATACATTAATTTTATTGAGCTGTTTGACATGGATAAAAAAAGTAAATTCAATTAGATAATGAAAATATAAATAAAATCTGAAGTAATTATGTCTAGAGATGGATAGGGAGAACTCCGCAATGGAATTTGAGAAATATTATGGAATGAGCGGGATTTTGAAGAATTTTCCATTTGATATAATTATGAGATTTTCGCCCTCCATTTGAGAAAAATCAACAATAAATTTTGGTGTAGATACCTAAAAGTAATTTTGGTGCCTTAAAAATGGACTTACTGTTATCAGTGCTAATGTATTGTTAACCGTCCCCGTGAGTTTTAGTTTTTGAGCACCAGTGCAGTTTTATTAACTAACGCACCAGTGTTGTTAGTTAACAAATACACAAAATATCTGAAAATAAAAAAAATGTAACATTATTTTTTTGAAGGGGAAAAAATGGTAAATTGAGAGATGGGCGACAATTAATTTTCAGAAATCTAATTTCATAAAAAAAATTCTTTAAATAGTAAAAGCTATTCATTATTTCATTATTTTTGCAAAATTTTTCAGGGAGGGATTTGCAGGAGAGACATACCTAGAGCAAGAGAGCACGAGAGCACTATGGCGCAACAAAATAATTTCGAACAACAACACTATTCAGAGAATCATAATTTGAAACATCTGGTGATTCACACAAAAACCATGTAGTATAATAAATTGTTAAATTTTACTGTAATAATTGTTTTTTTTTTAAGAGTTTCTATTGGATTTAATACATGCATAGTAAATATTTTAAATTTTACTCTGCATTTTCATAAAATCAAAATAAAAAAAATACATTCTTACGTTAAACCCATGCTTCTTCTTGTTTATGTGACTTCACAATTAGGGCTTTTCATTTTAGATTTATAGGCTTTGTATTACTATATATATAAGCGTATGACATCTAAACTGCAGGACCACTTGCAGAGTCAGATCCCAATCCATGTCATTCCTTGCACGATTTAAAAAAAATAGTTTTTTTTTTTTTTTTTAATTGGTGGACCCTGTTTAAAATAGCGCACCGGGCGTGTACTGACAAAAAAACATTATTTAATAAAAATGGTTTTTTTTATTAATTTATGTTTGTGATAATCGGTGCACCGGTTAACATATAATGCACTAGGTCTCCTTGTTGAAAAAGAGCACTATATAAAATTTCTACTGTATTGGCGGTGCGTTTATCAGAACCTACCACACCGCGTTCGATGCGTACTTTGGGAAAGACGCACCATTTTCTTGATTCATTTTTTTTATACGTGAAAAGCATGTGATTTATTTATAAAATATATTAATGAATGGTATGCTACAAGTTTCATATTGATAAATAAATGGGTGACAAGAGTTCAAGTAACAAAAATACTGATAAAACATCGAGAAAAGAAAAAAAGGCAAGTTCTTTGTAAATTCTTTACAAAAATTATTATTTTTGAACTATATGTAAGTTTAACTAATATTTATTGTTTAGTGTGTATTATGAAGTGCCACAAAATGATGAAGCTCGATAAGATTATTTCTGATCTAAGACCAAAAGAGCGTAAAAGCTTAATGAAAAAATTGTAGAAGGATGAATCAGGTGAATGAAAAAATACTATCGATTCAATATGAGTTTATTTTTTGAATTTTCATTAATAATATACTTAAAAATATTAGATAACATGTTTCAAACAATGTATTAATTCACATATGTTTAATTTTCTACAGGGACCAACAATGGAGAAAAGGAATGTTGTTCTAAGAAAAGAAAAAAAATAGAACATGCAAATGAAAATGAATTGTTCCTTAGCTCATTTGGAGTGGTGCTGGAGGTTAACGAAAGGAGGAAAAACTTTCAAGAAATTTTGAGGGATCTAGTGGAATGAATTTATAGACGTTCTTTCCACTTACAATACAAAAATCAATCCAATGATTCCAAGAAACAAATTTGATTTAAACTATAGGATGAGTTTCCAGAGAATTGGTCAATGAGACATGTCAGACTTTTAAGAATAAAAACGTAAAAAAAAAAAGAATGAAAAAGTAATATTCCTTTAAATGTTTTTCTAGAATTATATGTATATATTACCACAAAGAAAATATTTATAAATATCACTTTTGTTATATTTACTTTTCATATATCAATATAAAAATTAAATATTTTATTGTCATGTTACATTTTCAAGAAGAGTATGAAAATCTCAAAGGATGAATGAGCTGATATCAGAAATATGCCAGTAGGAATGTCCAAAAAGGTGTACAAGGAGATGGTCAAAGAAATGGATATAATTGCATCGCACGAGGAGCCATCTCAACAACAACATGCTTCAAATATAATATGTAATCATTGAATTTTTTGATTAGGTACAATAAATAAACAATTTAGCATTAAATATTAATTTTCAATTATTTTCTTGCAGAAAAGAAAAGAAAATGGAACCCATTCAGCACATAAAACAAGACGACAAGGAAGAAAAGGGTTGATATCTATGTTTGTGAGTAATTGTTACTTCCTTATAACAACTTAACTATATTTAATTTTTGTATATTTTAGGTTGTTTTGCAACAATCATCATTAAATGTCTTCAAACATGTGCTAACATACAAAAAAGAACGATCAAAAGAATTGATTGACATTGGGTTAAATATGGGTTGTCAGTATATGTTGGCATATCATAAATTAATTGTGGAATTTGTAAGCATCTATCTTGTTTTACTTAGCTCCGTCTATAATTAATAGAACAAAATTATATTTTATATTAAATCTATGATTTTTTATGGGGTATAAAACTTGCAGGAAACAAAGTATGGAACTGCGCTAACAAATGAATTGTTGAGGGATGGCATGAAATTTGGTTTGAAAGAATGTGTATAGTTCATGAGTCAATTCTTTCTATAATACATTTCTTTTCGATTTACATTGATGTATATTATTTAATATTGCAATTTTCATTATTCTCACTAATGTATATACACTCATTACATTTAATTTTTATGTTTGTAGATGGAACTTGAATAAGAATAAAACAATCAACACAATGAACAAAACATTCTTCCAAATGACCCAAGTCATGGAAGTAGCCCGAGTAGTGACAACAATTCCAACGAAGAATCATGATCAATATGCTTGGATATCAAAGTGAGGCGTTGTATTTTTTGAAATATTTGTTTGTGAAATCAGACATCTTGTTTAATGTAATGGACATAGTGTCCCAATTGAAAGACAAAGGGATACCAATATATATATATATATATATATATATATATATATATATATATATATATATATATATATATATATGTTTTAATTTATTCTATTCCGTTCAACATTTTCGCTGTGAAATGTTACACCACTGATTAAATTTATGGATTATTAAATATTATAATGAATAGATGCGAAATCTGATGATATGATATAAAAAATTAATCCAAACGTCACATTCAAATGCATTAATAAAAATTTAATTGATATTAATATTGTGATAAGATATGTGTCGACTTTTGATGAATAATGAATTTAAAAATCACAATAATTGCATTATCATAGGTCGATGTTTCTAAAAAATACAAAATGAATCCCAGTGCGTGTTAGTTATTGCGCACCAGTGCGTTTGTATGATATTGCGCACTTTTTCATTTCTACAATCTATGGGCACCACACAAATACCAATACCAATTAGAATGCCCGATGCGCTTTATCGACGACTACCACCCGAGCGGTCCGATAGTCATTGCATGCACCTGTATGATTTTCCTTTAACGCACCGATGCATTTTTATAAGTTAACGGCCTAGTGTGTTTTAGCACCTAGACGACCCAATGAAGTTTTACACATTAACGTTCTAGTGTATGCACCTTCCATTGGCTTGGTGCATCTTGCTGGGTGACATGCATCGGGACATTACTAAATGCCCCGGGGTCTCCGAAATTTGTTTTCCATCCCGGTGCTTGGTATGTTTACAGTACCGGTGCGTACATGGTAAAACGCATCGGTGCGTTCACACTTGATGCAGGCACCGATGAGAAAATTTTTCGTAAAAATCTCATGCCACCCAGTTATTTTTAGTTATGTTGAAGTTTCGTTAGAAGCTCTGCCAAAAACTCTGTTACCGAAAATGGGTGTTGTAGAAAATGATTTTTTGACAATTTTGGCCAATTTTATAACACTAAAAACCTCCTTTATAACCTCGAATAGAGGGTCTTTTTCTTGTAGTGTTCTTTCCCTTCACTAAAAATCCTTTTGGTTGCTTCATGTCATGAAACCAACTCAAAATATAGAAGAAAATGGAGTTCAATGCCTTAGAAATAAGCCACTTCGAGGGGGAAACCTCCTTTACATTACATAAATGAACAATTCTTGGATGATCAAACGAAAAAACCTCCTTTCTATATATAGAAATCCATGGGGTCACAGTATAATCCTAGCCGACCTAACAATAATAATGTAAAGGCACAATAATAATAACATTGGTGTTACAGGGGTACAAAAAAAAAATAAGGGGGCTACACTAACAAAAATAAGGGATTACACTAGTAATATAGGGACCTAAAATGCCCCTGTCCTTCAAAAAAATGTTGTCCTTAACGCTTGAGTACCTCTGGATGCTTCTGTATAAATTTCTCATCCTCCTGTGTAGAATCTTCAGTGGGTAAGTTCTTCCACTCGATGAGGTATTGGGTTCTAAAATTCCCCCTAAAAATAATTCAACACCCATTAAGCCCTCGGAAGGCTCTGATACCAAATGTTATGAAACCAGTTCCAAAAATAGAAGAAAAGAGAGATCAACGCCTTAGAAATAAGCCACTTCGAGGGGGAAACCTCCTTTACATTACATAAATGAACAATTCTTGGATGATCAAATGACAAGACCTCCTTTCTATATATAGGAGTCCATGGGGTCACAATATAATCCTAGCCGACTTAACAATAATAATGTAAAGGCACAATAATAACAATATGGGTGTTACAGGGGTACAACAATAACAATAAGGGGGCTACACTAACAACAATAAGGGACTACACTAGTAGTATCGGGACCTAACAATTCATGTAGATTTATTCTTTGATATGTATTCACGTCAATTTGTTGTACTTCAGAATCAAAAGAAGTAACAATAGACAAATGAAATATAATAGAAGTTATCTTTAGAAACAATATAAAAAATATCACCAAAGTAAACTCCCAATACCTAGGAATAACCTTTTTCTATTAATCAAATTTTCTGTTTCTTCACTTTTCCTTCCACATTAAACTTCTTCTTAAACACTCATTTTCTGCAAATGGCCTTTCTTCTAGCTTACAACTCCACTAGATCCCAAGGCGTATTCTTTTCCAATGATTTTGTTTCTTCAGCCATGGCCTTTTTCCATAGTTTTTCATCGTTTTAATTCATTACATCCCTAATAGTTATAAGATCAACATTAGTAATAAACAAAGAAAAATTATAACATACGTCAAGTGGAGTATAGATTTCTAGTTTCCTTCTTTTCCAAATAGATTTTCTTAGTATTGGAATATGTGCTTCTCCTTCTACTTATTTCTATTCTTTTGTAGAGTTTGATTCATCATCATTTAATTCAAACTTATCATTTGTGGTTCTTTCTCCCTTGTTATGATTTCCTCTTTGAAAACATCTTCAATTTCTCTAATTACCACATCTCAACTATACATGACCTTATTAGTTTCTTGGTTACAAAGCTTATAACCAGTTGTAAAATCTAATGTTTTGGTTGAAAAATTTGTTAGATTACACATAAAACTGACTTTCTTGCTCACGCCTCAAACCAATTTCAAGTCTAGTTTGACATCTTCCAATGCTTGTATATTATGGATTTTAGTGCTTCGAGTTACTTTTCCATATAATCTCCTATAATGAAATAGATCCCTCAATTTAATGGTGAAATGTATTCCTTGAAAATCGATGGAAATCAAGTTTACTCAATTTCATATTTTGGAGACAGTGCCACAATCAAGAGAGATTTTATGGTGCCCTAAAATTTGAAACAATGATGAACATGCCAATTATCTTCATTTTTGAAACAATGGATGGGAAATTAACACTCATACTTTTGAACCATTTATAAGTGATGGATTTGTGGTGAGAGGACCATATATGGAATATGAAGCATATGTGTAGATGGAAATGATGTGTTGGTTATTTACAATGCCACTAAAATAGCTCAATCCATGGAAGTTGTAGAAGGAAAACCTATCAAAAGTTTTATTGGAGGTGTAATTTTCAAAGAAACCATTGTTAATGCCTACACATGTCTAGGATCGATGCGATGAATAAATCAATGGTCTCACTTCATCCTTCCACCCTCCTCCCAACCGCTCGCAACCTACTTGATAGTTAATATAGGGGTGGTTTGAAATGGTTTTCAACCAATTTTAAAATATATTGTGTAGCAGATAATACTTGGGTCCATATCCCCCCCCCCCCTCCCAAAGTGTTTTTCAAAACCCTCCTTTGAAAAGTGCAACTAGGACCGGTCTTCATGGTGACTATGTAATTATGTATTTATGTAAATAAGAAGACAAAGATAATAAAATGTATTTTTGGTGTACTTTCTTCATGCGTTTCATGAGAAAGTTTTTTATTATAGGTCAATATACTTATTATTGATGTCTATTAGGGTTTTCTTATGGTTACAAGTGTAATTAAGTGTCATATGAAGTGGCTATAGAATGCTCCAAGACCTTGTCATAAATATGTGAAGAAATGGCTCCTAAATGAGGCTCAAAGCTACACTCTCAACGCTGGAAAATGTGCTTTTAAAGTCGGCCTTCAAAAAGCAAGTAAATTTGGCCTATAAGCAGTGATATAGTTGGCCTCCTAACATATGATAGGTCGGCTTATTAACTGGTAGGAACAACTATATATACCCATACGTGTGCTGCGCATAAGACACAGAAATTTGCGGATTTCTCTGAGGTTTTTACATATTTTAAGGTGCAGATTTGTGGTTCAGCAAGAAGTGAAGATATACTACAGGAAGTGCGGATATACTACAATTTTCTAGAATGTATACGAGTTAAAGACAAGTGAAGTGCAGATCTGTGTTTGGGTGCTGTACAGTGAATGCAGATTGCTCTAAATTATGTGGCTAAACATTGGAATGTCTCCAGATTATAGTGTGAGAAATTAAGGAAGGTAAATCTATGATTTACCTTCCTAATCTACAATACGTAAAGGAGAGACATCATATCATAAGTAATGTGAAGTGAAGGGCCCCGAGTGACCTAGTCTAATATTTGAATAAAATAAATTTTTGGAAAAGCACTACCATAGAACATCAAGAAAGATAATTGTTTAGTGTACTAAAGACGAAGAAGATTAAGC
Organism: Pinus albicaulis; assembly: GCA_034641835.2. NCBI lineage: Eukaryota > Viridiplantae > Streptophyta > Pinopsida > Pinales > Pinaceae > Pinus > Pinus albicaulis. The sequence continues at coordinate 708,575,010 of CM076572.1, read as the reverse complement.
AATTAAGGAGTGTTTGAGAAACCAAGACAAAGTCAATGAAGATATAATTATAGATCGAGTTCTCTAGTATTGGTGCAGAATAGTGCAGGTTGGTGTAGAAAAGAAGGACCAATGTTGGAGGTCGACAAAGAAGCAGTGACAAGGTCTTGGAAGCATACATAGGTCAAGGGTCTAAGTCTTGGTCATGGTACTTGTCATTTGAAAATATATAAGAATAATTTCTCATGGGTTTTCCTCTCCAAGAGGGAGAGGTTTTTCCTTGGCTTGAAGAGCCTAAATGTGTGTCTCTTGTATTTTGGTAATTGAATTGATGAAAGACTAAATAAGATAAGAAGAGAAGACATAAGTAAATCAAGAAATCTCACAAGTAATTATCAAGAAGAGAATTTGAATTAATCTACAACCTTCCAAATTCTCAACATGGTTTTAGAGCTAAGGTACTGAACACAAGGGCTACTTGACAATAAGATACTCTAAGAAGCGAAGATCAAAGTTTGCGTTGAAAAGTCAACTCAATTTACCAGGAAGACTCTCAAGCTATCTCATTCAAAGGATCAAATCATTCAAGAAAATAATTTTTTCCATCAAATATTTACATTCAACACATTTTTGGAAGAAAAATAATCTTTTGAATATATCCTTCATCATCAAGGAAGCTGCAAGTCACTCTACTCAAGTAGGTATCTATGACCTTACTTAAATTTGTCAATATGAATTATTGTAAAGAGAGAAAAAAATTGGTTGGGTCATCAAACTTTAGGGCTTGGAAGAAGAGGACTTATTTGAATCTAATTGAAGACGAAGTTATGGACTACATCGAAGGATCTACAATTCAAGCCTCAAAAGAAGATGCTCCTGCTCATGCCAAGTACATGAAGGGATAAATCAGAGCCAGAGGATTCTAATAGAATCCATTAAGGACTCAATCATTCCATATGTATCAAAACTAAAGTCTGCAAAAGGAGATATTATTTGTGAGTACTACAGGAGAAGAAATATCTCTGAGAGAAATAACTATACAAAATGAAATTGTCAAGAGAAGGAACCACTTCATACTTTATGAGGATTTATGAAATAAGATATCAACTGTAGGAACTGGGAGAAGTAATGTCTGACACTGAGATGACTATAGTGGTGCTAAATGATCTACCAGAAGAATGGGGAAACTTCACTTCAAGTTTATACGGGAAGAAAGAAGCTACACCATTCCATGATTTATGGTATCTATGTAAAATAGAGGAAATAAGATTGAAAGCCAACATTGATACAGGATCAAGTGAAGGGAATCAAGCCTTTGCAGCCATATGTAGGAGGAAAGGAAGATTCATATTTTTTTCCCTCAGAATAAAAGAAGAAATATGGACAAATTACAATGCTTTGGATGTAATGAACTTGGGAATTATAAAAGAGATTGTCCTAAATCTGGAAAGGACAAGAGGAAAAAGGAAGAAGCCCATGTCACAGATATGAGGGGAGAACCTGATGCAAAGAAATCTAAGAAAGAAGAAGCGAGAGATCTCTATTATGATTGATATTATATTCCTCTTTAAGTGATTTCTGCTGGTTGTAAAATAGTATGATAGGAAACAATAATAGCATAATGATAGAAGCATGGTATGAGCTCCTGATGAATTAGATTCTGGAAAACCTCACTGATAACAATACTAATGGAAGGTAGTCATCAAGATCAAGGGTCACCATGAAAACATGTGTTGACATTTTCTAATAAAATTCTGTATGAATTCACTGATTAGAAATAATGCATAAAATTTTCATCAGATAATTCTGTGCTACAAAATTCTGGATGTGATGACATATTGATAAAGCTGGTCAAGGTAATGAAGTTCTTCATTCTTGTAAAATTTCTACAAGATGACTCAAAGGAAAAATGTATGAGCTATATACATTTATATTCTGACACTGGACGCTGTGAAGTCATGTCATATGGTTGCAGGTAATAGACTTCTATATTTAGAAGTATGATCTATGGAGGAGGATCACTCATGGTGCACTGATAGATGAAATCAACATAATATATCCTCATATGGAATATGAGGTGGTTGTATATGAACAAGGAACTGAAAATTGGAAGTCCTTGGGAATAAAGATGTGAAGAAAGGAAGAAATCATGAAGTGCAACCATGTCAAGAGGAAGTTATCATTCGGAAGCCAAGAAGATGTGACTAGAATATCTCCTGGGAGGATATGTAGACTCTGATAGAAGTTTGGTAAAGAAGAAGACCCTTAACAAGACATATCATTTGGAGATGTGTCAATCTGAATAGAGGATGCCAATTCTTATAGGAACATGTCATGGTGAAAGATCATCACTGAGGTAAATTTTGCTTTTAAAAGTTCATAGGTATATGTTTATCTGGATGAATTTGTGCAGGGCTTCTAATCATGTGAAAGGATGTAAGATCATTGGAGATGATTCGAAAGAAAGCAACATGGCATAAAAGGTGGACCAGATAAGAAATATTGATGAATCAATTTCTGGTAGATGACGTGACTCATGAATGAAAGTGATGGATGATATGTGCCCTATGGAGCTAAAGTTGAAGATTCCTCAATATCAAAATCCATGACATCGAGGGAAGGAATTCTTCATGAGCAGCTGGGTGTCTCACCATTGCTTCTGTAGGTCCCTGGTTAAGAGGGAGCATGGTGATAAGTTTCTTACTTGGAATAAACTTGGTAATTCCTAAGAATGAGCTTAGGTACATTCCTTGTATAGGAATGAGTGCATTCCCTTGTGGAATAGGTCCTCCCTGGCCGAAGAGGGAGAGATAGACACATCGTTATGGTCTTCACTTTGGAAGATAGAATGGAGGATTGGGTAATCATCTGACATTTGATACTCTTTGATAATGTGATAGGGCATTCAAGATAAGAGTAGTTGGAGATTGATATTATTTGAGGGATATCTACCCAAGAAAAGAATAGTCCAAGAAGGTTATACTTTGGAACACCTGGGTGGAGTATGTACCTTAGAGAGACAATGATTATGGTGTCTATCAGTCATGTGTCTCACCATTATTGTAGCCCATTGTCTCGTTGAGAGATGGGGCTATTAGTCAAGGCCTTGCACTAGGACAATGCTAGTTGATATGATGCTATATAAATGTGATTACCAATCCGATTCTTCTTATGATATTATTTAGTTTGAAAGTGACCATGTACCTGTATGAATACCTCCCTAGTTAAGAATGAGTGTTGAAAAGTGTAACTAGGATTAGTCTTCATAATGAATATGTAATTATGTATTTATGTAAAGAAGAAGAAAAATATAATAAAACGTATTTTTGGTGTAATTGCTTCATGGATTTCATGAGCAAAATTTTTATTATAGGTCAATAGATTTCTTCTTGATGTATATTAGGGTTGTCTTCTGGTTACAAGTGTAATTAAGTGTCAAATGAAGTGGCTAGAGAATGCTCCAAGACCTTGTCATAAATCTGTGAAGAAATGGCTCCTAAATGAGGTTCAAATATACACTCTCAATGCTGGAAAATGCGCTCTTAAAGTCAACCTTCAAACAACAAGTAAATTCATCCTATAAGCAATGATATAATCAGCCTCCTAACATATGATAGGTCGGCTTATTAACTAGTAGGAACAATTATATATACCCCTACATGTACTGTGTAGAAGACACATAAATTTGTGGATTTATCTGAGGTTTTTAGAGAGTTTAAGGTGCGGATTTGTGGTTCAGAAAGAAGGGCGGATATACTAAAAGAAGTGGGGATATACTACAATAGTCTAGAATGTATGCGAGTTAAAGACAAGTGAAGTGCAGATTTGTGCTTGGGTGCTGTACAATGAATGCAGATAGCTATGAATTCTGTGGCTAAACGTTGGACTGTCTCTAGATCACAATGTGAGAAATTAAGGAAGGTAAATATGTGATTTACCTTCCTAATCTACAATATGTAAAGGAGAGACAACATATCATAAGTAATGTGAAGTGAAGGGTCTCGAGTGACCTAGTCTAATATCTGAATAAAATACATTTGTGGAAAATAACTACCATAGAACAAGAATAAAGATACTTGTTTAGCGTACTAAAGACAAATAAGATTAAGCAAGTAATGAGTGTTTGAGAAACCAAGACAAAGTCAAGGAAGATAGACCTAGAGATTGAGTTCTCTAGTATTGGTGTAGAATAGTGTAGGTTGGTGCAGAAAAGAAGGATAAGTAATGGGGGTCAACAAAGAAGCAGTGACAAGGTCTTGGAAGCATACATAGGTCAAGGGTCTGAGTCTTGGTCATGGTACTTGTCATTTGAAAATCTATAAGAATAATTTCTCGTGGGTTTTATTCTCCAAGAGGGAGAGGTTTTTCCCTGGCTTGAAGAGCCTAAATTTGTGTCTCTTGTATTTTGGTAATTGACCCTGATGAAAGGCTAAATAAGTTAAGAAGATAAGACATAAGTAAATCAAGAAAGCTCACAAGTAAATATCAAGAAGAGAATTTGAATTAATCTACAACGCTCCAAATTCTCAATACCCTCTACACCAGACACCTGGAATAGATAGTAAGCTGTCATGTGGCATGATGGTTTCCTCATAAAAAATTTCAAAATTGGAAAGAGAAATACTTGAAATTTGGGAGTTGTTTCATTCCTTTCATATATAGCTAAAAAATATTGAAGGTACTCTTGAATATGTGTTCTATGATGGCTCTCATTTTCCCCTTATTGTAGTCATATTTTCGTTAGCATAATAAAGGGCATGTCACCGATTATCAAACCATAAGACAACAACATACGACTTAGAGGTTTGGATGGGATTGTCACAGTCTACCCATGGAATTAAATATTGACACCAAAATAAGCATTAAGAGCAGAAGATGATGTCCTAGCTATGGAAATTGACCAAGTATAATGAATAATGTTAGGTATCGCGATGCTATAGTGAGAACTACGAAAAAATTGTTACTAGGGTTGTCTAATGAAATGATTTCAAGAATGTTTATAAAACACTCAATCTACAACTCATTAAGAGTGTGCAGTTGGTAATTTTCAATTTTAGAAACAAATAATTATCAATTATTTATAAAGGTTAAAGAATAGTGGGTGGGGGTTATAAACATTTAGAAAGGTTATATGGAATCAAAGAGATTTCAAACAAATAAAAAATTCCTTAAATTTGGTAAGGTGAGATAACTAATCTCTTGAGATGTCGAGAAATTCCAAGTGAACTCTTCCTTATCATGTTTTTAGAAATTAGTTCATTAATTCAAGGTATGGCCTTAGCTTTCAAAAAGAATAAAAGTTGGAGAAAGAAACATGAAAAATGGGGTGGGGCCAAGAGGGTGAGGGGGGTGTGGTAGGGTGAAGATGAATAATTTGATAGAACCAAAAGCTATAATATTTTTGAAAACCCAATGGGTTTTTTCATGTAACTTTATATGATTGAAGAAATAATACATGAATTCATGGCTCATTTTTGGTAGAGCCCTATTCTCCTTTCATATTTTTTGTCTTAAGCTTCTTACTTTTGAATTTATTATTTCCAACATAATTTTTATTTGTAGCCTTGATAATTTGGTACTATATCCAATGTATAAATCATATTTTTATTTTTATTTTTTTAACATGTAAATTGTTTATACATCTACAGGATAAGAATGAAATTATTTTGATAATGACCCTTTCCTTAACCATTTCCAAAATGTTGTTATTAAATTACAGGTCATGAGAATTATGTTTTAGACCCATTTATTTAATTCCTAGTGTTAGACTCTTGTATTTCACAATATCATTAGGTGAATGATTATTTTCTTAGGTATTTCATACTGAAAATAATATTCCATGGCTATCATTGGGAAATCCTGACTATCAAGAGCTTCAAAATAACAATCATGCTAGTCAAGAGGAATAATATGTGCCTTTCAGTTCAGTAGAAGGGGAAAACATTGCTGATAAGGAACACAAAGCAACAACACCAGAACTATCATTAAGGCAAAGGAGAAGCATTAGACCATTAGCAAAGACAAAGGCAGAATAGAAGCATTTAAGGTAGAAAAAAAACAAAAGCAGATTCATGAACGTGATTGGGTCAACTCATGCACGTTTGGGTCGAGTTGTGAACGCTAAAGAAGGTCAAGTCGTGAACGAGTCAAGTATTCTATGAACAAATAAAAAGAAACGAACGGGAATAGAAAAAGAAACAAAGTCGACAAACCACAACAAGGGAGCATTGAGGACCGTCAGATATAAGCATCGATCAACGACGAAGATTTAATCGCATATCGTATATCGGTGAGTTTTACATTTATAAGTTAGGAAATCGCAACTTAAACTGTTTAAGTTGCGACGCGATAAGTCACAAAAAATGCGAAATGCGAAGTGCATGGGGGTGACGTGGCACGATGATGTGGACCTTGCCCGCATACCGCACATTGTATAAGATAATTTTGTTGTTAAACATTAAAAGTTGCAAAGTGCGATAAATAGGCTCAGATGCGATGTAGTTTCAAAGGCAGTATCCAAAGGATTTAAAATCCGTATACATAGCCTTTTCTGTGTTAAATCGCATCAAAGGAGGAAAAATAGATTACAACGTAAAATCTTTGGAGTGCGAAGTGTGATGTGCGATGCCTGGTGGGACCCAATCCCATTCGCAAATCGCAAGTTTTAATGGATAGGCACAAAGGGTAAATGTTAAAGTCAGCGAAGTGCGATGTGCGACAACGGTGGGACCTGATCGTAATCATAAATCGCAAGTTTTGCAAGATAGGCGTAAAGGGTAAATGTTAAAGTCAGCGAAGTGCGATGTGCAACGATAGTGGGATCGATTGCAATCGCAAATCACAAATGTTAAAAGATAAGTGCGAAGGAAAGGTTAAAAATAACGAAGTGCGAAGTGCGATGTGGTTCCAGGATGAAATCTAAAGGATTTCAGGTCTGGGATTATGAGGTTTGTGCGCCAATTTATAAAGAAATAGGCTAAACCACGACATAACAAGACTTTTGGTGGAATAAGCTCCGACAAGGAACACAAGAGGCTGAGTCAGGAAATTTATGAAGAAATAGACTAAAACACGGTAGAAAGACTCGGGTAGGACCCGACAAGGGGAAAAAGGAAGAGCGAGGTTGAACATCACGGTAGCAAGGAAATAGACCAAAAAGGTCGAGTTAGGCAAGGCATTTTTACAAAATTATTATGTTATAACTATGGAAACGGGAAATGCAGTAGAACACATCAACATTGTCACCAATCAAGGAAAAGTGGCCAGCACTGCACTAGATTTGATTACCCAACGCCGGTTTTCTGAAAACAGAGCCAAATGTCAGAGCCACCATTGGTTGCCTCTTCATGACCATCATAGCCACCTCCAAGCTTATTGTTTGACCTTGCGAAGAGCCATCGAAGCGTTTGGATCCATGAAGAGATGCCCAAAATTAATTCTACAGGCGGTGATTGTTAGAGATCTTTATTCCAACCTTGCATGGCTACACTTGTCCATTTTTTGCTTAAATTGTAATCAATGAAAGGTTTCTAAGTAAGATAGGGCAACCGACTTAGTCTTTAGTTAAATACCAACCACCTTAGCAGTATCAAGGGTTGGAAAATTGGACCCTGCTGAAACTTGCATTGCAAGAAGTACTGGAGCACTGTAACTGTTTGAGCTGGGCATCAATAATAAGATACCATTTAGAGGATTCTTGAGCTATGTTAATGGTGATGTTTTTCTTCTGTGTTAATATTTTTCCTCTATATTTTCATAATGTGCATAAATTTATCTAATTTCAAAACAAAAAATTTAGATTAAGATTTGCTAAAAGAGCACCTTATTTCTGTGTGTGTTTGTTATCTTAATGTTTTCCTCTGAGACCTAAATCCAGAATTCAGAGACGGTCTGCTCTGCATTTACATTGAACCTTAATCTCCTCCTACTTCCCCATTTCACACTGCTAGTAAGATCCAGTCTACATAGTTAGCTTGCCCTGTGAATGCCCTTGAAAAGTTGATGCACAATTCAACCTTTTATGACTCCATAGCCCAATGGATTAAGTCTCACATCTATATTTGTTCAACCACCCAACCAATCAAACAAACAACCCTCATAATTTCTATAACTAGCCTAATATCAGCACTTATAATTATCAAGTTAAATCATAAAACAGAGAGAGCCCTCTCTGAGTCTAGCAAGGCTAGGTCCTGGACTCCAAAGTGATTTGATGTTGCCCTCTGTCATTTGTTCTTACCAATCTCACAAATTAAAGGGAGATAACATAATGGCGACCATATTGGGGAAACACTTATTGAAAAATCTTAGTGTTTCTTCAGAACTCAGAAACCCCAGTCAAAATTAGATGATTCAAGTAGTTTCCAAGATTGGTATCTGGTTGTTAATGGTGGAAAACAAGCCAGACACAAGAAATTTTAAATCATCCACCTGGCGACTCCAATTCAGACTAGTTCCATTCAAAGACTCCACTGGAGGAAGGACCTGAAACATGACCAGCCAACCTAGAAAGAGAAAGTATTTAAGCACAATTTGGGTTCAAGAAATTATTGTTTTTATTTGTAACTATGTTCTATCCTACTTTAAGCCTGATCAAGAGTACACTGCTGAGGTTTACATTGATCATTGGAAGATTGATGAGCCTCAAGAAGCTAAGTCCCAAATTGCAGACCATGTAGATACTTATACACCTGTGCACATCCCGGATGCACTTGTGGAAAACCCAGTTAAACATGAGCCCCAGGCTTTATCCCCTGCTCCTGCTAAATTCCCAAATGGTTATAAGCCTCCTGCTATATTTCCTATACCTGTAAAAATCCCAGAAAAATACAAGCCTCTGGTTTTTCCTCCTATCCTCCATGACCTCTCTGAAAATTTTATCAATAATATACCCAAATTTGATGGAGAAAATGCAAATATCACTATTGAAAAACACATTCAGAACCTTGAGGATTTTCTTGATCGGTATGAGGTGGAAGAGGATGATGTATGTCTCTGGATGTTTGCCTTGTCATTGCAAGGTAAAGTTAAAAACTGGCTTAAATATCTTCCAGTTGCAAGCATTATCAATTTTCATGAATTCACTCAAGTATTCCTAGATAGATGGGTGGCCATGGGAAATATTTTTCTCATCATAGAGGAGTATAACCATTTAAAAAGACAGCCAGGGGAGACAGTACAAAATTTTTCATCTAGGTTTAATAAGGTCTACCATTCGATGCTTGCTAAGATAAGGCCACCCCCAGGATTAGCTCTCTAGCACTACCCAGATTCATTTGACCCAGAGATGGCATTTCAGTTAAGAGAAAGGGATCCTGCAACACTGGAAGAGATGAAAAATGTGGTAGTTGATGTGGAAGCCAACCTACTGAATAGAGAGGAAAATTTAAAGGATGTTGATAAGGATAAAAGAGAGAGAGAGCAATTGACATATTCAGAGATAAAGCTATATATGTTGAAAAACATAGTCAATGATGATGCATATGATTAGCAGGAAAGAGGAACTTTATGTTCAGATACCTTCTATTCCATTAGTTCCGGAAAAGACAAAAATCAATGTACCTAAGCAGTTTGCAGCCCATCCTGGACACCCTAAAACATAAAATGATTGTTTCATGTACTCTATCCACAACACAGGCAAAGATGAAGTTCGAAATTAGAAGGAGGCAGGGAAATCCTCATCAATAATGCACATGATAGATGACCTAGCATACAGAGGTAGCCATCTCGAATATGATTATCAAGAGGAAGACTATAAGGTTGAGATTGAGGCTGACTGTATAGAGAAACCAACATTGTCTCCATGGGAAGAAGAGGCTTGGTCACCACCATGCAAATATGGAAACCAAAATCTGCATGCTAAGAAAAATAGTAAAGAGGAAAATGCAGGAAGTTGTCAAGTTAGTACAAAATTCCTTCCTCTATCTTTTGCCTCACTCTTAAGAGAGAATTAAAAATAGGTTGCAAATAGGTAGGATGAGGAATGCTCTAATGATTCAGTTGAGGAAAAGAGGGATGATCCTGAATCTTTTTCAGATCTAGAAGTTCTCTCCCTGAGTCATATTGAAATCATAGAATCTGAAATAGATGATGAATTGATCCAGATTGATTCTTTTCCCTTATGCTTTGATGCATTTAAGATTGTGAAAGGGAATATGGATCACATTCTAGTAGATAATCATAGGAGAAGAGAATTCTCTCACCAATTATATGAGGAAATCAGGGATGATAAAAAATGTGTTTTAGATCCAGGGGTTCATCCCTTGAATCCTTTTGAATATCAAGTATCAGATGAAGTCACAGAGTCTAGAGAAGATGATGACGTGATCAAGTTTGATTCTATACCTCTATTCTTTAATGCATTTCATATTATGAAAGGGAATTGGGATCACATTCTGGCTGATAATCATAAGAGAAAACATGAGGTCTTAGAAGAACCAACACTACCATATAAAGCACCACATGACCCAATAGCAAACGCGTCAGATGGTTTCTGCTTTCAAAGTCAATCTTCCTATGTTCATAATGCTTTCAAAAGATGATATGATATGGATATGATCAGACAATCTTCCCTATTATTTGATATAGTAGAATTATTGACACAACATTCATCAGGTAGCATGCAAACATGTTTCTAGTTGATTGAAGATCTAGAGAGAACATCTGCATTACCAGGATATGAAGATGAGTTGGTGTTACACAGCATTTTGTCACCGTCCCTGCAATCCCTCGTCCCGTACATTGGAGGACTATTCCCATGACCTGTGAACAATAAAATGTCCTGAAAACACCTTGATGGCATCCTTCTGCATAAGTACAAGAATTCTCTTGAAGAACATTTCCTTTGAAAAACCCTAAAAACCTATGTTTTGGCATTGGCGTGGGTAGCCAGTTCATCCCTCGTACCAATGGGGAAAATGCACACTAGAGGGTGTGCCAGCTGGCGCTCTGTCCCTGTGTTTCACTTGCGCCAAGCCTATTAAGGAATGTTTTTTAAAAATAAATGGTGAAAGTTTGATTCTAACAACTTCAGAATGAATAATAAAAAAGAAGTTGGGTTGTTTGGCTCTGGATCTCCTTGTTTAGGAAGTGGTTTTCCACCTATCATGGAACCTTCCTAAGAGATAGGACTCTATCCCATGATTATAGGTATCCCCCGATGTCAAATACTTCGAAATCCAATGTTGTGCCGCGAATATGTTCAAGAGAAGTTTGCCTCTGCAGTTTTCAACCTCCCTCTAATTCTCTGTTGGTCTTGATTCACAAACATCATGTTCCTCTGTCTCGTGTCGATGATGTGGGAAACATTACGGCCCACCTTCGATCAAGGTCACTTCTTGTCGACTTCAGCTCATTATCGAGGAAGCTGATCTAGAGACTCCATTCAGGTGCCTTAGAGCCTGCATGCCTCAATGGCAGGTTCTTCGCATTCGACGCAAGGTTTTCATTATTGGCCTTCGATCGGATGATGTTGCGGGTGTTCGACGCTATCTCACTGTTCACATTCCATGGATTGTACCTCTTGTACCTTGAGATCCATTGTCATTATTGGTGGTTCCTCTCGCATCTGTTAACGACTTTCATTATTGGCTGGTAATCAGACGATGTTCTTGCATGTTTGACTTCAGCTCACATATTCGCATGCTCGAACTTGTACTCTGTTTAGTTCGAGATGGAGCGCAAGACCATGGAATTTTTCTGATAAACATCTAGGCTGCAGGTTCTTTGTGGATTATTATGATTTATTACATGACTCATTCGATTGGATGGCTGCGACCATACCTGAGTCTACTTATTGATCCTTATTTACTGGATGGCTGTGTCCATACCTTGGATCCTGTTTTTTTTACACTCTATTATGGATGGCTGCGCCCATACGACATATCATGTATCAGAGATATCAGTTGTATTTGTATTTGCAGGTCTTCCGACGATAGTGTTTTCAGTTGGGCGCGTTCTCATAAAGCATTTCACCCCTCCCTCTCTCTCGGACCTCATGCTTTATGGGGCATCTGTTACACAACATTTTGTCACCGTCCTTGCAATCCATCATCCCGTACATTGGAGGAATATTCCCGTGACCTGTGAACAATAAAATGTATTGAAAACACCTTGATGTAATTCTTCTTCATAAGGACAAGAATTCTCCTGAAGAACATTTCCTCTGAAAAACCCTAAAAACCTATGTTTTGGCATTGGCGTCGGTAGCCAGTTCATCCCTCGCGCCAATGGGGAAAATTCACACTAGAGGGCGCGCCAGCTGGCGCTCTGTCCCTGTGTTTCACTCATGCAAATCCTATTAAGTAATTTTTTTACAAATAAATGGCAGAATTTTGATTCTAACAACTTCAGAATGAATCATCAGAAATAAGTTGGGTTGTTTGGCTCCGGATCTCCTTGTTTAGGAAGTGGTTTTCCACCTATCATGGAACCTTCCTAAGAGATAGGACTCTATCCCATGATTATAGGGATCCCAACTTCCCTTCCTCCCTCTATAAAATCCCACCCTCTCTATTTTTCTAGCTAGCTGAACTTTTGGGAAGAAAATTATAGCTGATTGACAATCAAGAGCATAGCTGAGGAGAACCCTGTGAGAGAGAGAGTTCTGTCAAATCCTTGACGAGCTTTGTGAGACACGTCCCACTGGAATCCCGTCAAAGGAAGATCACAAAGTCAGAGCACTGGTTGTAATCCTTCTCTCATATCTTAATATACATGACTCTACTATTGGTTCCATGATTGTGTTTGTCTATGATATACTGCAATTTCATTCGTTCCTCTCTGACTGATCGATAGTTATAAAGTGTGAAATATTATGTTGCATGTTGTCCCTCTTCTTTGCATGTGTACAGGTATCTGGATGCGATAAGCTCACGGATCGTGACCTGTCTAGCTAGGAACGGAAGCGCCACCTCTTCTTTGAAAAGAGTAGCGAAGGAATCACGGTAAGAAATCTATCATGATTCTACTCTTTGTAACTTGGAATCAACAGATTTGCGTGTTTCGATTGTTGCTAGACCCACTCTAGGGATAGTGGGATCGCCTCTGTCTGCAGAGGGGATTTACCTCCACAACAAATTGGCGACTCCGCTGGAGATCAGTGGGAGTTGGTCCTTCCTCCATTGTTTTGCTTTTGGCTTTTGGCTTGGTTAGTTTTCTTTTCTGGCTCACCTTCCTTGGTGTTAAACCCTGTTCAGCCCCTAGAAGACCAGATCCAGTCTCTGTTTGTCCATTTTCATCATTTTTCTAAGGTAAAATTGATTGGCGTGGTTATCCCCCTGATAGTCACGCCAGATGGCACTTGGTGCTCATTAGGCACCCGCGCCATCCCCTGTTTGGCACAGATTACAACTAAACAGGCGCGCCAACGCTGCTTGGTTTTAGGGTTTTCCTGTTCTTGGACTCTCTGAGCTTGAATTTTGGTCCTGGTTCATTTTTTCTGATTGATTGAGTGCTTTGAAGTCATTTTTTACTATGTTTAGCCCTTGTCCTCCGGTTGTTTGCCCGTTTCTATTAGTTTTGCATTTTAGCCCTAGGGCTTCTAGGTGCTTCAGTGTGTTGAGCCTCCCGTGGGAGTTTTGGGTCTTTGTTTTCCTGGTCAAATTTGTTTTTTCTTCTTTGTGTTCATCTTGCTGAATCCAATTGAATCATTGCATTTATTGAGTGATTGTTCTCTCTTTCGTTCGATTTCGCTTTGTGTTGCTCCAAGCCTAGATCACACGGTTTGTTTGAGTCTCTTTCAAGATTCTTCTTTGCTTTGAGGGATTCCGTCATTGGTTTGAGTCTCGATTGCACTTGTTTGAGTTGAGTGAACTTGATTTGTTTTAATCTCTCTCTTTATCATTCTCGAATTGATGTTTTCATTAGTTTTTCATTCATTTAGTGCATCTGCTTTAATATATTAAAAAATAAAAAAACAAAATCTTTTGCATTTCGATTGGCATAGTGGAAATTGAAAGCTCTTTTGTATTACTAGCATTATATAATTCTAGAGAAAAGTTTTCTAGTTTCGTTAGCTTGCATTGAAATTGGTAGTGGATGTTTTCGTGTGTTCATTTCGCTATCATTTGAAATCTCTCAAATCTCCCGTAGATAGCTTTTCATTGAACGAAATGATGTTTTGTGGCATGTAGTTTGCATCTAGAGGTTTTATGAGATCCAACATTCGATAGGGCCTTGAAATCGAAACGTAAATTGAAGATCAACTTTAAAATTTACTGAATTAACTTAAGGCAGCATTGGAACTTAACAAAACATCTAGTGGTGTAAGGTAGAGACATGTTCTGGCGTCTTTAAGCCTAACAGTTGTCGCTTGCCATCTGGCTACAGACAATGCTAGTACGGACTTATGCTCCCCGTACCGTCACATATATAAAGGGAGACGCCATTAGGTTGCAAATCCTTTATCCATAGGAAGCCGAGTCTGGCGCCTTGTAACCATGATACACCGAACACAACATTCAGGGAGATTACCTGCACGTATGTTAAGTCCTTGGTTGATTTCTCTTTCATTTTTACCAAGGTGTATATGGCAGTTCACAGATATCTGGTACACCCATTTACCTAGATTACCAGAGTAGTCACTTTGATCTTTACTGACTCTTTTCACTGAAAAGATCATCGGGCTCTTGTTTTTTCAATCTCGTGTCCAAATTGAAAGCGATAGAGTGACCTTTTGCTTGTTTCTAGGCTCTTAAAATATGAAACAACAGAGTCTGGTTTCAATGTCTTAAAAATTAATCGCCCACGAAATATTCCTGGTTAGAATTTTTGTCCTTAGTGTTTTATTTCAAGGTCGTTTCCGATGGAAACTTTTTGGGGGTTTTCCAATCAAGGAGTCCCCTCTGAAGGGAGTCCTAGTCCTTTTCCTGCTTTAGGAAATATTGGTGCTCCTTATATGGCCACATTATCCCTCCTTGGGTTAACTGTTGGGTTGCCTGTTTGGTTGTTTTCAACCTCTATGGTCTCAAGTGTTTCGGCCACCGTACCATCCACTCCTTCGCCTGAACAACATCATGTTGATTCTAAAGTGGACCTCTCCCCTTCTTCACCTGTTTCTTTGTCCTCTTCTCCTACTTCGCCTGGTGAAATTTTGGATTCTAGTAACCAGGTGGCTAAGAAGAAGAAGAAGAAGAAGAAGAAGAAGAAGTTAGATAAGCGAGAGGCTAATGCTGCAGTTGTTGCTCCTAAGAAGCCTTACATTGATAAACAATCCAACCTTCCACGGAAAGTCAAATTCCCTTGCATATTGTGCAAAGGTGACCACCTTCTTCAAGACTGACCCGACATTCCCAAGGTACTTGAAGTATGGTTTGACGGTCGTCCACCATTGCCTTTGACTTCTGGAAATCATGTTGGTAACACATCCTCGACTAGTGCTAATAAGACTCGTAAGAAAAAGGGTAAGGCTACCAATCCCTGTAAGTTGTGTGAAGGGAATCATCCCATTCACCTTTTCCCATACATGGATGAAGCCAAGAGAGTGTTGGACAACCCTACTATTTCTGCACCCTGCCTTCTGGCTAGTTACCAAAAGCTTTCCTCGAGTCCTTCGCTAGTTGATTCAACGATTGGTCAAGAGTCATCCTTGGTTGATCCTGCTCCCTCGGAAATTCAAATTCAGGAATCCGTTCCCAACCAATCATTGAACGTGGCATCGGTCAACTTGATCTCGTCTATGGTTCATCAGGTCTTTTCTGTCGAGAGTGGATCTCATCCCCCTCATGTTCTTCTTGTTTCATCAGATTCTTTGGACTTGGAGAAAGTTTCTTCTGTCCATGTAGTTCAAGAAGTTCCCTCCCCTACTCCCGAGATGGAGATCGAGGAAGATGCTCCTCTTGCTCTGGTAACACTGAGGGAAAACCATCTCAGTCCAATGGTACCCCCTCCAAGTAGTTTGGTCGCTTCCTTCGATTGGAGTCGATTTGCAAGATACCAGCCTACCGTCTTATGTGCCTTTTGAGATAACAATACAAACCTTTGATTTGGTTGTACCCAGCACCATTATAGATGAAGGCGCATATGTTATTATTCTGTCTTCCACTACTTGGCAAGATTTTGGTTCTCCACCACTTATGCCTGTTACGCAGAATCTGTTGGATTTTAACAGAGGAACCAATCAACTGTTAGGGATCCTTTCGAAGTTTTTTGTTACTTTGGGGGGGAAAACCATCTATATAGACGTGATGGTTGTTCCAGGCCCCCTGGATTTGAATTTACTCTTGGGGAACGATTATACTTATGCCATGGGTGCGCTTGTCTCCTCCCTCTTTTGTGTGATTTTTTTTCCACACAAAGGTCGGATCGTGACCATTGATCAGATTTCATTCTTTGGTCCTGACGTGACATCTGGTCCACCATCATCCCTTCCGGGTCTTTATCCTCCGGTTTTATTTTCCCCGCCGCAAGTTAATTATGTGGCTACCTATCCCATGCCTGCATTCAGTGATAGTGCCTTTGTGCATCATGTGATGGGGGCATTGGGTCCTAATTTTCAAGATGTTGTTCTCCCATCAGATGCGAACCTCTTGGAATCTATGACTTCTTATTCATCATAATGAGTTGTCTTTGGAGCAGAGTTCATTTTCTTGTGTCAAGCTCCTTAAAAAATGAAACAAGCTCTCTCAAGGATAGTTTGTCTTCTGTATCAACCTCATTAAAAAATGAAACAAGTTCATCTGAGGATAGTTCTTTTAATGTGTCAACCTCGTCAAAACAACGAAACACTTTAACTCGTAAAATCCCAGTCGAGTCTTTCTCTTGATCTCGTAACTTGAACCTTCACTCCATCTGCCTTTCAGATGGATTGAAGCTTGGGGGGCATGTACCTCGAATTGAGTCACCATGCTAGGGGCATGCAAAATTTTTCAAGCATAGTTTTTTTCCGTTTCAAGCTTGTGTAGAAATGAAACCGGTTTCAAGCATAGTTTGTTTCCATTTCAAGCTTGTGTAAAAATGAAACCAGTTTCAAGCTTGTGTAAAAATGAAACCAAATTCAAGCAGATTTTTCTGATTTCAAGCTTGTGTAAAAATGAAACCATTCCCATTTTACCTCTGGTGATTTCCATTTTATCAGCCCGTTTTTCTAGATGAGCCTTGGTTTTCTCATTCCACCGTCACTATCTGCTTGGCCTATCATATGCCTTCACTTAGTTTTTTTACCCATTCTTGAGGAACCGCTGTGATGAGTGGTCTTGTTAGCCAACCTCTTGACCTTTATCTTGTTCTGAGTAGTTCCACCATCAACGGAACTAGTTGCTGCCCTTTATACCACTCGTTCCTCCAGGAGGAGTCACCTTTAAGCTCTTTTCTGACTCTCTAAAATTGAAAAGATTGTCGAGACGCTTGTCATTTTGAACTCGTTAAATGGCTGCGAAGAGATATCTACCCAGTATACATTTGCCCCTTTTTTAGTTTGGGATAAATTATTTACGAAAAAGGAATACCCTAGCCTATCGCAACTAGGAGGTTCTCTCAGACATAGTTTTCTACATTTTCGGATCTATGGGACTACCTACGAAAAGGGACTGCTGGAGTTTTATTTTCCGCTATCTTTTTAAACTCTATAAACATGAAAAGATGTCAAGTTATTCCTTTGTCAGACTCCTTAAAAAATGATGACATTGGACTCCGTCGTAATGACGTTACTCGAGTTCCTCCTTCCTAAAGCTCGTAAAATGTACTAGGTTGGATTTGTCCGAAGGACAAACTTACATTGCAAGCATATGCTATCCCCTTCAAGCTTGTTTTTAAAAATAATTGGGGTACTCGCCAGAAATGGTGGGGGAAAATGGAACCAATATTATAGTCGTGTCGGCAGTATGTCGCTCTTGAACATGGCACTTGTCTGCATTCATGTTGGGTTGGGGACATCTCATCTTATTATATACTTGAATTCATGGGTTTTGGTAATCTATTTTGACTGCTCATATGCTCTTTGTCACGTCACCATGACCTCAGATCCCTTGATGTGAAATACTGCCAAATCAAATGTTGTGCTGCCGATATGTTCATGAGAAGTTGGCCTCTGTAGTTTTCAACCTCCCTCTGATTCTTTGTTGGTCTTGATTCACAAACATCATGTTCCTTCGATCAAGGTCACTTCCTATCGACTTCAACTCATTATCCAAGAAGCTGATCTAGAGACTCCCTTCAGGTGCCTTAGAGCTTGCATGCCTCAATGGCAGGTTCTTCACATTCGACGCAAGGTTTTCATTATTGGCCTTCGATCGGATGATTTTGCGGGTGTTCGACGCTAGCTCACTGTTCACATTCCATGGATTGTACGTCTTGTACTTTGAGATCCATCGTCATTATTGGTGGTTCCTCTCGTGTTAGTTAACGACTTTCATTATTGGCTGGTAATCAGACGATGTTCTTGCATGTTCGACTTCAGCTCACATATTCACATGCTCAAACTTGTACTCTTTTCAGGTCAAGATGGAGCGCAAGACCCTGGATTTTTTCTGATAAACATCCAGGCTGCAGGTTCTTTGTGGATTATTATGATTTATTACATGACTCATTCGATTGGATGGCTGCAACCATACCTGAGTCTACCTATTGATCCTTATTTACTGGATGGCTGCGTCCATACCTTGGATCCCAGTTTTTTTTACACTCTGTTATGGATGGCTGCGCCCATACCACATATCATGTATCAGAGATATCGGTTGTATTTGTATTCGCAGGTCTTCCGATGATAGTGTTTTCAGTTGGGCGCGTTCTCATAAAGCATTTCACCCCTCCCTCTCTCTCGGACCTCATGCTTTATGGGGCATCTGTTACAAACTTTTTTGTCACCGTCCCTGAAATCCCTCGTCCCATACATTGGAGGACTATTCCCGTGACCTATGAACAGTAAAATGTCCTGAAAAAACCTTGATGGCATCCTTCTGCATAAGGATAAGAATTCTCCTAAAGAAAATTTCCTCTGAAAAACCCTAAAAACCTATGTTTTGGCATTGGCGCGGGTAGCCAGGTCATCCCTTGCGCCAATGGGGAAAATGCACACTAGAGGGCGCACCAGCTGGCGCTCTGTCCTTGTGTTTCACTCGTACCAAGCCTATTAAGGAATTAAAAAAATAAATAAATGGCAGAGTTTGATTCTAACAAATTCAGAATGAATCATCAGAAAGAAGTTGGGTTGTTTGGCTCTAGATCTCCTTGTTTAGGAAGTGGTTTTCCACCTATCATGGAACCTTCCTAAGAGATAGGACTCTATCCCATGATTATAGGGATCCCAAATTCCCTTCCTCCCTCTATAAAAGCCTACCCTCTCTATTTTTCTAGCTAGCTGAACTTTTGGGAAGAAAATTATAGCTGAGTGACAATCAAGAGCATAGCTAAGGAGAACCCTGTGAGAGAGAGAGTTCTGTCAAATCCCTGACGAGCTTTGCAAGACACGTCCCGCTAGAGTCCCATTGAAGGAAGATCACAACGTCAGAGCACCGGTTGTAATCCTTCTCTCGTATCTTAATATACATGACTCTGCTATTGGTTCCATGATTGCGTTTGTCTATGATATAATGCAATTTCATTCGTTCCTCTCTGACTGATCGATAGTTATAAAGTATGAAATATTAAGTTGCATGTTGTCCCTCTTATTTGCATGTGTACAGGTATCTAGATGTGACAAGCTCACAGATTGTGACCTATCCAGCTAGGAACGAAATCGCCACCTCTTCTTCGATAACAGTAGTGAAGGAATCACGGTAAGCGATCTATTGCGACTCTACTCTTTGTAACTAGGAATCAACAGATTTACGTGTTTCGATTGTTGCTAGACCCACTCTAGGGCTAGTGGGATCGCCTTTGTCTGTAGAGGGGATTTACCTCTACAACAGTTGGCTAATTCAGAATACCCAAAAATAAGTCAAGAGTATCTTGACCCAGTGGCTGTCTATATGGAGAAGTTGTTTATCACAAAGCCAACATACATTTCCAACATTGCCGTAGTTTATCAGGTTTACCAAGCTTCCTATAAAGAATATCAGGCTGAATTTTTTTATCAAAGGACATTAACATGCTTGTTTCTGAGTTTGGTGAAAAGTATTGAAAGGAAAAAGTTGTTGGAGCACTTGCTTGACTGGCTGTATTTGCATGCTTGTATCATTTAGAGCAACAGTAATTTCAGTAGGGTAGTGTAGGTAGGTGTGCAAATAAGCTCAACACTTTGAGCATCTTTCAAATTTTAGATTAGATTCCTTTTCATTTTCAGATAACGTGTTTTAGACTTTAGTTTCAGCTTAGTTTTGGTTTCACCATTCAAGTTTTCAAGGTGCAACGATATGTTCAGCTTGATGGATTGCAATGGATAAGTTCAACTGTAGTTTCAGTTCAGATTTAATTATGTTAATAAGCTGGGTAGCCAAGCATGTGGTCTATTTTTAAGAGTCAAATTCAGGAGGAACAATCATCTAGTTTCCAGTCACTAAGTTTCCAGACAGATCAAGATACAAGTTGTGGGATCAACCTAATGGATCACACTACTAGTATACGGTGTTCTTGAAACCTCCTGAAGGAGCTACCATCCCCAGCTGGAGCCACTGTTAGACTCCTGTATTTCATAGTATCACTAGGTGACTGATTATTTTCTCAGGTCTTTCATACTAAAAATAATATTCCATGGCTATCATTTATTTTTAGGAAAAATGGGAAATCCTGACTGTCAAGAGCTTCAAAATAACAATCATGTTAGTCAGGAGGAACAATATGTGCCTTTCAGTTCAATAGAAGGGGAAAACATTGCTGATAAGTAACACCAAGAAACATCACCAGAACTATCATTAAGGCAAAGGAGTATCATTAGACCACTAGCGAAGACAAAGGCAACAAAGAAGCAGTTAAGGCAGAAAAACAACAAAAGCAGAGTCGTGAACTTGATTGGGTCAACTCGTGCACGCTTAGGTTGAGTTGTGAACGCTAATGCGGGTCAAGTCGTGAATGAGTCAAGTATTCTATGAACAAATAGAAAGAAACGAACGGGCACAACCAAATAAATAAAGTCGGCAAACCACAACAAGGGAGCAGTGAGGACCGTTGCATCTAAGCATCGATCAACAATGAAGATTTAATCGCATATCGCATCTCAGCGAGTTTTACATTTATAAGTTAAGAAATCACAAGTTAAATTATTTAAGTTGCGATGTGATAAGTCACAAAAAATGCGAAATTTGAAGTGCGTGGCAGTGATGTGGAGGTGACGTGGAAATGTGACGTGGCACGATGACGTGGACCTGGCCTGCATACCGCACATCGCAGATCACATAAGATGAGTTTGTTGTTAAACATTAAAAGTTTCGAAGTGCGATAAAGAGGATCGGATGCGATGTAGTTTCAAAGGCAGAATCCAAAGGATTTCAAATCCGTATATAAAGCCTTTTCTATGTTAAATCACATCGGAGGAGGAAAAAGAGATTATAACGTAAAATCTTTGGAATGCGAAGTGTGATGTGCAATTCTTGGTGGGACTCGATCACAATCACAAATCACAAGTTCTAATGGATAGGCGCAAAGGGTAAATGTTAAAGTCAACGAAGTGCGATGTGAGATGACGGTGGGACCCGATCGCAATCGCAAATCACAAATTTTGCAAGATAGGCGAAAAGGGTAAATGTTAAAGTCAACGACGACGGTGGGACCTGATCGCAATCGCAAATTGCAAATGTTAAAAGATAAGTGTGAAGGAAAGGTTAAAAACAACGAAGTACAAAGTGCGATGTTGGCGCGGATGCGATGTGGTTCTAGGATGGAATCAAAAGGATTTCAGTTCTGGGATTATGAGGTTTGTGTGCTAATTTATGAAGAAATAGGCTAAAACACAACATAACATGACTTTTGGTGGAATAAGCCTCGACAAGGAATGAAAGAGGTCAAGTCAGGTTATTTATGAAGAAATACGCTAAAACATGGCAGAAAGACTTGGGTAGGAACCGACAAGGGAAAAAAGGCAGAGCAAGGTTGAACATCACGGTAGCAAGGAAATAGACCGAAAATGTCGAGTCAGGCAAGGCATTTTTACAAAATTGTTATGTTATAATGGTAGAAACAGAAAAGGCAGTAAAACACATTAGCACCATCACCAATCAAGGAAAAGCGACTAGCACTACACCAGATTTGATTACCCAACTCAAGTTTTCTGAAAACAGAGCCAGATGTCATAGCCACCATTGGTTGCCTCTTCGTTACCATCACATCCACCTTCAAGCTTATTGTTTGATCTTACAAAGAGCCATTGAAGCGTTTGGATCCATGAAAAGATGCCCAAAATTAATTCTACAGCCGATGATTGTTAGAGATCTTTGTTAAGGCTTTGCATGTCTACACTTGTCCATTTTCTGCTTAAATTGTAATCAATGAAAGGTTTCCAAGTAAGATAGGGAAATCAGCTTAGTCTTTAGTTAAATATCGATTGCCTTAGCAATAT
Source organism: Pinus albicaulis (assembly GCA_034641835.2). NCBI lineage: Eukaryota > Viridiplantae > Streptophyta > Pinopsida > Pinales > Pinaceae > Pinus > Pinus albicaulis. The sequence goes on along the minus strand of CM076572.1, from coordinate 708,552,605 downwards.
CAAGGGTTGGAAAATTGGACCCTACTGAAACTTGCATTATAAGAAGTATTGGAGCACTGTAATTGTTTGATCTGGGCATCAATAATAAGAGACCGTTCACAGGATTCTTGAGCTATGTTAATGGTGATGTTTTTCCTCTGTGTTAATGTTTTTCCTCTGTATTTTTATAATTTTCATCAATTTATCTGATTTCAAAACATAAAATTTAGATTAATATTTGCTAAAAGAGCACCTTAATTCTGTGTGTGTTTGCTATCTTAATGTTTTCCTATGAGATTTGAATGCAGAATTCAAAGATGGTCTTCTTTGAATTTACGTTGAACCTTAATCTCTTCCTCCTTCCCCATTTCACACTGCTAGTAAGATCCAGTCTGCATAGTTAGCTTACCTTGTGAATGCCCTTGAAAATTTGATGCACAATTCAACCTTTTATGACTCCATAACCCAATGGATTAAGTCTCACAGATCTATTTGTTCAACCACCCAACCAATCAAAAAAACAACCCTCATAATTTATATAACTAGCCTAATATCAGCACTTATAATTATCGAGTTAAATCATAAAACAAAGAGACCCCTCTCTGAGTCTAGGAAGGCTAGGTCATAGACTCCAAAGTGGTTTGATTTTTCACTTTATCATTTGTTCTTGCAAAGCTCACAAATTACAGGGAGCTAACACCTAGTTCAACATTCAATTTATTATGGGTTTCATTCATTAATTCCAAACAAAATCACATTCTTCATCTCTAGTTAGTAGGGACTTCTTTACTCTCTATTAACCCTAATATTCTTTGTCCTGCTTAAACTTATTCATCTTCCATTGTTAAAATTTCTACTCTATTCTTTGAGACTCCATGCCTAATGTATATATTTTTGATAGGATATTTATTATGTTTATTCTAGTCATTTCCCATCTCATCTCAAAAATATTTTTATCCTTTCCCTTTAGTATTTCTAATAGGGCACTATAAGCTTAAATTTACAAGTTGTTGTTTGGTGACAATAAGTGATCAATTTTTATTGATAGTTGAGGGATACCCACTCTAGCCCAACAGCTAGCTTTAGGCCTAAAGCAGGTTTTTTGATGCCTTTGCATATTTTCTAAGTGTCCAATAATATCTCAAGGAACAACATGAAATTGGTGCCATTTCCGAGGAATGAAGTTGAAAGAAATTGTTCCCTAAGGTTTTAGAGAGATCAGATATGGTTCTTGAAGGTGAAAAAGAATCAAACAACACACTATGCAGTTTTATTTGGTCTCTCCATGTTTTGGTGACTCGACCATGAATTCATTGGATTTTAATTGCAAAGTTAGTTATTGCTCGATTAGCTGCAACACAGGCACCTTTTTATTTTTCAAACAATTGGTTTTCCTAATTCTATGCTTTACATAAAATACTGGGGAGAGTACCTTCCAGAATTCAGATCATATGATCAAAAATTATGCAAGAACACAATAAAATACATATATAAACATAAACACAGAGATGCAACATGAATAACACTTTGTTTCATTCATATCAAATACTGAAAAAATTCTTACAGAAAAAATTGAAAATAAACTAGCTCGGGCGATGGTAGCTTATATCTGAGAAGAGATGTGACTGCAACATTCCTCTAAAATATGTTACAACGAGGCTTGAATGGCTATTTATTATTGGTGAACACTGGAAAACCATAAACATCGAAAATCCTAGCCCTAGGAGATGAAGCACCAAAACTATGGGCCCTGTTTGGGTATATTGGTACATCAACTTCCCGGGGACGTAACTTTGGCATACGGTCTCCGTTTGATGCGAAAAATACCTTGTTAGAAATATCTATTTGAGGGATACAACTTTCGAGTGAAAAAAATCAAATAAATGAACATGTTGGTCCTGTTTTCCCCAAAAGACGTTGTTTACGACCTCAAAATGGGTCTAGAAGTCTAGGACCGAAAAAACTGCCAAAAATAGTAAATTGTGCCATAATTAAGAAAACTGAAAAACTGAAAGAAACAATGGTGGGGTTCCAAGGGGAATAGGTGAGTGGCCACCAATATCCAACTAGATCATTCCTCCCCCCTTAGGAAGAAATGGTCCCCATTGCGTTGAGTTCCTCCATGAGATGAAGAAACTTCTACTAAACTTGATCCTTGGTGAGCCACTTGCCTTGGTGCAGGAGTGGGCCAACTCTGACAACTCGATAAAAATGGATCTTCTGTTGGTGAGTGTTTTTGATTTGTGTGTCCATGATCCGATTAGTTGTGGCTTGTTCCATGTAGTCTGGGTTTAACTCTGTTGGTGTGAGTTGTTCTGCAATGTCAGATGTGTCCAACCATGGTGGAAAATAGGGCTGAAGGCAATCCACATTGAACATTGGGTGTAGACCAAAGAATGGTGGAATACTAAGCTCAAAGGTATTGTCCCCTACAGCCTTGGTGATGGTATATGGCCCATCGCCTAGTGATCAAAGCTTATAGTGGGGCCCAACGAGGCACTCCTTCTAGAAATGTAGTCAAACTTTGTCGCCCACCTGAAACTTATGTGGCACTCGATGCTGATTATGTCGCTGCTTGTAATTAGCATTGGCTCTGTCCAATATGTCATGGACTTGTTGGTAGATGTGCTAAATGTGATCAATGAAGTTTTTCGCCTTGTCAGCTTCAGATTGGACATGATCCAAATTTTCCTGAGTATCTGCAAATGGCATGGCCACATCAATGGACATAATAAATGGAATCCCAAGCCCACGTGAAAGGGGTTGTGGCCAAGTGAGTTGTACAGATCTCGGTTATAACTATGCTATACATAGGGGAGGATTTTGTCCCATGTACGTGGATGCTTCGAGTTGTACATGCACATAATGTGCACAATCATCCCGTTGACAACCTATGTTTGGCCATTAGTTTGGGGGTGGAAAGTTGTGGACTTAGTGAGTTTGGTGTCCAAAATTGACCAGAGAATTGACCAAAATGTACTGAGGAACCTGCTGTCTCGATATGAGATAATGGACTTTGGGATCCCAAAGTGTACCCACACTAGCTCAAAGAAGAGTTTAGCAGTGGCTTGTGCTATGATATTCTTCTTGCAAGTTGCCATAATTTCCATCTCATCGAATCTATTGACGACCACAAAAACACATTCATTTCCATGCTTGGTAGAAGGAAGGCCCGAAATTTAATCCATGGAGATGGATTCCCACGGTCGACGAGGGCTAGGAAGCAGAGTATATAGGCCTTTCTTCTTGATGGCCGGTTTGGAAATAGCGCAGGAAGTGCAGGATTCGATGTACTTCCCAACATCATGTCGAAGGTTTTAACAATAGAAATAATTCAGTAATACTGCCACTATTTTCTCGACCTCGAAATTTACAACGACTTGACTATAGTACACTTTCCAAATAATCTTGGCACGCTCGCTTGAAGGAACACAAAGGTGTCCCAGGTGGCATAAAAGTGCATCCTGGAGGTGAAAATTTGGAACTTTCTTACCCTACATGAGCGTCTGGTATGTGTTACCGAATTCTATATCACTTTTGTAGAGATGTGACCAATCTTAAGTCTCGTGCCCACAAGAGTTGAGCACAATGGTTAGCACCATGATCGGCTGAGCCAATCTGCAACATGATTGGTGCTGCCCTTCTTGATGTTAAAATGGAACTGTTGTAGGTATGTGGACCATTTTTGATGACGATCGTTCTGCAACTTCTGTTGTGTCTATATGAACTACAGGGGTAGGTGATCTGTATGGATGACCATTTCCTTCCCCAAAATGTAATGCTTCCATTGTCAGCAGGCCTGCACAATGGAATAAATTTCTTTGTCATAGGTGGGATACTTTTGGAATGTGTCGTAAAGTGTATCATTATTATATTCCATTGGATGCCCCTGCTGAGTAAGTACTGCCCCAATAGCATAGTAAAAGGCATCTGTCTCGATCTCAAATTATTGCTACAATTTTGGTAATGTGAACACTAGTGCAGAGCAGAGGTGATGCTTCAACTCTGCGAACACCTTATGTTGAGATTCAAACCAAAAGAACTTTGATTTCACTCCTCCCTTGGTGATTTGACTCAAAGGCCAAGTGATATGAGAGAACCCCAACACGAACCTACGGTAGAAACTAGCAAGACTTAGAAAGCTGCGGAGCTCTGTTAGAGTGGTTGGGGCTGGCCAATCCTGAATGACCTGGATCTTAGCTGGGTCCACATGCACCCCCCGTTCATCAATAATGTATCCCATATATTGAACCTGAGCCATTACAAAAGTGAACGTATCCAAATTGGCACACAACTTGTGTTACCGTAGTGTTTGGATCACCCGTCGAATGTGGTGGAGGTGCTCTTCCCAACTCATGCTAAATATCAGGATGTCATCCAAATACAATACCACAAATGAGTTGGTGAATGGTCACAATATGTCGTAGGTTGCAAGAGCATTCGTCAACCCGAAACGCATGAAAAACCATTCAAAAAGGCCCTCCTTGGCTTTGAAGGCAGTATTCCACACATCAGAGGGTTCGATTGGTACCTAGTGGTACCCAAACTTCAAGTCGATCTTGCTGAAATATTTGGTCCCCTTGAGTTGGTCCAAAAGGTCATCAATCCGCGGGATCAGATACCTATTTTGGAGAGTGATCTTTTTCAATGCCCAATAGTCAATACAAAGTCTCCAAGTCCCATCCTTCTTCTACATCAGCACGATTTGGCTCCCACAGGGTGTTGAACTCGATTGATGTGACCTTTCTGCAGCAACTCCTGAATATGCCTCTTGATTTCTTCGTTCTCCAGAATAGAGCGCCGATATATCGGTCCATTGGGTAGTGATGCACCTGGGGTCAGATCGATGGAGTACTTGACCCTTAAAATGCAGAGGTACCCTTGCGGGTGAGATAAATATGTCCCCGTACTCCTCCATGACCTCGTCCATCTGTTGTTTCTGTGCGGAGGAGCCCTATTAGGAGGTTGTGCCCACAGTCTTCTTCTTGCCCTAAGGGTGGATAAGCAAGACAAAAAAAAATTACGGTTTTGGAAATGAGCTTAATGTATTGTTTTTCAGTGATCAAAGAGATGGCGGTAGGCAGTGCTACCTCTGGTATCCTGTACAAATTATTGCCCAAAGTGACAACCAGCCTAGATCCATGTTAACTTTGGTTCTATCAAGCGAAGAGAGGGATCAAATCTCTAGACGTGAAAAACTATTTTTTGAGTGAAAAACTTGAGGAAAGGTTTGCACCTCGAAATATTTTATCCCTTTTAGGGCTTGATGGATCTAGGCTGTTTTTTTACATATTTAGAAATAGATTCTTGAAATCACTTTGTTTCAGAGCCGCGCAAAGTTTCATGCAAGGCAGAAATTAAATCATTCTAATTTGGTGGTCTTTCGCCCAAGGAATAAATTAAATCATTCTAATTTGGTGGTAAGATTGATTCATTACACATGAACTCATCCATGGAGTCTAGTAGATAAAAAGGTAAAAACAAAAAGGTAGAAAAAAAACAAAATGCAGGAGCAAACAAAATCAAACCTAAAAATCTATGGGAGCTGGTATTGTGAAATCCTTTCCCACAAATATTATTTCCACTCGGCACAGCTCCCAAAATCCTTTCTCAAAAATATTATTTCACTCTTTACATTGTCACAAAGATACTTCATTAGGGTTGACATTAGATTAAATTTTAATATTAAATGTTAAACATTACTTTTACATTTACATATACGTTTACATGTTTACCTGAGATAGTCAATGCATGTAGCGTACTCAAATACTTATTAAATTTAATAATATTAATATTATAATATATTAATATGAATATTATAATTAATAATAATATTAGTATTAATATTTTAATATTAATATTAGGGTATTTGGCCCTTAGGCTTCACCTAAATTAAACATCTTTTCTGAGTGTTCGTAAATATAAAGAGGAGTATGGAGTAAATATAATAAGAAGTTTTATTTTTTACCATACCTCTCGTTTATTTATATTTATATTTATATTTATTTACCATACCTCTTTTATTTACCATGGTATTTGGCCCATAGGCTTGGTATATATACTTAGATGTTAATTTCTAATCATATTTGATATATTTTTATGTATTTACCATACCTCTGTATACCTCTTTTATATTTATTTATTTACCATACCTCTTTTATAAATACGTATCTGGCCCATAGTATTTAGTCCATGGTATTAATAATAATTTGTTCCATGGTAATTGGCCATGGTATTTGGCCCATAGGCTCCACCTAAATAAAACCTCACTTTATAGTTTTGGTAAATATAAAAAGTTTTATGGAGTAAATATAAAAAGAGGTTTTATTTATTTACCATACCTCTAGTCGATTTATATTTTTATTTATTTACCATAGCTCTAGAGTAAGTATAAAAAGAGGTTTTATTTTTTATTTACCATACCTATTTTTGGAGTGTTTGTAAATATACTCTAGCATTTCAAATGTTTACTTACATTACATTTCTTACCTTACATTTCCCACATTACATCTACACATGTGCCTTACACTCCGACACGTAAAATGTTTACATTACATTTTTCACATTACATCTACACATGTACCCTATACTAGGCTGTAGAGCACCTCTCGGCGCAATAACAACGCTAGGCCTGGAATCATACACTACATGTCGCTTCCACAATTATGGTTGGCCTAATAATACATCACAAACATCAAGAGGAGAAATATCACATAATACCTCATCTATGAAGGGCTTGATGCCGTAGAGAAGGTGACAATGCTGGCTGACGTGGAGATCCCATCCTTGATGAAGCCACCTAATGGTGTATGACTGTGGGTGTGTTGTGGTCGGCAGGCCCAACCGCTTCATGACCTCTGCTGAAATGAGGTTCTTTTGGCTCCCGATGTCGACAATGAAATTCAGTGGGGAACCCTTTACCCACATATTGGAATGGAAGAGGTGCCCCCCTCCTCTAGATCTTCGGGTTCCTCCTTTTGGATCTTGGTGGTGGCAATAGTGGAATTGGGCTCCGCATCGATAATCTGCTTCTTTTTGTCATTCCCCTTGTCGGGTTCTGAGTGAGAGTCAGAACATGCATCTGATTCAGAAGCCTTCAGCTCGGCCACTTGTGACTTCTTGGCTCGACCCTCACTTGTGTTGTGAGTGGAGCTCTTATGGAACTCTCACCACTTTCCCTTGTTCTTCTTTGTATTTACGGTGCTGTTCTTCGCTTGCAGCTTTAACGGGTTACCTTGGGCTGCCTCGCCTTGGATTTTTCCTTTGTTCTACGTTTTGGGGGCGCCTTTCCCTTGCTTTTGATTCATAGATCCAAAGTCTTGCTTCTTCTGTTTGAATTTTTGCTCAATCTTGGTAGCATACTGGTATGCTGCACCATGTGAGGATATGTTGAGGAACTCAATTTCCTCAATTTATCTATGCAGAAAACTGCGGTACTTCAGCACCAAATGTTTCTACGAATATTTGATATCCAACTTTGTGCGCAAGGTATGGAACAAATTCGTCATCTCATGCACATAATGATCCCTTTGCTGCCATAGCATAGTCCATTGTATGTACTTGTCCTCATATCTCCCCACGGGATAATATTGTTCCTTTATCGCATCTCAGAAATAATTCCTAGTGGGTGCAACCAAGAACATGAGGTTTCCCTCTCGTGCTTTTGTTCATAGTAGGTTTTCCATTAGTCCTTGACACGGGGGGTGACTTTGAGGAGTGCAAACGTAACCTTTTCCTGATTGGAAAAGTCATGAATTGAGAAATATCCTTCTAATAGATTCAACCAACTATCTATGGCATCTCCATCTTTTTTTCCCTCAAATATGGGAATTTCAAAGTTTATTGTACCTTAAAAGGAGTGGCGCCTCTAGAGTGGCTATTGGATGAAGATTCGTCATCGGTGGGTAGTCGTTGAAGGATATGGGCATAGTTATCCATCATCGTTTTCCTTTGTTTCTCGAGGGCCTCCTCAAGAAATATTTTGATAAGATCTTTTGCTCCCTTGTATTTCTTTTCTTCCCCCATGGGAGGCCGTTGAGGTTTCGAGGTTGATCTTGCAAAGGTTCAACCAGATCGACCCCTAACTCCTTATACCACGACCTCGTTGGGGACATGCAAAGAAATATCGAGAAATAGTAGACCACTCTGATACCACTCATCCAGACTTATGTAGGAACGCAATAAAACACAGAAATAAGGATAAATGCAGAGATGCAACAGGAATAACACTTCATTTCATTAATATCAAATACTGAAAAAAATTCTTACGGACAAATGGAAAATAAACTAGCTCGAGCGATGGTAGCTTGTCTTTGAGAAGAGATGTGGTGGCTACATGCCTTTGAACTGTGTTATAATGAGACTCGAAGGCCTATTTATTATTGGGAAACAATGGAAAACCCTAAACACCCAAAAAACTAACCCTAGGAGATGAAGCACCAAAACTATGGGCCCCGTTTGGGTAAATTGGTACATCAACTTCCCGGGGAAGTAAATTTGGCATTCGATCTCTGTTTGACACACACAAAGCCATGTTGGTCCCAGTTTTTTCAAAAAGCGTCTTTTAGGGCCTCAAAACGACTCCAAAATTTCAGAACCTGAAAAAATGAAAGAAACAATGGTGGGGGTCAAAGTGGAATAGGTGGGTGGCCATCAATATCCACTTGGATCAGTTGATAATGATGATATTCCTGATCCACACTTAGAGGATTTTGATTCATGCATGCATTAGTTGGGTATTTATGATGGATATTTTCTAATGAAAATGTTCATGTTTTCTCAGGAAGAAGATGCAAGAAAGTAGTACCAAGTTTTTCCTATTACTAACATTAAATATTTATTGGATTTTCACTAATATGTTTAATAAGTATTATAGATATTTCTATCTAGGTCAACCTATATTTGAAGTTTTCCTTGTTGTTCAAAAGAAAATATTATTGTTGTGGTGAAAATGAAGGATATAGTTTTGTTGAAGAGATATCGTTGGAAAGAGATTATGTAGAGATATCTAGAAATTTTCAAGAAGACTCAATAACCTTTTTTTCTTTGGATGAAGGAAGTTTGATTATCTCTATCCTTTTGTGCTTTCTACCAACCATGAAGAACAAATTTTGTTATTGAAATCTTTAGAAAACTTTAGCAGTCAACCCAAGTATGATGAGGATAATTTTCTTTTTCACAAATTATTGTTCCAAAATATGAAGATATTCCTATCCGAGAGGACTAGGAACAAATTCAAGATAACCAAATTTATAAATCAACATCTTCAGAATTTTTTTCACTTGGTTATGACGTGTTTGAAGATTTTGGTAAAGAGTCACAAACAAAGGTATTGTAGCATATTTTTCCTAAAGGCCTGAAGGTTCAAAATCTTGAAAGAAAATAGTTGGCGGAATTAGTATGAAAGAAACATACCTTATCAATAAAATAGGGAATCAAAGCTTCCACAAAGGAACATAAACCATTGGAACCAAGCACAAAGTCTTAGGAAATAACTAGAAGATGTTTTTGATCAATATGAAGATCCCCTAATTATTTTCTTGGAATCATCACATGAAAAAAAATTCATCATTATTTTACTATAACTGTGGATTCAAGCTGTACATGGATTTTTAGTTGTTTGTACAATGGAATAATTATGTGGTAGAAAATATTTAGGTCCACTCTCCCCAAAAAAAGTGGTTTTATATATATTTTATGTTAGACCCCAAAAATACATAGTAAGCCAACATGTGGCACGATGGTTTCCTCGTAAAGATTTTAAAAGTGGAAAGATAAATACTTGAAATGTGGGTGGCCATTCTTAACTTTCATATGTATCTAAGAAAAAAACTAAAAGGAAGCTGGAATATGTATTATACCATGGCACTCCTTTTGCATTATTATGGTCACATAGTCACTGGCATAATAAAGGACATAGTCACCCACTAGAAAACCACAAGAGGGAACCATGTGACAAAGTGGTTTGGATGGAATTGTCACAATCTACCCATGGAATTTGATATTGACACCAGATCAAGCATTAAAAGCATAATACGATGTCATAATTATGGGATTTGACATCATGTATAGCAAGAAATGGTAGAAACTCATTACCTAGGTTAGTTGATGAAGTGATTTCAAGAATGTATATAAAACACTCAATATACAACTCATGGAGAGTGTGCAATTAGTAATTTTCTATTTTCAAAACAAGTAATTATTAAAATGTTTATAAATATTAAAGAATAGTTTGTGGGAGATATTAACATTGAGGAAGGTTATATTGCATCAAAAAAATTTCAAACAAATAAAATATTCCTTATATTTAGTAAGGTGATGAAACTAATCTCTTGAGGTGTCAAGGACTCCCAAGTGATATCTTCTTTATCATATTTTTATAAATTGGTTCCAAAATTTAAGGTAGGGACTTAGCTTTCAAAAACATAAAAGACAAAGCCGAAACAAACAAAAGGTAGGAGGAAGGTGAATAAGTTGATAGAGCCAGATATTTTGTTCTTTGTTGAAAAATTGATTTGTTTTTTCTTTATTTTTCATAGGTTGTAAAATTATTACATGGATTCATTGCTCATTTCTGGCAGAGCCTTATTCTCCTTTAATATTTCTAGTGTTAAGCTTCTTACTTTTAACACTTTTCTTTCCCATCATAATTTATATTCATAGCCTTGGAAAGTTGGTACTATACTATATTCACTATTTAAATCATTTTTTTTCTATTTATATACAAAGTGTTTATACATCTATATGATAACAATGAAAGTATTTCAATAATGACCATTTCATAAACCTTTTCCAAAAGGCTACTATTAAATTACATGTTATGAACATTATGTTTTGGATCCATTTATTTATTTCCCAAATTAACATTCCTTTTATTTCCAATTTCATTCATGCCCAACAAAATTATATTCTTCATCTCTAGTTAGCAGGGTATACTTTGCTCTTTGTTAACACTGACATTCTTTGTCTTCTTAAACTTATTCTATCCTCCACTATTAAGATTTCTATTATGTTCTTGAGATTCCATGCCAAATGGATAGGATTTTGAAATGATATTTATTGTGTTTATTCTAGTCATCTACCATCTCACATCGAACCATTTTTATCCTTTTATTTCACTATTTCATATATGGCATTGCGAGCTTAAATTCAAAGGCTGTTGTTTAGTTATAGTAAGCAATCAACTGTTGTTGATATCTAAGGTTTACCCCCTCGGGCCCAATAGACAAATTTGTGCCTAAAGTGAGTTTGCAGACTCCCTTGACATAATTCCTAAGTAGCTAGAAACATCTTAAACAACAACATAACCTTTCAGACCATATTTATAGCCAACACAAATAAAATTTATAGCTTTATTATCCAACTTACCACTATTTCATTTTGACACATGTAAATAAGAATCACAACCAAATACCCTGAAATGTTTGAGACATGGTTTATTACCAATCCTTACCTCACGTGGAGTATTATCATCCAAGGTTGATGAGGGTGAGTTATTTACCAGGTAACACACAATATACGCCTCCTTTGCCTAGAATTGTTTTCCTAACATGGCACCACTAAGTATGCTCCTTTATTTTACATCAACATACTATTCATCCAGCTAGTGACTCCACTATACTAAGGTGTGCATGGATTATTATTCCACCTTAATATACCACACATATTATAAAATGAGTCGAATTCATTTCCACAATATTCTCCACCATTATCAATCCTAAGCACATTTATTTTCTTCTTTGTCTGATTTTGCACAAGAGCCTTAAACTCCTTAAATTTTTCAAATACTTTAGATTTATTCTAAAGGAAATAATCTATGTATTACTCAATAATTCATCTATAAATGAACATAATACAAAAAATTACCTAGTGATAGGACCGGTATATGTATAAAAACATCACATTTCACCACTATAATATTCCCTTTGCCCTTGTAGCACTAGAGGAAAATTTTACGTGATTATACTTCCCATATGAGAAATGTTCACAAAAATAAAAATCTAGAGAGAAATTATATATATGTTCTACCATAAATTTACCCTGTATGTTATAGGAAATTTTGTCACATCTAGTTATTAGCCCTCCTATTGGGATCAATAAACATCTATTCCATCTTGTCAACATAATTTCACAAAGCCCTAAGTTAACCTCCTTCATTTCCCTGAATTTCTGCCTGAAACCACCTCATTTGAGCCAGTTTTAGTACCAATGCTCCCTAGCCTTCCTTTGGACAATGTTCACCTACATGTTGCATCACTGTGGCCAACATTTATCACCTACAAGTTTATCCCCTTTTCACCTACGTTGGCTCTAGAAATTAGAGAAAAAGAGAGAATTTTTGGAAGCTTCTTCTTCTAGAATCTTCTAGAATTTGTTACAACCATTTACCTTGGATTAAACTTCCAGATCCTATCTCATCCTTATTTGGAGTTTCCATCCTTTATCCTTTGATCCCATCATCCCATCAAAGGTGGATATAAAACCTTAGATTGGTAATTGGATAATAACTTCCAACTTACCCCACTCATATATATATTTACTACCTTGCATATGCAAGGGGTTGGATTTTGGAGAGTGATTCTACCCTTACACTTATGAGGTGAGAGGTTAACATTCCATGAATGAGGTGCATATTGTGACAAGGAAAGGACAAGTTAATAGCTTGGAGGAGCTCTTCTACATGATCAACACCTATTTGTGGTTGTAAAATCCTTCCATTTATATTAATGCAAAGAGTTCTCTGTTTTCCTATATGTGATGTCGTTATTTCACTTATTTCAATACCATGTTGATCTACTGAATATAGTACTTAGATGATATTGCATAGATCTCATAGTTTCTTGGCTTGTGTTATATGTTTGTGCATGTTATAATTTTGGCAATCAGGGCTGGAATTGGAGCATTCAATTTGAAGAAGGAACTAGTAAGCACAACACCAATTTCTAGCCAATTTTGGGATAAACACAATACCAAGGAGTATTATAATATTTTTGTCCATGATATGAACTTGAATTTTCATTATCCTATGATTTTGGTTATCGAGTCATCTCCTAGGAAAACATCACCACCATCATGTCTTACATACTTGCAAAACCACTCCTTGTAAGGAATCATATGATCATATGCAACTAATTTGACCAACCATGCATCATGATTTAATTATGTTCTTAAATAATATAAGTAAACATCCTGTCCTTCATATGAAGAGTTTTTTTCTTCTATTGAAGGAACGTCATCAAATCCCTTCCTTTTCTCAACGATTTTTTATCTACATTGCTTCCTGTCATGCCCTTCTTTTCCATTTCTCCAACATAACTTTACAATTTTTCCCCTAGATTTAGATCTTCCATTTTAGGGCTTATTTTTATTTCTATCCCGAGAGCATCCTCTTACAAATAAGGCATATACATTATGAATTTCCATGTTTTTTTGTCTCATATCATCTAAAAATAAATATGAGACTATTTCATCAAAACCTAAGGTAGTTGCATTACTACCTATGGCAAGAATGAGACTATCCCATGAGTCTAATAGAGGACACAAAAAATGATACACTTATATTCAATTGAAATATTAATATCAATAGAGGATCGATGAATTACCATAGTATTGAAGGCTTTCAAATGCTTTGTCACCGAGTCTTTGTCATTCATCCTCATGTTATACAACTTCTTCTACAGGAAAAATTTGTTTAGTAGGGACTTAGACTGATACAAATCCTCTAACTTGTTCCACCAATGCTTTCATTGTAGCTTCTCCTGAAAAATTTAGTAATACTGAATATGAGAGACATAATCATATTTTTCTCATTCCCTTCCAATCCAACTTGGTCCAATCTTCTTTTGACATCATCATTAGTGCAATACCTATATCCGTAACAGTCCGTTGGTCTTTGCCCATTTAATTTCTCAATTTGTATCTTTGAACTACTCACCATTTCCTTTCACCAAAAGAATCAATATTGCAAATCTCTTACTGTAACAAGTTTTTCCACATTCTCGAGCCAAATCCCTTAACCACAAAGGTATTCCCTTGAAAATAAACTATTATGACATCAAATGTTGGCTTTAACGCTACATAGTTAATTGTTCCAAACAAGTTCTTAATAAAAATAGAAAATATGCAATTGCATGTGCGCACGTGCGTGCGCGCGCACACACACACACACACACATTTTACTCTAGAAACCCAAAACCAAGAGAATTAGAAATATTTTTTAGTATATTCTATCTTTTCAATGTTACAATATAATATGTATATATTGTAACATCCATAAAACCCCAATCCATTAACCTTGACTAGAATACGATAGTAGTTCCTTAACTAGAATTACAAAACCATGGGTTAAATTAGAATGCACCACAAAAACACTAAAATCGAAAACCATATGCCAAAAATTACGAAAAATGGATGCAAAAAAACTTCCCAATTTTTTTTAAGGGCTCCACCACCCCTGCAACTCCCCCTGTGATCTTGAAATTGTACCTGACACAATGTACAATTCTTGGGGCTACTCCTGCAAAGAATATAACTCATACCCAGTAAAATACATTAAAGAGATAAACCAAGTTAACAAACCCAACTAGCGAAGAGAAGTTGAATAAGAGAAGAACTCAACTAAGTAAATATAATCAATCGACACTTGCATCCCAACTTGACCAGCCAATGAGAAGAACCAACTGACCAACACATAGCCAATGGTCCCTCATGTTGCTTACATGAACCAGTGTTATCACTTGAAATTAATGTCAAGTTACATTTACATGACATTCCCATGTGTGAATTTAATTGTGACAACCCCTGTGCTAAAACCTCCTGTAAATATTATTATGAATTGTAAATTCATGTAAATAATAATGAATTATAAATGATGCTAGAATAAGAAGGGGACACCGATTCAAATTTTTGAAGGAGGAGGAGTTTCTTATAATCCATACCTTGAATTTAAGTTATCACCTAAATCTCAATTGGGATAGATGGCCCTACTATGTAGCTATTTACTAAGGAAAATGGGCTCCTAAACTAGAGCATGAGTCTGGAGACTACCTCATGGATTGTGTTGACAGAGACAACATGTAGGAGGAAATTTAGGGGTGGGCAGGATGCATGGGAGCATTAAGCGTAAGTCTCTGAGAGATGATGGATAGGGAGGGATTATGCACAGAGAAGAAGGATGAGAGACTAGTGTTTTACTTGACTATGTATTCCTTGTGTTCACATAGGCTTGTGTGATTTCCTATTTGTTCCTTGTGTTAAAGGAGGCTTGTAGATGTACTTGAGTATTTCCTGAGTTCAAGAGGCTAGTATTTGTGCATGCATATTCCTTGTGTTTGCATAGGCTTGTGTGATAGCCTATGTGTTGTTTGTGTTAATGGAGGGTTGTATATGTGCTTGAGTATTTCCTTAAGTTCAAGAGGCCAATATTTATTCTTGTGTAATGCTTTTTTGAGGCCTAAGCATGCCTATATGTTGAATTCCAGAAGATATTTTAATGGAGTAGTGATGCTTTGGTGATAGCCAAGTTGAGAAACTCGTGTGGCTTGTTTTTTGAGAAACACCTAAGTCGTGGCTTGACCCGAGGTTGATAAACCCTTGGGAACTAGTTGGTTTGAGAAATTACCAATACGTTGAGGCACTCTAGTGCTAGTTGGGATAATAACACCTAGTTTAGATTTGGGCTGAGAACATAGGTGCAAGTACCATTGAGAAGTTATTGGACAAGTACGCACTTAATTATACAATAGTAATAGAGTTGGTAAATCTCATTTTTATTCATACATACCCTTACTCAAGATTGAACTGAGACTCTCTGTGCTTTGGTTTAATCCTTGTGTTGTATGGTTGTGCATTGAGAGCCATTGTTGTTTTACAACTGGGTGTTGTTGAGTATCACTTGAGAAACGGGCCCTACCCCTTGTCAATGAGTGATTGGTTTGAGAAATCTTGAGCAATTTTCCACATCAAATTTTGAATCTAGGTCAAGGGTGGTTGGTTGCAAGAAAGAATAGCAATGCAGTAAACATATGGTTGTGTAACACCCACATCTACCCCATACACCATCCTAAGGGTGTTACACAGTAATTTGTCACCATTCTCATTTCCCATTCTTGATCTTGAAATGCCTTGTGAAAGACCCTGTGCAATGTTTCCACCATGAAGAAATATGTTAAGACATCCTCTGAATATTTAAAGAAAATTGCCTTGGAAGTTTACTGAAGAAACTTGGTCAAAATCCTAGTTTCTTGGGTCAACGCGTTTTCTGGTTTCATGCTCGTGCTGATGTTAGATTTATAGTTATGGCTTCGCACTGCTAGCACCCTTATTTATTGGAAAATCGTGCCAATCCCTTTCTGGCAGTGTTTCCTCAAATGGAGGAGAAGCTTTGACCTCTAGAAGTTTTAGGGCGGTGAGTTGGTTATTAAACTGTGGTGATAGAGTTGAGCTCTCTTATTTTAGAGATTTGATCTCATCCATGGGGGTTTGTCCCTTAGAAAGTGGACCTTCCTCCTTTCATGGGCTCCCAACCTCTTCTCCCTTCCTATAAATTCATGCCCCTCCTTCCACTAATGTTAGTCCTGGTTAGTTATTCTTTGGATAGTTTGAACTCTCGTTCCCTTTGCACTCTTGCACTATGATAATGCCTAAGTGTCCGGGAGAAGGAATGCTTTAGAGCTTCGATGGAGGACTCAAATTTTCACCAAAGGGAGGCCTCCAACATGAAGGATTGGGTTGTAAGCTCTTCCTTTCATATTTATCAATAAAACATCTAATATTTGTTTTATATATTTGTATAATATTTTGTGAAAATATTATGGTACTCCTTGATCTGCTAGATAGCTATTGTTTATAATTATTATGCATTGGATTACGTTTGTTTCTGCCTCTTTATCATCTGCAAGTATTCGTGTGCCACCGGTAGCAAGGAGAGGCTAAAAGGATCATGGATCAAGGTCATCATCAACAGGTTCAAACATAGTGTTGGAAAAAGGTACCTCTATATTTTTTATTGTCGCATTTTGAATATTAGTTAAGAAAACTTTGCATTAGAAAGTATCTCAAGTTGCTAGACCCACTCTATGGCTAGAGAGATCACCTCTATCCACAGAGGGGATTTATCATGACAACAAAATTGGTGACTCCGCTGGGGAGCTTAGCCTCTTAGCCTTCCTTTCCCAGACTGATCTTGGATCAACTTGACCAATCATTGAAATATAAGCTTTCTTAGCTATCTATGAGTTTGCATAGGGTTGATAGTAATTTCACTATTTCAGGTCTGGTTTTTGTGTGGAACTCCTTTTTTTTTCCTTATTTTTAGCGACCAATGCATTTTTTGTTTACACAGTAGTGCTGCGAGCGTTATTCTATATAGCATAGATGCACTGATTTGTCTTTCAACACCCTTTTTCTTATCACATAAGCGCTGATATCGGACCTAGGAAAATTTAGGGTTTCCCCTTAATTTTCCAGTGTGTCTTGGCCCCTAAAGAATGTATGTAGAGTCTCAGTGACCTCCTTCCTCTCTGTTTGACTTGTCTTCTTTTAGAAAGTGTTTTTCGTCTCTTTGATTTATTTTTGAGTTGGTAGATTTTTCACTATTTCAAACACCTTTTATCGCATTGCTTCTGAATTGGTTTGAAGTGATTTTTCGTATGCACTGGCCATCACTGCATTTATGATTTTACCTTCAACTTAGTGTCAAACATAGGATCACAAATTGTTTGATTCATGAGTCCAAAAGAGTGTGTTCTTTTTCCAAACTCAAAATAAATTGAAAGTGATTTTCATTTTAGTTTTTGATTTGGCTTGTCTTTATCGTTTTGAAAAAGGGAGTGAAAAACATTTCATTCGTGTATTTTTTAAAGCGATTTTGATTTCTGTTCGATTGAAATAAAAGTGAAAAGTATTGTTTTTGTTTCTTCATTCGTTTCGTTCATTTTACTTTTGATTGTATTTCAAAGTAAAAAACAAAAAAAATATCATTTTGTGCATCTTAGTGGAAAAGATAAATATTTTCATTTTTTCAATAGGTTGCATTTTTTGGATAAGTGAATTTGATTGGAAAGAATCACATTTCGTAGTTTTGAACTAGTTTGGGGGCATCATTTTTACTTCATTGATTTCACTTTTGCTTATATATCTTCCCTAAATAGTTTAGACTTCATAGAAATGGAATTTTTTCTTTTTTGCATTTATCCTGCATCATAGGATTCACGTGACATTGATTTTGAGCCAAAACTGAAACTTACTCAAGATCAACATTAAAATTCACCCAATTTACCTAAAGGAGAATTTGGAACTAACGAGAACATTTAGTGGTCTAGGCTAGATACATTTTCTGATGTCGTAAAGCGTAGGAGTTTTCACTAACGATATGCGTTATAGCCCGGGGGTGATATCCCGTCCCACGTATGGAAGTATATTGATGTATGATAAGTATATTTAGGGTGCTCTCATTGAACTGTTACACATTAGACAACACTACTACGGATTGGACTCCCATGTACCATCGTGTATATTTTGGGAGACACCATTAGGTTTCAAGCTTGTCATACATAACCCAATTGGCCGTCTTGTAAACTTGATACACCAAACACAACATTCGAGGAGATTTCCTGGGTGTACTTCTTGGTTTTCCAGGAGGTATTCTGCAGTTCACAAATACTTGGTAAACCTTTTTTCCTAGCTTACCCCCTTTTGATTTATTTTGTGCTCAATTTCTAAACTTTACTACCCATGGAATAACATCTTACCCATGCAAAACTCCTTAGTAGATCTTAGGCTGAGACCAATGGAAACAGTTCCTGAGTTTACCAATCAGGGAATCCAATCAGATGGGAATCCTGACACTTTTCCTTCTTTTGGAAACATTGGTGCTCCATATATGGCAATGTTGTCCCTCCTAGGATTAACCGTTGGTTTTCCAATTTGGTTATTTTCAACCCCCGTGGTTCGAAATGTCCAAGCTGCTTCTCAACCAAGTTCACCTCCACCTGAACAGTGTCAACCTCATGTTGATCCTAAAGTTGACCCCTTGCATTATTCACCTATTTCTTCACCCCGTTCTGTCTCTTCGCCTTGTGATAATCTAGATTCTAGTAACCAGGAGGCTAAGAAGAAGAAGAAGAGGACAGAGAAGAAGAAGCAAAATAATAAAGGGGGAAAACAAGAAACCATTGCTACTAATGCAACTGATGTTGAAAAACCTTCCAATCCATCCCACAAATTCAAATTCCCTTGCAAGCTATGTAAGGGTGGGAACCTTCTTAGAGATTTTCCTAGTATTCCTAAGATATTAGAAGTGTGGTCCACTGCCTCCAATCAGCATCGGCCTCTGGAGATCACGCCGGTGACAAACCCTCAAATATTAGTAGTAAGGTCCATAGAAAAAAGGGTAAAGTCAAATTTACTTGTAGGTTATGTGAAGGGAATCATCCTATTCACATTTGTCCTTATATGGATGAAGTCTCAGAAGTGTTGGATAACCTTACAACTTCTCATCATTGTCTTCCAACTAATTATCAAAAGCTTTCCTTTGATCCTCCACTAGTTGATCAAGTGATCGATTAGAAGTCACCTATGGTCAATCCCACTCTCTTCGAAAGTGAACCCCACGAAACCGTTCCCGACCAACCATTGGTTGAGAAAACAGTTGACTTGATTTCACCTTCAATTGATCAAGTCTTTCCTTTAGAGAGTGAATCACATACCACTCCTGTTCTTATTGTTTCTTTAGATTCCCATGGATTGGAGGGAAATCCTCCCATTCCCATGGTACAAGAGGGTGATCCTCTCGTTCCTGTAACACAAGGGGGAAATTCTCCCATTCCCACAACACCCCCTCCAAGTCGTCTAGTTGCTTCCTTGGATTGGAGTCGATTGACCGAATACTGTCTTCCTTCTTACGTGCCCTCTGATATCACAATACAAGCCTATAATGTGGCCATACCTAGCACAATAATAGATGGAGGCACATCTGTTAGTATTTTTTCCTCAACTACTTGGAAAGCTTTCGGTTCTCCGCAACTTGTGCATGTTACCTAGAATCTGTTAGCGTTTAACATAGGAACCAGTCAACCGTTAGGGATCCTTCCTAAGTTGCTTATTACTTTGGGAGGAAAAAATATCTATATAGATGTGATGGTTGTCCAAGGCATTTTGGATTTTTACTTACTCCTTGGGCGTGAATCTACTTATGTCATGGGAGCTCTTGTCTCTTCTCTCTTTCATGTGATTTGTTTCCCACATGAAGGAATAATTGTGACCATTGATCAACTGTCGCTAATTGGTCCTAATTTTGATCCCAATTAACCATCATCCCCATATGGTCCTTACATGCAAGTGGTATCTTCATCGCCACAGGTTAATTATGTGGCAACCTGTTCCATGCCCATATCTACTGATGATCTGGTCAGTGATACAGTGCGTCATGTACTGGAGGCATTGTACCCTCATTTCCAGAGTGTTGTTCTCCCATCTGATGAGAAAATCTTGGAAGCGATGACCTTTTATGGGCCATGAGAAAAGTGTCGGAGCAAAGTTCCTTGTCTTGTGTCACGCTCCTTAAAAAATGAAACAAGGTGTCATTAGAATAGTTCTTTTACTATGTCAAGCTCATTAAAAAATGAAACAAATCCCTTTTTCATTTGAGTCTTTGATTAGATCTCGTAAATTACCAGTTGAGTCTTTCACTTGATCTTGTAAATGAACCTTCATTCCATCCACCTTTTAATAACTAGTAGTATACTTAGGTGAATGAACTGAAGCTGGGGGGGCATGTACCTAGAATTGAGTCACCATGCTGGGGGAATGCAAACTTATTTCAAGCATAGTTTTTCCACATGTTTCAAGCTTGTGAAAAAATGAAACCAATTTCAAGAAGATTTTCCCATGTTTATAGCTAGTGTAAAAATGAAACCATTCTCATTTTACCTCTCGTGATTTCCATTTTATCAACATGTTTTTCCAGATGAGCCTTGGTTTTCTCATTCCATCGTCACCTCTGCTTGGCCAATCATATGCTTTCACTTTGTTGTTTTACCATTTCCCAAGGAACTATTGTGCTGAGTGGTCTTGTTAGCCAATATCTTGAACTTTAATTGTTTTGAGCAGTTCCACCATAACTAGAAATTAGTTGCTACCCATTATACCACTGGTTCCTCGAGGAGGAGTCAAATTTCATCTCTATTCTGACTCTTGAAAAATGAAAATATTTCCAAGTACTTGTCATTTTGAACTTGTTAAAGTAAATGAATTGATGTAATCTCAATATACATTTACCTCTTTTTTGGGGCTGAGGTTTACTATTTACAAAAAAGGAATACCTTGATCGAACATGGTTAAGAGGATCTCTGGGATATTGTTTTATACCTTTTTGGATTCGAGAGATGATTTACGAAAAAGGGACATGATGGAGTTTTCTTTTCCGTTTATTTTTCAAACTCCCTAAACATGAAAAAGACACCGAGTTCCCCTTCCATCGGACTCGTTAAAAATTAAACGACGAAAGACTTGTCACCATGATGAGGCCGAGTTCCTCCTTCCTAGGGCTTATTAAAATTACTAGGATGGATTCATTCGAAGAATGAACTTACACACTCAACATATGCTATCCTCTTCACGATGTCTATAAAAAATAAAGAGGTACTCATTAGCAATAATAGGGGAAAATTAAAAGTGAAGAGTCCTATGTGTATTTTGGGCAACTTGTCGCTCTTGAACATGACACTCATCTACATTTCGTGTTGGGTTGGGGACATCCTACATTCGTCACTTTTCCTCCGCAGTTTTGGGAAATCCATTTGCCTCCTATTCGATCACCATGTTTTTGTCATCATGACCTCTGATCCCATTTGAGTAAAATGCTGCCACACTCCGCAGTCATGTCGCCGATATGTTCAAGAGAAGTCATTTTTGTCAAACATCCTTTTCTTATCTGACATCCTCTGGCACAATCCCGAATCACTCCTATAATCTGGTGATATCTTTTGTTTCGTGTCGATGATGTGGAAATCATTATGGCCCTCCTTCGACGAATCACTTACTGTCGACTTCAGCTCATTATCTGGGAATGTGGTTTAGAAACTTCTTTTAAGTACCTTGGAGATTGCATGCCACAATGGAAATTTCTTCGTGTTCGAAGATAGGTTCACGTAATTTGCCTTCAATCAAATAATTCTGCAAGTGTTCGACTTCAACACATTCATTCACACTTGTAGATTGTGCTATTGTACCTTGAGGTCCATCATCATTATTGGTGGTCTCTCGTGTGCCTGTTAATGGTTTCCATCATTGATTGGTAATTAGGTGGTTCCTACCATGCTCGACACCAACACATCTATTCGCATTGCTAGATTCATACATTGGGTTGATTGAGATCGTGGTGAAAACCTTGGGTCACATCTGAATTTTATCCAGGATGTGTGGAGTTATTGAGTGTTCATGGTTGTATACATGATCCTATCTATATGGATGGCTACGTCCATACCGCGGATCCATTTATATGATCTCTTTAGACGTATGGCTTCAACCATGCTGTGGGTTCATGTGTTATTTTATGCCTAGTGCAGAGTCATGTGGTTAGGCATATTCGTACCAGAGATCTCATTTATTATAAAATGTTTGATTTGGCAGGTTTCCTGATGGTTACTTGAGTTATTTTCCTTGGTTCAAAAAAAATTTCAGCCATCAATCCCCATTCTGCCTTTATTCTTTAGGGGGCATCGAACTGATTTCAGATTAACAGTTCTAGCTTAGCACTACCAGCACCCTTATTTCTTGGAAAACCGTGCTGATCCCTTTCTAGCAGTGTTTCCTCAAATGGAGGAGAAGCTTCGATCTCTAGAAGTTCTAGGGTGGTGAGTTGGTTGTTAAAGGTGGTGATAGAGTTGAGCTCTCTGATTTTAGAGCTTTGATCTCATCCATGGGTTTTATCCCTTAGAAATTGGACCTTCTTCCTCCTTTCATGGGCTCCCAACCTCTTATCCCTTCCTATAAATTCATGCCCGTCCTTCCACTAATGTTAGTCTTGGTTGGTCATTGTTGGGCTAGTCCGAAATTTCGTTCCCTCTACACTCTTGCACTGTGATAACACCTAAGTGTTCGGGAGAAGGAATGCTTTAGAGCTTCGGTGAAGGACTCATATTTTCACCAAAGGGAGGCCTCCAACATCGAGGCCTGGGTTGTAAGCTCTTCCTTTCATATTTATCAATAAAACATTTGATGTTTGATTTCTATATTTGTCTAATATTTTGTACAAATGTTCTCGTACTCCTTGATGTGCTAGATAGATAATGTTTTGATTATTATGTATTGGATTACGTTTATTGTTGCCTCTTGATCATCTGCAGGCATTCATGTGCCACCAGTAGCAAGGAGCGAGGCTAAAAGGATCGTGGATCAAGGTCATCATTAACGGGTTTGAACATAGCGTTGGAAAAATATACCTCTATCTCTTTTCTTATCGCATTTTGAATATTAGTTAAGAAAGCTTTGCATTAGAAAGTATCTCAAGTTGCTATACCCACTCTAGGGCTAGAGAGATCACCTTTGTCAGCAGAGGGGATTTATCTTGACAAAAAAGGGTAGAAGAAGGAGTTACTATCATTAATAGGTGAAACTAACACTTGGGTATATGAGTGTATGAGGGAGAATATCGTGGTACATGAGTTACCATGGAATTTGTTTTTCCACCCTTCTTCATATACCTTTTTCCTTTGATTAATTTTTCTTCATAAATTCTCGAGGATCTATGGAATACAAGCATCATGTGTAATATATAGCAGTGGACACCCCCTTAAGGTGGGGCAATTAATCTCCCACTAGGGGTTGGGACAACCATGAGTTCCTTAATGATGGAGGGGGCTCATCTAAGGCCCATAGGAACCAGGGTGATGGCCATGGATAAGGGGTAGATATCATGTTTGAATTATTCCCACATGATAAATTTGTATGTCTAGAACATCTTTTGAATTTCGAGATACATTTCTTGTTCAGAGTGGCCAAATTATGCTATTCCCTTATTTTTAGTTGCATCAAACTTTAGGGTATCGTTGTAGGCACGAACCAAGGTGTGGACAAGGGGAGGGGGAGGCTAACCCTATGTGGACCCAGTGGACACATGTGGACCCGGATGGAAAAATAGATAAATGGGGCTAAAGTGAGTGGAGGGGGGTGATGTATATGGTGTCAGGAATCAGAACCATGCCACAAAAATCGAGACTTCCCATGTAGTGCCAACCCTAAATCTAATGGCCAATAAAGGATATCCCATGAGACTAAAATACAAGGCTAACCACCAAATCGAGCAGAGGATACAATAATAAAGACCTAGCCCACTATATTTGTCGAATCCCCACACTAATACATGCCCAAAAGTGTCCATGATAAGTAAGTAAAATTAATCAAATATACTAATGAAAATTCATACCTTCGTGGTCGAGAGGCCCACCTTCAAACATACGATCATAATAGATGGGAAAGTGACCACATGGCTAGCTCAGGTGGCAAAGATAATGGCACATCAAGCTATGTGGTGGTTGCAAGGGGTTGTTGGCTGTCAAGTGAGGGCCATCTAGGAGAAAAAATTTCTCCTATGCATACTACCCATAGGTAGGGGTTAATAGGGCTTGCAACCTCTGGATCTCTACCTGGATTCCTTCCACCTCCCCCTCTCCCAAGGAGCACCTATCTCCAAGCATGCCCTCTACATAAGGCGCTCCTATGCACCTCCCTCTTGACATCATCAATACCCAGCTCCAACGCAACCCTCTCATGGTTGTTTGCAATCACCATCTACACCCGCTAGCATACCCTTGGGCATCCATGAGGACCCATATCTGTAAGGAAACATATACAAAGTAAAAAAAAGGTACATCATAAGCATCACATAAATTAAAAAATGAAAAACATATAAAAACATGTACACACGTACCTGTGGGTCCCCAAGCATCCTATAGGGACAACCCCATGTTAGGGTCACCCCTGAAGTCCATTCCCATGTATGGGAACTACAATATCAACCGAGGGTTGGACATGAACTAACCCTCCCCAATGTCGGTCCAATACTGACCAACCTCTCCTCCACCACCTCATGGTATAAAGGGCACCCACCATCATATATGTGGACCCCTTGGCAGAGTAAGATCCACACGAATGATAGGGCACAAAATCACCACTCTCTCGTACAAAATTCTGCAAAGGATGCTCTCGAAGTGAAATTTATGGATCTCACACTGCACCACCTGTGACCATTACAACATCATCTTATGATGCATAAATCCAACCCAAACGAGGAAGGTATATGCTTGTACCATCTCCAACATTGTTAGTTAGACACTTGTGATCCTGTGTGGGCCTTAGTCCCACAAATGTAGCAGATCAATGTCATCGCTACTCATGTCACCAAGTCTAGGATGGACTCGATCCAAATGTCACCTCCATTATAGGGATCGACACCACAAAAAAGATTTTCCCACTGAAACAGTCTAGGCCCTCGATGTGGTATCTCTGTAGGGAGTACCTCTGCCCGAGGTACCAAGGCATTAACAAAATACATATCCACCTCTATGGTGAATGTTAGGTCAGACCCGCGGATATAAAACACTTGTATCGCAGGTTGCCATTGACCAATCAAAAAGCGCAGGAAGTCCTACGCTCTCAGAAGGGGGTTCTGAAGGAACTTTAGTAACCCCCAACCCGCTAGTGTCGCCTATACCTGGGCATTAGTAGTAACCACCTTGCGGAAATCATGTCAGTATCTCTCTCGCCATAGCACCATCCTATAGGTGGGCCCCCCATGAGGACAATCAGAGAAGAAAAAACCAATACTTAAGGAAAAAACACCAAGTTTCCAAATTTGGTGTCCCATGCCACTTTTTCTAAAATAGTTGCACAAGCCTTGCATTTGTTTCATTTAAAAATGCAAGGATGCCTCAAGATTGTATCTCATACAGTCACAACCCTTTCATGATTATTAACCTTTATCCCATGATCAGGCCCCCTCGTAGGGGGTCTCACGCTTGTTTCCCTCATAAGCGTGCCATGGTTGCGACTGTTTCTCCTCCATCTGCGATTCCATTTTAGTTATATTTCCCTCATATATGAGGTCTCACATGAATGTTAGATGGTTTCCTGTGATGGTTTTGGATTTCTTCCTAAAACAATGTCGTACATGCCACCTTCTACGACCTACCTGCCCTAGAACTATGGAATTGACAAGGGGGGTTTTATGATGACTAACCAAAATCCCCTTGCTCGAAGATAGGGTAGTGTAGATGGCCACAATAGTAAGAAAAATTTTTTGGGATCCACCCCAAGGACCATGTCAACAAGTACAAATGAGGTGGAAATGTGGGACCCACGGTCCTTATATTCGCCAATTTATGCCATTCTTCTAGAGACCTATATGAGATCCCAAAGCTCCTTTCAAAAAACCTTTTGTTCCATTTAGATCAAGAAATATTCATCTACATCATGGTACACACATTTCAATTCATCAAAGGTTTTCATTTTCAGTCCCATTTCACATTGCATGGTACCCATCAAGTGTTCCTTTCTATGTTTTTGGATACATATTTTTTAGTAGTTCCGTTATAAATGTTTTTATATCAAGATATTTTCACTTAGGGTATTGACTTTAGAGTTGTAGATTATTGGTAGCTTCCATAGTGAGCTCAGTCCCCTGACACCATTCTACATTTAAGGTATCATTATTCACTGAGAATGATAGGTTTCCTCAGAAACAATACATATCCTGACATCATTTCTTTGAAATTAACCATAAGGTCCACCATCTCGGCCGTATTTTCCATCACCCTCCACATGCACACAGTAAGAATTAATGTTGGTTGATAAATCTTCAATCGCATGGATTATCCAAAATTTTATTTCCCCTGACTTTATTGGTATCCGTTACCACTTTCTTAGGCTCAGGAGCCATTTCATTCCCATGACTTAAAGATCAAACTCATTTATCTCTTCTTCGATTTCTACTTACCAATCTTCTTTTAGACCACCATTATTTTTGGATAATGATGAATGCACCATCACACTTTGCACTTGGCCTTTCATTCATCCTTATTTCAAAATATCATCTATGCTATCACATCAGTTTCATCTACCTTACCCCGAGACTAGCCAATGGGGTCCCCTCCCTTTACAGAAACCCACGTGCATAATTACGCAAGCCCACGTATTCTTGGGGCACCCGTATCCATGTTTGTACATCAAAAACCATTTTTAAATTATTTTGGAAAGTGTACGAATATTTTTTTTTGGAAAATGATTCTCACCCATATTTTTGTGTTTGTTACCTAGCGACAGTCCTTAGTCACCCTTGGTTCGATCTTTCTTTTTACCCACCTCATATCCACACTATTGGTCAGCATTTGTTCATACATCTACCATGCCAATAAAAACATATATGTACCTCCCCTATGTGTCCTACCAACTCTAGGGGCATACACCTTAGCACTCTTGTTTTTACTTGCACCACTTGCATAATAGCTCCAATTGTGGGCAATTTTCTATATCCCTCTTATATTGTCAACTATTGATATCATGCCTATTGAACCACATTATTACAAAATATTCCTTAGTTTCATAGGTATCTCTCATAACTACATTTAGGGCGGTTGGGACTTCTTTTCTGTCGACATCAACACACATCTTCCAAAATCAAAGCAGTACCTTGATTTCTCCCCACCTTTTCAGGATAGTCTCGTGCGACACAATGGGAACCACTAATGCCCATTAATGTCATTTATCTCCCTGACATTTGAAACCAACATAAGTTTTCATTCCAGGGTTGCATCATACTTCATTATTGTTTCACTTCTCTCATTTAGTCGAAGACCCATGCATCTGATCACACCTCTTTCTACAGTGCTATGTATTTTATGCATGATGGAACCGAGTTTAGCCTATTGGTTAGAGATGCCCCTAAGGTAAAAAGTATTTATATTATACAAAATACAACACATCAGCCAATTAAACATTGAATTGATGGGATATTTCCTATATGTTTGTAATATTTTAGTCATAATCATCATAACAATCATGGGATATGCCCTCCTCGTATAAACATTTTTGTATCAGTATTTATTTAGAGCATGGTTTCCTTTTAGTTTTCAATCAAGGATATTTTCCCTAACAATATCCTCAGAAAGTATCTATCTGAAGAAGTAAGTAAGACTCATCGTTAGAATGAAAAAAACATGATGTATTTTGTCTATATGCTTGCTCCTAACCTCATATATAAAGGAAAAATCATTATTATTCGAAAACAATACACTCAATTGCAAGCAGCAGAAGACACTTAGAGTGAGTATGAAACATGATAAAAGGATACATTTTCATCTAGAAACATTATTAAAAGAAAAATTAAAAACAATTTCCTAAGGTTGACTTAAAAAATAAACCCTTGTGGGTGCTCCAAAGATGGAAATTCACTACATCATGACTTTTCCTTTGATAACTGTGAGGGTAGCTAGAAGCCCAATTAGCACCTCGGTAGATGAAATTGCATGAAAAAAACTCAATAATTTGACATTATGGGATTACCATTTTACCTTGAGCCCCAACAAGCCTTAACGACAAGAGGATGGTAGTTATCATCTCATTGATGAGGCAAACAACCTCATTGATGAGCCAAAGGAGGGATGGAGTATTTAAAATTTCTATAAATGCAAGAGCATGGAGAGACAAAAAAATAAGAAGTTTTTCATTGTTATGCTTCCAAAATTTCTCCAAAGAAATCTATCATACCATTGTGAGGAGAATTCCACCACTATAGAGAGTTTTCTAGTCTTCTTTGAGACAACAAGAGCTTGCAAAAGAGATTGAAAAGGGGAAATCCTTGTTGAGAGATATTTAGAACCATTTCTCAATCAACTCTCTTAAAGTGTATTTAATACTTATTTGTAACTCTTCCACTACCAAAAATCAATAAAAAGGATGCTTTTCCTACTCCTTTGTTGATTTATTTTGCATCACAAGCTTGTTTTATGTTATTTAATTTAGTTTAAGTTTAGTTTTTTTTTTAATGCATTGTTTCAATTCAACTCAATGCTTTGTTAGTGCATGTTTGATCACTTAAACCAATCATTTTTTTTTTAATATTTCCTTGTAGGAAGAAACCATATAACATGAATTTTTATTTATGACTCATATGCAACCAAGCACACCATACATATATTCAATGCATTGATGCAAAAAAAGTGTTTTTGTGCACCAAAAAAATAAATGGAATGCATTGATAGAAGAGTTTTTGAGTTTGTTGGAACAAATAGGGTATGTGTTGGCGAAAAAGGAGGTCTCTAAGCAAGACCCAGGTTCAAAATAGAGGCCAACAAGGTTTTCGCAGTAGTCTAGCACAACGCCAACATTTTCACCCTACTCCAAGGAGCAGAGCATCTCACCCGAGGCATGCCGTGACCTTTGTAAGGTTAGGAGACACATCGAGTACCAAAGGAGTACAACCATGAAGAAAAACTAAAGGAACTTGAAACAACAAACATATCTCGCTACTATGTATAGGCTATTACTCATTAAACATGTTTAGGATGCTGAATTAAAATTTAAAACGGGGCACACATTCACAATAAGCAACTAATTAACACTCAACTCAGAACATCAAACACAACAACAACCATATTTAATTATCATTATAAAACGACATACATCATTCCGCAGATTCTATCACAAGGTGATTCAGTACAACAGAGATCTAACAGATCTCTCCTACGGCTCTCTCCCTCAGTCCTCTGCCAGATTAACTCTCTCATCTACGCTGGCTGATTGCCTATTTGTTCTTCCACCAACGTGACTGTCAGTATTTCTTCTTTTCCTGCTCCGCTGTTTGCCGCTTCTTCTTGATTACTGGGAGTTCCACTGATTGTATTTGTCTCCCATACCTGCCATCTGCGCTGTTCTCCGCAACTGCTATACCACCTATCTTCTGGTTATTCGCAACCATGATAGCTCCCTGTCTACAGTGATTGCGCTCCGCCACCTATTCTCCACAACTCAAAACTGTTCCCTTTCCAAAAAAAATTCCCCAACAGGCCCCGACCACACACTATTGACTCATCCTGAGTCAATATTTTCCTACTGCTGCGGTTTCCATTGGTCTGTCTGCTTCTAAGACTGACTATGTCTTCTCCATTTCTTCGCGCTGTCCAAACAAAGGCCCCAACTCGAGAACCTTGCTCAATGCTGAAGAATTGAGTTATGTGAAATCGTTAATTTCCTATTTCCATTCCTTAATAAGATGGTTGGTTTCAGTGGTGATTCTTTTAGCCTCGGTTTCTCCTTCTACTGGCGGCAATTTGCTGAATACTTCTTGAATTTTTATCCCAGATTCGACTGCCATCTATTGTATTGCCTCTGCTTTCTACTTGACTGGTTGACTTAGCTCTCTAAGGACCTGATTTGTGGCAGCAGAATGCTCCTCTATCTTCTGCATTATAGTTTCTAGTACCTCCACTTGGTTGTAGAGATGGGTTATGCCGACGGGATCCGTGGCCTCTTTGATCTCTTGTGAAATTTGCTGAAGCTGTGCTGAGATAGGTTGGGATTTCATTGTGAATGAATTATATCATTCATGTAAATGCTTCAGTAGGTTGTAAGCCTCTCTGACTGTCGTCCCTAGGGTTTCCTTCATTTTGGTTACCTACTTCTGCTTCTCGGTAACCTTCTCAGCATATATCACGACGAGATCTGGTAATGCTGGTCTTGTGGCTGGTGCTTGTCTAAGCTCTTGGTTTTATTTGCTTATAATTGTACATGTCATTTTCACTTATATAAAACTTTCAACCGTGGAGAAAGTTGACATGTCCTCTGGTGTCTTGTCATCCTGGGAAATTACTGTTGGCCAGAGGTCCTTCAAGATATCCGTTACCTTGTCTAGCTTTTCCTGTAGACTTCCCTTCTCCCCTTCTGGTTTTTTGCGCTCTTTAGTAAGTGCAAGGACCTGCTGTTGTTGCTGCTCGAACCTCTGTTGGAGGTCATTATGCAACCCTTCTGCCAGCTGTGCTGCTCACTGAATGAAGTTGTATAGTTGTTCAGTCCCCTAGGTCTACATACTCTCAGCGCCTGACATGTTGTGGGTTGGTGGTATTTCTCTGAGGGGTTGCACCTTGGATATTGATCTCGTTGAGTGCTCATGCGGTGATGCAGGTTGGTTCTGTTGTGGCATCTAACTTTCTGGGTTATTCATACTCGTGGTCGGTTGAATCTGCTGTAGTATTAAGTTGGCTTGCTGAAATGTGTTCAGCTCTTTTGGCAAGGGCGTTGTGTCTGCAGTAAAAGATCCTCCCTGAGCTAATAGTTCCAAGAAAGTGCCTTGCCCCACCAGAGGTTGGTTAACCTTAGGTACCATATCCGTACTCAAGTTAACTTCTGCCTCGGTGTCTCCATTTGTCTTGTTTCTTAATTTTAATGGGTCAGAGTGTTGAGCATTGGAAAAGGTATGAATTTTCCATGTATTTCTTTATCTTTTTCGTTTAATCATAACTCCTTTATATTATAGAATGGTAATATATTGAAGAATTATGATAGAATTAAAAATATTAGTGATTGTTGCAAATTAATTAAAGATTTTCTTTTCTTATATGCAGAAAATAGATGAAGTGGGAAGCCATCATTCGAGAGAAAAAGACAAAGCATAAATAACTGCTGTCCCTTCAACAAAAGATCATATCCATATAAGAAGGTCAAGATCGGAGCGCACATCTAAAGGAAGGAAAGGAACAACGCAACATCAGCGCAAGAAGAAAAAACGATAACTAAAGTTAGAAGATAGAGCGAATCCCTCAGGATCTCTCGATCCTGAGGGATCGCTGCTCAAAGCTTATCTGTGTTTCTTGTTTTGTCCACTGGTTGTTATAAAAAGGACAACGCTTGTAGAAATCGAAAGGCAGTATTACGATTATTTATTTTTCTTGTTGTATTTTCACAATTACTCATCAACTCTCGTTGGTTAAAATAGAGTGCGATTGCTTGTAAACTCTGTTACATATGATTAATACATAATCCAGTTGTCGTTCCATTATTTGATACTGGAGTAGTTCGGCGGTGCTTCACTAACGGCTAAGGGCCCGACCCTAGTGGATCCACCTGCTATCTGTACCATTAATTTCCGATTCCAGTCGTGTGATGGTTTGCTTTAGTTCTCATTTCCTTTAAATTCCATTGCTTCACAGTTTCCATGTTGTATAGCTTACTGTTTCAATTTTTTTATGAAATCAGTTTTTTGCTTCAATTGTGAATGAATTGCGTTGATATTCCTTTTCAAAATAACAAGATTATTTATTCCTCTGTAACTTGTATTGTTATGCTTTTTCAGATATAAAGCTTCACTGTCTAGAGTTTTCTGTTCATTTCCATTAAATAGATCTGTTGTTCACTTATGATAAATAACTTTACTGTTTATTCCTTTCCTGTAAGTATTTGGTTTGCTTTGGAATGTTATTGTAGAGAGCATATTTCCATTAGCAACATTCTTTATTTAACTTAGTTACCATTTCCAATTAGTTGCTTGATTGTGGAGTGTAAGATCATAAACTGTAAAGGACATTGGATATTACTGTCTAAGTTCTTAGATTGAGGATCTTGTTTATGCTTGATTTCATTAACATCAGTTGACAAAGGAAAGAGTTATTACTATTGCATCCTTGACTGATGATTGCTGAGTGAGTGATTGGATTTTAGAGCATTAAGTTTCATGTCATTGCAATTAGATTTCATTTTCAAGCATCTGTTTACTCTTGTATTTGAAACACTGTACTGCAAATTGAGAAGCATTTCTCTTAGATTA
This sequence comes from Pinus albicaulis, assembly GCA_034641835.2. NCBI lineage: Eukaryota > Viridiplantae > Streptophyta > Pinopsida > Pinales > Pinaceae > Pinus > Pinus albicaulis. Next base: position 708,519,814 of record CM076572.1, on the reverse strand, counting down.
AATTGGCGCCTCAGACTGAGTACACTCTTGAGATAAACCTGGATTGATAATTAATGTAGGATAAATAGGAGTTAAAAAGACACCTTTTATACCTCAACATTTTGGCGTCGTTGCCGGGGAAAGTGTAGCTATTTAGAAAGAGTGATGTATATTTGATTTTATCTGCTAAGGAAGAATTGGGTATTAAAAACGGAAGGTAAGAACCTGCGTAACGAACGAGGAACATGCTCCCTCACTGGCCCGCTTCATAGCAGAATTGCGTAGAAGTCTAAGGTAGGAATGAATGCTTGCATTTTTTTGAATGACTAGAAAATCTAATCAAAACAAAATTCCTCCCAGACCTGAAAAACCTAAGGGACCGGTGACCCTTGGGCGAACAACCTTCATCGATAATATCATTAAGAAAGCTGAATCTTAGTCATCAGTAGGTCCTATAAAAATTACTTCTAGACAACCTACTAGCTCCCTTCGGGCCACAGAATCACCATTTGTAGCTTTTGCTAAGGTGCATAGCCAAACATAAGATACTAAGCAAGATTCTCAAGAAATTGGGAATTTTCAGAATCAGAGCTCGGAATCTCCATAGTTCTCATTTTTCAGTAAAAAAATTGGGAATTCTCGCCCAATTTCTTTACAAGAAGGGAACTCTAGTAATATCCGCGAAGGAGGAGGAGAAACAGGGGAAATAGAAGAACCAAGATCCCCTCTTGAAGTAATCAAAACACCAAGTAGCCCAAATAAGGGAAGTGCCGTCAAAATCATCCAAAACAAAACTGAAGAACCTGAAGAACTAAAATCCCCTCGGATAATAGTTTAGCAAGGGACACTAATTATCCCAGACCAAGGAAGTGCTGTTAAGCTCATCCCTACTCCTTCTAGTTAGCCTAGGAATAATTCCCTAGAAATCCCAGAAGGATATTGGCACATATTTGATCAAATGGCCCACAACCAACAAACACCCCAAACTTCCACACTGCAATATCCCATTGTGGACACTGCAGTTAATGCACCTATGAAGGCCATTCCTCTCCAGCATATTCCTACATTCCATGGCTTAACATTATAAGATCCAGATGCATTTCTGTTTGAATTCAATGTATTATGCAGGGGGTATGACTATACCACCGATCCCCAAAAGCTAAAATTATTCCCCTATAAATTAAAAGGATCAGCTCTATGATGGTACATGGGGTTAGGTGGAGGTGTTATAAATGACTGGGATCAGATGAAAGCTACTTTTCTAAAGAATTATCAGGATTATTGTAGGTCCAGGGAATTAAAGGATGAAATATTTTAGATGACATCAAAACCTAATGAAACATTGGAGGAATATGTAGAACACTTTCAATACAACCTCCAGATATCACCTTATGCATCTTTACCCTTACCTGATAATGTGTTAAAAACTACATTAATTAAAGGGATGAAGGAAAAATGGGTTGAAACATTAAACATCATGGAAAAGGTGACATATATCAGGAAAATTTTGCTGACATTATTAATTTATGTATCAGGAGTTCGAGAGGCAGCACAAGACTAAAACCAGCAGAACGTGACATGATCAAAAGGGATAGCAATACCTCCAGTGGAGGTATAACCTGCACAAAAAATGGAAATCTACTAGAAGATTTCAAAACTGATATTCTAGGGACTCTGACAACGCAACTTGATATCATGCAAGCCAAACAAAAGCAAGCAGAAGCAGAACAAAATTTGGCAATATTCTACCCTAGATGCAGAAAGAACCATAGCCATAAAGAGTGCCCGCTGGATACAGTCTAGCTTCGTGCCATCTGAACGAAAGATAACTCTACAGAAAGTTGCCCCTCACTCCCAGGATTGAAAGCAATCTACAAAGAAGCGGAAGAAGAAACAGGATCGGTATACCTACTCAATTAGCGCCGTCAATGGCAGCCACGGAAAACAGGTATGCCCATTGATCCATCCTCTTCTTTTTAGTCTCCTTAGTATAATGCTCAGGAATATAATGGAATGTGGCAAAATCAGCCACCCTTCCCCAGTTGGTCACAGCAGCCATTTCCTACATGCCCAAATCAAACAAATCAACCCAATTGGCCAAAATTTCCTTACTGTCTGCCATTTTTGCAAAATAATACATATCCAACACAATGGTCCCCCTCTACCTCGTAGAGTCATACCTGGAAGTCAAACTGGAAAAGATCTATGAATCAACCAGCTGGAACGATTCCTCTCCCTCCACCTACACTGCCAGCACCATATACATTGCAACAAAATCCCCAGACCAATTTAACACTGCAACTCCGAGCCCAACCCAACCCGAACCCTAATAATAGGTCGGTTCAATCTGTTCAAATAATCGAAGCACCAAAACTAGAAACCAAGTTAAGGGAGTGCAACAACATTCAACTAAGGTCTAGGCACATAATATAATCAAAGGGAGAAAAAAATGTTCAAGTTGAAAATCCGTTACCTTCAGAAAAAACATTGCAAAAGGAGAATGAGGTTAGAAAACAAACTCATGAGCAAGCAACCACCTCTTCTCCACCATTCCCAGAACGACTAATCATACCTCGTCCAGTAGAACATCCTGATTTTGATCTTCTGGGAGAACTGAAAATTTTTTGTATAAAAATCCCACTCCTCCAAGCTATCCAAGATATTCCCATTTATGCAAATACCATCAAAGAACTATGTATAAGAAATCCAAAGAGGAGAACAACAACTAACCCAACCGTCCAAGTAGTCGGCACTCTATCTGACTTATTATCAGGAAGAGAAGCACCTGTAAAGTATGAGAACCTAGGAAATCCTATAGTTACGGTGAAAATCAATGGACAATCATTTCCAAATGCCGTAGTTGATTTGGGAGCTGCAATCAATATCTTAACAACCACCACTTGTCAAAACCTTGGCATTACATCATTAGATCCAACAACAACCTTATTGGAATTGGCTGACCGATTGGTAGTCAAGCCAGAAGGCACACTACATGATGTAATGGTATCTGTAGACTCCTGGGAATACCCTGCCGACTTCCTGATTATTAACCCCAAAAACCGGCTAAATGGACACCCTTTAATCTTAGGTAGACCTTGGCTGGAAATTGCTGATGCTTACATTGGCTGCCGGCAAGGCAGCATGACTATAACTAGAGGGAGTTATGTCAAGAATTTAGCCTTATACTCTCCAGCCCAGCTAAGCCTAACGATAATAAAAACAAAGAAACAACATGTATCATACCTCATAAAAACATTAGATCACCATTAACCATAGAATATGCCCTCGACTTTAAAGACCAAACAAAGGATGACATTATTAACACTTTCATTAACCAACCAAAAACCAGAACAAGAAGAGAAGATGGTCCAACTACTGAAAAAACATAAGGGAGCTTTTGCATGGGATTACCCAGACATGAAAGGAATTGATCCCCAGTTATGTACACACCACATTTATACAGAGAAAGATGCTAGACCCATTCACCAACCCCAATGAAGATTAAACCCTCATCTTAAGGATATTGTGAAAGCTGAATTACAAAAACTTTTGGATGTAAACTTTATTTATCCAATATTTGGTAGCAAGTGGGTCTCTCCACTAGTAGTGGTGCCAAAGAAGAATGAAAAGTGGAGGATATGTGTAGACTACAGAGAAATAAACAAAGAAACCCAGAAACCACTTTCCCCTTCCTTTCATTGATCAGGTATTAGATACATTAGCAGAAAAGAAATTCTTTTCTTTCTTAGATGGCTTCAGTGGATGCAATCAGATTCAGACTGCCCCTGAAGACCAAGATAAGACTACTTTTACCTGTCCTTGGGGAACATTTGCTTACAGAGTTTTACCCTTTGGTCTATGCAATGCCCCTGCCACATTTCAGAGGGCCATTCTCAGCATCTTTTTAGATTTAATAAATGAAGGGCTCGAATTATATATGGATGATTTCACACCTTATGGAGATGATTTTGAGCCAACATTAGAAACATTGGAAAAGGTGTTGCAAAGATGTATTGACACCAGACTCTGCTTAAGCCATGAGAAGTGTCACATGATGATGACCGAGGGACTTATCTTAGGTCATTATATCTTAGTAGTTGGAATACAGGTAGATCCAGCTAAAATTCAGATAATTTTGTTAATACCTACTCCTACCACACAAATAGAGGTTCGTAGCTTTCTAGGATTTTCTGGTTATTATAGAAGATTCATAGAGCATTATTCTCAAATAGCTGCACCTCTATATGCACTAACAGGGAATGTTGATTTTATTTGGATAGATAAATGTGACCATTCTTTTGAGGATCTGAAAAAGCTTGTATCAACAGCCCTAGTGCTAAGGGGCCCAAATTGGGATTTGCCATTCCAAATTTCATCTGATGCCTCATACACAACTATTGGAGCAATCCTTGGGTAGGAGGAAGATAAAAAACCATATGCAATTTATTATATTAGCAAGAATCTATCTCCTGCTAAATTAAACTATACTGTGACTGAGAAAGAATTTTTAGCTGTAATACATGCTGTAAATAAATTTAGACATTATGTAACTGGGTATCCTGTAGTTTTATATACAGATCACTCTGCCATAAATTTTTAAGCAAATAAACCTATTACAAATGGTAGAGTAACAAGATGGTTGATTCTATTGCAGGAATTTGACATCACAATAAAGGATTGACCTGGAAAAAAGAATCCTGTAGCTGATTTTCTCTCACGAATGCCAAAACCAACAGATGCAGCAGCAGTCAAAGATCAGTTTCCAGATGAACATTTGTTTGCTGTTACTGTCAGAACCCCATGGTATGCTGATGTTGCAAATTATTTAGCAGTAGTTAAATTACCTAAGCATCTAATGCCCAATGAACGAAAATAGATAGTACAACACAGTACCTGATTCTCTTGGATCGGGGGCTACCTATTTCATACAGGCACATATATCCACATCAGAAGATGCATCCAAGAAGATGAAATATTTGACATCCTGAAAGCATGCCACGACGGGCCATGTGGCGGACATTTCACAGATTGCAGGACTAGTCACAAGGTTTTACAAACAGGCTATTACTGGCCTACAATTTTTAAAGATGCTAAAAAGTTTATACAAGCTTGTGATAGTTTCCAAAGGGTGGGACGCCCTAGACAGTTTGATGAAATTCCTTTGAATCCACAGTTAGTAATCGAGCCATTTGAGCACTGGGCGCTCGATTTTGTTGGTCTTATTAACCCACCATCAAATTAGAAAACATACATACTAGTTGCAACAGAGTATGTTACTAAATGGGTTGAAGCAGAGGCACTTTAAAGAGATACAGAGGACTATGTAATACAGTTCCTTTTCCAAATATTTGTGCGATATGGCCTCCCAAGAGACATAATTACAGATGGAGGACCGCAATTTGTAGGTAATAAAATCGTTGCAACATTAAAAAATTACCACATTCAGCACAAAATTACAACCCCATACCACCCACAGGCAAATGGCCAAGTGGAGAACACGAATAAGGTGATAGAAGCAATACTTACAAAAACAATTGCATCACACAGACGTGACTGGGCTTCAAGATTGCCGGAAGCCTTGTGGGCATACCGAACAACATGGAGAAATACCACTGGGTATTCACCATATCAATTAGTATTTGGAAAAGAACCCATATTTCCAATGGAATTTGAAATTCAAACATTAAGAACAGCCCAGGAGGTGGGTTTGAATTTAAATGAGGCCTAGGTCAGTAGATTACAGCAAATCAATGAGTTAGATGAAATTAGGCTCTCTGCCCTCCAGCACACTGCATTAATTCAACAACAGAGAGCAAAATGGCACGATGCCCTCATTAAAAAAAAAATCTTCCATGAAGGAGATTGGGCAATCCTATATGACTCCAGGTTTCAGGATTTCCCCAGAAAACTCTAGACACGATGGCTTGGACCTTATGAGATACAAAAAGTGCATGACAATGGCACCATTACGTTAACTACCATCGATGGATCTGGACATTATTTCAAAGAAAACGGTCATCAAGTATGAATTTACCACAAACCGCTTAATCGAGAATCCTTTTACTAGCAATTATGGGGAGATTCTACTATGCATATTGTTGCTAAGGAAGATGACTCCTCCTAAGCATTCATTCACTGAAAAATTCCTTTATTTCTGAAATTTGTACATAATTTTTTCTTTTAATTTTTCTTATATGAACTGTTTTTTTGTACATATTTTATTTTTCACGCTGTTCTTCTTAAGGAACAACTACTGTTCCTCTTAAGGAACAACAACTGTTCCTCTTAAAAGGAACAGTAATATTGTGTGCCTTTATTTTTTGCGCCGTTCTTCTTAAGGAACAATTGCTGTTCCTCTTAAGGAGCAACAACCCTTCCTCTTAAAAGGAACAACAATCTTGTGTGCTTTTATTTTTTGTGTTGTTCCTCTTAAGGAACAACTGCTGTTCCTCTTAAGGAATAACACGTCTGCGTGTTCATATTTTTGCTGTTCTTCTTAAGGAACAACATTTCTGCCGATTGTTTTTTCTGTTCCTTTTAAAAGGAACAACATTTCCACCAATTGTTTTTGCTGTTCCTTTTAAAAGGAACAACATTTCCGCCGATTGTTTTTGCCGTTACTTTTAAAAGGAACATAATTTTTGCTGATTGTTTTTGCTGTTCCCTTTAAAAGGAACAACCCCTTGGCCATTATTTTTCACTTTCTGCTATTCCTTTTAAGGAACAACAATTTTGGTTTGGAATATTTTTTAAGCTGTTTCACCAAAGGATCAACATTTCTTGTTTGTTTTATCTGCTGTTCTGCTTAAGGAACAACTGCTGTTCCTCGTAAAGGAACAAAAACTTGTGTGTTTTTATTTTTTTCTATTCCTCTTAAAGGAACTGCAGTTTTGGATGCAGATGTTCTTTTTTCTGTTCCTCTTAAGGAACAACAACTGTTCCGTCTAAAGAACAACACTTTTTGAGTGCATTTTTCTTTTTTTAGAACAAAATTTTGAGAATTTTTGTGAATTCTTCATGATCCTTTGAAGGCAAAGATACAAATTTATGCAAGGACACAAAAATTAGAGGTTACTGGAATCAACATATCAAGGAGAAATTGTAATCTTTAAATAAATTGCTGTGTATTGATAAGAAAAAAGGAAAGGACACAACTATCTATGTCACTTTGTTGTCTTTATTTTCACTAAAATTAATTTGATTGATTATTTTTATCATGTTGGTTCTTCCCTAATCCTCATAATTCTCATTTGACTTTTATTATTGAATAAGAATAAGGGCATATTTTCCTCTATTGAGATGTTCAGACTTCTTCCACCATCCCTACTCTTAAGGAGTGTTGAGCCATCGTTTATACATAAATAGGCAAGTGCTATATAAAAAGAAAAAAAGAAAAGAAAAAATATATCTGAGTACTAACAATTCTACGATATGTCAGATGGAGGATAGGGGGTCTCATCAAGAGCTAGCCTACCATGATCATAAGGAAGTAGTGAAGTGGCATTCCCATTATAGCCACCACACCAGGGATATGATCCAATGGGCAACTCAGAAAAATAAAAAAGTCCTTGGAACAGGAGGTCTCATCACTAGCCGGCTTGCCCACCTTTCACTCCTTCCTGGTGAATGGCACTGTGATTCATCTGGTTCCCAAGCCAGCACAATGGCCTCCATCATGACATTACAAAGCACTTTCCTAGGCATATATAAAGGATTATGGTTCCAAGGGTGAAAAAACAAGTTTGTCAAGGTTATAGACACCTGTGGGAAACATAACTCTGCTGATGGTATTGGAGTCATATTTTTCACAAATCAATAGCAATTATAAACCATTTTCTTATATCTTTATCTCAATTTCAAAAGAGATTATGCTCTTAAATCCCTTTGTTGAACCTCTTATACATGAAATATTTTTTATAAATAAGTCATAATGGTTTAAGTGGAAAATGACCACATAAGAACTTTTATTCATGCTAGCTGTTCTTTTCCCTATTTTTGAATCATTACATAGCATTTCCATATCTATTCCCAATTTCATAATATGCCTTGATTTCAGTAATTCGATAATTTTTTGATCATGTCATGAATATGTATGATTGCTATCCAATACGCTGCTCCTCCATTTTCCGGTCGAGGGTGACCTATCATATTTCAGGGGGGCGCGGGTGACTTCCTAAATATGCCTGCATATGGGTCAATTCCCTATTTTCATCAGATCCCAGAAATAGCAAGTTTAACGGTATTTTTCGATATGCACGAGGTGCTGTTCCATTTCCATTTCTGTGTATTATTGTGAAACATTAACAGTGTGCAGGGCGTAGATGAAATGGGAGGGCGAGCAGTACGTAGTAAACCTCAAGTATTAACATTTTCCAACGCTGCACGAGAAATTTTGGAGAGAGCAGGGTGGATTACCTACCTTACACAACTGCAACAGCCCCATGAAACTGTGGCCATCAAATTTTTGCAGAACTTGCAGGAGGACCATTCCACAGTAAGAGGAAGGCAAATAACAGTGACAGACACTGTAATTGCTGAGATGTCCGGTCTACCATCAATTGGACCTGTATGGACCCATAAGAAATTGAGACTTCAGGAGGCCATGAAAATCTTTCGGGATGAGGGACAAACCCTGACCATTAAAGGAAAAGGAGTCTAGCCGGCAACTCTGGGAGAACCATGGGAAAAACTTGCTAGAGTAGTGAAAAGCTACTTTACATGAGACAGAAGAAAGGATGTGGTAAGACCACGCCACCTCAAATTATTAGTAGTACTAAAACATAAATGCGTTGTGAATTTTCTTGCATATTTAAATTTTTTACTGCATGATGCCGCTTTGAGCATAAGGAAATCCTGTCATACAAGGATGGTAGTAAGCCACCATTGTTTAATTCGATTAATAGTTAGTTACAGTCTTGCTTAGCAGCAGACTAGTTGGGAAGAATTGTTATTTTCGATAGACGAGGGAACAACCTTACCTGCCCTGAAACGAAAAAGAATCACCAGCACAACAAACAAACCTCTAAAATGCAGACAGTCCTCCAGATTAAGAAGAAGTAGGGGAATGTTGGGAAACCTCCAGAGTAGCAACAGCCAACCCTTAGAATTACCTAGTCCTGGAGATGAGCAATCCCCACAACTAGAAGGATGATAAAATCAGGTAGAGGAAGAAACTAACCGAACCAATGAAGAATAAAGAGAGGAAGCAGAATCTCCTGTAACCTCCAGCGCAAGTCCACCATAGAGTCCATTGCAGGAGGACAAATTGGCCCAAATTTTGGACAATATGTGTGAGTATATGCAACCCCAAAGTCTGCTCAACCTCAATATTGAGGTAGAACAATCACAAGAACATTCTGTCCACATCAATGATACATCTGAGGAAATGCATGACGAGGAGGAGGCAGAAGCAGAAACCCCTCAAGAAATAGCAGATCCAACTAGGGTTTCCTCCCCTGAGGAACTTAGTCAGGATAATACGAACACTCTTGAAGTATTCCAAACAGAGAATGTAGAAACAAGCCAGGACAAGGGCACAATCCCTGAAGAACAAAACCCAGCTGAGCAGCCAAGTCCAGAAAAGGAAACAACTGTTCCTCCCAAGAAAAAGAAGAAGAAGACAAATGAAATTAAGCGGCTGCGGAAGGAACAAAAAAAGATGATAAAATTGGTAAAACAACTCAGACAGAAGATAAGGGTGCTGAAAAGGGGGAAAATATCTAAAAGAACCCCAAAAACGAGGGATACATCCATCCAAACAAAACCCCATATTATAAGGGCCATGGAAACTCAAATCGAGCCCATATTCATTCAGGATAGAAAGGAACAGCAGGCAGATGCAGTTGCCGAAACTGAAAATGTACAAGTCTGTAATAAAGATGTTCAGACCGAGGCACTGCCCTCCAGCAGTATGGCCAACCTGAAATTTTTCAGTAAAGTGACACAGACTATAGGAACTCAATATTGTAATAAGAAAACGCAGGTAGATCTTCAACCCAAAAGTAGATCTTATTAAATGCTTCAACGGTTCCATTTTCTTAAGGTCCCCTGCCAACTGAGAACGGATCAAACATAGGTAGCACAGAGGTGACCTGGGTGGCAACCTCTGGCTCTTCTCAAATTGGTACTCCTGTATCCATGGGTTGGGTCCGCTCTTCCTCGGTGAGGTCCAATATTTGCGTAGGCACCATACTTTTTTCTTTCTTGGCCTTAGTGGTAGCTATTGGTGGTTTAGGTGCCTTACTCTTACGGATTGAAATTACTATGGTTGCTGGGGGTGAATTGAACATGGTGGAAGGTAGGATAGTGATGATAGGTGCAATCATGGATGGTGATGCAGAATTTGAAGACTGAAACTCTGAAAAAGAAGGAAACACAGGAGAATCACTTGTGAGAGTTTATATTACCCGATTGAATCCCTTTAGCCTCGTGTCCAGCTGTTCCAGTAAAGGTGTTAGTTGTAGTCGAGAAATTGTATTCACTCTTTCCTCTAGTGTTTCCCCTGGTAGTGCTCTCGGTAGCATGCCCTCGAATGAATAGTGATGCATTTCACTTCTGATCTCCATTACAACTTTCAGCCATGAATAAAATTCGGTGTGGAATGCCTTTACATCAACCTGAAACTTTAACAGTCTCATATATGTCTGCTTATGGGTGACCCGAAACCATATCTGCAAGGAATATCTGTCCAACAGGTTCCTCAGAACCCTTTGCTTTATCGCCACCACATCCACCATCTGCCTGTACCAGAATGAGAAAGCCTCCTCATTTACCTCCTTTGTGCCTGTACCATAAATATAAAGATGCAGTAGAAAAATTACTTCTTTTCATTAATATCAAAGAACTGAAATTTGCTTACAGATAGAATGGGAATAATCTAGCTAGGGAACTGGTAGCTATCTCTGAGAAGAGATGTGGTGGCTACATGCCTCTAAAATGAGTTACAATGAGGCTTGAGGGCCTATTTATTATTTAGAAACAATGAAAAACCCCAAACATCCAAAACCCTAACCCTAGGAGATGAAGCGCCAAAACTATGGGCCCTGTTTGGGTAAATTGGTGTTTCAACTTCCCGGAGACGTAACTTTGGCACAATCTCTGTTTGATGTGAATCATACCTCGTTAGAAAGATCTATCCGAGGACTACAAATTTTGAGTAAGCAACATCGGTCCATGGACCCATGTTGCTCCCGATTTTCCCAAAAAACGTCGTTTAGGGCCTCAAAACGGCTTCGAAAATTCAGGACTTGAAAAAATGCTAAAAATAGTAAGTTGTGCCGAAACTGAAAAACTGAACGAGACAACAGTGGGGCCCCAAGTGGAATAGGCAGGTGACCACCAATATCCACCTGGATCATTCCTCCCCCGTTAGGAAGCAATGGTCCCCATTGCGTTAAGTTCCTCCATGAGATGAGGAAACTTCTGCTGAACTTGGTCCCTGGTGAACCACTTTCCTTGGTGCAGGAGTTGGCCAGCTTTGACAACCCAATACAGTTGGATCTTTTGTTGGCGAGTGTTCTTGATTTGCATGTCCATGATACAATCTATGGTGGCCTGTTCCATGCAGTTTGGGTTTAAATCTGTTGGTGTGAGTTTTTCTGTAATGTTAGAGGTGTCTAGTAGAGGTGGGAAGTAAGGACGAAGGCGGTCCAAATTGAATACTGGGTGCAGACCAAGGAATGGTGGAACACTGAGCTCAAAGGCATTGTTACCTATAGCCTTGGTGATGGTGTACGACCCGTATCGGAGTGAGTGAAGCTTGCGGTGGGGTCCAGTGAGGCGCTCCTTCTGCAAATTTAGCCACACTTTGTCGCCTACCTGGAAGTTGTGTGGCACCCGATGTTGATCATGGCGTTGCTTGTACTTAGCATTAGATTTGTCCAATATTTCATGAACCTGTTGGCGGATGTGTTGAATGCGCTCGATGAAGCTATTTGCTTTGTCAACTTCCGATTGGACATGAGCCGAATCAGCCTGAGTGGCCGCAAATGGTATGGCTACGTCAATGGGACATAGTGGCTGGAATCCCAAGCCCACCTAAAAGGGGCTATGGCCGATTGAGCTGTGGAGAGCCCGGTTATAACTGTGCTGTACATAGGGAAGGCTCTTGTCCCATGTGCGTGGATGCTTGGAATTGTACATGCGTAGAATGTGTACAATCATTCTGTTGACAACCTCTGTCTGGTCATCTGTTTAGGGATGGAAAGCTGTGGACTTGGTGAGCTTGGTGTCCAGCATTGACCAGAGGCTGGACCAAAATGTGTTGAGGAACCTGCTATCCCGATCTGATATGATAGACTGTGGGATCCCAAAGTGCACCCACACTCGTTCAAAGAAGAGTTTAGCAGTGGCTTCTACTGTGATATTCTTCTTGCAGGCCGCCATAATGGCCATCTTTGAGAATCTGTCGACGACCATGAAAACACAGTCATTTCGATGCTTAGTAGAAGGCAGGCCCGACATGTAATCCATGGAGATGGATTCCCAAGGTCGACTAGGGGTAGGTAGCGGAGTATATAGGCCTTGCTTCTTGATGGTCGGTTTGGCAATGACACAAGTAGTGCAGGATCTGATGTGCTTCCTGACAACCTTACGAAGGTTTAGCCAATAGAAATACTTCTGTAACACTGCTACTATTTTCTCGACCCTGAAATTCCCAACAAATCGACTGTAGTGTGCTTCCCATATCATCTTGGCGCGCTCGCTTGAAGGAATACAAAGGTGTCCCAGGTGACATAAAAGTGCATCTTGGAGGTGAAAATTTGGAACTTGAGTACCCCCAAGAGTGCCTTGTATGTGTGGCCAAATTCTAGTTCGCTCTCCAATCAGAAGTCTCATGCACACAAGAGTTGAAAACGGTGGTGAGCGCCACGATCGGTGGTTGGCTGAGACAGTCTGCAACATTATTGGTGCTACCCTTCTTGTACTTGATGTTCAAATGAAATTGTTGCAGATATGTGGACCACTTCTGATGGCGATCATTCTGCAACTTCCCTTGTGTCTGTATGAACTACAGGGGCCGGTGGTCTTTGTGGATGATTGTTTCCTTCCCCAAAATGTAATGCTTCCATTGTGAACAAGCTTGCACAATGGGATACATTTCTTTGTCATAAGTGGGGTACTTGCGAACTTTTTCAGACAATGTCTCACCGTGATATGCCACTGGATGTCCCTGTTGAGTAAGAACTGCCCCAATAGCATAGTCAGAGGCATCTGTCTCGATCTCAAATGGCTGTTGCAAGTTTGGTAATGTGAGCACTGGGGTAGAACATAGGCGATTTTTCAATTCCGTAAACGCCTTCTGTTGAGATTCCGACGAAAATAATTTTTCTCTTGCTCCTCCCTTGGTGACTTGAATCAAGGGCCAAGTGATATGAGAGAATCCCAACATGAACCTACGGTTGAACTTAGCAAGACCCAGAAAGCTACGAAGCCCTGTTATAGTGTTTGGGGCTAGCCAATCCCGAATGACTTGGATCTTGGTTGGATCCACATGCACCCCCCTTTCATCAATAATGTATCCCAGATATTGAACTTGGGTCATGCAAAAAGTGAACTTCTCCAATTTGGCACACAACTTGTGTTTCTGCAGTGTTTTAAGGACTTTTCAGATGTGGTGGAGGTGCTCTTCCCAAGTCTGGCTGAAGATCAGAATGTCATCCAAGTACACCACTACAACTAAGTTGATGAATGGCCACAAGATGTCTTCCATCAACCTCATGAAGGTTGGAGGAGAATTCTTCAACCCGAAAGGCATGACCAGCCATTCAAGAAGGCCTTCCTTGGCTTTGAAGGCAGTCTTCCACACTTCTGAGGGTTCAATTGGTACTTGGTGATACCCAGACTTCAAGTCAATCTTGCTGAAATATTTCGCCCCATTGAGTTGGTCCAGAAGGTCATCAATCTGTGGGATCGGGTACCTATTCCGGATAGTGATATTGTTTAGGCCCGGTAGTCAATACAGAGTCTCCACGCCCCATCCTTCTTCTGTACCAACACGATCGGGCTCCCACAGGGCGATGAAATTGCTCAGATGTGACCTTTCTGCAGTAGTTTTTGAATCTTCCTCTTGATTTCGTTGTTCTCCAGAATAGAGCGCTGATAGATCAGTCCATTGGGTAGTGGCACACCTGGGGTCAGATCAATCGGGTGCTTGACCTGACAGTGCAGAGGAACCCCTGTGGGTGAGGTGAAGATGTCCTCGTACTCCTCCACAACCTTGTCCATTTGTTGTTGTCGTGCAGAGGAGCCCTATCTGGAGGTCGTGGCCAGAGTCTTCTTCTTTCCCTGGGGGCTGATCATCAGGAAAACGAATTTCCTGGTTTGGGAATTGAGCTTACTACATTGTTTTGTAGTAACCAAAGAGATAACGGCAGGAGGTGGTACCTCTGGTATCCTGTACAACTTATTTCCCAAAGTAACAATAACAGCGCGAGGTCGAGACTCATACACAACATGATGCTTCCACAAGTATGGTTGTCCTAATAATACATTAGAAACATGAATAGGAGCAACGTCACATAATACCTCATCTGTGAAGGGCTTGATGCTATAGGGAAGGCGACATTGCTGGTTAACGCGGAGATCTCGTCCTCGGTGAAGCCACCCGATGGTGTATGGATGTGGGTGAGCTGTGGTCAGCAAGCCCAACCGCTTCATGACGTCTACTGAAATGAGGTTCTTTTGGCTCCCATTGTCGACAATGAACTGTACCGGGGAGCCCTTTACCCACATCTGGGAGTGGAAGAGATGTTCCTCCTCCTCTAGATCTTCTGGTTCCTCCTTCTGGATCTTCACAGTGGAAACAATGGTGTTGGGCTCCGCATCAATAATTTGTTTCCCTTTTTCATTCCCCTTGTCAGGTTCTGATTCAAAGTCGGAGCATGCATCTGACTGAGAAACCCTCATCTCGGCCACTAGCGACTGCTTGGCCCGACACTCACTTGTGTTGTGAGTGGAGCTCTTATGGAACTCACACCACTTTCCCGTGTCCTTCTTTGGATTTGTGGTGTTGTTCTTTGCTTTTGGATTCGACAGGTTGTCTTGAGCTGCCATGCCTTGGCTCTGTCCTTTTTTCTGCGGTTTGGGAGCACCTTTCCCTTGGTTTTGACTCGCAGATCCAAAGTCTCGCTTCTTTTGTTTGAATTTATGTTCAATCTTGGCAGCATACTGGTATGCCATACCAAGCGAGGAGATGTCGAGGAACTCCATTTCCTCCTGAATGTATCTATGTAAACAACTGCGATACTTTATCACCAGATGTTTCTCTGAATCTTTGATACCCAACTTTTTGCACAGGGTATGGAACAGATTCGTCAGCTCATGCACATCTTGATCCCTTTGTTGTCGCAGCGTGGTGCATTGTATGTACTTGTCCTCATAGCTCCCCACGGGATAATACAGTTCCTTGATGGCATCTCGGAAATAATTCCAAGTTGGTACGACTGAGAACATAAAGGGTTCTGTCTGGTCCTTGTTATTACAGTAGGTTTCCCACCAGTCCTTGACATGGGGGTTAGCTTTAAGGAGTGCAAAAATAATCTTCTCCCGGTCGAAAAAGTCATGAACTGAGAAATATCCTTCTAATAAATTCAACCATCTATCTACGACATCTAAATCTATTTGACCCTCAAATATGGAAATGTCAAAATTTACTTGTACCTTAAAAGGAGTCACACCTCCAGAGTGGCTGCTGGATGCAGATGCGCCGCCTGTGGGCAGCCGTTGAAGGATATGGGAAAAGTTATCCATCATTGCGTTCCTTTGTTTTTCGAGGGCCTCCTCAAGAAATATTTTGATAGGATCTCCTGCTCCCTCATCTTTCTTTTCGTCCCCCATGGGCGTCCGTCGGGGTTTGTGAGGCTGATCTTGCAAAGGTTCCACTAGATTGAGCCCTAACTGCTTATACCCCGACCTCGTTGGGGACATGCAAAGAAGGATTGAGAAAAAGCAGACCCGCTCTGATACCACTGATCCGGATTTATGCAAGAATGAAACAGAATAAACATATAACCATAAATACAAAGATGCAGCAGAAAAATCACTTCATTTCATTAATATCAAAGAACTGAAATTTACTTACAGACAAAATGGGAATAAACTAGCTAGGGCGCTGGTAGCTATCTCTGAGAAGAGATGTGGCAGCTACAGGCCTCTAAACTGAGTTACAATGAGGCTTGAGGGCCTATTTATTATTTAGAAACAATGGAAAACCCCAAACATCCAAAACCCTAACCCTAGGAGATGAAGTGCCAAAACTATGGGCCCCGTTTGGGTAAATTAGTGTTTCAACTTCCTGGGGATGTAGCTTTGGCATACGATATCTGTTTGACGTCAATCATACCTCGTTAGAAAGATCTATTCGATGACTACAAATTTTGAGTGAGCAACATCGATCCATGGATCCATGGACCCATGTTGCTCCCATTTTTCCCAAAAAACGTCGTTTAGGGCCTCAAAACGGCTCCGGAAGTTCAGGACCCAAAAAATTGCTAAAAATAGTAAGTTGTGTCGAAACTGAAAAACTGAAAGAGAAAATTGTGGGGCCCCAAGTGGAATAGGTGGGTGACCACCAATATCCACCTGGATCAATTTCATCCTTCTTTTGTATACTTGGAGTGCTATTCCTGATCTCTTTCTGTGAATTCTTGCTACTGAACTACCTCTTTGAACTTCCTCTGATGAAATTTCACTTGTTGTTGTGGCTGTTTCTTGTTCTAACTTGGAATTTTTCGGCATTCTCGCGATTTCTTCTTTCATGCGGGTTAAGTAATGTAATCGGCACAGATGAGGTTGATAAGACCCCATAACTAATTAATTTTTCTATCTCTCCTATGGCTATAATCGTGCGATTAGCTACTACGGTGAGGTTTATTTTGACATTGCTGACTGTGTCTTCAGGATTTGGGAAGACGTGATGGGTAATGATTATGGCTCAATATGGAAAATTTATTACAGTATGGTTGTTACTAATTATGGCAGTTAATTCTCAAATCCGGGTGATCCTATGGACTGACATTGGTATGATCGGTTATTATGATAGAAATATGTTTAACACGCTTGAATTTCTGACACGGATGATGCGTTAGATACTACCCTCCCCCCAACCACAATTGGTTGCGATGTGGTCTCCACATCGCAACAGATGGTTTTAATCTCTACGTTATTATGACTTCTTTTTATCGGGATATCTATTCTATTTCTCATCTCGGGTGCGAGATAGTTATTGACTTAATCTATTTCTATTCTACCCTACTGACTCCTCTCGGTTGTGAGAGTTATTTAAAAAATAAATGATGAAACTTACTCATGATAAGGCTTCAGGTGTGTGCCATTCACCCATTCTTGTAATACTTGGCCATCTAGCTGTGCCAACCGAACTGCTCCTGAATCTTGAATTTCAATGACATGGTATGGTCCCATCTAGTGCATTCTGAGTTTACTCAGGAATTTTTGAAATTTACTGTCGTACAACAAAAATTTCCCTCCGACTGTGAACGTTCTATGTTTGATATAATGGTCATGCCAAGCCTTCTGTCTTTCTTTTTGGACCATCTAATGGAATTCCACCAGAAATATGTCTTCTTCAAGCTCTTTTAGCTCATGGAGACCTTCCTTGATTGAGTCTTCCTCTGTTAGGTGTACTGTTGAAGTGATTAATAGAATTAGTATGATAAATTCAGCAGGTACCATTGCTTCTCTCCCATACCCCAGCTGGAAAGGAGTTTGATTGTGCAAATATTTTTACAGTTGTCTTGTATGCCCATAATGTTGTTGGTATCCACTCATCCCAGTCGCCTCGATTGGTATTGCATATCTTGGTTAGTCCTTTTTCTAAGATCTTATTAAATGCTTCAACAGTTCCATTTTCTTGAGTGTGGTCGGGACTGCTCTTATGATGTTGCACCATAAAAGTATCTAAAAAAGACTTGATTGTTGGATGAAGTGTGTACCTTGATCGCTGGTTAGGCTTCTAGGGTAGCCAAATCTGATAATGATATTTTCGAAAATGAACCTAACTGCTGTGTTTTCTATGCAATCTTTCATTGGTGCCGCCTCTGCCCATCTTGTGAGATAATCTGTTGTAGTAATTATGTACCTTGCCTATGAATGTCTTGCCACGGGTGCAATTGGCCCTACGAAATCAACGACCCATTTTTCAAATGGCTATAGTGCTCTTACAGGTTGAAATGGAAACTAATCTCGGTGTTATGGACGTCCCATTCTTTGGCAGACATCACATTTCTTTACATATGCTTTACTATCTTTATGTACTGTGGGCCACCATAAGCCTGCTTGTAATATTTTTCTTGCGGTGGGTTTTGCGCCAACATGGCCCCTCACAACTTCACAATGAAATTCCCACAATATATCCTCTCTTTCATGGTCCATGATACATCTTTGCAAGACCTGGTCCAACCTCATCTTATATAGTTGTCCTGCTATCAATTGATACTCAGCCGCTTTCACTACCAAATGAATTCTTTGAGTCGCCATGTATTTAGTTGGGCACTGTCCTGTTGCTAGATATACTGCTATCTATTCCAAATAGTCTGGGATGGGTTCTACTCTGAAGAGGTCAACATCCGGTAACTGATCATCCAGGGATCCCCCATTCTCTCCATTCTCTAGCCTTGATAAATGTCCAGGACCCACGTTTAACCTTCCTGGTTTCACTATCACTTCGAAGGTGAACTCCTGGAATAATAGGAGCCATCTACAGATCCTTCCTTCAAGGACAGGCTTGTTAAATAGGTAATTCAATGCTGAGTGGTCCATGAAGAATTTGAACCTACCTCCTAGTAGGTAATGGCGAAAATTCTGAAGGGAATACACCATCGCAGGAGCTTCTTGTTCTATTGTTGTGTAGTTCCTTTCAGTAGTCGACAACTTCCCGCTTGAAAAATAGTCTGGATGATCAACAGAAGTTTCTCCTGGCTGAGCTAAAACTACTCCTAATGCAACATTGGAGGCATCTATATGGATGTGGAACTGTTTGTCCTAGTTAGGATGAACCAAGGTGGGTGCACTTGCTAGATTTTCTTTCAATGTATTGAGGGCACTAGTGCATTCGTCAGTCCAACTGAATTTCTCTAACTTCCGAAACAGATTTTCCAATGGTGATGTTATCTTTGCATAGTTGTGGATGAATCTTCTGTAGTACCTGGTATTCCTGAGTAGTGATCTTAACTATTTCAAAGTTTTGGTGCTTCTATGTTAATAATGACTGCTACTTTTGCTAGATCCACACAGACACCCCGTTTACAAACAACATGTCCTAGAAGCGTCCCAAAAGGTACTGCGAAGATGAATTTATTGAGATTGAGGGAAATTTGGAGTTTTCTACATCTGTTGAACATTATTCTCAGCATGGTTGCATGATTTTTCAGTAAGCTGTAAAATTTCCAATCATCCATGTATACCTCAAGGAACTTGTGGATATATTCTCGAAATGCTGCTATCACTATTCATGAAAACAATGCTGGCGCATTATTTAGTCCAAAGGGCATGATATGGTATGCAAACGATCCCCATTCGGTTGTAAAAGTGGTCTTCTTCGGCTATTCTCACTTGATGATACCCTGAGAAACCATCTGTGAATGAATAGGCTTCATTTCCTGCCATATTGTCGAGCACCTCATCACTAAATGGAGTGGGAAATGGATCATGTATGCATGCGTTGTTGAGGCTTCTGTAATCAACATATACTCTAATCTTAGATTTTTCCTTTTTGTTTTGTATGACAATGGGATTGACCCACTCTGCTTCCTCTACTGGAAAAATCATCCCTGCTTTCAGCATTTTATCTATTTCTGCTTTGACTTTCTCCTTTACCCTTGGATTTAGATGGTAAGGTCTATGCTTCACTGGTCTTGCATCAGGTTTCAAGACTATGCACATTTCCCCCATGTCCCCTTTTATCCCCTTTAGCTCCGCTACTGAGGATGGGAATAAGTCTTCATATTCCTGTAAAAGGTCAAAGATTTCCTTGGTCGTTTCTGTATCCCAGTAGTTTCCAATGGATGCTATTTTGGGTTTTTCTGGGGTTCCAATGTTCAGCTTCTTGGTCCTCAAGGGTAGCAGATGTAGTACATCTGTTGTAGGTTCTTCTTGTATATCCCGCTCCCCTTCTTTCTCTTCAAAGTATAAGTGTCGGAGATTCTCTAGATCATCGTCATCCATCTCACTGTCTATTCGTTTGCATGCGATTGATTGTTTGATAATATGCTCCGAGAGCGGTTGCTCTTTGTCTTCTTGAATTTTTGGAAAAAATAGTACTGTTTTGATGGCTTGTAGTGCCTGTGTGACCGGTTTTGTTTCTCCATCAAAAGAAAAACATTGCGTAAATTTTTTCGCAACTACTTTCCAGGTGCCAGTTCCTCTCTTCTTTTCTTCAGTTAAGTACCAGGCCTGTAGAATTATTTCTAGTGAATGTATAAAATTGTGCATCCATAGATATTCTGGATACCCTGCTTTCTTCCAGTTGTACTCATAAATTTCTAAATGTTTCGTGGGGTCAGAATCCCATTGGTACTTCTCAATGAATTGTGGTCCTGTATCCTCTTTGAATCTAGCTCTTAGTGCTATTTCAACCTCTTCCCATCTCGGAAATGAGTTGCGATGGTTGATCCACCATCTCGCTAACGTGGATTATAGGGCTACATCCATAAGAGGGACTCTATGTTCTATTCGTACTTTTTCTTCTACTTTTGCAATAAATTTATTTACAACATTCATATTTGATAGAGTTAGATATCCTCTTACCTCAGCTCCAATCTAGTTGACTCCTTAGATGTTAGCACATCTTCTTGTATTAGTCTCGTATCCTCCCTGATTCCAATCATCCCAAGCTATTTCCGAGCCCAAGTATGAACTCTGAACGCTTATCCATCTTACGATCCCTCCCGCTGTTGGATTGATATAGTCTTCTCTCTTCCTTGCCATCATCTGGTAAAGATGATCGAGAAGTTGAGCATCCTCTCTGTTGTCAACAGTTTCTGTATATCGGGGTCCCTGATATGGGTCAAGTGGCTGAGTGACCCTGACTTCCCTGTCTTCAAATATCATTAGTTCCTTTTTCAAGTTGTTAGGTCCCTATATTAATAGTATAGTCCCTTATTGTTGTTAGTGTAACCCCCTTATTGTTATTATTGTACCCCTGTAACCCCCATATTGTTATTATTGTGCCCTTAAATTATTATTGTTAGGTCGTCTAGGATTACATTGCGGCCCCACTAGGATTACATTGTGGCCCCATGGACTCCTATATATAGAAAGGAGGTTTTTTAATTTGTATCATCCAAGAATTATTCATTCATGTAATGTGTTGGAGGTTTCTCCCTTGAAGTGGCTATTTCTAAGGCGTTGATATATATTTTCTTCTATTTTTGGAGCTGGTTTCACAACATTTGGTATCAGAGCTTTGGATTCTAGGGGTTCACTGCTCCAAACAAGTCATCGTGGAATTTTCATTATAAATTTTTTTCTATGAAGGTTCAGAAGCTGAAATTTTTAGAGTGCGAAGCGGAACTCTGGAGGAAAATCTTCACAAAATTTCAGAGCTTGGTTCAAAATATTTTCAAAGATATAATCTATGGAAGTTAGGGCTTTTTGTAGGCTCCTGAATTTCACTTAAAAAGGTCATCGCGGAATTTTCACTATAATTTTTTTTTCTACGAAGGTTTAGAAGCTGAAATTTGTAGAGCATGAAGCTGAAATCTAGAGGAACATCATCGCAAAATTTCAGATCTTGGTTCGCAATATTTTTGGAGATATTAGCTGTGGAAGTTAGGTCTTTTTCAGGCTCTCGAATTTCATCTCAAAGAGGTGATTGTGGGAAAATATTCATAACTCTCTCTCTCTGAGCATCAGATTGGAATTATGTAAAAAGTGACTGGAAGTACACGGATTGTAGTTTCCTGTGTATAAATTTCAGAGCCAAAGGAGCAAACAGTGACATGTGGCAAGTCGTACAAGTTTGCTCTACTGAACCGATCCATAATTATGTCATTATGGGATATTGGAAATAACTTTGTCTTGAAGAATCCAAATAAAGTTATACCTATGGAATTTGGAAGAAGATTTAGAGGACTGTAACAGGGCCGAATTTCAGATATTGAGGATCTGCAAGTATAGAGATAAGTCAATTTCAAGATCGAGCTCCTCAAAAGTAAGTAAAAGGTGTGTATTTTTTTTCCAAATTGCATAAGTCTTGTTTGAAGAATCAAGTTGAATTGATTCCAAGGGAATATTGTAGAATAGATATCAGTATTGGATTCTAAAATGGCCCCTAAAAATAATTCAACACCCATTAAGCCTTTGGAAGGCTCTACTATGACTCATGAAGATGAAGAATGGCAACATGACATATCAAAATTACAAGAGCAAGTGCAACAAATTTCGCTCTCGCAAAGACCAACAAAAAATGACATGGAAGTTTTGAAGAAAGACGTGGAATCTAAGATGGATGGTTTGAAGAATGACATGGAAACTAAGATTGATGGCATGGAAGCTGGCATGGAATCTAAGATGGATGACATGGAAGCTAAGATGGAAAACATGAAGAATGATATAAAAGCAGACATGGAAGGTTTGACAAAGTTGATACAAGAAATGTTTCCTAATGGTGAAAAGATAGTAGAGGAAACTCATGATGAGAACAAAATAAATGTTAATCATGATTTCATAAACTCCAATGTTTGAGGGAAGAACCACCATATTCCAAAAATGGATATGAGGAAGTTTTATGGAAAGGATCCTGTAACATGGATACTACATATGGAGCAATATTTTGATCTCTGTAATGTGCAAAACACAAAAAAGGTACGCATTGCAACTTTAGATTTAGAACAAAATACATTTGTATGGTATCGATGGCTTTTCTCCCGTAATAAAATTGTCACTTGGTCAATTTCTACAGAGGAAATGATAGCATTATGAGGATACAAAGAGCAACACTTTCTTTAGCCAATTGATAAATCTCAAACAAAAAAGTTCAGTAGGGGAGCACATTGAGGACTTCCAAAAATTGAATATAAGGGTAACTGATATTCTAGAGGAACACATGATTGATCTCTTCATAGGTACTTTAAAGGATAACATCCAGCATGAAGTTCACGTTTTGGAACCTGAATCATTGGAGAAGGCATTCAGGTTGGCAAGAAAAATTGAATGTAAAATTATGGTGACAAGGAAGCCTACCACTCACTTTCGCAAAGATGGAAGTGTTGCTACTCCTAGATTTCCACAACCTACAAGGTTGACACCACAACAATTGGAAGAAAAAAGAGAAAAAGGGCTTTGCTATAGTTGTGATAGCAAATACACTAAAGGTCATAAGTGTGATGAGAAGAAATTATTTTACATAGATTGTGAAGAGGAAGAAGAAAATGAACAAGAATCTTCAAAAGAAGAGAATATACACCAAGAACCAGCCCTAGAAGAGGAAGAAATGAGTCCAACCATATCGTGTAATGCATTGGAAGGAATTACCATTCCTTAAAATCTCAAGATAGAAAGAAATATCAAGAAGAAAAAGGTAATAATGTTGATTGATTAAGGTAGTACCCATAATTTTATTCATTGTAAGGTAGCCAAGGAATTGAATTGTTTCCTATACCCAACACCAGAATGTCAAGTGATAGTTGCAAATGGAGGAACTATAAATTTCTCTGGAAAATGCCATAATATTAAGCTAACCATGGGGGAATATGTATTGAATATTCCAATGTTTTCCATTCCTATGGGAGGTGCTGATGTTGTACTAGGAGTACAATGGTTACAATCTTTGGGGACGGTAGCTTTTAATTTTCAAGAACTTTTCTTGAATTTTTTTTTTAGAAGGAAAGGAAGTTGAATTACGGGGTATTGCAGGGAAGTCGGGAAAGATAATAAGCTCTAATGTCATGAAAAAGCTTATAAAGAAAGAAAAACAAGGCGTAATTGGACAATTATGCTCACTAGAAGTTCCAACATCAAAATCATCTATTTCTGTAGATCTCCAAAAAGTATTGGACAATCATTCCAAGGTGTTCGAAAGTACCAAAGGAATCCCACCTATTCGTGATCATGATCATGCTATTCATTTAATTCCAGGAAGTGTTCCTACAAACATCAGGCCTTATAGATATCCTTATGTCCAAAAGAGAGAAATTGAACTTATGATTGTAGAAATGTTAGAGGCGGGTATAATTAAACCTAGTCAAAGTTATTTCTTTGCTCCTGTAGTATTGGTACATAAGAAGGATGGATCATGGCGCATGTGTCCGGATTATAGGGAGCTCAATAAGCTCACCATTAAAGATAAATTTCCCATTCCTGTGATTGATGAATTATTGGATGAATTACATGGAGCAATTTATTTTACCAAGTTGGATCTTCGCTTAGGATATCATCAAATTAGAATGAAGACTGAAGATATTCCGAAAACAACATTTCGAACTCATGAGGGTCATTATGAATTTTTGGTCATGCCTTTTGGCCTTACCAATGCACCTTCTACATTTCAAGGGTCGATGAATTCCATTTTCAAACCCTTCCTTAGAAAATTTGTGCTAGTATTTTTTGATGATATACTAATCTATAGCAGGTCTTGGAAGGATCATGTTTAACATGTTGACAGGGTGCTCAAACTATTGTAGGAGAAACAATTATATGCAAAAACATCCAAATTTTTCTTTGGAGTACAAGAGGTGGAATATCTGGGTCATATTGTATCTCACGAGGGTGTTAAAGTAGACCCTAACAAAATTAAAGCCATTAAGGAATGGAAAGTCCCCACAACCATAAAGCAGTTGCGAGGATTTCTCAGTTTAACAGGGTATTATCGCAAGTTTGTTAAGAATTATGGGAGAATAGCAGCACCTCTAACAACATTATTGAAGAAAGATGCATTTTCATGGACTCCTGAAGCAACTAAGGCCTTTGAACGTCTTAAAGAGGCAATGTGCCTAGCACCGGTCTTAGCTACGCCAGACTTCACTAAAACCTTTATTGTGGAATGTGATGCCTCAGGAAATGGAATTGGTGCAGTTTTAATGCAGGAAGGAAGACCCATTGCTTTTGAAAGTCGTCCAATCAAAGAAAAGTATTTACAGAAACCTATTTATGAGAAGGAAATGTTAGCAATACTGCATGCACTAAAGAAATGGCGAACTTATCTAATGGGAAGACACTTCAAGGTAAAAACTGATCATGATAGTCTTAAACACTTTTTGGAACAAAGACTATCTTCAGAAGAGCAGCAAAAATGGGTCACAAAGATGCTGGGTTATGACTTTGAAATAATCTACAAAAAAGGAAAGCTTAATGTTGTTGCAGATGCACTCTCAAGAAAGAATGAAGAGGTGGAAGCATTGCTTTGTGCCATTTCTGTTATCCAACCAGATTGGATAACCGAAGCAAGAGATGAATGGAAGAAGGAAAAAGATGTATGGACACTCATTCAAAAGTTGCAGCAAGATCCTAGTACATCTGATACATTTAGTTGGAAAAATGATTCCTTATGGTACAAATATCGCTTATATCTATGTAAGAATTCCCAACTAAAACAAAAGATTCTTCTGGAATTGCACACTTCTCCTTTAGGAGGACACTCGGGATTTTTAAAAACTTACCACAGGGTGAAGAAAGAATTTTTTTGGGATGGCCTTAAATCCGATATTCAAAAGTTTGTGGCGGAATGTTTGGTTTGCCAGCAGAATAAAGTGGAAACAATTAAGACCCCGGGACTTCTACAACCTTTATCCATTCCAAGTCAACGTTGGGAGGAGATTTCAATGGATTTTATTACAGGTTTACCTAAGTCCGAAGGAAAGAGTGTCATCATGGTGGTAGTTGATAGACTTACCAAGTATGCACACTTTTGTGCATTATCTCATCCATTTAAAGCAAGTACAATTGCTACTACATTTATGGACACAATTCAAAAGCTACATGGAAATCCAAGGGTTATTGTGAGCGATAGAGATCCCATTTTTATTGGCAATTTTTGGACGAAGTTATTTTCTTGTTTGGGTACTCAATTAGCTCATAGCTCATCTTATCATCCTCAATCCAATGGTCAAACTGAGATAGTAAATAAATGTTTGGAAGGATATCTTCATTTTTTTGTATCTGATAAACAAACACAATGGGTCAAGTGGTTACCTTTCGTTGAATGGTGGTATAACACTTCCTTCCATACTGCAGCAAAAATGACCCCATTTATGGCATTTTATGGAAATCATCCACCATCCATCACATCATATTTAAGAGAAAATTCGAAGGTTCAAGCAGTGGAAGATCACATCAAGCATCAACAAGAAGTTCTCCAACTCTTAAAGGATAACCTGAATTTGGCAAATAATCGAATGAAACAATAGGCAGATCAACATCACAGCGAGAGAAGTTTTGATGTAGGAGACTGGGTATTTTTATGGCTACAACCATACAAACAAATGTCCCTCAAGCAAGCTAAGAAGGATAATAAATTATCGCCAAATTAATATGGTACTTACAAGGTGTTGAAAAATATGGGTACTACGGCATACAAATTGGAGCTTTCGGCTTCTTCACGAGTGCATCCAGTTTTCCATGTTTCATGCTTAAAGAAGGTTATAGCTGAAAATCTTCCAGCCAAAATATTTCCAAGAATTACTTGGACGAGGAAGGAAAAATCATATTAAACCTGAAGTGTCATGAAATAAGAACTGAAGTAACAATAAATTATCGAATACCTCAGAGTATCTCATCAAGTGGAAGAACTTACCCACTGAAGATTCTACATGGGAGGATGAGAATTTTATACAGAAGCACCCAGAGCTACTCAAGCGTTGAGGACAACACTTTTTTGAAGCAGAGGGGCATGTTAGGTCCCTATATTACTAGTATAGTCCCTTATTGTTGTTAGTGTAACCCCCTTATTGTTATTATTGTACCCTTGTAACCCCCATATTGTTATTATTGTGCCCTTAAATTATTATTGTTAGGTCGGCTAGGATTACATTGTGGCCCCATGGACTCCTATATATAGAAAGGAGGTTTTGTAATTTGTATCATCCAAGAATTGTTCATTCATGTAATTTATTTGAGGTTTCCCCCTCAAAGTGGCTTATTTATAAGGCGTTGATATCTCTTTTATTCTATTTTGGAGCTAGTTTCACAACACAGGTTGATCATTTCATAGTACTCAAAGGCCCAATCTGTCCCCAACAAAGCAGGATAGGGATCCTTATCCCCCATGATGTCTATCACCTCAAAATGTGTGTATGTTTTTGCTCCCACAACATCAACCTCGACCTCTTCTAGCCTTCCTATGGGTACAATGCAGTACTGATTTATGCAGAGCTGTATTGGTGAGTATGTCAACTTTGGCCTTCCTAGTGCTTCCCATGTCTTCCTTGGTAGAATGTTGACATCTGATCCTAGGTCGAGCATGGTGTCTTTATTTGAAATCCCGTGACTTGAGTATTCACACGGAATTCCTTTCCTATTCTTCTCTTATTTCTTTTGATCTGCCTTATGTATTTATGGGTTGAATCTCTTGACTCTTTTGGTTCTGCGTTTTCCTACACCACCATCTCTAGATTTTGTTTTAGTTGTTCTAGCATTGGCGCATTGGTTAAAATTTTCAAAAATAGTCGGAACCATTCTCAATCATTGTACTTGTATGGGTCTGCTTCTCTTTTTCTATGGTCGGCTATGGAAACTCAATGCCTTTACTCCCCCCAATTTGGGAAAATGTTTCCACTGCCTCCTTAAAATATTGCTTCTGTCTATCTGGTCTGAAAATGGGTTTTGGAGATGCTGGCTTGATCAACTTTATTGGGGCTATATTCTGTGTATCCTCCCCTGTTCTCTTTCCTCCCCGGGTTTCTATGGCTACATTTTGAATAGCCCGAGCCTCTAATTTTCTTAGTTCTACATTCACCATATTCACTCCTCTCTGTCTCGCTCTTTCCTGCCATCTCTTAATTAATTATGGGCAATCTTCAGTAGTGTGTGTATTGACTCTACACTGAGAGCACCATGGTCTTCTGGGTAGTGGAAATTCCCTTGCTACGTTTCCTTCTTGATCACAGTTGTAGCACCTTACAGGTCCTCTTCCTCCAGTTCTGCCTCCTCTCATTCCTCCTCCTCGTCCCCTTGGAGCCTCATTCACTCTATAAGATGGTTTGTCCAATCGTTCTGCCAGTGCATCAAGGGCTCTACACTGCTCTCTATTATGCGTTATGGAAGCGCATAAATCACAATATGTATTGTTTGGAATGTTGGAGTACTTCTGCAAAATTGGGCATAGTCGTGGAGGATGACCAATGCCTTTGCATATTTCATAGTATTCAGTTGCGGTCTGATTTTGTTGAGCGCGGAACCCTGGAAAGTGGGGTTGCGACTGGTATAATCCCTAAGTGTTTATCTGCGCAACTCCCCCAACTAGTGGAGTCCCCTGTGCCCCTACTATTGAATCTCCCGCACTCTGCCCCCGCAACCTCGGGCATTCTGTGGCCACATGTCCCTCCATCAGACAATGGGTACACTACACATTGGGCCTTGCAGGTCGTATCGACTGAATGTCCTAAAATTCTCCATTAAACTGGCTATCTGATGTTGTAGCCCCAATATGGAAGGGTCTTGAGCTGCTGCTCCTCCCCTAAATTCTCGCGGATACCTCGCCATAGCCTCTATCTTCATATCTTGCTCTAGGGCATCTTGTAAGGTATCAATATTCTTTTGTGTCAGTGGAGTTCTCGTCAACGGAAGAAGTGCTTTAATAAACCAATGTAGCTGATGATTCAGATCAATTGGGTAGCTCAATTTCCCAATCGCATCCTTGAACCTCCTCATCAGGTCCCATGCCGTTTCACCTTCTCAATATTTAATCTCCCATAGCTAAGATAACCCTTGTTGATCTGTCTGAGGTAGCTTAAATTATTTGACAAATTATTTCTTTACATCATCTATCACTGGGTTTGGATGAGCTTCAGACCATTTAATGAACCAAAAAAGAGCTCTCTCTCTTATATTAGTCTAGAACTTGATCAACTTAACTGCCTCTAGTGTTTTTCGAGCCATCCATATTGCTTCATAGAGATACCAGTGTTGCTCCACATCATCGTTGCCCCTCCCAAAGAATTATGGGTATCAGGTAAATGATCTTGCCATATTTCTTTGTATGGGTGGTACTAAGATAAAATCTTTACTTCTTGGTTGTGAAATTGTATTACTAGCACTATAGCTAGTATATATCTATACTATAGAATTAACACTATTCAACTTTCTAAACTCCTGTAACTTAACAAAAAATTTATTTGGTGGCTGATAGAGTACGAGGGGAATGTTGGGACTAGAGCTAATTGAATTTTGGGGAATAGAGTTACCTTGAATTACGGGTTCCAGCCTCTCTCGAAATAGTTTCTCCATCGCAACATGTAACTCCACATCGGATATCTCCTCGGGGCGCGCATCCTCCACATTGGACTTTTCTCCCTTTTCTCTTTGGGCTGGGCTCCTATACACTTGCCTAACTTCTTTGATGGTCCCTCCTATTCCTTGGGATATCGTCTGACCTTCCATTTCATTTTTCATCTGCGGCACCTTCTCCTTGTCCTGTCAACTAATTTCCTGCTTCTCAAACTCCTTCATCACTCTTTCCCGCTACTTCTCAGAAACCTGTGCCCTCCGATGTGCCCGTCACTCTCTCAATCTGTTGGAGGTTCTGGCATCCATATCCCTATTCCCCCTTCTAACTTACTTGTAGCATCTCTCCCTCAGCTCCTTCCCCCAGTAATGTTGGTTTAAGTCTCCATCTCAATTTTTGAAATTCTATCACACCCTCGTCCACTATTAAAGCTTTGATCCACAACGGTATTTCCTTCAATAATTATCCCTACAATTCGGATCTAAATACATATTCTGCTTTTGAAAATGATTGGTAACACTCGGCTGAAAATTACACAATGTATCCTTCCAAGGTAGATTGTACCCAGAAATCTACAGCTTGGGTCAAATCAGTGTCTAACCGATGGAGTGCTACTAGATTCGCATGTGTCCACTTGCGACAGACCCTACGTGACCCTCCTTGAAGTGAATTGACTTGTAGTCTCCACAACCAATTGTAAAGTTCTTCCGGAAACTTTCCCCAGAAAATTTCATACATGTCACTTGTAGATTCAGAAAATAGGACCCGATCCTTGACAATTTTCTCCCTCTGCTCTGCTTGTTGTGATATGAACTGGTCTAAGTGGTTATCCCAACAATTTCGTACTTCTCTCTCGTAGATCCACAATACCATGATCTATCTCCTAAATGAATTTTTATGTCATGGAAACATAACCATTTTTTGGCAAAAAAGGAGGTCTCTGAGCAAGACCCAGGTTCAAGATAGAGGCCAACAAGTTTTCCACAGTAGTCTAGCACAACGCTGGCATTTTCACCCTACTTCAAGGAGCAGAGCATCTCATCCGAGGCACACCGTGACCTTAGTAAGGTTAGGAGACAGATCGAGTACCAAACGGGTACAACCATGAAGAGAAACTAAAGGAACTTGAAACAAAAAACAGATCTTGCTACTATGTATAGGATATTACTCATTAAACATGTTCAGGATGCTGAATTAAAATTTAAAACGGGGCACACATTCACAATAAGCAACTAATTAACACTCAACTCAGAACATCAAACATAGCAAAAACCATATTTCGTTATCATTATAAAACGACATACATCACTCCACAGAGTCTATTACAAGGTGATTCAGTACAACAAAGATCTAACAGAGCTCTCCTATGGCTCTCTCCCTCAGTCCTATGTCAAACCAACTCTCTCATCTACGCTGGTTGATTGCCTATTTGTTCTTCCGCCAACGTGACTGTCAGTCTTTCCTCTTTTCTTGCTCCGCTGTTTTCCGCTTCTTCTTGATTACTGGGAATTCCGCTGATTGTCTTTGTCTTCCATGCCTGCCATCTGCACTGTTCTCTGTAACTACCGCGCCACCTATCTTCCGGCTATCTGCAACCGTGAAAACTCCCTGTCTACCATAATTGCGCTCCGCCACTTGTTCTCCACAACTCAAAACTGTTCCCTTTCCAAAACAAAGGCCCCAACAATATGTTTGTTGATAACAATGTTATTTAGCATGTTTATATAATGGATATCTCATGGGTCGATGGAAAATATTTATAGGTCATTGATCCATACTGAAATATGGAAGTGATATCATTATGCTAATTAGTGGCCATCTACCAATTTTTTAGGTTTTCTAACATCAAAAGTTAAAACATATGACAAATTTGAAAAATAATTTTATGCATCATAGAAAGTGTTGACCCAAAAATATGCTTTGGGTTCAACATGATGTTTCTCATTTTCATATCTTCCCAAGCTAGCAGGAGTGTTGTTCTTAGTATCCTATCAAACTTTGGTTCTAGTCAAATATGATGAGAGGAATCATAGTTACTACACCATTTACTCATTAAAGAGTATCAAGAGGTTACTTTTAGGTTTACTTGAGCGCATGGTGAATTATTAGACATTGAAATATTATCATTCATTAGTATTAAGTCACTTGGTCTATACTAAAATCAATTACAGGGTTTATATTTCAGTTTGGTAAGTGCCTCAACTATCAATCAAAAGGTTAGTAGAGATAATGAATTTTATAATTACCTCATTCCCTAGCCTACTACCCCCTATTGGTAATATTTATGAGATTCATCAATACCATTATGTCCAATACTATCTTGTTGGCATCCAAGTTGGCTCAATCTAGCCTTGTTTTGTTTGATTCGAAAACATAATATTCCCCCTAGGGGAGGACACCTAGGATTAGTTTTTGATATGAAACCATCCCATATAAAAATTCCATATGTTAAGGTTGCTCATTTCAAATTTCATGAGCTAAGGAGTTAGTTTCAATTTTTTTCAATGTTGGTGCCTTTCACTAGTCATTGGGTGGGTCCAATGGGAACATGATCTTTCATAGAAAATAAAATTATTTTCAATGATTTTGAAGAAAATCCAGTGATGTTACCTTGTTGGATCAAGATAATATCTATAATGAGTTATCATTTCCTCCATTATGAATTCATATGATTAGTCTATAAAGGGGAGGGAAATAAACACCTTTTAAATGATGAAATTGGTCATTGTGACTTTGTTATTATCTCATGCTATGATAATTGAATAAAAAGGAAAATAACACCTAAATGTGATGTATTCTACTATGATACTCTTCCAATGGTATATCACATGCTAGTTTTTTATTCTTGGTTCTTAAGAAAGAGGCTTTGCAATTCCAATATTGATTTCAAAGGAAAATTTGGTAACAACTGCTAGGGGTTTAAATATTGCTATTTGTAGGCTTAGAAATAAATAATACTAAATCCCATATTGTAGTGGAATCAAATACATTTCTAATGATGCTTCATTTGTCTAATTTTAACATCATATGACCTAGTTAGAGTTGTCACAAATATCTAATTGGTTGAGGTGAGATTAACCGTATTACATTGTAGAGGTTTTGATAAAATAAAGTAGAATGCCATAGCCTCATCTTAGAATTTCACATCTACATCATTGAAATACTCATTAAGAACTTTTTGATGGTACTTTTCTTTCCCGAATTAGATATCATATGGTGAGATGTAAACTTTCACAATTTTGGGTATTATGTGGGCCTCATGAAAAAATCAGGGTTTAGAGGGTAATCCTTCCAAGAAAAATTAATGGGTATAAGAATAACAAGTTTAAATTTTTGATCATATAGTCTCCAATGTCTCATCGAGACCTGTCTAGTAATTTACCCCATACCACATTTCATTTTTTGTCATACGACATTGGTCTTGGTCTTCTTTGGTTAAGTTTAAGGTTAAAGTCAACTTCTGAATTTTACATACTTTGAGGAAAATAATAAAAAATTGAAAAAAAATAAAATAAAAAATAAAGAAAGGTAAAATGAGGAGGAGTTCATGGGATTCCCATGTATCCTTCCCATGCCAAATTGAGGAAAATGAAATGAAAAAAAAAAAAAATTGAATTACAACCCCCTGCACCTCCGACCCCTTCGGCTCATGTAGTTGGTTCACTAGGAAGGAGGAACCTTTGGTACATGGTCTTGTTAAATGGAAAATTTCCAAGAATATTCAATTTATTCTCCATTTCTAGTGAAAAGATACCTTCTTTATCTGTCACTAATGTTTCAAATGCTAAATAAGGGTCATCCATACTAGATTTTAGTGTTGGTTGCATAAATTTGTATTTTTTAGTATGAGATATGTACCTCTATAGTACCCTATGAAATTTTAATTCCAAAATACAATTAGATTCAATTTTATATTATCCACATATCATACCTGCAATCCACACTTACCCATGAGTTTTTTGAGGGCATATCTCACTAATATTAAGCTTGATTTGTGCCAAATGGAAAAACATGGAATGTTGGTGAGCAACACTTTTGTATGAATTACTATAATTAAAAAATGATGGCTATTTTGTAGAAGGGACCAACCTTCCAAGTGTTTAGGTCCGAGGATCCATCTCCCAAATTAAGCTTAGATTTAATCCATGCTTCACCAATCCTTGGAGAAGCCTTATAAGTAGTGAGGGGAGAATAAAAATATATCTAATCTTGAACAACAAGAATATCCTTACTTTAATTGGTCCAATCAGGGATCCATTTCCCTCCAAAGTAGGCCAATATTCCCCCAAGACATGAGCCTTCCCTCTTAGTGAATCCTATAACCATTACTGGCCTTTTTGACAACATCAATTCACGAATTTGTAATTGTAAACCCATGTCCAAGAGTCAAATATTTCATTGTGTGGGATAAATCCCAAAGAAAATGATGACATGGCATACATTTTGTCATTTTAAATTCAGGATGTTTTTCTAAAAGTTGAATTCCTCAAATGTTTTATTTTGAAATTAAATATTTTAATATATTTCAAAATTAACTCTAATTTGATTTTTTTTTTGGAAATTACAAAATCATTTAGGTAGGTCGACTTGTAATTTTTCCAAAAGTGACAAGTGTCTTATGACTTAAACTTAGTCTCCTCTTCTATTATAAACATGAGGAATTCATTTATATGAAGTACTTGTTAAATATATCACCTAAGCTTTGTTGATTTTTCTCTAGGGTTCTTAGTGATTGTGGTTGTTTGTCCTAATCATTTATTGGGGTTGGAAATTTTTTAGTTGAGGGTTGAGGGATAATGTTAGCTATGTTAGATATCTATAGGATCAATTGGTTAGCTAGGTATTTCTTACCATTTCCTTCGGTTTGAATTTCTTGTTTTCACTTACTAATAGTATTTGTATATCTATTTTATGTGAATGTTTGCACAAATTTTGAGGAGTTAATCATACCATTCTTAATAAGAAACTGGGAGGTATAGGGGTCCGTTAGGACAACCATTAAGGACACCTATCCTCATTGGTTGGAGTTGTATAATCCTTATTATCCCCTTATTCCATCTATTTTATGTTTTCTCTTCTTCATCATCATTGCCTGAAATGGGTAAATTGTCCATTTTGGTTCATTTACCTGGGATATCCTTCCTTGTTGGTTGTGGTATTTTTGGGCTTAAATTTTTTTCATTAAAGGAACCAAAAAAATATTACTGATATGGTATGAAGTGATTGGTTACCTTTCTACTTCACCTATGCAATAGGAAACCACTTTAAGACTTGTTTGATGCAAATAATCCAACATGATAGCAAGTAAAAAAATAGACATGTAAAAATGACTCCTAATTTTAGCCTTTTTTTTGAGTTTATTTTGTTTCCTTAATTTGTATCATACTTTGTTGCCACTAAAATATTAAAATATTGGTTTTCAAGCATTTTTTTCATATATATTAGCATTAATTTATTTGTAATTATTATTGTTTATTAAGTTTTCCCTCCCAGGGTGACACATGGAAATCATGAAGGAAATCTAAGTGACACCTTCTCCACCTCATAGACAACCAAGTTCTATCAAATAAGATTATTTGGAGGTGTCTCCATGCATAGCTCTGAATTATATGCCATCAGACCAGACAAGAGGGCTATGAACTATGCATAAGAAGGAAATGAAGGGGCTATGACACATTCATGGTGCACCTGGAGAGATGAAGAAAAATTGAATCATAATAATGATGGCCCAAGCTAGTTTCCTTTGGATCCATGTCTAGTACATCACCTTATAGTTGCAACACCTCTACATGATCATGTTATCGCTTAATGGAAAAAATTTATTGGTTTAAGAGAGTTATTTGGGATAATTTTCCATATTCTTCTCCTAATCTCTCACTATCCTATATGATTTTACTATTTGGCTTTCAATTTTAGAGTTTGTTTTTTGTTCATAATTTTTTTGGATCTATGGCCCCTCATTCTAATTGCACACGAAAAACCCTTTGCATCAAACTAGGGTTGATGTGAAGGTGGCCACTAATTCTTTTACTTATCTTAGAACAAATCCACTTGGCCTTCAAAAATTTTTTCTTGCCATTGAAGAAAAGGAGATTTAATGGAGGAGTACGAGGTTGGTACAATGTCTATGTGCTTCATCCGAGATCTAGGTTCAAGCTGCAATAGGGAAATGAAGTTTTACTGCACAATGGAGCTATACTGGCACACAAAGGAATTTGTATCCCATGCTTTGGCATCTCAAAATAATGAATGGAAGGAACTCCAAGACCATCTCTAGTTGGTAGAAAAATAAAATCATTTCTTCGTTACTTAGTGTCTTGGATGGTTAGGAAGCATGGTGGAAAAATTCAAGTTGAAGCTCCTAGATCTTCTAAGGAAACTCCATTTCCATTCATTGTTTTTTAAGGAATCATGTTGCAACACTCTTCTCTAATATTTGAGCTTTCATTTTTATAATGCATTAAGGGATTGAGTTGCATTACATGCTCATCCATGTGATATTTGCACCAACATGTTCCACGTCTCATCCACCTGTCCAATTCTTCATATATTTGGACAACTTATTATAGCGTGACAACAATTGAATGAAAATCAAGCAGAGATTCCTCCCGGAGAGGAAAAGTCGTTGGCTCCCAAAATTTCAGCACCTTCCCAAGTGTTATCACTCCCCCCTGCTTCCCAAGGCTGTGAATGAAGCTGAAGGAAGGTAACCACAAACCATGCTTTAGGTTTGGTAGCTAGCCCTACCAGGACCAGAGAGGGCTCTCTCTTTGTCACTTTTGTAGTCAAAGGAATGACTAAGTATCTAATTATCTTAGGCTAGTTATGTAAGATCAATAAATATGATTTTTTAAAAGTTTTAGTTGCTGAATAGAAAGGTTAGTGAGAAGACTGTGTGTAGGGTTTTAAGGTCTGAATTCCAAGGTCAATTTGTAGAGACTGTGTGAGGCTAGATAGGTAGTTAAATTAAAGAATGTTTAATAGGTCATTGAGTATAAGATGAATTAAGAGAGAGTGTGAATAAGAACTGAGGTGAATTCATTCATTTAGAAGTGAATAGACATATGATGTAGACCTTGCCTAAAACCGAGCATGAATAGACATTATTTCTGCTTATAAAATTACAAGATAAAAATATGGAAATATGTATCTGAAAGAATAAGATATATCATTTAGAATGAATAGATAAACCTACATAAAAATAAAAAAATGCTCCAATGCATACCACAAGATTATCAACACAAGTTCTGCAAATCTGTCTCTGATTTCATTTCAAAATGATGGTTACAAGAGATCGACTGAAAAATAAGAATATCAACCCAAAAAAAGACTAAAGAGAGTCTACTTATAGAAAATATGGACTATGAAACCTCATCAAGTCGAAATCCCATCCAAAATGGATCATAAATACACAAGATGATTCATTTCCTAGATTCTAGGGAGGTTAGAAACCATTCTCTGAATTTTAGCTACGAACTAGGAGTGTTTGTCCCTTACATTAAATTACATATTCCCTCATGATAGGAGGCAAAAACCAACTAAATAAATCTAATTACAACTGATAGGACAAAAAAACCTTGAATTTGTGACATTTTCTGAGCTTGACAAGTGTCCTGAGGAATCCAATGCTGATTTGTAACATTTCTGACAAAAGGGTAACAGAAATTTGCAGAAGCATAACAAAAGTTTGCAGGCACTTTTGTGGCACTTTTAGGAGTCCAAATCCAATTCTAAAAGAACCATCAACTAGCCATGTTTTTCTAGTTTCTATAACATATTTAAGTTTTCAAAACGACTGATATGAAGGCCTCCGAAAACTCGTTCTTCGAAGGTTACTCCAAAAGAATAATAGAGGCTCCAAAAAGGTGGTCGAAACATGAAAAGTGAGTGGTTTGTGAGCTTTTTCTCCAAAATTAAAGCTTTCCATGCCAAGGGGGTTCTTGATCTGTAATGTACTCATCAAAATGCATCCATCCATGTAAATAAATCATCATTTGGATGCCTCAAAAATAAGCATAACAAAAGTTTGTTACCCTTCTGTGAGGAGGAATTTCCAGAATTGTGCAAAAAACACAAAAAATACCAAAATTGTTCAAAATTTCTCAAAATTTGTTATGTAGTACCTTTGAGTGATGGGCTAAACAACCAAAAAAGCTTCAGCCAACAATTCCAA
The DNA here is from genome assembly GCA_034641835.2 of Pinus albicaulis. NCBI lineage: Eukaryota > Viridiplantae > Streptophyta > Pinopsida > Pinales > Pinaceae > Pinus > Pinus albicaulis. The sequence continues at coordinate 708,482,267 of CM076572.1, read as the reverse complement.
TCTATCCTTATTTTTAAGCTTCATTTGAGCTTCTCACAAAACCTCAAACATCTAGTCCTCTCAAAGCATCTTTTGGCCAAGAGTGAATCATTGATTTCATGCATTGTGAAGGGTTCTAACCTGAGGTGGAACCCTCCCTTGAATTTATTCTACTCACTCTCCATATTTTTTGTCACTGAAAGAATGAAAACCCTATTATGTCTATGGGATGGGTATATGTAGTGAAATATGGAAAAAACAAGGTGTAGGGATGGGGTAGGTTTAGAGGGTGAGATGGAGGGTTATGAAGCTAGGGAAAATTATAAAAAAAATCAAGTAGACAGGGTTGTATGTTAGCTCCATGTTGTGAGTGGAATGAAGTGAAATGGATATGAGGAAGTGTAGAAATTATACAAACATATGTATATCAATGGATTCAATATGATCAAGCAATGTACTAAAGCTAGATACTGAATTCTTCTACAAATCAATTAAGGGAAATAAACACGATCACCAATGACAAGTAAAGAAAGAAAAAAATAAAACCACAACACATAAATTTTCTTGGGGAAAGCTTTCTGCTCAAAACCCCTCTATCTTCTATTGTATATTCACTATGGAATCATGAAACAATTACAATGCACTCTTCTCACAAGCATATCCTGCACTCTCACAACTGTCTCATAATGATCCTGACAAAATTGACCAACACTTAGCCAATTCTCAGCCTCTAATAAACCTGTCTTTCTTTCTCAATTCATGTAGAATGAAATCCCTATTCTTTAGGAATTTTAGCCTTCCAAAAATACTCAAGGATCATGGGCAATCCAATAGATGTCTGGTTGCATGCGGGCAACCTACTAATCACACAATTGATAATTAACCTTTGTCTCAATTGGGTCTCCACTGGAATTAGCATGCATGCAGATATTAATAGTAAATCATTAGTTGCATGGCAGGTCACTAATTCTAAATTAAATATGATTTAATTCACTTGATCTCTCACTAGTGAAACAAATAATTACAACTAGTCTAACTGACTATAACTCACCTAATTGAGTTAACTGATTACTCATGCATTAAAATAATGCACCAAATGAAATTCAAACTCCATAACTAATTGAATCAATCTGCATACCTCACCAACCACCCTCAACTCAAAATACATGAGCTAACTGAGTTTATCACACTCAGTTAACTATTACAAGTGATTATGAGATAATATTACATTTTAATGTCCAATTTAATTAAGGGAAAATTAAATTAGACACTGTACGAATTTAATTAATAAAATAGTCTTCACACTAATGTATTTCTAGGACCTGTGGTCCCACATTAGTGTGTGTGCTGTGTTGGAATTCAATAGGAAGGTGGTTAAAGCAAGGAAACATAGGAAATTTTCAATTTGTCACTGTGTAAATTAGCTAGAAATTAGGGTTTCACGAAAATGGTTGTTAGGGATGATATGGATGGTGGGAGATGTGAGGATGAGGTATATGAGAGGTGTAGGATAGTGTTTAGGTACTAATGTTAGGGTTTATCTAGCTGGAGTAGGTTAGGTTTTATCAAATGGAGTCTTTCATTGACATGGAGAAGTGATGATATGGTGTAATATGGAGTGTGCATGAAAATGATTTGAAAATCAATAACTAGACCAAGGGAGGGTATGAGAGTATTAACTTCATGGAAAATTTTAGGGGCTAATATTCGCAAGTGGGCTAATTTTCCATGTTTTTTCCAAAAAAAAGATTCGCCAATTTCCATTTTTTATAAAACACGATTCACCCAAATTTTACAATATAAAATTATTTTACCTTAAAATTCGCCAAAATTATACAAAGAGCATATATAAAATCATTATAAATTTGAATAATTTTACAAATACATCAATAAACATTTTATATTTTACATATTAGAGACTAGTGAGATTCGCCAATGTTTTAAACTTCAAGATAATTTTCCATCCTTAAAATTTTCCCTGATTAACTTACTGTTTGTGAGAGGTCCAAGGAGTAATGGTCACAAGCCTTGAGCTTGTTTGAAGATATTTGAAGCCAAAAACCTAATTCCAGACCCTTTCTGGAGATAAAAAACCAAATTACAGAAGTGTAACAACACTTCCCAGAAGCGTAACAACTAATTCCGTAAATGCGACAAAGGAATTGCCAAAAATATGGCTTAAATATGGATCAATATATCTCTAACCATAATGTTTTCTGCAAAAATGAGAGAATTTTTTTTTCTTTGGCATGTTATGAAAAAAAACCTCCTCCATTTTTCCAAAATACTTTCCCATTTTCTCAGAATCCAAGTTTGAAGTTGATCACTCAAAATTTGCAGAAGTGTAGCGCCTACTTTGAGAGGGATATTGGATGCCTTACAAGAGGATTTTTAGGATGCCAGTGGTATGGCTAGAAAAATTAGGATGTATGCTACAAAATGGAGTCATCAAGCACTGCAAACCCTTTCTCCAAACTCCTGGAAAATTTATTTGAACACAACCTGTCCAAAAGTGCAGAAAATGACCTGGGGAAACTATATTTTGAGCATTTCTCTCAAACCATAACACCTGGGCTTAAACTGAAGGAATTTTTTTTTCTTTGGACTATGATTGACAAACATCTCTTTCACTTTTGTAAAGTTCATCTTTATTACATTATAAACTGATTTTTAATCCAAACTTTCCTTGTGTGCAATATAGACCTTCACTTGATCACGAAGCTCTAAAAATGATGCCATGGGTCTGATTTGGCTCAAACCTGGAATGGTGACCTCCCTTATGGAACTTATTCTCACCCTCCATGATTTTTTTCAACAAGGAAATCCATAGCTTGATGTAGTGGATAGGGAAGGTGGAAAATTAGGAAAACAAGGGATACTGGTAGAGTGGTTTAAAGGAAAGAAATGAAGTGGAAGAAAGTTAGGGATAAATACCTAAAAATTTTTGGAGGTAGAGTGGTGATTTGGATATAGGATTCAAGTGGAATTTTTGGGAATGGGTATGTGAAAGGTGCCCAAAAGGTCAAAACACAGGGTTTCACTAATTTTTCTGATAAAATGTAGTGAAAATTATGGTTTTAATAAAATTGATGGAAAAGAGGGCTATGAGTGATAGGATATGTTAGGGTATGGTGTATTAAGGTTATATGAAGGTTGTAGATGGTTCGATTAGGGTTTTATCAGCTAAAACAAAAAATATATGAAAAACACCAAAAACATAATGGAGGTAACCTAATGAAGGAAACCACTCATTTGATGATGAATTTTGACTTGAGAGAGGTATGGAGGGTGTCCACTTACTATTTAGGAAGTGTGTGAACCTTTTTGTAGTGGTTTTGAACCTTTCGGAATTTTTTTGAAGCACAAACACCAAAAGCGCATCACCTGCACAACACACCTAGAAGCGTAGTACAGGTAGTGTTGGCACAAATTTACTTATTTTTATTCAACCAATGGCAGCTGTGGAGTGTGATGGTGAGAAGAGAGGAGCTCTTTAATTATTTCCTTATCTTTTCTAACTCCCTATGCAAATGACTTGTATGGTGAAAATGAGATTTTGTTTGCTTTCTTTTATGACATAATTGACTCTTATGGTGGCGAAACAAATGAGACCTAGATTCTGACCTAAATGAAGGTGTGGTGAATGAATTTAAGCCCTAGATTAATGATGGATTACATGACCTCTGAAATGATGATGGCCATGAATGGAGTGAAGGGAGTAGGATTTCAGACCTAGACATATTCCGTGAACACAATTTTATTTGAAAAATGACTTGAAACATGAAATTTTGAACTAGGACCACTACTAAGTAAACCTGAAAGAGTACATTTGATCACTGAAAATTTGGACACTAACATTGGCTTCAGCTGGGGTGGCAGAAACTTCAGGAGGTGTCAAGAACACTGTAGACCAAGTAGCCTCATCCATTGTGAAATGGAGTCACTGTAACTACAATCCTCAAACTGATTCAAATCAAACTAAAAACTGAACTATACATCATCAATTGCAAACTCTATTGGAAACTGACAAAAAAAAAGATTCTCAAAATTTTGAGCTTATTCATTACACCATAAGTACTCTAACTGATCCATAAATCACTTGATTAAGTGAAGTCGAAAATCCAGTGCAACAATTAAATAAAATGCCTATCTGATTTCTTGCTCCTGCTACCTTCCTCAAAGGAAAAGTTTTGTGGTAATGACAACCCCAACTGAAAACTAAACCCAATATCTGTGTTGGTGAAGAAAAAAAACTCCATATTTTTTGATGCTTCCAAAATATTTCCCAAGGGGTCTTGAAAATCATGAAATATTACCTCTTTTTGATTAGAAAAAAGAAGGGAAATGCTTTCAAATATAATGGCTGATTGTTCTAATTCATTTGGTTGATCCCTCCTAAATATAAATGCAATAATGTGATCTTCCATATCATCCAGATTAGAGACAGGATTTGTATGTTCTTGCAGATCTTCAATTGAGGTAGCCAAATAAGTATCAACACAAATATCTACTAGTGGATTTTCATGTATAACAGAAATAGAATTGTCTTGGATCAAGAATTTTTTTACATCTAAATCCTTTGAAGATTACTGAACATATTCATCAAATTCAAGACAACAAACCTGTTGTACACTTTTTTTTACCTCAACGAATAAATCTTAACTCTTTAGAGTTTCTTTACAAGAAAACTCAAAATTATGATCTCCACATATTTCTTCCTAAATTAAAAACTCAGAAGAGGATAGGGATGAAGGATAGCTAGACAGAACATCTTCATATATTTCTTCATTTCTAGAATATTGGCAAGACTCTTGAAAATTATAATCAACTTTGAAATATGGAAGATCAATGTCATCCTTTGAAGAAGTTTGCTCAACTTCACTGTCATCAAGGGTAGAATCCATGATATTCTCATGGCAGTGAAAATGGTTTTCATTCAAAGCATCCAAGAGTTCATCATCCATAAACTCTTCATTTCCATAAGCACTTTCTAGCTCTTGAATAAAATCCTCAAAGTGATCAAAACAATCCTCAATGAAAAGCAAAGAAGGATAGGTTTCTCTATACTTCTTGAAAAATACTGAGTGAAAATCCTTGACAGAATAAGTACAATAAGGAGGCAAGATTTCATACCAAAACTGTGTTTTTTTTCTAATGCGATTATGAACATCTTCATTAAACAATATTCATGAAAATTAATCTTAAGCTTATGCACATGCATATGAAATCTTATTAAATGAAGTGTAGCATCATCACCTTTTCCATATCTGAATTTTGGCAAGTATGTTTGCCAATCTACTTGAGGCATACGATTTGGAAAGCCTAGAACACGATGTCGATGCATAGGAGCATATCTAGCATTCCTTCTTACAGTTGAATCCATGTTGAAAATAGTGAAGTCACCAAGAAATTCTTCAAGCTACCATTTTTTGAACAATGGAATCGCCATGAAAACTCTGAACCTTTGGATTCTTCAACACTCGAGTTGCCAGGTGAAATATGCACAACATTTCTTGTGCCTGACCACTGTTCACCATCAACAATCAGAGCTAATATTTGTTGTTCTTTCTTGGGGAGTATTTAACCTTCACTCCCTGGCAACAGTGCCAATAATTTTATCACTCCCCCTGCTTCCCAAGGCTATGAATGGATCTGAAGGAATGTAACCACATACTAGGCTTTAGGTAAGGTAACTAGCCCTACCAGGACTAGAGAGGGATCTCTCGTTGTCACTTTTTCAATCAAAGGAATGACTGAGTATCTAATGATCTTAGGCTAGGTATGTAAGCTTAGAAAACAGGATTTGTTTAATGTTTTAAGTCCTTGATAGAAAGGTCAGTGAGAAGACTGTGTGTAGGGTTTTAAGGTCTGAATTCCAAGGTCAATTTGTAGAGAATGTGTGAGGCTAGTAGGTAGTTTGAAAGCATTTTTAATAGGTCATTGAGTATAGGATGAATTAAGAGATATTCTGAATAAGCAGCGAGGTGAATTCATTCATTTAGAAGTGAATATACATATAAGGTAAACCTTTCCTAAAACATAGCATAAACAAACATGATTTTTGCTTATAAAATTACAAGATAAAGATATGGAAAGATGTATATGAAAGAAGAAGATATAAAATTTAGCATGAATAGATAAACATACATAAGAAAAAAAAATTCTCCAATGAATACCACAATATTCTCAACACAAGTTTTGCAAATCTATCTTTGATTTCATTCCAAAATGCCGGTTACAAGAACTCCACTGCAAAATAAGACTATCCAACCTAAAAAAAGACTAAATATAGTCTACTTATAGAAAATATGGACCATGACACCTCATAAGGTCTAAATCCCATCCAAAATGGATCATAAATACACAAGATGAGTCATTTCCTAGATTCTAGGGAGGTTAGAAACCATTCCCTAAATTTTAGCTATGAACTAGGAGTGTTTTTCCCTTACATTAAATTAAATATTACCTCATGATAAGAGGCAATAACCAACTCAATAACTCTAATTCCAAGTCATAGGACAAAAAAACCTCAAACTTGTGACATTTTCTGAGCTTGACAAGTGTCCTGAGGAATCCATGCTTATTTGTAACATTTTTGACAAAAGGATAAAATAAATTTGCAGAGAAGTAATAGAAGTTTTTCAGGAACTTTTGAGACAAATTTAGGAGTCCAAATCCACTTCTAAAAGAATGGTCAACTATCCCTGTGTGTTTAGTTTAAAAAACATATTGATTTTGCAAAATGACCCACGGGAAGGCCTCCAAAAACACATTCTCCCAAGGTTACTCCAAAAGTGTAACATAGCCTCCAAAAAGGTGGCAAAAACATGAAAAATGAATGGTTTTTGAGCCTTTTCTCCAAAATTAAAGATTGTCATACGAAGGGGGTTCCTGATCTATAATGTAATAATCAAAATGAATCCATCCATGTAAATAAATCATCATTTGGATGTCCCCAAAATAAGCGTAACAAATGTTTGTTACCCTTCTGTGAGGAGGAATTTCCAGAATTGTGAAAAAACACAGAAAATACAGAAATTCTTCAAAAATTCTCAAAATTGGTTCTGTAGTACTTGTGAGTGATGGGCTAAAAAACCAAAGAATCTTAAGCCAACTATTCCAAGCTATCCTTCTCTTTAAGCTTCATTTGAGCTTCTCACATAACCTCAAACATCCAATCCTCTCAAAACATCATTTGATAAAGGGTGAAGCATTGATTTCATGCATTGTGAAGGGTTCTAACCTGAGGTGGTGCCCTACCTTGAAGTTATTCTTCTCACTCTCCATATTTTTTTATCACTGAAAGGATGAAAACCCTAGTATGTTGATGGGATGGGTATATGTAGTGAAATCTGGAAAAAACAGGGTGTAGGGATGGGGTAGGTTTCGAGGGTGAGATGGAGGGTTATGGATCTAGGGAAAATTATACCAAAAATTAAGTAGATAGGGTTGTATGTTGGCTCCATGTTGTGAGTGTAATGAAGTGAAATGGATATGAGGAAGGTGGTTAAAACAAGGAAACATAGGAAATTTTCAATTTGTCACTTTGTAAATTAGCTAGAAATTAGGGTTTCATGAAAATGGTTGTTAGGGATGATATGGATGGTGGAGGATGCGATGATGAGGTATATGAGAGGTGTAGGATATTGTTTAGGTACTAGGGTTAGGGTTTATCTAGCTGGAGTAGGTTAGGGTTTATCAAATGGAGTATTTAATTGACATGGAGAAGTGATGATATGGTGTAATATGGAGTGTGCATGAAAATGATTTGAAAATCAATAACTTGTCCAAGGGAGGGTATGAGAGTATTAAATTAATATTTGTGAGTGGTCCAAGGAGTAATTGTCACAAGCCTTAGGCTTTTTTGAAGAGATTTGAAGCCACAAATCTAATTTTGGACCCTTTCTAGAGACGAAAATCCAAATTACAGAAGCGTAACAACACTTCCCTGAAGTGTAACAACTGATTCCAGAAACGTAACAAAGGAATTGCCAAAAATATTTAAAAATAGGCCTTAAATATGGATCAATATCTTTATACCCACAATGGTTTTTGCAAAAGTGAGGGAGGTTTTTTTACTTTGGCATGTCATCAACAAAAACCTCCTCCATTTTCCCAAATTAATTTCCCATTTGCTCATAATATTTCCCATTTCCTCATAATACAAGTTTTAAGTTGATCACTCAAAATATGCAGAAGCGTAGCACATTTTGAACAGAAGCATAGTGCCTAATTTGAGAGGGCGTTTGGAGGCCTTCCCAGAAAATTTTGGGGTTGCAATCACTTGAAAACCCTGCTCAAAACCACTGAACATTGGTTTGAAGATAACCTCTCCAAAAGTGCAGAAAATGACCTGGAGCAACTTATTTTCAGCATTTCTCTCAAACCATAACACTTGTGCATAAATTGAAGGATTTTTTTTTCTTTTGACTATGATGGACAAAAACCTCTTTTCCTTTTGTAAAATCCATCTCCATACTTCAAAAACTGATTTTAAGCCAAACTCTCCCTGTGTGCAATGTAAACCCTCGCTTGCTCATGAAGCTCTAAATGATGCCATGGGTCTGAGTTGGCTCAAACCTGTAATGGTGACCTCCCTTATGGACCTTCTTCTCACCCTCCATGATTTTTTTCAACAAGGAAAGCCCTAACTTGATGTAGTGGATATGGAAGGTGAAAAATTAGGAAAACAAGGGATAATGGTAGAGTGGTTTTAGGGACATAAATGAAGTGGAAGGATGTTAGGAAAAAATCATTAAAATTTGGGGAGGTAGGGTGATGAATTGGATACATGATTAAAGTGAAATTTTTGTGAATGAGCATGTGAAAGTTACCCAAAAGGTCAAAACATAAGGTTTCACTAATTTTTCTGCCAAAATGTAGTGAAAATTAGGGTTTTAATGAAATTGATGGAAAAGAGGTTTGTGAGTGATAAGATATGTTAGGGTATGTTTTATTAAGGTTATATGAAGGTTGTAGATGGTTAGAATAGGGTTTTATCAGTTGAAACAAACAAAATATGAAAAACACCAAAAATGTAGTGGAGGTAACCTAACAAAGGAAACCACCCATTTGCTGATGAATTTTGACTTGAGAGAGGTATGGAGGGCATCCAATTACTTTTTAGGAAGTGTATGAACCTTTTTGGAGTGGTTTTGAACCTTGGAGAACTGATTTCTAGCTCAAACACCAAAAGCGCAACACACCCAGAAGTGTTGCACAGGTAGTGTTGGCACAAATTTGCTTATTTTTATTCAACCCCTGGCAGCTATGGAGTATGATGGTGAGAAGAGAGGAGCTCTTTACTTATTTACCTATCTATGCTAACTCCCTATGAAAATGACTCATATGGTGAAAATGAGATTTTGTTCGCTTTCTTTTATGACATAATTGGCTCTTATGGTGGCGAAACAAATGAGACCTAGACTCTAACCTAACTCAAGGTGTGGTGAATGACCTCAGACCCTAGATGATTGATGGATGACATGACCTATGAAATGATGATGACCGTGAATTGAGTGAAGGGAGTAGCATTTCAGACCTAGACATATTCAGTGAACAAAATTTTTAAGTATGAAGGGTTTCCACAGTGCATTATATTAGATATCATTTTTGGGATTCAACTGCGTTAAGTAAGTCATTCATCTATGACCATTTCCATGAGAGGTAGTCATAACTGAATAATTTCTCATGATTTTTGAATAGTCCACTTAGCACTCATTGCATTGATGCTCACAGGGGTGAAGAAGTGGGATTGAAGCTAGTGAAATGAATCACATAGCACCAACCATCACTTCCGGGGCTTGCACCCAATAACCAAGACTTCCTGGGAGGTCACCCATCCTATAAATCCTCTAGCTCAAGTGCGCTTAACTGTGGATGTTTCCCCACAATCAAGCCAACTTATCTTGCTACCACATTTGCAAAAACTTAACAAGTATTGTGCCTCATGAAACATTCAACTAGAGCTCCCTTTATTCATTATATTTTTAAGTATGAGGGGTTTCCGCAGTGCATTATATTAGATATCATTTTTGGGATTCAACTGCGTTAAGTAAGTCATTCATCTATGACCATTTCCATGAGAGTTAGTCATAATTGACTAATTTCCCATGATTTTTGGATAGTCCACTTAGCATTCATTGCATCAGGTGATGCTCACAGGTATGAAGAAGTGGGATTGAAACTAGTGAAATGAATCACATAGTGCCAATCATCACTTTTGGGACTTGCACCCAATAACCAGGACTTCCCGGGAGGTCACCCATCCTAGAAATCCTCTGGCTCAGGCACGCTTAACTATGGAGTTTTCCCCACAATCTATCCCACTTAGCTTGCTACCCCATTTGCAAAACCTTAGCAAGTATTATGCCTCATGAACCATTCAAGTAGAGCTCCCTTTACTCATTGTATTTTTAAATATGAGGGGTTTCCGCAGTGCATCATGAAACATTACCTCTTGTTGATTAGAAAAAATAAGGGAAATGATTTCAAATATAATGACTGATTTTTCTTCTTCATTTGCTTGATCCCTCTTAAATAGAAATGTAGTAATTTGATCTTCCATATCATCCAGATCAGAGATAATATTTGTATTTTCTTGCAGATCTTCAATTGAGGTAGCCAAATCAACATTAACACAAATATATATAAGTGGATTTTCATGTATATCAGAAAGAGAATTGTCTTGGCTCTGACTCTTTAGAGTTTCTTTACAAACCTGTTCATCAAACTCAATACAACAAACCTGTTGTACACTATTTTTGACCTCAAAGGATAAATAATGACTCTTTAGAGTTTCTTTACAAGCAAACTCAAAATTATGATATGCACATATTTCTTCCTGAATTAAAAACTCAGAAGAGGATAGGGATGAAGGGTAGCTGGATAGAACATCTTTATATATATCTTGATCTCTAGAAGATTGGAAAGACTGCTGCAACTTATCATCAACTTTGAAATATGGAAGATGAATTTCATCCTTTGAAGAATTCTTCTCAATTTTTATGTCATCCAGGGTAGAATCCATGATCTTATCATGGCAGTGAAAAGGTTTTTCATTCAAATCATCCAAGAGTTCATCATCCATAAACTCTTCATTGCCATAAGCACTTTCTAGCTCTTGAATAAAATTATCAAAGTGATCACAACAATCCTCAATGAAAAGCAAATAAGGATAGGTTTCTTTATACTTCTCGAAAAATACTGAGTGGAAACCCTTGATATAATAAATACAAGAAGGAGGCAAAATTTCACACCAAAACCGTGTTTTTTCTTCTAATGTGATCATGAAAATCTTCATGAAAATTAATCTTCAGCTTACGCATGTGCATATGAAATATTATTAAATGAAGTGTAGCATCATCAACTTTTCCATCTTTGAATTTTGACAAGTATGTTTTCCAATCTACTTGAGGCATAAGATTTTGAAAGATTAGAACATGATCTTGATGCATAGGAGAATATCTATCATTTATTATTACAGTTGAATCCATCTTGAAAAGAGTGAATTCACCAAGAAATTATTCAAGCTACCATTTTTTGAACAATGGAGTCACCATGAAAACTCTGAACTTTTGGATTCTTCGACACTCGAGTCGCCAGGTGAAATATGGACAACCTTTCTTGTGCCTGGCCACTGTTCACTATAAAAAATCAGAGCTACTATTTTTCGTTCTATCTCGGGAAATATTTAACCTTTGCTCCCTAGAAACGGTGCCAAGAATGTTATCACTCCCCCTTTCTTCCCAATGTTGTGAATGGAGCTGAAGGAAGGTAACCATATACTAGGCTTTAGGTTAGGTAGCTAGCCCTACCAGGAATAGAGAGAGCTCTCTCATTGTCACTTTTGCAGTCAAAGGAATGAATGAGTATCTAATGATATTAGGCTAGGTATGTAAGCTCAGTAAATAGGATTTTTTTGATGTTTTAAGTGCTGGATAGAAAGATCAGTGAGAAGATTGTGTGTAGGGTTTTAAGGTATAAATTCCAAGGTCAATTTATAGAGAATGTGTGAGGCTAGATAGGTATTTTTAAAGCATTGTTAATAGGTCATTGAGTATAGAATGAAGTAAGAGAGAGTCTAAATGAAAAATGAGGTGAATTCATTCAGTTAGAAGTGAATAGACATATCATGTAAACCTTGCCTAAAACAAAGCATGAACAAACATGATTTCTGCTTATAAACTTACAAGATAAACATATGGAAAGATGTATCTGAAAGAAGAAGATATATCATTTAGAATGAATATATAAACATACATAAGAAGAAAAAATTCCCTAATGCATACCACAATATTCTCAATAAAAGTTATGCAAATCTGTCTCTGATTTCATTCCAAAATGATGGTTACAAGAGCTCCACTACAAAATAAGACTATCCAACCAAAAAAAGACTAAAGAGAGTCTAATTATAGAAAATATGGACTATGATGCCTCATCAGGTCTAAATCCCATCCAAAATGGATCATAAATACACATGATAAGTCATTTCCTAGATTCTAGGGAGGTTAGAAACCCTTCCCTTAATTTTAGCTATGAACTAGGAGAGTTTGTCCCTTACATTAAATTACATATTCCCTCATGATAGGAGGAAAAAACCAAATCAATAAATATAATTCCAACTCATAGGACATTAAAAACTCGAATTTGTAACATTTATTGAGCTTGACAAGTGTCATGAGGAATCCAATGCTGAATTGTAACATTTCTGACAGAAGGGTAACAAAAAATTGTAGAATCATAATATAATTTTTTAGGCACTTTATGGCACTAATAGGAGTCTAATTCCACTTCTAAAACAACAGTCAACTAGCCCTATGTGTCTAGTTTCCAAAACATCTTGAATTTTTCAAAATGACCCACGGTAAGGCCTCCAAAAACTCATTCTCCCAAAGTTACTCCAAAATCGTAACAAAGGCTCCAAAAAGGTGTTAGAAACATGAAAAATGAGTGGTTTTTGAGATTTTTCTAAAAAATTAAAGCTTGTCATGCCAAGGGGGCTCATGATATGTAATTTAATCATCAAAATGCATCCATATATGTAAATAAATCATCATTTGGATGCCCCAAAAATAAGCGTAACAAAAGTTTGTTACCCTTATGTGAGGAGGAATTTCCAGAATTGTGCAAAAAACACAAAAATACCAAAATTGTTAAAATATTCTCAAAATTGGTTCTGTAGTAGCTATGAGTGATGGGCTAAATAGTCAAAATTGTTTTAGCCAACAAGTCCAAGTATCCTTCTCTTTAAGCTTCATTTGAGCTTCTCATAGAACCTCAAACTTCTAGTCCTCTCAAAACATCTTTTGGGCAAGGGTGAAGCATTGATTTAATACATTGTGAAGGGTTCTAACTTGAGGTGGCACCCTCCTTGAAGTTATTCTTCTCACTCTCGATCTTTTTTATCTCTGAAAGGATGAAAACCCTAGTATTTTTATCAGATGGGTATATGTAGTGAAATCTAGAAAAAATAGGGTGTAGAGACGGGGTAGGTTTATAGGGTGAGATGGAGGGTTATGGAGTTAGGGAAAATTATACAAAAAATTCAGAAGATAGGGTTGTATGTTAGCTCCATGTTGTGAGTGGAATGAAGTGAAACAGATATGAGGAAGGTGGTTAAAACAAGGAAACACAAGAAATTTTCAACTTGTCACTGTGTAAATTAGCTAGTAATTAGGGTTTCATGAAAATGGTTGTTAGGGATGATATGGAAGGTGGTAGATGTGAGTATGAGGTATAAGAGAGGTGTAGGATAGTGTTTAGGTACTAGGATTATGGTTTATCTGTATGGATTAGGTTAGGGTTTATCAAATGAAGTCTTTCATTGACATGGAGAAGTGATGATATGGTGTAATATGGAGTGAGCATGAAAATGATTTGAAAATCAATAACTTGACCAAGGGAGGGTATGCAAGTATTAACTTACTGTTTATGAGAGGTCTAAGGAGTAATTGTCACAAGACTTGAGCTTGTTTGAAGAGATTTGAAGCCAAAAGCATAATTCTGGACCCTTTCTAGAGATGAAAAACCAAATTACAGAAGTGTAAGAACACTTCCCAGAAGTGTAACAACTGATTCTAAAAACATAACAAATGAATTACCAAAAATATGCAAAAATAAGGCTTAAATATGGATCAATATCTCTCTAACCATAATTTTTTTTGCAAAACTGAGAGAGGTTTTTATTCTTTGTCATGTTATGAACAAAACCGACCGTCATGTTTCCAAAATACTCTCCCATTTGCTCAAAATCCAAGTTTGAAGTTGATCGCTCAAAATTTGCAGAAGCGTAGAGTTTACTTTGAGAGGGAGTTTGGAGGCCTTCCTAGAGGAGTTTGGGGTTGCAAGTGGTATGGTTGGAAATATTAGGATTTTTGATACATAATGGAGTCATTAAGCACTGCAAACCCCTGCTCCAAACCCCTGAAAATTGATTTGAACACAACCTATCCATAAGTGCAGAAAATGACCTGGAGCAATTATATTTTGAGCATTTCTCTCAAACCATAACACCCATGCATAAAAATAATGAGGTTTGTATCATTTGGCCTATTATTTACAAAAACCTCTTTCTCTTTTATAAAATGAATCTCCATTACTTCATAAACTTATTTTGAAGTTAAACTGTCCCTGTGTGCAATGCAAACCCTCACTTGATAAAGAAGCTATAAAAATGATGCCATGGCTATAAGTTGGCTAAAACCTGCAATTATGACCTGCATTATGGACCTTCTTCTCACCCTCAATGATTTTTTTCAACAAGGAAAGCCCTATCTTGATGTAGTGGACGTGGAAGGTGGAAAATTAGGAAAACAGGGGATAGTGGTAGAGTGGTTTTAGGGAAAGAAATGAAGTGGAACAAAGTTAGCAAAAAATCCATAAAAAATTGGGGAGGTAGGGTGATGAGTTGGTTACATGATGCAATTGGAATTTTTTGGAATGGGCATGTGAAGGTACCCAAAAGGTCAAAACACAGGGTTTCTTAGTTTTTTTCTGCCAAAATGCAGTGAAAATTAGGGTTTTAATGAAATTGATGGAAAAGAGGGATGTGAGTGATAGGATATGTTAGGGTATGGTGTATGAAGGTTATATGAAGGATGTAGATGGTTAGATTAGGGTTTTATCAGCTGAAACAAACAAAATATGGAAAACTCCAAAAACATAGTGGAGGTAACCTAATGAAGGAAACCACTCATTTTATGATGAGTTTTGAATTGAGAGAGGTATGGACGGTTCTGATTAATGTTTAGGAAGTGTATGAACATTTTTGCAATGGTTTTGAACCTTTGAGAACTGATTTAGAGCTCAAACACTAAAAGCGCAACACCTGCGCAACACACCTAGAAGCATAACACAGGTAGTGTTGACACAAATTTGCTTATTTTTCTTCAACCCTTGGCAGTTGTGGAGTATGATGGTGAGAAGAGAGCATCTATTTATTTATTTCCGTCCTATGCAAATGACTTGTTTGGTGAAAATGAGATTTTATTCGCTTTCTTTTATGACCTAATTGACTCTTATGGTGGCGAAACAAATGAGACCTAGACTCTCACCTAAATGAAGGTGTGGTGAATGACCTTAGACCGTATATGATTGATGGATCATGACCTCTGAAATTATGATGACCATGAATGGGGTGAAGGGAGTAGCAATTCAAACCTAGACATATTCAATGAACAAAATTTTATTTGAAAACTGACTTGAAACATGAAATTTTGACCTAGGACCACTACTAAGTAAACCTGAAAGAGTACATTTGATCACTAAAAATTTGGAAACTAACATTGGCTCCAGCTGGGGATGGCAGGTCCTTCAAGATGTGTCAAGAACACTGTAGACCAAGTATCCTCATCCATTAGGCAATGGAGTCATTGCAACTACAATCCTCAAACGTATTCAAATCAAACTGAAAACTGAACTGTACATCATCAACTACAAAATCTATTGGAAACTGACACTGAAAAATATTCTCATAATGTTGAGCTTATTGATTACACATTACCTACTTTAACTGTTCCATATATCACTTGATCAAGTGAAGTCGAAAATCCAGTGCAACAATGAAAGCAAATGGCTATCTGATTTCTTGCTCCTCCTACTTTCCTCAAAGGAAAAGTGACATGGTAATGAAAAACCCAACTAAAAACTGAACCCAATCTCTATGTTGGTGACGAGAACGAACTCCATATTTTTTGATCCTTCCAAAATACTACCCAAGGGGTCTTGAAAATCATGAAACATTACCTCTTGTTTATTAGAAAAAAGAAGGGAAATGCTTTCAAATATAATGGCTGATTGTTCTTCTTGATTTGGTTGATCCCCCTTAAATAGAAATGTAGTAATGCGACCTTCCATATCATCCAAATGAGAGACAAGATTTGTAAGTTCTTGCAGATCTTCAATTGAGGTAGCCAAATCGACATCAACAAAAATATCTACAAGTGGATTTTCATGTATATCAGAAAGAGAATTGTCTTGGGTCTGATTTTTTTTTACATCTTGATCCTTTGAAGGATTTTGAAAATGTACATCAAAATCAAGAAAACAAACCTATTGTACACTTCTTTTGAAATCAACAGATAAATCATGACTCTTTAGAGTTTCCTTACAGGAAAACTCAAAATTTTGATCTGCACATATTTCTTCCTGAATTAAAAACTCAGAAGAGGATAGGGATGAAGGGTAGCTAGACAAAACATCTTCATATATATGTTGATCACTAGAATATTGGAAAGACTGCTGCAAATTATCATCAAATTCAAAATATGGAAGACCAATGTCATCCTTTGGAGAATTTTGCTCAAGTTCGCTGTCATCTAGGGTAGAATTCATGATCTTCTCATCGCGGTGAAAATGGATTTCATTCAAAGCATACAAGAGTTCATCATCCTAAAATATTCATTTCCATAATCAATTTTTAGCTCTTGAATAAAATTTTCAAAGTGATCACAACAATCCTCAATGAAAAAAAAGAAAGGATAGGTTTCTCTATACTTCTCGAAAAATACTGAGTTAAAATCCTTAAGAGAATAAATACAAGCATGAGGCAAGATTTCAAACAAAAACAATGCTTTTTATTCTAATGTGATAATGAACATATTCATTAAACAATATTTATGAAAATTAATCTTTAGCTTACACACATGCATATGAAATCTTATTAAATGAAGTGTAGCATCATCACCTTTTCCATCTCTGAATTTTGTCAAGTATGCTTGCCAATCTACTAGAGGCATATGATTTGGAAAGCCTGGAACATGATCTAGATGCATACGAGAATATATAACATTATTTCTTAGAGTTGAATCCATCTTGAAAACAATGAAGTCACCAAGGAATTCTTCAAGCTACCATTTTTTGAACAATGGAGTCGCCATGAGAACTCTGAACTTTTGGATTATTCGACACTTGAGTTTCCAGGTGAAATATGCACAACCTTTCTTGTGCCTGACCACTATTCACCATCATAAATCATAGCTAATGTTTGTCATTCTTTCCCTAGAAATTTTTAACCTTCGCTCCCTGGAAATGGCGCCAAGAATGTTATCACTCCCCCTGCTTCCCAAGGCTGTGAATGGAGCTGAAGGAAGGTAACCAGAGGTAGATAGCCCTACCAGGACCAAAGAGGGATCTCTAATTGTCACTTTTGCAGTCAAAGGAATGAATGAGTATCTAATGATATTAGGCTAGGTATGTAAGCTCAGTAAATATGATTTATTTTGTGTTTTAAGTGTTGGATAGAAGGCTCAGTGAGAAGACTGTGTGTAGGGTTTTAAGGTTTGAATTCCAAGGTAAATTTGTAGAAAATGTGTAAGGCTATATATGTAGTTTGAAAACATGTTTAATATTTCATTGAGTATAGGAAGAAGAGAGAGCATGAATAAGCACTGAGGTGAATTCATTCATTTAGAAGTGAATATACATATCATGTAAACCTTGCCTAAAACATAACATGAACAAACATGATTTCTACTTATAAACTTACAAGATAAACATATGGAAAGATGTGTCTGAAAGAAGAAGATATACCATTTAGCATAGGATAGATAGGTAGTTTTAAAACATGTTTAATATTTCATTGAGTATAGGAAGAAGATAGAGCGTGAATGAGCACTGAGGTGAATTCATTCATTTAGAAGTGAATAGACATATCATGTAAACCTTGCCTAAAACATAGCATGAATAAACATGATTTCTGCTTATAAACTTACAAGATAAACATATGGAAAGATGTGTCTGAAAGAAGAAGATATCCATTTAGCATGAATTGATAAACATACATTAGAAGAAAAAATGCTCCAATGCATACCACAAGATTATAAACACAAGTTTTGTAAATCTGTCTCTGATTTCATTCCAAAATGCTGGTTACAAGAGCTCCACTGCAAAATAATACTATCCAACCCAAAAAAAAACTAAAGAGAGTATACTTATAGAAAATATGTACTATGAAACCTCATCAGGTCGAAATCCCATCCAAAATGGATCATAAATACACAATATGAGTTATTTCCTAGATTCCAGGGAGGTTAGAAACCATTCCCTGAATTTTAGCTATGAACTAGGAATGTTTGTCCCTTACATTAAATTACATATTACCTCATGATAGGAGGTAAAAAACAACTCAATAACTCTAATTCAAACTCATAGGACAATAAAACCTAAAATTTGTGACATTTTCTGAGCTTGATAAGTGCCTTGAGGAATCCAATACTGCTTTGTAACATATTTGACATAAGGGTAACAAAAATTTACAGAAGCGTAACAGAAGTTTGCACACTTTTGAGGCACTTTTAGGAGTCCAAATTAAAGAACGGTCAAATAGCCATGTGTTTCTAGTTTATATAACATCTTGAATTTTTTAAAATGACCAACAAGAAGGCCTCTGAAAAATTATTCTTCGAAGGTTACTCCAAAAGCGTAACAAAGGCTCCAAAAAGGTGGCAGAAACATGAAAAATGAGTGGTTTTTGAGATTTTTCTCCATAATTAAAGCTTTTCATGCCAAGGGGGTTCTTGATCTGTAATGTAATGATCAAAATTCATCCACACATGTAAATAAATCATCATTTGGATGCCCCCAAAATAGGCGTAACAAAATGTTGTTACCCATCTATGAGGAGGAATTTCTAGAATTGTGCAAGATAGACAAAAAATACCAAAATTGTTAAAAAATTCTCAAAATTTGTTCTATGGTACCTATGAGTGATGGGATAAACAACCAAAAAATCTTCAACCAACAAGTCCAAGTTATCCTTTTCTGTAAGCTTCATTTGAGCTTCTCACAGAACCTCAAACATCCAGTCGTCTTAAAACATATTTTGGCCAAGGGTGAAGCATTGATTTAATGAATTGTGAAGGGTTCTAACTTGAGGTGGTTCCCTCCCTTGAAGTTATTCTTCTCACTCTGCATCTTTTTTATCACTAAAAGGATGAAAACCCTAGTATGTTGATGAGATGGGTATATGTAGTGAAATATGGAAAAAAAGAGGTGTATGGATGGGGTAGCTTTAGAGGGTGAGATGGAGTGTTATGGAGCTAGGGAAAATTCCACAAAAAATTCAGTAGATAGGATTGTATGTTAGCTCCATGTATTGAGTGGAATGAAGTGAAATGGATATGAGGAAGGTGGTTAAAACAAGGAAACATGAGAAAATTTCAATTTGTCGATGTCTAAATTAGCTAGAAATTAGAGTTTCATGAAAATGGTTGTTAGGGATGATATGGATGGTGGAAGATTTTAGGATGAGGTATATGAGAGGTGTAGGATAGTTTTTAGGTACTAGGGTTAGGGTTTATCTATCTGGAGTAGGTTACAGTTTATCAAATGGAGTATTTCATTGACATGAAGAAGTGATAATATGGTGTAATATGGAGTGAGAATGAAAATTGTTTGAAAATCAATAACTAGACCAAGTAAGGGTATAAGAGTATTAAATTACTATTTGTGAGAGTTCCAAGGAGTAATGGTCACAAGCCTTGAGCTTGTTTGAAGAGATTTGAAGCTAAAAACCTAATTCTGGATCCTTTTTGGAGATGAAAAACCAAATTACATAAGCATAACGACACTTACCAGAAGCGTAACAACACTTCCTAGAAGCATAACAACACTTCCCATAAGCGTAACAAACTAATTCTAGAAATGTAACAAATGAATTGCCAAAAATCTGCAAAAATAAGGATTAAAGATGGATAAATATCTCTCAAACCATAACGTTTTTTTGCAAAACTGAAAGAGGGTTTTGTTCTTTGGCGTGTTATGAACCTAAACCTCCTCCATTTTTCCAAAATACTTTCCCATTTTCTCAGAATTCAATTTTTATGTTGATCACTCAAAATTTGAAGAAGTGTAGCACACTCTGAGCAGAAGTGTAACACCTAATTTGAGAGGGAGTTTGGAGGCCTTCCTAGAAGATTTTGGGGCTGAAAGTGGGATGGTTAGAAAGCTTAGGATTTCTGCTCATGAAGCTCTAAAAATGATGCCATGGGTTTGAGTTGGCTCAAACCTTGAATGGTGACCTCCCTTATGGACCTTCTTCTTGCCCTCCATATGTGTTTCAATAAGGAAATGTCTAGCTTGATGTAGTGGATAGGGAAGGTGGAAAATTAGGAAAACAAGGGATAATGGTAAAGTGGATTTACAGACAAAAATTAAGTGGAAGGAAGTTAGGGAAAAATCCCTAAAAATTTTGGGAGGTAGGGTGATGAGTTGGCTACAGGATGCAAGTGGAATTTTTGGGAATGGGCATGTGAAAGGTACCCAAAAGGTCAAAACACAGGGTTTCACTAGTTTTTCTGCCAAAATGTAGTGAAAATTAGGGTTTTAATGAAATTGATGGAAAAGAGGGTTGTGAGTGATAGGATATGTTTTTTTTTCTTTTTCTTTTTGAATTGGACTAATTCTATTAAGCAAAAATATGGTACAAAAGATGATATAGTCAAGAGAGCCAAGAAACTGGCCAACCGGAAATGATAAACTATCAACATCGGTCCCGGAGAGAGAAAAAAGACAAGCAAGGAACAACAACAAGTGAGAAGAGGGTTGGAAAAAAAAAACCTGACTTCTACCTAGCAATGGTGGAGTCTTCCACATGAAGTTTATTCCCTTTCTTTTTGTTGACTTTCACCCAACCATCGTGGTGAGTTTGAACTTGGACGATGTGAAGACTGGAGTTCACCAAATGAGGGAGCTCCTTATCAGAATTAGAGGAGGCAGACTCATGAACACGCTTTGGAGTGATCGTAGTATCAGGAGGATACCCAGGAGTGGTGGTGGACAAGTGCATCGACTGAGAACCCTGATCTGAAACTGCATCACTTCCTTCATCTTCTGAGCTCGAGGAATCAGAGTCTGCAGCAGGCGACGGGGAACAAGGAGTCCATCTTTTGGATTTGGACTTTGTACTATTTTCCTTTTTCTTTTTTTGCAGGGAGAGTGGGGCAAGATTTCTGCAAATGCCCTGTTTGGTGACAGTGGCGGCAACAGAATGCAGTGTTCTCGTAATCTAAGATCTGAGTCCATACTAAGTCACCAACCTTGATGATGATTTGGTCGGGCAGTCCTTTGCTGAGGTCTACTTCCACACATATTCTGGCATATGTGTAGAGACCTTGAAATTCCCTATCATAATCAGCCGTTACAAAGCGGCCCAAGGCATCACCCAGGCGTCTGTAAACAACCAGATGCCATAGATGGATCGGTAAGTTGGGAAGCCTGATCCAGACAGGTGTCTTGGTGATGACTGCTGTAGTTGGGTCAAATTCTGGGAACCAAGGGGTTAGGAAGAGCCCTGTTGTTCCCAAAAACCAGGGACCTTCCTCTAAGGCCAGTTCATAATGCTTAGAGTGCTCAAAAATTACTATGAAGAAGCCTTTTGAGCAAAATCTGACCTTGCATTTGCTAGTCCATTTTTCGTGGATCCATTCACAGAGTTCCTTTGTATGAGGCCAAAGTCCAAAAAATCTGTAGATGATGGATTTTTCTGCAAATTTTCGAAGATCTTCTGCGAGATTTGGATGGGAGATCTCAACAGAGGGAACATCATCCAAATTGTCAACCAGAAAAGGCTGGGGTTTGGGGGCTTCAGGGGGTGTGGGTTTCTGAGAGTGTACAACATCTTTGTATGAGAAAGAGGGGGCAGAAGAAGATTGCCCAACAATGCCTCCTCGCAGACGAAGGGTGAACACAATAGAAACATTCCTAATAATGCTATAAACTGAGAGGGGAAGAAGGTCCTCAAGTTGTTTACCTTGGTAGAGAAGTCTCTGGTGGACTGAGGGAATCCTAGTCTGACGCTTCAGATTTAGCTTGAGATTCTGCACTAGATCTGACGAAGAAACCCATTGTAAAAGTGTTTTTCCTGAGAGAAGTAAAATTTGGATTTGAAAGGAGGCAGGGGACTGCTTTGGAATAGGAGCTTCGCGACAACTTAGGGCGACTCTGCTGGAGCGGATAGCTTTGTTTTTCTGCATAAATAAACCGAGAGGGAGAGGGTCATCTCCAGTCCATACCCTGAGTCTGTTATAATAGCAGAAGGGGGGAGCGGCAAGGGCCACCGATCGGTTTGTAAACGATTTTGTAGCAGGGCAGATGATTGCTTTATCTCCCGACCTCTCCGTGCTAAAGGCCTCCGCGAAGAGGCAAGGAGAAGGGAGCCTGAGCCAGACTCCGCAGGGTGCAACCTCCAGGAATAAGTTTGGAGAGCTGAGAACCCCAAAATCATTTCCAGGCACAGTTCATTCGCCAACGAAGGGGACAACGGCAGGGTCAGGTAATGTAGGCGTGGGAACTCCATTTTTGTTGAAGGCGGCGACAGAGCCAAACAAAAAAACCCTAGCTGCAGCCATTTTTCTCCTCTTTCTCAGTCTCCAGTGATAGGAGATGTTAGGGCATGGTGTATGAAGGTTATATGAAGGTTGTAGATGGTTATATTAGGGTTTTATCAGTTGAAACAAAAAAAAAATGAAAAGCACCAAAGACATAGTGGAGGTAACCTAATGAAGGAAACCACTCATTTGTTGATGAATTTTGACTTGAGAGAGATATGGAGGGTTTACACTTACTATTTAGGAAGTGTATGAACCTTTGTGGAGTGGTTTTGAACCTTGGAGAATTGATTTGGAGATCAAACACCAAAAGCACGACACCTACACAACACACCTAGAAGCGTAGCACATGTAGTGTTGGCATACATTTGCTTATTTTTCTTCAACCCATGGTAGTTGTGGAGTATGATGGTGAGAATAGAGGATATTTTTACTTATTTACCTATATTTTCTAATTCCCTATGCAAATTACTTATATGGTGAAAATGAGATTTTGTTTGTTTTCTTTTATGACATAATTGACTCTTATGGTGGCGAAAAAAAAGAGACCTAGACTCTGACCTAAATGAAGGTGTGGTGAATGAACTCAGACCCTGGATGATTGATGGATGACATGACCTATGAAATGATGATGACCATGAATGGAGTGAAGGGAGTATAATTTCGTACCTAGACATATTCAGTGAACAAAAATTTATTTGAAAACTGACTTGAAACATGAAATTTTGACCTAGGACCACTACTAAGTAAACATGAAATAGTAAATTTGATCACTAAAAATTTGGAAACTAACACCAAGAACCCTCTCCCATTCACCATTAGGTGAAAATCAGAGAGATAATCCCACCACCTGCTGCTGATGACATCCAACATCAAATTCAAATCATTTCTTCCTTAGTAGGAGCCATGATTAATGTCATCTCCTCATAGTTCCATGGTGTCAAGATTGCTTCGCCTATTGTGAAGGTTGCACCAATAATAAATCCATGGAATCATCATGTCTATGCATTTTCAACAATACTTGAGTTGAAATATATTTTCATCCATGTGATATTTGCACCAACACGTCCCATGTTTCATCCACATGTCCACTTCTTCAAATTTTGGACAAATTAGTATAACGTGGCACACCCTGCATGAAAATCAAGCATAGATTCCTCTCGAAGAGGAAAATTTGTTGGCTCCTAGGATTTTGGAACCTTCTCGAGAACCATCTCCCATTCACTAATATGCGACCATCATAGAGATACTGCCACCACCTGTGCTGATGACACCCAACATAAAATTCGATTCATTTCTTCCTCCGTAGGAACCATGGTTAATGTCATCACCTCATTGTTCCATGGTGTCGAGATTTATTCACCCATTTTGAATGTTTCACTATCATTAACTACATGTACTCATCATTTCTATGCATTTTCAATAACACTTGGTTCTATGACAATAAAAACATAAACGTTTCCCTAGTTATCAACCAACACTTCCAGATACTAATCATGGCCCCATGACCTCCCATCACCTGCAACACCATTAAAAAACCTATTTCATTATGATTTGGATATTTTAGAGGCCATGATAAAACTCAAATACATGTGGGATGTCACGCACCATTCCTCTTTCTTCCTATAGGAAAAACTGTTTACACCTACTGACACACCAAGTAACACCATTTGTGTAATAGAGACCAAGGATTTTCTACTAGCATGTGATGACGATTGGTTCAAAAATCCTATTCCAACTCTTGCTGCATTTGAGGAAGGAAATATGTCCAACATTTCACCTACAATCAAGGACGACATCTGCACCAAGCTAGACATCATTAAATAAATCTTGGTTGGGGGAACTTGTTCTCCTAAAGAAGTTACCTTATACAAAACCCTATTCTAGGAGTTTAGGGACATCTTTGTCTGGTCATATTTTGAAATGACTGACATTAGCCCTAAAATTGTAGAGCATCATATTGACACGTTCCCTGATGCCCACCACATTACTTAAAAACAACACCAACACCACTCTTCCAAGGTATAAGTAATTAGACAAGAAATCAACAAGCTTCATAAAGTTGGTTCCCTATACCCTATTTCCTATACATTGTGGGTTTCTAACCTTGTAACCATCATGAAAAAACATGGCACAATATGGGTTTTTATTGACTTCCAATATTTGAACAAATATTTCCTTAAGGACAATTATCCTACACCCTTCATCGATCAAGTCATTGACACTTGCACGGGGAACAAAACTTTGTGCTTCATGGAAGGCTTCCTAGGGTATAATCAGATTCAACTCCACCATAATTACCAGTACAAAACAACCTTCACCACCACATGAGGAAATTTCACCTACCGTGTTATGCCCATTGGCCTTAAAAATAATGGCACCACTTTTCGATGGGACATAACTACATATTTTATGATTTAGATCATCTTATCCTCACCTACTTGGATGACCTCACAGTCTAATCCAGGAAACTCTCAAATCATTTAGAGCATCTTATCCTTGTATTTCAACGATGTCAACAATATAACTTATGATTTAACACCCTCAAGTGTGTCTTCCACGTAAATGCAAGAAGGTTGTTGGGTTTCATAGTCTCCTAGTAGTATATGGGAGTCGACCCTTTCAAAATTCCAAGCTATTCATGAAATCCCACCACCTAATACTTTGAAGCAGTTAAAAAGTTTGCATGGAAAGGCCAACTTATTACAATGCTTTGTTCCTGAATATGGAACTTGTGTGCATGGTTTTCTTCACCTTATCCATAGGACGTCCCATTTCATTGGGATGAGCAAGCACAACAATCATTTGAAGCTTTGAAAGACACACTGTCACATGCACCATTAATAAGCCCTCCTAACCACAATAAGAACTGTACACTCTACCTCTCATCATCAGAAGCATCCATCACAGGGTATTATTCCAAGAAGGTAGTGATAATAGAGAAAATGTCATCAATTGTATCAACAAAATCCTCTTTGGACATGCTTTAAATTATGAGCTTGCAGAAAAAACCATCTTAGCCCTTATACACTTTGTATAGAAGCTTCAACAATACATCATCCTAAGGACCACCACCATCATCAAAAGTATCAACCTAATGAGATACTTTCACATGTATCTTATGATGAACAAAAAATACACCCGATGGGTTGTTATTTTGTAAGAATTTTATATCTAGTTTGCTTCTCCAAAAATAAAGAAATCTCTGAGCATTCTTGAAGAATTCATCGTGGATCTCCCCTTATAATCCCAAGCGTCCCCTATCATTGATTATTTCCCTAAAAAACATATATTTATCATATCCATAGATGACCCATGGTATGACAACATTCTCCTCTACCTCATAACTTAGAAGTTCAGTCCTCATCTCACATGCGATGATCTATAAGGAATTTGCCACCAAGCCCCTCACTACCTCCTTGTAGGAGATGCTATCTATTTCCACAACATTGACACCATTCTACATCGATGAATTTCACTAAACAAAAGAGGACTAAATCCTCCAATCATAATTTAACCCCTCGCTCATTTAACAAGGGGGATCTAGTACTCTGGCAGGATGTCACCTTGGAAGAAATTGGACCTGGAAAGTTCAAAACCCTATAGAAAGGACCATACATTTTTAAACATTTCCTTTTGAAAGACCCTTATATGTTAGTAGAGCCTGATAGGACTTGTCTTAGATACCCCTTTAATGGGATCTATCTCAAAAAATTCCAACCATAACCATAAGTTTCACCTTAATATGTATATATGTACCATGATTTTTTTTTATGATCACCTCATAATTAATGTACTCTAAACAATAGTATCATCTTGTGTCATAGATAGATTATTCTATAGTTTACCACCATGGGTTTGGTGATGGTGCTTCTCGATGATCGCAAAATATTGTCATGGAAATCTAGGCCATATACTCTCATGATCAGACGATTATGTAATAGATCAAGGAGTATTATAATAAATGGACAATAATTGACACATTTATGGAAATAAAATATATATTGTATTACAACCATTGAAGCCTTGATGTTGGAAGCCTCCTTCAAGTGAGATTCCAAGTCGAAGCCTTAGCCTTCAAACACATTTTCACCTTTGAAAATGGGAAGCATTTGGGCACAATTCAGTACTATGATGGCAACCAACTAGCCAAAAATCAACCAATGACCAACCATTAGTGGATAGTGGGAATTTAATTCTTAGGGAAGGGGAGCGAGTTAAGGATCCATGAAAAGAGAGAGGAGTTCCACATATCAAGGGAGAGATAAATGGAAGGAGGATATATGGCTAGGAATGGGTGGTCTCATTCCAATATTCATCTACCTGAAACCATGTCCCTGTTCTTGAGCTTTCTAGTAAGAGAAGCTTCTCCTTCATTTTGGGAAAAACTGCCTGAAGAGGACCAACGCAGATTTGCTTGATAAAAGTCACGTTATCAGCGCTAGAAATCAAGACATCAATTATGGGAAACACACTGGGCTTGCAAAACAAGGTTTTTGACAAGCTCTTCAGAATATTTTGAAGGCAAGTTTTCTTCCTTTTCTTCAGAGATGTTCTAAACATGTTTCATGGTGAATACATTTTTTTTTTCTAAGTAACACTAATTCTATTAATTCATCAACCAAAGGTTACATTGCTCATCCTTGGAAATGGAAAGATCCATGACAAAGGGAATAGATAAAATACTGTTGTCCAAAACTAGATTGTCCCTAGAGGGGAAACCAGCCTTAATTATCCAAATAGAACGAGCTGCCCATAGCGAGAAAACAACCTTTAAAACAGTGTAAAAAGAGACCAAAAGAGCTAGCATAGGAAACAACCAGAACTAGCAAACTAAGAAACCCTAAGAGAGAGTGCTATGGAGAACCTTCATGCTTGTCACTGGAGGGAGGCTCATCTTCGAGGATGCAACAGATGTAGCTATAGTCCATTGAATCAAGCCCAGGGTTAGAGTCTTCAAGCTGCTCGCGTGGGGATTCAGGAAGCCCGAGGCGCTTCGCCAGAGTGTCTTGAGTGGTGTTATCCTGCATAGATGCTGTAATATCCATGGCGTCAGTCGAATTGAGGTCTTCTTTCCTCTTGGAGGAGCCCGAGAGACGCAGACCTAGTAGATGCTTCTCTTCGACTAGCTCAGAGTCACTGTCATTGGAATTGGAGCTGGAGGCCGGCTGCACAGGGAGGGCTTTGAGTTTACGGGGGATGAAGGCAGGCTCCGCAGGGATGGTGGACTTGCGGGCTCTCTTCTTACCACGGGAGGAGGAGGGGGGAGCAGAGGGGTCCAGGAACTGCATAAGAGGAACGAAGGAGTCGGATGGCTCTGCACGCGTGAAGGCGGAGGGTGACAAGTCCGCCAAGGTCCAAGATACCAGAAGATTTAAGTCCTGGGGGATGGCATGGGGCAGAGGGGGACGCGAAGGGAGGCCCCTGCCCCCAGCTCATCTGCACTGTTGCCGATGTCGTCGCGACATCACGACAGGCTTGGATAGGGCGCGATACTACGGAGGGGTCGCTGCAGAGGCCAGAGCCCTGAAGCTTCTCGCTTGAGCAAGGGAGGGCCAGAGCAAGAAGAACAGAGGGAGAGCGATCAGAGCGGGCTGAAGAGTCAGATAAGGAGCGGGAGAAGTGAACAACATGGTGCCCGGAGGAGTAAATACCAAACGCATTGAGTAAATCTAAAATTAGGTGGTGCATGGGACTTTAAAGCCCAACCCACGCGAGAATTGAAGGCACCGTGCATCCCAAGGCCGGGGCAGATGGGCGCGCTGTGTGGTGATCCACATGGCCACCCCGTGTAGTCTTGCAAGGCTAGGTACCACCCGCATCCGGGTTCATGGTGAATACATTGTTTTTGATAAATTTCATCACTTTTCAAAACTTGTGGCATTGATGACATAAAGTGTGGCACTTTAGGATACGAGACTAGGAGTGTGAAAAAGTATTGTATAACATATTCTCCTTAAATCATTAAGGCAGAATGAGAAGTGATGGTTAAAGTGCTTTACAAGCAAAGGAAGGGAATTAGAGAACCATTGTCAGGAGACCTAAAAATCAAACATAATACAATATATCTGACATATATGATGTAAGTATGCCTAACAATACATCTCTGAGTAGGCATCTAACAATACATGGATCCATGGCATGGACACAACCATTTGAATAGAAAGGATCATGTTTAAAATCATTAATACTTAATAACTCCACACAACTTGGATTTACCAAACGAAACCCAATGTCTTCACCTCTGTATCGATCTAACCAAAGTACGAATCTCATCATGTGAATAGACATGTCAGAGTCGAACATGGTAGAAACTACTTGATTACTGGTCAATGATGTAAACTGTTAACATGTACGAGAGAAACCACCATTGATAATGATGATTCTCAAGGTACAACAATACAATCCATGAGTGTGAAAAATGAAGCTGAAGTCGAACACTCGCAGAATCATTTGATCAAAGGCCAATGATGTGAACCTATCTTCAAATGTAAAGAACCTTCCATTGATGCATGCAAGCTCTAAGGTACTGAAAGGGATTTCCTCGATCATATTCCTAGATAATTATTTGGATTCGACATTAAGTGATTTATCGAAGGAGGGCCATAATGTATCCCACATCATCGACACGAAACATAGGATTTTACAAAGATGGAAAGAGTGATTCAGGATTGAAGTAGAGAAAGTCAAACATGGTATAAGTGGTTTGAATTTGCAGGTGGGACTTCTCTTGAACATATTGGTGGCACGACTCTGTAATTTGGCAGCATTTGAATCAAAATAGGATCAAAGGTCATGGTGAAAAAAGGATATAATCAAATGAGAGGCAAGCGGATTTACCAAACCCAATAAGACAAGTGAAAAAGTGAGGATGTCCCAAAACCAAAACGAGATAAAAATAAGTGTCATGTTCAAGAGTGACATACTACCTTTCACACAAAATACGTGATATATGTTTCCTTTCATTCCCCCTCACTATTTCTAGTGAGTACCTCTTTATTTTTAATCTCAATCTTGAAGAGGATACCATATGATTGTCTTATAAGTTCATCCTTAGGATGAATCCATCCTATTATTTTTTAACGATGCCTTGGAAGGAGTAGCTCGACCTCATCATGGTGACAAGTCCTTCATCGTGTTAGTTTTAAGACTCCAACAGAGGGGTAACTTGACATGTTTTTCATGTTTAGGGTGTTTGAAAAAGAGGCAGAAAAGAAAACTCCATATGTCCCATTTTTTAAATAGTCTCATGAATCTGAAAAGGTAGAAAACAATACTTGAGAGAACCTCTTAGCCATGTTTGAATAATTTATTCATTTTTCGTAACTAGTCTATCTCAATCCGAAAAAGGGTTAAACTTATACTGAGTAGATATATTTTCATTTACTTTTACGAGTTCGAAAAGACAAGTGCTCGACAATATTTCATATTTTGGGAGCCTGAAAAGATCTGAAAGAGGACACATCCTAGAGGAATGAGGGGTATAAAGGGTAGCAAATGGTTCTGGTCATGACGGAACTACTCGAAACACGTAAAGGTCAAGAGGTTGGATAATAAGACTACTTATTGTATCGGTTCCTCAGGAAAGGGTAAAACAACCAAGTGAAAGCGCATGATCAACCAAGAATATGGTGACAATGGAATGAAAAAACCAAGGTTCATCTGGTAGAAGAGGCTAATGAAAAGGAAATCATGAGAGGCAGGATCATAATGGTTTCATTTTTACACAATCTTGAAACATAGGAAACTATGCTTGAGAACCCTTGAAGATGGTTTCATTTTCATGCACGCTTGAAACAAAGACAAACTATGCTTGATATAAGTTGTCATGCCCCCAGGATAATGACTCAATTTGAGATACATTCCCCCAAGATTAATTTCATTCACCTGAGTAAACTACTGGGTAATAACAGGTGGATGGAATGAAGGTTCATTTATGAGATTAAAAAAAAGAATCGACTGGAAATTTACAAGATCTAATCAAAGACTCGAATTGAAAGGGGATATGTTTCATTTTTTAATGAGATTGACACAGGAAAAAAACTATGCTCATGGGCAACTATTTCATTTTTTAACGAGGTTGACGTAGTTAAAGATCTATCCTCATAAGAAACTGTTTCATTTTTTACGAGGTTGACATGGTAAAAGAACTATTCTCAGAAGGACCTATTTCATTTTTTAACGAGGTTGAAAGAGTAAAAGAACTATCCTCATGAATCCTTGTTTAATTTTTTAACGAGATTGACACAAGAAAAGGAACTCTTCTCTGACAATTCGTTTCATTTTTTAACGAGCTAGACACAAGAAAAGGAACTTTGCTTCAGACAACCTTGATTCATTTTTTAATGAGCTTGACACAAGAAAAGGAAATTTGATTTGACACTTTAATAATGGCCCATAAGAGGTCATGTCTTCCAAGAGGTTCTCATCACATGGGATAAAAACACTCTAGAAGGGATACTTATCAATGGATCTAATGAAAATATCATACTCCAATGCCCAAGTACATGATGTACTATATCACCTACTAGATCATCAATAAATGCAGACATGGAACATGTTGCATCATAATTAACCTATGGTGGGAGAGATATCGCTCGCATATAAGGACCATTTAGGGATTTTGGTTGAATGGGAGTCAAATTAGGACCAATGAATTAAAGCTCATCAATGGTCATAATTATTCCTTCATGTGGGAAACACATCACTTGAAAGATAGAAGAGACAAGAGCTCCCATGACATAAAAATATTCACAACCAAGGATTAAATTAAAATCCAAAGGGCCTTGGAAAACCATCACATCGATATATATGTTCTTTCCTCCCAAAGTAATAGGAAACGTGGGAAGGATCCCTAACAGTTGACTAGTTCCCTTGTTAAAATCCAAAAAATTCTAGGTAACAGACACAAGCTGCGGAGAACCTAGAGATTTTTAATTAGTCGAGGACAAAATACTAACATATGTGACTTCATCTATGAGTGTTCCAGTATGGGTATATTGTAAGCTTGTACTATGATTTGAAAGGGCACATAAGAAGGAAGATGATATCCTACTAGTCGACTCCAATCAAAAGAAGCGATCATACTACTTGGAGGGGGTGCCATGGGAATGGGAGAAATCCCCCCTTGTGTTATGGGAATCGGAGGATCACCCCCTTGTACCTTGGGAATGAGATGATTTCTCTCTAGTTCATTCAAATCTGAAGAAACAATAAGAACATGAGTGGTATGAAGTTCAATCTCTACGGGAAATGTACAATCAACTGAAGGTGGAATTGAGTCAACCAAATTCACAACCAATGGTTGGGTGGGAGAGAGTGGGATTCACTAGAAATGAATCCTGGTCAGTCACTTGTCTAGCTAGTGGAGGATCAGGGGAAAAATTTCGATAACCAGTTGGAAAACGAGGCTGAGAAGTTGTAAGGTTTTCCAACACTTTTAAGGCTTCATCAATATAAGGACAAAGGTGAATAGGATGATTACCTTCACATAACCTACAGAGAAATTTGACTTTACCCTTTTTCCCATGTACCTTACTGTCGCTAGTCGAGGGTTCATCACCAACATGATCTCTATAGGCTGATGACAAAGGCTGATTTGAGCCTATGGAACACACTTCTAATACCTTGGGAATACCAGGACAATCTCTAAGAAGGTGGCCACCTTTACAAAACCTGCAAGGGATATTCAATTTTCAGGGCTGATTCGAAGGTTTGTCCACATTAGTTTCATGTGCAATGGTTTCTTGGCTGGCCCTTTTCTTATTTTATTCTTCTTTTTCAACCTTTTATTCTTCTTCTTAGCTTCCTAGTTACTAGAATCAAGACTTTCACCAGGCGAAGAGGAAGAACAAGAGGAAGAAACAACAGGTGAAGAAGACAAGGGGTCAACTTTAGGATCAACATGAGGTTGTTGTTGTTCAGGTGGAGGAGAACTCAATTAAGAAATAGTTTGGACAATCAGAACCATATGGATTGAAAATAACCAAGCTGGAAAACCAATGATAACTTTGGGAAGGGACAAATTTTCCATATAAGGAGCACCATTATTTCCAAAAGGAGGAAAAGGAACAGGATTCCTGTTAGAGGGGTTTCTTTGATGGGTAGACTCAAGAAAAGTTTCCATTAGTATCAACCTAAGATCTACTAAGGAGGTGTTCCACAAAGAGGATGTTATTCCCAATCAATTAATCAATTTTAGAAATTAACAAATAAAATAAATCAAAGAGGGGAATCTAGGCATAAAGGTTTACCAAGAAATCGTGAACTGAAATATACACCTTGGCGAACTAAGGACTTAACGTATGGAAACCAATCTCCCCTAATTCTGTGTTTGGTGTATCACGGTATATAAGGTGACATACTCGGTTAACTACAGACGTATAGCAACCTATAGGGGACTCCCAAAATATATTCAACGGTACATGGGAGTGCAGTCTGTAGTAGTGTTGTCTAATGCATAACTGTTTGATGAGAGTGTTCCCATGTACTTTTCATGCATGGAGCACCATTCTATATACCTAAAAATACGTGGAAAACGATCCTATACACTTCAATATGCGGAACAAGATTTCACCCCCGGGATGCAACACTGGAAAACAATGAAAACTCCTACGTTTAATGACGTCACAACACGTCTCTAGCCGGAACACGTCTGCATTAATGTTCCAAATTCTCCATAGGTTAATTCAGATGAATTTTAAAGTTGATCTTGAATTATGTTTTGATTTAAAGGCTCAAAAATTGATATCACATGAATACACCTACGATGCAACTAATATGAGAAAAGGACTCTTTTAATTTTCAACAACAATCAAATATGCAACTAAAAAGAACTCCTTAACTAGATATTTAAACTTCAAATTCCCGATTCCAATGCAACAACCAAAAAGTGAATGAATTTTAATTCACTAAAAATCACCTACATGAATTTTCATTTTCAAACGAATGAAGATGCACTTATAAGCTTTCCACACCAAGCAATGTAATCTATGCTCAATGACAATATCAAAAAAAACTTTCAAGTGCAATGTAATCTCATGCAATTTCCACGAGTAATGATTAATTTTGAGATGAAGGCTTAACAAATGAAAATTAAATTTATTTTTTGTTTCCAAAAGAACTAAAAATGCTTATCATTAGGGGAATTTTGAGGTCTAAAATGGGCCTCCTAAGGAAATAATAAAATAATAGCTAAACCAATAAAATAATATTTATGAATTTGCAATTCACTTTTTGCACCACAATCCATGTAACTATAGTTAAATTCAATTCAAAACTTGTACCAAAATAAAATTAATAAAAAAATTGTATTGATGTGACTATAAATAAGAATGAGCTTTTCAAGAAAAAGTCATTATTATTGAACAACTAATGCATTTGTCCTTTGTACTTAAATAACTTAAAATAAAATATAAATATAAATTTATAAATTCTTAATTATATTATATGATATTAATTAAAATTTATATTATTTAAATTGTATAATAACATGTAATTAATATACTATATAAAAATAATATAATATAATATAATAAATGTATAGGGATATGCATTGTTTCTTTCAAGAAATATGAAATGACAATAATATTATTTTATTCAAAAAGTTTGAAATGACATTTATTATGAGTACTTTACTTTATGACTTTCAAAGTACTTAGAGCGCTACCATGGTTAACCATGAGTTTTTATCCACCATTGAGAATGTGACAAGTAAGTACCTTTAACTCAATCAATGCCACCTCAACCATTAGAGATGATGTCATCCCCTAAAATGTGATTGGTTCTCATAAAGTGAATTTTGATTGTACATTTTCCTTAGGATCGAAACAATAATATCCTTGATTGTACGTGACTGTAAGATGGTTGCATGTGAGGATTTCAGATTTCTTCCTAAAAAATGTCGTACATGCCACCTTCTATGACCTACCTACCCTAGAACTATGGAATTGACAAGGGGGATTTATGAAGACTAACGTAATTATCCTCGCTTGAAGATAGGGTACTCTATCTCATCGAAATAGAAAGAAACAAATGCTGGGATCCACACCAAGCTCCACGTCAGAAAGTATAAATGAGGTGGAAATGTGGTCCCCATGAACATTATATTCACCATTTATGCCATTCTTCTTGAGACATATACAAGAGCCCACGAGATCCTTTCACAAAATCATTAGTGGCATTGAGATCAAGAAATATTCATCTACATCATGGTACACGCATTTCAATTCATAAATTTTTTTAATTTTTGGGCCCATTTCACATTTCAGAGTACCGATCAAGTATGCCTTTATGTTTTTTTGGATACATATTTTTCAGTAGTTCTAGTAAAAATGTTTTTATATCAAGATGTTTTCACTCAGGGTATTGGCTTCAGAGTTGCAGGTTATTGGAGGCTTCCACAGTGAACTCAGTCCCTTGGCACCGATATATAGTTAAGGTATACTTTTTCACTGGGCATGATAGGTTTCATTAGAAACTATGCACATTCTAATATCGTTTCTCTGAAATTAACCATAAGGTCCACCATCTTGACCATGATTTTCGTTACCCTCCACATGCACATGGTAAACATTCACGTTGGTTGATAGAGACTCACCCGCATGAATTACCCTAGATTTTAGTTCCCCTGACACTATTGGTATCCATGACCACTTTATAAGTTCTGGGAGCCATTTCATTCACATGAATTAAAGATCATTCTCATATCTCTCTTCTTCACTTTCTACTTACCAACCTCCTCTCGGGCCACCATTATTTTCAGATCATGATGAATGCACCATAATATTCTTCACTTGGCCTTCCATTCATTCATGTTGTAATAGACCATCTACGATATCACATGAGTTTCGTCCACCTTACACTGAAACCAGCTAATGGGCCCCCCACCCTTTGCAAAAACCCAAATGAATCATTACATAAGCCCACATATTGTTAGGGAACCCATCACCATGCCTGTACATCCAAAACCACTTTTAAATTATTTTGGAAAATGTAAAAAGATTTGATTTTGGAAAAGGATTCTCACCCATATTTTTGTATAAGTTACCTAGAAGCAGTCCTTATTCGCCCTTGGTTGGAGCTTTCTTTTTACACACCTCATACCCATGCCATTAATCACCATTTTTTCATACATCTAACACGACAGTCAGAACATACATATACCTCCCCTGGATGTCCTACCGACTCCATGGGCATACACCTGAACACACTTGTATTGATTGCCACCACCTGCATTATAGCTCCAATCTTAGGCAGCTTTCCATATCCCTCCTATACTGTCAACTCTTGCTATCGTGCCTATTGACCCACCTTATTACAACATCTTTTTCAACTTCATAGGGATTTCTCGTAATCATATTTCTAGTGGGTGGTGCTTATTTTCTATCGACATCAACACCCATCTTCCAAAATTGAATAAGAACCTTGATTGATCCCAACTTTTTTGTGATAGCCTCAGGTGACACAATGGGAATCATTACTTCCCATTGTTGTCACCAGTATACCTAACATTTGACACCAACATAAGTTTTCACGTCATAGATTCATCGTACTTCATTACTATTGCACTTCTCTCATTTAGTCGAAGACCCATGCATGCGATCACACCTCTTTGAATAATTCCCTGTATATAATTCATGCAAGAACCATGTTCAACCTATTTTTTAGAGATTCCCCTGGTGGAAAAAGTAATTATATTATATAGAAAACAACATGTCAGCCACTTCATTAAAGAGTATCATGGGCTAGGGGGAGGGTTGAGACTCCACTATAGGAAAATTATCCAAATATGAAAATATATTATTATAATATTACAATATATTATTATGAAAAAAATTAAGGGGACACCATGTTTATAAGAATGTGGTTCCTCTATTCATTTGATCATGGATTAGTAGAGACATGTGTCCCTGTGTGAGGGCCTGGAGGGTACCTGAAAACCTGTGAGAGCAGTAGGAACCCTTGGTATCAAGGCCTTGAGTTGGTCGAGTGCCCATAATGACCACCAGCGAGCGAGAGAGTCAAAAAACCGACAATGCAGGTACAACCGCACTCGAGTTGTGTGATGGCTGTGCAGACGTAGTGGCGGGCGCGTCATAGAGACGAGTGCCCGTGTTCAGTTAAAGGATACTCATGTTTGGTTAAAGGCACACTATGGGAGAGTTCAGTTAAATGCGTTCAAATAAGTGTAACTTGGTGGAAGTGTACAATGGGTGTGGGTGACTAGGCAGTGCGACGGGTGACTGGGCAATGTGATGGGTGGGAACGTGTGGATGAGCGAGGGCACCCACTCGACCAAACGTAGTTTGGAAAATTACCTAGTGAAAATTGAAGGGGCACGTGTTGGGCAGAAGGCAGGTCGGCTAGGTAGCATAAGGGACAGGCTGGCCCATGAAGATGACCAAGGGATGCGACCTTTGGAAAAGTGAATGGGAAGCAACATGTATAAAATGGTGGAGGTTTCCATTGACTTGAATAGTATCCATCATTTGTTCAACTCATCTAAAGTGAATGAAGGGAGAAGTGTATGAGTCCGCACGACGGGCAAACATGGCGAATGAACACATTCAGGTGAGTCATGTAGGCTGAAGGAATTCAGGTGATTTGTGCATGCCACAGGGCATGCGAGGGCATTTGGGTGTGTCATTAAGATGATAGGGCGTACGAGGGAATTCGGGTGAGTTGTGAAGTCCGAGGGAGTCTGAGTGAGTCGCGTAGACCGCATGATGTGTGAGGGTGTTCGGGTGAGTCATGTAGACCATAGGGTGTGCGAATTCGTTCAGGTTGGGTCGTGTAGGCAGGGTTGTGCCGAGTTAGACATGGCATGAAAGGGTGTCTAGGCAGGGAAGGATGAATGAACTCTTGGGTGAAGTGTTTTCAAAACCAAAGTTTTGGGTTTCCAGGAGTGTAGGAAAGTGCAGCACATGTGTGATGGCAGTGTGGGTAACGTTGGGCACGTTTGAGTAGTGCAAGAAGCAACACAAGAGATTCACCAGTGTGGGCATAAAGTTTCACTATTTTGGCATAAATTTGGAGGTGAGTTGTTGGTGCTACTAGGAAACTGCCAAAGTATTGTAAACTTGTAAAATTGTACTTGTACATTATTGAAGTGATTTTATAAGTATTTGGGCAGAATTGTTTGGGATTTTCCCCTCCCTTCGTAAATGTGTGTTTATTCTTGTGATTGGATCACACATTTTATAAAGTATAATTGATGAAGATAAATGAATGTTGATTTCTATTACATTATTAAAGAAAGTGAGCACTTAACAAAAAATAATCTAATTGTTGGTGATAGACATAGTCCATAACCATAGTAGTAAGAAAATGAAAAGGTTGGTTGATCCAGGAGGATCTCTCAAGTACGAGTACAAGTGGCATTATGAATGGGTCAAAATTCAAAGTGGTCAGATTGCTCTCGAACCAGGTTCATATTAAAGTACTCTTCGCCCTAATTCCAATGGTGTGAATGGATCTCCAATCTGAGCCCATATGGAGAAGTTAGAGCAAGTCAAAGTTGTGGTCAAAGTGGGGCAATAACCAGGTTTAAGTATCTTACAATTTCACCATCAGTCGACAGGGAACCTAACACTCGAGAAGTGGGCGAATTCATGGGATGGCTAATTTTCCTAATAACCCCCATGTTTGAGATTAAAAAGGGGCTATGGTTATATCATATATATATATATATATATATATATAGATATATATATATATATATATATATATATATATATATATATATATACTCATGGCGGGCCATCAACCCTGCCACCCACCGTAACAAATCCAAACTAAAGTTGGGGGGCAGGCTGTCACCCCCGCCACCCCCACCGATGGTTATATGTATAAGTTCAATGGTGGGGTAGGATGCCACTAGTGGACCCGAACCCTTTTTAAATTTTTTTTTATATCATAAAGCGTTGCTATATATATATTGCGATGTATGGAAACCCGAAGGCGGAATGGAGCTGGCGGTGGTCAAACCCGCCCAACCCACGTGTCCGACCCTCGAGTGGGTGGCACCACTATAATTCAAATATAACCAATGTACCATAATCGAAATGCAAAATGGGAGGGGCAGGATTTGATCCCCCGACCCCTCCTCAACCAAATTCCACTTTTAACCAATGCAAAAAACCACTGGATGTGGTAAACTTTGCCCAGTCTATGATATAAAAACCTCCATTTCGCTAGTGCGCCCAGGCAGAGCCGAGTAGTGGAGCAGAACCACGAGTGAGCAAAGGGGCAGAACCATGCCCAGGGAATCTTGAGAGGCATCAGAAAGATTCCCTGGGGTGCAGAACTTACCAGTGTCTGTTTGGGACAAATTTATGTTTTTTTTACACCTCTCGGCAACAGGAAATCAATGGTGATGTTTGTTTCTGCATCATATCTCTCCATTTTTTCAGCCACTTTCCAGCTTGGAGGTATAAGGGTGCTTTATGTAATTTTACTTGAACTTCTTCTCCTTCTTTCCACTTAATGAATGAAGTCCTCCCCACTATTGAGCAAGGCCCGGAGACGTAGTCCATTTTGGATGAACTTCGTTATCAAATCTTGTTGTCATATTTTCATGCTTTCATGTTCTTCCTATCTTCTTTCATGTGCACTTTAAGTTTTTATGGTTAACATGTCATGTTTAATGTAATCCTTTATACATTTGCAAGCAATAGATCTTGGATCAACTGGTATCAGAGTAGGTCTTTGTTAGATGTGAATTGCATGATTGTATGCTAACCAGAAATAGACTCCAAAGAGGTGAAGGGAAGCTTAAGTTCTTCGAACCTGAAGCGGAGTGTGCATGTTGAAGGAGGAACATGGCAAATGATGATGCTCATCATGAGGAGGAGAAAAACTATCACAAGGCCTTCTATACAATGGCAGATAATGTTGAAAAACTATTTTTGAGTCTTGAGAATACTGTGAAAGTGGAGGAGAATGGCCTAGAAAGACAAGGTTTAGTGCATGGTGATGGTGGAGAAGAACCCACTGCTTCTCCTTCCATAAGTGAAAGTTATTCTTCCTCTCCTCTTCATTCTCGTACAGGTCCAAGAAATGCATCTAAGAAACCTTTCTTTAAATTAGATTTTAAATTTGATCTTCCCATGTATAATGGTGAAAGTAATGCAAAAAAACTCAACAACTGGATTAGGCAGATTGAAGTCTACTGCAGGATTCAATAGATTGAGGAGGATGAGGCAAAGATCTAGCTGGCTTCTCTTCGGCTAAATGGCACCAATATTGTCTGGTGGGAGATAAAATTGCGAGCCAACAAGAATTTGGGTAATCTCCTTTCTTCGTGGTCCAATTTTATTTCTGCATTAAAAGATCAATTTTATCCCTTGGGTTATAATAAAAAATCCTTAATGAAATGACAGTATTTAAGGCAAGGCAAAGGCCAAAATTTGCAAAGTTTCACTGAAGAATTTATAAAACAAGCATTGAATTTGGGCATTTCACTAGAGTCACCCGAAGTTGTAACTAAGTATATTGGTTCGTTACATAGTTACAAAACACATTCTTTATTATTGTTTTAGCCTACTACCATTGATTCAGCCAGTGTGAAGGCCATTCATCTTGAAAACAGGGTAAAAAATGAGAGAGATGATCATTCAAAGAAACCACCTTTCAAACCTTCAAATGGAAAATCCAAAGGAAAATGAAAGGGAAAGGAAAAGAAGATGAAATCAACCAAGAAAGATGAAGGAGAAAATCCTTATTGCACTCACTACAAAAAGAAAGGTCATGATAATAATCACTGTTGGAAGATGTACCCGGAAAAGAAGCCAAAGAGATATGGTGGAAAGGGAAAGCAGAATACGGTGGCAACCACGCAGCAAGACCTTGGATCCGACTCTGGTGACGAGACATTGATCACAACAACAGACACAAAAGGTACTCTTTCTCTTCATGTTAATTCTGAATTTCATGCAAGCACTAGTTTAACATATGAGCCTCTTCCTAATGAATGAAAGAAAATTGAGTTATTTCATATTAGAGTTGTCATAAACCATACAAAAGTGGAAACTCTATTTTATTCAGGATCTCAAGCAAATTTAATCTCAGAATCCTTGGTTAAAAAGTTAGGTTTATAATCAAGCCTCATTTGAAACCTTATTCACATGGATGGATACATGAAAAAGAAAAATTAAATGTAACCAAGCAATGTAAGGTTAAATTTGTAATTGCTTCTAAGCTAGTGGATGAAGTCGAACTGGATGTAATACAATTGGATACATGTGGTGTTGTGTTGGGGAGTCTGTGTCCATATGACAGGAAAGTAGTTTTATTTCGACATGAAAATAAATATCAAATAAAAAAAGATGGGGTAAAATATATTGTAAGAGATCATCAAACGAAGGTCAGTGCCAGTCTTGTAAGTGCAGGACAAATGAAGATATTGGTGAATTCCAGCAAAGGGTGCATTCTCATGGTTGTGAGAGAAAAATATGAAGAAATATCTAATGCTTTCCAAGGTTGTGATCTGGTTCTTAAAAAGGAATTATGTGAATTTATTTCTAACTATGATGAGTTTTTTTAGGAACCAGAAGGATTGTCTCCAAAACGGTAAATCCAACATGAGATTCATTTGAAACATGATTCTCCATTACCAAACATTTGTATGTACATGATGTCGAATATCGAGATGGAGAAGATTAAAAAGAAGGTGCAGGAATTGTTGAACCAATGGGTCATCAGACCAAGTACTTCTCCATGCAGATCTCCGATCGCATTGGTGCCAAAGAAATATTGCACATGGAGGATGTCCATATATTACTGGGAATTAAAAAAAATCACGGTGAAGAACCGATATCCTCTCCCTCGTGCTGATGATTTTTTAGATCAATTAAAGAATGCTATCTATTTCACCAAATTGGATTTGCGTAGTGGTTATCACTAGGTCAAAATTGTAGAGTAGGATGTGTGGAAAAATTGCCTTCAAGGAAAAA
This sequence comes from Pinus albicaulis, assembly GCA_034641835.2. Taxonomy (NCBI): domain Eukaryota; kingdom Viridiplantae; phylum Streptophyta; class Pinopsida; order Pinales; family Pinaceae; genus Pinus; species Pinus albicaulis. The sequence goes on along the minus strand of CM076572.1, from coordinate 708,440,509 downwards.
CAGGGGCTGTTCAAATGGATGGTGATGCCATTTGGACTGCGCAATGCTCCAACCACATTCATGAGGGTCATGAATGATATTTTTAGGCCTTTCATTGATGAATTTGTTCTTGTATATTTAGATGATATTCTTGTCTTTAGTAGAACTTGGGGTGAACATCTATGCCATGCAAAGAAAGTGCTTGATGTATTGAAAAGGGAAAAACTGTATGTAAGATTGTCAAAGTGTGAGTTTGGGAATACCTCCTTGGTTTACCTAAGTCATATTGTTGGTAATGGTCAATTAAAAATTGACCCCTCTAAAGTTGAGGTGATTGTAAAATGGCCTAAGCCTACCAATGTAACAGAGGTCCGTAGTTTTCTAGGTGCAGTACAATATTGGAGAAGATTCATTGCCAACTTCTCTTTTATTGCATCACCCCTTACACGCACTGGAAAGTGTGAAGCAAGATTTTCAATGGGGAGGAAAGCAACATAAATCCTTAGAAGGACTGAAAGAGAAGATTAGCACCACACCAGTCTTGGCCTTACCCGACCTCCAACAACCTTTTTAGGTCGAAACATATGCCTGTGGATATGCCACGGGGGATGTTCTGATGCAACAAAGGAAGCCTATATGTTACCATTCAGAAAAATTATCCCAGGGTGTTGTGAACTGTATGCCTTGGTATAAAGTGTGAAAATGTGGAAACACTACCTGATCGGAAAGGAGACTGTCATCCATACAGATCACCAACTCATGCAGTACCTTCAGTCACAAACCAAGCTTTAGCAGGCTCGTCATTTCAAGTGGATGGGATTTCTTCAACAGTTTCATCTGGTAATAAAGTATAAGAAGGGCACTAGCAACAAAGTAATAGATATGCTTTCTCGCTCTCCTATCTATGCTTCTATCATTTTTCATAATGCGTCCTTGTATTTTGAAAATTATGCTGAACAATATAATAGCAATAATGATTTTAAGGAGATTTATGCAAAACTGACTCATGGATCATATGTGGACAACTATCATTTGTAGGGACAATTTTTGTATCACGGATGAAAGGGTACATGTAATCAGAGAGGCCCATACCTCTCTTGTATCAAGAAATTTTTGTGTCAAAAAAACTTTATGTCATTTACAAGGTTTTTATTTTGGCCTCATATGAAAAAAATTGTAACTCGATATGTAAAATAATGTGTGACGTGTTGTGTTTCCAAGCCCTCTAATAGAAAAATTGGGCTTTACACACCACTCCCTATCATGGAAAATTTTAGGGGCTAATATTTGCAAGTGGGCTAATTTTCCATGTTTTTTCCAAAAAAAAGATTCACCAATTTCCATTTTTTATAAAACATGATTCACCCAAATTTTACAATATAAAATTATTTTACCTGAAAATTCGCCAAAATTATACAAAGAGTATATATAAAATCATTATAAATTTGAATAATTTTACAAATACATCAATAAACATTTTATATTTTACATATTAGGGACTAGTGAGATTCGCCAATGTTTTAAACTTTAAGATAATTTTCCATCCTTAAAATTTTCCCTGCTCCCTATTCTGAGTCGTCCATGGGAAAGTGTGTCGATGGAATTTGTAGGTGGTTTTCCCATGTTTAGGAAAGTTCACGACTATTTGTATGTCGTCATGGACTGTTTCAATAAAATGTGTATATTAATGCCTTAGAAAAAGTAGGTCACTGCAGAGTAGACTGCTTATATTTTCTTTCAGTTTGTTTGGGTCCACTTTGGATTTCCCAAATCGATTATGTCAGATCAAGACTCTTGCTTTCTTGGAGAGTTTTGGACGATCTTGTGGAAAATGATGGACACCAAGTTGAAGAGAAGTACAACATTTCATCCACAGATCGATGGGCAGACAGAGGTCGTCAACCGTACCATGGTGCATTTGTTACGAGGCTATTGTCGCAAACATCCCAAGTTGTGGGATGAGCATATTCCTTATGTGCATCATGCATACAACCGAGCAGTGAATTATTATACACAACCTTCACCAACTGAGACATGTTTTTGTTACCTACCAAAGGATCCTTTTGACATGATCTTTGGAAGGGATGAAGATTCCAATGGACATGATGATAGGGACAAAGAACAATGATTCATCAAGCAGATACAGTCGATTCACCAAGTAGTACAAGAGAAGTTGGAAAAGAGTCAAGCTCGATACAAGAATCGACATGATAAACACCAAGTCGACCACCAATTCCAGGTTGGGGAAAAGGTGTGGCTCCATATCAGCAAGGACAAAACAAAGGGAGAAGGAAAGAAGTTGCGACAAATTCGGTATGGTCCATTTACAATATTGGAGAAGATTGGGGACAATGCATTTTGTCTCCATTTTCCTGCATACATGCAAATGTACTCGGTAGTGAATGTCTAAAATCTAAAGATTTATGAGCCACCATTGATTATGGACACCGAAGAGGTGGGATCGGTTCCTAGAGTGGATGAATTTGCACCAGAATATCTCGACGAATTTCCAGAGGACATCATCCTCAACAGGAGAAACATGACTTCACAACGGGTAGATGTGGAATATCTTTGTGCTGGTTTCAAAGGGATGCACCCAAGCAAGGCTAGATGGCTAGAAAAAGAGAAAGTTGGGGAGAAATTCCCTCACTTGCCAACTGACTGATAAGGATTTTTGCGGTCCAAAAGCTCCTCAATGGGGAGGAATGATCTAGGAGGATCTCTCAGGTACAAGTACAAGTGGCATTAGGAATGGGTCAAAATTCAAAGTGGTTGGATTGCTCTTGAACTAGGTTCATATTGAAGTACTTGTCGCCGTAATTCCAACGGTGTGAACAAATCTCCAATCCGAGCTCGTATGGAGAAGTTAGAGAAAGTAAAAGTTGCAGTCAAAGTGGGGCAATGGCCAGGTTTAAGTATCCTACAATTTCACTGTCAACCGGCAGGGAACCTAGCACCCGAGAAGCGAGCGAATTCGTGGGATGGATAATTTTCCTAATAACCCCCATGTTCGAGAAAGTTTAAAAAGGGGCTATGGTTACATAAAAATAAAAATAATATATATATATATATGTATTGGTGGCAGGCCATCAACCCCACCACCCACCATAACAAAGTCAAACTAAAGTTGGGGGGTGGGCTGTCGTCCCCGCCACCCCCACCGACGGTTATACGTATAAGTTCAACAGTGGGGCAGGCCGTCACTGACGGACCCGACCTCTTTTAAAAAAATTTGTTATATCAGAAACCACACACACACACAAACACACACACACACACACACACACACACACACACACACACACACATATATATTGTGACGTATGGAAACCCAACGGCAGAACGATGCCAGTGTGGGTCGAACTCGCCCAGCCCACGTGGGAGGCCCCCGAGTGGGTGGCACCACCATATGTCAAATATAACCAATGTAACATAACCAACATGAAAAATGGGAGGGGTGGGATTTGATCCCCCGACCCCTCCTCAACCAAATTCCACTTTTAACCAATGCAACAAACCACCAGAGGTGGTAAACTTTGCCTAGCCTCTGATATAAAAACCTTCATTTCGCTAGTGCGACTAGGAAGAGCTGAGCAGCGGAGCGAAACCATGAGCGAGTAGAGGGGCGGAACCATGCCCAGAGAATCTTGAGGGGCATCAGAAAGATTACCTGGGGTACAAAATTTACCGGTTTCCATTTGGTACAAATTTTATGTCATTTTTACACCTCTCGGCGACAGGAAATCAATGGTGACGTGTGTTTCTGCATTAGAGCTCTCCATTTTTAGCCACTTTTCAGCTTGGAGGTATAATGGTGCTTTATGTAATTTTACTTGTACTTCTTTGTCTTCTTGCCACGTAATGAATGAAGGCCTCCCCACTGTTGAGTAGGGCTCGGAGACATAGTCCAAATTGGACGAACTTCGTTATCAAATATTGTTGTCATATTTTCATGATTTCATGTTCTTCCTCTCTTCTTTCATGTGCAATTTAAGTTTTTATGGTTAACATGTCATGTTTCATATAATCCTTTATACATATTAAAGAAAAATATCTTGGATCATTGGTCGGTGCTGCACACCCCCCACAAGTGGAAATTGAGTCACCACAAGTGTGGGGGCATGAAAAATGGTATCAAAGCTTGTTTTGAAGAAAGAGGGCTTTGTCAAAGTTGTGAAGCAGTGATACATCTGCCATATCATGAAATATGGTATCAGAGCTTGTTTCGGGGTGGACCAAGTTGATTTGTATTTTTGAAGTTTGGTAGAGGCACACCATGGGGCTGAGTAAAGCTGAACGAAGTCCACTAGAATAATTACGAGATATTAAAAAAATATTGATAGAGTTAAAGTAATAATTTCATGCAATGAGAGAGGATCTTCATCCATTAGCTAAAGAAGGGATATCTCATAGGAAAAAGAGTGAATTTTACCAACTCGTGGGAAAAGTGGACTGTATAGAATCAGGAATGATGAAGCTGAAAGAAGAGCAAGGCGTGCTATAGAGGAGGGAAGTCAAGCTTGAAACAAAAGGGAATCTTGAATAATAGGAGCTTGGTGGGATATAACCTACTATAGTTGAAACGAACTTGGAGGATTTTGCAGATGTGCCAACAAAAGATGAGGAAATTAGGGTGATTGAACTTGCCCAAGTTGGACCAGGTTTGTGCACATTACAAACATTTAAGGAATGAGGAACTCACTTGGATAGACCTCATAAATATGTAAGTATTATTTGGACTTGTGTTTCATTGGAGCTTTTGGAGGATGGTCCATATGCAGGGATGCGCAAAGGGAGAGTTTGTTTGCCGATGCAAGGGAAAGTATTTCCTTGGAAGACAATAATGAGACTTTGTGCATTGAGGAAGAAAGAAATATTATTTTTTGTAGGAATTGTTGGGGCACTTTGTGACCTTATGGTAGGAGGTAAAAATGCCCATGAAAAGGGTGGAACATGATGATATTTGCGATGGATGAGTAATGCTTATCCAAGTGGAGAATAGGCAAAGTGCCCAACACGATTCGTGGAAAGGATAAAGGAAGGGCACACCGATGTTATACTTGGGTAGAATTCTTCATGGTTGAAACCAAGAGGCATATTGGTGAACCTTTAGTGGGGAAACAATGAAGGAAGAGACCCTTGATAGTGATATGAATGTATAAGTGACCGAGGGAACTAACCTAGATGAAGAACAAGGACATGAAGGATATAATTGTGTTGGGTCTACTAGAGTGGACATGTTGGGAACTTGAAGTCACAAGCATCGAATTGAAGAGAAGGGTGCATGGTAGGAATTTTGCAGGGGCATCAAGAAAAATCACTTATATTAGAGATGTCACTAATGGGCATCAAGGAGAAGTGCCAAGGCTGGGTTTTTTAGCAGGATGGAATTGTTTGTGCAACATGGAGACATTATTTAGATGGACCGATGGGTATGTTGGACACTTTGGACAATAAGGCCATGTATGTTTTTGAGGTGACATGGGAAACCTATGAGAGTATTCATATGACAGAGAGGGCAAAGGAAACTTCTGATGGAATTTGTGACCAAGTCAAGTATGATTTCCAAGTTGTTGGATGGATACGGTTCATAGGAGTTCATGGTGCTTTGGAGAGAGTTGAAACCAATGAAGACTTCATATTATGGTGGTCTTGGAGTATCTAGTTCGTTAAGGAGCTGAGGTCAGGATGTAACTTAAATTTGATGCAGTATTCGATGCATACCTTGGGCACATTATCATGTGTGTTCATGAGGAGTGACTTTATGGATGCGGTAGAGATGAGACACTTTGGAGTTGGATGGAGTTGTGGCGATGGAGATGCCTTGGTGGGAGAACTTGGGCATGGGTTGACTTAATGAGACTTAACCATTTTTGATTGACATGATGGTTGATTGGTCTATGACCATGGGAATCAAATGGATGAGATGATGTGGTCGATTTAGAATTTCCACCTTGAAATTATTGATGCACATCATATCGAAGATGGGGTGGAGTTTCTTCATATACATAGATATGGATTATTTAGCATTGGATGGAGATGGGAGAATTCTTGTCGAGATTAAGATGTGATGAAATGATGGAGAAAAAACCGATGAAGGCATTAGGAGATGCGTTCTCATGAACTGATCATGAGAGTTGGACTGATCACCCAACTAATTAGAGACATGGGTGAGCTCAATGAACTGATATATGTTGTATTTGAGTAGGAGTATCATAGCAGCAACTGACATGATGATGATACATGGTGCGTTGGGACATATATGTTGTAGTGATAGCATAAAGTTGAGTTGGAGGGTGATGAGCACCATCATTAGGTATCTTTTGAGGGGTTAATTATCACCTTTTTAGCCTTTTTTTTTTTGTAACCCAGAGGAACCCAACAGCATGCCTGACACGTAACTACTAGCAAATATATGGGGGGATACAAATTTTCCTCCCTGCAGCCCGGATCACAACCGGGGGATTTGAAACTGGGTCTTTCAAGTTATAACTATTTCACATTTCTCGAATAACCAATTGAGCTTCCCCCCCAAGAAATCACCTTTTTAGCCTTATTAGTATATTTTTCTCACATTTAATTACATTATGGTCATTTTTTGCTTAGTGTAGATGGTGATTAAGGGTTTTCATACTTAAATGACTAATATGGTTTAAATGCAGGATAATCACAAATATAATGCCATTTTTGTTGAAGATTGTGCCATCAAAGCTTGGAGTAGACAACAAGGAATGATTATAGGGCGTTTGAATCTTCCTTAACTCCTAAAGGTAGCCAAAGGATCCTCGAGATGCCATCCAAAAACTCAGAGTAAAAGGCATCCAAGCAAGTGGAAGATTAAGTGAATCAAAGCTCCACTTCTCTCGAAGACCAAGGGGAAAAATCACCTACTTTTTAGGGAGCTTTTGGTAGCTACCCTTTAGGATAAATAGGGAAGAGAAAGAGCTCCTTAGGATTTGATTTTTGGAGATAGCTAGAGTACTCCTAGCTCTTGTAATAGACATTTGTGACTTTCATGTCCTATGTAATGAGATTGTTTATGAAATAAATGTGTATTCAGTTCCTCCTTCATTGATTTAGTTTCATATAGCTGATCTTGTGGGTTAGGGCCCAATCCATTGTCCTTTCGTCTATTTTGTGTATTTGTGTTTACTTTCCATGCCATTATAGTTAGTTTATTTCATGTATTGTAGTTAGTTTGCTTATATTTCATCTTGTTGTTTTTTCTTCCATTTCATGTTGCTGTAGTTAGGCTCTTATAGTTCATAGTACAGTAGCATATAAAACTCCAAAGTTGTGTGTTAAAGCCTCCCTCTCTCACCTCTTTCATTGGAGCTTGAGGAGGGCAAATCTTCACCACATGCCCAAAATTGCTTTCAGTTTATGATTTCTTGGAAATAATATATATGTTTCTTTGTTTACCATGAACATGTTATGAATGATGAGTTATTTTTCTTTTTCATATGCATAGGCAAGTTTTCTTAAATTCAACTCATCTTTTCCACCATTTTCATCATAGATCTATCAATGATAAATGCATGAACATGTAGCTTTCTTACAGGTTTGAGTAGAGCAGTAGAGGAGGACTCCACCAACATCCCTAGCTCAAGTTTCCACCCTTCACCAACCTACATTCAACAAAATCGCCTTCATCCTTGTTTTCTGAGATCTTGACCACAACATCGAAAGCCTCCTTGGAGGTGAAAGATAGGATTTAAAAGAAGTTCTGAGCTTAGAAAAAGGGTTGTATACCTTCCATCCACCTAGGTCCACCTTTAGTACACCTTTCTTGCCCCTTTCCTCACCATTTATGGCCTCAAACTACCCTTAGCCTGTTTCCTGTAGCATTTCAGGACATCATGTAGCAGTATAGGAAATCCTGTAGCAGATCCTATAGCCATGCCATTCAGCCACTTCTTCAGCCCAAAAAACCTGTTTCACTCCACCTAGACCTAACAAAACTTCCAAGACACCTCCACATTTGAAACCATGAGTCCAAGAGCTTCTTAAGCCACCTCAACACCTCCTTCTTTTCTTGCAAAATAAATTATTTACAAGCATAGTTAGGTCATGAATAGATGCATTATTAAGCATAGCAGTTAAGCATGAAGTAGCAAGAGTTTCATTAGCCATTTGGCCCAATATTTGTGCTCAGATTATTTCCCCTTTCTGCAAGTTCAATTCAACAATTTACTTTATGAATGGCACTTAGTTTAACTCTATTTCTTTCATTAGCCTAATTGTGGATTTCCTTTCTTGCAATTATCTAGATGAGTCTTTACATTCTAGAATATTTTCTTTCTTGTTGATAAAGTAATGATAATGAGTTATTTTTAGTCTTAGGTTTCATTCAGAAGTGTGACAAACTTCATTCTCTACAAGAAACCTTAGCAGTAGCACCCCTTCATAGAACTTAGAAGAGAATGGAATGAGTAGAATGCATCTGCTATGTGTATATCACTATCACCTCCAAGTTTGTATGAACCTCAAGTTGATAAAGTAATGTAGACTAGCCTCTGGGAGTTTCAACACTCTCGGTGCAATACCAAGGCTCACCAATTTTTGGCGTCATTGCCAGGGAGGCGTCTAAGTAGATGCTTTTATTATGTTTTAGCATTCTTTCCTGATTTTCTTTCACATTTAGTTCCAAAATATTGAAAAATACAAAAAAAATTTGACTTTAATGCCTCGTAGGAGTAGGGATAACAAAGGAATTTTTTTACCAAAAACCCCCACATCCCCACACAGTCACCCTTCACTCTTCTTCAGTGACTGTGAGGTTGAACACACTGTTAGTCATCAGTATTTTTCACTTGTTGGTGATGACTAGTTGTAACAGCCAAGTTTTCTAGCAGCTGATCTAAAAAATTGTCAAATTTTCCAGCTGGAAAACACCCATAAACTTTTTTCCCTCTTACCTTTCAGTCCACCCATGACGAGATGAAACCTAATTATCAAGTCCTTTCTAGCCTCATCCATACTAGTTTTCCCATCAGCTCCAAAGAAACAATCCAAATCTGTCCAAAAAGTCCCCCTAAGTTAGGTAGCGGCACTTTATGCATTTCTCCCTTGGCAAACCACTCTAAAGCCAAAGAACCTCTACCTGCTATAGACCAGTCATAAAAAACCTTACCATCCTGCAAATAAAGTTGGTTACAGCCCTAGGTCGCGCCACTAATACACCCTCAAGTCTCAGTAATACATGTACCATAGGTCAAACTGATTTTAGGTGTTTTTATAGTGTTTTAAATGGATATTTCAAGGACAGAGACATACCAGCATCCCAGAAGACAATTTTTGGATCCACATGAGAAGAAAACTGCTTCTCAATGTGATATTGAGCCTGGGATGCAGCTACAGAGCAGAGAGTTTTTCATTAAGCTCTTACGATCACAGTCAAAGCCCAAAAGGACAGTGAAAGGAACAATAACACTGTCAAAAGGCTGATGATATGACATGACTAAAAAACCTCCTTCATCTATAAGCAGAGGGTTTGAAGACTAAAGAACCTCCTTCATTTCATAAGTAGAGGGTTTGAAGACTCAAGAACCTCCTTCATTTCATAAGTAGAGGGTTTAAGACTAAGAGTGCCTCCTTCATTTATAGGCAGAGGCAAAGCAGTGGGATTTAAAAATGATTTGCATAAGTTCACTATTATTTGAGTTACAATGTGAAGCTAATAGGTTCATCATCATTGAAGAAATATTGTTAAATAGATGGCCAAAAGAGTCAAATAGTCTTGGGTTCAAACTAACTTCTGCCATCATGTACAAGAGAAGCCACTATCAGTATGATTCATCAAACATTCTTCCTTTGACTGAGACAGAAATTGAAAAGAAACCAAGAATTGGTCAAAATAGGCATCCTTCATCTATAAGCAGAGGTCCAGAGCAGTGATTGATCTAAGGTTTTGACTGATTAAGAGACAAATGGTGAGAGTAGTAGAAGACAGTTGAAATCTTCTGAACAGGGCAATCATGTCAAAAAACAAAGAAAAAGCATGAGCGCTATAAAATGTCAAAGAAGCTGACTCATCTCCTATTATAGATTCTCTTTCAAAGACAGTCTGAAGCCAAGAAATGGAAAAACCTGGCTGAGGGGTATAAATTCCTTAAAGGTTACAAAACTCATCTCCTTGATGAACATGCTTAAAATTTAGCCTCTGTTCCCTTTAAACAAAACAAAGTTGATAAGTGGTTGAGAGATGGGTCATGACACAGGCCTAAGAGTGATGATTGTTTTTCAAAGGATCCTGTTCTTCCTTTTCATGTAAATTTTCTTTCAAAATTAGTTATCATAATGGACAGAAGGTGATCTGAGTTTAGTTTTTCAAAAATACATTGCAACTAAGCACCTATGTCCATAAATATGCAAGAAGGTTTATGGCATGTGTTTCAGATTTTGAAAAAACTTTCAAAGACAATAAGGCATGTCACCATTTTCAAATGAAGGCATTTTCCTTATGAAAAGGTCAAAGGCACCTCACTGTTGCATTCAAAGTAAAGGAGAGGTCTAAAAGAAGTCCCCTTTGATGAAAAAAGAATGGTAAAGCATGAGTGAAGGCAACTAAGTTTTTGGCACCCGCATTCAGAAGCAGAAGCTGTCAACCAAGTTTAAAGAGATAAGTCATCTCCTTGCAAAATGGCAAAAGAGGTTTCATCACTCATTGATATGTTTTGAGCAGTTTTCCCATTTTGAAGGTGTCACTAAAGGGTCAGCTGTGGCAGAGGTTACTTTTCAAATGTGTAAACACAGTGAACAGAGTTTGACCCTTGGAATGATTTTATTATAAGAGGAAAAGAGTCATAGCTATTACAACTGTTCAATTAGTACACACAGACCTTTTTACCAACGCTATTCAAAATATGGGCCCTTCATAACACGTTCAAAATCATTTTGTTTTCTTTTCAAATGGACAAAGGCAGTGGTTTAAAGAGAGAAGTCTTCCAAACCCTCACAAATCCAACTCAAAGGTAATTGATTCTTGCATTCAAAGGAGGATAAAGGGACCGTTGCAAGCCCTTTTTGAATTCCCAAAAAACAAACAACACTCCCCTTTGTTGTTCACGAGACCAAAGAGGAAGTTTTCGGGCAAAAACACAGAGTTTTAGGGTTTTTAGATCGTGCGGCGCACCTGTAGAGTTGCGTGGTGCATTCAGGCGCAATTTTACAAAGGGAATACACAATCGCGCGACGCGCCTATAGCAGTGCGCGGCGCGCCTGTAAGTGCTAGTCACGTCGGCTCGACAGTGACCTGACAACCTCCTTTTGTGTGGCGCTTTCCACAGCAAACGTGCCGCGCTTGTTTCAAACCATCAATACGCCTCCAAAATGCTTTGAAAGCTACTCCGACCCTCAAGCAAAGCCTGCCATCGTTTTTTAAGGTATTTTGTTTTTCCCCCTTACAAATTTAAAACTGCTAGATGGTGTTTGAGAGAGTGAAAGTCGTAGTGTAAATCAAGGTAATTTGAGTGAATATTTTGAAAGGTTGTCATGGTGTAAGGTTAGTGAAATGATTCATTAGTTCCAAAGAACCTAGAGCTGCCCCCAAAGACTGAGATACAACCATGACCTCTGTCAGCAAATAGAGTGGAGAAAACAGTGCTTGGGAGGTTTGATCTTTTGGTTTAAAACTCAAGTGTTGCTGTGGTTTTGTTTTCCCAAACCCTGACATAGTGAAATTGGTGGATTTTTATTGCTATCAAAAGACCATACAAATTGCCCTCAAAACAATGTTTAAAGGTGGAGACACTGTTTAAAGGGAGGAAAAGACAGGGTTTGAAAAGTGAGACAGTAGGCCTGATTTCAAACAGCAGTGATCCTTCTACAAGTGTTTTGTCATTACAAGTTTTCCTCAGTGTGGTGAAGAACAGAGTGAGGGCTGCCAATTTTTCCATAAAACAAACTTTAGTGTATGAAGCTGTAAATTTCCATTTGGAGGTATTGTCAAAATCTGTGTGAGGAATAGTGAATACAAGAGTAGTGTTTTGATTAAGAGGGGTGTTTTTCTGTTACAGGGCTGTTTGTTCTCACACCAAAACACAAAGAGCTTGGTAACCTTACACTAACACAGAGATCACTTGACTATGTATGCATTTTGTTTGACTGTGCACTTGTCATTATAAATATTGGCTGTTTGGCATACAAAGGGAGGAAGAGTAGTGTTCTGAGAGGAGCAGAGACCTAATAGCAAAGAAAACATTTTTACACAACTTTGAAGCAAGTTTACCTTGATCAAATAGTGATTGACAAAGAAGGCAGAGTTTTGTTTGAGAACACATTTCAAGAAATCCTTTTTGAGGCAGTTTGGTTTTGCAGAGAGCATCCATAACAAGATGCCTCCCAGGCAGGATAGTAGGAGTGGATTGCATAAGAGATATGAACCTATTTCCACCAAAGAAGTGAATGCCCACCCATTAGTATTGTTCAATTTCCATGAGGTCGGGTGTTTAGATTTTTGTCAAAGGGTGCAAGAGGTGAAGAGTTTCTCTCCTTTGACACATCTTTGCGCTTTGAGGTTTCGAGACAAGAATTTCCAGTTGGCAGGCCTTGACTTCAAATTCTCCCCAAGATCCATCTCCAAGGCCACTAAAATTCCCTATATTGGTGAGAAATGGTTCAAACAAAGCCATTTGGACTCAGATGATTACAAGCCCTTTCTAAAGCCTGAGCACAGAGAGTCATGTCCTTCTATTTTCCCTTTCTCATATCTTTTAGCCAGCTATGCCCCTCTCATGAAGATTATCATGAAGTACTTCACTTGTGAGGGAAGATTCTCCTGAATTTATGCATATCACATTCGACTGCTCATGCATTTCACTAGGGCCAGATTGCTAAATCTTCCTTTCTTCTTACATAAGAGCATTGAGAAAATGGCCTCCACTATCCAGAAGAAGCCTCCTTCACAACAAATAGCTTGTCTCTTCCATCACTCTCTCATCCAAATCATCATTCTTCATCAACTTGAAAAGAGAGAGGTCTCTTGGGATGTTTTCATCACTCATCTGGATTTCTCCACTGTCCCTCCAGTCCATACATCCCCTACATTTCCTACTCATAATCCCTCACCTTCTTCTAGCAGACCTATTCCTAAAAAGCTCAAATTTACTACAGAACAAGCAGAAGAGCCTGAAGAGGGAGAAGAGCATGATCATGATGATGAGGAAGAGGATGAAGGGCAGCAGTATGAAGAACAACAAACTGATGATGAAGGGCATCAGCATGAAGAACAAAAAACTGATGATGAAGGGCAGCAGCATGATGAACAACAGCAAGGGGAGGAGGAAGAAAGTGCTAAAAAACATCATGACAATAATGAGGGTGAACAACAGACTCATGATGAGGGTGAACAGCAGCCCTATGATGACACACAACAACACAGTGAGGGTGAGACAGAGCAGCAAGGGAAGCATGATAGTGATGAGCAAGAATAGTCAAAAGAGGACACACAGCAGCCTTATGAGACAGAGCAGCAACATGAAGATGATGAACAAGGGCATGACAGTGATGAGCAAGGGTAGCCAAAAGATGATACACAACAGCCTCCTCAGGAACAACAGCCTCTTCAAGAAGAACAACAAACTCAAAAAGAAGAGAAACAAGGCGACAAAGGTAAAGGGTCCATGCCCTCTTCTCCTAAAAAGTCCAAGCACCAGATAGCAAAGAAGAGAGTGCCTAGGGTTATCACTCCAAATGTGACAAGGGCCCTCCGGAGTAAAGGAAAATTGCCAAAGAAGACCATGATTGATTTTCCTAGAAGGAAGAGCACTAGAATAGCTACCCAAAGCAAAGGGAAGGGTAAGGAAGAAGGCAATCATGAACAAGAGAGTGCTTTCGACATCATCCCAATCCAAAGTGATGATAGTGATAATGAGGCCCAGATTCTAGAAAACCTCTTAATCCATAGAGAAGGCCAAATTGATGCTTTGAAGGATGATCTTCATAGAGCTAGGAATTTCAATCAATTTTTGCAAATCCAAAATAGGCAAATGGGTGTCCATATGGATGTTTATGAGACACAGGAAACTAAGTACAAGAAGGAGGCCTCCAAAGCCCAAGCAAGGTTGGAAGAACTCATGGGCGAGTTCGATGAAAGTGAAGGAGAAGATCAGCCTAGGCAAAAGAGGCCTAGAACCATGGGGCTTAAAAAGGCCCTTGAGAAGCAAAAATAAGAGGAAAAAGCCCTTCTCCAATCTACCCCTCTCACTACATTGTTTGAACAGGAGATAGAGAACAATAAGAAGGCATGGCTTGAGAGAGTCAATGACCACTTGGAGAAGAAATTGGAGAAGGCAAACAGAGATTTAGACCTTCAAAGGAGAATGACAAGGCATTATAAAAAGTTAAATTAGTTTGCCCGGCGCAAGTTGAAGGCTGCTCAAGAAAAGCTCAAGGAGGCTAAAGGGAAGCGCCCGGCACGGAAAGTGAGGAAAGACACATTAGGACTTCATATTTTTTCCTCTACTTCACAACATGTTGCTGAGAACCCTTGATGGTCATGCTCACCAATTTTGGGCGATTTTCGACATATTTTGGTTTTTTGGCATTTTTTGGTTTTTGGCCAAAACTCATGGGCTTCACCATTTCGGTTTGGGGGATCATCAAAGGAGGAGAATGGTATCATTGGATGCCATAATTTTAGGATCACACACTCAGCGATTTTCAGGACATTTGAAGACCATTTGATCGCCCGAAATGGCGAAAAATGCTCGCTTTTTCTACACTCTACCCGGTCTATCAGCAAACCTTATTTTTTGGTTTTTTACACATAGGCCTATTTTTGAAGGACTTATAGGCATCAAATTGGGAAACTTCTAGTTTCTCCAGAAATTAGACACTCAGAGCTTTCCAACGAGCTATCATGAGCCTCGTTTCGACATCGGGAAGGCTACCAAAAGTTGTCGGCAAGTCAGGGGACCTTTTGCTGATGTAATTTTTGAGTATTTTTGTAAAAATTTAACCTTTAAAAACACCTTTTTCCTCGTGTGCGTTTAGCTATTTTTGCACATGAGAATTTATGAAAAGTCAATTTATTTCCCTCTTTTAGCATTTTTTAGATATTTTATGAGATATTTTGTGCCTTGGGCTTTGCAAAGCCTCAAGGACAAGTTTAGATATTTTGGATAGGCCAATGAGAGTGCAAATTGAACTAAGAGGTTTTCCTCACTTGAGCCTATATATTCCAAAGGCTTTCATTGTAAACAAGGCTGAACTTGATGATAGAAGAAATATATGGTCATATAAGCTTTGGAAGAAATACTTGTCTCATGCTTTTGGATAGTCTCTTGGATGTTCTTGGATGATGAAAGAGGATTGTTGTTGGATTCTATGACTTGGTAGAATGGTATAGGGTCTCTCTCTTTGTTTTGTTTCCTATTTTTCATTCATGAATCCATGTTTCTTGCTTGCTATAGAACAGTAGAGAATAAATTTGAGACATGCCCTTGGAGGCACCTCAAATTTCCTGTTTCTTCATAGCTTCCATGTTTTCTTCATCCTTAGTCACATTAAAGAATTCTTGATTGCTCTTTAATAACTTAAGGATATTGTTGCTTATTTCATTCATGGTTTTATGCATGCTAAGTATGATTTACGATATGCCCTACTTACTCATGGCTAGCCATAGCTCCATCCATGAAATTTCTCTTTGACTGATTAGATTGTCATTTGTTAAACCAAGGAGGTCTTGTTCTGATCTTGCCCTTTGTCTAAGACTATGTAATCTTGTTTTCAAAGTGCCCAATAACTTGAAGTACTGTGTTTAGGCATTCTAGCATAGTTATTTAAGTTGTTTTTCTGTCTTAAGTGTATTTCCCCAAAGTATGATAGCCATTTCCCAAAGTTAGAGAGTCATATATCTCTATGCATCGCTTGAATGTTTATTTCTATGTATTGATTAGCTTATAGTTACATTTCTCATGATTAATGGTTTTCCCTACCATGTTTGTGTCAGCTATTAAACTAGTTATGCTTGGAATCCTTTGTTATTCACAAACTTGATGTCCATTTTATTCCATTTTGCCCAAAGATCCTTTCTACCTCGAATCAAATCGTCCCTTCAACAGCCTTGTATCACCATCTGATAACTTTCTTGACCTTTTCGACCCCATAGCCCAGTTGATCTGACATATTTTTACCTATCTTATATCTTTGATCAGTTTCATCCCTCACAACCTAAAAACCAAAACCAAAAAGCTTACTTCATAACTAGCCTAAAATCAGAACACAATAAGCAAACACACAGATATCCATTACACATATAGAGAGAGCCCTCTCTGAGTCAAGGAAGGCTAGGTCCTTGGGCTCCAAATATTGGTTTGATGTTACACTATCATTTGGCTTGCTAATCAGCCAAATCACAGGACCCTAACATGATGGCGATCACGGTGGGACTTTGAGTACATGACAATCTAGTGAACTCTTATAGACTCTTTAGTCCTTCAACATTAAACTTAGACCATCAGCCTATAGAATCATTTAGAGTAAACTCTCTGTTTCACCATCTTAGCAAAGTGATGAATCATGTTTAGAACACTCTTACAAACTAGGCTGCACATAAAAACTCAAAAAAACCCAAAAAACTCCCTTAGATTGGTTTTTGTCAGTACTGGTGGTGGACCATACACATATACTTCAAAACAATTAAAAATCCACCTGGTGACTCCACTAGCCTCCAGTAGGCCTTACTACTTTACTAAACTCTAGGATACTATTTGATCAACTTATCCCACCGCACCCTAACATAATGGCGATCACGGTGGGACTCTGAGTAACAAACAAACTTAGATTCCCTAAACATTCCAGCAGCCTTAAGAATACTATCTGATTGGCTTATCCCACCGCTCACTAACATAATGGCGATCACGGTGGGACCTTGAGTCAAAACATCCTAGGTATCCCTTAGGAACTCTCAAAATCTCAGTAAAACTTAGAAGAGTAGAATCTAGTTGTTTCACCATCCTAGCAAAATGATGACTCAACTGTAGGACACTCTTCCAAACCTCACAGGCAGGCAGTCCATAAAATCATTTAGAGTAAACTCTTCTTGTTGTCGCCACCCTAGCAAAGTGATGAAACAGGTTTAGAACACTTTAAGTAAACCATAGGCTGCACATAAAAACTCAGAAAAACCCCAAAACATTCCCGTATTGGTTTTCCCTAGTTACTGGTGGTGGACCATAGCTACATCTTTACAAAAACAACCAAATTCCACCTGGCGACTCCACTAGCCTCCAGTAGGCCTAAAAATTCCATAAAAAACCAAAAATTCATAAACCACACCTTTCTGCTAACTCATCCTTCCAAAAATTTAAACTTAGGGTGGAAACTCTGTAATCAGTGACAAACTAAGTATAACTTAGTGATTCAGAAAGCCTCACCTGAACATAGGATATAAGCAGAAACCTTCTTGCCAAGAGAACCATTAGCTTGTCCATACAACCTAGCAAACTGTTGAAACCAAGTGAATCATTCTTCTTTGCAAGTTTCCATCTCAAAGTTGCTATAAAACTTTTTCCAAAGCATTTTTGATAGTGTTGGTGGTGGACCATAGTTCCCATAGAAATCCACGTGGCGACTCCACTAGTCCATCCTTTTATTTTTTTTGACCATCCTTCACATTAGTAAAACCTTAGAGAGGCCATCCATCCAAAACATTCACAAACACCATCCTCTGAGCTCTAGACCCAAAATCTGGCTTCACAAAGAATCAACACCAGAGCTCATCCATACCCAAATCCCCCTATCATAGTAGATGATCCAGAGAAGATTCTGTGGCAAGCTTTCGAAACTGGAAATCTAGCTACCGATAGGTCCATCCATAAAGCAAGATCAATACCTGAACATCTCACTGCCTTGAAGGATTTCCCCTTTGACTTAAAATCAACAAAAACCATTTTTAGAAGCAAGTCACAAAGTAGGATAGACTTTGACGATCTTGAGCCCCTAGATCTGCCACAGAGTCCTAGTAGAGAAGCCTCACCTGCCACCCCTCACGACTTTCAGCTTCTCCATCACTTTGGCTCCTACCATCCCAGATCTGCTCAAAACCAGGTCACTAGTCCAAGTACATCCGCCACACCTATCCAAACCACTACTGTTCAAACCACCTCAGCTCATCCCGCAAGCCCTCATTTTGTACATCAACCATTAGCTCCCGTCATGGCAGCTTGGTACGCACCCTTGGTGTTGCCACAACCTTTGGCTCCCTTAAAAAATGACTATCAAGCCAAAATCCCAGAATTTACTAGAGATGATACTACCACAACTCAACAGCATGTAGATAGGATTAGCGATGCCTTTGAATACATGGAAATAGAAGACGAGACCATCAAAATGAGAATGTTCGCCCAAAGCCTGGGCAGAGAACCCAAAAAATGGTTTAAGAGCTTAACTCCAAATAGCATCCACAACCTCCCAGAAATCTACCAAGTCTTTATAAACAAGTGGGAAATCCAAAAAAACCCCATTCAAATCCTGTCAGAATATAACAATCTAAAACGGGAAAATGGGGAAAGTGTCCAGGGATACTGCACTAGGTTCAACAGTGTGTATAACGCCCTCCCACCTCACTTCAAACCCCCGCTTGGTTCAACCTTGGAAAAATTCCTTGAGGGTTTTGACCCAGACATGACTTATCAACTAAGAGACAAGGACCCCCCTACCCTAGAAGAAATGCAAAAAGTGGCTATAAATGCAGAAGCCAACTTAGCCGAAAAAAGAGCTAGGATAAGAGCAGAAAAGGGAGTCACTCACCATGACGATTTTGTCCCCTTGTTTTTTTCCTTAGATCCTAGAATAGATGGCCTGGTCAAATCCATGACAAATATGTGGGAAAAAATGAGTGATAAAACACCTCTTAAGGACAACCAGCCAAACCCTCAAAACCGTAACCAAAACTTTAGGAGAGACCAATCTCAAAATAAAACAAGAGGAAAAGACCAACAAGTCAGACCATCCTTCAGTGAGAATTATATTGATGAAGAGGATAGGGATATTGAACCCATTGATGAAAATAATTGGAACCTCATAGGTTCTGATAACGAGAGTGAGGTTTACCTCACAGTTGGAGAGCAAGAGTTCTTCTCTCCAAGTCAGGACGAAACCAACTATGAAGATCCCGAAGATCCTGCCATAGATTTTCAGAATGCCATTATAGAAGCTCATAGGCAGTATAACCTTAGAAGCAGAAAAAACCAAGACCAAGTGGCAAGGCAGCAGGCCTCGACACTACTAAAACTCCTCGATACCATCCTTAAAAACCATGACAGTTAACAAAATTGTACAAAGAAAATCAACACCAAAATCAAGACAGTTATTGAAACAAGTCTTGGCTCAGATGCTCATAGTACCTCCACAAGGATTCCCGAGATGGTTGTGTTAAACAAATTCCCGAACCAGAGTCAGCAAATTAAGAGCATAGAAAAAGTCATGTCCGAAAAAGCTGAAACAAATCTGTCCAAACTACAAACTCCTTTCAATTTCGAAGGGGAAATTTCCAAAATAAAAATTACCATACCCCTTACTGAGCTAATAACTGTAGATAGGTATAGATCTCAAATATTCAAAGTTTTTGATATAGGAAATGAGGCAGATACTTTAAATCTAACTGATGACAAACCCGAGCTCTTATTCGACCCCAAAATAGAAGGTGAATACCAAGAAGGAACTGTTTCACCTTTCTATGTGAGTTTGAACATACGGGACAAGATATTACATAATGCCATGTTAGATTCTGGTGCCTCCCATAACCTCATGCCTAAAGCAATCATGGAAAACCTGGGACTAGAAGTAACTCAACCTTACAAAAACCTGTACTCCTTTGACTCAAGTCAGGTCAAATGTTTAGGTCTAATAAAGAACCTAGGTTTTGCTTTAACACAACTACCAGCGAAAAACCTATTCATGGACGTAGTAGTCGCCGATATCCCTCCTAAGTATGGAATGCTACTATTAAGGGCATGGGCTGCCAAAATAAAAGGTAACCTTCCAATGGATATGTCATTCGCTACCATCCCAGTTTTCAACCAGACTAGGAGATTATACCGAGAGACTCACATGAAATACATGGTTAGCAACCAGGATAAGCCAAACAATACTCCCATTTATTCCATTCATTCCAATTTAGATTCTTTTATCTTATACAATGAAAGTGATATAAACAAGCAGATAATGGAAAATGAAGAGGTTTTCAAACCATCAGAAACGCATTTCCCATTACTGGATGTAGAGACTAATGACCAAAGCTCCAAGAAACCTGAAAAACAGCTTAGTATCATGTATGAAAAGGAAGCTCTTTGGAGTATAAGCTTTGACGGTTCTTGTGGCAAAATTGGTTTGGGGGCCGGCATCTGGATACACAATACTAATGAAGGTCATTCTTTCAGATTAGAATTCCAATGTACTATTAACATTGTCGAATATGAGGCCCTTCTCATTGGTCTGCACATACTTAAGGACTTAGGTGCCAAGAAAGTATCAGCCCAGGGAGATTCAAAACTTGTAATCAGGCAAATCAAGGGTGAATATTCAGTGAAAAACCCAAGACTAAGAGAATACAGAAATGCAGCTTTAGACATCCTCAAAACCTTTGAGAAGTATGAACTCACTTATATTCCTAGGATTCAAAATAGTCTGGCAAATGAGCTCGCCTTTGTTGCAAGCAATGGCCAAATACCATGTTTGAGTGAGAAATATAGTATTTAGGTCAAACATCGCCCTACAGTACAAGATAATATTGACCATTGGAAAATATTCAAAGATGATGATCAAATTTATGATTTCTTACAATCTAGGAATGAATTTGAAGAAACCAAAACAGACTTAGAAAATGAAGAAAAAAAATACAGCCAAAATCAAGACCAAGAGCTAAATCCACCTTCTTGGATGAATCTAAACCTGATAGATCATTCATATGGAACTGAGATAGGAGAGGACATTGACCCAAGAGAACTCGAAGTTTTACATTGTGAAAATGACACCATACCCAGAGGGCTTGCACCTCTAGAGGAATTGTTTGATTTTAAAAATGTGGCCAAAAATCCAA
Source organism: Pinus albicaulis (assembly GCA_034641835.2). Lineage (NCBI taxonomy): Eukaryota > Viridiplantae > Streptophyta > Pinopsida > Pinales > Pinaceae > Pinus > Pinus albicaulis. The sequence goes on along the minus strand of CM076572.1, from coordinate 708,419,487 downwards.
AAATGGAACCTACCGAGGTCGACATAGAAGAATATAACATAGGAAGCTCGGAAGAACCTAGAAATATCAAACTATCCAAAACCCTTCCACCTCACATAAAACATAAATACATCTAGTTGTTTAAAGAATTTAAAGATGTGTTCGCATGGGGATACCAAGATTTGAAATCATACGACACAAGCATCATCCAACATAAGATTCCCCTCAAAGAAAACCAGAAGCCTTTCAAACAGAAGTTAAGAAGGATAAACCCAGTGTTACTACTTTTGGTTGAAAAAGAAATAAAAAAGATGTATGATGCTGGGATAATAGTGTCTCTTCGATACTTTGAATGGGTCTCAAATCTAGTATCAGTTAGGAAAAACACCGGAGAAATCAGACTCTGTATCGATTTCTGAAACCGAAATAGGGCCTATTTAAAGGACAACTATCCCTTGCCCAAAATGGACCACATACTTCAAAAGGTAGTAGGTGCTAAAAGGATCTCATTACTTGATGGTTTTTTCGGTTATAACCAAGTGCTGGTTTACCCCACTGATCAACACAAAATGACTTTCACCACACCTTGGGGCACTTTTATGTACGTTAAAATGCCTTTTGGATTGATGAATGCCGGTGCTACATTCCAAAGAGCCATGGAAATAGCCTTCTCAGAAGACATAGGTTTTTTCATAGTCATATATCTTGACGATATTACGGTATATTCTAAATCAGATGAAGAACACCTGGTACACTTAAGAAAGGTTTTTAACAAATGTAGAAAATATGGTTTATCCCTAAACCCCAAGAAAACACTTTTCGGTCTAGAAGAAGGAAAACTCATAGGTCACATTATTTCAGAAGAGGGAATAAAAATAGACCCCCAGAGAATCGAAGGCATATTGCAAATAAGTCACCCCAGAAACATAAAGGAGCTACAGTCCTTTATTGGAAAGATAAATTTCTTGAGAAGATTCATCCCAAACCTTGCCGAACTCCTGAGAGATATCACAAATATGTTGAAGAAAGAGGTCGGGGTTAAATGGAATATAGAAGCCAAAAAATCTTTTGAACTAGTTAAAAAGGCCCTAACTGAAACACCAGTATTGATAAGTCCTGATTTCACCAAAGATTTTTACATTTTTTCATTTGCCTCGGAACACACAATAGCTGCTGTATTTTTGCAAAAAAACGCAGCCGGGCAAGAGCAACCCATTGCCTTTTTTAGAAAATCCCTAAGAGATGCTCCCTTGAAATATAACATCATGGAAAAACAAGCATTTTCATTGGTAAAAGAACTGAAAGATTTCCGAGTTTACATCCTACATTCTCATATCATCGCTTTTGTCCCTAATGCTATCGTCAAGGACATTTTAAACCAAGATCCCAATGGTAAAAGGGGAAAATGGATCGCTATCATATTAGAATATGACTTAGAAATCCGACCTACCAAACTAGTTAAAGGACAAGGACTTGCAAGACTAATGGCTGAAACCAACCTCCAAGCTTTAGATATAAATTTTGTTGATGTCTTAGAAGAACAGGAAGAATGCACATCCCCTCATGTTGAACAAATGTTTCTAGATTCACCTTGGTATGCAGATATTCTTTATGTATTATTTTATTTAAATGCCCCTCCAACTTTATCAAAAACAAAAGAAAGATTTCTTAAACAAAAGTCTTTAAATTTTTGCATTATAGATGGTCTTCTGTATTGGAAAAATCCCACTGGTATGCTGCTTAAATGTTTGCTTGAGTCTGATGCAGAGAAAATTATGCACGAAATGCATGAAGGGGAATGTGGGGCCATCTCTACTGGAAAACCATAGCAAAAAAAATCCTTAGAGCTGGTTATTATTGGCCTACCTTATTTCCTGACACTCATAAGCTAGTTATGACATGCCATAAGTGTCAAATTTTCGATGGCAAGAAAAAGCTTTTACCTTTGCCTTTGCACCCCATCATAGTCAAAGGACCCTTCCAGCAATGGGGCCTAGATTTTATTGGGGAAATTCACCCTTCCTCATCCGATCAACATAAATGCATCCTCACAGCCACTGATTACTTTACCAAATGGATAGAAGCCATACCTTCGAGGAATGCCACTGATTCAATCATCATCAAGTTCCTAGAAACCAATATCCTATCTAGATTTAGCTGTCCTAGAAAGATCATTACAGATAACGCCGCTGCCTTCTCCTCCAAAAGAATGGTTGACTTCTATTACAAATATCACATTTCATTAGGACATTTCACCACTTATTACCCTCAAGGAAATGGTTTAGTCGAGTCCTCTAACAAAAGCCTAGTCAACATCATCAAAAAAATTCTTGAACAAAATAAAAAAGCATGGCATGGAAAAAAAGTACATGCAATATGGGCTGATAGACTAACCACCAAAAAATCCATAGGTATGTCTCCTTACCAACTATTTTATGGCATAGATGCCATTTTCCCAACATCTCTATGGGTTCCAGAAATGAAGCTGTTGCAGGAAGTTCAAATAGAAGAAAATGACATGCAAAGAAGGGTAAATCAGACTATCCATTTACACCAAACCAAAGAAGAAGTTTACCAAAAGGCTCAGTTAGCGCAAGACAAAATAAAACAGATTTTTGATAGAAGGACCAAGGAAAATGATTTCCAGATTGGAGACAAAGTGCTAAAATGGGATTCTAGAAGAGAAGACAAAGGTAAACATGGTAAGTTTGAAAACTTATGGAAGGGGCCTTTCATCATCAACTCAGTTAGCGGAAACAATGCCTTTTTCTTGCAAGAACCTGATGGGACTGAAGCTTTTGGGGGTCCTGTGAATGGCAGGACATTAAAGCATTATTTTTGTCAGGAACTCCAATTTTAAAACATTTTCAATCATTTTATATACCACTGTTTGAAAAATAGATAAAACAGAAAAGTAAAAAACAATAGAAGAATAGAAAATAGGGCAGTTGAAAAATAGAAAAAGGCCCCATGTTCCAAAAAAATAGTCATTCAGAAAGCACGCAAGTCTAAATGCCGCTACTAGTACTCAAATGTCTTGTTCAGTTATCTAGCCTAATCATAGCTGAACATGTTTTAAATTTATTTTCTGATAAGTTAGTAAGTGAAAAAGATGGTCAACATTGTGTAAGCTTGACTTATCAAAGAGAGTAGATTAGGAAAAGATACTGGTTCCACACGCTCAAAATAGAACCAAAGAGGGAAGCGGGGATGAAAAACAAATTGTGCAATCTTAGCCCCGTTTTTCCTAGTTTCCATTTTATGCAAAATAATATTTGTGTGTAGCTTGTCTTTCATGCCGCAAATACATGAAAAATCAGACTGTCTAACCCTGATTTGATCATCTTTTCAATTTCATGTTTTAGATTAGAGAACAAAATCCTGTCAAACAGCTTAAACTTGACAGTTGATCTAGCATAGGTAGAGTAATGAAGGAGTTCATCAGTTTAATATGAACTCCTGACAGATATAAGTGTAGAATTAGATAGGTTCATTTTCCAAAAAGAAAAAATATATATTGTCAAAAGGGTTGCTAGTCCAAATGCACCCAAAGGACGAAAAAATGTTAGGAAAGATAGTGGGGTAGGTAGAAATATCATTGATGCTAATAATGCTGTCATTTTTCAGAAGTAGTATCAAGGAAGAATGAAATTTGCGCCAATGGGTAAGGCACTGGTATTCATAAGCCAAAGATCTGAAATTTTGGACACCTCCTGAAAAGGAGTTTCCCTCCCAAATGGAGCCACTGTTAGTCATCAGTATTTTCACTTGTTGGTGATGACTAGTTGTAACAACCAAGTTTTCTACCAGCTGATCTAAAAAATTGTCAAATTTTCTAGCTGGAAAACACCCATAAAATTTTTTCCCTCTTTCCTTTCAGTCCGCCCATGACGAGATGAAACCTCATTATCAAGTCCTTTCTAGCCTCAGCCATACTAGTTTGCCTATCAGCTCCAAAGAAACAATCCAAATCTGTCCAAAAAGTCCCCCTAAGTTAGGTAGTGGCGCTTTAGGCATTTCTCCCTTGGAAAACCACTCTAAAGCCAAAGAACCTCTACCTGCTATAGACCAGTCATAACAAACCTTCCCATCCTACAAATAAAGTTGGTTACAGCCTTAGGTCGCGCCACTAATACACCCTCAAGTCTCAGCAATACATGTACCATAGGTCAAACTGATTTTAGGTGTTTTTACAGTGTTTTAAATGGATCTTTCAAGGAAAGAGACATACCAGCATCCCAGAAGACAATTTTTGGCTCCATATGAGAAGACAACTGCTTCTCAATGTGATCTTGAGCCTGGGATGTAGCTACAGAGCAGAGAGTTTTTCATTAAGCTCTTGCGATCACAGTCAAAGCCCGAAAGGACAGTGAAAGGAAAAATAACACTGTCAAAAGGCTGATGATATGACATGACTAAAAAACCTCCTTCATCTATAAGTAGAGGGTTTGAAGACTGAAGAACCTCCTTCATTTCATAAGTAGAGGGTTTGAAGACTCAAGAACCTCCTTCATTTCATAAGTAGAGGTTTTAAGACTAAGAGCGCCTCCTTCATTTATAGGCAGAGGCAAAGCAGTGGGATTTAAAAATGATTTGCATAAGTTCACTATTATTTGAGTTATAATGTGAAGCTAATAGGTTCATCATCATTGAAGAAAGATTGTTAAACAGATGGCCAAAAGAGTCAAATAGTCTTGGGTTCAAACTAACTTCTGCCATCATGTACAAGAGAAGCCACTATTAGTATGATTCATCAAACATTCTTCCTTTGACTGAGACAAAAGTTGAAAAGAAACCAAGCATTGGTAAAAATAGGCCTCCTTCATCTATAAGCAGAGGGCCAGAGCAGTGATTGATCTTAGGTTTTGACTGATTAAGAGAAAAATGGTAAGAGCAACAGAAGACAGTTGAAAGCTTCTGAACAGGGCAATCATGTCAAAAAACAAAGAAAAAGCATGAGCGCAATAAAATGTCAAAGAAGCTGACTCATCTCCTATTATAGATTCTCTTTCAAAGACAGTCTGAAGCCAAGAAATGGACAAACCTGGCTGAGGGGTATAAATTACTTAAAGGTTACAAAAACTCATCTCCTTGATGAACAGGATTAACATTTAGCCTCTGTTCCCTTTAAATAAAACAATGTTGATAAGTGGTTGAGAGATGGGTCATGACACAGGCCTAAGAGTGATGATTGTTTTTCAAAAGATCCCGTTCTTCCTTTTCATGTAAATTTTCTTTCAAAATTAGTTATCATAATGGACAGAAGGTGATCTGAGTTTAGTTTTCCAAAAATACATTGCAACTAAGCACCTATGTCCATAAATATGAAAGAAGGTTTATGGCATGTGTTTCAGATTTTGAAAAAACTTTCAAAGCCAATAAGGCATGTCACCATTTTCAAATGAAGGCATTTTCCTTATGAAAAGGTCAAAGGCACCTCACCGTTGCATTCCAAGTAAAGGAGAGGTCTAAAAGAAGTCCCCTTTGATGAACAGAGAATGGTAAAGCATGAGTGAAGGCAACTAAGTTTTTGGCACCCACATTCAGAAGCAGAAGCTGTCAACCAAGTTTAAAGAGATAAGTCATCTCCTTGCAAAATGGAAAAAGAGGTTTCATCACTCATTGATATGTTTTGAGAAGTTTTACCATTTTGAAGGTGTCACTAAAGGGTCAGCTGTGGTAGAGGTTACTTTTCAAATGTGTAAACACAGTGAACAGAGTTTGACCCTTGGAATGATTTTATTATAAGAGGAAACGAGTCATAGCTATTACAACTGTTCAATTAGTACGCACAGACCTTTTTACCAACGCTATTCAAAATATGGGCCCTTCATAACACGTTCAAAATCATTTTGTTTTCTTTTCAAATGGATAAAGGCAATGGTTTAAAGAGAGAAGTCTTCCAAACCCTCACAAATCCAACTCAAAGGTAATTGATTCTTGCGTTCAAATGAGGATAAAGGGATCGTTGCAAGCCCTTTTTGAATTCCCAAAAAACAAACAACACTCCCCTTTTGCTATTCACGAGACCAAAGAGAAAGTTTTCGGGCAAAAACACAAAGTTTTCGGGTTTTTAGACCGCGCGATGTGCCTGTAGAGTTGCGCGGCGTGTTCAGGCGCAATTTTACAAAGGGAATACACAGTCGCGCGGCGCGCCTGTAGCAGCGCGCGACGCACCTGTAAGCGCCGGTCACGTCGGCCCGACAGTGACCTGAAAACCTCCTTTTACACGGCGATTTCCACAAAAAACGTGCCGTGCTGGTCTCAAACCATCAACACGCCTCCAAAATGCTTTGAAAGCTGCTCCGACACTCAAGCAAAGCTTGCCATTGTTTTTTAAGGTATTTTGTTTTGCCCCCTTACAAATTTCAAACTGCTAGATGGTGTTTGAGACAGTGAAAGTCGTAGTGTAAGTCAAGGTAATTTGAGTGAATATTTTGAAAGGTTTTCATGGTGTAAGGTTAGTGAAATGATTCATTAGTTCCAAAGAACCTAGAGCTGCCCCCAAAGACCGAGATACAACCATGACCTCTGTCAACAAATAGAGTGGAGAAAACAATGCTTGGGAGGTTTGATCTTTTGGTTTAAAACTCAAGAGTTGTTGTGGTTTTTTTTGCCCAAACCCTGACATAGTGAAACTAGTGGATTTTTATTGCTATCAAAAGACCATACAAACTACCCTCAAAACAATGTTTAAAGGTGGAGACACTATTTAAAGGGAGGAAAAGACAGGGTTTGAAAAGTGAGACAGTAGGCCTGATTTCAAACAGCAGTGATCCTTCTACAAGTGTTTTGTCATTACAAGTTTTCCTCAGTGTGGTGAAGAACAGAGTCAGGGCTGCCAATTGTCCATAAAACAAACTTTAGTGTATGAATTTGTAAATTTCCATTTGGAGGTATTTTCAAAATATGTGTGAGGAATAGTGAATACAAGAGCAGTGTTTTGATTAAGAGGGGTGTTTTTCTGTTACAGGGCTGTTTGTGCTCACACCAAAACACAAATATCTTGGTAACCTTACACTAACACATAGATCACTTGAATATGTATGCATTTTGTTTGACTGTGCACTTGTAATTATAAATATTGGCTGTTTGGAATACAAAGGGAGGAAGAATAGTGTTCTGAGAGGAGCAAAGACCTAATAGCAATGAAAACATTTTTACACAGCTTTGAAGCAAGTTTACCTTGATCAAACAGTGATTGACAAAGAAGGCAGAGTTTTGTTTGAGAACACATTTCAAGAAATCATTTTTGAGGCAGTTTGGTTTTGCAGAGAGCATCCGTAACAAGATGCCTCCCAGGCAGGATAGTAGGAGTGGATTGCATAAGAGATATGAACCTATTTCCACTGAAGAAGTGAATGCCCACCCATCAGTATTGTTCAATTTCCATGAGGTCGGGTGTTTATATTTTTGTCAAAGGGTGCAAGAGGTGAAGAGTTTCTCTCCTTTGACACATATTTGCACTTTGAGGTTCCGAGACAAGCATTTCTAGTTGGCAGGCCTTGACTTCAAATTCTCCCCAAGATCCATCTCCAAGGCCACTAAAATTCCCTATATTGGTGAGAAATGGTTCAAACAAAGCCATTTGGACTCGGGTGATTACAAGCCCTTTCTAAAGCCTGAGCAAAGAGAGTCATGTCCTTCTATTTTCCCTTTCTCATATCTTTTAGCCAGCTACGCCCCTCTCATGAAGATTATCATGAAGTACTTCACTTGTGAGGGAAGATTCTCCTGAATTTATGCATATCACATTCGACTACTCATGCATTTTACTAGGGATATATTGCTAAATCTTCCTTTCTTCTTACATAAGAGCATTGAGAAAATGGCCTCCAATGTCTAGAAGAAGCCTCCTTCACAACAAATAGCTTGTCTCTTCCATCACTCTCTCATCAAAATCATCATTCTTCATCAACTTGAAAAGAGAGAGGTTTCTTGGGATGTTTTCATCACTCATCCAGATTTCTCCACTGTCCCTCCAGTCCGGATTTCTAGCAGACCTATTCCTAAAAAACTCAAATTTACTACAGAACAAGCAGAAGAGCCTGAAGAGGGAGAAGAGCATGATCATGATGATGAGGAAGAGGATGAAGGGCAACAGCATGAAGAACATCAAAATGATGATGAAGGGCGGGAACATGATGAACAATAGCAAGGGGAGGAGGAAGAAAGTGCTGAATAACAGCATGACAGTAATGAGGGTGAACAACAGACTCATGATGAGGGTGAACACCAGCCCTATGATGACACACAACAACACAGTGAGGGTGAGACAGAGCAGCAAGGGCAGCATGACAGTGATGAGCAAGAACAGTCAAAAGAGGACACACAACAGCCTTATGAGACAGAGCAGCAGCATGAAGATGATGAAAAAGGGCATGATAGTGATGAGCAAGGGAAAACAAAAGATGATACACAGCAGCCTCCTCAGGAACAACAGCCTCTTCAAAAAGAACAACAAACTCAAAAAGAAGAGAAACAAGGCGACAAAGGTAAAGGGGCCATGCCCTCTTCTCCTAAAAAGGCCAAGCCCCGGACAACAAAGAAGAGAGTGCCTAGGGTTGTCACTCCAAATGTGACAAGGGCCCTCCGGAGTAAAGGAAAATTGCCAAAGAAGCCCATGATTGATTTTCCTAGAAGGAAGAGCACTAGAATAGCCACCCAAAGCAAAGGGAAGGGTAAGGAAGGAGGCAGTCATGAACAAGAGAGTGCTTTCGACATCATCCCAATCCAAAGCAATGATAGTGATAATGAGGCCCGGATTATAGAAAACCTCTTAATCCATAGAGAAGGAAAAATTGATGCTTTGAAGGATGATCTTCATAGAGCTAGGAATTTCAATCAATTTTTGCAAATCCAAAATAGGGAAATGAGTGTCCATATGGCTGTTTATGAGACACGGGTGACTAAGTACAAGAAGGAGGCCTCCAAAGCCCAAGCAAGGTTGGAAGAACTCATCCATGAAATTTCTCTTTGACAGATTAGATTGTCATTTGTTGAACCAAGGAGGTCTTGTTCTGATTTTTCCCTTTGTCTAAGAATATGTAATCTTGTTTTCAAAGTGCCCAATAACTTGAAGTACTGTGTTTAGGCGTTCCGACATAGTTATTTAAGTTGTTTGTCTGTCTTAAGTGTATTTCCCCAAAGTCTGATAGCCATTTCCCAAAGTTAGAAAGTCATATATCTCTATGCATCGCTTGAATGTTTATTTCTATGTATTGATTAGCTTATAGTTACATTTCTCATGATTAATGGTTTTCCCAATCAAGTTTGTGTCAGCTATTAAAATAGTTATCTTTTATGAATCCTTTATTGTTACAAAGATGATGTTCCATTTATTCCATTTTCCCAAGATCCTTTCTACCTCGAATCCAATTCGGCCCCAGCTAACAACCTTGACATCACCATTTGATCAACTCTTCACCTTTCTAGGCCCATAGCCCAGTTAATCTAACATCTTGTTATCTATTTTATATCTTTGATCAGTTTCATCCCTCACAACTAAAAAAACAAAAATCAAAAACTTACTTCATAACTAGCCTAAAATCAGAACACAATAAGCAAACACACATATATCCCTTACACATATAGAGAGAGCCCTCTCTGAGTCCAGGAAGGCTAGGTCCTTGGGCTCCAAAGATTGGTTTGATGTTACAATGTCATTTGGCTTGCCAATCAACCAAATCACGAGACCCTAACACACAACTTTGAAGAATCTATTGGAGAAGAAGAAGAACTTGCTTGACTCGAGGAACCTGCTTCACCAATTGAAGCCATGTCTAAGACTGCGACCCAATGAGTCTTTCCCATTAGGGAAAAAAATGGGGAAACTAGGATGAAGAACATCAATGCCTTATCCATTCCACATTTCCAATGACATACCGCTGAGGATTTGACACCTTCATGTTCGAATTTGCTGTTGTCTACAGGACTTATGACTATGCCTCAGTTGACCAAAAGTTGAAACTGTTCCCATCCATCCTGAAGCATGAAACATTGCACTAGTTCATGGGTTTTCCTAGGGACAACATCACTACTTGGGCATAGTTGCAAGAGTCCTTTAAAAAAAATTACAAGGACTACTGTAGATCCAAAGAAACCAAAAAGGAAATGTTTAGGATGACTCTAGGACCTGATGAATCCATAAAAGATTATGAAGAAATATTCCAACTAAATAATAAAAGATCCAATCGCACCCTTTATCCTAGATCACTTAAACTGATACTTCTCCAAGGGACCAGGGAAGAGGTGATAAAAAATCTTAATATGCTATTAGGAGGAGACATCTACCAGCTTCCTTATGAGGAGTGGGCAGATAGGAAGAAAGGTATAGATAGCCAAAGTATGACCAATACCCCTTCTTCTTCCACCTCCATCAAGCATGAGATTGGAAATATGTTGGAGGACTTCAAGAGTGAAATGATACACACCTTTTCTTTGCAAATGGACATAATGTAGATCAAGAGGAAGTAAGAGGAAGTAGAAAGGGACTTTGCTATATTTTGCTCGAGATGTATAGAAAACACGCTCGGAACGGATTTCCACTAAATGTCATAAAAATTTGTTTAGTAGGTGAAGGGAATCATTCCATAGGTAAGTGTTCCTCCTTACCTGGGCTCAAAGGTGTATATCAAGGCGGGGAAGTAGGACCCGAGCAACTCTGTTTTATAAATCAGAGAATGCCTCAAGGGCCTCAGTCATATCTATAGGGTATGCAAGGTGCAGCTTACTCCTACTATCATACCAATCAGAATGCACCTATGCAGTCTTGGTACACCTCCACTCTGAAATCATGGCCTAAACCTCCTACTTGGACTTACAACCCTCCATATCACCCTCAACATGTGAACCAACCATTCTAGCAATATAGTCCTCAACCACCTCAGTGGAGCAACCCATCACAAGGGTGGAGGCCCTAACATAATCAACCGCTTGTTGTAATGCCTCCACCCCAACCTCAACCACAAATCACCCATTTTTCTCCACCTAAGATGCCTCAGATGCTTGCCCAACCCAATCCGGGCCCGAAAAAAAGCAGGTACAATAAGTTATATTGGAGAGACATCCTATTTATCTTATGCTGTGGAGATACATGAGATCAATCTCAGGTCAGAAAGAGTAATCATGGAAAATCATCCTCCATCACCATGTGTAGAGGTTGAGGAGGTAAAGGAAGAGAGTAACACTTAGATCCAACAACCTCTTTTTCCTAAGCACTCAATCCACTATAGTCAGCACACCCCAGAGGAGACTAAAATTTTGGGAGAACTGAAAAGTTTGTGTTTGAAAATACCCCTTCTCTAGGTGATTAAGGATGTTCCTATTTACAATAGGCTCATTAAGGAGAATTTATTTAAGAAACCTGGGATAAAGAAGAAATATAACCCCACCATCAATGTAGTAGGACAAATTTCCGACTTAATGCTGGGAAGGGTGATCTTCCTGGGACCCTAGTAGTCAAGTAGTAGATGTACACATCGATGGTATCATAGTCCCCAATAATTTTATCGATCTCAGGGCTACAATCAATGTAATAACCAAGGAAAATATGCTTAAACTCAACCTCCAAGGGACTTTGAGGAAAAACAAAACGATTCTGCAACTTGCAGACCGATCCAAAATAGCTTTGGAAGGAATTTTTGAGGATATTATGGTTTCAATTGACTCTTGGGAGTACCCTATAGATTTCCTTTTCATCAAGCCAAAAACCAAGTTTAATGGATATCCTCTCATTTTAGGGAGACCTTGGTTAGCCACTGTCGATGCTTATATTAACTGTCAGGTCGGAATCATGACTATAAAGAATGGGCCCCTGTCTAAACAATTGGTATTATATCCTCCTGCATAACCTTCCATTGACCATGAATTACCTTTGTGGTTGGAGGACGAATACAAAGAAGATGAAGTATCCAACACCACATCCTACCTCATTTGTACCATATAGATGTTCTTAGAGGGGGGAAACCTTATGAGGATGAGCTCGTCGACTACATCATTCAGAACCAACCTCTCACTGACAGTCCACTTGATGACCTAGTCAAAGAGTATGAAATCCACCCTTGGATGGAGCTACACTCAGTTGATTCAACCTACGAAACCACCAAGGCTGTGGAATTTGGCCCATAAAAGTCTCTGAAAATTAACTCATCCCTCTCAGCCAAAGAAGAAGAGCAACTATGCTAGCTCTTGAAAGAAAACCTTGATGCATTTTCTTGTGAAAAAAAAGAAATGAAAGGGGTTCATCCCTCTGTGTGCACACATCATATCTACTTTAATGAAGGATGCAAGCCTGTGTGCCAAACCGAAAGGAGGATGAACCCAGATCTAAAGGACACAGTGCAAGAAGAACTACATAAATTATTGGATGTAGGTTTCATTTATCCCATATCAGACAGTGAGTGGGTGTCTCCTCTTGTCCTAGTCCCAAAGAAGAATGGAAAATGGTGAATCTGTGTTGACTATTGGTAACTTAAAAAAGTTACTAAGAAGGAGCATTTCCCCTTTCCCTTTATAGATCAAGTCCTGGATGGCCTTATAGGGAAGAAGTTATTTTCTTTCCTAGATGAGTTTAGTGGGTACAACCGGATACAAATTAAAATTGAGGGCTAGGATAAGACTAATTTCACATGTCCCTGGGTCATATTCACTTACAAAGTCCTTCCCTTTGGGTTGTGCAATGCCCAAACTACTTTCTGAAGAGAAATATTGAGAATTTTTTATGAACTAGTCCGTGACTCTATCGAAATATACATGGAAAATTTCACACCTTATGGGGATGTTTTCCAGGAAGCTCTCTCCAATTTGGGAAAATTTCTAAGAAGGTGCATTGAAATGGATCTTGCCCTGAGTCCGGAAAATTTTGAATTCTTAAAAAGAGCATAAGTAGTCCTGGGCCATTCAATATCACAAGCAGGAATACTGTTGTCAAGATAAATTCCCTCTGCAGAAAGAGGTGATATCTATAGCCCTAGAGTGGGTCTAGCAACATGAGATTCTTTTTGATGCAAAGCTCTCTTAACTAGCATTTACAATGTGAAAATAAAAGAGACAGAAGTACCTTTTCCCAACACTACGCTTGAGTCTGTTGATGATGACCTTGATCCATGATCATTGTAGGCCCTCTTACTGCTAGTAATTGCACACAAATACCTGTAGATGATCAAGAGACAACAAAAAACATGATACAATACATAATAAACATAAACATTAGCTATCTAGTAGATCAAGGAGTACCATAATATTTTCATAAAAAAATAGACAAATATAGAAAGCAAACATCAAATGTTATTATTGATAAATTACAAAAGGAGAGCTTACAACCTAGGCCTTGATGTTGGAGGCGTCTTTCGGTGAAAATATGAGTCCTTCACCAAGATAAAAAAGCATTCCTTCTCCCGAACACTTAGGATTTATCACAATGCTAGCATGCAAAGGGATGAGAGTTCAGATGAGTCTAACAATGATCAACCAAGCTCTAAACTTGGGGGAATGAGCGATGTGAATTTATAGGAATGGAGAACAGGTTGTGAGCCCATGAAAAGAGGGGGAAGTCCCACTTTCCAAGGTATTAACCCCCATGGATGAGATCAAGGCTCTAAAATCATAAAGCTTGACCTTATCGCCACCATTTAACAACCAACTCGCCGCCCTTGAGATTCTAAAGGTTGAAGCTTCTCCTCCATTTGAGGAAACACTACCAGAAAGGGGATCAACATGGTTTTCAAAGAAATAAGGGTGTTGACAACACTAAGCTAGGACTATGAAAGGTACATCAGCGTGGTCATGGCACCAGGAAAAGCACTAACCCAAGAAACTAGGAATTTGACCAAGTTTCTTCTGTAATCTTCCAAGGAAGTTTTCTTTGGATCTTCAGGGGATGTGTTAACATATTTTTTGATGGTGGAAACATTGCACAGGATCTGTCATAGGTCATTTTAGTATTAGGGATGGAAAAATGAGCATGGTGAAAAATTACTGTGTAACAGATGCCCCATAATGCATGAAGGAAAAACAAGGAGTGATGATTGAAATTTTTTTTGAACCAAGGCAAAGAACTCAAACCACCTTCGGAAAACCCGCCAAATATATTTTTTTACAATACATGACATCTCTGGTAAGAATATGCCTAACCACATAATGCTGCAATAGGCATCCAATAACACATGAACCCACGACATGGTCGCAACCACCCGTCTAAAGAGATCATAGAAATGGATCTGCAGTATGGACGCAACCATCCGTATAGATAGGATCATGTATACAATCATGAATACTCAATAAATTTCGTAGCCTAGACCAAAAATCAGATATGACCTAGTGTCTTCACTACGTTATAATTCAACCGAATGTACGAATATAGCCATGCAAAAAGATGTGTTGGAGTCGAACATGGTAGAAACCACCTGATTGGCGGTAAATGATGAGAACTGTTAACAGGCACGAGAGATAGCACCAATAATGAAGATGTTCCTCAAGGTACAACAACACAATCTACAAGTGTGAATGAATGTGTTTAAGTTGAACACTTGCAGAATCATTCGATCGAAAGCCAATGATGTGAAATTTTCATTGAACACGAAGAACCTACCATTGAGGCATGCAAGCTCCAAGGTACTGAACATAAGTTTCTAAATCACCTTCTCGGATAATGAGCTGAAGTCAACAGGAAGTGATTTGTTGAAGGAGGGCCATGATGATTCCAACATCATCGAAACGAAACAACAAATATATTAAGATGATAGGAGTGATTCGAGATTGTAACAGAGGAGGTTAGATAAGGAGACGATGTTTGACTTAAAGGAATTCTCTTGAACATATTGGCGACACGACTTTAGAGTGTGGAAGCATTTGACTCAAATAGTATCAGATGTCATGTTGACAAAATTGGTAATCAAATGAGAGGAAAATGGATTTCCCAAACCCATGGATGCAAAGTGGCAAATGTAGGATGTCCCCAAACCGACATGAACTGTACATGAGTGTCATATTCAAGAGTGAAAAGTTGCCCAAAATACACATAGAATGTTCACTTTCAATTTCCACCCATTATTACTAACGAATACCTCTTTATTTTTACTAGCCAACGTGAAGAGGATAGCATATTATGAGTGTGTTAGTTCATTCTTTGAATGAATCCATCCTAGTAAGTTTAATGAGCCCTAGAAAGGCAGAATTCGGCCTCGTCACGATGACAAGTCTTTCGTCATTTAATATTTAATGAGTCCAACGAAAGGGTAACTCGGTGACTTTTCATGTTTAAGGAGTTTGAAAAGAAACAAAAAGGAACTCCATCATGTCCATTTTTGTAAATAATCTCTTGAATCCAAAAAGGTAGAAAACAATATTCGAGAGGACCTCTTGACCATGTTCGATCAAGGTATTCCTTTTTCGTAGATAGTAAATCTCAACCAGAAAAAGGGGTAAATATATACTAAGATCAAATAAATTCATTCTCTTTAACGAGTTCGAAATGACAAGTAATCACCAATATTTTCATTTTTTGAGAGTAAAAAAAGAGCTGAAAGTTGACTCCTCCAGGAGGAGCGAGTGGTATAAAGGGTAGCAACTGGTTTCGGTGATGATGGAACTGCTTAAAACATGTAAAGGTTAGGAGGCTGGATAACAAGACCACTCATCGATGTGGTTCCCCAGGAAATGGTAAAACAATCAAGTGAGAATGTACGATTGACTAAGCTAATGGTGACAATGGAATGAGAAAAAAAAGGCATATCTGGAAAAAATAGGCTGATAAAATGGCAATCACAAGAATTAAGATGAGAATGGTTTCATTTTTTCACAAGCTTGAAAAATGAGAAAAAACTATGCTTGAAATTTGTTTCATTTTTACAAAATCTTGAAACAGATGCAAACTATGCTTGAAATAAGTTGCATGCCCCCATCATGGTGACTCAACAAGGTACATGCCCCCAGAGCTTCTTCTCATTCACCTAAGTAGACTACTAGTTACTAACAAGTGGATGGAATGAAGGTTCATTTACGAGATCAAGTGAAAGAATTGACTGGAAATTTACGAGATCTAGTCAAAGACTCAAATTATAAGGGGTTTTGTTTCATTTTTTAATGAGGTTGGAACAATAAACTAACTATGCTCATGACACCTTGTTTCATTTTTTAATGAGCTTGACACAAGACAAGAAACTTTGATCTGAAGAGCTTGATTCATTTTTTAAGGCAATTGACTCAATAAAAGGAACTCTGCTCTGAAGACTTGATCATGGCCCATAAAATTTCATGGATTCCAACTGGTTCTCATCATATGGGAGAACAACACTCTTGAAATCAGGGTCCAATGCCCCTAGTACATGGTGCACTATATCGTTGAATGGATCATTAGTAGACACGAGCATGGAATAGGTTGCCACATAATTAACCTATGGTGAGGAAGATACCATTAACATGTAATGACCATTGAGGGACGATGGTTGACTGGGAGCCAAACTAGGACTGATGAAAAAAAGTTGATGAATGGTCATAATTATTCCTTCATGCAGAAAACATATCACACGAAAGAGAGAAGAGATAAGGGCTCCCATGACATAAGTATAGTCACACCAAAGGGGTAAGTTAAATTAGGAAGGGAATTGGACAACCATTACGTCTATATAGACAGTCTCTCCTCCCAAAGTAATAGTAAACTTAGGAAGGATCCCTAACGGTTGACTAGTTCCTTTGTTAAACGCTAACAAATTCTGGGTAAAAGGCACAAGTTGTAGAGAACCGAAAGCTTTCCAAGTAGCTGAGGACATTATACTAACAAATGCACCTTAATCTATTATGGTGCTAAGTATGACCACATTATAATCCTATATCGTGATCTCAAATGGCATGTAAGAAGGAAGACGATATCCTACTAGTCCATTCCAATCAAAGGAAGTGACTAGACTACTTGGAGGGGGTGCCACAGGAACAGGAGAATTTAACCTTTGTGCTATGGGAATGGGAGGATCACCCTCTTGTACTGTGCGAACTAGAGTATTTACCTCCAATTCATGAGAGCCTGAAGAAACAAAAATAACTTGAGTGGTATGAGGTTCACTCTCTGTGGGAAAAGCACGATCCACTGAAGGTGAAATCATGTCAATCGTTTTCTCAACTGATGGTTGGTCAGGAACAGACTTGTGATATTCACTTTTAGAGAGAATGGGATTGAACAGAGATTAATTCTAATCAATCGCTTGATAAAATAGCGAAGAATCAACAGAAATCTTCCAGTATACAGTAGGAAGATGGGGCTGAGAAGCAGTAAGGTTATCCAACACTTTGGAGGCTTCATCCATGTTGGAACATGGTCTCCTACAAAGCTGCGAAACTGGTCCATTTTGTATATTTCTGATTATATTTAGTATAGTGCAGGGGTTTTGGGGTGGGTCAAAGCCCCTAAAGCATTGTAAATAGGTCAAGGGTAGACCAAGATTCCACAAACCATGGTATGCAGACCATTGGATGCATAGGCTAAAATAGTATAAGTAGTTGAACCTTTTTGAGTTGTAAAAGAAGCTAAGAATGATAAGAGATTGTTGGTAAGTGTGAATCGATAGATCTGGTCAGGGTTTTTGGGTAAGGAATCCTGCTGCTATGTGTGCGGAGGGCCTCTATCCTGCTATGTGCGGACCCTGCTGCTGTGTGCACAGGTTTGGTTTTTGGGGTTTTGTAAGTAGATCGGAAAGATTAATGAATGCGAAAGTATTGTTGCCTATATGAATCCACTGGAATTACTGTGATATGAATCTGTGACTTCTTGATTACTTAGCATATGCTACTGTTTTATTGGTTTAAGTTGCAAACATACTTGTGTACTTATTTATGTTGCGATCTGGGTTTGTTCTACTTGCTTCATACAAGATATCTGAAATAGGTGTGTATTTTTATATGAATTCTTGATCTGTTGATTTCTGTGAGTAATGTTGCTGTTACGCACGTGGATGTAAAGGGAATCTAGGCTCTGTGATACTAGATTGGGTCATAGTCAGGGTGAACACAGCTCTGCTTGACTTACCTACCCTCTCCCAGGGTGTGGAAACCTGGTTCCAGCACCCACCCATACTACTTCGGGTGAGACTTTGGTCTGCGCAAGTAGGCCACTGCCGAAAGGGCCAGTAGTATAGGGGTTTGTTGGCAAACCTTTAACATCCGAACCTGGGTCAGGACCCCTTGAGCCAAAAAATGGTTCCGTTGCGAGGACCTCGAGAATTTTGAGAGAGGGATTGGGTAATTCCAAGGCCATACTAGAAGTCGGAGGGAAAGGAAATTTATGACTAGTTTGAACAGCAAGTTCAGGAATTTTCCATAAAAGAAAACCGCAGTAAGAGGTTGACCATCGAAGAGTGGAAGAATAAGTACATTTTCACAGAGATCTATGAGATCTTCTTTGTAACGATTGCGATCGAGCTCCAGGAGTGGCTCACAAGACTGGTAGAGTTCCATAAGTGTTGGAAGGACGAGCGGATCACAGAGTGGACCCCTGAACTAATCCAACAATTATAAAAGACTGATAACACCATCACTCGCACAATGGACCATTGGGTGGACAACGTGTTAGGGGGATTTGTGACATAATTTTCCATTGATCAGTTTGTCTCCTACTCTGAAGCAGAGCAAAGATTATTCACGGGGTTCTGAGGTAAGTTTCTGAAGACGTTGCCATTGCTGATCAAGATATTATTATGCGAAAAGAGTATTCTTTGTAGCCATACCGAGTGAATGACCTCTGATCTGGATGGGAGCACAACAGAGAGTGGCAAGTACTATAAGGCCAACCTAGAGGGAGATCGATTGGTCTACAGTCATGTAAGGGAAGCAGCTTCGCAGAGTCCTCCAGCCACACCGCTTTCAAATCAACTTAGAGGTAAGAATTCATCGACCCCTCCGCTACCTGAAGACGACATGGCTGCGCACATGAAATTGCCGACCTTTAAGGGTGTGGGGGATGAAGACATGGATTAGTTCTAGTTTGTCACAGGATCAGTATGGACTGTGCAGAATGTGGCTAGTGATGCAGTGAAAAGGGAACACGTCCCTTGCTTTCGAAGGAAGAGCTTTGGACTGGTACAGGGGATATATCGGCTAAAACGCAAAGCCACCATTGAAGAGATTAAGAATGCCCTGAAACATCAGTTCAAAAAACCTAATTCCTACTCTTAAATTGTGGTCGATCTAAAGGATTTCAAGCAAGGACCTTCTGAATCTATATGGGAGGCCGATTAACGACTAAATATGGTGATCAGAGAAGGGGGATTCCAATATGATGGCAGACAACATACAGAATGGTTTATTGCTATGTTTTTGCCTCACCTGCGTGTACCTATGGGGCACCAAACTTTCGAATTGCAGGAGAAGGTCTTGGAAGGTGCCATGAAGTTAAAAGTTACACCTTAGGACGAGACTCAGCTGGGCGTCCAACAGATCCAGGGACAACTAGGAGCGATGCATATAGAGATCCAGAACTTGTGAAAGGAACGAGGGGAAGAGGCTAGCCTCGAAAGATGGTGCATACGATGCCGGGTAAATGGCCATATTAAGGATAAATGTCCTCTATTAGAAGATTATGTGCAGGCTAGGGGACCTAGCCCATTGCGCCCTAAGGAAGTTGTAGGACCTAGTGGGCTAGTGCTCTGGTGCAATGATTATCGTGTCGCAGGGCTGCATGATACTAACCACTGTCTCCGCCTTGCTGCATACTTGTTTGGTCAATTTAGTGTGTCCTAAATTGCTGCATTTAATTTGTCAATCCGGGAATCGTAAGCTGATGAAGTGCGGCGCACTATATGTGCAAGATAACCTATTTCTTAACTTTTCGTCGTTTTTGGTTTTCTAAGGTGAAATGGAAATTCTAAGATGAAAACAAGTTTGGTTATGTTTGTTCAAGGAAATGATATCCCGTATAATGATTTACCAACTTGAAACCTTTTAAAAGAAAATTGAAATTTACAATGACAAGACTTGAAAGGAAATGAAAATTGCTGCTGAAATGAAAAGGTGCTGCTAGTCTAATAAATCAAAACAGTGAACTATTGAGCATGAAAACCAAACTATTCTTGCTGCTGACTAAACACAAAAGAAACTATGCTTAAGGAAATTCAAAATTGCAACAAAATAAATCTAAATCAGATTACATCAATTTATCTTCTGACCCTTCATCATTAGTCCAGCTATGATTTTCGGAAGTAATCATAAACAATTTGAGTAACTGATATTTAATTTGCAAAAAGTAAACTAATACTAAACCATACACTCATGATTCAATCCCTCACCATCAGTCCAGCTGTGGCTTTCGGAGGCAATTGAAGATGTCATGCATGATTTAATATATCTAAATTTGCGGAAAAGAAACTAATATTAAACTACACATTTCATAATGCAATTCCTCACCATCAGTCCAGATGTGGCTTTCGGAGGCAACTGAAGATGCTATGAGCAGCTTAATATATATCTAAATTTGCAGAAAAGAAACTAATACTAAACTACACATTTCATAATGCAGTCCCTCACCATTAGTCCAGCTGTGGCTTTCGGAGGCAACTGAAGATGCTATGAGCAGCTTAATATATCTAAATTTAACTACTTAAGCAAAACTGAAATGAACAAAGCAAGACTGAATTTAAATAAAAGCTATGAAAAGCAAACTAGCAGCAGAACAATGTTAGATCCATGTCATTAGTCAAAAATCTATAAAAATGCCCGGGCTGTCTATCTAAAACCTGCAATCAAGAAAACTGATCAGTGATTAACAATCATAAAACATGAAAGACAGAAATGAAATGGAAATTATGGAAATGTATAAACAGAAATGAAACAACTGTAAAGTATGAACATATGGATGGATTATGATACAATGACTTTTTTAAAGAAATGAAATGAGAAATATACACTAATACACAAAACCTTAGCTGAGCAGGGGCCCTCTACGCAGCCTTGGTAACGATCCTCAAACACGAATTAAGTTGAAAAACAGAGTCTTCTCATATTAAGAAGCAGTTCATTACAGAATGGTAATGTTACGACACAAGTGCAGCGTAATCACTACAGAGCAGACTAAAAGATAACAATGATTACATTCACTAACATCAACTAACTTCATATGCGTATGAAAACGCACTATATATAACAACAAACTGTAACTGTCTCCTAAAGTTCATGCTGGTGGGAAGCACATAGACCACTACGTCCACGGATATAGGAGTATGGCCGTGTTGGAAAGTAGATCTACGAAAGGTGGATGCTTGAATTCGACTCCAGAACCCTGTACAGATGTCGATTTAACCTCCGCAGGCTTAGAAACGACCGTTTGAACCTTTATGTGACATGAAACAGAGTCCAGCCGACATGAAACTCCATGGTTGACTTCCATGTGGACGCCTTTGACCGCGGCTTCTTTGGACGAGTTTGCTTGAACCAATAGGACACGAACCATGTCCACGTCATTCCTGACCTGCCCATGTGGCTCATTTCCCTTGTAGACACCTGTAGCATAGAGTTTCACAAAATAGCTGCGGAAAGTTGCAGCAGCTGCGGAAAGTGGCAAGATTCCGCAGCTGAATGAACAAAATCTAGATCAAATAGCAGACACAAAAATATAATTAAAAACCATGTTAGATGCTCTTTTGCACATGATATTGACAATTTGGGAGGTTTAGGTGAGTGAAAAAGGTATGGAAAAGTGTATGGAAAAGATGCAAATTTGGGACTCAACATACCCCCACTGTGAAGGTGTTGCATGTCCTCATGCAACCAAAATTTTGATACTCTTTCTTCAATTCATGTGCCTTGATACTTCAGCCAGCACATCCAATCCCCTTCTCTTCTTCTTTGGTACTGCCATCATTCTGGGTTTCTTCATTAAGCACCTAAATTTGATATTCACAAGTGCTCTACTCAATTTCTGGCATTTCCTTTTCAATTTCTTATTCTTCTTTTGCCATATTCCCAAATGTAACATAGTATTATCATGGATGATCTTGTCCAGTTTTCCTTGTTCTTTCAATGTTTCATTTTCATTTTTGATGTGCCTATTTAAAAGCTCCAGCTCAAAAATTTCCCGTTTTAATGATTGAACTAAATCATCCTGCAATGTATGAGGCTGAATGGAAGAAGTACTTGGACCTGTGGCTGCCTTTTCCAAAGATTCTATATAGTCATATACCTCCTGCTGCTTGGGGTCTATTTCAGGTGTCATTTTCATTGGGCTGTCCCTAAAATGCTGTAAGGGAGAATTATGTTCAAAATCTGGCCGAGGAGGGCTTACATCAATATTTTGCTGAGAATAAGATGGAGTATGCTCATTGTCCGATTGGGAATGAAAGGAATCAGGTTCACTAACTGACTGAGATGGACTATGGTCAGTTGGGGACTGTTCAGATGTCTCCTCACCCAAATCAATGAAATGAGGACCCTTAATTTGTGTTTTCCTCAATTTTCCCTTAAGCCTGCTGCTTCTCCTCACACGCTGTGGTACATTATCTTTTTGTTTTTGTTCCCCTTTCTGTGCCTTCTTGGATATAGATGACTATTTTTGAAGATAAACTAATCTTTCAGAGAGTATTTGATGATCTTCTTCTTCAGAAGAAGGAGTTTTATGTACAACCTCAATAGTTTCTTTCCCTTTTGGTATTATTGGCTTCTTACCCTTGATTTCCTTCTTCTTTCTTTTTACCAGTCTCTCTTCCCTATCAGTTCTTTCCATAGTAGTAGTAGGAGTGTTTTGGATTTCCTCAATTGTTCTTTTCCTCCTACTTCTTCTTGCTGTGCTAGCTGCGGGAATTTCCCGAGTAGGAGTAATTTGGGTTTCAACATTTATTCTTTTTCTTCTACTCCTTCTTATTGAACTACCTTCAGGAATTTCCTGAGGTTCCTCAAAGAAATTTCTAACTAGGAATTGTTCCCATGTGTCTTTTCTTTCCTTTAACTCCTTTTCAATCAGAATTTTTATAAGGCCGTGGTGATATAGATGAGGCTCTACATCTCCTAAGTGTTTTTGAACAGTCACAGCCATTTTCTTTAAGCTATTGAATAGAAAATAAGGGAGATTGAGAGTTTGGTTTTCTAGAAAATTCATCAATAGCCTGGTATGGTACATGTACATAGACCCAAAACGGCCTTCACATGTAATGAATTTCTGAACAATTAGCAGTAAAGTGGCCCATTCTTCTTTTATTGCATGCACAGAGATTCCTCTTTTAAAAACAGTGATGTCCATACCTTGATTTCGTAGGATTGTTCTCCATGCCTCATCACTGATGCTTTTATTTTTGAACCAACGCTCTCCCTCCTGAAGAAGTTCCGTGGCTGTTGCTATTGATGCTTCATTGACCAAAAACTTGAGGTCTCCAATTTCTGCTTCTGAGCCATCAAACGACCTTGCAAATGCTTTCGTAACTTCTCTGTGGTAACCTCTGAATTTCTGAATAAAACGCAGCCATTTTGCTTTCTTCAATATCTCCTTTGCTTGTGGATATCCCTCTATAAAATTTGGTCCTTCCGGCTCTGCCCTTAGCAATTTACCCATTTCACTTTTCTGTGCTTCACAAATTTGCCTTCGTGAGGGTTTAAGTGGAAATGGAACGACTGAATACACAGGATCGAGCACAATGACTGTGGGAATGTATCATAAAATGGGAATGAGTACCATAAACGGAATGGAGTAAGACTGTGGGTAGATATACGGGAGTGAGAATGAGCAAAAGGAACGAAATGGAGTGAAACAGGGAGTGAGAATGAGTAGAGTGGGGTTTTGTAAACACGGCAGAGTCACGACAAAGAGGTTAACAAAGTATAATACATTCGGCAGCGTTTTGAATTTTGGTGGCTGTGTAATAAATATGAACACGTTTCAATCAACGGTTATGAAGTTATGCGGCTTGTAAGAGTCCTTTGTCAACTCAAATATGTCTCATTATCTACGGTGGGATATTGGAACATGAGTGAGAATCGGAATTTCAATGATGAAACCGTTTATGAATGAATGCAAGAGGATAACATGGAGATCGTGAAAGGTTACGGAACTGTCAATATAATCATTGCGCGTAATGGGTAGAGCTCATGGTTCAAAACTATATAAAAATGTGTTTTTCAATACTATTTGAAATAAACTTTATTCATACCTTTGGAATCTTTGCCTTTTCCTTTGGTCTTCAACTGATTGATCTCCATTGGTGTCCTGAATACTTTTTTGATCCTTTCACCTGCATTTTATTTCATAATTATGGAAATAACATCTAACTGTACATTCTTTTTGAAAACAGAGTAGTAGCTGCGGAATCTGCTTCTGGCTGCGGAAACTGGAGTCAGCTGCGGAAACAGATGTCAGCTGCGGAAACTGACACAACTATTACTTGGTTGAATATAAATGAACAAATGACAAATGACCAGATAGAAATGGTCATGAAAAAGATTTTTATTGATGGAATGGATGAAATGAAGTGGAATGAAGTGAAATGAAATGAAATGAAATGGAATGAAGTGGAATGAAATGGAGTGGGTGGTGAAATGAAATGAAATGAAAGAGAGAGATTTTTTTTTTGGAAAATATAGAGTGTCAGGTGTCCCTGATTTTCACCCTATATTTTCTGCATAAGACTGCCAATCAATGATTGGTTTTCAGGCTTATACCATTTTTTTTTTTTTTTTTTTTTTATTTTTATTTTTTTAAACTTGAAAAACAAAAGCTAGGCTGGTGGAGAAGAAGAATTTTTCTGTACCAGCCTGATTGCAGAACTTTCTTGAAACATCTTGACAAAATCCTCTTTAGAGAGTGGCTTATGATAAACTTTCAATCTATGGCCATTCACAATAAGAGGATTTTGAAACTCATCAATGGTCTTGATTCTTACAGCTCCATTGCTAAAGATCTTGTCAATCTCATATGGCCCAAGCCAATGAGTCTGAAATTTCCCTTGAAAATCTTTAAACTTGGAGTCAAATAACAATGCCCAATCTCCTTCTTGAAACTTCTTCTTTTTGATATATTTGTCATGCCATTTAGTTCTTTGATATTGAACTAGATCAGTTCTTAGAATTGCTTCTTGTCTGATCTCATCTAGCTCATTCAACTGCTCCATTCTATGCTTTTGGGCTTCTGATAAGTCCATCCCCAATTGAACTGCTATCTTGAAGGTCTTGATTTGGAACTCAATGGGGAGCAAGACTTCTTTCCCATAAACAAGTTCATAGGGAGAATGTCCTGTTGTATTCCTCCATGTAGTTCTGTAGGCCCACAAGGCTTCTGGAAGCCTTTCCGCCCAATCTCTTCTATGTAGATGAACAGTTTTGGTGATGATACTTTCAAGAACTTTGTTTGTGGACTCCACTTGACCATTTGCTTGTGGATGGTAAGGAGTAGATCTTCTGTGCTTGATTTTGTATTCTACCATCAACTTCTCCACCAAATTGGATGTGAATTGGCTCCCCTGATCTGTTACAATTTCTCTTGGAACACCAAAGCGAGTAAAAATATCCTCATAAAGAAAATGAACAATTGAATTTTCAGTAGCAGATACTAATGCTTTAGCTTCTACCCATTTAGTAACATAATCAGTGCAAACCAATATATACTTCTTTTGCTTCGATGGTGGATTAATCGGTCCAATGAAATCTAAAGCCCATTTTTCAAAGGGTCCAATGAGTACCTGTGTTTGCAATGGCATTTCATTTGAAAGGGTAGGTTTCCCTACTCTTTGGCAGCTATCACACCTTTTGACATATTGTTTTGCATCTTTTAAGAGAGAAGGCCAATAATATCCCAAGGAAAGGATTTTATAGGCCGTCCTTTTGTCCGCAAAGTGTCCGCCGCATGGTTCATCATGACATGCCTTAAGAATATCAGGCATTTCATCTTCCCCGACACATCTTCTGATCACAAGATCTGGCCCTGTTTTAAACAATTCGTTAGAAATCCATGAATATCTTGAACTCTCCTGAATAATTTTTCGTTTTTCTCTTGGAAATAAATGTGAAGGTAGTTTCCCCGTAACCAAATAGTTAGCAATATCTGCATACCAAGGGGTCTTAATAGTTACTGCAAACAAATATTCATCAGGAAACTTATCTTCTACAGGAGAATCTTCTTTAGTATTCTGAATCCTAGACAAGAAATCAGCTACCGTATTCTGTTTTCCTGGTCTATCCAACACAGTAATATTGAATTCTTGCAAAAGTAAAAGCCATCTTGTCACTCTGCCATTAGTAACAGGTTTGTTCATTAAATATCTAATTGCAGAATGGTAAGTATGAATAAAAGTTTCATAGCCTGTTATGTAATGTCTAAACTTATTAATTGCATGAACAACAGCTAAGAACTCTTTTTCAGTCACAGTATAATTCAACTCTGTGGGAGTCAAATTTTTACCGGTGTAATAAATGGCATAAGGAATTAAATCTTTTTGACCCAACACAGCTCCAAGAGCTGTATCTGAAGCATCTGTAGAAATATGGAAAGGAAGTTTCCAATTTGGTCCTCTCAAAATAGGTGCTTCAGATATTCTTGTTTTCAAAGTTTCAAAAGTTGATTGACAATCAGGATCCCATTTAAATTCACAGTCTTTTGTAAGCAATTTGAAGAGTGGAGATGCAATTTTAGTGAAGTTTTCTATAAATCTTCTATAGTAACCAGTAAATCCTAGAAAACTTCTAACATCTCTTTGACAATTTGGAATAGGCAACTTGGAGATGACTTCAACTTTGATCTATCAACCTTAATTCCATCTCCTGAAATATGATGTCCTAAAAAAATCCCTTCAATAAACATCATAAAGCATTTTTCATGGCTTAATGAAAGGTTTGTTTCTTTACATCTTATAAGAACTTTTTCCAAATTTTCTAATGCCTCTTCAAATGAATTACCATAAACCGTAAAATCATCCATATAAACCTCTACACAATCATGGATTAGATCAGAAAAAATTCCTAGTACTGCTCTTTGGAATGTTGCTGGTGCATTACATAACCCAAAAGGAAGCACTCGGTAGGCAAAAGTTCCCCATGGACAAGTAAATGTGGTCTTATCTTGATCTTCCGGTGCTACCTGAATTTGATTATAGCCACTAAAACCATCCAAAAATGAAAAGTACTTTTTACCTGCTAATGTGTCTAATACCTGATCGATAAAAGGCAAAGGAAAGTGATCCTTCAAAGTTGCTTTGTTCAATTCCCTGTAATCAATGCATACCCTCCATTTACCATTCTTTTAGGTACTATAACCAAAGGAGAAACCCATCGGCTATCTGAAATTGGATAAATGAAGTTTACATTGAGTAGTTTTTGGAGCTCTTCTTTCACTATCTCCTTAAGATTTGGATTCATCCTTCTTTGAGGTTGTCTGATTGGTCTACTGTTTTCCTCAATATAGATATGATGGATGCAAGTCTTAGGATCAATACCCTTCATGTCAGTATACTCCCATGCAAATGCAGTAGAATGTTTTTGCAAGATTCTGGTTAGTTCTTCTTGTTGTGACTTCTCCAAATGTTTGCTGATATTCAATGTTTTTTCTGGAAAAATCTCAATAGCAGAATTACCAAACTCTTCCATAGAGTAAAGAGACATTTGTCTAGATGATAAATATTCTATGTCAGATTCCAACTGAAATTGTGTGGGGTCATATTCTGAAGATATCTCAAAATTTTCTAATGTGTTTAGAATTTGACTATCCTCACTAATTTCAGAAATGGTAAAGACAGGTTGTATAGTGTCCTCATCATCGACCCATTCATTGTCTCCTATTTATGTGATTGCTCTTGCTGGAGGATACAAATTGAATTTCTTTGTCGAATTACCATTAGAAATGTACATGTCTCCAGATCTACAACTAATAAAAGCATCAGCTGTGGCCAGCCAAGGTCTTCCTAAGATAATTGGATGTCCTCCTAGATTACTTCTGGGAGTCAAAATCATAAAGTCTACTGGATATTCCCAAGAATCTAAGGAGACTGAAATATCTTCTAATACACCATCTGGTTTAATAACCGATCGATCTGCAAGTTGCAATAAAGTAGGTGTAAAAAGAAGGTTAGGAAGTTTAACTGTTCCATAGTCTGTCTACTCATAATGTTGATAGCAGCCCCTAAGTCAATCAATGTGTTTGGAATTTCTATCCCATTTATATGTGTCTTGACAATTGGACTTCCTGGATCTACATACTTCTGCATGGTAATTTTTCCCATCATAATGTCTGCAATCTTTCCTACCAAGTGGATTCTTCTTGTGTCCTTTAGCTTCCTTCCTGGTCTTTTGAAACTCAACTCCTTTATGGTTTTTGCTAGAATAGGAATTTCTCGAATGGCTTGTAGCAATGGAATTTTGATACAAACATTCTTCAATTCATCTAGAAAGTCATAGTTAGGCAACAAGATTTGTTTTTCCACCCCCTTATCAATTTGTAGTCTTTCCGGAAAAGGAGGTGTAGATGAAGATGCAGGTTGCTCAACTATAGGAGTTGTGGGTGTTAGCTTTTCTTTTTCGTTTTGAATTTTTGAATTTTGAAGAGATTCTTCCTCAGAACCCTTATTGACTTGAAGAGAATCCTCCTCAGAGGTATCTTGCTCTTGAATATCTATAGAAGGTTTTTCTAAAACTCTACCAGATCTGAGTTGTACATCGTTGAGAGGAACAATCATATAGGTAGGAAATTGCTGTCCTTCTACCATATAAGTAGTTTGAGGATTCTTATTGTTAGGATTTGGCAATGGCTGAGCTGGAAGTTGATTTGTCTTCTGTTGGTATGGGAGCATGAGTTGAGGATTTGTATTTTTTTGAGAAGGTTGTTGTTGTGGAAATGGCAATGAAAGTTGTGGATTTTGGCTTGGAAATTGTGGAGCTTGTTGATTTTGAAAAGATGGAGGATATTGATAAAATTGAGCAAATCTCCCATAAGGATTTTGCATCCCTTGTACCCATGGCTGATATGAATTTTGATGTTGGGGCCAAGGCTGTTGCCAAGGAGTCCAATTTGGTGGGGTTTGAAGATTCATAGGGTTATTAAACCCTTGAGATTGTTGTCCCTGCCAAGGTCTCCTTGCGACAAAACAGAGAGATTCTATTGAATTTGGATCTTCTTGAAAAACAACTTTGAGTCCAGGGATTGAAGGACAATCCTTGATTTCATGATTTTCTGAGCAAATCATACATGCTTCTACAACTTTTGCATCCAAGGGACATTCCCTTAAAGCATGTTTCTTTCTACATTTCGGACAAAAGATGGCTAAAGCATCTGTTTCTGCTTTCTGCTTGTTTTGGATTTTAAGGGTGTCTAGTTGTTCACCAAGGCTCCCTAAGATATCAGTTTTGAACTCATCAAGCATATTACCAATCTCTGCCCTACTTACTGATCCAGTTGCAGATTTGTTAGCCCTAATAAGAGAAGAATCCCTAGGCCCTTTTCCAGTTTGAGATTTTCCTCTTGAGAGATGGATACATAGTTCTGTTATATCACGAAATGGAAGTTGAGAAATGTCTCCTTTCCCCATCATGTTTAAAATGTCTATCCATTCATCTCTAATGGCTTTTAATAAGAGGGCTTTCAAGGTTTCATTATCTAAGTTGCTCATCTTTGCTCTTTTCAAGTTGTATTGAAATCTTTCAATTAAGTCTTCCAAATTTTCATCTTCTCTTTGCATCATTTTGAATACCTCATCCTTGTGATTGGTGGGCATACAATAGTCCAAGTATCTATCCAAAAATGTTTGTTTCATATCATTCCAAGTCCTGATAGATTGAGTGGCTAATCCCATGAACCATTTCAAAGCAGATCCCTTCAATGTTGAAGGAAACAGTCTGAGTTTTTGAGAATCTTCCATATAGTCATAAGTTCGGCACACAACTTCAAACTCAAACAGAAATGTTTCAGGATCCTCACTTCGCAATCCATAAAAGTTAGGGAGAACAGATGGTGAGATATTTTTCATTGTTGCATGAGTTTCCTCATCAACTATAGGGAATCCAAGCAAATCCCTATTTCTATCATTATTTCCTTCACCATTGTTATCTCCATTATTTCCTCCTCTTCTACCTCCACCTCTATTTATTACTTCCTCTGCCATGATAGTTTCTTTAGAGTCCTTATAGTCCTCTAGTTCTTCTACCAAGGAAGGATGAGAGAAATTTTCTTTGTTTTCTAAGTGGGTTTTAGTAGGTGGTATAGGAGAATCCTCTAATTCAGCTGTTCCTTGACTTCCAAAAATCTTAAGGCTAGGGGTAGATGGTGGTGAATCTGGTCTATGCCTTGAAGAAGATGGAGTTGTGAAAATCGAACTATTGGCTTTAGCTATAAACCTTCCCCTAGAATCTCTTGCTCTATGCATGTCATTTTTTTTTTTTTTTTTAAAGTTGGGCTAATAATTCTCTTTCTGATCTTCCAGGTCACACTAGGTGCAAGAAGAGAGCATACTTAAGAAATTACTGAACCAATAACTCTCTTTTCTGATCCTCCAGATCACACTAGGTGCAAGAGGAGAGCATACTTCAAGAAGTTATCAAGTTTTCCTTTCTTTTATGATTTTATGTTTTTTTTTTTTTAAGAAATTGGCTACCTAGTTACACTTCCCCGGCAACGGCGCCAAAATGTTTGGTCAATTTAGTGTGTCCTAAATTGCTGCATTTAATTTGTCAATCCGGGAATCGTAAGCTGATGAAGTGCGGCGCACTATATGTGCAAGATAACCTATTTCTTAACCTTTGTCGTTTTTGGTTTTTCTAAGGTGAAATGGAAATTCTAAAATGAAAACAAGTTTGGTTATATTTGTTCAAGGAAGTGATATCCCCTATAATGATTTACCAACTTGAAACTTTAAAAAGCAAATTGAAAATTACAATGACAAGACTTGAAAGAAAATAAAAATGTACTGCTGAAATGAAAAGGTGCTGCTAATCTAATGAATCAAAACAGTAAACTAGTGAGCATGAAAACCAAACTATTCTTGCTGCTAACTAAACACAAAAGAAACTATGCTTAAGGAAATTCAAAATTGCAACAAAATAAATCTAAATCAGATTACATCAATTTATCTTCTGACCCTTCATCATTAGTCCAGCTATGATTTTCGGAAGTAATCATAAACAACTTGAGTAACTGATATTTAATTTGCATAAAGTAAACTAATACTAAACCATACACTCATGATTCAATCCCTCACCATCAGTCCAGCTGTGGCTTTCGGAGGCAACTGAAGATGTCATGCATGATTTAATATATCTAAATTTGCGGAAAAGAAACTAATACTAAACTACACATTTCATAATACAATCCCTCACCATCAGTCCAGCTGTGGCTTTCGGAGGCAACTGAAGATGTTATGAGCAGTTCAATATATCTAAATTTGCAGAAAGAAAACTAATACTAAACTACACATTTCATAATACAATCCCTCACCATCAGTCCAGCTGTGGCTTTCGGAGGCAACTGAAGATGCTATGAGCAGCTTAGTATATCTAAATTTAACTACTGAAGCAGATAAGCAAAACTGAAATGAACAAAGCAAGACTGAAATTAAACAAAAGCTATGAAAAGCAAACTAGCAGCAGAACAATGTTAGATCCATGTCATTAGTCAAAAAGCTATAAAAATGCCCGGGCTGCCTATCTAAAACCTGAAAAACATAAACACTGATCAGTGATTAACAATCATAAAAACATGAAAGACAGAAATGAAATGGAAATTATGGAAATGTATAAACAGAAATGAAACAACTGCAAAGAATGAACATATGGATGGATTATGATACAATGATTTTTTAAAGAAATGAAATGAGAAATATACACTAATACACAAAACCTTAGCTGAGCAGGGGCCCTCTACACAGCCTTGGTAACGGTCCTCAAACACGAATTAAGTTGAAAAACAGAGTCTTCTCATATTAAAAAGCAGTTCATTACAGAATGGTAGTGTTACGGCACAAGTGCAGCGTAATCACTACAGAGCAAACTAAAAGATAACAGAGACTCTATTCGCTAACATCAACTAACTTCTTGTGCGTATGCAAACACACTATATATAACAACAAACTATAACTGTTTCCTAAAGTTCATGCTAACGGAGAGCACGTAGACCACTACGTCCACGGATATAGGAGTATGGCCGTGTTGGAAAGCAGATCTACGAAAGGTGGATGCTTGAATTCGACTCTAGAACCCTGTACAGATGTCGATTTAACCTCCGCAGGCTTAGAAACGGCCGTATGGATCTTTATGTGACACGAAACAGAGTCTGGCCGACATGAAACTCCATGGTTGACTTCCATGTGGACGCCTTTGACCGCGGCTTCTTTGGACGAGTTTGCTTGAACCAATAGGACACGAACCATGTCCACGTCATTCCTGACCTGCCCATGTGACTCGTTTCCCTTGTAGACACCTGTAGCATAGATTTTCACAAAATAGCTGCGGAAAGTTGCAGCAGCTGCGGAAAGTGGCAAGATTCCGCAACTGAATGAACAAAATCTAGATGAAATAGAAAACACAAAAATATAATTAAAAACCATGTTAAATGCTCTTTTGCACATGATATTGACAATTTGGGAGGTTTAGGAGAGTGAAAAAGGTATGGAAAAGTGTATGGAAAAGATGCAAATTTGGGACTCAACAATACTTTCCAGAGGTAAAGTAGCAATGGTGTAGGTTCTGCAGATTGGT
The DNA here is from genome assembly GCA_034641835.2 of Pinus albicaulis. Lineage (NCBI taxonomy): Eukaryota > Viridiplantae > Streptophyta > Pinopsida > Pinales > Pinaceae > Pinus > Pinus albicaulis. The sequence goes on along the minus strand of CM076572.1, from coordinate 708,386,871 downwards.
GGGACATGATGAACAAAATTTTTCCAGACATATGATCTAATTATTGATCGAGGAAACTTATACAGAGTAAAATTAGACCCTGTGTCACCAAGGACCCCTGTTGGTATAGGCGGATCCCCATGAAAGGGGCAGGGGAGGAGGACACAGTGGAAGTGCAGGACGGGGAAAAGTTTAGCTAATATTCTATAACTATGGTGAAGCAGGACACTTTTCAAGGGATTGCCGGAACCCCACTAGGAAATCCTGCTGATATTGCAGATAGCTGGACCATGCGATTGAAGATTGCCCGATCTTGATAACGAAAATGTAGGAAAAGCAGTCGACACCTACGCAGAATGTACAAAGAGTTAAGGATAAGCTACGAAACAAAGATCCAAGTGTGAATGTGGTGACACGCAGCAGGATGGCCACCAGGGGGCCTGAGGAGGAGGCTGCGATGGAATCCATGATCCGTCAAGCCGCTATCAAACAAGAAGGCCTGGACCTAAAAAGGGGGAAAGAAACATTTATCACAAATCGCAAGGAATTTGCTGAGACAGAGGCAATTACTGCTCGGCCACCTGCATACCTCAAGGAAAATGAGGAGGTTGAGCCTTTTTTGCAGGCATGTATGAAATTTCCACGCAACCCAAAGGCTGTGGAGAACCTTCAAGAATTAATAGATAGCTGCGCAGCACGACCCAATCTAACCCCGGAAGTCAAGGATGTGCACAAACTATAAGAAACGCACCAGAAGAGAAATGAAGTTGTCTGTGCAGATCGATGACTGCGAAATGAGCCAGGTTATTTTGGACCTAGGGTCAGATGTGAATGTGCTACTTAAGAAGACTTGGCAATGAATGTGAGAGCCTAAGTTGGAATGGTCCACGATTCAGCTGCGCATGGGAAATCAGCAGAAAATCATCCCACCAGGAAGGTTGTCTAAAATTACAGTGGATATCGCAGGAGGAAAAGCCCGTGTAGCCTTTAAAGTGATAGAAATTTTAGAAGATGCGAAACCCTACCCTGCACTCTTGGGATTGGACTGGGCCATAGATATGGGTGGTATCACCAACCTCAAAAAGAGAAGCATGGTGTTTGAGAATAACGACACAAGGGTGATAGTACCATTAGATCCTATGGAAGGTGAACGATATACAGAGTTAGTGCATGATGAAGAGGAGATGGACCACATTTACAAGTTTAATGTGCGGGACAAGGATTGGATCAACCCCACGGCAGAAGGCATACTCTGCTGGGAAAATGATAGTGAATGCTTATCTGATTCTGAAGGGGAGATGGAGAATTGAAAAAACCGGTTGCATGATGTCTCAGTGTTGCGATGTCCTCGAGTCACCAGGGACTTCCGCTGCATTTCCTTGGAGGTGAGAGACCTACCCTACTTTGATGGTTTTGGTAGCATTAAGGAATTTTTGCGAGTATTAGAAGCAAAGGTTCCCAAGGGACGAAGGCTATGGGCCCTTAAGCTAGCCATGCATGGAATACCTGTGCGCTGGTGGGAGATGCATGGGGAGGCATTCCAGGCTTGGGAGGAATGTCGGGATATGATGATCCTGCGATCTGAAGCCCCAACCAACATTTAGGTCAAGACATTCTTTGGATCAGGAGATCCCCGTAAATATCTAGTTGCATGGAAGGACACCTGTCAGAAAAAAATGTCTTTGGTTGAGAAGTACCTTAGGAACACGTCAGTGTTCAAGGAGGATGCTCAGAATATCCAAGTAGTTGACCCAAGCGTAGGAGGAATGTTGAGCACACCGAAGATGCGAAAACTAGCCGTTGGCACTCTCACAACTGACAGAGAGCAGAAGTTACCGTTGAAATGCGCGCCCACCTAGAAATTAATGAGGCAGATTTTGGGGACCCATTTGTCTGATGGTAATTTCCAGGTGAATTTTACCCTACCGTTGAGTGACCACAAGCGCTATAAGAAGGATAGGGTAGCGCAGATAAGTAACTCGCCTCCCTTGCATAAACTGTACTACTCACCTTTGTCTCGCCCGAACTTGAGCTCTACGATTCTCCTGGTTTGCCCTATCCCTTTCATGTCTGATCAGCCCACTCCTTCTGACAGTAGCCATCCAACGCTGGAAATTCTTTTCCCCCCTAGGATGACAGCCACAAACCCTGCTGAACCTTCAGTATCAACAAAGCTAGAAAGTCAGGACGCAGTGGGGATTGGGGCTAAGGATGAAGAAGTGCCCTATATGCCAGTCACAAAGAAGGGAAAAGAGAAAGCACAGGGCTCAAGGAAGTCCCCGAAAGCTACAAAGTGGGCTACAGGAAGACCTAGGACTTCCCCGAGGCATGCTAAATCCCCACGAGCACCACTTCAGGATCAGGATGCACAGGAGGAAGCCCTGCTCGCCAATCCGATCAATTGGTTTCCCCCTTCATTTTCCCGCGTCGACCTTCCATGCGCATGCCCAAAAACTTGGATGGTTTGATCACCTATCTACAAACACCGCTAACCCTGGGCGAAGTCCCGGTCATCGGTGACCCTTGCGGATGGCTCCACGAAGTTAAATTTGATGATCACAACTTGACGAATTATTAAGCCTTCCTAGAGCTGGCCCCCGCACTATACTTTGACACAGTTCATGCAGATGATGGGGTCACCGTTATTCCCTAGCGCTGGGTATGTGGATTGGCCGAATCCGGGCTATTTAATCTGCTGCGGATGCCCCATTTTGGCCATTACAATATCATGGACCGGCTGGCCCGACAGCTGCTCGCCTTGATTCACGAGGGCTGCTTATGAATTCGATACCAAGTCCCCATTGATGCTGAACTAATTCACTGGATTATGGGTCTTCCTATGCAGGGGCCGCACCCTCTGGAATGGGTGGGAAAGAAATATGAAGGCGGGACCGCTGAATATGTGCACCAAAAGTACAAGGTGGAGCGAAATGCCAGGGGCTTTATCATCATATCCATCAGTGACTGTGCTATGCAAATGGGTACCATGCTATTAGCATGCAAGCTAATGCAGAAGTTCCAGGTCGCAACCGTCCTTTCCTATGTCATTCGATTAGTAGGCTAGTGTACGAAGGGGGTATGCCTTAATTGGGCTCAATATTTGTGTGATGAATTCCTGACCAACATCCGCGAATCTCAGGAACAAGGAAAGGCCTTTTTCTATTCTTGGCTATTGCTCCTTATAGCGCTGGTTGCATGGGAGGCCCCTGAGGAGTCGGTCCTCCCCAAGCTCACTCTAGAAATGTGCGAAGGGGCTTTCTTCGCCCATCTATGGGACTCCAAGGATGCATAGCGCGTGGAAGATAACCAGTTTTTTTGGGTCCTATTCTAGAGAAGCTTGGCTGCAGCCACCAATTCTCAACCACGGTTGTCCCCAACAGTGTACAACAAGTACAAAAGTATTGCAGCATTTCAAGTTACGATGCACCACATAAAGATCTGCAATCTCAAGAATAAAACCTGGTTGCCCCTCCCATATATGGTAGTATATGAGGACATTGACCGGGTGGTTGAACTATGGCCTCCTGCCTGGAAGATAGGCTTCAAAAGCCCCACCAAGGAGACTGTAGGACCAAGCAAGCAAGGCTCGGACATAACCATGATGAAGCACGCACCGCCGAAAACCACCAGGGCCAAAATCCAGGTAGATATGCCACCAACAGTAAACCTCAGAGGAACAAAGCAAACAGACGAGCCTAATAAGGGGCCCCAAAAGAAGAAGCGTGCACAATGGGGAGAATACGATGCGACGGTCACTTTGACCGACGGGGACCTTGAACAAATAGCAGACGCCATCACAATGGCCATGGAAGACAAGTGGGTAGCCCTAGAGGAACACCAAAAGGTTGCCATTGACACCCTTCGGGCTGAACTCCGCACCCTACAGTTAAAGATAGACACACTATAGGCCAACGTGACTCAGGAATGACCTCCCTTGGTACCCAGCCATACAATGCTCGTCACAAAGGAAAGTTGTCTCTGCACTATACCTAACGCGACCCTAATGATTAGTCCACCAGTCCACCTCCATATAGATGCAAGGGTGCACCTGAATCTGGCCACGCTGACCCACGATGCATTACAGGGCCTCCACACCGCTGTATTCCAGGAGATTCGCCATCTGGACTAGCAGGTGCACCAACAACTAGGTGTAGTTGAGCAGACCATCGCGTAGCAAAACACCTAAGTACTCCGCGCTGTCGCACAACAAGTGGAGCTCGAAACATTGATCCACCAGCTCTGTATGGAGGTTACAGAGGAGATCCCGGCTGCAGCCACCCCCCGAGCTAAAATTGAAGGGTTGGTTGCAGCATTGAAGGCATCCAGGATGGAGATGCAGGTCGTGAAAACACAGCTGGAGCAGCAAATCACCGACTTACAGGCCAAGATACAACCCAAAACACCTTTGGAGTTACAAGCCCAGCGCGCTACGCTAGTAACCGAGGCCACTAACACCATTATAGGTCAGATTTCTCAGGGTGCCCGATTACTCGAGGATTCCATGCAGCTTTGGACCAAGATCCAACACAATCCGATCCTCCAGAGAATCAATCAGGACTTGTGACAGAAGGAAGAAGCTTTCGATCAGGTCGAAGCTACATTTCCCTCTTTAGTCTCTGCTCAACGTCTGGCACGCTTAAGGACTAGCAACGCACTCCAGGATGAAATTGAGGAAATTTGGCGCAAGAAGTATGCCATCGCGGAACAATTGAAGCCTTGGGCGAACACAACCCTCCAGCTATCACAGGATACCGATGTTACAATCAAGCGGCTGAATCAGACACTGGAAAGTGTCACCGCGACGACTGAAGGATCGACATCCCAGAAGCTCGTGGATATTGCGTAGAAAGCTGCTGTTCAAAGCCAAGAAGTACTACCCCTGCTAATCGTCGCCATCAACACACTACATGCACAAGTGGAGACCCCACCATCGCAGTGACTTGGGATGAGTCACAATATTGCGTTGGGGGATTGTTGGAACAAGGTCTCCTACAAAGCTGCGAAACTGGTCCATTTTGTATATTTCTGATTATATTTAGTATAGTGCAGGGGTTTTGGGGTGGGTCAAAGCCCCTAAAGCATTGTAAATGGGTCAAGGGTAGACCAAGAGTCTGCAAACCACGGTTTGCAGACCATTGGATGCATAGGCTAAAATAGTATAAGTAGTTGAACCTTTTTGAGTTTTAAAAGAAGCTAAGAATGATAAGAGATTGCTGCTAAGTGTGAATCGATATATTTGGTCAGGGTTTTTGGGTAAGGACTCTTGCTGCTGTGTGCGCGGAGGGCTTCTGTCTTGTTGTGTGTGGACCCTATTTCTGTGTGCACAGGTTGGGTTTTTGGGGTTTTGTAAGTAGATCGGAAAGATTAATGAATGCAAAAGTATTGTTGGCTATCTGAATCCACTGGAATTACTGTGATATGAATCTGTGACATCTTGATTACTTAGTATATGCTGTTGTGTTATTGGTTTAAGTTGCAAACATACTTGTATACTTATTTATGCTTCCATCTAGGTTTGTTCTAATTGCTTCATACAAGAATATTTGAAATAGGTGTGTATTGTTATATGAATTCTTGATCTGTTGATTTCTGTGAGTAATATTGATGTTATGCACGTGGATGAAAAGGGAATCTAGGCTCTCTGATACCGGATCGGGTCACAGTCAGGGTGAACGCAGCTCTGCTTGACTTACCTACCCTCTCCCAAGGTGCGGAAACCTGGTTCTAGCACCCACCCATACTACCTCGGGTGAGACTTTGGCCTGCGCAAGCAGGTCACTACCGAAAGGGCCAGTAGTATAGGGGTTTGTTGGCAAACCTTGAACATCCGAACCTGAGTCAGGACCCCTCGAGCCAATAATCCATATTAGGAAAAAGGTGAATGGGACTATTCCCTTCACATAACTTATTAGGAAATTTGATTTTCCCCTTTTTCCCATGGGCATTATTATCACTAGTTGAGGGTTTATCACCAACATGATCTCCAGAGGCTGATGACAAAGGTCGATTTGAGTCGTTCGACAAAATTTCTAACACCGTGGGAATACCAGGACAATCTCTAAGAAGGTGGTCACCCTTACATAACTTGCAAGGGAATTTGGCTTTGCGGGACTGAATGGAATAATTTTCAACATTAGTTGCATTGGAATCAATGTTTGCTTGGTTTCCCCTTTACTTATTTTTCTTCTTCTTCTTCATCCTCTTCTTCTTCTTCTTAGCCTCCTGGTTACTAGGATATAGACTTTCACCTGGCGAAGAGGAAGAATGGGTTGAAGAAACAGGCGAAGAAGGCGAGGGGTCAACTTTAGGATCAACATGAGGTTGACACTATTCAAGAGAAGTCGAACTTGGTTGAGAAGAAACTTGGACATTTGGAACCATGGGGGTTGAAAATAACCAAACTAGAAAACCAATGGTTAATCCTGGGAGGGACAACGTTGCCATATAAGGAGCACCAACATTTCCAAAAGAAGGAAAAGGAACGAGATTCTCATCTAAGAGGATTCCTTGACTGGTAAACTCAAGAATTGTTTCCATTAGTCTCAAACTAAGATCTTCTAAGGAGTTGTGCATGGCTAAGATGTTATTTTGTGGGCAGTAAATTTTAGAAATTAAACACAAAATAAATAAAAAAGGGGTCATTTAGGAAAAAAAGGTTTACCAAGTATCCATGAACTCAAGATTATCTCCTAGCGAACCAAGAAGTATAGGTAGGAAATCTCCCCAAATGCTGTGTTCAATGTATCATGTTTACAAGGCGACCGACTCGATTACCTATGGTAGGCTTGCAACCTAATGGTGTCTCCCCAAATATACGCGATGGTACATGGGAGTCCAGTCCATAGTAGTGTTGTCTAATGCGTAATCGTTTGATGAGAGCACCCCAAATACACTTATCATACATCAATATACTTCCATACATGGGACGAGATATCATCCCTGGGATGTAACACAAAATGTTAACATCAGATCCTATGTTTTACGACGTCGGAACACGTCTCTAGCCTAGACCACTAAATGTTTGCGATAATTTCAAATGCTCCTTAGGTTAATTGAAGTTCATTTTAATTTGATCTTGATTAAAGTTTAAATTTCAAGGCTCAAAATTATGTAACCTGAATACCTATAATGCAACTAGCATGAGAAAAGGACTCTTTCAATTCAATGAATGCTATCTAGTTTAGGGAAGAGTTTCAAACAGTGATGCAAAAAACAAAGATTTTACTAATGCAGATCACTTTCACTATCCAAATTCAAGTCAAAAAATTCAAAGATGCAAATTATGCAATTTAATATATGCAAAAAAAATTTCTTTTGAAAACTATGAAACTATAATCTATGCACAATTTCGTTTTTCCCGAAAACTATGCAACTGTAATCTATGCACAATTTGATTTTTCTTTTTGATGAATAAGAATTCACTCAATGCACTTTTCGATGGATTGAGAATCTACTTAATGCACCTTCCAATGAATGAGAATGCACTCAATGGACCTCTTAGCTTCCAACCATTAAACATGTAATCCGTGTTCAATGATAGATCTCAAAAATGAATTTTCAATGAAATCTGATCTAATGCACTTTAACAAAAGTAAATTTTGAGATGAAAACTAAATGAATGCAAAATAAATTTCTTTTATGGTATCAAAAGAACTAATAATACTCAATCAACAACAAATAAATGTTCCTTCCAAACACACAGGCAACCAATAATAATTTTGTTTGACTCAAAGTATCAAAGACTCAACCAAAATTCACTTTTACCACTTCAAGTATAGGATGGATTTTTGCACACCACAAACAAACTAACACCAAAAAGACAACATTTTATGCACACACAATAGGAGGATGACTTTAGAGATCAAAACACACTAGTCCTTTTAGAAAAACCCCCACAAATTCTAAAATTTACGGATAAGCGCTACTTTACATAAAAAAACCATGCTGCAGGGTATTTAATGCTACTTTAAACCCCCAAAACTGCGCCGGTAGCGCTAATATGTATAGAAAAAATAGTGATGGTCTACGAAATTGTACCAATGCGAGGAGAAATTGGAAAACATCGTTTTCAACGCGACTGTACCTTTAAATATCTGTGTTGGCAGCATGACTGTGTCTGGAAAACAACGTGCTAGTCGAGGAATGCTAAGGAAAAGCAATCCAAATTGAAGCAGGAACCTAGAACTAACACTCTAAAGAAAAATTCAAGCACTATGCATACCTATAGAGACCTAAGCAAGTTCAAATCTCAATTATCGTTCAATCTGATCAGAGATTAGCTTGGGAAAGGAAGGCTAAGAGGCTAAATTTCCCAGTGGAGTTGCCAGTGCTGTTGTCAAGATAAATCCCCTCTGTGGACATAGGTGATCTCTCTAGCCCTAGAGTGGGTCTAGAAACACAAGATTCTTTCTAATGCAAATCTCTCTTAAATAACATTTACAATGCGACAAGAAAAGAGACAGAAGTACCTTTTCCCAATGCTATGCTTGAGTCTGTTGATGATGACCTTGATCCACATTCCTTGTAGGCCCTCTTCCTGCTACTGATGGCATGCAAATACCTGCATATGATCAAGAGACAACAACAAACATGATACAATACATAATAAACGTAAACATTAGCTATCTAGCAGATCAAGGAGTACCAGAATATCTGCATAAACATTTAGACAAATATAGAAAGAAAAAATTAGATGCTATTATTGATAAGTTACAAAAGGAGAGCTTACAACCCAGGCCTTGATATTGGAGGCGTCCTTCGGTGAAAATCTGAGTGCTTCACCAAGTTGAAAAATAATTCCTTCTTTTGAACACTTAGGCTTTATTACAATGCTAGCATGTAAAGGGATGAGAGTTCAGACAAGTCTGACAATGATCAACCAAGCTCTAAACTTGGGGGAATGAGGGATGTGAATTTATAGGAAGGGAGAAGAGGTTGAGAGCCCATGAAAAGAGGAGGAAGGCCCACTTTCCAAGGGATGAACCCCCATGTATGAGATCAAGGCTCTAAAATCAAAGAGCTCAAACTTATTACCACCATTTAACAACCAACTCACTTCCCTTGAGCTTCTAGAGGTCAAAAGTTCTCCTCCATTTGAGGAAACACTGCCAGAAAGGGGATCAATGCGGTTTTCCAAGAAATAACGGCGCTGACAGTGCTAGGCATGAACTTTGAAAGGGAAATCAACATGGTCATGGCACTAGGAAAAGCGGTGACCCAAGAAACTAGGAATTTTACTAAGTTTCTTTAGTAATATTCCAAGGAAGTTTTCTTTGGATCTTCAGGGGATGTGCTAACATATTTCTTGATGGTGGAAACATTGCACATGATTTGTCACAAGGCATTTCAAGATTAGGGATGGGAAAATGAGCATGGTGACAAATTACTGTGTAAAAAATATAGGTAGACCCGAGAAAGTGGAAAAATGCTATGAAAATGGAGCCGTGCAGATCAAAACCATAGATGAGGAGGGAATCCCACTGCTTGTCAATGGTTACAGACCCAAAGTGTACAAGAAGCCCCTATTCAGGGTTGAGTTTATTAATTCCATAAAAAATGAGGTGTACATCATTGGAAACTCCATAGCTTCTAGTGCCTCCCCTTCCTATAAAAAGAAAAAAAGAAATAATAAAGAGGCATGGGTGAAAACCTGTCTGAGATCCAAGGCCAACTCCTGGGTTGAAAACGTCCATGAGGTGATTCTGGAGGAGAAAGAAACAACAAAGAAATAAAATATCCTTAGGTGAAAACCTCTTTGAGGCGCCTAAGGTAGGCTTGTGGGTTGAAAACCTCTGTGGAGGTAACCCACCTGTCTTCAAAAAAGAGAGAGAAAAAAAAAGAGAATAAAAAAAGGAAAAGAAAAGTTGAAAACAATACCTATACACTCACATTTTATGTTTTGTATGTTGCTTATCAAGGACTGTTTCAACCAAGAGGAGTAGTTTTATTTCTCTCTTCTCTCTCTCCTCTACCTACCCACTCCATGAGCAACCCTAGCACACATCAAACCATCCATTTCTCCCTTCAGGTGAGAAAAAATTCCATGTTTTGTTCCTCTCTGCAAGTGCTACAGGATGTCCTAGGCTACTACAAGATTTCCTATAGTGCTACAAGAAACCCTGTAATTCTATAAGAAAGTATAATGAGAGAAAGTAAGCTCACTCAAGGACACCTAACCTTAAAGAAAATAATTTTTGTGCCCATACCTACCACTCTTAACACTCGCTCTACTGCATGCTTAAGTATTCAGTCAAACCCTTTTTTTCGCCACTATAATCTAGGTCACTTACATCATGACATGGGACCTATACCCTCATCTTTCCATCACTCCAATCACTCCATATCTCCATCCCTAGCATCCCTACACTGTTTCCCCTCATTTTTCAGCAACATGGAGCTCCCAAGCAGCAGAAATAGGACTGGTACAGGAAGTTGATCACTTCCTGTAGCAATCATGTACATGACACAACAAGCCTAAAAAGTGAGATGAAGTTGATGGATATGGCACCATATGACCACCAGAAAACTCCAAGAGGAATACCACGCTAACAACAACACCTGAGGACCTCCATGAAACACCTAAAAAAATAACCAACAAATAAAAGTGTTAATCAGCTGACTCAGAAATAAGCTGCTCACTTAGAAATTATGCATAAAAAACCATAGCAAAGGAAAAAACAATGATGGATTTCACTAGAATCGAGCTCCATGCAACAAATATTTTCTACAACTCCTCAGTAGTAGGTAGGCTCAATTATGGCCCTTCACCCTCTTACTATGTATCATATTGGCCAAAATGAATTAATGTTGAGAATTAGAGGTTAAAAAGGCAAAAAGGTGGCCAATTAACTTGGCCACCCTCATGAAGTTAAAGTGAACGACAAGTGAAGTTCTGCATGCCACCTGGGCAATCAATCCAGTTAAGGATGAAATCATGGGGAGATGGAGGTGATTCCAAGGCAAATGACAATGATTAAGTCGAGTGGGACCGAAATTCCAAAAGAGGAAACCCCGTGCTAAATTCCACGTCACCACTCCGCTTCAAATTTGTTCAAGATGACATAAAGGGGTGTTTTGGCTCATTCTCCTCATTCCATTGAGAATTTTGAGAGTAGTTGAAGAAGGAGAGTGACATGAGCCATCGAATAACTCCACACCAAGGTTGAAGTCTGCATTCAAACCCGTGCTACAAGAAATCTGCTGATGCTACTGGAAAGTCTACATAAGGCTGCACAATGATCAGAATTGTAGTGAGAACCAATCACAGGTGGTATTGACAACCAAAAACACCATCTCCCAAGCAAGAAAACACCATAGGTTAGAGGTAAGTGGATGTCACCTCACCAAGTTGTGATTTTCTTCCATGAAAAATTATACACAATCATAATGATAATTCAGGATTTAAGAGGCTGCTTAAAGAAATTGAATCAAGGTAATTTGAGTTTGTGTTAAATTGTAATATCTAAGGCTCCACATTACCAATATTATCAGAAAACAACCATCCAACCACCTCCTTAACACAACCATAAAATGGGGGGAGGATTTAACAAAAGGGAACCCACATATATTAAGAGAATCAAATTACCATCAAGTGATTGATGTTTTTAGAAATAATCAATGGCTAGGATTATTTGAGCTCCTCAAGGGCTTTGATGTTGAGGTGGCTCGAGAGTTTGCAGTCACCCTGCACTCACAAGCAGATGGTAGGGCCACCATTGTGGTCAGAGCTCTAGCCATCACCATAACACTTGAAGTGATTAGCAAAGTGACCAGTTTTCCTCTAGGAGTCAAGTGGAATAGAGAATATAGGGTGCCAAAAATTGCAACTAAAAATAATTTCTTTCTGCCAAATGAAGAAGTCATTGAATACAAAAATGGAGTGAGAAGAGAAAGATGCCCTTACCCTTGGGATGAAGTAGCATTTCACATAATAAAATACATTTCCTGTTAGGGAAGACTCAATGTGGTTTATAGATACCACTTAAGACTATTACATGAACTTAAGTTCCAAGGAAATATCCCTCTAGAACATAGACTAAGCATTCCATACTTCTTCCTACACTCAATCAGGGACATGAGCCAGAAGGTGAGGGAGAGAAATTACCAACACTTAGCTCACCATGACCTCAATAAGGTTATAGTAGGAGATGCTCTAAATAGATTGAAAACCATTGTATCTCATTCCTCTTTCATAGATATGGATAGGGAAGAATTCATAGATACACAAACTAGATAAATCCCTGCTTTTAGTCTTGGAGGGAGGAAAATGGAATAAGAAGAAGGGGAGACTGAATAGAAAAAAGGAGAATATGAAGAAGAGGAAGAAGAGGAGATGGAGACAGAAGCAAAAAACACAAAAACCCTAGAAGCAAAGGAAGGGAAAGAATAAGAGAAATAGAAAGATGGCATAAGAGAAGAAAATGAAAAGGAGGAGGAAGAAACAGAAGAGAAAAAGGAAGGAAAGACAAGGGAGGAAGAGATATTAGGCCCCATGATGGGTATTGACATCTCTCCCCAACATACCATCGTCTCACCAGGAACATCATAGAAAGAAGTGGCTGCCACCTTGGTCACTCTAAGAACACCAGTGAAGGCCAAGAGGAAAAGACAAACCCCCATGTACATCTAAACCAGAAAGAGTGCAAGTGTAAATCAAGGGAAACCTTAGACTCCAACCAAAATCCATATAAAAATTGAGGAGTCACTCAAAAATAAAATTGAAACAAGCTTAGAATAAGGGAAAATTCAAGAGGTCACCTCACATGAGAAGACACTTGTGACTTATAGGAGGATACATTATTGAAGGCTAGCATCCCTTAAACACGTACCAACCCACACATGCCTTCAAGCGGCAGAAAATAAGGGGCAACAAGAAAAGGAGGGTTTTCTACAAGAAAAACAATGTTTGCTATAGGAAAATATATCTATGCTACATGAAAATCCAATAGTGCCACAAAAAGAGCAAGAAGCCACGGGGAGGGGGATAAGGCACCCTTGGAAGGGAAGATCCTCAAGATGTTGAAAAAGAGGCACAAAGTGAGGGGCAAGATGCCAAATGGAAGGAAGAGGAGGAATAAAAGGAGGAGCCTACCTCCTCAATGTTTGTACCTAAAGACATATCAACAATTTCACACCCTAACCCTCAGCCAAATCTGAGCTCCTACTATACATTAATTGAAGGAGGAAGAATGATTCCTCAAAATCTCCCAGTTCCCCTATTTTATCAGCGAGAGTAAGAAAGAGCACACACACATCATTGGATGAAAATTTCAAAAACAAAAGGAGTGCATGATATAGGAATCATGAAAGAAAAGGTCACTGAAATGGGGAGGGATTTAGCTGATGTCAGACTCAGAGAAACCATGTTAAAGGAACAACTTCAAGAAACATTGGAAAAAAATGCAAGGTTACAAAGCCAACTCCAACAGAAGGACAAAAAAATTGCCACCATGGAATATTTGTGCATGGAGGCAATCCAACATAGACATCCTTCAAATTCCTATGCCATCTACCTAAAAAGAACAATGGCTGCAATTTTATGTTAAGACACTAGCATCTCATGGGTCATTGCCTTCTCAAAACTGTAGGAAGTTTATTGACTTTTGCAATTAGTCCTACATAGGAGACAAGGCCAAGTTGGCAGAATTTTATATGCACAATCTTGTTTTGATTGATTTAAATATTTGGGACCCTAACCCTAGGTTGGGGGACATGAAGTTGATGGCCTTAGCCTATTGGATGGGCAATGAGGAGGCAAGGGAAGATAAGGTAAAAAGGGTGATGAGAAGAGAAGTAAGAGAGCCTCTACATATAAGGGTATAACTATTCAGCTCTAGGGGGGTCATTAAAAATCACCTCATGATAGAAAATGATGCTAGCCTCATAGACAAGTACCTCAGCACCCAAGCACAAGCCATTGCAAACTTTGATGACATTTCTAGACTGTTACGGGAGGAATGTGTAATGGAAAGTTAGAGAAGGTGGAATGGCCTCCCCCTTAGTCTCATGAACATGGAATATCATACCCAAGAGAGATAGAGAAATGTCCTAGAGAGGGCACCATTATATAAAAGGGCTATGCAAACAATGAAGATCCAATGGATTGGCTTAAAACTTAGTCCACCTTGGCTGTTGGGATTGGGTGAAAGGAAAGACCAAGCTGAGGAAGACAAAGAATGGGAAGAGGAAGAAAATAATGTTGGATTATACCCTCCTGAGGGAACCCCATTTCTTCCTTGGGATGTCAAAGGAGCCACTAAGGCACTAAAAGATATGAAGAAGAAGGACTAAGTTTCTTAGAGGATGAGAAAACATTTAGTATTGGGGTGATGATGAGCACCATCATTAGGTATATTTTGAGGGGTTAATTTTAACCTTTTTATACTTATTAGTCTCTCTTTCTCGCATTTAATTACATTATGGTCATTTTTTTCTTAGTGTAGATGGTGATTAAGGGTTGTCATACTTTGGATGCCTAATATGGTTTAAATGTAGGATAATCACGAAGATATGCCATTTTTGTTGAAGATTATGCGATCAAAGATCAGAGTAGAAAACAAAAAGTGATTATTGGGGGGTTGAACACCTCCTTAACTCCTAAAGGCAGCCAAAGGATCCTCGAGATTCCCTCCAACAACTCGAAGTCAAAGGCAACCAAGCAAGTGGAATATCAAGTGAATCAAAGCTCCACTTCTCTTGAATTCCAAGGGGAAAAATAAACTACTTTTTAGGGAGTTGTTGATAGCTACCCTTTAGGATAAATAGGGCAAAGAAAGAGCTCATTGGGATTCGATTTTTGGAGATAGCTAGAGTACTCCTAGCTTGTTATGAAACCAACTCCAAAAATAGAAGAAAAGAGAGATAAAATTCAAGGGGGAAACCTACTTTACATTACATAAATGAACTATTACTGGATGATACAAATGAAAAAAAATCCTTCTATATATAGGAGTCCATGGGATCACAATATAATCCTAGACGACCTAACAATAATAATGCAAGGGCACAATAATAACAATATTGGGGTTACAGGAGTACAAAAATAACAATAAGGGGGCTACACCAACAACAATAAGGGACTACACTAGTAATATAGGGACCTAACATGCCCTTCTCCTTCAAAAAAGTGTTGTCCTCAATGCTTGAGTAGCTCTGGGTGCTTCTATATAAAGTTCTCATCCTCCCATGTAGAATCTTCAGTGTGTAAGTTCTTCCACTTGATGAGATATTATGAAATTGAACGATTTCATATTTGTCGAGTTCTTGTTTTTGTGACTGCTTCAGGTTCCAATATGATTTTTCCTTCCTCATCAAGCTCTGGCAATATTGTTTTCACTGGAATTTTTTCACCTATAACCTTCATTAAGCATGAAACATGGAACACTGGATGCACTCATGACGAAGCAGGAAGATCCAATTTTTATGCCATAGTACCAATATTTTGCAACACCTTGTAAGGACCATAGTACTTTGGCGATGATTTATTATCCTTCTTAGCTTGCTTGAGGGACATTTGTTTGTATGGTTGTAGTAGTAGAAATACCCAGTCTCATACATCAAAACTTCTCTCGCTCCGATGTTGATCTGCCTGTTGTTTCATTCGATTTTGTGCCAAATTTAGGTTATCCTTTAAGAGTTGAAGAAATTCTTGTTGATGCTTGATGTGATCTTCCACTTCTTGAACCTTAGAATTTTCTCTTAAATATGATGTGATGGATGGTGGATGATATGCATAAAGTGCCATAAATGGGGTCATTTTTGCTGTAGTATGGAATGAAGTGTTATACCACCATTTAGTGAGAGGTAACCACTTGAACCATTGTGGTTTTTTATCATATACAAAACAACAAAGATATCCTTCCAAAAATTTATTCACTATCTCAGTTTGGCCATCAGATTGAGGATGATAAGATGAGCTATGATCTAGTTGAGTACCCAAATAAGAAAATAATTCCATCCAAAAATTTCCAGTAAAAATGGGATCTCTGTCACTTACAATAATCTTTGGGTTTCCATGTAGCTTTTGAAATGTTTCCATAAATGTAGTAGCCAATGTACTTGCTTTAAATGGATGAGATAATGCACAAAAGTGTGCATACTTGGTAAGTATATCAACTACCACCATGCTGACACTCTTTCCTTCGGACTTAGGTAAATCTGTGATAAAATCCATTGAAATATCCCCCCAAAGTTGACTTGGAATTGATAATGGTTGTAGAAGACCAGGGGTCTTAATTGTCTCAACTTTATTTTGCTGGAAAACCAAACATTCCACCACAAAATTCTGAATATTAGATTTAAGGCCATCCCAAAAAAATTCTTTCTTCACCCTGTGGCAAGTTTTTAAAAATCCCGAGTGTCCTCCTAAAGGAGAAGTGTGCAATTCCAAAATAATTTTTTGTTTTAGTTTGGAATTCATAAAAAGATATAAGCGATATTTGTACCATAAGGAATCATTTTTACAACTAAATTATAAGATGTACTAGGATCTTGCTGCAACTTTTGAATGAGTGTCCACACTTCTTCATACTTCTTCCATTCATCCCTTGCTTCAGTTATCCATTCCGGTTGGATAATAAAAATGGCACAAAGAAATGCTTCCACCTCTTCATTATTTCTTGAGAGTTCATCTGCAACAACATTTAGCTTCCATTTTTTGTAGATGATTTCAAAGTCATAACCCAACAACTTTGTGACCCATATCTGCTGCTCTTCTGAAGATAG
This sequence comes from Pinus albicaulis, assembly GCA_034641835.2. Classification (NCBI taxonomy): domain Eukaryota; kingdom Viridiplantae; phylum Streptophyta; class Pinopsida; order Pinales; family Pinaceae; genus Pinus; species Pinus albicaulis. Next base: position 708,370,170 of record CM076572.1, on the reverse strand, counting down.
TCTTTGTTCCAAAAATTGTTTAAGACTATCATGATCACTTTTTACCTTGAAGTGTCTTCCCATTAGGTAAGGTCGCAATTTCTTTAGTGCATGTAGTATTGCTAAAATTTCCTTCTCATAAATAGATTTCTGTAAATGCTTTCCTTTGATTGGACGAATTTCAAAAGCAACGAGTCTTCCTTATTGCATTAAAACAACACCAATTCCATTGCCTGAGGCATCACATTACACAATAAAAGTTTTTGTGAAGTATGGCGTAGCTAAGACTGGTGCTAGGCACATTGCCTCTTTAAAAAGTTCAAAGGCCTTAGTTGCTTCAGGAGTCCATGAAAATGCATCTTTCTTCAATAATGTTGTTAGAGGTGCTGCTATTCTCCCATAATTCTTAACAAACTTGCAATAATACCCTGTTAACCTGAAAAATCCTCGCAACTGCTTTATGGTTGTGGGGAATTTCCATTCATTAATGGCTTTAATTTTGTTGGGGTCTACCTTAACACCCTCGTGAGATACAATATGAACCAGATATTCCACCTCTTGTTATCCAAAGAAAAATTTGGATGTTTTGCATATTAATGTTTTTCCTCCAGTAGTTTGAGCACCCTATCAACATGTTGAACATGATCCTTCCAAGACTTGATGTAGATTAATATCTCATCAAAAAATAGTATAAAAAATTTTCTAAGGAAGGGTTTGAAAATGGAATTCATCAACCCTTGAAATGTAGAAGGTGCATTGGTAAGGCCAAAAGGCATGACCAAAAATTCATAATGACCCTCATGAGTTCGAAATGCTATTTTCAGAATATCTTCAGTCTTCATTCTAATTTGATGATATCCTGAATGAGGATCCAACTTGGTAAAATAAATTGCTCCATGTAATTCATCTAATAATTCATCAATCACAGGAATGGGAAATTTATCTTTAATAGTGAGCTTATTGAGCTCCCTATAATCTAGAAACATGCACCATGATCCATCCTTATTTTGCACCAATACTACTGGAGCAGAGTGTAATATTCCCAATTAGCCATAAGCTAATTGGAATATTCAATTTTGTTTTATTGCTTTGTTTAAAGAATAAGAGGGCAAAGAAGGTCCATAATTCTCCTTAATTTTGAATAAATCAATGCCAAATGTGAAAAGACAAATCTTGGCAGCTTAATTAAAGCACCCTTGGTGTGAAAGGGGCTGGAACACTTTGACTGGGTCAACCTTGAACAAATCAATAGCGCTATCATGGAGGAGTGGCCATCAATGAGGGATAGTGCAATTTTAGATGGAGATGCTTTGTGTGAATGTAGTGATATTTTTGGATGGGGCTTAGGGTTTGCAAGCACATATTCTATTTAAGGAAGAGGATGGTAGCCATATTAGGTATGTTTTTGGTTTAATATATTTCCAAGTATATGGTCTGTTTAGACATATGTCTTTCTCTTGCTGCTTAGCTGAGAAGAGTTTTGTTTAGCACAGGGTCTTCCTAATCGGGAATCCCACCTCTTCCATTGAAGAGCTCTTGGAGGAGTCTTGTACTATATTGTCCACTATCAGGCTTCAGGCCAAAATTCATATTTCTTTATAGCACAAATCCTATTGAGGTTTTGGTTGTTTTTGCAGGTTGCAAAAAGTGGTGATTAGATCTCTAGATCTAGGCCATCTCAGTGCTTATTTTCAGTGGAGGAGGCATCAGGCCAACTATATATTTATCCCTACAATGCAGTTTTACTTCTAGATCTGTGTTATTTTGTAGGAGGAGTTGTAGGATGGTTTAGCACACCATTTGGAGAGCTGATTTTCAAGTGATGGGGATCTACCCTTCACTTTGAGGATCTATTAGAGGAGGCTATTTTATTGATCATATCAGTTCAGCCACACTTTCCAGATCTGTACTTTTCAGTAGATCTGTAGTCTTAGATCTCATATCTACAACTTGTACTTGGTGTTTTGCTGAAAACCCTAGAGGTGTTCTTTAGAGGAGTTTGTATAGTGCATGGATCTGATATAGATCTATATTTTGAGGCACATATCAGCCCTAGATCTGATGTATAATCAAATTCTGTAGCATTGGTAATAAAATAACGCTCTAAGGGTTTTCTAGCTTTTCTATATAGTTGCAGCACCTCATATTGAGGGATTTTGTCCATTGGAGGCTTGTATTTCTTGTTATGCATCTTATGGCCCATTTCTTATGTACATTTTGCTGGTGTAATAACATATGAAATGTATCAATATTGGCCTCTTACTTTATGAATGATGCTCTGCAATATTGTTCCAACATTTTGCACTATATTCCTGCTTTTCCCATTTGGGAATATTACAATGGTATCAGAGCATAATCTTGGCACAATCTGTGCATTCTAAAAGCCAATATGTCATTTGAAGAAGGAGAGCCTCTTAATGATAGAGAAAAGAGGTATCAAAGAAGAAGAAACATAAAGTTTGATTATACAGATGAGAAAGAAGACAAGGGTAAAACCCCTTTATCTGGAGGAGAAGATGAAGAGAAGGAGTTCCCTATGATCCTTCTTAGAGCCATGTAAGACATTGCTAGAGAGATCAAAGAGATGAGGATGGATAGATTCAAGGTATCCCCTAAAGGATTTCATCATGGTGAAGGCTCTATCATGTCTCAACACTGGAATGATCAACCAATGCATCAACCACAAGTTTCCCAATGCTCTACCATGCTTACATTTTTGGCTATGGGAAATGAAGGGTTTCAAGAGCAAGCACCCCTTGAAGACTATTTTATGGAGTATAAATCTAAAACTCAGAGGTTCAAGGACCACTTGATTTTTCAGGATTTTTGTCAAATAAAGGACAATAGAAGACCAAGGCATCATCATAGAAGTGGTGGATTCATTCAGAATGATGATCGACACCACACTATGGGAAGATTATTTTTACCTAATTTTGATGGGTCATCCAAGTGTACTGCCAAATCTTGGGTAGAAAAAATTGACATCTACTTTCATTTGAACAAGGTTCTAGAAATGGAGGCCATTAAGATTACAACGCTACACCTCGAGGGTGAAGCACATGACTGGTGGTTCCATGGCTTGTCTACATTGGGTCATGTCAATGTGACTGCTTATTCAGATTTCACTAGAAGGCTGGTGGAAAGATTTTATAGAAGAGATCCTGAAGTACCATTCATGAGCCTTGAAAATTTGAAACAATCAGGTAATGCAGAAACTTACATATCTGAATTTTTAAGACTTTATGTTATGGTTCCTGATTTTTCTGCAGCAAGAAGGGTGTATATGTTCATTGATGGGTTAGATGAACCTCTTCATGGGTTGGTCAAGTCTACCAAGCACACTACCATACGAGATGCCATTGAAAGGGCTAGATACCTTTAAGATTCCTTGCCAAAAGCAAAGGCAACATTTCAGCATAAGCCCTCTTTCCCATCAAAGGGAAAGGAAGAAAAGGTTGCTCCTTCAAAGGAGAGACAACACAAAAAACCTCTTGATGATGATGTCTGGAGAGATTTGAGGAGGAGGAAGCTTTGCTTCACTTGCCAAGAAGCTTGGGAACCTGGACATAAATGTGCAGTTGGAAAAGAACATTACATATATGTCTTCTCATATGATGAGGAGGAAGAAGAAGATGAACCAAGAAGAGGTCACAACGCTGACATTGCAGGAGATGAACCAGCACCATCAAGAGATGGGAATGGAGAATTTTCTCCTATTGGAGGGGCTCTTGCATCATTGAGAGGAGTACCTAAGTACTTGACCTTAAGAGTTCAAGGTTCCATCTTGAATCAGAGGGTTTCTATTTAGGTTGATAGTGGGGCTACCCACAATTTTATTGATGCCCAACTAGTACAAAGGAGGGCAATACCCACTGATTCTTTTGAGGAATTCTCTATTTTGGTTCCAGGAGATAGAACTATGCAATTCATGAATTATGTTCTATCATTATCAGTCACCATGGGAACATAGACATTGATTGATCACTTCTTTGTGGTTGACATACCTGACACCAATGTGATATTGGGTGTTAAATGGTTGATTACTTTGGGAAAAGTCACCAATGATTGGGAGGATTTGCAGATGGAATGGGTGGATAAAAAGAGTGGTAAGACTCAAATGATCAAAGGTATGCATACATATCCCTCACATACAACTTCCACGTAGAAATCAGAGATGGATTTGTGTAGTGGAAGCAAGGACCTTACAGTCCCATCTATTATGCTTATGAGATTGCTGCATGGGACACTACTATTTAGTGGAAAACCACCTGGGAGGCCACCTGATTCAGATTTTGTGAGAGAAGTCTCACAACAGGATGCTCCAAGCATAGATCCAGGAGGGATGGGAGCAATAGAAGACCATGAGATAGCGCTGGGAGTCTTGGTAGGCTCAAGGAGGAGGGATACATTCTCCCAACATCATCATTACCCACTCTCATTTCAGATTCTGCGCTGTGGGAGGAGAAGCATGGAAGGAATGACCTTCCAACATGGACTTTTGACATGGGAGATGTCAAGGAGGAGAAAAACCATATGACAGACACTTCTTTTGATAGATCATTAGCGCTGTCACTATGGGAGATTTATCCCTATTGGAAATCCCAACTCTTGGTGGATTACTCCAAGGATCTTTACACATGCATGATACTTGATGAACAAATACATGAAGAGGGATATTCAGTCCAAGAAGGAGTCATCTATTATCATGTTAGGATCTTCTTATCTAGAGCCTCCAAGCTCAAGGAGAAGTTACTACAAAGGGCTTATGAAGGGTTCTTTTTCAACCACACATATTCCATGAGATTCTACAACATTATCATGAGAAGCTACACTTGGAAGGGCTTTGAAGAGGAACTATATCAGTATTTTAAAAGATGCATGAACCATGTGGAGTTGGGAGAGCAACATAACTCTAAGGAGGAGTTAATTCATCCACCTCTTTTCTCTTTTGGAATGAGAGGAGATAGATCCACTACTACATTTGGCGGAAATTCCAACACTTGGTTCCGACGCTTTTGACCAAATGTCGGAAATTTTCCCAAATTTTTTCCATCCCGCCCACAACCGTCGCTATACCGACGTCTATAGAAAAGTGTCGCAATATCGACACTTAAAAACCTGTCGCAATTGCGACGTTTGGAGGAAGACGTCGCAATTGTGACACCATCGCCCAAAGTGTCGCTATTGAGACGAATCCAAACGTCGCAACTGCGACACAATGTCTAGGTGTCTCCATTGCAACGTTTGGAGGCACCCGTCGTAATAGCGACGCCTTTTCCGCCGTCGGTATTACGACACTTATATGCGCGCTACATAAAAATACGAAACTTATATGCGCACTACATAAAAATTCAAAACTTATATGCGCGCTACATAAAAATGATTTTAATGTTTCGTATTCGTTGCAATAGCTACATTAACGTCTGATATCACGCCCGCATTTGCCCTCCGCTCTTGCAGAACAACATTCGCCCTCAGCATTCGCCCTCAGCTCTTGCAAAACAGCATTTGCCCTCAGCATTTTCCCTCAACGTTCACCCTCAGCTCTTGCAGAACAACATTCGCCCTCAGCTCTTGCAAAATGGTAAGTTCTTACTGTAGGCCCTTCCTCCTATAGTAGGGTTGACTCTATTTGGGTTTTTTTGGTCAATTCCATTGGATTGTGTTAGGCTGTAGGGTTCTCTCTAGATGTCAAGAATCAAGATTCAATAACCTCTATTATCTTCATCACCCAATACAAGATTTAAATTTTTCCCAAAGAAACGCTTATTAATTTGGCAGCCATTATTTCTCCCCGCTTTAAAAACCCTACATTTAAATGAAAACAAGCATTGCATTTCAACTACAAAAATCTATTAGTGTTCAAATGTACATGTGTGCTACATTAACGTCCGATATCACGCGCGCATTCGCCCTCCGCTCTTGCAGAACACCATTCGCCCTCAGCATTCGCCCTCAACTCTTGCAGAACAGCATTCGCCTTCAGCATCGGCCCGAGCTCTGCGCAATGCGCATTTGCCCTCGCCCTCTTGGTGTAACAACATTCACCCCCGCATTTGTCTCTCGCCTGCACGCATCTCGCTCTCCCGGATTCGCCCTCGCCCTTGCAGAACTACATTTTCCCCGCATCGCCCGTTCACCTCGCCTCTTGGTGCAACAACATTCGCCCTTAGCTCTTGCAAAATGGTAAGTTCTTACTGCAGGCCCTTCCTCCTATAGTAGGGTTGACTCTATTTGGGTTTTTTTGGTCAATTCCATTGGATTGTGTTAGGCCGTAGGGTTCTCTCTAGATGTCAAGAATCAAGATTCAATACCCTCTATTATCTTCATCACCCAATACAAGATTTAAATTTTTCCCAAAGAAACGCTTATTAATTTGGCAGCCATTATTTCTCCCTGCTTTAAAAGTCCTACATTTAAATGAAAACAAGCATTGCATTTCAACTACAAAAATCTATTAGTGTTCAAATGTACATGTGTGCATCACTTGTGTAGGGTATTCCTTTTCCACTTTCACATTATCCAAGAATGTGCGCAGTATAGTTCATATTTTTTGTGATTTAGATTATCTTGAAAAAGGAAAGGTAAATTATTTCCCATGGAAAAAGAAGGTTTTCCCTTTTTATAGGTTGTTTGGACTTACGTGGAAAAATTTATGGTATGTCTTTTATATTATGTAGTTTAAATTTGAATTAACAGGTTATTCTACATGAAAATATAATAACCTATGTGATTTCCTTCATCACTAATTAAAATTATAGGGTTTCAATTTCCTAGACTCTAACTCATCTGATACTAAATTCTAGGTTCTCATTGGTGGATCACTCTTCCATTGATTTCCTTTCCCTCTAGATCTTGTCATACTTTAAAAGTCATAAATGATACATATATTATTTCAGGTATCCCAAAAGGCTTTATAGTAGAACATATTGTGAAGTTTTTTTGACACTTGAGGATTCTTTTTAGAACTGCAACGCGGTCTATGCTATCGAGTTATATACCAAGAAACTTGTCCTTAATAACTACACTATGAGGTAGGTTCAACCAGTTTGAACTTGTTGGGACATAGCATATGAAGTTGTGTGATGAGTCCATATCACAGGTCTATTATGGTGACAAAAGTGAAGACACGTAATGATAGTTTCTATGTTAACATTACTAGAAACATTTTCGAAACTATCCATGCTATCAAGATGTCAAAATTCCAGGCATTAGGTGTCAATACTCGTAGCTAATAGATAATAATAATAATATAAAAAAATCACAACTTTATTCTTGAAATATGATTGTTACACGTTGGTAACCTAGTTCATGAGTTACTATCACCCAAAGATTGCAAAACAAACTTAAAATATAAATTAAACCAACATGAGAATCCAACTAAGGGTTTCTCGACAAAATCATGCCATAACCTGGCATTTTGAAACCTAAATTTGAATCCATCATAAGTAATACAATGCAAACTCAGATGGATTTTCAATGCATGTTTGCATGCTACACTTATTCTCTGTCTAGATATCATTTTTTAAATGGAACCATTAGTCAAGCCCACAGTCCTTTTTATGTGAAAAATTTCAGCTCTATTTGAGCTCTTTTTTGCTCCACCACCTCCATAAATATATGCAAACATATATCATGATCTTGGAATTCCATTACATATGTATGTGCCAATGTTCCATAATCATGCCCCATCATCAATTTAAGAAATTTCCATTGAATATCAAATTATGGAGTGGGGGAACTTTTTGCTGCAACATTTGGCTCAAAATCAGGGACCATCTCCGTATGAGGTGAATGAGAACTATAGATATTTGAAGAAGTAGATTAGTGCCCTTTCCTCTGGCCATGGAGTCATATACAGTCATCCATCACAAAAATTTGTCTTTGTTCATTCTCACCTTGAAAGTTGCAAAATTCATGCCCTAATTGAAACGACACTAAATTTGAAAGATATAATAAAAATGCAAGCTAGAAGTGCCCTATTAATACAAAGGGAAAACCTTCCTACCTACCCTCACTGAGATAAATTTTGATTGAATAGGAAACATGATATTTCCTATGGAGTTGATCCAACAACTTGTTAAATGTATGGGACTAAATCATGCATTTGATTTCAAGGAAACATGCGCATGAAGAGAAAAAGTGCAGAATTAATGGAAAATCCATACATGCCACTTATAAAAACTACACCGAAAGGTCAAAAAATACTTAAGGCCTTAACTTAATTTGAATCCAAAAATGACAAAACAGGATTAGTGAAAACATGAGAGTGATGTGGGTGAACAACATAAATAAAAAGTGAAGATACCTTTCCCCAAGATGCCTTTGTCACCGTTGTATGAAAACATGTTTTCCTTTCCCTTTATACATGCAAGTGAATGCATTATAGGTATTGTGTTTTCCCAGAATAGGAGAAGCCTACTTAAATATATCATTCGTGGAGTGAATGTTTGGGTGCCTTAATGTGCAATGACATGTTTCCAGGACTGAATTAAATGCAAGGCATATTTGAAACTCTAACTCTGTCTTCCGGTGTCTTATTAGAAATTATTTCAATTTTCATTTTGTGTTTTCAAGTTAGATATTGTTTTCAAGTTTTTACATTTATAATTTTATTGCAATGTGGCAGACTGATCAGAGCAGTGCAGGAACAACCCCGAGATGGGATGATCGCGGAAAGAGGCCGGCGGAAGAACATGTAAAGTGCCAGCATTGCTCTATCTTCAGGTATTTTAGTTATTTACATAATTGAAATAATATTAATTTTGTTCAAATATGCAGACACCTAGCCATGGTACGCCTGATGATTCCCTCTTTGAGGAAGAGCTTTCTTCATCCCTATCTCCAGTGTTCTTGTTGCAAAAAAAGGCACGAGATGCAAGGTCGGAATTTAATACTTTGATAGACGTGCCTCAAACACCTGAAACAGAAGAGAGGATACAACATATTATGAGGAAGCTAGAAAGATATCAGGTAATAATAAAAAGTCAAAAGGATATTTTTTTTGTTCTGCATGAGATGAATTGTGATAGTTTGATTTTTAATTTTTACATTGACTAAACTAACAAAAAGTTCTTTTGTATGTAGCGTTTTCTAGCATTTGCTGAACCTGGTGTTGGTGGTAGTGGGACACAAGGGCAAGAGATTTCCCAAAAACCCTCTCGTACACCTTCTACTCCTTTAGGTGCCAGCCAAGAAACACACCCTGCCCAAGAAGACACCCAGCCAACCGCTGAATGTGTTGGCAATGATGAAGCTGATATGGCCAACTACATTATTGCGTTTCCTGGAGCTACACGTGTCAGCGCCACAGGGACCATTAATGGCACGTTGTTGGTGAACGATGAGGGTGTCCCTATAAAGCATGTACAACTCCTAGGTAAATTTTAATATTTTAACTATTTCATGTACTTCATCTAAAACATATTTATCATGATTTTTATTTTTAAATTAATGATAATATCTTTTTTTTTTTTTGGTTTTATTCTGTGTAGGAAACAATGAGTTCTATAGGATTCTGGAGAGCCATGCGTTGGTAATTTTTGGCCCAACCATACGTACAGGGTGGAATTCCCAGAATTCCAACCTGAAAAAAGAACTTCTAGATTATCTAGAAGCCCTTTTTGGGGTTGGTACATTTGACATAAAAGCGGTGGCTCAGGTAGCCGGCAAATATTTGAAATATACCAGGGACACCTATAGGACGAAATTGCAATTTAACCCTAGATATGAGCGTCCTCTCGCAGTTTCAGAGAGTGAGTGGAGAGCACTCATCCATGACGGAAAAGAGAAAAGGGCAAAGAAAGAAGGAAAAATGCCAACTGGACCCGCAAGGTAAATTACAACTTTAATTCAATAGATTTAATTTTCTCTATGTCTAAAATAAAAGTGTGCTACGTCATATCTGACTTAAATATTTTGATGCTAGGTTTCCTGACACCTCAAAGGCAACCAAAGCTAGGATTGAAAAAAAGGGCCATCACAAGCTAGGCCAGGGCGGCTACTTGAAATTGGTCGCAAGAATTGTAATTAAGTAGCTAAACATCTTATAATTAATTGTATCGCCTTCCAACGCTTTTGTAATCCTATCAAATATGATTAAAAATACACAATCATATGTAATGTAGGGTGATGACTTCGGAACAGAAACTACAGAGGAAGATAAAAATATCGCTTTCCATTTCGGCTATCAAGCTATAGTTGAACGTCACAGAAGCTTGGGGCAGGTCCCAAGATCCAGAATGCCTGATAAGGTAAAACATTAACCTTTCAATATTTTTGTTTTCATCCATAAATTTAATGTCTAACAAATTTGTTTAAATCAGGGGAGCAGCACTACCGACGAGGCAAATAACCCAGTTTTAGAGCCAGATGTAGATGATCCTCACGTGCAACCTGATCATTGTAGTGGGGACTAGGCCGACAATGCTACTATCAGTGAGGGCCGTGACGGTAATTAATTTCCACTTATAATTTTTTCTAATTATACCTTGATGGTTGTCCTTATAACGCTTTTTGTTTAAATGACAGAGAATTTTTCCCTTGAGGATCTTACCACCAGAGAGGAAGACAGGGCAACAGTCCCAACGGCGACAACTGGTGCACCAGGTAAATAATCTCATTGCAATTTTTTTTATTAATATTACCTAACTAGTTCAATGATATTTAAAAACTGACAATTAAAATTTAATATTATCTGTTTTTGTAGGCGATGCCCCGTCACTGGATGAGACCAGACATCGTGACAACGCAACTAGGTCAACGGCGACAACTGGTGCACCAGGTAAATAATCTCATTGCAATTTTTTTTATTAATATTACCGAACTAGTTCAATGATATTTAAAAACTGACAATTAAAATTTAATATTATCTGTTTTTGTAGGTGATGCCCCGTCACTGGATGAGACCAGAAATCATGACAACACAACTAGGTCAGCGGTGACAACTGGTGCACCAGGTAAATAATATCGTTGCAATTTTTTTTATTAATATTACTGAACTAGTTCAATGGTATTTAAAAACTGACAATTAAAATTTAATATTATCTGTTTTTGTAGGCGATGCCCCGTCACTGGATGAGACCAGACATCGTGACAACGCAACTAGGTCAGCGGCGACAACTGGTGCACCAGGTAAATAATCTCATTGCAATTTTTTTTATTAATATTACTGAACTAGTTTAATGATATTTAAAAACTGACAATTAAAATTTAATATTATCTGTTTTTGTAGGCGATGCCCCGTCACTGGATGAGCCCAGACATCGTGAATACGCAACTAGGTCAGCAGTGCGGGTTGAAAGGCACGAAACAGGAGCAGAGCACTATGATATTGATGATGTAATTAGGAGCTTTAAAAATAGGAAGAAGAAAAAGAAAATTTGACAATGTAAAATATTGTATTATTATAAGACAAACGTTACCATACTTGGAACGTTTTTTGCGTTATATAAAAAACTCATTTATCATACTATTTTTATGTCAATCATTAATTGCAATGTTTCCTTGCGTAATTTTTGTTGAATTGTTTTTTATTAGTTATTGAATATTTTTTTTATGCTCATGAAAGTAAAAAATGAAATATAGATTGGGTATTGGGGAATTGAGAGTGATGTGAGGGGGGGGGAGAGGGGCCATAAGAGCTTCCACCTTCACGTGGTTGGCCCTGTTTAGTAGAGAATAATTTATTGGAGCGATTTAATCTTGGAGAAAACCTCCCTCGATCCAGCGTAGCAACAAAAAAGTCACTGTTGACTTAGTTGCTACTCTTTCAGATTGTGGGAGGCTTGTTCCAAGTTCATGTGACTCCAATAAATTTTTCTTGAAATGAAGAGGAGCTTATTCAGGTATGTTTTGAAATTTTCAACATATGTTCTAACACTATCATAAGAATGCATCTTAGAGTAAAAAATACTACATCAATTACTTGTATTTATTGTATAGATAATGATGGATTTTGATTGACTTGGCAGTGCAGGTACAAATATTCTTGCATCATGAGCAATACAACTTGTCAACCAGGGTCATGTCCAGGATATTTTTGCTTGTGTGCTTGACCAGGTTCGTAATGTCACATTTTGTAAGTTCCTTTACAGTTCATAAATCAATATTAAGCTTGTTCATGATTATTATCTAGGTTTTTTGTATGTGTTTTTTCATCTATTTGATTGTAAGCAACTCTGCATGTTTCCTGTTGTTCACTATGATTTCTCCCATTACCACTCCCAGGATGAATCCGACTTTATTGTTACATAGGTTACTTATTGTTACTATGATTTCTCCATTTACGATTTCATAGGTTACATCATGTAAAGTTGTCAATCTCAGGTTGGTGATGAGCTTTAGTTCTCCAGATTTGGGGCTTTTTTGATATTTTCTCCCTCATGTAATTCCTGCATCACCTCGTTGTTTGAGCATGCCAATTGTCTACCACTTGTACCAATTGGCACATGTCAATCTCTGAGTGGTGCCACATTGCACCTATTTTCAGTGAGAGTTTAGGGTTTCTCTAACATAGCTTCAGAAATCCGATTCAGTGCCTGCTTGAATATTGTCACATAATACTCATGGTTTGGATTGATGAGCATGTTCTGAATGGTTGGTTGATTCATAAGAACCACCCATATACTCATCTTGAGATATTTCAGAAGTTTTCTCGGGTTTCCTTTTTCACCGTTTCTAGTGGGTGGGATGGTGTGGGGTGATCCATCAATACTGGTGCTCTTGTAGTAGGGAATTTCTTTTTGGGGATATAAAGGAGCATTTGATGTAGATATCCCATTGGATGCATTCATAGATGGGCACGAGAGGTCAAGAATTTAAATTAAAAATATGCAACCTCTAGCATGGCAACCTGAAGGCCGCGAGAGACACCGGTTAAAGATTGTTTTGTGCTGGCCTTAATATAGTCGTGATTTCTTTCTATTATCTTAATGCAAATATATAGTCCGGTCTCATTAAAATGAGGATTGTGGTTGTATTTCTCTTTGGTTGCTTCTCTCTTAATGCTCCAGAAGTTGCCAAAAGTTGTGATAGTTGTTTAGTTTGCCTGTTACAACTTAAAAGTGGTTTTTAGCAATGGGAGTCATGTTTTTTAAGGTTCATACTAATATGAAGATCTTGTAATTCTATATTCAGCATAAGAGAAGATGGCCTCTGCTTTGGGTAGTATGAAAACAATTTCCACATCTACCTCATTGGGTAACAATCAAAAGGGGAAGAAGTTGGGTGCAATTTTTGATAATTATGGCAGACAATTGTCTTCTCTTTTAGTTTTTTCACCCATTTCCTTCAATCGCTCAAGCAGAAGAGGGACTCTGAGATTACGAGACAGAGAGAAGGTAGTTAATACAAGAGCTATGGAAAAGGAGTTGTACTTCAACAAGGATGGCTCAGTGACAAAAAAATTGCAGGTCAGAGAAAAGATTATGTTTAAAGGAAGGTCACCTGCACGTGAAACTTCACTGCGGTGGATCTTTCCTTGTTCACTTATATTCAATTTTAATGTGTTATTTTAATTTTTCATGGAGGGTTGTTTTGGCATATGGTCTGGCATTCAATTGCACACTTATCGAAAGCATTGTCAATTTGTCTTGCAGGCGGTGTGAACAAACTTGCTGATCTTGTTGGAGTCACCCTTAGGGCGAAGGGCAAAATGTTGTCTTGGAGAGCAAGCATGGTTCTCCGAAAATAGTTAATGATGGTGTGACAATAGCTAAGGAGGTAATTTGTAGATGTGTGCTCTGGTTTTCTTTTTAACGTTGTATTAGTTCTCCCTCTTAAATGTCTTAGATTTGGTAGGCATAATTTGAAAAATCAAAGGTGAAAGGAAACATATTTGTTACCCAGTGGTCTACTTGGCCTATGGACTAGCCACATTAGAGCAATGCATAAAGCTTTTCACAACAATAAAAGGAAAGGGTTATGGCTGAGTCAAATTTTATTTTTATTGACAGTGTAATGAGATGTATCTCAATGCTATGGTTTTGGCCTTTTTATTGGTTGAATTAGAGGACCCAGTTGAAAATATTGGGGCCAAGTTGGTAAGGCAAGTTGCGGCAAAGACAAATGATTTAGCTGGGGATGGAACCACAACATTTGTTGTTCTTGCACATGTTGGAATATTGAAAAATTCCAGAACAATGAATGGAGAATAAATCTCCCTTCTTTTAACACAGAGAAAATAAAAATTTCTTTGACAGGAGACAGAGTTTCAATACTTTGAAAACAAACTTCTATTCCCTTCAATAACTCAACAAAAAACTATTACACTTCTTCCTCACGAGAGGGATTACAAAATTATGAATGCTACAAAACGTAGTGCATAAAACCAACTCACTGTCTGTTCAAAACAAACATACTCTGTCTCTAAAACACTCTGCTGTGTTTTTCACTTTCGCACTGCTGTGCATACACACTTAAAAAGTTACACTCAGTCTTTCACTTTTTACACACTGCTGTGTAATAAAAAATTTACGTACTGTCTATAAAAAAAACTACCAAGTTTTTTTTTCCTTTTTATTTTTATATGCCGTAACATATAAAACATATTATAATAAACCCTCTTTTTAAAAAAATAAAATTAAAACTAAATTCTATGGCCCACCTTTCATTTCGCATATGATATATATATAACATATGTTTCAAACATATGTATATATTAAATTATCAAAACATTAAAGAACCCTTTCCGTCGGACTTCAAAAGTCTGAATAGATTGAATTTCAAACCAAATTCGCGTTCCAAAATGGGATGCTGACGTCTGCCTAATTTTAACTCGAATTCTCAATCCAATGTGCCCTATAAAAATTCGGGTCCGGTTTTCAGGTTTTCAGATTCCCTTCAATTTCATGCGATCCAATATTAATGCTCCACGTGTCCTCCTTTTGAATTTACAAAACTGTCCGGTAAATTTCTGTTTGTTTAATTTCTGGTTGGTGAATTGCGTTAATGTTGGTTGTTGTGTTTAAATACAATCCTGTACAGAAATATGGCTGCGGCCATCTAAAAAAAAAACTTGCAGGAATTTTAAATGCTGAATTAAATTTCTGGATGGCATGCAAGCAACCTCCAAAAAAAAATGTTGTTGCTGCATCCGTCCTTCTGCTGCAGCAGTTGAAGTTAAAATTCAACAACACAGGGTTTAATAAGTGAGGGTGTAAAGGTAACTTTTGTTGATAGTACTGGATTAAGATCATCTATTCATTTTTGTAGGGTCTTATGGTGTTTGGTTTTTTAGTTTTGGGTTGGGCTTATTGAGTCTAAGATAGTTTTTGAGTGAAAAAATTGCTATCAGGTATTAAAAATTTTTGGTTCTTTTGTCAAAATTTATGAGTTTGTTAGGAAATACAAAACTGACAATGGTTGTACCTTAAATTTGTGGAAAATAATTTGAAATGAAACCTTTTTGTTTAGGTTGTTGCAGCAGGTGCAAACCCCGTTCAAATTACTAGTGGCATTGAAAAAACAATAAAGGCCCTTGTTTCGGAACTCAAAATTTTGTCAAAGGAGATAAACGCTTGCCTTTTGAGTAGGCTGGTTTTCCTTTTTGCTGATGGTTTGGTGTATCTAATTGAATTAGTTGCCTAAGGTATTTTTGGTTGCAAACTCCTTTTCATTTTTCATACAATATTGGCCTTGTGGAATACATTTGATTGTGTGGTCTTGTTAGATCGACAACATTTGTAGTTGTTTAGTCTTATGGCCGAGGTGCACTTTTATTATGGAAATAGTTGATGCAATATTGTCATTTAATCCTTACTGCATGGTAGCATGTTGAGAAGTTTCTTGTGAAACATTTGGTATTCAAAATGACACTTGATCCTATACAACATCATGCACTTGACTTCAAAATTCATATTCAAAGTGTGCTAGACAATTCTTGCAAAATTTCAAATATTTATGTTGTTTTAAACCATTATCTTTTTCATGTATTGGATGCTGAAAATGTGAAAAAGACTTTGGTATGAAACCAACCGGTGAATAATTTCCAGCACAACAACCACTTCCAAGACATGATTTAGAAGTAGAACAAATGTGCTTATGAAGCATAGAAAGATATCCTTGATGCATTGTCAATGTTTGGCTAGGGTTATTTTTGGAGAAAATAACTCCTTATTCCTAGAATAGTGATCTTCAATACAAGTAAATGCCAGAGAAGAGAGATCATCGTGTGACACAACAAAAATGAAATTGGACCCCCAAGGAGAGCTGGTGTGTCTACAATCGCTCTGTTAGCATTTTCCCTTGGTGTACCCCGTTCTTTTCCTCCAGCCTGAGTCTTAATTGACTTCTTCTTTCTTCGGGTTTATTTATCAAATTCGTAGAATTTGATAAATAAACACTATCCACAATGGTTGGACTTTAATTTATATTCCCGACTTTATATTATCTCCAATCCTTATAACCAATGTTTAACTTTCAACACTTTGTATTTATACTCCACGTTTCTTTTTAAATAAATAACTTGTAATGAATTTTCGGCTCTATATTTCACCACCCAGCCTTACAACAATCACGCTCCAGACTTATGCTAATTATCCGCCAATCGTTTAATTAAACAATTTCATTATACTCCTGCCCCACCTATATATATCAATAACCAATCAAACACTCGTATCGTACCTGGCTATCCTCCGCACACCTTAGTTAACCTCCGGGCAAGTTCAACGTGCGACCACCGTCCGATGGCCCTTCTCCAAATCAACGACTCTTGGCAATTTCGCTCGGCTTCCAACGTCGGGCTTTAACGTGCCATGGCATGGGTTAAACGGTTGTTTTCCGGGGTCACTTCGCCACGTGTCGCATTCCTTATGGAATCGCTCGCGAATAGGAAATACCGCCTACTCCGCAAAAGCGGTGCGATATGGGCAACCCGCTTTTGTGATTCCGCTCGTGGTTTTGGTAGAGGGCTTGACCACGGGTGCATGTCTGGTTCCGCTATACTTTTGTTTGTTAACTCATGTCCAATCCTCGGGTCAGGTTCCGAAAGCACAACAATTTTGTCTCTTTATTAAGCGGGATTTTTATATTTGAACAGTTTTCACGACCCCGGTTCTCTACATAGACCTCGCCTTGGATATTTTTACATAAAAATGATTGTTCTCAATAATTATTTATATAAATTTTCCACATGTTTAGTGTGGTATTCCCATGATTTATTATAAATATGTGTATTATCAAAGAAAACCAACACAAATTTTATAATATGGGATCAAACAAAATTGTTCTTAAGTCGAGCCCGCCGGACTTCAAACGGTGATAAACCATAATTCAAACCAAATTCGCGTTCCAAAATAGCCTGCTGACGTCGGCCAATTTTGTGACGCGAAAACCAAATGAATTCCGCCCTAATCTTTTTCGGGTCCGAAGTTGGGCTGGCGTACGGAGGGAAGTTGTGACGCGAATTTCTTATGAAATTCGCCCTAATATTTTTCGGGTCCGGATTTCCACTGCGCGAGTAGCCCAAACAAAGATCCGCTCTAATCAATTTCTGCCACGTGTCCTCAATAAAAACTTGCCCTGCTCCCGGCTGCGGGTGCATTCGATGGCGTTTAAGGCGATGGGACATGGATATGGCGATTTCATATCAATCGCATTAACATTTAACGTTGTTCAATTAAGTTTTCACATCAAATCCACATTAATTAATTTTTAACACTGTTCAAGATCGGACCTCCACTCCTCTTAGCGATTCCGCACGCTCCAATATGATCTGGCCTTCGGCTCTCATTATTAATGATCAGAGATTAATTATGACGGGCATCCTTTGATTGCATTGCAGTCGGGTCGACAAAATGGCGTTTAGCTATGGTTTTTCAGACGAGCCGGTTGCTGGATTACACTGCCTACTAACTGTGACGATAAGGAGAAGTGGCCAGCTGAACTGCTGCCTAGACCTTGCAGCATATCTGCATTTCTCTTGGTTCTGTCTTTGTCTGTCTTCCTCTGTTAATTGGAATTATGCTTCTCCGTCTCCTCTTGTGCCCACTGCACCTGAGACTGCACCCATGCCTCGCGTGCGTCATAGGATGCGTTGCCACAGGGGGATCACTAGAGGTCAACCCCTGCGTGCTCCCTCCAGCCCCTCAACAGAGTCGACTTCCGGCCAGTCCAGTGATTATTACACATGTCGATATCCAAATACTAGGAGTGGGCGAGGTTGGGTTGTAGGATCTGGCCATCGTATGGATTCCCCTGCTCCTCGCTTCCCCACCACTAGTTCACCTTCTCCCACGACGCGCACTACGCAATTTTCCTTTAATTTCTCTCTCAACTGCCAGCGAATCACGACTTTAGTCACTGTGGTATTCCGCGAGGAGGCCCAAACGGAGGAAGAATGCACCCGTCCGGCGGGTCTGAGCTCGAAAAAAGCTGGCCAGCATTCGGGCCTTCAGGAGGGGAGCCGTGGCATGCATGTGGAGGTAGCACCTAGCGATCCCGGACCTTCCGAAGGATGGTGCCGAATCGTGGAGGAACCACCGGAGGAGTAGTTTGGTTAATTTGTTTTTCTTACTTAGCAGGCCCACTTAATTGGGTTGCTTTTAGATTATTTTACTGTGCTGGACCTTTGTAATATTTTTGAATTCTGTAAATTAAACGTTCAAGACTGGTTTCCCCATATGAGGGCAGTCTTCTTAATATTTTGATTTTTTGATGACAAATTTGCCATGTGTATGGCCAGGAAATGTTTTTGACTTCGGTGTAATTTTATTCGCAATGTTAATAGATTAACTTTACTTAGAATTCTCACATGATTAGCGTTTTTCTTGATCTGTTCAAGGATTTTTGGTACTTTAATTTGTATTTGGAACAATGGACGTCGGTACTCTATCTGTTGCTTTACTGTTCTACATACTGCTATTTCACTTTCTTATAGATGCCTCGGGCATATTTGGATGCTTTCTCAGATTTTCGATAATCTCCATGTGGACCGTTACTGGATTTTATATCATGTCCCTGTATGTGACATGGGGTATTTTTCTATCATTGTCTGGGGTGGGACTTCCACTTTTCTAGATGGATATTTGGGTTCCAATCTTCAGATGTGAAAATGTAATGACTTCATGGACTGTTTTACTTCATATAATATATTCAAAACAACGTTTTTTCTCTTGTGACAAAAAAATGATTAATGTTTATCACTCTGCCTTCAAAACTAGCGATGCTGGTCTATGTTGCTGGTTTATTGATATGGTCTGATGGTCTTTTTATATTTTGGACATATCACACTCCTCACATGATTAGCGTTTTTCTCTGTTCAAGGATTTTGGGTACTTTAATTTGTATTTGGAACAATGGATGTTGGTACGTACTCTATATGTTGCTTTACTATTCTACATACTGCTATTTCACTTTCTTATAGATGCCTCGAGCATATTTGGATGTTTTCTCAGATTGTCGATAATCTCCATGTGGACTGTTACTGGGTTTTATATCAAGTCCCTGTATGTGACATGGGGTATTTTTCTATCATTGTCTGGGGTGGGACTTCCACTTTTCTCGATGGATATTTGGGTTCCAATCTTCAGATGTGAAAATGTAATGACTTCATGGACTATTTTACATCATATAATATATTCAAAACAACGTTTTTTCTCTTGTGAAAAAAAAATGATTAATGTTTATCACTCTGCCTTCAAAACTAGCGATGCTGGTCTATGTTGCTGGTTTATTGATATGGTCTGATGGTATTTTTATATTTTAGACATATCACACTCCTCACATGATTAGCATTTTTCTCTGTTCAAGGATTTTGGGTACTTTAATTTGTATTTGGAACAATGGACGTCGGTACTCTATCTGTTGTTTTACTATTCTACATACTCTATTTCACTTTCTTATAGATGCCTCGGGCATATTTGGATGCTTTCTCAGATTTATCGATAATCTCCATGTGGACCGTTACCGGGTTTTATATCAAGTCCCTGTATGTGACATGGGGTATTTTTCTATCACTGTCTGGGGTGGGACTTCCACTTTTCTGGATGGATATTTGGGTTCCAATCTTCAGATGTGAAAATGTAATGACTTCATGGACTGCTTTACTTCATATAATATATTCAAAACAACGTTTTTTCTCTTGTGAAAAAAAAATGATTAATGTTTATCACTCTGCCTTCAAAACTAGCGATGCTGGTCTATGTTGCTGGTTTATTGATATGGTCCGATGGTCTTTTTATATTTTGGACATATCACACTCCTCACATGATTAGCGTTTTTCTCTGTTCAAGGATTTTGGGTACTTTAATTTGTATTTGGAACAATGGACGTCGGTACGTACTCTATCTGTTGCTTTACTATTCTACATACTGCTATTTCACTTTCTTATAGATGCCTTGGGCGTATTTGGATGCTTTCTCAGATTGTCGATAATCTCCATGTGGACCGTTACTGGGTTTTATATCAAGTCGCTGTATGTGACATGGGGCATTTTTCTATCATTGTCTGGGGTGGGACTTCCACTTTTCTGGATGGATATTTGGGTTCCAATCTTCAGATGTGAAAATGTAATGACTTCATGGACTGTTTTACTTCATATAATATATTCAAAATAACGTTTTTTCTCTTCTGAAAAAAAAATTATTAATGTTTATCATTCTGCCTTCAAAACTAGCGATGCTGGTCTATGTTGCTGGTTTATTGATATGGTCTGATGGTCTTTTTATATTTTGGACATATCACACTCCTCACATGATTAGCGTTTTTCTCTGTTCAAGGATTTTGGGTACTTTAATTTGTATTTGGAGCAATGGACGTCGGTACTCTATCTGTTGCTTTACTATTCTACATACTGCTATTTCACTTTCTTATAGATGCCTCGGGCATATTTGGATGCTTTCTCAGATTGTCGATAATCTCCATGTGGACCGTTACTGGGTTTTATATCAAGTCCCTATATGTGACATGGGTATTTTTCTATCACTGTCTGGGGTGGGACTTCCACTTTTCTGGATGGATATTTGGGTTCCAATCTTCAGATGTGAAAATGTAATGACTTCATGGACTGTTTTACTTCATATAATATATTCAAAATAGTGTTTTTTCTCTTGTGAAAAAAAAATGATTAATGCTTATCACTCTGCCTTCAAAACTAGCTATGCTAGTCTATGTTGCTGGTTTATTGATATGGTATGATGGTCTTTTTATATTTTGGACATATCACACTCCTCACATGATTATCGTTTTTCTCTGTTCAAGTATTTTGGGTACTTTAATTTGTATTTGGAACAATGGACGTCGGTACTCTATCTGTTGCTTTACTATTCTACATACTGCTATTTCAATTTCTTATAGATGCCTCGGGCATATTTGGATGCTTTCTCAGATTTGTAGATAATCTCCATGTGCACCGTTACTGGGTTTTATATCATGTCCCTGTAGGTGACATGGGGTATTTTTCTATCATTGTCTGGGGTGGGACTTCCACTTTTCTGGATGGATATTTGGGTTCCAATCTTCAGATGTGAAAATGTAATGACTTCATGGACTGTTTTACTTCATATAATATATTCAAAACAACGTTTCTCGTCTTTTAAAGTTTCATTTTTTTTTTTTTTAAATTGAACCCTTCGTCGGTCTACCGATGCCTTGTAGACGTCGGAACTGCGACAACCCAGAAACGTCGGAAGAGAGACAGTATAAAAACGTCGGACCACATTTCGTTGGAATTACGACAGCTTACAAACGTCGGACCACATTTCATCGGAATTGCGACATCTTATAGACGTCGGAAGAGCGACGCCCAAAACGTCGGACCACGTTGCGTCGGAATTGCGACTGTTTACAAATGTCGGAAGAGCGACGCTCAAAACGTCGGACCACATTTCGTCGGAAGTGCGACAGTTTACAAACGTTGGAGGCGCGACGGTTTGTGAGACGTCGGAAGAGTGATGCTTGTTCGGAAGCGACGGAAGAAGTGTCGATAGTGTGACACTTTTTACGTGCGTCAAAACTGCGACGGCATGACAAACCACATTTTTTCCGCCCCCGAACTATTGCTCTTGCGACGACTATGTGTCGGAATAGCGACGAATTGGCCGTCGGAATTTCCGCCAGATTTTCTAGTGATCTATGCACCACTCCATTTGTATAAGGGGAAATGTTGGTGAAGAACATGCTTGTAAAACTAATGTTTCATTTGATTATTATTTGCATTATTTCACCATGTATATGCAAGCCATAGCTCTAAGAAGGATCACTATTCCATATAAACTTCATGGCCAACTTTGGGCCAAAAAAATTTCTGAACATGGCCACTCCCTGGGAGATCAAAGGGAGATTTTGTATCATTGTGGGTGCATTCTTAAGGCACCAAATATATCTCACACTTTCAGCCATGGTGAGATGACTTGGGCAGCAATTAAGTGGTGGGAAGACCAATTACCACATCATTATTTGAGGTAGTTAGGAGATTTATTGCGCTGGTTCCACATGTGGGACTATGACCACCTCCATATGCACAAATTTCTGTTTGTATGTACTTAATTTTGATCCCATACATTGATGATGTACTTATACATTTTATGGGAATGTCTAGAGGGAGGATTGGAGGTATGTATGTGCCCTATGGGATGGAGATTATCCATGTTCAATATGCTACATGTTTCAGGGAGAACATTGGGCAAGCCATGTTTGTTTTATTTGAACTATTGTCTCCTTATGGGATGGACTATTTACATCTCATGAGAACTTTGGAGGAGAAATTCATGGAGGGATGGATTGGTGAAAACTTAGCTTATGAGGGAAGCTTATCACATGTTGGTGTCACTAATGAAGGAGGAGAAGAGTTGCAGATATCACCTTGTAAGTTTCTTGAGGACAAGCAACATTTGGGAAGGGGGGACTGCAATATTCCCAATTAGCCATAAGGTAAATGGAATATTCAATTTTGTTTTATTTCTTTGTTTAAAGAATAAGAGGGCAAAGGAGGTCCATAATTCTCCTTAATATTGAATAAATCAATGCCAAATGTGAAAAAGATAAATCTTGGCAGCTTAATTAAAGCACCCTTGGTGTGAAAGTGGCTGGAACACTTTGACTGGGTCAACCTTGACCAAATCAACAACGTTGTCATTGAGGAGTGGCCATCAATGAGGGACAACGAAGTTTTAGATGGAGATGCTTTGTGTGAATGTAGTGATATTTTTGGATGGGGCTTAGGGTTTTCAAGCACATATTCTATTTAAGGAAGAGGATGGCAACCATATTAGATATGTTTTGGGTTTATTATATTTCTAAGTATATGGTTTGTTTAGACATATATCTTTCTCTTGCTGTTTAGCTGAGAAGAGTGTTGTTTAGCACAGGGTGTTTCTGATCAGGAATCCCACCTCTTCCATTGAGGAGCTCTTGGAGGAGTCTTGTACTACATTTTCCAATATTAGGCTTAAGGCCAAGCTTCAACTTTCTTTATAGCACAAATCATGTTGAGGGTTTGGTTGTTTTTGCAGGTTGCAAAAAGTGGTGATTAGATCTCTAGATCTAGGCCATCTCAATGCTTATTTTTAGTGGAGGAGGCTTCCTTTCCACTGGGAGGAAAATATTGAAGGCTATTGAGCACATTTTTAGATCTTGGCATCATGCCAACTATATATTTATCCCTACAACGTAGTTTTACTTTCAGATCTGTGTTATTTCTGTAGGAGGAGTTGCAGGGTGGTTTAGCACACCATTTGGAGAGCCGATCTTCAAGTGATGGGGATCTGCCCTTCACTTTGAGGATCTATTTGAGGAGGCTATTTTATTGATCATATCAGATCAACCACACTTTCCATATCTGTAATTTTCAGTAGATCTACAATCTTAGATCTCAGATCTACAATTTGTACTTGGTGTTTTGCTAAAAACCCTTGAGGGGTTCTTTAGAGGAGCTTGTATAGTGCATGGATCTGATATAGATCTATCATTTGAGGAAAATATAAGCCCTAGATCTGATGTATAATAAAATTCTATAGTAGAGGTAATAAAATAACGTTGTAAAGGTTTTCCAACTTTTATATATAGTTGCAACACCTCATATTGAGGGATTTTGTCCATTGGAGGCTTGTATTTCTTGTTATACATCTTATGGCCCATTTATTATGTACATTTTGATATTGTAATAACATATGAAAGGTCTCCATATTGGCCTCTTACTTTATAAGTGATGATCTGCAATATTGTTCCAACATTTTGCACTATATTCCTACTTTTCCCATTTGGGAATATTACACAGAGAAAGAACTTTTACTAGGTTGAATTATACCAACCTCTAACATTTCTGCAATCTTACGTTCAATTTCTCTCTTTTGGACATAAGGATATCTATAAGGCCCGATGTTTGGAGGAACACTTCCTGGAATCAAATGAATAGCATGATCATGATCATAAATAGGTGGGAGTCCTTTAAGAGTTTCAAACACCTTGGAATGATTGTCAAAGACTTTTTGGTGACCTGGAGAGATAGATGATTTTGATGTTGGAACTTATAGTGAGCATAATTATGAAATTAAACCTCGGTGTTATTTCTTCAAAAGCTTTGTCATGAAATTAGAGGTTATTATCTTTCCCTGCTTCCCTACGATACCTCACCATGTAGGCTGAGGGCGTTCATGGGAATGGAGAATTTGCTCCTATTGGAGGGGCTCTTGCATCGTTGAGAGGAGTACCTAAGTACTTGAACTTAAGAGTTCAAGGTTCCATCTTGAATCAGAGGGTTTCTGTTTTGGTTGATAGTGGGGCTACCCACAATTTTATTGATGCCCAACTAGTGCAAAGGAGGGCAATACCCACTGATGCTTTTGAGGGATTTTCTGTTTTGGTTCCAGGAGATAGAACTATGCAATGCATGCATTATGTTCCATCATTATTAGTCACCATGGGAACATATAAATTGATTGATCACTTCTTTGTGGCTGACATGCCTGACACCAATGTGATATTGGGTGTTCAATGGTTGATTACTTTGGGAAAAGTCACTAATGATTGGGAGGCTTTGCAGATTTAATGGGTGGGTAAAAAGAGTGGTAAGACTCAAATGATCAAAGGCATGCATACATATCCCTCACATACAACTTCCACACAAAAATCATAGATGGATTTGTGCAGTGGAAGCAAGGACCTTATAGTCCCATCTATTATGCTTATGAGATTTCCGCATGGGACACTATGATTTAGTGGAGAACCACCTGGGAGGCCACCTGATTCATATTTTGTGAGAGATGTCTCACAAAAGGATGCTCCAAGCATATATCCAGGAGGGATGGGAGCATTATAAGACCATTTGATAGCGCTGGGAGTCTTGGGTAGGCTCAAGGAGGAGGGAGACATTCTCCCAACATCATCATTACGCACTCTCATTTAATATTCTGCGCCGTGGCAGGAGAAGCATGGAAGGAATGTCCTTCCAACATGTACCTTTGACATGGGAGATGTCAAGGAGGATAAAAACCATATGACAAACATTCATTTTGATAGATCATCAACGTTGTCACTATGGGAGATTGATCCCTATTGGAAATACCAACTCTTGGTGGATCAATCCAAGGATCTTTACACATGCATGATACTTGATGAACAACTACATGAAGACGACTATTCAGTCCAATAAGGAGTCATCTATTATCATGGTAGGATATTATTATCTAGAGCCTCCAATCTCAAGGAGAAGTTACTACAAAGGGCTTATGAAGGGTTCTTTTTCAGCCACACATATTCCATGAGATTCTACAACATTATCATGAGAAGCTACACTTGGAAGGGCTTTGAAGAGGAACTATATCAACATTTTCAATGATTCATGAACCATGTAGAGTTGGGAGAGAAACATAAATCTATGGGTGAGTTAATTCAACCACCTCTTTTCTCTTTTGGAATGAGAGGAGATAGATCTATGCACCACTCCATTTGTATAAGGGAAAATGTTGGTGAAGAACATGCTTGTAAAACTAATGTTTCATTTGATTATTATTTGCATTATTTCACCATGTATATGCAGGCCATAGCTCCAAGAAGGATCACTATTCCATATAAACTTCATGGCCAACTTTGGGCCACAAAAATTTCTGAACATGGCCACTCCCTGGGAGATCAAAGGGAGATTTTGTATCATTGTGGGTGCATTCATAAGGCACCAAATATATCTCACACTTTCAGCTATGGTGAGATGACTTGGGAAGCAAGTAAGTGGTGGGAAGACCAATTACCACATCATTATCTAAGGCATTCAGAAGATTTACTGCACTGGTTCCACATGTGGGACTATGACCCACCTCCATATGCACAAATTTTTGTTTGCATGTACTTAATTTTGATCCCATTCATTGATGATGTAATTATACTTTTTATGAGAGTGTCTGGAGAGAGGATGGGAGGTATGTATGTGCCCTATGGGATGGAGATTATCCATGTTCACTATGCTACATGTTTCAGGGAGAACATTGGGCAAACCATGTTTGTTTCATTTGAACTATTGTATCCTTGTGGGATGGAATATTTACATCTCATGAGAAATTTGGAGGAGAAATTCATGGAGGGATGGATTGGTGAGCACTTAGCTTATGAGGGAAGCTTATCACATGTTGATGTCACAAATGAAGGAGGATAATAGTTGCAGATCTCACCTTGTCAGTTGCTTGAGGACAAACAACATTTGGGAAGGGAGGACTGTAGTATTCTCAATTAGCCATAAGGTAATTGGAATATTCAATTTTGTTTTATTTCTTTGTTTAAAGAATAA
This sequence comes from Pinus albicaulis, assembly GCA_034641835.2. Taxonomy (NCBI): domain Eukaryota; kingdom Viridiplantae; phylum Streptophyta; class Pinopsida; order Pinales; family Pinaceae; genus Pinus; species Pinus albicaulis. The sequence continues at coordinate 708,343,475 of CM076572.1, read as the reverse complement.
GAGGGCAAAAGGAGGTCCATAATTCTTCTTAATATTGAATAAATCAATGGCAAATGTGAAAACGACAAATCTTGGCAGCTTAATTAAAGCACCCTTGGTGTGAAAGGGGTTGTAACACTTTGACTGGGTCAACCTTGACCAAATCAACAATGTTGTCATGGAGGAGTGGCCATCAATGAGGGACAACAAAGTTTTAGATGGAGATGCTTTGTGTGAATGTAGTGATATTTTTGGATGGGGCTTAGCGTTTGTAAGCACATATTCTATTTAAGGAAGAGGATGACAACCATATTAGGTATGTTTTGGGTTTATTATATTTCTGAGTATATGGTCCGTTTAGACATATATCTTTCTCTTGCTGTTTAGCTGAGAAGAGTGTTGTTTAGCACAGGGTGTTTCTGATCAGGAATCCCACCTCTTCCATTGAGGAGCTCTTGGAGGAGTCTTGTACTACATTTTCCAATATCAAGCTTAAGGCCAAGCTTCATATTTCTTTATAGTGCAAATCCTGTTGAGGGTTTTGTTTTTTTTGTAGGTTGAAGCAAGTGGTGATTAGATCTCTAGATCTAGGCCATCTCAGTGCTTATTTTTAGTGGAGGAGGCTTCCTTTCCACTGGGAGGACAATATTGAAGGCTATTGAGCACATTTTCGGATCTTGGCATCATGCCAACTATATATTTATTCCTACAACGTAGTTTTGCTTCCAGATCTACGTTCTTTCTATAGGAGGAGTTGCAAGGTGGTTTAGCACACCATTTGGAGAGCTAATTTTCAAGTGATGGGGATATTCCCTTCAATTTGAGGATCTATTGGAGGAGGCTATTTTATTGATCATATTAGATCAACCACACTTTCCAGATTTGTAATTTTCAGTAGATATGCAGTATTAGATCTCAGATCTACAATTTGTACTTGGTGTTTTGCTGAAAACCCTTGACGGGTTCTTTAGAGGAGCTTGTATAGTGCATGGATCTAATATAGATCTATCTTTTGAGGCACATATCAGACCTAGATCTGATGTATAATCAACTGTTGTAGAATAGGCAATGAAATAACGCTGTAAGGGTTTTCCAACTTTTATATATAGTTGCAACACCTCATATTGAGGGATTTTGTCCATTGGAGGCTTGTATTTATTGTTATGCATCTTATGGCCCATTTCTTATGTACATTTTTCTATTGTAATAACATATGAAAGGTATCCATATTTGCCTCTTAATTTATAAATGATGATCTGCAATATGGTTCAAAAATTTTTCACTATATTCCTTCTTTTCCCATTTGGGAATATTACACAGAGAAAGAACTTTGACTAGGTTGAATTATACGAACCTCTAAAATTTCTGCAATCATACATTCAATTTCGCTCTTTTGGACATAAGGATATATATAAGGCCTAATGTTTGGAGGAACACTTCCTGGAATCAAATGAATAACATGATCATGATCATAAATAGGTGGGATTCCTTTGGGAGTTTCAAACACCTTGGAATGATTGTCAAAGACTTTTTGGAGATCTGGAGAAATAGATGATTTTGATGTTGGAACTTCTAGTGAGCATAATTTTGAAATTACACCTCGTTGTTATTTCTTCAAAAGATTTGTCATGACATTAGAGCTTATTATATTTCTCTGCTTCCCTGTGATACCCCGTCATGTAGGTCGAGGGCATTCATGTGAGTCGTGCAGACTGCAGGGTGTGCGAGGGAGTTCAGGTGAGTCATGCGGGTCGAGGGTGTTCAGGTGAGTCATGTAGACCGCATGGCGTGCTAGGGCATTCAAGTGAGTCATGAAATCCAATGGAATTTAGGTGAGTCATGCATACTATAGGGTGTGTGAAGGAATTTAACTCGCGTCGTGTAGACAGACCTAGTCATGCAGGCAGGGTCATGCAGATTTGGACAGGGCGCGACAAGGTGTCTAGGCAGGGCAGGTTGAACGAACTCTTAGGTGAAGTGTTTGAAAAATTGAAGTTTGGGCTTTCCAGTAGTGTATTCAAGTGAAAGACAGGTGCGACGACAGTGTGGGTAGTGTTGTGCACGTTTAAGGAGTGTAGGTAGGAACATGACAAAGTCACCGGTGTGGGCAACAATATGCATGGTTTGGGCAGAACTTTGGAGGCGAGTTGCTGGTGCAACCAGGAAACTGCAAAAGTATTGTAAACTTAAAAAATTGTACTTGTACATTATTGAAGTGATTTTATAAGTATTTAGGTAGACTTGTTTGGGAGTTTCCCCTCCCTTTGTAAATGTGTGTTTATGCTTATGATTGTATCACACACGTTAGGAATTATAATTGATGAAGATAAATGAATGTTGATTTTCGGTGCATTATTGAAGAAAGTGAAAACTTAATGAAAAATAATATAAGTGTTGGTGATAAGCGTAGTGCATAAATCATACTAGTAAGAAAAGGAAAATTTTGGTCTGTGCCACACACCGCCTCTAAGTGGAAATTGAGTCACCACTAGTGTGAGGGCGTGACACCTGGAGACACAAGTTGGTCGGTGCCGCACAATGCCTACAAGTGGAAATCTAGTCACCACTAGTGTGAGGGCGTGACACCTGGAGACACAAGACTTTGGACATCTGTTTTACTGAGATAAGGGTTGAATGGGGATGTGAGCCTATTAGCTAGAGGTTTACAAGCTTGGTACCTTAGTTCTGTGAGGGCATGGAGGGTCCCTAGACACTCATGAGGGAAATAAGAATTCCTCAAGCCCCATAAATCTAGACCACATTGGCACATCCGAGGTCTACAACCATTTGACAAATTTTAATAGCTTATATGAGGGATATTGTATGCATGTATTGGATTTATACTTTATGGTATATGTTGCATGTTATTTTGTTGTGTTTTATTTACATTATATTAACAATTGTGTTGAAGATAGTGGCATCACCCTAGTTGGGCTCCTAGAGGATATTGCATAGAAAATGGGACATAACTCTGATGGGGATTATATAACCACCAATCTATATCCATCTTAACTCTAGATCTAGCAAGCACCGAGAGGGATCAAATCCCTTTTCACTCTAAAAGAGGTTTGCACCTGAATAGATTTGATCCCTCTCGACACTTTGTAAATATAGAGTTAAGATGGATATAGGTTGGTTATTATTATTTTTAATTTTCAATTTTAATGTGATATGCATAACAAACACACACACACATACACATAATTGTAAGGTATTAAAATTTTATAGGTTACTCATTAAATTTTAAAATAAAGTTTTGAAATATTATTAATTTTTTTTTAAGGTAATATGTATATTATAATTCAATTATTCAATTATTTATTTTTTCAAAAAACTGGTGGTGATTTTTTAATAAAAATAAAATTCTAATATGACAAACTAAATTTAGCTTAATTTTTTTTTGGATGTGGTTCACGGACTCTAGAGATCGACAACTGCTACATCCACAGAAATTTTGTTCTAGGAGGATTCACCCAAAGGGATCACTTCCTATTGGCACATTAACAAATCCTAACCGCAAGAGCGTCGAAGATAATTGACCTTGCAACCTCTCAATATCCAGGTGCTTTAATGACGGGAACTCGACCAATTGAGATAACCATCGAGGTTAGCTTACTTATTATTTTTATTATCACTTTCATTCTTTTTTTAATTTAACCAACATTATATTTTAATGCTTCACTATAAAATTTCCCAATAATGGAGTGATAATATTTATTTTATATTAAATTTTGATTAATTTAACTCTAAACTACAATATCTACTCCATATTAGATTGTAAGACACTTCTCAACATAATCACCTTAAAATTTCATCCGAAAACTAAAACAAACTTTTTAGGCAAATTTCTAATGCAATAAATCATAATTAATCATCCTTCTCTTCTTACAAAGAAAATGTTGGTGGAGGATTGATTATATTATAAAAATGACACATAACCTAATAATCACAAGCAATATCCCCTTAGTGGTCAGATTTGAAAGAAAGAATTAAAGGGCGGGGAAAAATTTAAAATTATAACAATAAAAATCCTTTATCACTATCCTTATACTTATCCTCGTCCTATTCAACCCCCACCTTATGTTAGTATGCGCTAATTTCGTCCTATTCAACCCCCACCACATGAGTTTTTCCCACACTAATTTTATATCTATTACTTACGATATAATATTATAATAATTCCACATCTCATGACAATTTGTACGAGTTAACTAAGTTAGTTTTACTTGGTTCATTTAATTCGAGTTGAGGGTCTAACTTGAGTAATGTAGAGTGGATCCTACTTTTGAGGAGCCATGGTTGAATTTATTTTGAGTTGTAATTAATTATTTTAGTATATCTGAGTTAAAGTCAGTTTAACTAGTTCCAACTGTTGGAGGAAGTAGTGGGAGGTCAAGTAGTGGGGTTGTACTTCATGATCAACCAATTAGGTAATATATCAACCATAAATAACTCATGCATGTGTGATTTGAGGGTTACCCAGTTGAGATTGGAGTTCAAGGGAAGTGTACTATCAGTTGTATATTCATCCAAATTGTACATGTGGTGCATGTAGTCAGAGGAAGGCCTATGATATATTTTGCAATTCTAATCAAGGATTTCCCTAATTAATAGGTGTCTAATTCCCAAGAAAACAACACAAGGAAATAGGGACTTGGGAAATCCAAAATTTGGTTAAGTATGGGCCTAGGATTTTATATGAAGCAGTGAGACAGATAGAGATAATGTAGAGGTTGCACGGGCATGAGAAAATCATTGTAATATTCTCATATTTCATGACTAATGCAATATAAAAATAGCAGGGTTTTTAGTTGTGGCTTTCCCAAGGAAATCATTGTGTAATGTTTTGATTGAATTCTGTCTCTTCTATGCTACGTGATTTTGTGATCGTTTATTGTTTTTGCAATTGGTAGAGTAGATTCAAGTCTATTATTTTAGCAAATTACAATTAACAGTTTGAATCTACAAGGAATTTCTACAATATGTCCACATTCACCTGTCATATGCCTTGAAGCTCCACTACCGATCACCTAAGAATTGTCATATTCAATAGAACATGTAAGTGTAGAGTAGAAATTCCCATCCTGGACTCCTTTAGATAATTTAGAAACAAAGTTGATGATGTATCCTTTGATGGATTTAAGAAGAATCCTTAGTGCCTTGATACCTTCTTTCATGTACTTGGCCATTGAGAGAGAGAAAGAGTTGCTAAAACGATGTCTTCAATCAAAATTACTTAACAAAATGTGATCTTTCAAGCTTCCTTCCTTCACCTTAGCTCTGACACCATGTCGATAAATCAAGTGTAATAGGGATTTATGTTTGGTTCCTCCTTGATAATTACTTATGAATGTAATTTTCCTTATTATTACTTATTATATCTTCTTTATAAATCAATTATACAAATGTATAAAAAATAAATATCACACATAAACAAGAGACACCAAAAATTAGGTTCCAAGCCAAGGAAAAACACCACAAGGAAAAAAACCCAAAAATCCTTCTCTTATAGAATCAGATCAAAATGCGAGATATCCAAGACCAAGACCAAGACTAAAATACCACAAAGATCCCAAGTCATCCCACCTCTAAGTCTTCCTCAAACAAGGGAAAGTCAACAAAAGTCAATGTTAGCCAACCTTTTTGAAATCTGGTCAAAACGCATAAATTTTTGGCCTTGAAGAAGAGGCCAAATTTTGAAAATGTAACAACCTCAGATTTTCCTCAGAAATATTTCATGTGTGAGCAGAAATAGGACAAAATCTTTGAATTTTATCTCTCCTTTGACTTACTTCTCTCTCCTTTGACTTTGGCTCACTTTCTTCTTGTTTAGGCGTAGAAATAGATAAACAAAGTGATGAATGGATGGTTCTCCAAGATGTCAATTTGACTCTTATATATAGCTCTCCAGGGGGTCAAATAGATGGCACATAGGCAAAATTGTCCAAGGAGGGTCGACTTGGTCTTTGTCAAAGGAGAATGAAAATGTGAAGTTGGGTTACACTTTTTGCCCTTTTTTGAGAAAAAACTTTCATTTTTTTTTTTTTCTTTCTTCAACTTTCTGCAAGCTGAAACAATTTTTCTGTTTAGAATTTCATTTTGCGATAAAAATAAAAGTTGTCAGAAATTTTATTAGCTTTCTATTACTTATTTTTTGGAAATTTTTTATACACATTTGATATGTCAACTTAGCGTTTCTTTGAGTGTGTGTTTTTTAACAATCAAAGGATTCATAAGAAGTCATGTTAATACGCAATGTTATATTCTTTGAAACTTTGTGTTTTTGAGAAAAAAAATGTGTTCCAACAATACAGACAGAGTCTACTTCGGTTTCGTCATATTTACAAAGCCAACGAATGCATATCATAATTACTAGAATTTTTTAAACTGGTCCAATATGAAAAAAATGCATATTTTGAATATGTTTCGCGACGCAAGAAATTTCTAAACATATAAGTTATAAACTAAAAATCTAAAAACTACCCATTAGAGACGATGGACCAATGTAATGCACCATAATTTTTTCAAATTTTTTTACAATGTATTTGGAAGATACATAATTATGATTTCACTCAATCATAATGACCTTCAGAAATTGTTTGCATCTGTTTTATTACAGAATTAATTAAAATTAGTAAATATTTATGAAATTCCATAAAAGTTATATTTCCTGAAAGTAGATTGAATTATGAAAATGCTTGTCTTGGTTTCGACAGTTAATTTAGAATGGTTCATGGAGTTTAATCAGTCCAAAGTTGAAGATATGTATTCAGAGCTTGGTTCTGTGTAATTGTTGATGCATTAGTTCGGCCGAACTCTTAAACAAAGTTTGGCCGAATTGTTTTTTGCATCGACGAACCGTCAAGTTTAACGATATAAAGTTCGGCCGAAATTTTACCCAATTTTTTGTCGGCCGGAAAATACCACGAATCCCCTAAAAAAAAAAAAACATTTTGCGGCAATATAAATAGCCATGAAAGCATTCATTATTTTCGCATATTTGCACATTTGGTCTGATTTTGCAAAGAATTATTTTGGGTTTAAGGAATTTTCTTGGAGGGACATTCAAAGGACATTTTTACAAAGGATTGTTTTGGGTTTAAAGACTTTTCTTAGAGGTACATTCAAAGGACATTTCTTGGAGGTATGTGATACAATTTTTGTATGTTTTTTGGGGTTCATTTTTTTTGAAAGTATGGATTTGGGCTTAATTTTCATTGTTTTTGAAGGTATGGATTTGGAATTAATTTTCAAAGGGCTCTTTTTAGGCTTAATTTCGAAAGGACTCTTTTTAAACTTAATATTCAAAGGACATTTTTTGGACATTTTTTTGAAGTATTTTTTAAAGTGATATTTTTTTAGAGGCTTTTTTGAAGTATTTTTTAAAGTGAAATTTTTTAAGAAGTTGGAATTAATTTTCAATGGACATTTTTTAGAGTCATTTTTTGAAGTGACATTTTTTTAGAGTACGTGTTTTGGGTTGAAGTAAATCTTTTATAATGATTTTTTAAAATGAGTTTTTGTCTAACTTTTTAAATGAAATTTTTTTGTAGGACTTGGAAGGAAATATTTTGAGCTTCGTTTCATTTTTATAAGACATTTTTTTCTCTAATTTTTTAAAGTAAGTGTTTTGGATTGAAGTATGTATTTTTTGCAAAAAATTTAAAATGAGTTTTTTTTTTTTTTAAATTAAATTTTTTGTGATGTTTTTTTTTATTGAGTTTTTGTCTAAATTTTTGAAGGAAAGTTTTTGAACTTCATACTCTATTATCATGGGAAATCGAAGGAATTGTACGAGAAAATATGATCGAAAAAGATACCCTAAGGAATGTAGAGAAGAGACGAGACAATATCACAAAAGAAAGATAGAAGCACTCTCAAATATTGAAGGGGAAAATCAACCTCAACTAGAAGTTGAAGCAGGTATGCAAATGTAAATACTATGAGTTTGATATATTTAAAATTTTCCTAGTGTAAAATGTGAAGCTTAATTTTTATTTGATGAACTATTTTGAAAAATATTTTACAATGTAAACAAAGAGAGATATTCCTCAAAACATTGATGATGAGATACAAAATTTTGAAAGAGAAAGTGAAAGAGATCCAATGATTGAAGATGGTGAAAATGTTGAAAGAAATTCAAGTGAAGAAATTGAATCACAAAGTATGTACACACACACACACACACACACACACACACACACACACACACATGTGTGTGTGTGTGTGTGTGTGTGTGTTGAACACATGCCCGTATTATTGAAATTAAACATATATTTATTAATTTAGTTATTTATTGAATATGTAAACTTATTATGTACTATTCATTCGAATATGTACAGATGAAATCAATATCGATGATGAGATGTTAGAAAATGCTGACACTCACACATCTGGAGATAAAAGAGATGGAACATTATATACGATATCATGTTAACTGCATTTTTGATATGTACTTCATAAAGGAAAATGTGACAGTTCAAGCCCAAATGTTGAAAGGTCTCCTATCATAAAGGAAATTAAAAGAAGCTACGACTTTATTGGGTATTCAAAAATCAACCAAAGATAAAAAAAAATGAAGGAAAATGTGATACAAAATATAAATGGTGCTATAAATTCAATTAGAAGATCTAGACATAAAAATGTTTCAGTTGTATGTAGAGAAATACATATGGCAGTGGTTTCATCAAATACTAAAGAGAATCGCTTGGTAAAATCTATGGCACAGGCATTAGGAACCTCACGAAAAAATTTGCACAAACATCGAAAATTTCGGTTGCAAATAGATGTAAATGATGAACTCGCTTGTTGAAGAGATATTTGTAGGCAACCATACAAATGTAGACTTGGAGAAAATGTTAAAAAAATAATATATGAATATTGGAAGAAAAATTCGTGTGTTTCACCAACTGTAAAGCATGTGATGTGAAGAAGAATAACACGAAATCAATATGAGCAACATGAAAAACATTTCTTGGAAACCACTCAGATAGAGTTTTTCAACAAGATCAAAGAAGAAAATCGTGAAATTCATGTGTCAATCAGTGCTTTTGTTCAACAAAAACCATGGTATGTAAAACCTATCATTGTACGCGACACTTGTTGTTGTCGTTATCATTTGGAATTTGAGTTATATTATGACACATTCCTTAATTTTGGTAGAACATTTTGGAAGGATTCACCTCCTCCTTCCACTATCAATGATTTCATATCTCAAATTCTATGTGAAAGACAAAGCGATGAACTACTTTACGAAAAGAAATGTGTTGGTGGTAAAAAATGCGATGATTGTGGAAATTTGACTAAATTTCAAAAAAAATGTCGTAATGATATAAATGATCAATCATTGTCCAACATGAAAGTGAAATAGAAGAGATATGAATATATCCATACTTCGATTCAAGGTGTAAATAGTGCTAAAAGAATTGAATTATGAGAAGAAGAAATTTTTGTGATAGACTTTTTGAGAAAGTTTGAGGCAGAAATTTATAAATACACCAAGCATTCCCATAGAGCTCGATGGAAAGATTTGCAATTCAAAAATCCCGTGAATTTTTTCCACCAGGGACCATTTTTTCAGTAATTGATTTTGCAGAAAATTACACATTTGTTCCACAAAAAGAAATTCAGAGTGAATACTATCATTCTAAGCAAGTCTCCATGCTCGTCCATATTTTATATAGACGTGCTGAACAAAACATCGATCATATAGAAAGCACCAGTGAAAATCGATATGTTATTAAAGAATATCACTTTTATATCAGTGAAGATCGTACAAATGATACATATTTTGTACAACACTATTTTGGAAATATTTATGAATCCATGAAAAGTCGTGGAATAACATTCAATGAACATTGGATATGGTCAGATGGATGCACATGTCAATTCAAATCTGCATGATCATTCTTTTGGTTGTGTTGTATTCATAATAAAACCTACATTAAACATTGTTGGAATTTATTTGATACTGGTCATGGAAAAGGAGAACATGACAGTGCAGGGGCATGCATAAAACAAGCACTTTGAAGATACCAAATTAACCCCTTTGCAAGCCGATTTGTGGATGCTAAAGAAGTTTTTCAATGGTGCATCGTTGCTCTAAGCCATGAGACTAACCGATCAAGGGAAGTGCGAAGGTACATTCAATTTAATTTTTATTGGATATCTAATTTTAAACAGTGTACATTTATCACAATTTGATTATCTTTGATTGGTTATCTTTGGTATTTTGATATCATATTTACATTCTTCTTTGAATTTTCCATATAAAGGTTTTTTTGGCATATTGAGATCGAAGAAGTAGATAGATCAATTGAAATGAAATTGAAACAATAAAATGGACTCGAAAATTGCATTCAATTAAAACAAAGTTGTCCATAAATGTGTTTGCATTGGATAAAAGAAAATATTCTTGTTTTTGTCATGTTTTCATAGACAACACAAAATCCAATGACGTTTGTGAAAACAAAATGTATGTAAAAGATTGGAAACATACCGAGCTAAATACAAAGGGAAAAATGTCCGTTGCAATCTTTGAAGAAATGCAATCAGAGGAGACGACAATATCATTCAATGGTGGTCAAGTTTCTGATCTTGTTAGAGAAGGTAACATTTGAATTGCTTTGAAATGATAAAGATCTAGAAATGAATTTAAATGTATAAGTTTGTTAAGTTTTTTTTATTGTGCAGGAGATGTTTTTGCCGTAATTTCACCTACTGACAATGATGAAAATGTGAAGTATTATTTGATGCGTTGTACTGAATGAAAAATGAAATTATTAGAAAACTATAATGATCACGAGTTTCCATATGAAAGAGGATCTATTATACTGAAAGGTTATTTTTTCAGACAAACTAATCAAAGTGGGGATTTTGTTTACTTTGAATAATATGAACCTGATGTCATAAGTTTTCAATATAGTCACTTGGTGTGTGTAGCACACATAAAGTTGATAGAGGTTGAATCAAAGAAAAAAATTAAAATTAAGAAATGGAAAATGTCAAAATCCGATCATGAACGAATAATTGAAGATGGCATTCCATTGGAATTTTTTTGATTGAACTATCCAAAAATTTCTTCTCTTTGGATTATGTTTTAGAACTTCCATAACTCAACTAAAAATTGAGCTACCTTGCTATGTTATCTGTGCAAGTGTTTGCACACGTGCAAATTGTTTTGGTACATGCACACTAGGATCAACTGAAAGTAGCTTTTCTATACATGCATTGATGAAAAATGTTGCATGTATTGGATATATATATATATATATATATATATATATATATGTGTTCTAGAATGCAATTAATTGTTCAAGTAGTTTTACTATGTGCATTGATGAAAAATGATTCACGTACTCAATATATATGTTCTAGAATGAAATTAACTGAAAGTAGTTTTTCTATGTGCATTGATAAAAAATGTTGCAACAGATCGACATACACTGATCAACGTGACCAGCTTTTTCTCATGCATCTTTTGTGCACCACAAGTCGTGTAAATAAATCATCCACAATATAGTTTTGTACAAATATTCCTTTCAGACAAGAGGGTCCGAGCACTTCTCCGACTTTTGGTGGGATTTGATCCACATCTCTATTCTTGATAGAAAATCTAGTACAAAATTTGTCTGTCCAATGGTCGGATATGTTCTAGGCAATTAACTGAAAGTAGCTTTTCCATGTGCATTGATGAAAATTGTTGCACGTACTGAATATATATATATATATATATATATATATATATATATATATATATATATATATATATGTTCTAGAATGCAATTAATTGTTCAAGTAGTTTTCCCATGTGCATTGATGAAAAATGTTTCACGTACTGAATATATATGTTCTAGAATGCAATTAACTGAAAGTAGCTAAATTATATAGCCATTGATGAAAAGTAGCTTAATTCTATTGACATTGATGAAAAATGTTGAAGTACTAGATATATATTTTCCTAGAAAGAAATTAACTATTCAAATACTTTTTCTATGCGCATTGATGAAAAATGTTGCACGTACTGGATATATATGTTCTAGAATGGAATTAACTGAAAGTAGCTTTTCTATACATGTGCATTGATGAAAAATACTGGATATATATACATTATATATTGCATTTTTAAAATTTTATGATTGTTTTCAACACATCTAACAATACCTAGAATCTTATGATTGTTTATATATATATATATATATATATATATATATATATATATATATATATATATATATATGTATTGTACTTCAATCGTTTTAACATATATATTCAAACATGTGTAAATTAATTTCTACATGTACATGTATATTCATGTGAAATTTTTTTTGTTTGGAAAACACCAACTTGAATTTTAAAAACAAAACATAATATCATAATCACACATGCCAAATGTAGTTCAACCATCCAAAACTTGAGTTTTAAAAACCTTTTTATTATATCACAACATTACTTCACATGCCATGCCAATTGTAGTTCAACTATCTAATACAAACATTTAATATTATATCACATGCCAAATGTAGATCAACCATCCAAAACTTAAAAGTTTTAATTTAACAAAAAAATATAGATCACAACATTACTTCACATGCCAAATGTACTTCAACCATCCAAAACTTGAGTTTTAAAAACTTTTTGATTATATCACTACATTAATTCACATGCCATGCCAATTGTAGTTCAACTATCCAATAAAAACATTTAACATTATATCACATGCCAAATGTAGATCAACCATCCAAAACTTAAGTTTTAATTTAAGAAAAAATTATAGATCACAACATTACTTCACATGCCAAATGTACTTAAACCATCCAAAACTCAAGTTTTAAAAACAAAACAAATTATAACACAAAATTACTTCACATGCCAAATGTAGTTCAAAAGCAAAACATTAATATAGATCACAACATTACTTCACATGCCAAATGTAGTTCAACCATCCAAAACTTAAGTTTTAAAAACCAAACAAATTATAACACAACATTACTTCACATGCCAAATGTAGTTCAACCATCCAAAACTTAAGTTTTAAAAACATTATATATCACATTCACATGTACCAAATGTAGTTCACATAAAATATGTCCAAAATTTGTAGATTTCACAAGTATCAAGTATCAAGTTATATATATGAATGCATCTAGATAATATATAAAAAATTAAATTTAATACTAGAAATCTCAATCAAATCTAGAAATCATCCATAAAATACAGATGGATGTAGTGTCTTTCCCAGCAAATTCTCAATTCGCGAGTTATCCTGCAAAGCATGGGGAACCTGTACACAATGCATGTACAAACATTAATATTTGATGTTTTAAAATTGAGTGAGAATATATAGAACTTCATGTAAAAAGAAAAATATAAAAAAAAATCATGCCATACCTCATGAGGTTCCCTCTCCATTTGTTGCTCGTCAGCTACAACTTCCCCCATGGGAACATCTCCAACAGTAAATTGTACAATATACATGTACAACTATATATATATATATATATATTAAAAAATTTCAAATGAAAATGCATATATATAAACTTATTTTCAATAATATTAAAAAAAAAATTAGACAACTTGTTCAAATGGTTGAAATGTTGTGGATGTTCCTATCTCCATCGCTAGAGTTCGTGGAGAAAAGAAATCCTCTATAGAAACCTAAAATTAAAAAAATTAATTTAAGTATAAAATAACTCAAGACGAACATCTCAATTTATAATAAAACTTTTAAACTTCAATTTATAAATTATAAATTAAAAACATATATATTTAAAAGTGAAAAATTGAATACTTCTGCAGGTGGATTTGGCACATCTCCTAAGAGAGGCTCCAAAAGAAAATCTCCAAAAACCTAAAATTCAAAAAATTTAAAATAAATCAAGATATAGATATATCTCATTTTTTAATGGAACTTTTTGAGGTGGAATATATAACTTAAAAACATAAATTTTAAAAGTGAAAAATTGTCCATACTTGTTGTGAATTTGGCACATCTCCTAAGGAAGTAGAAGGTACATATCCCAAGGAAGAAGAAGGTACCACCATCCCAAAAACATCGAACGGAATCAAAATCTGTTAAAACATTTTATTATATATACATGAAAATGCACATGTGTGTATAATTATTTATTTTAAAAATATCAAGTTTAAAAAACACTAACATTTGCTAACATATCTTGATGGTAAGACCCACCTTGATTGTTTGAACCAGAGGCTCTGAACGTGATATTAACATTTTCGTCATTCATCAAGCGTGACAACTGGAAATGGTGTTAACATATAATGATACATTTTTGTTAAATTAATGTACATACAAATAAATGTATGTATTAATTACAAATTGTATGTATGTGTTAAAATAATTGAACCCTAACCATTAACACATACCATTCCCATGCCCTCTTCCTCATGAACGATTAGGTCATGCCAACCATTGCAACAATTCTGCGTATATGTTTTGAGATCTTTAACACTCATCTTGTCAATATCTTCATTTGTATAATACACAAAATTGGCGCGTGCATTCTCACGTGCTCTTTGTCGATTCAGACAAACATCGACTCCACCCAATCCACCCTGAACATTGTCGATGATGGCATCCCTTGCTTCTCGACTAATTTGAGAAGTGGCTTCCATCTCTGAACGCAAAATTTCAACACAAACAGGTCGACTAACCAATGGTGGCTCAGGACGAGGCAACTCAGCATCACGCCTAGCGCCCCTACAGTCACACAATCGACCTTTTCCAAGACCAAAAAATTCATAGGGAAGGTCATTGTAATTGGGTTTCATTTGCAAAAACAATTCCGCATAAAATAATTTTGCGAAATAAAGTGGAACCTCTTCGTTCCATGGGAGTATTCTATAAGCCGCAAGGTGTCTATCATACAAATAGTAAGCTATATCAGGGTGCTTGAAATATTGTTGGCCCAAGATTTTGGTATAGATATACTAGTTGGCCTAAAGACTCGTGTAACTATTTCCAAGCTTTGTTGACTCTAAAGACACGAGATCTCTTTGCAATTTTGTATGAAGCCGTTGGATACCTTACTAAGGTGCATTGGCCGTGATGTTTCTTTCCCACCTGTGATATCGAAATGTAGTTGGATAAGCTTCATAGTGGGTGGAAAACCTTTCTCGAATGAAGGCTAATCTGCCATATTTTTTGACCAACATTTGGAGCATTTTTAGCCTCATCATCAATATCTAAAAAAATTTATATTATAAAAAACACATGTAAACAAATTTGTACAAATTGAATGAAAAAATATTCAAATTGATGGCAACATTGATATGGTTGGCTAGCATCTTGCCCACCCTGAAATTGTTGAGAACCAACATGACCATCCGTTGATTGGCCTCCGGGGGAATAAATATCACCACCTTCACGCAACCTGCTAGCACTTATTGATGGCCCTCTAAGGGGATTTGAACCACCACCAACCTCTCGAGACGAGAGAGAATCTTCATAAACAAATACGAATTTATAATCAATTGAAAAATACATTCATACATATAAATACATGTACATATTCATTGATTAAATTGCGTGAACCATACCATGAATAGGTGAACCATGGGCATGCTCCATTGATGGAGTAGAGACCCTTCTCCTCTTAGCTCCTAAAAAATAAAAAATGAAACTTATTAACAACTAATTTAACTCACAAAGTTGATAAAAAATCAATTCCATATGTACACACATGTATGTATATGTATGGAGATTTAAGATTATATTTAAATACCATGAACATCCCTCGATCCCTGATCCCCCTCTCTCGTAGAGATATGGGATTCTGTTGATCTTCGTCGTTCATCCTCCATGATATATATATCTACGGTGGACATTTACAATTATTTTTTTAAATGACTAATTTAAAATAAATTCAAAATAAATTTCAGAAAATTAATGTAATTTAGTATACACAAATTATGTAAAACACAACTTTCAAAGCACTAATTGATGTGTGAAACTCAATTTAAGCAAAAAAAATTATAAAAATGATAAGTTCACCAAATTGCACTTTACATGGTGGGAGCACACTTGGTATAAAATTGAAAAAAACACATTGTCATTAAAAAAGAAGTGAAACTCCATTTAAACAAAAATTTGTTGAAGTCCCCGCATTTTAATTTTATAAAAATGTGAAGTTCACCACTTGTTGCAAATGTGAAGTTCACCAAGTTGCGCTTTACATGGTGTGGTGGGAGCACACTTGGTATATAATTGAAAAAATCACATGGTCATTAAAAAAGACGCATTTATAAGTACAAAACACACACATATCCAAGATATGTTACAATGTCCATCAATAAATTTTGAAGGAGAGCGTATCAACACTAATTCATCTTTGAGAGATGAATCTTGAATTTTTGAAGAAGACCGTCTCAAAACTAATTCAACTTTGAGAGATGAATCTTGAATTTTTGAAGAAGAGCCTCTCAAAACTAATTCATCTTTGAGAGACGAATCTTGCATTGGCATTGCCCGTATAATTCTAATTCATCTATTAATTCATCTTTTATAGATGAATCCTGAATTGGAATTTCCCCACGCAATAGATCAGTAGACATCTTATTCACATTTGTACAATGTCTTATACTAAAAAATTGAAATTGGATAACAATATTGTTAGCTATTCCATGCAGTTCTTTTAGCCTCTCCTTCTTAACTTGGTACACACCATTCATCTGGTTGCACACAAGTTCAAAATTGGTGAAAACTATAATTCCATTTGATCCATACTCCATAGCTGTTCCCAAGCCTTCTATCAATCCAATATAATATGCCTCGTTGTTTGTTGTTCTTCCCGGTATATTCATTTTCCTTTAGACGACTTTGCTAGTCGCAATATTGGAAATCATATGTAATCACTGCTTTCCTTGGATTGGGATAGTAAGAAGCTTCTATGCATAGTTTCCATTTTTCAGCCATATTTAATGGTTTTCTTATCCCTGAAAAAAAAAAAAATTTAAAAATTTAGATCTGTTACATAGATTGACTGTAGGGGCATTTACTGGATATGTCACCTTTGAGAAAATATGAGATCTTGAGGCTATCTGGCCCTTTACAGACTCTCCCTTTAGAACATGTAGAAGTTAACACTCAACATACATACTAAAATCCTATGGAAGTTCAAAATTCTATGAGAGCTCAACCACTTTAGGTTCAATTTTTAGGCCTTAAAGCTTGAGAGAAATGACATTTACATGCTTTGCAAAATTATTTTATGTACTTACAAAAAACATGCTTTAAAGTTAATGGGAGAAAGCCAACATGACATGTACATGCTTTAAAAACTTTGCCTAAGAATTTCTAGGAGAAATGACACATGTACATAGTTTGCCTTAAAGTGGTTGAGGTTTATGGATATTAAAATGAAGAAATTCTATTTAGATTTGTTACAGAGATTAACTGTAGGGGAATTTACTGGATATGTCACCTTTGAGAAAAGATGAGATCCAGAGGCTACCTAGCCCTTTACAGACTCTGTCTTTATAACTTGTAGAAATTAACACTCAACAAACATACTAAAATCCTATGGAAGTTCAAAATTCTATGAGAGTTCAGCCACTTTAGGTTCAATTTTTAGGCCTTAAAGCTTGAGAGCAATGACATTTACATGCTTTGCAAACTTATTTTATGCACTTACAAAAAACATGCTTTAAATTTAATGGGAGAAAGCCAACATGAAATGTACATGCTTTAAAAAATTTGCCTAAGAATTTATGGGAGAAATGACACATGTACACAGTTTTCCTTAAAGTGGTTGAGGTTTATGGATATTAAAATGAATAACTTCTATTTAGATCTGTTACAAAGATTGAATATAGGGGTATTTACTGGATATGTCACCTTTGAGAAAAGATGAGATCCAGAGGCTACTTGGCCCTTTATAGACTCTGCCTTTAGAACTTGTAGAAGTTAACACTCAACAGACAGACTAAAATCCTATGGAAGTTCAAAATTCTATGAGAGTTCAGCCACTTTAGGTTCAATTTTTAGGCCTTAAAGCTTGAGAGAAATGACATTCACATGCTTTGCAAAATTTTTTTATGCACTTACAAAAAACATGCTTTAAATTTAATGGGAGAAAGCCAACATGACATGTATGCTTTAAAAAATTTGCCTAAGAATTTATGGGAGAAATGACACATGTACATAGTTTGCTTTAAAGTGGTTGTGTTTTATGGATATTAAAATGAAGAACGTCTATTTATATCTATTCTAGATATTAACTGTAGGGGAATTTACTAGATATGTCACCTTTCATAAAAGATGAGATCTAGAGGCTATCTGGCCCTTTACAAAATCTACCTATAGAACTTGTAGAAGTTAACACTACCTGTCCCAATTAGAGCCTATGAAGGGTGTAGAGAACCCGTGGAATAAATCACACTACTTTATGTAGACATAAGGGTGTATAAGAATGCATGTGTTTTACATTGAATATTTTTCATTTTAAATTAAGAATTTATTTGAAACAATTACCTATATAAGGTTAAAACTTATGTTTTATATGAAATCACTTTTGGTTTCAATAGGAAAATTTTATGGCTAATGTGTTTTTTTTTCGAAATTTGATACACCCCATTAAAATGGGAGATATATCGAAATGATTCCTATGGTGTAATAAAATAGTTATAGTTTCAAGTAGTTTAAAAATATAGATGCATAAATTCAATGAGCATAGTTTTGAGATATAAAAGTCCAAAATGGAAGAGTTGTTTGTGAACAAATATCAGTGGATCACTATGGATATATCTGCTTCACTAAAAGGGATTTTTCTAGAAGGATGTCCACTAAGTTGGAAAGAAGGGAAAGTATCACAATTATATGTTAATGTACATGTGTTTTACATTGAATATTTTTCATTTTATTAAAAATCTATTTGAATCAATTAAACTATATAAGGTTAAAACTGATGTTTTGTATAAAATCACTTTTGGTTTCAATGGGAAACTTTTATGGCTAATGTTTATTTCTCAAAATGTGATACACCCCATTAAAATGGTAGATATATCGAAATGATTCCTATGGTGTAATAAATTAGTTTCAAGTAGTTTAAAAAATAGATGCATAAATTCAATGAGCATAGTTTTGAGATATAAAAGTCCAAAATGGAAGAGTTGTTTGTGAACAAATATCAATGGATCACTATGGATATATCTGCTTCATTAAAAAGGATTTTTCTATAAGGATGTCCACTAAGTTGGAAAGAAGGGAAAGTATGACAATTACATGTTAATGTGCATGTGTTTTACATTGAATATTTTTCATTTCATTAAAAATTTATTTGAAACAATTAACTATATAAGGTTAAAACCTATGTTTTGTATCAAATCAATTTTGGTTTCAATGGGAAAATTTTATGGCTAATGTGTTTTTCTCAAAATGTGATACACCACATTAAAATGTTAGATATATTGAAATGATTCCTATGGTGTAATAAATTAGTTTCAAGTAGTTTAAAAATATAGATGCATAAATTCAATGAGCATAGTTTTGAGATATAAAAGTCCAAAATGGAAGAGTTGTTTGTGAACAATTATCAGTGGATCACTATGGATATATCTGCTTCATTAAAAGGAATTTTTCTAGAAGGATGTACACTAATTCGGAAAGAAGGGAAAGTATCACAATTATATGTTAATGTGCATGTGTTTTACATTGAATATTTTTCATTTTAAATTAAGAATCTATTTGAAACAATTACTTATATAAGGTTAAAACCTATGTTTTGTATCAAATCACTTTTGGTTCCAATGGGAAACTTTTATGGCTAATGTGTTTTTCTCAAAATGTGATACACCCCATTAAAATGGGAGATATATCAAAATGATTCCTATGGTGTAATAAAATAGTTTCAAGTAGTTTAAAAATATAGATGCATAAATTCAATGAGCATAGTTTTGAGATATATAAGTCCAAAATGGAAGAGTTTTTTGTGAGCAAATATCAGTGGATCACTATGGATATATCTGCTTCATTAAAAGGGTTTTTTCTAGAAGGATCTCCACTAAGTTGGAAAGAAGGGAAAATATCACAATTATATGTTAATTTGCATGTGTTGTACATTGAATATTTTTCATTTTATTAAAAATCTATTTGAAACGATTAACTATATAAGGTTAAAACCTATGTTTTGTATCAAATTAATTTTGGTTTCAATGGGAAAATTTTATGGCTAATATGCTTTTCTTGAAATGTGATACACCCCATTAAAATGGGAGATGCAACGAAATGATTCCTATGGTGTAATAAAATAGTTTCAAGTAGTTTAAAAATATAGATGCATAAATTCAATGAGCATAGTTTTGAGATATACAAGTCCAAAATGGAATAGTTGTTTGTAAACAAATATCAGTGGATCACTATGGATATATCTGCTTCATTAAAATGGATTTTTCTAAAAGGATGTCCACTAAGTTTGGAAGAAGGGAAAGTATCACAATTATATGTTAATGCATGTGTTTTACATTGAATATTTTTCATTTTAAATTAAGAATCTATTTGAAACAATTACCTATATAAGTTTAAAACATATATTTTGTATCAAATCACTTTTGGTTTCAATGGGAAACTTTTATGGCTAACGTGCTTTTTCTCGGAATGTGATACACCCCATTAAAATGGGAGACATATCGATATAATTCCTATGGTGAAATAAAATAGTTTCAAGTAGTTTAAAGATATATATGCATAAATTCAATGATCATAGTTTTGAGATATACAAGTCCAAAATGGAATAGTAGTTGGTGAAAAAATATCAGTGGATCACTATGGATATATTTGCTTCATTGAAAGGGATATTTCTAGAAGGATGGACTAAGTTAGAAAGAAGGGAAAATATCACAATTATATGTTAATGTGCATGTGTTTTACATTGAATATTTTTCATTTCATTAAGAGTCTATTTTCAAAACAATTAACTATATAAGGTTAAAACCTATGTTTTGTATCAAATTACTTTTTGTTTCTAAATACTATGTGTTTTACATTGAATATTTTTCATTTTATTAAAAATCTATTTGAGACAATTAAACTATATAAGGTTAAAACCTATGTTTTGTATCAAATAACTTTTGGTTTCAATGGGAAATTTTTATGGCTAATGTGTTTTTCTCGAAATGTGGTACACCGCATTAAAATGGGAGATATATTGAAATGATTCCTATGGTGTAATAAAATAGTTTCAAGTAGTTTAAAAATACAGATGCATAAATTCAATGACCATAGTTTTGAGATATAAAAGTCCAAAATGGAATAGTTGTTTGTGAACAAATATCAGTGGATCACTATGGATATATCTGCTTCATTAAAAGGGATTTTTCTAGAAGGATGTTCACTAAGTTGGAAATAAGGGAAAATATCACAATTATATGTTAATGTGCATGTGTTTTACATTGAATATTTTTCATTCTATTAAAAATCTATTTGAAACAATTAACTATATAAGGTTAAAACCTATGTTTTGTATCAAATAAATTTGGTTTCAATGGGAAAATTTTATGGCTAATGTGTTTTTTTTGAAATGTGATACACCCCATTAAAATTGGAGATATATCAAAATGATTCCTATGGTGTAATAAATTAGTTTCAAGTAGTTTAAAAATATAGATGCATAAATTAATTGAGAATAGTTTTGAGATATAAAAGTAAAAAATGGAAGAGTTGTTTGTGAACAAATATGAGTGGATCACTATGGATATATCTGCTTCATTAAAAGGGATTTTTCTAGAAGGATGTCCACTAAGCTGGAAATAAGGGAAAGTATCACAATTATATGTTAACGTGTATGTGTTTTACATTGAATATTTTTCATTTCATTAAAAATCTATTTGAAACAATTAACTATATAAGGTTAAAACCTATGTTTTGTATCAAATCACTTTTGGTTTCAATGGGAAAATTTTATGGCTAATGTGTTTTTATCGAAATGTGATACACCCCATTAAAATGGGAGATATATCGAAATGATTCCTATGGTGTAATAAAATAGTTTCAAGTAGTTTAAAAATATAGATGCATAAATTCAATGAGCATAGTTTTGAGATATATAAGTCCAAAATGGAAGAGTTGTTTGTGAACAAAGATCAGTGGATCACTATGGATATATTTTCTTCATTAAAAAGGATATTTCTAAAAGGATGGACTAAGTTGGAAAGAAGGGAAAATATCACAATTATATGTTAATGTGCATGTGTTTTACATTGAATATTTTTCATTTTATTAAGAATATATTTTCAAAACAATTAACTATATAAGGTTAAAACCTATGTTTTGTATCAAATAACTTTTTGTTTCTAAATACTATGTGCATATATATAAATACAGTCAGTAGTTGTAAATTGAAGAATAATAGAGGTAGGCAGTAGGTCGATGAAGCAAATAAATGTGTCAATAACAAATTGGGAAAATCACAACAGATCACGCAACCCCAAACACAAGGGGTCAGTTATGTGTCGGTCAAAATAGCTGGATCCCCAATGAAAGATCAGCGCAACTAACAACAATTTACTGGTTGGTTTTTTTGGCTGGCTATGGAGGAGGCAGGCTAGGGTGCCTACTGGTTATGAGTGGGTATAGTCTAAAAAAGGAGTGGCTGCATCTAGGCAATGTAAGTAAGTCATAACCTCGAGCTATCCATGCACCCACTTCCTCTCGTCCAACTCAGACTTACTCACTCACCCCTCACTCACTTGCTAATACAGAAACTTACCCACTTACTGATTAATGAAATGAAAATTGAGACATACATGCCACTTCCCATCGGCCTATTGATGTATAATCCTATATTTTCCATGAATTCTAAAGGAATTAAGGAATGGGAGTCCCCAGGGTGGTGGCTTCGTGCTCAGTTCTCTAACCAGAGCGAGCGACTATGAATAGAAGTCATAAAGCCTGGTGCCATTCCTTGTTGGTAGTAGGAGGAATTTGGGTGACTGTGACTTCTGGTCTTGAGTGGATTTCAGGTGCCATTTCTTGTTGGTAGTAGGCGAAATCTTGTGACTGTGAATTCGTGTAATTTACTGAAGGTGAGGGCTGGTAGGGTGCCTAATGGATTGTAAGTAGGTTGTGTTAGACAATAGCTGTAAATTGAATTTATAGATTACAAGAAATTCTATAAATTACAGAATAGTAACTAGTGAAATTACAAAATACAGGAAATTCTATAACTTACAGAATAGTAATTACATAAAATTCTATAAATTACAGAATAGTAAGTACATAAAATTCTATAAATTACAGAATAGAATTATAAATTCTATAAATTACAGAATACAGGAAATTCTATAAATTACAGAATACAGTGAATTCATGATACATACCTAGAAAGTCGCAGAAATTTGTAGACAAACCTAGGCGATCCCTGAAGACGCTGAAGATGTCGTGGAAGACAACCAAATTCCTACGAACAAAAAAAATCAAATTAAAATTAAAAAAAAAAAACAAAAAAAATTAATTACAAAAAATAAAATCAAATTAACAAAATTTACCTCAGCGTCGAAGTGAAAATCAACGACACTCCCCTCCTCGTCGCGGGGCAACACCAAATCAACTAAAATCAATGAACAAGACCTTGTCGCGCGAGACACCAAATCAAATAAAATCAACGAACAAGACCTCGTCGCGCGAGACACCAAATCAACTAAAATCAACAAACAAGACCTCGTCACGCGAGACAGATGTGAACAAGAAACCTGCAACAGTTTGCGGGAAATATATTTATAAAATAATAGTTTGGCCGAAATATTTTAAAATTTCGACCGAACTAATAGTTTGGCCGAAATTTTGTTGCCGGTTTTCCAATCTCCGGCCAAAAATCTATTTTCCATTGTCGTCAGTGCGCCGTCAATGTAAACGGTAGAATGAGTTCGACCGAACTCTTGAATAGTTCGTTCGAACTTTGACGAATGTTCGACTGAACTATTGAGGAAAAAAATTTTCCGCCCCTGATTCTCACAAAAGTGTTACCCATCTTCGCATTTTTACCCTTGACTCTTTGACTCAAGAATAAAAATTCAATTTATTTTCTTTCAAATGTCCAAATAGGACATGACTTAAATACAATCTCATTTATAACTCATAATAAATTATTTTGTCTCTTTTTGACTCTTTGAGCATGAGGAACATGGTTTGACCAAAATTAAAATAAAAATAATAATGAATTATGATAAATACATCAATGGTAACATTACATTACCTTATGAATACCGACACTAGTTACAATTTCGACAACAACCCCATACTTGGACAAAATATTTTTAACCATACAACTTCCTTGTAGTAATGCCCATATTTTTTATAATACCCCCGACTAATGACCCCCCTGGATTGAAATGTACTTATACATGTGATATCTTAATAGGTTGGTGAGCTAGCTTATATTGGGGTTTGCGTAACACTGTTTGTATGAATATGTTTTAAGGCCGGTGTGGCTGTGTAATTGGGTCAAAGAACCTATATTATTAAGTCGATGAGCTGAGTTCCACCGAGGCATCCATGCATGTGCATCTAAAATATATTAGGTTGGTGGGCCAAAGTACTTGTGAGTTTCAAGGCCAAAGTTACTATGGTGTCAGGTTAGAGAGTTTGTGTGGTAAAAGGCTAGTGGGCGTAGAAGACTCATTATTGGATGTGGATTGAGGGATAAAAAGACTATGGTGCGTTGAGATTCCAAGATAGGATAATTATCTTGATATGAAAATATATTATTATGAAAAAATTAAGGGGACACCATGTTTAAAAGAATTTGATTCCCCTATTCAGTTGAGCATGGATTAGTAGGGACATGTGTCCCTATGTGAGGGCCTAGAGGGTACTTGGAAACCCATGAGAGAAGTAGGCACCCATGGAGATGTAAGACTTTGGACGTCTGCCCTACCAAGATAAGGGTTGAATGGGGAAGTGAGCCTATTGGTTGGAGGTTTCCAGGCTTGGTAACTTGGCTATGTGAGGGCTTAGATAATTCCTAGATATTGATGAGGGAAACAACAAATGCTCAAGCCACATAACTCTAGACAATCTTGGGACGTCTAATGTCTGCAACCATTTGAAAAATTTTAATATCTTATTTGAGGCCTATTGTATGCATATATTTGATTTATATTTTATTTTTTATGTTGCATGTTATTTTTTTTTGTTTTATTAGGCCGATAGGCCTTCTCTTTTGAATTAATACAGTTTCTTTTTCGTCGACCAATTCATTTTGATAATGACACATGTCACTAGTAAGACGTGTGAAAAAAAATCATAAAATCATAAAATATAATAGTTCCAAAAATAAAATAATACTATACCTTTATCATAAAAATCATAAAAGATAACCGTTCAAAAAAACAAAGAAATATACCTTCATCATAGCAAGTTCACATATTTCTCTAAATTTTTAGGAATTTTCCCTCATAACTCATTTTTTTGAATTACTTGATCATAAAAATCATAAAATATAATAGTTCCAAAAATAAAATAATACTATACCTTTATCATAAAAATCATAAAAGATAACCGTTAAAAAAAACAAAGAAATATACCTTCATCATATATATATAAAGTTAAAAAAAGCATAAGAACATGATAACTTTTTACCAAAAATGACACTGAGTTTCCATTTCTAATTTGGGTAATATGATTTATGCATTATTGGTAATATGATTATTTGCTAATGCTTTACTCTTGCCTTGTTCTTTCTTTTATTTGCATTGTAGCTCTTTGTTTTAAAAAATGACACCTGGCACAATCGATGAAGTGAACGACTCTCCGCATGATGCTATACATGATCGCTCCAAAACCTTAAATGACGGTGGTTTCTGGTATATTTCCCTTGCAAAGCTTAACTGGCTCATTCGATGCCTCACGCCTTATCAACTGAGTTATTCAATACCCATAAATTTAATCCACATATCTCGGGCCAGCGCTGCACGAGTCTATGCTTCATAACGATTCCATTGATGCCAGATTCGCCATATCACATTCAGAAATGAATACGCTCTTCAGAGATTCAGGTTTGGTTTCTTCGTCTGCTAATTCAAACAAGAACAACCAAAATGTGACATATGAAGATCAGAAGTCACCGAATGATGGAGAAATTGGAGCTGATCCAGGTATGAAGTTTCGAAACTCGACACAGAACGAGAGAAATTCACACAATTAAGACAAGAAGATAGAAGTCTAAATTCAAGCTTGCTCGAATCTGAAGCAATAGAAAGTGTCAAGTTCTGTGATTCTTGATGGTGAACGCTAGCATTCGATGAAGTTATAACTTCTCTATACACGTCTGGAAGAAAATGGGTAATTATTTCTTAGGCCAAATGTCAGGGAAAAAAAAATTAGGCCTTGCACACAGTATTGAAAAGCTAACTATATTATTTTCGGTGCTTGCAAACAGCAATGGTATCAATGTTTTCATCGCTGGAATCACAAGGAAACAGGAATATAGATGTAGCTAAAGCTGAGGAATTTCTTGCTAAAGCTGATGATGAGATGAGCATTCGTGCTATGGTTGCAGACTTGCTTCAGAAAAATCATACTCAGATGTAAGATTCTCAATCAAATATTTATGATTTGAATCAATTTGGGAACCAATTTAAATGGATGCTGTTAGATTTAGCAATCTGGATATGTACTATTAGTTGAAGATATTCAACGTTGCCAACATGTCTCTGTTTATTGATGTAGAATGGTCAAGCAAGCAAAAATTAAGGAGAAAGAGGAAATTAAGGAGAAAGAAAGAAATGAACGGAAGAGTGAGATGGAACAGAAATGGTTGGAAAGGGAACTGAAAAGGGAGAAGATGCAATAGGTTTGAATTGTTATAAAAGAATGCAAGCTTTAAAAGACAGTGTTTGGAGCTTTTACTAACATTTCTTATTGCAATTTTTGGAAAGGGAACAAGCTCGTGCTCAAAAGGAAGCTATTATTCAAGTAAGATTTTTAGGCCACACTGCTTTCTTTGATTGCTCGTTGAAATGGATTTGCATCATTTTTAGTCCAGATGCTCATGCAAATATGAAAGTAGGAAATTGACAATGTTGATTTTCTTTGTGAGATTATCAAAATTATGAGGACATGTTACCCCTATATTGAGTTTATCATGCTGTTTATTTATTTGATTTCACCAAGATGTTCTCCAATTTTTTTCAGTCTTCTACTTCTGTAGTATATGTGGAATATTGTCTTACACTATTACAACCAAACTCAAATTCAATCAGGAAACCTCTTTTTCCCAGCCAGCATGAGAAAAGAAAAGCTAAGATTTATACAACTCTGATAGGGAATATTTCTACTCTGCATTCCATGATGGCACCATATATAGTTGATAACATCGTTAGTTGTCTTGAACCAGGAGAAAGAAAAGAAACGACAAAAAGAAGAGGCAGAAAAAGAACAGAAACGACGTGAAAAGGAAGAAGCTAAGATGAAAAAACAACTTGCAATACAAAAACAGGCGACACTCATGAACCGATTTCTTCACAGTTAAAAGGATGCACCTAATTCTCAAACAGTACCCACTGTATTGGATGAAATAACTCATACTTCTTTGCAGGAAAATGCACAGATTTGTAGTGGTGTTATGATGTCAATGGATCAAATATTACTGCAAGCAGCAGAGACAGAGATGGGGGATATTCTAAGGTTGATG